>CM034157.1:324355989-325743944 GCA_019776745.2 Taxus chinensis | reverse complement strand
TCCTATGTTCACCTAGTTTAAAGAACGTGATATCAAATGAATATTGGTAACAAATATTAAGATATGTTCTTTAAACAGATCACTCAGTACCCAGTTTAGAGTAGGAAAACCAATTATATGAAGTATACGATAAGTATTCAATACTTAAAGTTAACACAAGTAGATCAGTAGATCACTGAGTTATGAAATGAATAGATTGGTGGATCACCGAGTCATTTATAGTTACATATGGTTATCTGTTTGAGATTGATTGGCATGGAATGTGTGTTCTAAATAATGATTTATTTAGAACAAAGAACATTATGTAAAAAATAAAATAAAAATTCCCTTGTTTCTAAAGTCTTAAAATGGAAATGTTACAGTTCCTATTTCATCTTATTTCCTACCTAATGAAGATCCTATACTGCGTAAATTCTGATTTTATAAGAAAAATAAAATGAATGAAGTATGTACCATGTATAACGAAGTAGACCAAACTAAGATTTGGGTTCGGGGTAAATAAGTTAGATACTACTCTAATAGTCCTTTATAACACACTAAACTAGATAGATGCATGGAGCGGCTGGTAAGTGTGAATATTATTAGCCAAGGAAAACAACTTGGGTTGAATGATGATGATCAACAGAGGGATTGCTCAATTGATCAAACTACCTTATGAAATATTTGGAACTTAAATCCAATAGAAAATGAAAACCCACATAGGGTAGATGGATTAGATAGGAGAGGACTATCTGTTGTAGTAGCAGTAAATAGAAAGGCCAATTGGGCTAGAATGAAATCTGCAATAAATGTTGACTCAAAAAGATTAAAAGTAAAATAAAATCATTGGCTCATCTTCACCATTGGAAAGATATGAAGAAGAGACACACAACTGGGATATTTCCTACATCATGCTTCAAGGGTATGTAATTTATGATATGAGTAAACAATAAATCAAACTAACATTGTATTTTGGATGATCATTTAATATATACATATGGTGAATGAATTGTGACATGATACATACTTGTAATTGGTGAAAAACCAAAACCAAAAATCTGCCGAAAAGTGAGCATCTAACTATTTTAGGGAGAATGAAAAATTCAAAAGAGCCTTGAATGTATTTCAAAGAATGCAAAGCCATCACATGTGGTCCTAGTTGCTGCAATGAAGCAAGGAAAGCTTTAAGAAAGATAACCCAAGATATCAGGTCATGATCACTAACTCAAGGGTAAATTATCTACTGAAGGTTAGAATGTTTAGTGACCAAAACGAAGTTAATGATAATCAGCCATGTCAAAAATTTGGGCTAGCACTTATGATCAAGATCTAATAGATGGAGGTAACTCTATAGGATTTTTTCTATTAAAAGTTTGTACTCTCAGGGTTAAAGTTATTCCTGAGGGCACATTTGCTATTTTTTTAAATACCTTATTATAATTTCAAGTATATCGGGCTAATTATATTTTCCATTTCATTTTATCAACGAGTTTAATGATAATTAAGACTTGGAAATCATGTTCATGATCTAGTTTGGTGACCTCATCTGAATGTGTGAGCAAGGTGTATGGGTGTCAAGGCCTAGAGAGTTAATAAGTGATAAGGTATTATGACCGTAAATGCAGTTGGCGATCCAGTGTCAAATCAGGCCTGTAACTTTGTAAATGGCTGGATAAGACAAGTGAAGGTAATGGAAATTGATATAATCAGCCGATTTAGGACCAAGCATTTCACACTTGTAGGAGGGAACATATAAAAATAAGTTGTAATTGGAAGAAATCGAACAGGAGCCATTTAGAGAGATTGGGTAACTCAGACACTTAGTTAAATGAATCCACCATTGGGTCATCTTCTAGAGGAAAATAGATAATTGGCACATGAGGAAAGACCCGTTGAACACGATATAGTAACGATTAATCAACTAACGTGATTTGGGACATGAACTACATCGGTGGCATCGTATTTTGTTTATTTTCAGCCTTACTTGGCAACTATTTGGAATATTATTCTATGTGCGTGCAAATTACAAATATATCAATCCCCTAATGATCTAGGTCGATAAGTAGATAAAAATGAGCTACATAAGGTCCTAGACTTATTCTGTCTTCTCAATATTTTTCTCTTTGAAAGGTTGTCCTAGAGCCAACCATGGCCTTTAGAGAATTGCATATTTGATCAACTCAGGAAACCTATATTATTGTAGGATCAATAATAATTGGTTTCTCCTTAGTATTGGATATACATTAGGTTTTTCATTACATTGATGATTGTTAATGAGTGAACCATCCTTATGCAGGATGAAGAGATGTCCTTAATTTGATACCATTATTGTAGGTCTGTTGGTTGATCCTAAATAGAGAAGCCATCTTATGTATGTTTATGTTGGGTCTGGTTATCTTACAACACCTTCTTGGGTAGTTGCATCCTATTGGTCAATCCTCGTAAAACCAACATTGTACAAGGGTTTCTTGGCAATCGTATGTTGTCCTCTACTATTACAACCTACTAGCGGCAGTTTATTGTTCCATCAATGACATATTGCCCATTTGCTGAGTATGTTGAACTTTGGATTAGTTGTTGACAGTTGGATTGATGTACCTGAACTTAATGATCATAACTGAGGGAAGCAGGTGGTAAGCTGCACTTGCATAAGCGTAATTATTTTGTGGCATACCATAGGTTCTACAATAAGATGGGATATTCATGACCTTAATTATTGCTCCATCATTGAATGATACAAGGTGTCAATTAGACATATTTTTTTTTTCAATGGGTATGATAATCACTTAATTATGATAGTAGTGATCAATCTATGTTATGAAGAAGGTTTACTGTATTAACAACTCCATTTTGGTATAAATGATCTATGTGGGAATTTCACTGTTCCTAAATCATGTGTAACTATCATTCATCGAAGGGGAAATGTCCAGAATAGACATATGTTTGGCAGATATGGATTTCCAATGCTCCATCTGGGTAGTTAAGGCATACTCACTGTGGAAGAAAGGTTCGAATATTATGCATCAAATGAAGACCTTAAGATATCATAGCTAATCAGTTTTAAACCACATGTAATATTGTTGGAAGGCTATTTTCCAGAATGAGGTTCCTTATTCTCATGGTTTGCGAACTACTTTGTGTTAAAAGTACCTCATCTAAAATCCATCACTAGTTTAATCAATTTACTCATTCCCATCATTAGCTCAAAAATTAAGGATGTTATATAGGAGGATTTAACTAAACTACTAGTTAGATAGTCTTGTGCAAGTAAATCCCAGCTAAGTTCTGATACTGAAGTTGAAAGCTAACTGTCAAAATTGTAAGATAAAACTTCACAGACTGGTACTAGATCATCCATTACCACACCTAATAGTTTACACCTAATGATAATTACAACCCCTTGGTGTAGATGTGTGTTTTAAAATCAAATTTCCTAGTTGATGGTAATTGTGCACACTATTCATCTTTGCTTTGTAGAGATTTAAAGCTCTAGATGAAGAAAATTGAAGGTGGGTTTATCAAAAGGCCTGATTTGGTTGATAAACAGTAATTGGGAATTCTTGTGAATTTGGGATACATCGCAAGGTACCCATAAACTAGAACAAAATAGTAGAGAAAGAAAAAATTCTTACCAGTCAATCCCAAGACCAAAGGCAAATATGAAGTCTCGGCAATCTCTAATAGGTTTCCCTAACGTCTACCATGTGGTCCGGTTGAATACAAGGACTGCGATGGCTTTAAAATCTTGAAGTAGAATTGGGAGTGACACTGTCGTTACATTAATAATTCCTGTATAAGGTTGACTGTCAATGTATATGACCTATTAGGTTGTGGAGCCTATTTTCATGTGTGAAAGTGTTGAAGACTGTACACTAAGAGTACTGTACACTTTCCACAAAATTCCACTTTCTCTAGGGTTCAGGCTAAGAGGGGTAATTTACACCGTTTTTTTGGCCTCGAAAAAATGCACCTAACATATCAGGAAACGTGCTCTTCTCATATCGGTGAAGGATTTTTTGACCCATAGGTTTATGGGACGGGTTTTTCCCATGGTTTTGATACCCACAGTTTTGTAAAATTTCTTAATAAGTTGTCTATTTATGTGGTTTTATGCATATGATAGAGGTATGAAAAACATTGCAGATGTGTTTTGAATTCAACTGTGAATTCTATAGAGTTTGTTGAGCATAGCTCCAAACAGGATCTGGGTATTGTATTGAGAGAGCAGTGGCTTGTAATAAAATTTGAGCAAGTGAATCTTGGTGGACATAGCCCAAATTGGGTGAACCACATTAAATACTATCTCTTTGTGTTGTGTTATTTTATTCTACAATTTTATTTCAGATCTGTAATAATTTATGCATATTAGTTTCTACTGTTGTGATTCTGTGAGGGATTATTCCACATATTTTATCCCTTATTTCCTAACAATTGGTATCAAAGCCTAGTTTGGTTTGCTGAAGTGTTGAATCACATGGTAATTTTTTACCTTGAGTGGGAGCTATGGTAGATGATGGAAGATCTAGGGTTGATAAATTCAATGGGAAGAATTTCAGTCTTTGGAAGATGCAGATGGAAGATTACCTTTATCAAAAGGATCTTTATATCACAAAAATTGTCTGAGAAGGTGAACAAACCCTCGAAGTATGACAGATGCGGAATGAGATTTTCTAGATCGGAAGGCACTTGGAATAATCTTTTCATTGTGTCTTACATCTTCGGTATTATTTAATGTTTCAAAGGAAAAGACTAAAAATATCTAATGGATGCATTAGGGAAGTTGTATGAAAAACCCTCTACCTCTAACAAGATATTTTTAATGAAAAAGTTGTTTAATATGAAGATGTCTGAGAATAGTTCAGTAGAAGATCATTTAAATGATTTCAATACGGTTGTGAATATGCTAGCTTTGGTTACAATAGAATTTGATGAAGAAGTTAGGGATTTATTAATTTTGTGCTCTTTACCTGAGAGTTGGAATAGCCTAGTAATGGCGGTAAGCAACTCGGTTCCAGCTAACGTGAAGTTGAATTTTGATGACGTTGTAGGGGTGATTCTAAGCGAGGAAATGCGAAGAAAAATCTCTTGGGAATCTTCTACTTTAAGGGAATGCTTTGACAGTGGAAACTAGAGGGAGACAAAAGAATAGAGGAAACCATGGAAAATCAAAAGATTGGGCAAGGTCAAAATCCAAGAGCAAGATTGTATGTTGGAACTGTTGGAAAGTCTGTGCATGCAAAGGACTATTGGGAGCTTCGAGACAAGAAGAAACAACATGAAGAAAACAAGGAGGCAAATGTGGCAATGGGTAATGTATGTCAGGATGCTTTGATTCTTTCTTTGCATAATATTACTGAATCTTGGGTTTTAGATTCAGGGGCTTCTTTCCATGCTACTCCACATAGGCATTATTTTGTTGATTATGTTCAAGGGGATTTTGGGCATGTTTTTCTTGGTGATGATGAGCCTTGCAACATAGTTGGAAAAGGTTCTGTTCAGGTTAAGATGCAGAATGGGAATACTTGGCTATTGAAGGATGTCATACATGTGCCTACATTAAGATAAAATTTGATATCGGTAGGGTAGTTGGGAAGTGATGGTTGTACTGTGATATTTACAGTAGACTCTTGGAAGGTTACCAAGGGTGCTCTTGTGGTGGCAAGAGGTAAGAAGGTTGGAACCTTGTATTTAACCACTTATAGCACTAATGTTTGTAATCTTGTGGCTTTAGAAGTAGATACAACATTGTGGCACTATAGGCTCAGTCATATGAGCCATAAGGGCATGGAGATCATAAAGAAGGATTTTCTTAGATATACAGAAATAGGTTTGGAGTTATGTGAGGACTGCATATATGGGAAACAGAAGCGAGTAAGGTTTCTCAAGGTTGGACCTACAAAGAAAGAGAGTAAGTTAGAGCTGGTGCATTCTGATGTGTGGGGGCCGGCTCAGGTATCATCTCTTAGGGGTTCAAGTTATTATGTTACTTTTATTGATGATGCAACAAGGAAAGTTTGGGTTTATTGTATTAGAAACAAATCTGATGTATTTGACACTTTTGTTAAATGGAAAGCCTTGGTAGAGAATGAAACAGGTCTTAAGCTAAAATGTCTCAGGTCAGATAATGGAGGGGAGTATTGCAGCAATGAATTTGATGATTACTGTTCTAAGAATGGAATCCGTAGGAAAAAGACGGTTCCAAGAACTCTGCAGTAGAATGGGGTATCAGAAAGGATGAATAAAACAATAATGGAACATGCTAGGAGCATGAGGTTACATGCAGGACTGCCTCTTTCTTTTTGGGCAGAAGTGGTGAGCACAGATGTGTACTTGATAAATAGAGGACCCTCAAGTGCCTTGGATGGAGGCATACCTGAGGAGGCTTGGTATGGTAAGAAAGTTGATTATTCATTTCTTAGAGTCTTTGGATGTGAGGTGTTTGTTCATATAGACAAGGATGATAGGACCAAGCTAGAGGCTAAATCAGAAAAAAGTACTTTCATTGGTTATGGTGGTGATGACTTTGGATATAAATGTTGGAGTATTAAGGACAAGAAAATCATTCAATCTAGGGATGTGGTATTTAATGAGAAATTCATGTATAAGCAGTAGTTGCAGGAAAACAGGGAAGAATCCAAGAAAGAATATGCAGTGGTAGAGGATCTTCCAGATGGGAAAGTGACACATGAATCAGTTCAGGAACCTCCTCAACAGGAACCCCAAACTCCTATATTGAGGAGGTCTTCTAGGGTAAGAAGAGAACCTGAACATTTTTCTCCTTCTCTTTATTATTTATTACTCACTGATAGTGGAGAGCCAGAGAGCTTTGATGAAGCAATGCAGGTAGATGCCAGGAAGAAGTGGGAGCAAGCCATGGATGAGGAGCATCAGGCTCTCATGGAGAACCAGACATGGGATTTGGTGAAGCTACCTGAAGGAAAAAGAGCATTACAGAACAAGTGGGTGTTCAAAGTTCAAAGAGGAAGAAGGAGGAAAGAAAAGATACAAGGCCCGGTTGGTGGTCAAGGGGTTTGCACAGAAAAAAGGTATAGATTTTGATGAGATTTTTTCTCCTGTAGTAAAAATGACTTCTATTAGAACTGTTCTTGGAATAGTTGTAGCAGAAGACTTGCACTTAGAACAGCTTAATGTAAAGACTACATTTCTCCATGGTGATTTGGAGGAGGAACTATATATGCAGCAACTAGAGGGCTATGAGGTCAAAGGTAAAGAGGAGATGGTGTGCAAACTGAAGAAGAGCTTGTATGGCTTGAAACAAGCTCCATGTCAATGGTATAAGAAATTTGATAGCTTCATGATGGAGCAAGGTTATATTAGATGTCATTCTAACCATTGCATGTATACAAAGAAATTTGAGGATGGAAGTTATATTATCCTGTGTCTATATGTGGATGATATGTTGGTTCTAGGTAAAAACATGCAAGAAATAAAAGTACTCAAGAAGCAGCTAAGTGAATCCTTTGCTATGAAGGATTTGGGGGCAGCCAAACAAATCCTTGGTATGAGGATATCTCAGGATAGGAAGGAATGGAAGCTGACTTTATCTCAGGAAGAGTACATTAAGAAAGTCTTGGAGAGGTTTAATATGCAAGATGCTAAACCGGTTGGGACTCCTTTGACAGGCCATTTCAAGTTATCAAAGGAGCAGTGTCCCAAGATAGAGCAGGAGAGAAACCAAATGTCCAAGGTACCTTACTCATCAGCAGTTGGCAGTTTGATGTATGCCATGGTGTGCACTAGGCCTGATATTGCCCATGCAGTGGGAGAAATGAGTAGATTTATGAGTGATCCAGGTAAAGATCACTAGCAAGCAGTAAAGTGGATCCTTTAGTACTTGAGAGGGACCATGGGGACACTTTTATGCTACAGTGGATCAAACACCACTTTGTGTGGTTATGTAGATTCAGATATGGCTGGAGATGTAGACAATAGGAGGAGCACAACAGGTTATAATTTCACTATAGGTGGGACAACAGTAAGCTGGATTTCACGACTACAGAAGCTAGTGGCTTTTCAACCATGGAGGTTGAGTATGTTGCTGCCACAGAGGAAAGCAAAGAAATGATTTGGTTACAACAATTTCTTGAGGAGTTGGGGCATAAGCAGGAGGAAGGAAAGTTGCATAGTGATAGTCAGAGTGCTATACACCTAGCTAAGAACTCTGCTTTCCACTCTAGGACAAAGCATATATAGTTAAGGTACCATTTCATTAGGACAACTTTGGAGGAAGAGAAGTTGAAGTTGGAGAAGATTCATACTAGTCAGAATCCTGTAGACATGATGACCAAGGTGGTCACAAGGGAAAAACTGAAGTTGTGTTCAGCTTTGGTTGGTCTTCACAGAAACTAGTGAAGGGTTGAGAAGCTTGCTCAGAGGAAAACTAGTCTCTAAGTGGGAGATTGTTAGGTTGTGGAGCTTGTTTTCATGTGTGAAAGTGTTGAAGACTGTACACTAAGAGTACTATACACTTTTCATGTATCCTTGCCGGGGTTTTCCAGGCCCCGAGCGGGGGTCCGGGGGTGGTAGCCCCCAGTAGTAGGGGTTTAGGGGCGTAGCCCCTGATAGTAGGGGTTCGAGGGTGTAGCCCCTAAAAATAAAATTTAGGGGTAAATTTTGTTGGCCTCAAAAAAATGGACATATCGGGAAACATGCTTTTCTCATATGGGTGAGATTTTTGACCCATAGGTTTATGGGACGGTTTTGGCCCATGGTTTTGGTACCCACAGTTATTGTAAAACTGCTTAAGTAGTTGTCTATTTATATGGTTTTATGCATATGATAGGTGTATAAAAATTATTGCAGATGTGTTTTGAATTCGGCTGTGAATTCTGTAGAGATTGTTGAGCATAGCTCCAAACAAATCTGGGTATTGTATTGAGAGAGAGGTGGCTTGTAATAAAATCTGGAGAAAGTGATTCTTGGTGGACGTAGCCCAAATTGGGTGAACCATGTTAAATATTGTCTCTTGTGTTGTGTTATTTTATTCTACAATTTTATTTCAGATTTGTAATATTTTTTGCATATTAGTTTCTACTGTTGTGATTCTGTGAGGGATTATTCCACATATTTTATCCCTTATTTCCTAATAATAACATTCTTCTATTTTCCCCAACATGTGTTCTTCTTTTCCTTTTCTTTATATAGTTTTTGGAGGTATCAATTAAGGAATGGATTTTCTTCACCTTCCAAGATGTATGAATGTTTGAAACTTTTTATGAATGGTTTCCTCTCATCATTGATGTCATAAACATAGTTGTTTCTTTCTCTAATTGTGTATGTGAAACTTCTGGTTACTTTGGTAAGGATGTGATTTTCTACTTATAAAGTTAACTATTCCCCCGTAATTTATCACTCACTTTCCCCACCATTAAGAAAATTCCTAAAATAAAAATGACATTCTAATATGGGGGATTGGAATAACCCTGGTAGTCACCCAACTTAGAGTGAACTTACAACTAATAACTACACTACACATCATACTCTATGTAGTTCTTGTACCATGTGTGATAGAATTGTGCCCTAAGAAGCTCTTGTGGAATATGACACTTGATAACCGCTAACGATAACTATATGTACCAATGTAAATAGATGTGTGGATGAAAAAATGAAAATTCACCTCCTATGCATGTATACATAACAATGTATTCCCTTGTCATTTGTATGAGTGTTAGATGGATGCCTAACATCATGATGATCTTAGAATTCCTTTAGATGTAAAACTTAGGTAGTGATAATAGATTCTTAGAGCTTGGTCCCTTATTTTTGTCACATAGCTTTGTAATTGAAGAACTAGAAGGCCAACCTATAAAAAAATAAGATTCCCAATTGATATCCAAAATGAGGCCCAAAAGAGGCAAGTAAGATACAAAGAGGTTGGGGGTGCATAGAAGGACAAGGGCTTCCTGAGAACCTGGTGTCCTGGTTAGGCACTAAAGTTTTTAGAGTCAAGAAATATAAAGAAATGAAGATCATTCTAGGTTGTGGGGTACGTAATACAAGAGAGCCAGTGAGATGTTATCAAAGAGAGAGAGAGAGAGAGAGAGAGAGAATAACAAGAATCCTTAGGCCATAGACCATAGTCAATTACTAGTTTTCTCTCTTAGGAACCATATTAATAGTAGTATGTGATTACGACCTGAGAAATGTACCCAAGTGTGTCAGATTTTGTGTCTAAATTTTCCCCTGACTTTATGTTTTTTAGATGTTTAATCGATAATCATAAAGTAGATAATCAGATGTTTATATGATAAACATGTAGATAAATGGTGAAATCATGTCGAGAGACAAGCGTGGGTATGGAGTGATTCAAAAATGAAGTGTGTATGCAAAGTTCTCACTAGAGGAAGTGACTCCTATGGGTGAATCATATGAGTTATATTGTGTTGTACCTGTTGTTGATAGTAGCTATAATGTATGCGCTTGATGATTTTTTCTTCTTCTAAGGATGGACCTATGAAAATAAGATCAAGGGAAGAGTATTCAATCCATTCATGTATTAAAAAAATCTATAAAATCATGTACTGAGTATGTGAAAACTTAACTTAAATGGAAAGTGTGCACTTATTCCATGATGAGTGAAAGGGAATAGAAAATGTTCTAAACTACTTGTAGAAGAGAATTTTTTTTTTAGTGATCTCATGCCTCAGTAGAAGAGTGTTGGTGAGAACAGGTTTAGTTTTATTCTCCATCCATGATTGCCATTCCTGAAATTTATACAACACTACAGATGGTGTGCTCTTACTTTTTTCTATGTTTGTTATAGTTTGATCCAGTTTGATCCAAAGAGATTAAGAAGAGATAAATTATTTTGATTTCTAGAGGATTGTTTCCATGTACTGTCGAAAACTGCTCTATGTACTACTAAAAACTTTGTCGTTGATATGACTAAAGTTACTATAAATCCCCATGTTCATATGTATCATACAGGAAAGGTTAAGAGTGCCTCAGGCTTGTGGTGTCTATATCTATCTAAAGTTGCATGTGTTTAAATGATGACCCAAGTTAGATTATAGGTTATTTTATAACTATAACTATGTTATGTTTTTGTGTTGTGCAACCTTGTAATGAAGATATAAGTTGTTGTTGCTGGGGTGAATGATTTACCTAATGTATGCCCCCCTCAATTGGGGTGCATGACACACTTATCTAGGAGGATGTGACCCAAAGGATTTGATGGTTGATCCAAATGTCAATACCCTATAGGGGAGGTGATTGTGTATCATAATTCCCTTAATGGCATCCTATGCCTTTATCTTTCAAACTTGACTTTAGTGTACCATTACAATCATGGTATAGAATACGAAGCACTCATGAAAAAGTGTCCAAACTACCATTACCATAGATGTATAATACCATTAACATCACTTGGCAATTCTCAACTAGTCATCAACCAAGTCAAAATCTATACCAATGTCAAATGAACATACATTAGAAAAGGGAAAATCCATTGACATTTTTTTAACAACCTTTGACAATTACGAAATTCAAATTGTTCCGCGATCCAGAGTAACAAAAAGTACAAATAACCATGGCTTGAAAATAGTTCCTCAAAAGATCCTTGCCTCACCTTGAAGCACCCAAATTTTTTTTTTCATGTACAAAATTAAAAGTATGTCAAAGCATCTTATCTCATCCATGTAATAAGTGTGATATTAATAATAGGAAGTAATATAAAAAGGAACCACGTGACATATGGTATAAAGAAAGTACTGATTACCCCCAAGATCCTGCCTCCAATGGTTTTGGTTAATGGTAAATGATCAAGCTTCCTCTAAAAGGTCTGTCATTAAATGTCATCATATGCAAATTCTGCATTTACAACTAGAGATGCCTTTGATAGTACCTCCTCATGTGTGCCTCAAAAATTCTAATTTTTATCTATTTTTAGCATTAAAGAAATCCATGATGGAGGATTTGTGGTGGAGCACTTTCAATGGTCACAATGTTTCAAAAAGTATTCTTCACCTATGGAGTATTACTGGCCAACCCTTAACCAAGATTCTTAATGACTATTGCAAATGGTGTTGGGAAGTTGGGGGTCAACACAAGAACCTTTTCCACAACCCAAGTCATGCCTTACAAGTCACCAGAGACTTTTGGAATTTCTCCTAGTGAGGGAAACATGATCTTGTTGGACACCTAGATTAACACTCATTTGGCTCCTCAATGCTCATCAATGAGATCATCAAGAGAACCGAATACTTCACTAAATGGGTGGAAGCATCCCACTCATTTCCTTGGCAAGCTAGGTCTGAGAAAAATTGAATTCATTAACCATCACATAATGAGGGTAGTTTTGGTGTTCCTCATCAAGAGTCCTCATCACTTGAAAAGCTAGTGGTAAAAAAATTCAAAAACAAAACTCAAGTGACTTGGTCTAAAATACTTTGAGTAATTTAACTCAATTTCTGTTAGGTAATATTATCCAAAAAAAATTATTAAGCAGAATTGACCAAAAAAAACCCTCAATAAAATGCTCATGAAAGTTATCGATCAATCTTAGTAAGTATTTGACTCATATGCACGATTCCGAGATTGCCTTATGGGCTTATCACGAGCTCAGCACTTCACATAGTGGAGGGGTCTTCAAACCTTTCTCTTTGTGCATAGTGAGTTGAGTTGGTTTCATCCTAATAGTCGAAGTGACGTAGGATTCACAACGGAAAATCTTTGGAGTTGGCTAACCGAGCCAACTTGGAAATGCTCAATGATGTCAAATTTCACATGGAATGTCTTAGCAGATACTGGTGGCTAGTTGGGGTACAAGGGGCCAACGTGATCCAAAAATGGTACTTGATAATTTTTAAAAAGTACTTAGAAAATTTTTATATTTAAAACTTGACCTATTGATCAACGAGTTCATTAATGCCAATTTTGGGAGCTCTTGTATCTTGAATCCTTAAAATCTTCAAAATAAACCAATGTATCCTTTATTTTCAGACTTAAGTGACATAAACTAAAGTCTTAGTACAAATCCCAATTTTAAAATTTCTACAAGTTGAATCTCAAATCATACACTATGAATCGAGTGAATATCATTGAAACTTCAAATCTTGATAAGTGTATTCAAATTCTATTGTGCCCCTTAATGCCTTGCATACTTAAATAGTTCCTAAAATTCAATTACCAGTCTTACACCACTTTGCTGTCACCTACATACTCAATCTAGTTAATCCAACCTAACTATTTTCTTATCTGATCAAAGGCTTCAAAAACTGAAATAAAATCTACACAACAAGATTATAATGGATTATCAATTGAAGGCTACATCTCTAGATCTATCAAAAAGAGAATCACGTCTCTACTAATGGAATGATTCTCAATGAAGTACAATAACCCTTCAATAATGTCCTTAAACAGGATCAAAAAATTGTAAATGAGCTAATCAAATATACTTAGAAACCTCTACAATTGCATACCAGAAACTGTTCCCAAAATGATCCATGGCTTTTCCTACAATGCTTCCATAGTGTGACCCCCTTACAAATGTGACTTAAAAATGCCTACAAATAGAGATTTATAAACATTACAAGACAAAAATATATACATGGGATAAAAAAAAACTCAGCTCCTTGAGTCAAACTTCTCGTAAATAGATGAATCCCTCAAAAATACATCTACCTCTCTTTCTTGTTGCTTTAAGCAGACCTCTCCCTTGAAGGATAGCTATAAAAAGCCATCCACTTATTGTAATTGGTCTATCCAAAAAGAAGAATAAAACCATATCTCTCAAATAAAATAATTATAGAGCTTCCCACATTGATTAGATTTAAGAAGACCTCAAGGAGAACCTATTTATCCCATCATAGACTTCCCGCATTGATTAGTGTATAGAAACAAAAAGAAAAGGAAAAAATCAAGAAAAATACAAACTTTTGGCCATGGATTTTCCTATTATAGTTTTGGGTATCTTGCAGAAGGGACATGTTGTCCCACAACAAGCTTATGCTAAACAAAATCCTCCACCTTACCTCATTTTATTTTGTTTTTCCTATTCAAGGGACAATGTGTGTACTTTACACATAGTGATCATGCAACTTCTTTCACTTATAGACCTATCGCATCATGCAATGTATCTAGGGACTTATGTTCAAATAATTCTAAGAGTCGAACACTTATGGTATTTGCCAACTTAGGGCATTTCACTTATTTTCATTTTACCTCTACCTACATTATTGTTTTTTCAATATAACAAGATCATCAAAATTGATTTAACCATGACATATTCATCTATACCTATTCCTAACTTACCTTTCCTATTACCTATTTAATATTCAACTTTTCCTATTTTCAAACATGCCTTTCCCAAACAACCTACCTATTCATCTTCCCTCATCAAATCTCATTCTTCCCTACTTTATGGGAGAACTACATCAGCCTGAGGCCCCTTTCGCAAGGGCTATGTAGGCATCACTTTTAGGGTGTGGGGCCCTTTGATGTTAACTCAACCAATCTTTTTCCAATCATCAATTGACCATCAAACAAGGACTTAGTTATTTTCCATCAAAACAATAACATAGAAGGTAACTCAAAAAAAAATCCATACATCACCCATGCACATCATCATTTACTTTCCATAAAATCAGTAACTTGGAAATTAAATCAACAAACCATAAAACCAAACCATTCCTAATCACCTATTTTCCATGACATCAATACAGAGGAAATAAAATCTCGTCATATAACCATAATTGAACCATAGGTAAAAATTTAAGTTCCATAATATCAAGAAGTTGGAAATTAAAATTGTTGTCACCAAATCACTGCACCCCTCAAATGGCCTGGGAATGAATAATGACATTTAGTGTGATTGGGACACATGGGATCACCTCTCAAGCTGTGGGACTTGAACTCGAGGTGAACCTCTAGAGAAGTTTGGCTTCCTCTTCCTAAACTAAACACAACTCTACTTCTAGTGCAGGAAAAATGGCTAACTAGTCCTATGCTAACATTTCATGGGATTAGGGAAAGAGATTTGCAAAGAAATGAAACCTATACTAGAAGTGCTGATGCACCGAATTAAGGGATGTTTAACATCTAGAAGGGTTAATGGTGGATGTATACTTGCATCACCGACCAGCTTCACCTATCGTGATGTTAAACATCCCTTAATTCAGTGTAGCACCACTTCTAGTATAGGTTTCATTTCCTTGCAAATCTCTTTCCCTAATACCATTAAATGTTAGCATAGGACTAGTTAGCCATTTTTTCCTACACTAGAAGTAGAGTTATGTTTAGTTTAGGAAGAGGAAGCTGGCCTTCTCTAGAGGTTCACCTCGAGTTCAAGTACCACAGCTTGAGAGGTGATCCCATGTGTCCCAATCACACCAAATGTCATGATTCATTCCCAGGCCATTCGGGGGGTGCAGTGATTTGGTGACAACAGTTTTTGGCATGCCTAATGGGACAGAGTTGGTACTTCTCTTCTCATTCCATTGACACAAGGTACCTGGTGACTCCATCTCTCTAGATTTCAAAGTTCAGTACATCAACTTATGTGAATAATTCACACAAGAGCTTCTTCAAGGTGGGAAAATTATAATCATATAGAGCTTTCTTTGTCTCCCCCAAGAAGAAGGGGAAGAAACCTTTTAGTATCATCAGCTACCACTTTACCTCATAGAGGGAATTCAACTCCTCTTGAAGGAAATTTTCCCCCACCAAGACAAAACCAAATTTTGAACGTCATGGCAGCCAATACTTGTCCTCCTTTCAATGCCAACAGTCCTTTGTTGTTAGCACAAAGAGATGCCATACCAACACTTGCCTTGAAAATTTTACCATTTTACACTGGGGAGACTAATGTTTCACCTCTAGAGCACATACTGGATGTAGCTAGCATCTGTGGTACACAGTATCATAGAAGATAACATGGCAGTTCGACTCCTTGCTACTTCATTCAAAGGCAGAGCACTTCAATGGTTCTAGAGTTTAGCTGTTGGATTCATTACCACTTGGAACAATTTAGGCATGAAGTTGTGTAAGTAGTTCGAAGACAAAAGTGATAATCTCTCACTTGTAGAACAATTTCATACTATCAAGTGGTCTCCTCAAGAGTATATGAGTGATTTTAACCTCCACTTTGACAAGACTTGGAAATGGATCCTAACACTTGTAAGGCCATCCCCAGATAGTGCATTTCTATATTACTTACGGGAATTGAATAGTGATGTTGCCATCATGATTCAATCCATAGGGCGAACCGTTATCCCTGATGCTTATGAAATTGTCGTACGAGCTGAAAATTGCTTGATTCAAGCAGGTAAAATTTCTCCTAGACCTCCCATTCCTATTTTTGCAGAGCTTGCAGGCCAACAGCCAGTCATTGCCCCAGTTCCAGAAGCTTCTATTCCAATAGCTACGCATGTGTCCAATCCCTCAAATGATTTGGCTGAGGTAAAGTCATTGTTACAAACTTTTGGGAATGAACTCGTAGCAATGAAGAGGCACCATTCTTAGTATGCTCACCCCTTTTAACCCCAATATCAGATGAACCATCCTCCATTCCATGGAAATGGTCAGTCACAAAATTAGGCCACAAGCCAAGCTGCGAATGTAAAACCTTTGAATTTTTGGAACCCTTATGCTATCAGTTCTTCCCAAGCTATAGTCCCAGTCCAGAACAACCTCATCCAAGACTATGAATGGTGCTACCCTTTTTCTCAGCCCCATAATCAGAATCTCTACCCAAATGGAGTTTTGAGTCAAGCCCTCATGGTTCAAAGCAATAACCACTCCATCTGAATAATTTGTTGGACCATCCACTTCCAAAAGTCAAGACCAAACTCCTGATGAAACCACATTACTAAATTGGAAAGCAGAAGACTTTTGTGGTTTGAATACTGATTCCTCCACCATAGCATCTAACACACATTCCAAGAAAAGGGAAATAGATTCACAGTCTTCCAATACTGATCAGGCATCCACTTCTCAGGCCCCAACACAAATACCAGATGATAAAGGCATGAGAAAGAAATCATCAGAAATATCCGTTGATCAAACTACAAAGAAATATGGGACTTCGAGTATCACGATACCCAATAAGCATTATCCAAAGGAAGACCCCAATGCCCCAAGAGGCATTAGCAAAGTGGGAGTGATTCCATTCAGCATTGTGGAACAAATGAAGAAGACCAATTTGAGCGTCACAATGTGGGATGCACTCTCAATTCCTTCTCAAAGGAACTTGCTACGAGAGGCTTTGAACAACTTTGGCACTACTAACAGATCATCAGGTCAAGAAGTAGCAGTGGCAACCAGCTTATGCCAACCCGAGACAAAAATACATGCTAAGACCAACAAGCCTCCACCATTCTATATCTCGCTGATTATTGGTGACCATTTGGTGCACAATTATATGATCGATTCTAGAGCCAGTAGTTCCGTGATGCCTAAGTAGGTCGCAGATGTACTAAAAATTCCATATACTCCAATTTTGAGAGGGGTTGTTCAACTAGATGGTACTGTAGTCCAAACTATGGGGGTCATTAAGGGGCTTCAACTTACTATCCACGCATGTCCTAGTTTGACATTCACACAGGACATATCTATCATTGATCTCCCTCCCCTCTTTGCCATCTACTTATCATGGGATTTCACCACAAAAATGGGGGTTATTTGTCATCAGACTGGTCGCATATGATCCTGAGGACCCGATATGGGACTAAGGTAACTATAAGGGCAGAACCAATCTATCACAATCACATGGAACCTTACACATCCAAACCCATAGATGGTAATTACGCCATTTGTGATCACGAAGATGAGGATGCAGATCATGAGCCAACTACTCTCATCGAAGAGGTTCTAGATATGATTCTCGATGAAGTGAGTATAGACCATCAATATGACCCCTATGCTGATTTATTGGCAAATGAAGAATCTGGTCTGTTGTTCTTGGAAGAGACTGGATTAGGTACATATTGCATTCATGAAGAAGATGCCATCGTACCTCAACTGGTTAAGGCATCAAGCGATACAAACAGACTGTGGCAGATGTTCTTTGATGGATCATGAAGTAAAAATGGATCTGGTGTAGGGGTTATGTTAGTATCTCTAGAAGGAAACAAATATTTCTCTTCCTTTTGGTTGCAGTTTAGTTGTATTAATAATGTCACTGAATATGAAGCTCTTATACAAGGAATTCAGTTGGCCCAACGAAGAGGAATCCACACCTTGACTATCTTTGGCAATAGCGAATTGGTTGTGCACCAAGTTACAGCCTGTAGTGCATCAAAAAATGATTTACTGCGGTCATACAAAAATCAGGTCTGGGATCTGATAGAAGATTTTGAAGCTTTCGGAATTCATGTAATCCTAGGAAACAAAATTAAGATGCTGACAGGCTGGCTACTATTGGTTCTCAATACGATATACCAATGGAAATCATGAAATAAGGACATCAGATAGTTAAAATGGTGGTTCATCCTACGGTACCAGATAATGTGAGTAATTGGCAGGTGTTTGATAGTAATCAACATATTATTCTCTTCCTATAGCAAGAAGTAGAATTCACTACCAAACATCAGGATAAACTCCAAAACTCTTACGGTGATCAAATTATACAGCTGAAAGGAAACAAGCTGCCAAAAGGCCTAGTTACATTGGAATCCATTTTCAATTCAGATGATCAAGCCAAGTAGAGCACCAATATGGTGGTCAAAGAGGAAGATTTTGAAGAGGTTGAGGTGGCAAGTGAAAAGATCCTAAAAATTGGTAAGGTATGCACTACTCAGGAGAAAGAGGCTTTCATCGGATTATGTCAGGAATACCATGATATTTATGCATGGAGCTATAAGGACTTGCGTGGTTTCGATCCCAGCTTAGCTCAACATACTATTGAACTAGATCCAAAATCCAAGCCAGTTCATCAAAAGTAGAGGCCAATTAATCCCAAAATTGAACCACTGATGCGGAAAGAGCTAACCAAGCTTATTGAGGCCTGTATAATTTTTCCTATCAAGCATTCTTCATGGGTAGCTAATTTGGTACCCGTAAGGAAAAAGAATGGTGAAATCCAGCTGTGCGTAGATTTCAGGGACCTGAACCACACCTCTTTGAAGGACCACTACCCTCTCCCCTCAATGGAACAAATCCTCCAAATAGTGGTAGGGGCTCAAATATTTTCCTTGCTTGATGGATATTCAGGATACAATCAAATTCTGGTTCAAGAATATGATCAATTCAAGATGGCTTTCACCACCAAATGGGGCACATATGCTTACAACAAGATGCCTTTTGGATTATCTAATGTAAGGGCCACCTTTCAGAGAGCCATGGATATGGAATTTAAGGGACTCATCAATGATATGATCTTGGTTTACCTTGATGACATCACTGTCTACTCCAAACATGCTGAGGATCATATCACCCATCTCAGGAAAGTTTTTCAAAGGTGTAGGGAATTTGGTGTCTCACTGAACCCGAAGAAGTGCATTTTCGTAGTGCAGGAAGGAAAGTTGTTGGGACATATTGTTTCAGTAGTAGGGTTGTCTATCGACCCAGCTAGGATTCAGTCAATTATGTCCTTATCCCTCCCAAGTCATAAAAAGGGTCTCCAGAGTTTTTTAGGAACTATAAATTTTGTTCAGAGATTTATTCCTCAGTTTGCAACATTGGAAAAACCACTGATGGCCATGCTTAAAAATAATATCCCATTTTCATGGATGAAGGAGGGAAGAGAAAGCTTCAAAGCCATCAAGATAGCTATCTCCCAAGCTCCTACACTGGTGAATCCTCGGTTTGACAGGGATTTTATTCTCTACACTTTCGTAGGTCAGGAAAGTATTTTAGGAATTCTCACTCAGCAAAATGATGACCTGATGGAGCAACCCATTGCCTTTTTCAGTCAGTCTCTTAAGGAATACGAACTCAAATATTCCTTCATCAAAAAATAGGTCTTTGCAGTCATTCAAGCCCTAAAGAAGTTTAGGCATCTGTTGTCTAGAAAAAAATCCATTTAATGGTTTCTCATCCTGGCGTCAAAGAGTTTTTGTTGAATAAAGAGATGAATGAGAAACACACTGGGTGGATTACAAAAGTAATGGAGTATGATGTACACATCAAGGTCACTAAGCTTGTCAGGGGAAAAGGGTTATGTCAGTAGCTGGCCATGGACATGGAGACCAAAGATACGGAAGATGTCATGCTTTTGCATGATGATGAAGGAAATGATCAGATTGATTGGTCAACTAAGATGCAAGAATTTTCTTCTCTTGGGGATATATCCTCCAAACATGGATAAAGTCTAGAGATGAAATTTCTATCTGCAGTCTATTCCATATGTCGTGATAGATAATGTTCTCTTTTGAAAGGATCTAAATGGTGTTCTTCTACGCTGCGTCAGGCCAGAACAGGTGAACAAGGTATTAGAGGAATTCCACAATGGCCTGTTTGGAGGACATTACTCTACATGAACAACCACCACCAAGATCATGCAAGTTGGTTATTACTGGCCAAACTTGTTCAGAGACTCTCATATTTGGGTGATGAAATGTAAAGAGTGTGCTCTTTTCATAGGAAAACAGAGGCTGAAAACTCTCCCATTACGCCCCGTTCAGGTGGATCAACCCTTCGTTTAGTGGGGATTAGATTTCATCAGGATGATTAATCCTCCATCCAGTGAGGGGCATAAATGGGTCCTTACTACAACAGATTATTTCACTCACTGGACAGAGGCAGTAGCCCTAAAATAAAGTAATGAAAAGGCTGTTCTGGATTTTCTAGAAAGTTTGATGACAAGGTTCGGTGTTCCTTTTACTATTATCTCAGACAATGCTATGTCTTTCCTCAGGATGAAGATAAGTGAATGGGCCATCAAGAATGGAGTTTACCTCAAGAATTCATCTAACTATTACCCACAAGGAAATGGGTTGGCCAAATCCAGCAACAAGAATCTTATAAGAATCATTAAGCACACAATGGAGGCCAATAGAAGAACCTGGCATACACAGCTCAAGACCACCCTATGGGCTGATCGAATAACACCTAAAAAGGCCATCGAGGTTTCTCCTTTCATGCTTGTATATGGAAGGGAAGTGAAACTTCCACTTTCCTTGGAAATTCCTTCCTTAGACTTGGCTTATCGGCTTGAAGTTATGGAAGATGAGGCCTTAACAGTGAGGTTTTCTGAACTCATGGAGCTAGAGGAAATTCAAAACACCACCATGAATACATTGACAGAACATCAGGCTCAAGTTAAGAAATCCTTCGACAAGAAAGCCTCTGATAGGTTGTTCAAGGAAGGGTATTTGGTTCTAAAATGGGATGAATATCATGCCAAACCTGAAAGGCACACCAAGTTCGATGCTCTCTGGAGTGGGCCCTATGTTATTACAAGCTGCAAAGAGGTGAATTCATTTTTCCTATCCAGACTCAATGGAGAAGAATTTCCCATTCATGTGAATGGGATACACCTCAAAGCTTTCTTTTGAGGATGTTCCACCCTGTACAGTGTTCTGTCTTTTCCTCCAAGTGCTCTGCACATTGTTTTGTTTTTCTTTTCTTTTGCTTGCATGTTTTCTGTTTTGGTTTTGGTTTTTTAGACTCCTTTGCCCAATGTTTTGCTTAAGGCTACTGGTCTGAAAGCTTAGTAGGAAATAATTCCCTCGAGATTGCCAAAAAATTTAACCATTTAACCTACCCAGAAGGAAGCTATATGGCAAACCAATGTTTTTAAAAAAGCCCTTGCACAGTGAATTTTTTCTAAGGATGAAATCTGAAATTTTTTCAAATTTTCAAACTTCGGAGTTTTTTCCTCTTTCGAGTTTTTTAGCTCGGATTCAGAACTACTCTTGAAAATTTCTGAAGTCTGAAACTCTGAAAGTCTAAATTTTTGGACTTTCAGGCTTTCAGGTTTCGGGACTTTTGGCCCCTTTTTGTTTAAATCCCTCTCGGACTTCCGAAGTCTGAATGTCTGAAAACCTGAATTTTTGGGTTTCAGGTTTTCGGAGTTCTCCGAGTCATTTTTAGGATTTTCACTTGAAATTTTCCGAAGTCCGAATGTCTGAAAGCCCAAATTTTTGGACTTTTGGGTTTTCAGGTTTCATATTTTTCCATCACCAATTCATCTTTTTGCCTCCCAATCTCCGAAGTTTGAAATCCTAAATTTTTGGAATTTCAGGCTTTCAGGTTTCAAACCTTCAGAGATTCTACGAGCAATTAATTTTCACCTACCTCCATACGGATCATATTTTTACCATTAATATCAGGATTTCTATTTAAACTCAGTTTTTTACTTGTCATTTTTACCTGACACATTTTCTCTGACATTCCATTCTTGTACTTTGCGACGTCTTTTTCAAGGTATGGTTTTTTGTTTATATTCTTTTGGTTTTAGGTATTTTTCCTCTGTTTCCTTCTCATTTTGGTTTTCCTCTTGGTTTCCCTCTATGTTTTTATGATGTCGCTCCCTTGGTTCACCATGTTTCACTTTTTGAGTTTTCTTAGGTATTCGAAGTTGTTCAAAGGATCCTCTTAGGCCTCCCATACTTCTTTTCATTTCTCGTGTTTCAGAATTTTGTGATTTAACATTGTTCTGCAAATTCCTCAAACTTGTTTGGAGAGACTCATTCAGAGAATTCATTTGGGGAATTCCTTTGGAAGTTCATTAAGCAGGATTTTTTTTTGGGATTTTTCCCTTGAAGATCTCAGTTTCGGAAATTTCTTTCGGATCTTTTTCAGTTTGGAATTTTGGAGGTTTTTTTATTTTAGGTTTTTGGAACCTCTGGCTTCAGGAAACTCTTTCGGAAAAATTATTTTCAAAAAATTGGTTTCGGAGATTTCTTTTGAAACTTTTGGTTTCAGAGATTTCAGTTTGGGAAACTCCTTCAGAGAAAATTTTCAGAGATTTCAGATTCAGTGATTTCTTTCAGAACTTTTCTGGTTCAGAATTTCAGAGTTTTCCTTTCAGGTTTTCAGAATTTCTACAACTTCAGCTTCCAAAACACAGGGTTTGATGTCTACTTCCACTTCAAAGGGAAAAGAGAAGATGAAATACTCATTTCTTGGGGTTTCTCCCCAATCCTGCCTGTCCTCTGACTTAGGAAATATTGGGGACACTGATCTAGGACAAATTGATCTTCCCAATTTCTGGGAAAGATTAAAGGCTCCAAACAAGAAACCATGGATGCAGGCCATCTACGATAGTGGGCTTTCCCTTGCCGCCAGTTTTCCCACATCTATGCATTGCCCAGAATTTTTCTTAGCTACAGCAGCCCACTTTGACGAAGACTCCATGTCAGTCAGGGATAGTGATGATAAGGTGGTAATCCGTTTGGACCCAGATTTCTTCGAGGATCTGCTTAAACTTCCTGACATTCAAGATTACACCACAATTTCACCAGAAATAGTAGTGGAACATTGGGATAAGAAAGAGGAAGTATGCTCAAAGATTATGATGAAATCCTATCTGGCTAAGAATTTTTCCAAATTACCCAAAACTATGCATCGATCGGATTTTATTCAGGAAGTCAACATTCTTATTGTGCTGTTAAGTAGAGTTTCAGGTCTTCCTTCTATAAAGGAATAGTAGGAATGGATGTTTTTGTACATCACAACTATCAAGAAGAATGATGAGTTTATCCGATGGGGGGAGCATATTAGTAGCACCATTCACTATCAATTGGGTAGAGTGTCAGAAACAAATACCTTCTACATGACATCTTTCCTGGTATATGTGGCTGCTGCTATGGGAGATTTTGTGGGTTTGAATACTAGGGGTGTTCGCAGCACCTCCCAAATATATGACTTTTATCCCCAACTCACTCTGGATGAAGGAAGCAGGCATTTTTGAAGAGTCAATGATGCTTTCTTCATTGTCATCCTCTATCATTTTGACAAAGAACTATACAATCAGAGGATTTCTGATGAGGCTTTCCAAGAAGTGTGAGAATGGGGAGCAATCTACTTCTAGTTTCCTACATTCACCTACATCTAGATTCCGGGTTTCATAGGTGCCCCAAGAAAATTGCCAAGGTGTCCCACTGACAAATGGATTCTATTGGAATTAGTTCGGCAGTTGTTGGATTATCATCGAATCCAAAATAAGCGTCACAAAGCAGGAATGCATTTCCCTGTTTCGATTGGCAGGTATTCTTGCCCAAATATTCACAAGGAAAAAAATGTTGATGCAGAAATGGCTGAGGTAACCCTGCGGACCTTTCATCCGCGGACTAATTTTGATTATTGGGGTAAGTTTGGGGAGACAGGTCGGTCCAGTGCCCACGTACCCCAATTGGAAGATATCTGGATTCATTTTCAGGGATGAATACATCATGTGACAAAGGGATTATGAAAGATTAACCCTTGACGAAGTTCGGTAATTTGGTTTGGCTGATGTGCCAAAGGACATGCAAGACAATGATGAGGTTTTGGATTCATCATACAAGAACGATAATGTTTCCAATCAACCACTGTCATGGATTGATTGGTATGTGGAAGAATGCAGTAATACCAAGGAGAGGGCGGGGACCCATTTTAAAGAGGACTTTCAGTTGGTTGACCACCTTGGGAATCTCACCCAAAGGGGAAAATCAACCTACAAATATAGGGGCTATACCAGCAATAAACCAACCAACACCCACTAAGGGAAAGAGGTCGACTCAAAAGGCTCCTACAATTCCAAAGAAGATTTCATTTGTTGTTGGTGGCTCATCTCTCTCCAAGTCTTCTGCTCCCAAGATTACATCACCTGCAGTGCCTGTGACAGAAGTGGTTGAAGTCAGTGACTCTCCTAGTATCATCCAGGATCCATCACATCTTCTCCTTCCTCCATTATCACTTCCAATATCAGTTCTTTCCACTTCCACCATCATTTCTTCTTTCCCATCCCCTTCTATGGCCCAAGTATTCTCATCACTTCCAGTTCTATCAGCTGGGGAAAATATTGGGTCACCCATTTCCTCTTCACTTCCTTTAACACTTCCATTTTCTTCAATCACAACCCCCAACATTGCTCTGTCAATTCCTATGGTTGTCCTTACATCCACGCCTTCCATCATTGCTACCTCTGCTCAAATACCAGCTGGTATTTCTAGTGATCTTTCTCTAACTGATGTTTCAGGTATTGGATCTGCCACTCCATCTTCATCAGCTCTAGCCATACCAGAATGGTTGTTTAGACAAACTCCCAAGAAAAAGAAAAAGGTTCCTCTGGGGGATGTTATAGATCTCAACATATTGGAGTCTATGCCCAAGAGACAGGCCAAGAGACCGAGAACCGTATCAAGTCTAACAGTTAATTCATCTGGAGAGCATGTGATAGAGGTGGCCACCCCCATTGAGGGGAAAACTAAAGAAACAATCACAGCAGCAGATTACCAGATATCAAAATTCTCATTGGGGAAGGCTACTCATGAAGGAGCCAAGAAAGATGTACACACTGCTCTTGGGGCCCTTTTGGAGAAATATGACAAAGACAAGGCCACCAAGGATGAGCTCAAGGCCAAGGTCAAGCAGCTCACTGCACTGCTGCGTAAAGTAACCCAACCCACTCCATCCACTGAAGTCTCAACTACTACGGCTATGAAAATTTCATCTACAATCGATGATATTTCTTATCATGAGCTCGAGAAGCTAGGCTAGAAAGGGAGATCAGTGAGTGGATGGATGGAGAGAATTCTACAGGAAGCTAATCCTTTGATCAAGGAAGTAGTTGAGATATATAATGATTTGCAGGTTGCAAAAACCACCATTTCCAAGATGGACGAATCCTTCTCTGAGGATAATAATAATTTAAATTTAACTTTGGCAACATGGAGTGACATTAGAGAAGAGGATTCTGACTTTTTTCTTCAGGAAGAGGTGATTGATGATGCCTCTAAATTTTTTGAATATCAAAAGGCCATGGAATTCTGGTGTCAAGTATTACAAGATCTGATTAAGAAATTGGAGGAGAAACAAGTAGAGATTACAGATTCCCTTAATGAAATCTCAGAGGAGTTTGACAATGCCAATTACAAATTCTTCAATGAAAATATCGATGCTCTTCCTGAGGATCAGATTAAGGAAAATTTCAAAGATTTGGTGAAGCATGACGATGAGGTCACCAAGACTTTCAATAGTGACTCCATTGACCGACTGGTCTTATGTCAAAATTTCATAGGGAGACTAAAGAAAGTTACAAATAAACTTCAAAGATTGCCAGCCAGGATCACAAAAGAGATCAAGACAACAGACGTAGTGAATCACTATGCATGTGGGCCTGGAGATGAAGAAACTCAGGGGGTTATCAAGTGCTTCTTCGAGTACAGACACCGAATGGTTGTATGGGAGGAAGGACAAAAAACTTGTAGGTAAGGGAGATGTAGATGAATCAGGCCAAAGCTGAGCGGCCATGAAAGGATAGTTTCAAGCTCTAAGATGAGTCAAAGTTGTAGGGTTGACTGAGTCAAACCCTTTCAACAAATTTTCTATTTTCATGGGAGCATGTTCCCTTAATATTAATGACATTTCTATTTTTAGTTAAATGTTAGTTAAGGGCCCAACTGTAATGGCTCAGCCTAGGAACTTATAAATAGTGGAATGCTTCCATTATTTAGTGATATTATTTTTTGGAGATTATTTTGAGAAGAGTTTCTCTTCAAGCTTGGAAGAGTGATTCTGAGATTCCAAGAAACCTTTTGATTATATTCAGAGTTACACCTTGCTTGTTGAAAATATGATTTATTGTGTTGAATGTTAATTAGTGTTTACTTTGTGAATTTACAATTCCTTAGTGATAGTGATTAACTTACCTTTATTTCAGGTTGTCTATTTCATGCTATGAAGGAATAATACTACTATATTTTATGCCAGTTGTGAAGACTTTGTTTTCCTTCTGCATTAATTTTTATGTCATTATTGTCCCTACTCACAGAAATAGATGTTGTTATCTGCATGTGTGGTTTACTTTTGATAAATTAATTGTGTTGTATCTGATTTGATCTACCCTTATGTACACTCGAGTTTAACAGAGGAACATCTACCTTGGTTTGTGGTATTTTATACCCTTTCTAATCGCAATAGGTGAAGGTGGTCAGTGATGCAAGCATACCTCCCACATTAACCCTTCTAGATGTTAAACATCCCTTAATTTGGTGCATCACCACTTCTAGTATAGGTTTCATTTCCTTGCAAATCTCTTTCCCTAATCCCATGAAATGTTAGCATAGGACTAGTTAGCCATTTTTCCTGCACTAGAAGTAGAGTTGTGTTTAGTTTAGGAAGAGGAAGTTGGCCTTCTCTAGAGGTTCACCTCAAGTTCAAGTCCCACAGCTTGAGAGGTGATCCCATGTGTCCCAATCACACCGAATTTCATGATTCATTCCTAGGCCATTCGGGGGGTGCAGTGATTTGGTGACAACAAAAACCACACCATGCCTACTCTTCTAAGTTTCCCTAATATCAATATATTGAAAATATAGTAAATTCATTTAACCATTACCATTCATGTATATAATCATAGTTTCCATAAACATGAAAACAATGGAAATTAAACCATTCAATATTCTAATTATAATCAAATCATGCCTACATCTACTTTCCATGACATCAATATAATGGAAATGAAATTAACCATACATCATCATAAAGCCATACCTACACATCTAGTTTCTATGATAACAATACAATGGAAATAAAACAAGTACATCATATATAAATATCATCATCCATCTATACATCAAAGGTCTATATATCAATACACTGAATATATAGATATAAATACAAGTATCTCAAAACTATCATATACATATTGTATCTTCAACATGCTAGTCAGTATATAAATCAAAATACAATGTCTCTATCTCTCTAATATCATCTATACAAGGCTCTGAAATCTTTTATACTCTCTTTGGTACCCTCATCTACCCCCTACCACTTCCAACTTGTCACCTCTCCCTAATCATGTCTATGATGCCGAAAACTCTCTAATTTGATATAAATGTGAGTTCATGAGCCGATCCTGACACTTGATTCCTAATGTGATATATAATCACCATATTCCACATAGGGGATGTCACTCTTCATCAACTGGTCCTGATAATACCATGCCTTCGACATGATATATTTGTAATTGACCATAGAAATCACCTCAGGAAGTGCCATAACTCTGGCACCTACCTATAGACCTTGTACCTATACTAGTGGTCCCTATCCTCCTAACTGTCATATAGGACCTTGTATCAATGCCTATGCTTGCACCTATGCCTAAGCTTGTTCCAATTGGCCCTATAAAGTAGAAACCTATGCTTATAATGTGGTAACATGTACCTGCAGCCCTACAACCTACCCCCATCTCCTACCTGCGCATGTGCCTATGATGCTGCCAACTGGCCCTGTAGAGTTACAATCTGAGACTATTGTAGAAATAAAAATTGGGTCACACTCCCCTTGTTCCCTTTTCGAATAACCAACTTAAACATGCTCACCTAACCATGACCCTTTTACTCCACATTAATATTAGTTTAATTATTTATAATTAAAGTGATACTCATCCTCACAATATTCATTATTTAATTACCCTAATTAAACTAATTTCCACCTCACCCCACCACCTCACCTAGACACCTCACCACAAACCTATTTTTAGCATATTTCCCCTTTACTAGGACTCAACATTTACTCACCATAACTAACTAAGGCTTAGGCATACTTACCTTAATGAACTAAGAATTAGTGAAACCCTAAAGACATATGCCTATTCTTCCTCTAACCACATTCCCACTCATTAAAATGTAGCATTCAAGTTTGATCCATGAGATAGACTAAACTAGCCCAAAAATATTGCCAAGATCTGGTATTTTTAGTAAACCTAGGATTTCTTGCATTAACTGATGTCAGTCAACCCTAAACTGACTCTAGTCACCCTAAACTGCCATTGGTTACCTTATATCAATTTTGGTAACCTTGTTTGGTAGGTTGGCACATTCTTGAGTTTTTTGGGAGAATGAAGGAGATTTACATGCAAGCAAAAATCATATCCCTTTTACACATCCACATAACCATAGCAAGCACCAAGATTGATCAGAAGACCTTTGCATCCATGGTAGTATTCTAAAAAGCCTTATTGTAGCACAGATCACCTTTCCACAGAGCAACCATCACCAACATCTTCAACCACCTCTCCACCACTACAGGAATTTAGAAGCCATATAAACTCCAAGTAAGTTTATTTGTCCTCTGTCACTTGCAGTTGTATTCTCTATGTTCCTTCATCAAATTACCTTTACTTGGATCTATCCCTCAGCATTCTCTCTATTAGCCACCCCATCACACCCCACCTAAACTTCACAAAACCTATCTCGAAATAGTCTCCCTCACGTAGACCTCACAAACACCCCCAAAACTATTTTTGTAATCACAGAGAGGACCCAAAACTTATTCTACAACATTTCCCAATTCTCCATAGTCATTGACACCAGTTAACCCTAACTATGCTCAGTTTGTCTTATACTGACATTGGTCTCCTCAATTGACATCAGTCACTGTGAATGTCAATTCAACATAGAAACTCAACCCTTAACCTACCCCAAACATCACTCAAAACCTTACCACACCTATCTTGGACCTATCACCTCACCCTCCCCCATAGAGACCTTTCCAACTCTCTATTCCAAGACAAAAGAGAGCCCAAACATCCCCCATTTGACTCCCTACCACTTGTCACAGTTACTGATATCAGTCACCTAAACCGGTATCATTCCTACCTAAACTGACATTGGTAACCCCAACCAATGTTGCTATTTGTGTATAATAATAATACTACTCCAGACCAACAACCTAAGTATCACACCCAAAACAACCCAAAATCTCACCCAACCTTACCAAGGCTCTGTCTGTGACCTACAGACCATCCACACTACCCAAAACCCAATCCAAAACCTTTACCTACATAACATTTTAGTATTTAATCAGATTAGTGTTGATAGTAATCTGAGGCACCCAAATCAGAATGCTAGCACTAGATTCTTTTACTTACATGTTTAAGTTGTTTTATATTGATTTATAAATAGTGGATTGACAGCCTTCTAGGAAGTATCATACTTCCCGGATCTAGCATACTCTAGGAAGTCCACTGTCATATAGTATTTAACTCTCTTCTCGTGGTCTTGTTTTGTATTTCAGGTAGTTCCTCCTAGCCAAAAGGAAGCTCTCACAGTCAGCATTTGATCAAGAAGTCAGAATGCAGCAACGACCCTCAAACTAAACAATCAAAACAGGTATTCCTCCTTGGCCCATAACCTTACCTATTTCATCTAAATCCTTAAAGAAAATGATGACACATTTTGGAATGCCTGGTGGGACCCATCTGGGGTTCCTTACATTTTTATTCATTCCTAGGTGAAAGTTGTGTGTTTGTTTCCCTTTTGAAAAGCTTCCACATTAATTTTCTTCTCTGGAATCTTCCTCTCTTTCTATTGTCTAAAATAAATCATGTTTTTGGTGCTATAAAAAGAATACTTCTTTTCTTTCATTAGTATTGCATTAGTGAAAGAGCATTCCTCTTCCTATTCATTACTTGCTACATTGAATATCACACTTCGATTTGGGTTTAAAACACTTATATAACATTTTGATTCGCTGAATTTTAGCTCACATTAAAATAAGGGCAACCTACATGCTAGAAGTCATGCCCAGCTGATGGTTAACATAACTGAATTGTAGAAAGCACATTCTTTCTTCTCTCTCTTTTCCAAACTGCACAATTTGAAATATATACATCTTCTTAAAACAACATCCCACCTGGAAGAAGATTTCAATGATCACATGATCAGAGGATTGATAGTGGGAACCTAGATGGATATCTCTATCCAGTACCCCATTAGAGAACATCATGCCCCCACCATAAATTAACCTAAAACCTCACCTTTAGAATTTCCCTCTTCGTAGGAAGCCTTCCTAACCAAAAACTCTACTCTAAATTCACGAGTTAGTTTTTAAAATAGCATAAGCTAAACACACTAAATTCACTTATAGGATTTACATATTTTTCTTGACTTGTGTTTTGAGGTGTGAGGTTGTATTCTCCATTTTTCTCTCCTTTCACACTCCATAATCATAGTTGGTGTATTCCAGTTGTTTCTGAGTGTGTCAGGGCTCATTTTTACCATACTCAAACTTTTGGGTTGGTGTTTCATTCCACTTCAATTCACAAAAGGAAACATTTTTCTTCATTCTTCAGATTTCACAGTAACCGACATCAGTCCAGTGACCGCCGTCAGTTTACATCTGACCACCATCGATTTACCTAACCCACATCGGTTCCTTGTTCTTTTGGTTTGTTTACCCAAAGGACACATATCTCATATTCTCTTTTGTTTAGAGTCTTTGTGTATCCTTCTACTCTCTGTACTCTAATAAAAATCATCAAATAAAACTTTCTTGCTTGATAGTCAGCAACTTCTGCCTCATTTGATAGAACTATTATTTCTCATAGTAACTGGTAACGGTTCCTCTAGCTATCATTGGTCACCCTTTAACACCATCAGTCACCCCTTAACCACCATCAGTTAGTGTGACTGACATCAGTCACTCTATTTTTTATTTTAATCAAAACATTTATCAACTTTCCCTCTCATATCTGTTTTGTCCCATCTTTGTTGTTCCCTATGTCATTTATAGAGTATAGTTCACCTAATATACATTGATTCATATGGTGTTGACTCACATCCAAACCAACACCCTCATATATCACACCAGCCATCCACTACTCCCACATAGTCCATCACCCCCATCCATCATGTCACCTATGGATCTGACTTAGCTCATCCCCATCACTACAAGTGATGAGGAGTTCATGAGACTCCTTAACCAGAATCCCATTTCCCTCAAGTAATACCTTGCTCATTCTTCCACCTAGGATTCCTAAGGACAATTAATATATGGCATGCCTATATCTATCCCTCATACTCTCACCCCCACTTTTGCATCAGCTAGCACTTTCTCGGCGCTACCGTCATCCACTTTAGCACATGTGGTGTCTTAGTTATATCCCACAACTACTATAACTACATCATCTACATAATCTATCACACCTGTGACATCAATTATGCCTCCAATAGCTACTTTAAGTATATCCCCATCTACACCCACCACTTCACATATACCCATTGCATCGCAACCACCTCTAGTGTTAGAAACTTACACCCATTTTCAAAACCTCGTCCTTTATATCCTGTGGTCCTTACCCTCAATCACCACTAGAGTTGTTACAGATACCCCACCTTCCTACACATACTACCAACAACCCCTGAAATCATCTATCACTTATGCTGGCTATGTTCCACCTACATCTATTCCTCTTACATAGTTCTCTTACTCAACGCCACCATACACTAGCATACCACCCACCTCATACTTTCAGCATCAACCCCCTTTTTCTACAGGGGGTACCATTAATCCTAACCTACTAACAACCTCATTCAAATGATGATGGAAAATATGCAAACCTTAGAAGCATATTTTTTTGGCTCCCGTAATTATTTAGCATATGATGAAATCTGTAACGAGCCAATCCATCCGTCTATTCCCATTCATCCCTACCTGATGCATTGGGAAATGCCTAAATTCAATTACTTCAATAGTTTAGAATACCCACAACAACACTTATAGTCATTCAAACATGGGTGCTACCTAATCTCCCACGATGATCCTTTGTTCATACAAACTTTCCCAATGTCCTTAACAGGACTAGCATTAGATTGGTATAGTGGACTACCTTGACATTCCATTTATTCCTTTAATCAAGTAGCCCAAGCTTTCTTAGATCATTTTTCAATCAATGCTACCAAGAAAATCACCATGACTAATCTCTATTCAACCCAACAGTATGAAGATGAATCTATCCTAGATTCTGTTTCCCGTTGGCGGAGTCTTATTAACTAATTGAAATTCCAACTATCTCAGACTGAACTTATTGAGTTGTTCACTAGAGATTGTGCTAGAAACATATCACCAACTCTACAATTCCAAACCTTTGGAACCTTTGATGAAGTGTTCACCATGGTATGAAAATTGGAAATTCACACCATTGAAGAAAAGAAGATCCAATTATGAAACGAAAACACCCCATTTAAATCAAACGATTATTATTCATCTTCAAAACCTCAAAATATCTATTCAAAGTTCAAAATATATACCAACGCGGTAGTCCTCAAAGCATGTCCACCTAATCGTTCTAATCAGGAACAACTTTCTTCCAATATTTCTCCTGTCTATATCTTTTATCTCTAGTAAGAATAAAAAAATTACACTTTGATTGAAGAGCCCTATTCTTCAATCTTGGAAAATATTCTTAAATCTAGAGCCATTACACTTCCTCCCATAAAACCTCATACATGTTTCAATCATGCCCATCCTATGCTTACATGGTATAAATAACATGACTAATGTAATTACCATCACGTTAAAGGACATAGTGATGGTAAATGCATAAATTTTTAAAATATTGTCTAGGAGATGATAGATAATGGAGACCTTGTCATAGAAAACCCGAACGCTTGAGTAAATCACAATTTGCACATCTTTAAAAAAATATTCCCTAGTCATAAACCATCGTCTAATAAAAATAGTGAACCTTCATCTAGCAACAGTAATGTCCATGAAGTCCACATAGTTTTGGATATCATACCTGTCATTCCTCAGATCCCACCTACTTCATCTATTGAGGAAATTCTTACACAAGCACCTTTACCCATAGAGGAGTCCCCCTCATCTCTTCCTTCTCTCATAGAGGAACCCACACTTTCTACCGATGTCATTTCATCGTCTACCTCTCAGCCTACTGAACTGTCAACACTTTTAATTCTCTCATCCATAGGATAATCATTATTGCTTTCTCCTCCAATAAAGGAGAATTCTACCTCACCCAACCTATTATCTCTATTACCCATGGGGGACTTTTCAAACATATCACTACCTATTGAGGGCAGTTCACCCCCAACATCCTAGGACCCCATTGACGTGATCTAAGCTCTATTACCTACATAATATGAAGCTATCTAATTCCCTTACTTACAGTCATATTTCACAGGGATTTCCACCCAACCCATTCCATCCTCTTCTTCCGTAGTCCCACTTTCATGAATGTTTGATCGTTTGGATTAAGTTGATCATTCCATGCTTTGGGGACGTCTTCAGCTCCCCATTTTGACCCAAATGTAAATTTTGTCTGAGGATACTTTCACGATCTACCCAAAGGTATTTTTGGAAACCAAGAAAACACTGACCACACCGATTGAAATGCATTATTCTTAATCATCTCTACTTACATAAAAACCTTTACCCATGACCAAAAACATTTCAGAACCTAAAAGCCTATTCACACCTATCTCCTCACCTGTATCTAGACCCATCACTACTTTGTGTGTCATGCCAACATCAAGCTTTACTCACCTACCTATCAGATTGGACTTAACTGTGTCTTCCCAAGCCCTAACCAACATTATCCTCCCTCCTAAAAGGAAAACCCAATCTTCAAGTTTGCATACACCGGTCTCACCTACCACACCTTTGTCACCTTCTCCCCTTCTGTCCATCCTAGGGCCCCATCCATCAACCTTGACTAAATGGTCTCTTACCCAAGGCCATTTAAAATATAAGTAGCCTATTTCTTAATCACAAGCCTTCATTACACCTCATTCCCAAAAACCAAGCACCCTTATCTTCACTCATTAACTTCCTACCACCTATACCTCCACTAGTTACTATAACCCCAACCTTTCTTATATGACTTCAGCTCCTGTTGTCTACCCCACCTCTACCAAACACTTCCACCAAAACTTAGTTTCCCCTGTGGGTAACCCATCCCCTTCCACCATATGCTTTCCATTATGCATCTCGTGCTCCCGTGTCACCTTTACCCAAGAAGGTTCAACCCAAAGATAAGAATCTTCTACCCTCTAATAAGGTAGTTAAACCAACCAAACCTTCCATTGCTAGCTCTTCTACCTCACCTTTACCCAAGTAGATGCCAGCAAAACCTAATACCACTCCATGTACCAAACCAGTAGAATAACCCATTATCTTCCTGTAAAGCTTCTTTCCTCATGATCATCCTTGTAGGTACCCAGACCCACACTCACTTCCCATTGTGATCTGTTAGCGGGGTCCTACGCCAACATTTTAACCAATCTCTTAGAGAATTCCTTCATCACATTACCTCCACTTTGACCTTACAATCCTCTTAAACCCAAACCAAAATGGTTTGATGAAACCAATATTTTTTCCTATCATTGTGTGCCAAGACATGATGTCGAAAATTATAAAGATCTGAAGACCGTTCTTCTCTAACTTTTCCCTCCTGAACAAAATTTTGATGATGACAAACTTCTTGATGAGGACCATGCTCCACCTTACCCTGTCTCCACACATCATCATCCTTTAACAATTTAGTGACCAATATCTCCACCCCTATAACCATTTTACCCACCTCTAAAATTTGAAATAAACATGGTCTATATTAGAGAATTAGCCAAATCACCACCAAAATTCCGTTACACCCAGGTCACTTCACAAAGCTTTTCTCCCTCGATAGATTTCTCCCCATCATGTCATTACACCACTCATCCAACACCTTTTCCATTTTCCCCCTCCCCTCAGATTAACATGATTCATGTTGCTACCCATGCTCAGAAAGACAAGGGAAAAGAAAAAGTGACCAACCCATCAACCATCCCTGTACCCAATATACCATCTACACCCACACCAAAAATCACCATCTGTGGACCTACATACCCCATCTTTGATGGATTCACCCATCGTGCAATGATGAAACAATAACATCAGTCCCATCTAAAGATGTCATTGTTTGATCTTTTTCAAACTTCTGAATCTCATAGAGAAGCCCTTATTGAGGTTTTTCAATCCATTAAAGTTTTACCTAATGACCCCACACAAGTGGCCTCCATTATTATCCCTCACCATGTAGCCTCGCTAACCAAATCATCTCATTCCTCTACTCCCATGCCCACTCCTCAAGTCACCGCCCTCGGCTTCTCTGATGAGGAGATTGTACCTATCTAGTCAGATGAACTTGATCCTGCCCTATTCATTTCCATCTATATCAATAACATATGTGTACAACACGTCATGATTGATGGTGGTGCTGGCATTAACATAATTTCCTCCCACACATATAATCAAATGCATATCCCTTCTAAATGTATGCATAGTAACCCAATTATGTTTTTCTCCTTCCATGACGCCATCACCTCCACCCTTAGCACAATTATCCTTCATGTTCACATAGGCCCTCATACTGTCCTGGAACTATTATACGTCTTAGATGGAGAGTTACATTATAACCTATTTCTTGGTGGACCTTGGATTTGTGTCATGGGTTGTGTTCCTTAAAATTTACACCGTCGTGTAAAATTTGAGTATGAAGGACATAACTACACCATCCTCAGTGACCCATCACCATTCAAAACTTACAACATGTAGTACTGACCCAACAATGTACTTGTATCAATCAAAGCATCTCCCACTTCTCCTTCACCCACAAGCCCATCCACCAATACTTATACCACCTATCTAGCCTCTATTTCTTCTATTCCTACTACCACTGCAGCATTCATAGTTGACCACTCTACTTACCAAACAATTGATACCCTTCCTTTCCAATCATTTAGTGAATCATCTATCTTCACTACCCACATACCTAATACTGATCCCTTAGAACATATTTTTCAATGCCTCACTCTGAGGGAGTACCACCTATACAATATCTACACATTCCTCACTCCGGAAGAGTATGGAAACCTATGTGAGAACCCTCATTATGACTACCGCATAGGTGAGGTTTTACCTTATGGTCCTCCCCACCTTCACACTAGCCTAACATATGGGGGAATTGAAAATGCTACCTATTCACTCAAACCTCCACCCCAAACATGAATATTTTCATCTAAACTCCAATCCTTTACTTGTTGCGCATGGAAAGGCTTTGCCTTCGGTTTTTACAAACAAGGCTTTCATACTATCATTTCATGTACCACCCATAAATAAAATGACCGTAGTGACATTGGCTTTACCACACCACCTCACAAGAAGGCCTACATTGACCTCATTGAGGAATACAAACCTTCTCCACCTCATTCACCCATGTCGCCATCTTCACCCATGGAGTCCATATATCATGAATCTATTCCTCCTAAGTTCTTTTTGTAAACACAATTTACCTATGACCTCTAACCTGTCAATGCAATGGCAAAGCTCCCTCTTCTCTTCCCTTCTTGTATCTTGACATGATTGATGTCGATACACATTCTATTAATGACATCTAATGTCAAGATGATGAGTCCATCCTCACCTACCTTGGTGCGGAAGATTCTTATATTCACCAATCATTACCCTCTGAGACACAAACCATGTTAAATGAATTGGCTATCGAAATCAACATTAATACTCAAGATGACCCACACATTCTAAAGATAGGCCAATCTTTATATGTTTCTAAACAAGAAGATTTTACCTCTTTCCTCCAAGACCATAGCAATGCTTTTTCTTGGTCTTATACCAATATTCCTGGTATTGACCCAAAAATTGTGGTCCATGATATTGTAACCATTCCTAATGCCAAACCCATAAAAATAAAGCTATGGAAAATACATCCTCACATTACTCTTCTTGTCAAAAAATAACTTTAGTGTCTCCTTTATCCTAACCATTGACTATCCCCAATGGATTTCTAGCATCATTCCTATCACAAAAGTGATAGGGGGACTTTTCATTTGCACAGACTTCCACAATCTCAACCTAGATTATCCCAAAGATGCTTTTCCCCTACAAAGAATTGACCAACTAGTTGATCTCACCACCGACCATGAAATGCTATCACTCATGGACAGTTTCTTGGGTTATAATCAAATATTACTTGCTCTAGAATATCAACAAAAAACTTCCTTCATCACTCCTTGGGGGACCTTTTGTTATCAAGTCGTGCCTTTTGGCCTTTAAAACGCTGGTGCTACATATCAGTGAGCCATGACTTATATCTTCCATGACATCATGCATCGTTTATTGGAAGATGACCTTTTATTGAAATCCAAACATTGGAATGAACACCTAATAGTCGTTAAGCTCATGTTTTACCGCCTCATCAAGTATTGTGTTTTTCTTCAACCAAAGAAGTACGTCTTTGTGGTAATTTTAGGAAAAATCCTTGGTTTCATCATTTATTTGTGTTGCATAGAATTTGATCCTACTAAAGTAAATGCTATTCTAGAAATTCCTCCACCTAGTAATCTCCAAAAACTTTGAATCTTAGAAGGTAAGTTGCCATCAATTATTCATTTTATCTCACATCTTTCCGACTGATGTCAACCATTTCATCATCTCCTCAAAAATTATGTCTCATTCAAATGGGATGATGAATTCCACAAATCCTTTGATGCCTTATAACAATATCTTCTTCAACCACCAGTTCTCATTCCTCCTAAGGATGACCAAACCTTTTAACTTTTAACATCTCTACCACTCACCATTATTTAGGTTCCATGCTCACTCATTGTGACGAGCAACACATAAAGCAAGTAGTTTATCACATAAGTCATACCCTTTTAGACTACAAAACTAAATACACCCATGTCAAAAAATCTTCTTAGCTTTAGTTTTTGTCACCACCAAATTTTTCCATTACCTACTCAACCATAAAACCTTCATTTTCACCAATAATCATCCCCTAAACTACATGTACACCAAACCCTATCAACATTAACATGTCGCATGTTGGCTCATGCTTCTTGGCGACCTCGACCTCTAATTCATTCATAAAAAATCCATCAAAGGCCAAACCATCACTTACCAACTAGAAGACACACCTCTTTCCAGGAATCAATCCTCTAACTTTAATTTCCCAGATGAATCCATAACTACCCTCTCCTTAGATGATACCACTTACAAAATGACCTTATTCTTTAATGGATCTAATTGTCAGCATGGGGTGGGGCTGGTACTATCTTTATTCCACTTGATGGTGAACCTATGCCTTTATCTTTCAAACTATATTCTGATTGTACAAACAATATTTCTAAATATGAAGCACTCGTATTGGGTCTTCAGGTTGCTTATGCCTTAGATTTTAAGTCGATCAATATCTTTGTTGATTCCAAGCTAGTCGTAAATGAAGTCAATGGTATATACCAGTATCGTAATGAAATACTTCAAAAGTAGAAACATCACGTAGACATAATTTTGACCACCTTTGACCATTATGAACTTTAAACCACCCCCTGTTCTACCAATAAATTTGCAGATACCATGGCCTGCTTAGCTTCTTAGATACTCACTTCATCCGCCTATTCTAAAATCTTTGTCACGATACAAAGGTTACAATCACCCTCTTATTTACCTCATGAGGTCAACTCCATTGGAGCCATTACACCTGACCCACGTGACCTTTGGTATTGGTAGTTTATAAACTATCTTTCCCTTTCCATTATACCTTCTGATCTCACTCATAATGGACAATGTACATTTCTTAAAAGTGTCTCTCACTATATCAAGATGTGTGGTCTCCTTTATAAGTGCGGATTCGATGGTATTCTCTTACAATGCCTTACAAGTTCTGAAATTCCATACACCAACAAGGAATTTCACGATCAATTTTATGGAGACCACTTTAGTGGTTTAGCTATTGCTAAACACATTCTTCTCCTTGACTATTACTGGCCAACCCTAAACCATGACTGTTGTGATTATTTCAAACTTTGTGTGAAATTCCAGCCACACGCTAATCTTCATCACACACCTAGAGTCACACATGACCTTTGGCATTTCTCTCAATGGGGTTTGGATATAGTTAGAGAGATCAATCCCAATTCTTCACAACACCATCAATGGATTATAAATGCTACTGAATATTACACTAAATGGGTAGAAGCCATCCTGCTCATTTCTATAAAAGCTGAGAAAATATTTGAATTCACCAACCATCACATCATTTATCGCTTTGGTGTCCCTCACCATCTCATCACTAATAATGGAAAACAATTCAAGAAAAACCCTATGTAAGTTGTGTGATGCTTTTGGCATTAAAATAAGTTTCTCATCACCTTATTACCCATAAACCAATGGCTAAGTAGAATCAACCAATAATTTTTTTTAAAAATCTTATGAAAGTAGTTGACGATACTGGGAAGGATTCGAATACACACATCCTTTTCTCCTTGTGGTCTTATTGCACTAGTATTCACACTTAAACTACTACCACACCTTTTTCTCTGGTCTATGGTACTGAGGCTATCTTGCCTCTCAAATTCTAGTTTCCATCTCTCTGCATCTCACTACAAGACACACTCAATGATGATGACTTTCACTAGGATCGTTTGGTGCAACTTGAGTTATTAGATGAATATCATCTCAATGCTCTTGACCATCTCCAAATCTAATAAAAACACATCAAATTTGCATATGATGAATGTGTCCACAAATGCACCTTTCAGGTCAGTGACCTCATCCTGAAGGAAAATCAACACGTAACCAAAGAAGAGAAAAGTAAATGGGGAAAATTTAGTCCTAATTAGCTTGGACCTATATCATTACCCATTCCTATGGATGAGGTGCTTATAATCTGTCTTCACTCAAAGGTAAACCTGAACCTGAGCCTCTCAATGCCTTACACCTTTGACCATTTTATTGTTGACATCAAGTCTTATATCACTTTCTGTCAATTGACCGCTCATCCCTTGAGTGTTGTTCACCTTCCATATTACTCATTTTTTAGGATCAATGACTCAACAAGAGTCATGTTATTAACCATCACTTTTTAGCCTTATCTTCAATATGAGTATTGTTGGTTGCTCAAGCATGCACCCACATCTCAGATCTCTAAAAAGGGACTGAGGTGTTTGAAACCACAATGGAACCATCCCCAAGTTATGGGACCTTGGGAGATTGGGATGAATCTCCGGAGAAGGCCGGTTCCTCTATCTATCTCTACTACTACTACTACTCCTAGTGCTAAAAAGGGAAACTAGCCTAAGAATGCTAAGGGACCAGGGAAAGAGGATAACATGAAGTAAAATACACTAAAAGGTGATAGCACTAGAAAAGAGGGAGGAACACTATTTGTTATGAGAAAGAATGACATGGAATTTGTGAGAGGATGCTAGACATGAGTAGCACAACAAAACACACATTCACCAAATTGTCCTTATGGAACACAACAAAACATGGGACTGCAAGGTACTTGAAGGAGTGCAACAATACAAAATGTAATAGAAAATTCAAGAAGAAGGATCGAAAACATGCTAAGACAGAGAATAGTCACAAAATGATGCTTCTATTACTTCTAAAAATGCACATAACTTTTACAATGATAAAGAGGCTGATATCCACATGCAAGAGCCAAATATGGAGGTCTAAAACTCAGAATATTGAAAATATAGATTCCTTAGGAACATGCGTAAGGATCTAGTGTATCCAACATAACAAATGATCCTTTCTCTTACCTTTATAAATGAATTCATAGAGGAAGAAAGGAAAAGGAGGGAAAACCTGAAATTGAAATAAACCACAAATAAGAAGCATTCAATGTCTATAAATCCACTTGGAAATATGTGAAATATGCTTCCCCATGCTTGTTTGACATGTTGAAGACAAAAGAGGGTGGATCATACTAAATTGGGTGGTTGGAGCAATCAGATATACTCATCAATTTTTAAAGAAACGTTTTCCCAATTCTCATCTACCATATCCACCAGAATTTGAAATTTGAATTTTGGGCACTGTTACTGATGTCAGCAACCTTCTGACAAGTCCAGGCACATGCTGGTCTGAGCTCTATAGCTGATGATATGGCTATCCAAAAATTTCATATTTGTTGATGTATATAAGACATGTGGTGCATGCCAATTGGCTCAGATGGTAGCCAAATGTACAACTATTTTTTGTTTCTACCATGTGTTAATCATTCATTTTGTGTAAGGATTAAGTGCCCTATTTACACACCCTGACTGGTTGTGTGCCACACACTTAAGCATGTAAAAAGATGATTTGGCACAAAAGGGAACATGGAGAAAATAGAGAAAAATAGGGAGGGATTGCACGCGACGCACGCAGGGAGATGAATCAAACCAATGAGAAGATAACATATGGTTAAGGAGTAATTATTACAAAGTAATGGGTGTGGAGTGTGAAGGGTTAAAGACTTAGGTGCATAGGGTGGAAGGAGACTGACTCGAAAGAAGGTGAACGTGTAGAATGGAGGCACGTGAGAAGTGGAAGGAGGAAGGAAAGGGGTGCAAAGGTAAATGTGACCAAGGGAGTGTGCTAAATGATTCTGAGCACGTGCTACTCTTCAATAGATAACTTAGGGTCATAATGTGTATGCAAGTTACCCAAATTGTTAGGAGAGCTATTTTTATAATAGTTTTGGTGACGTTCAAGGCCATCTTCCTACTAGATGCAAGAGACTAGTATCCTGAAGCATTCATTGGGCATGGAGTTTACTTGTTCATTAATGAAAACTCCCCTATTATCACTTTGAGCATCATTTCTACTCTTTGTTCTAAATCTCACAATGACTGAGAGAAGCTATGTACACTAGAATCAACAAAAGATTGCACGCAGGAAGCATGTAAGAGGAAAGAACTATGTATAAACAAATAATGTGTGTAGAGCACACTTGGAGGAATCAAAACTACTTTAATATATACAATATGATGTAGCAAACCTAATGGAAGGGTTTGAGATAGATCTCATTTACTGGGATTTGTAACACGCTTCCATCTAGATGAGTTAACTCAAAAGATTTAGCTTCTTTACAAGACTTGATGATGTATGGGCCACTCCAAAGTGCATCAAACTTTGAATGGTGCCTAGGTTTAGCTCTATTAGCATCCCACTTTAGAACCAAGTCTCCAAATTTGAAAGCTTGAGGCCTATCATTTCTGTCAAACCATTTCTTTCTTACATGTTGATGTTGTTCTAGCTTGATCGTGGTAGAGTTTTTGAGCTCTTCAAGATGAACCAGCTTTGCCATCCTGATTTCTCTCTGATCCATGCCCTCAAATTCTAGTTGCTGGGCAAGCGCTAATGAATTTAGTTCTAGTGTCAAAGGAAGGGTAGCCTCCTTACCATAGACAAGCTTGTAAGGTAAAGTTCCTATTACCTTTTTTACTATGATTCTATCTACCCAGAGCACGCACAAGACCTTTGTATGCCACTTTCTTTGGTTGGTATTCATTAAGCGCTTCATGATTCTGATCAGGTTCTTGTTTGTTTGATTCTACCAGACTCTTGCCCTGAGGGTAATAGTTGGAAGAGGTTTTTAGGTAAATTCCCAAACTTAGAGCCCAATCAGTGATTTTATCACCAAGGAAGGCCTTTGCATTATCAGAGATAATGGTTTGAGGAATGCCAAACCTTGTGACTAAACCTTCGAGAAATTCAAGGATGAATACCTTAGTTGATTCCTTAAGTGTGATATCCTGTGTCCATCTGGTGAAGTAATCTGTAGCTGTCAGCACCCATTTGTGTCTAGTGCTTGAAGGTGGATTGATCATGCCTATGAAGTCGAGACCCCATTGCACAAAAGGCTCATCTACTTGGATTGGTTGGAGGGGAAGCACTGTCAATATTTTCTTTCCTACAAAGAAAGTGCATTCCTTTCATTTTATGACCCACCTATGTGCATCTGCAAATAGGGTAGGCCAAAATATACCTACCATTATGATCTTCATTGCTGTAGTTTTGGAAGAGAAGTTTCCACCAGAGAATCCATCGTGAAATTATACTAACACTTGTTCAGTCTGCACACCATTGATACATCTTACTAGCACACCATCTAGATTTCTTTTGAAGAGAAATCCATCAATCAAAACATAAGGAATAGATTGCAACCTGAGATGCCTTCTCTTTTCTTTATTCAAACTAGGAGGGTATGCACCCTCCAAAAGGAATGTGATCATGTCCTTCATCCACTCATGCACGTCGGGGTCTACGTTCTATTCATGTTCTACATGCAGAAGGTCTTCATCAAAAAATAATGAAGCCTAAGGTTTGTTTTGCACATCCTCAGCAATCTTATTACAGAGTACACTACCTCTTACAAACTTTGTGGCCTTAATAGTCACATCATATTCTATGATTTTGGTCACCCATGATGAACTCTCTGATAGATGAGTGAGAAACTAACACCTTGATATGATTTTTGGTGAGCATACTTTTGAATTTCTTGGGCGCGTGCATGATGATGAAGACCTGCTTCTCCTTGTGACTATATTTCAGCTCATAATCCTTCAATGTCTGGCTGAAGAATGCCACTGGATTTTCTAGTCCTTGTTCATTTTCCTATGTCAAGACAACATCAATGCTTGCATCAACACCATAAGCATAAAGGATGAAATCCTTTGAGTAATTTGGATTGATGAGTGTTAGCACACCAACAATTTCCTTCTTGATCTTGTTGAATATTTCTCTTCCTTCTGCTATCCATTTGAAGGCTATGTCCTTCTTGAGCATAAGGGTGATGGGCCAAACCAGTCCTGCAAAGTTAGGGATAAAACACCTAACAAAGTTAATCTTTCCAAGGAAGGACTATAAGGATTTTTTCTACACCAGCAAGGAAAGGTCTAGGATGGATGAAACGTGCTCAGGATTAATCGTGATGCCATCCTTTGAAACCACGTGGCCCAAGAGCTTGCCCTGAGCCACCATAAAATTACACTTCTTGGGTTAAGAGATACCCCAAATTCTCTGCATCTCTCAAATACCTTTTCTAGGTGTGCACATGTGATCCGCACTCTGCTTTGAGAAGACATTTATATCATCTAGGTAAACCAAGATGAAATCATTGATGTAACCTTTGAAGGCAATATCCATGGCACTAAAATGTTGCACCCACATTTGACAGACCAAAGGGCATTTTATGATATGCATATGTTCCCCACTTGGTTGTAAATGTTGTTTTGAATTGATCCTCTTCCTTGACTAGGATTTGGTTGAAACCTGAGTATCCATCTAGCATGGAGAACCATTGCACACCAGCTACAGTCTACAGAATCTGCTCCATTAAAGGAAAAGGATAGTGATCCTTTAGAGATTCCTTATTCAAATCTCTGAAATCAACACATAGTCTGATTTCACCATTATTTTTACATACTGGAAGTAGATTTGTGACCTAGGTAGATTTTTTTATAGGAAAGATAATTTTTGCCTCAATGAGTTTTGATAGTTCCTTTCTCATGAGGGGCTCTATCCTTGGATTGACTGGTCATTGTTTCTATCTGATAGGTTTATGCCAAGATCAAGGTCAATGGAGTGTTGAGAAACACTTGGATCAAAACCTTTGAGGTCTTTATAATCCCATGAGAAAATTTCATTGTATTTTTGGCAAAGAGAGATGAAGGCCTATTTTTCTTCATGCGCACAAGTCCTGTTGAGCAGCAGCTCCTTTTTGCATGGAATAGTAATGGAGGAGAAATTCTCTTGTGCGGTACACATGTATCTTTCTTCACCTTTGAACTTCTCATCAAGGATGAACATTTTCTCCAAGGTGACAAGACCTTTAGGAAACTTATTTGTTTCCACTTGTATTACTTGGTTACCATAGCTATCATGCAAATCAACTTGCATACTTGATGAAAATTCAGCTTTGTTTTGGATAAAATAGATGATTTTTGTGCATCACTGTCAAACACTTTCCAAGTGGTGTATTATCTGGAATTGATGGTCTGATTACCATCTTAATATGCTGAGTATTCCCTTAAAAAAATTCCTCAGTAGGAGAAAACTATGAACCAAGCGCAACAATTTGGTTAGCCTCCTTGTTCATTCTGCGTGGAACTACCTGCACATTAAGAGCATCAATGCTCTCAAGTAGGTCCCAAACTCTATGTTATGTAATCTTAGAAGCTTATTATTCCTGGAATTTTTAGGACTGGTATGACCAAGGTGTGTGCCCAAAGATCTGCAACACTTTAATTTTCTTCTTTTCAGCAATAAGCTATACCAAGGCCTCATATCTTGCCACATTATTGAACATGCAAAATGCAGCCTATGCATGAAGAAAAATTTCTCATAACTTAGGGGAAATATGCCACTCCTACTCCTGTGCCATTTCTACTTCTAGATCCATCAAAGTATAACTTTCATAGACCAGTTTTAACTTTTTCTCTCCTCTTATGAGCACATAGCGGAAGCGTGCGTTTCTTATAGAATGCAATAAGTACCAAGCCTTTTCATAGGCTTCCAGATGGAATTCAGCATATTGTTGATCAAATTTTTGTTTGCCTCTCCATCCATTCATCAAGAACTAGGTCTTGTGAATTTGGGGAACAACATCCCTTCTTGATTTTTCAGGATTGGAAGCCTAAATTTTAGCTGCAGTAGAGGCCTTGCCTACCAAAGGATGGGCACGCACTACTTCAGAAGGAGCTTTATGCAGGACCTCCTGTATAGGATTTGAACATTTTTTCTACAAGAGATCTTGTCTGATTCTTTTTTCTTCTGAAGATCTGCTTGTATTGTAGGACTATGACCTATGTGCACTGAATCTAATATTATTTTCTTATATCTTGTGTTGTCTGCAACTTGGGCGCATGGTCTATTTGTATCTTCCATAGCTTGGTTGATTGCATAAAAGTCCTCTATGCCAAAGAACATCAAATTGTTTTCCGGGGAAAATCTTGGTCCTTTTGGATTATCTGCTTCATGGGTGCTTGTTGAGGGCTCATAGGATGAAGCATTCTAGATCATGAAGGCTTGGGTGCATACAGCATTAGCAAAATGGTACTGACTATGAGGCCTTTTGAAAGGGAAGCACCCTTCTGATTCTTGTGCCAAGTTGTTCTGAACTAGAACAAGTCCCACTTCGCTTACATGGGTGCTGGGAGAGAAGGTGCGGGAGGGAAAACTTGTAAGGGTAGATGTGCATTAGGCTATGCCACCTATCATTCTACTGGTTGGGTGTGTATCTCTGATTTCTGTATTGATTCCGCCAAGGCTGATTACCTTGGCCATGTGCCTGATTGGAGATGCCTCTATAGGCTTATGCTTGTTGCGTTTCTAATGATATGACCTTGTTTGATAAATTTCTGATCAAGGTCTTCAATTCTTCATCTTCCTTATGTTGTGTTGGAGAATAGGATGTTGAGGAAACTTATTGCACACTTTTCTTAGGAGTAGGAATAGGGGCCATAGAAGGCTGGGGTGCTTGTGACATCTCTGGGAACAAGGGCATGGGTGGTCTAGGAGCCAACTTTCCTACCTGAATGAGACTATTTTCTACCCTTACTGCAATGTTATAAGCAACTGGTAGAGTCCTACCCCCATAGATTGGATCATAACTAAAATATCATTGTTGAGCACCTTCAGATAATAAAGGAAAGCATGTTGGGTTGTAGGTCTTACCACAAGAGGAATTTTGTCCCAAGTCTTATGAAATCTGATGTTGAAATTAGTCATCTACTCATTGGGCACCCTCCTTGTTGTTGTTCAGTTGCTCCACCAAAGATAGGTGATCTGACTTGTCTTCAAAATAACTACACAAGATTGTTCCTAGCTCATCCCAAGTGGTGATAGATCCAAGTCTCAAGCCTCGGTACCATTGAAGTGCTTTACCTTTGAAAGAGGTTGCAAGTAGCCTGACTGCTACATCATTATGTGTGATCAGATAGAGTGAACACACATTTGCTACATCCTGGATATGCTCCTGAGGGGTGACTTGATTCTCACCAGTAAAGTAAGGAATACTTTTGAGCACACCATTTGGCATATCATGCTATATCCAGTAGTAAGGGACTCCCTCCATCAAAGTTTGCAAAGCTTCTTAATGGAGGAGGTGGCTGATGCACCATTGCAGGGCACACAGTTGTCTATTTGAGGAGGAGTTGAGTGGGCATGTGCATTGGAGATAGAGATGCATGTGCACATGGATTTCTGGAATGAACTCTTCTCAAGGATAGCTGAGGTATTCAAAAGAGTCTTCAGCTGCTGCACTTCTTCTTGTGTGCACTCTTCTCATGAAAGGCACTCAGGACTGTTGAAATAGAGATTTTAAAATATTGGGAGTCACCAGATGTGTTTGAAATGAGCCTCTTCGAGGCTGAAACACTAAGTCCACACACTAGAACTTAGAGATATGAAATTTGAGCTTTCAATGTTGGTCCCACTGGGCATGCCAGAAACTGTTGGTTGCTCAAACATGCACCCATGTCTCAGATCTCTGAAAAGGGACCAAGGTGTCTGAGACCACAATGGAACCATCCCCAAGTTGTGGGACCTTGTGAAGCTTGGGATGGATCTCTAGAGAAGGCCGGTTCCTCTATCTATTTCTACTGCTACTACTACTCCTAGTGCTGAAAGGGGAAACTAAGCTAAGAATGCCAAGGGACTAGGGAAAGGAGGATAACATGAAGTAAACTACACTAAAAGGTGATAGCACCAGAAAAGAGGGATGAACACTATCTGTTCTGAGCAAGAATGATAGGGAATGTGTGAAAGGAGGCTAGGCATGAGTAGCACAACAAAACATGCATTCACTAAATCATTCTCATGGAACACAACCAAATATGGAACTACAAGGGACCTGAAGTAGCACAACAATACACAATGCAAGAGAAAAGGCAAGAAGAAGGAATACAAACACACTAGGATAATAATAGTCACAAAATGATTCTTCTATTACTTTTAAAAATGCATAGAACTGTTACAATGATAAGGAGGCCGATATCCACATGCAAGAGCCAAACATGGAGGTCTGCAACTCAAAATATAGAAAATATGGAGTCCTTAGCAACATGCATAAGGATCTAGAGTGTCCAACATAACAAATGAGCCTTGCTCTTACATTTATAGATGAATCCATGGAGGAAGAAGGAAAGGAGGGAAAACCTAAATTTGAAACAAAACCACCAACAAGAAGCATTCAATGCCTATAAATCTGCACTTGGAAATCTGTGAAATACACTTCCCCATGCCTTGTTTGTATGTGTTGAAGACAAAAGAGGGTGGATCATACCAAATTGGGTGGTTGGAGCAATTAGATCTGCTCATCAATATTCAAAGATATTTTCCCAATTCTCACCTACCAGATCTGCCAGAATTTGAAATTTGAATTTTTGGCACTGTTGCTGATGTCAGAAGCTTTCTGACAAGTCTAGGTGCATGTCGATCTAAGCTCTATATCTGATTATATGGCTATTAAAATATGTCATAGTCATTAGTGTATACAAGACATGTGGCACACACTGATTAGATGAGATGGTGGCCAAATGTACAACCACTTGTCATATCTACCACATGTTAATCATTCATTTGTTGCAAGGATTCAGTGGCCTACCTTGTTGGTAAACCTTGACTGGTTGCGTGTTGCACACTTAAGCATGTCAAAAGATGATCTGGAACAGAAGGGCATGTGGAGAAAATAGAGGAAAGCACGGAGGGAGTGTGTGCACATGCGTGCATGGGGAGATGAATCAAACTGGTGAGTAGAGAACATATGGTTAAGGTACAACTATTACAAAGTAATGGGTGCAGTGTGTTAAGGGTCAAAGACTTAGGCACGTGGGGTGGAAGGAGACTGACTCGGAAGAAGGTGAACGCGTAGAAGGTGGGTGTGAGGGGAAGTGGAAGGAGGAAGGAAAGGGACACGTAGGAAAAATGCAACCAAGGGAGTGTGCCAAATGATTTTGAGTGCACAAAATTCTTCAATAGATAACTTAGGGACAAAATGTGTATGCAAGTTATCCAAATCACAAGGAGAGATATTTGGATAACAAGTACCACGACTATACTCATAAAATTATTCTCATGGATACTTTTCACCTTTTTAAAGATGGAATCCCATGTTTGTTCCTCACTTGAAACTACCTCTTTTATAGTTAACCCATGTGTGTTATGGTTCTATCTTCTAAATAAGAACCTAGTCTTCATCTATAGTCATGTCCATGACTTAAAACATAAAAAAAAAATGGCATTCAACTCCTTGAGTCAAAATTCTAGGAAAAATATAACTCCCTCAAAAGAGACATCTCTTATCTCTACCTAGTTGTCATAAATAGATTGATCCCTTGAAGGACAACTATATAAAATTATTGCAAAAAATACAATAAATTTTTTAGAAGATTCCCACATCGATCAACTTCACAAATACCTCAAGGAGATAATATACTCATCCATTAAATACTTCCCGCATTGATCAGTATATTAAAAATAAACAAATGAAGAAAATGATAAATTTTTCGTGATGGACTTGCCTATTTATGATCCTAGGTTTCTTGCTAGGTAAACATATTTTCATACACTAAGTTATGATAAACCATCCACTTTCACATCATTGCATTTTTACCCTAGCTTCCTATCCACTCAAGGGACTTTCTGCAACTGTGAAATTTCGTGATCATGTGAATTTATTTACCCTTAGAACAGCCCACTATTCAACACCTTAAGGGTCTTACGTTTATAAGACCGTCTGGGGTATGGTAGACTCATTAGGGTTCTTATCACTTAAGCAGCTCTTTTACCACCTTTTACCATTCTACGTTATTCATCACCTATTGATTCTCATATATAGGACCAAATCATTGACAACTACATTTTATAGATTGGTACTTTCACCTAAGACTCAACCATGCCTATCACCTAAGACTCAACCATGCCTGAGACATAGACTCAACCATGCCTATGACCTAGACTCAACCATGCATATGACCCATAATCAATCATAGCTAAAGCATACCAACCCATTCCTCTCCCTCATGATATTCTTCCCTATCTTATGGGAGAACTACATCAGCCTGAGGCCCCTTTTTCCCAGGGCTATATAGGTAGCACTCTGAGGCCATGGGGCCCTTTGAGGTTAGCTCAGCCACTCTTTACCCTAACCAATTTTCCCTTCATTTTCCTATTCACATTATACATTAGTTAGTTTCTAGTTTATATCAACAATTGGAAATTAAACAAAACAAGCACCAATTAATAAACATTTTTACCATATCATCAAATAATTCATTTATCATTTTTATATTTCCACCATAGCATATATTTGAAAATTTAAACCATAACATGCATATACATCACCATTTTTCTCCCATGTTACAAAAAACTTGGATATTAAATCAAAATAAAACATGACTCCATTATACCTAGCCAACTTGACTCCACCATGCCTGTGACCTGACTCCACCATGCCTGTGACCTGACTCCATCATGCCTATGACCTGACTCCATCATGCATATGACATGACTCCGTCATTCCTATGACCTAAAATCATATTTCCTATGACCTGACTCCATCATGACTATGAATTGACTCAATCATACCTATAACATTACTCCATCATGCCTATGACCTAACTCCATCTTGCTTATGACCTGACTCCATCATGCCTATGACTTGACTCCATGCCTATGACCTAAATTAACCATGCCTATGACCTGACTTCATCCTACCTATAACCTGACTCCATCATGCCTATGACCGGAATCCATCATGCCTATGGCCTGACTCCATCATGCCTATGGCCTAACTCAACCATGCCTATGACTTGACTCCATCATACCACCACCAACCTGTCTCCACCATGCCTAATACATGTAGTTTCCATCCATCTCCAAATAACAATCAAATGTTTCCAACATGAGTATATCATACACAATCATTGATCTCATCATAAAAAAACTATGTATCCATCCAATATACACTGATACAGATAATATAAATCTCTCAAAACTCTCATATATAGCCTCACCATCTTCAGCACGTAGGCCGATATATGCTCAAAAATCTCAAAAATATCATATACATCCTCACTCTCTTTGACATGCATGCCGGTATATATAAAAAAGAAACAACAGGGGAAGTACACGCAAATATCAATCACCTCCCCATCAGATACCCTACATACATGTCTCAGCCATATCCTCCTCCTCCTCTTCTCCCGTATAGCATCCAGCTAACATCTCGTCACCCTCTATAGGCATCGGTCTAACCTCTGATGGACCATCACTTAGTATTGGTCTTCATAAACTAGTGGCCTCTCCCTATCCATTTCTCTGGGCTCCCTGACCCCCTCTACTCTCTACACTGTGAGTGTGGGACATGATCCTCTCACTCAAACCCTACTATGCTTTGTGCACTACATAGGATGGGATGTTTATCCCTATAACCATTAGGTGATTTTGATATTACCATGCCTTTCCCAGGGCATCCCTAAACCGCGACATCGATACCATCTGTGGAGGCACCATGGGCCTCACTACCACTTGTGTACTAAGACCTCCTGCTAGATTCAGTCCCTATGACTGTAACTCATTTCCATGACCCTGTGTGGGTACATGTACCACCACCTACCCCTGGGAAGTGGCTAACTACCTATGTAATGTAGTCACCTAGCCCTGTAAGGTGGCTACCTATTCCTGTGATGCCGCTAGATGGCTCTACAAATCCATGACCTATGTCTGCATAGTGGGAATCTGTGCCCCATCCTATCCTAGCCACTGTGTTTCTACCTGTGCCAACTATCCCTGTAAAAGAGCCACCTACCCTATCAAGATAACTATATGTGCTTGTGTAGCGGCCAACTGCACTCCCAATGTTGTCACTTTTCCCTGTAGTGCATCTCTTTGCACTTTCACTGTAGCCAAATCCGGATGCCCCAGTCATGGAGGTGTTGCCTATAACTCTACAACCCACCATTATTTGTACCCATCAGTCACCCTTGCATCATCAATCTAGCCATCCGTCGAGCATCTCTGCCTGACCTGTTGGATCTGTAGGGTGAGGTAGAGGAAAAGACCTCTCCACATCCTCTCTGGTGATACCATACAACTAGGAAGGGGCACATCCTAGACTAGTCCAAATTGTCATCAGACTCTATCCACTTGAATCATCTCATGCTCGCTGGCACATCTATCCTATATCCACCATACTAGCGAACAACCCCCATAGCTCCCACCTCATACCTCTAAATGTTGGGTAGCCCACATACGAGCCTCCATACGATATCCAATGCATAAATTCCCTCCAACCTCTACCTATAGTGCATGACATCATAGGTCACCTCCTTGCCTCGTCGGTGATCCCCAGCTACCACCCACCTCCTATAACCTGCTCTCTATCCACCTTTATGCCAATTTTCTACTAGAAATCCTCATAGCCACAATATCACAATGTACTCATAATGCCCAACAATGCAACATGAATGTACAACATAATCCATAGTGGTGTATCCTCTGGTAACCCCAGAGCTCTCTGTACAACTACACCAAATAGGCAGGTGCCCAAGAAAATAAGACCCGATCCTCCACCATCTCCTACAAAACCCCCATCAAACCTCAAGGAAACCATCCACCCTTTGAATTAGGTAGAGCATAGCACCCTCACCACCACCATCATCAATACTTCCAATTGTCTCCTCTGGGTGTGCTACGTACATCACCCCGTATACAAGGATAGCATTGTGCTTAGTCAACTCAGTCGATCATCTCCCCGAACACTGGTGATCATCTCCCTCGAAGGCCACATCGGCTGACACTATATACACTGGCTCACCAAAAATCAGCAACTGCAATATCCAGTAGACATCCTCCAACGTGATCATCATCTCACCAATAGGTAAGAGAAAAGTGTTGGTCACAGTGTCCCATCTATCGATGAGCATGACCATGAGGCTATGATCCCATCAGATCCACCTATACCACCTAATGCCAACTAGGCCAACCGCATGAATGTGCCCCCACTCCTCCATGGTGACACAAGATCATATCTCCCCAAGAGTGGTGGGAATATGTCCCCCATCATTAGTTGATGTCGTGCCTACACCCATATAAATCAACCATGTAAAAAATGCCACACACCTATCTATTCCATACCTACTTCCCTAACCTATCATCTACCTTATGCCCGCTTACCCCAACCCCATATTACCTTACCTGGGACATCACTTACATAACCCCTTTCCTCCTATCTCTCTTTTGGTCCCTCTTATACCCCATTTATACCCATTCCTATTTCCACCCACTCTTTACCCTCCCAATCTAGCCTCACCCCATTTATGCTGACCAATATCGGTCATTACTAACTGATATCAGTCACACATGAATGACATCGGTCACCTAAATGTGACCGATGCTGGCTTAGTCTGACCAACGCCGTCACCCTTGACTGACATCGGTCTCTGTTTCTAGGATCCATAGCCAAACCCCACACCCCCAATTTTTCTAAAATTTGAAAACAGACCCTAAAACCTACCTCAACACCCAACCAACCCACCCAAAATTATTTTTATTACCTGCATGACCTCTATGCCCTCTCCCCATACCCAAATCCATTCATTTTACTCACATTTTCAAAATTTTTGAAACCCCCCATTCTTTCCATTTTTACCTAAACAATTTAATTCAAAAATACACATGGATCAAATCCTACCTCTACACATAGGCGCCTCCTCGCCAGGATGTCTGGTCTCCCTGCTGCTAGATCTCTCACACCTTCACCCACTACTACCATGTCTCCAATAAAACTCTCGGTCCTCTGACCAATCCAATCACTCTAAATGATCTCGTGGCCCCGTCCACCTACCTCCTCCACCCACTCAGATACCTCCAACTCATCGTAGTACCACACCTCATCCTTTTCTTCACAAAAAATGCTTAAATTAATTCACTCTATCATTTTCTATAAAGTGGACAAGTTCAAATGAATCCGTAACATACAGATTTTTACTTTTTTACCCTACCCCCAACCTGACCGACATCGGTTTAACTTGATCGACATTGGTCATGTGCCCTAGTCTACCACGGTTGGTTTCAATAGACTGGCATTGATTTGCCATAACCAGTATCACTTATCATTTTTTGATCCCATTTCCCCAAAATTACACCACATCTAATTAGCTGTAACCTTTTTCCACTTAACCCAACATTGACCCTTACCTTACACATCACCCTCATTACTTTATTACTTATCCCCCTCCCTCACCCCCACCAGCTACCCACTCAACCTTATATTCTTTCCTTTGACCCTTAGGGCATCATTTTTCCCCTCTCATCCTGATATCTGCCTCCGAACAACCGTATCCCACCTACAAGCACCCTCTGACACCTTTTGACATTATATACACATTGTACCTTATGCCATTGTTACTCATTTTGGTGAACCCAAAAACCTTGCCTTTCCTACCTATTAAGTGGTCTACCCAAACAACACCCTTGACCTTTTGGATGTACCGGAACTACACCTACACGTTCCTACATCTTACCTTGTTGTGTGTTTGGACCGTATCCTCTACCCTAGATACCGGACCTCAACAACCCTTGTTTGGATAACTATACCGATTTGTTGAGAATGTGAAGTCTACGAGATCTCTCACCTGGCTACCTTACCACAATTTATGCATGCACATCCACATGATCACCTTGACCTTTTCTTGTACCCATTCTTCCCATAACCTACCCTACCCACCCTACCCAACCAACCATTGATTATGTGGACACTCCAATTCATTGTACTCGTTATACCTTGTGATGTCATTACCTATGTTATTTTAGCCTAACAATTGTACCTTGCCTATTGTCATGTCGTTTATCCCAACCAAACCTTTAGTGTATCGAAACATACCTAAACGTTCATGTACCTGACCTACATTGTGTTTCTGGACCATATCCTATACCTTGGATACCTGAATCACTTCACCCTTGTTTGGATAAACCTATCGACCTTAGACGATGTAGAGTTTGCAAGCTCTTCAACCTGGTACCGTGTTACAATCTATACGTGTGCGTGTGTTTGATTTCCATTACCCGTGACCCGATTTTGACCCCAACCTATTACCTATTACCCAATTTGACCATCAATCTTTCCCATAGTACTAAAACCCTTCCCCACCTATCTTACCCACCTACACATTTATCAAACCACTCACTAATTCTATATTACACCTCATCAGTGCCTGGTTTGAGGGGGATCACCTTCACCCACACATGGGGAAATCACTTCATGTTTTTGTTAGCGTCACTTACCAATACAAGCTACACAACAAAAGGGGGAAAATGTAGACACCAAAATTGGGTCACACTCCCCTTGGTCCCTTTTCGAATAACCAACTTAAACATGCTCTACCTAACCATGACCCTTTTACTCCACATTAATATTAGTTTAATTATTTATAATTAAAGTGATACTCATCCTCATAATATTCATTATTTAATTACCTTAATTAAAATAATTTCCACCTCACCTAAACAACTCACCTAGACCACCTCACCACAAACCTATTTTTAGTGTATTTCCCCTTTACTAGGACTCAACCATTCACTCACCATAACTAACTAAGGCTAAGTCATACGTGCCTTAATGAACTAAGACTTAGTGCAACCCTAAAATCATATGCCTATTCTCCCTCTAATCACATTCTTGCTCATTAAAACATAAAATTCTCATTTTGATATGCACGAGATAGATTGAGCTACCCCAAAAATATTGCCAAGATCTAACATTTTTAGTAAACCTAGGATTTCCCTGCCTTAACTGACGTCGGTCAACCCTAAACTGATGCCGGTCACCCTAAACTACCTTTAGTTACCTTATATTCCATTTTGGTAACCTTGTTTAGGAGGTTGGCACATTCTCAAGTTTTTTAGAGAATGAAGGAGATCTACATGCAATCAATAACCATAGCCCTTTCACACATCTAGTTAGGCATAGCCAACACCAAGATTGATCAGAAGACCTTTCCATGTCCATGGTAGCATTTCTGGGAAGAATTACCTGTAGCACTGAGCACCATTCCACAGATCAACTGTCATCAGCATCTTTAACTACCTCTCCACCACTATAGGCATTCAAAACCTCATCTAAACTCCACCTAAGTTGATTTCTCCTCTATCACTTATAGTTGTATTCTCTATTTGCCTTCATCCAATTATTATCCTTACTTAGATCTATCCCTCATATTTTTTCTCTATTAACCACCCCCATCACACCCCCACCTAAACTTCACAAAAACCTATCCCGAAACCTGGTCTCCCTCATACAGACCTCACAAAAACCCTCCAAAATCTTTGTGTAATCATAGATAGGACCCAAAAAGTGTTCTAAAACATTCCCCAGTTCTCCATAGTCACCGAAACTGGTTAACCCTTAATCATGGTTGAGTTCGTCTTATACCAACATCGGTCTCCTTCAATCAATATCAGTCAATGTGACTGTCAACCTAACCTAACAACTCAATCATCTGGCCTACCCCCAAACCTCACTCAAAACCTTACCACACCTATCTTGGAACTGTCATCTCACCCTCCCCCATAGAGACCTTTCCAACTCTCTTGTTCCAAGGTAGAAGAGAGCCCAAAAATCCTCCACCCGTCTCCCTACTACTTTTCATAGTTACTCGATATCAGTTACCCTATACCGGTATCAGTCCTATACTAAAACTGACATCAGTCACCCTAACTAGTGTCGGTCTCTATGTCTGATAATACTATTTCCAGACCAGCAACCTAAGTATCACACCCAAAACAGCCCAAAATCTCACCCAACCTTACCAAGACTCTTTCTGTGACCTGCAAACCATCTGTACTACCCACAACCCAATCAAAAACCTTTACTTGCATACCATTTTAGTATTTAATCGGATCAACACTGATAATAATCTGAGGCACCCAAATCAGAATGCTAGCACTAGATTCTGTTACTTACATGTTTAAGTTATTTTATATTGATTTATAAACAGTGGATTGACAGGACCTTCTAGGAAGTATCATACTTCGCAGATCTAGCATATGCTAGGTAGTCCATTGTGATATACTATTTTAACTCTCTTCTTATGGTCTTGTTTTGTATTTCAAGTAGATCCTCCTAGCCAAAAGGAAGATCTCATAGCCAACATTGGTTCAAGAAGTTAGAACGCGTGCAATGACCCTCAAACCGACCATCACAACAAGTATTCCTCCTTGGCCCATACCTTTATCTGTTTCCTCTAAATCCTTAAAGAAAATGGTGAAACACCTGCAATGCAGCTACCTTTCCCCCATCCCCTATTGGTGGCTGTGTAGGAGCCTAAACCTGAATATAAGCATGTGCCTATGCCAACTACCCCTGTAACCCAATCACCTATCCCTAAAGAGTGGTCATCTGGACATGCACCTGAGTAAGTTATAGCTATAAAAATATCACCTAACCCTATAATTAGTTCCTCTATACTGTAATTATGGTTAGATGAAGTTTTCCTGGCCTCAGTGGTCCTTTATGTAGCTAGGCTATCCACTAGCACATGTATCCATCAGTAATAGAAGCATCATCAATCCATTAATCTGTAAATTTTTCCTCATGTCCTGTCAGATATTTTTGATGAGGTGGATTTAATGGTCTCTCCATGTCATCCTGACGGTAAGGTGGAAATGGTGGAAGCACATCTTGTCAAAATCCAAAACTTTTGTCTAACCCATTCCATCGATATCATATCATTTTCCCCATCCATCCGCCCATGTATGCATCTTACCAGATATAACCCTTCCAACTCCTCAGTTATGCCCCCATAGGATGAAAAATCAACATATGAACACCATACAATATCTAAATCATATATCCCCTCTATTGTCTGTTGATAGTATGTCATAACTTATGACGCTTCCTCCACTCATGGATGTGCCCTTACTGGAACCTATATCTTGTATCCAACCCTATATACACCTATATGTTAGTCTTATCATGGAATGCCTATTAGATGTATACACACGATGTGCTCATATGCTCATTGATGCAGTTGATATGAGTAACAAATACCAAACTGTTGAATCCTCTGAGACACCCAAAAATATATGTACATTTGAACCAGATATGCTAGCACCCATGAAAAACATACCCTCTCATAAATCATGTCCTATAAAACCCCCATCAAATCCCATGGATATCTCCCACCCTATTAATCTGGGAGAGTGTAACATCCAAAAACTACCATAATCAGAACTACTAATATGTTCTCCTGAGGATGTGTAATGTACATATCCCCATAACTGATACTAGCACTATGATACCTCAACTCACCCATTTCCTCACCAAATACAGCCACTATAGGATAAAATGAATCATCTGAAGAAATATGATATAAGGGATCCCTAAAAATCAACAACCACAAAATCCTATAGACATCTTCTAGTGTGATGATCATCTCATTGGTAGGTAACTGAAAGGTGTTGGTCGTTGAATCCTATCTATTGATAAGAGCAACCATCAAACTAGAATCTCATAAATGTTTTGGTATTGCCTCATAGTGTCGAGCCCAAAATATTTCATATCTGACCGCTCCTCATCTGTGACATAGGCCACATCTGTATCAAAAAAGGTGGCACCCTATCCCGCATAGTTAACTACTGATGTTCCTACATCATTACAATTTACACTTGTCAAGCCCCTTACTCTTTTGATAATTTATTTTATCCTTCCTAGTCACACCCCACATGCAATTTTATTTTGCTTACTACATTCTATCCCATTCACTCGCTTACTATATATTCTACCTTACCCAAACATTTACAAATTATTTTGATTCCCTCTTTTTCACTCCACTGATTTACCCAACTTTCACCTAAACCCACTCATTCCTACATACAATCATCCTAACCCTCACCCAATTCTATTTTTCCAAGACTCCTAACCTATCCACACCTATTTCACTACTCATTTTCCCATCCCTCAACCACCCACCCATACCTAACTCCACCCTAATTTACCCACTCTTACTTAGATTAGTCCTATACCACCCCTCTATTTACCTTTTCGCTTTCTCAACCCATGTTCCTTACACTTGGTCACTTTTTATAGTGATTGGCATCGGTCCCCATGAACGATACCGGTCCCCCATTAGCCCCATCGATGTCGGCTAACCCAATGACGTCGATCAAACCTCGAATGAATTCACTCAGTGGTTCGGCCGTAGGGCCAAGCCCCCACATCCCCATTCTTTACAAAATTATCAAAAAACCTAAAAACCTACCTTAAACCCCCTAAATTACACTTACATTCATTTTACCACCTAATTACACTAGCATTTCCCCCTACCCATACCTGATTTCCCCAATTTTCAACAAAATTTCAAATTGATTTAAAAATCCACATTTTCCATTTTTTACTTTAGTTTTAATAAAAAACACAAATGGATTAACTCCTACCTCTACATGCCTTCATCACCACATTGGGATGTACGGTCTTTGAACTGGAGGCCCTCTGGTGTCCTCTCCTACTTCCTTCATGTTTTAATCCAACTCTCAGCTCTCAACCAATCTCGATCACTCATATCAATCTCACGGGCCCGTCAACTATACTCCTATTACCCGCTAATAGCTTGCCAACTCAGCCTTCAACCTCAACTTGTGGTTTTTCTTGTCAAAAATCTCACTCGTCATTTTCCACAAATAGAAAGTTACAAATGAATCTATTTTATGCAGATTTTTACTTTTTATCCCCAAATCAACTTGACTGACATCAGTTTGGCACCCTAGTAGACTGACATCAGTTATCTCTTATCGGCATCGGTTCACCCTCAACCGGTGTTGGTCACCATGTCAACCCACTTATACCTAATTTACCCAAAATTTTGATGCTAAATACTAATTTATTACAACCCAAGCCTCACCCCTCTACAACCCTACCTAATTTCCATATTACCTCACATTCGACATCAATATCATTTGGGGCATATTTTAGTCTATACCTCGGCCTTACCCATGACCTCACATATACAACCAACCCAAACCCTCCCATTGTACACTCAAATTCACTTACTCGTTATACCTTACGATGATGCTACTTGATGTTGTTTAGCCTACCAATATTTCCTTTCCTTATGTCGTGATGTTTATCTTGACCAGACCAAACCTATTGGTGCTTTAGAACACACCTAATGCCCATTCTAACACCTAGCCTCGTTGTGTTTTTAGGACCATATCCTATACCTTGGATACCTAGACCACATCAACCTTGTTTGGATAAACTATCGACCGTTTGACGATGTAGATTTTTGTGCTCTTCAGCCTAGTGGCTTGTCACATTTTATACATGTGTGTGCGTTTGAATTCCCCCACCTATTACCTACACCCATATCACCATTTCTTGTGCCCCAACCTTACCTAGTTTAGTTTCACCTCACCTACCACTTTATTGAACCCATAATCGATTCAACCTCTTACTTCATCAGTTCCCAGTTTGAGGGGGATCACCTCCACCCATACTTGGGACAATCTCACCTCCACCCATACCTGGGGAAACCACTCATGTTTTTGTTAGCATTACTTATCAATACAAGCTACAGGACAAAAAGGGGAAAATGTAGACACCAAATTTGGGTCACAATCCCTCTAGCCCCTTTCAATTAAGTAATTAGATACATACACCTAGCCATGACCCCTTCTACACATTAGTATTAATTTAATTACCCATAATTAAATTAATCCTCATTTACATCACACCATTATTTATTTTAATTACCTTAATTAAACTAATATCCATCTCACTAAGCCACCTCACCTTTCACCTCATCCTAGACCCATTCCTATCCTATTAATGAAATTAGATCAAGTCCCCACTTATCCTAACCAATTGAGACTCTTTCCAACCCTAACTATTCATGACCTATTAATCTTCTAACTAATTCCATGCTCTTATTTACACCATTCAACACTCCATACCTAGACTAAGCCAGAGACCACGCCAAATTTGGGAGAAAAACCCTATTTTTGGCAAGTTAGACCAATTATCCTTAATTAACGCAAGTTATTCCTCGGTCAGCGCTAGTCACCTAACCGCCATTGGTTAGGTTAAATAGAAAATCTTAACTCATTGATCAGGTTATGAATCTTGTCATCTGGAGTTTTTGATCTAGCATTCTTGTTCACGAGTTCTCCAGCAACTTTACGACACACCAGAGATCCTCACTACATTCAGAGACCATACCAACCATCCACATATTGATATAGAGCTCCAGTGCACTCTCTGGGAAGCACCTTTCCTTCCAATTGCTACTGCATTCATTCGGGACCACCTTTCTTCACAACCATCACCACCATCTGCTTTCTACCTACATTCCACAAGTAAGTATTATTCCTTCTTTTTCATTTTCAGTAGATTTGTTAATTTATTAGATATCTGTTTCATTCCATATTCTACCTCACCCAGATCTCTCCCATACCACCTCTGCCAAACTATCTTCCATTTACCCATCATACCTTGGAAAAACCTTTATATTTCTACCTCTGAGTCCTTAGAATAATCCCACGACATCACCTAAACTCTCCTCACTCTCTATGCAATCACAAAGAGTGCCCAAAACCTTATTTTTAGTATTATTGCCAAATTACCCCTACCGACACCAGTTACCCAACTGATGTTGGTCCATTTCTAGTAGCCGATATTGGTCACTTAACTGGTGTCAATCTCATAGACTGGTAATATATTATAAACCAACAAGCTTATAAATTCCTCCAAACAACCCTGAATCTTACCCAACTTTTCCCAGACCTGCAGACCCAAACCAACCTACTAGCCATCCAGATTTAATCATAACTTTTCATGTTATATTAAATTTACCTATTGTATGTTATAGGAGATACCTAAATATTATCAACTACAGTAGTAATAATTAATTTACAATTTCTTCTTGCATTACATTGCTATAAAAAGGTGATTGAAAACCATTTGAGGAAGCATCACGCTTCCTAGATCTAGCCTTCACTAGGCAGTCCTCTGCCATTTTCTATTTAATATCATTTAGTGGTCTTGTTGTGTTTCTTATACAGGTCATTCCTCCTTGCCAAAGGGAAGCTCTCATAATCATCTTGGTCAATATTCTATGTGCACACACCATCTACATAATCAAAAGTACACCTCCTATGTCCTTTACCCTTATTTGTTTTATCTCTACTTTGTGGTGAAACAATACCAATACATCTGGAATAAAAAATATGGGAAATTTTCTAGCCCTTGTGCTTTATCCCCATCAATCATAAAAGGGATGTCTCTCACTTCCTCCTCTGTTATGGTTGCTTTGATTTAGTATGATGTTAGCTATTTGATCATGGATTATTGTTGATCTTGATTTGGTTATGATGCACGATGATTATTAGAGACACTCATATGTGGATGATGATATACTATTTGACATGGATGTTTTATGGATGTTGTTCAGACATATGATTTTGGATATTATGAGTAGATCTAGAAAATAGATATTATATGATGATGATATAGTTGTTGATATAAATTGTATGTGATAATGTTAAATTGCCTTGATGTTGTTGTGATTCAAATATTTAGATGATTTTGTGATTATATTTATATTCATTTTGGATGTTCTGATATGGCCACGAGGCCGAAGGAGGTATTTTTGTTTTGCAGGTTAAATATCACAACAAACATCGGGGGATTGGAGACCAACCACATTGGAATTCTAGATGAATTCAGTAAGGTCACCATGGCAACTTGTTTTGTGTGTGTTGTGTTTGTTGTTGTTAGGGATTCCCATGGGGGGGATCACCTTTATATGTGACCATGGGTTTGTGTATTTTATTAATGTGGTTAAATTTTATTGTTTGCATGTATTTTATTAGTAATGTGTCCCTCTCTTTTATTTAATTAATTTTGTGATAGATTAATGTGAGAAATCATATGGTTAAAGTTTAAATAAATCAAATTGGGATATGGGAAATTAATAATGGAAGTTGTTGGCTCTTTGTATTTAATATGTAAGGGATGTGTAATTTTTTGTAAGAGTTGTGTAAGTCAGATTTTGGAGTATGAAACACTCCACCTCCTTGGAAATTCGAATTTGTCCTTGGGGGCTGTTTTTGGAGGCTTGTGGGACAAGTAAAACTTGTCCCATACCTCTCAAATTTAATTTACCAACCATACTTATGGTTGGAGAGGTGATTTTAGACCTTTTATAATGAATTTTATTAATCATGTTGCAAGTTTTGATTGCACTCTCTAACATTTTATTTAATTTGCAGTCCTTTGGGGTGTGGGCTTTTTGGAGTGTGCAAGTAAATTGTCATATTTTCACCCACCTCTTTATTGTGCTTGGGAGAATGAAATTTTGTCTTTTGTGTTTGGAGTTGAGGATGTGTGATGTGGCATCCTACATGGATCCACATCATCCTCTTCTCTTCCCTCTTCTATAAAATTCAAACTCTTTTCTTGTTTTGGGTTGTTGAATCATTTGTAAACTTATTTGGGGGTGCATTTTTTTTCTGTTGGGAGCTCTTGTGAATTTTGGAGGATTTTGGAGAAAATTTGTATGCTTGGAGATTGCTATTTTGGGACTGTATTTTGGCATTTGAAGCTTGTTGTTTGGAAACAAAAGCTACCATGGAGAGGTAGGAGTTTAACTCTTCTTTTATGTTGTTATTTTCTTGTTGTGTTGTGTGAATGGTGAATGTTTTGATGTATTTGTTGGCTATTGGGTAGACTGCCATAGGGATGGTGTAGGAGAAGGCTATGGGGAATCCATGTGGGGGGGCATAAGGGAATGTCAGTGGCATCAGAATTTTGTTGAGGGAGTTTGGGTTTGGGATCCACCATGGAAAAGAAATAGCTTGCATTTCTTACTTTGTGGGGGGCATAAGGAAATCTGTGGGGGCATAAGCAGGGATTGTGGGGGGCATAAGGATATGTGAGGTGAAATTTTATTGGTGGTTTGTTACAGGTGGATGCCCAATTCCCATTGGGAGGCATAAGTAGCTTCCCCATAGACCTTACTCCTTTGGCTTGCATGATCAAGCCTGAGTTTTGTTTTGATTGTTTTCAAATGCAGTTGTAAACTGTTATTTTTGTGTGGACTGTGTTTTATATGAAAATATGCATGTTGAAAGAATGTTGTGTGTTGTGGAAGCCAGTTGTTGCCATGGGTTGAATCACACCTCTTATTGTATTTTGGTTGGGGCTTGGGGGCCAATGATGAAGGATGGCTTCTCCTTTCATTGGATGTCTTGGTTGGGTGGAGAGCGTTGCCTTTCCCCCACTTTTGTTGTGATCAAATTGGAAGAAAAAGAAAACTTGCATGTTGTTGTTCTAGAGTAGAAGGAAGATGTAGTTTTGACAGTCCCTTGTGAAACATATTCATTTGTAATCCTTTCCCACTTGATGTGGATGAAATTGTAATGTATTTGTGAAGAAAAGATGTTGTAATTGGTTATGAAAGTTATATATTTGAAATGTGAAAGATATGCTTTATATTTGTTCTGTTTATTGAAAAGAAAGAAATAGAATATATGTATGTTGCATTCAAATGTAATGGAAAGATGTAAAGTTCATATAATTGGAAGTAATAAATGAATTGCAAGATCTCTTTCTCATTTACATTGTTGGATTCAAATTGGAATGATCAAATGTGTGATTAAAATCTTTGTTTAGAAAATGGAAAGGAAAGAAATATGTATGAAGGAATTATATTGCTTTGTCTCTTTTGGAAATATATTAAATTGGAAATCAGACTTTTCATTTTAGCTTTAAATGGTTTGTTTATAAAAAATTAAATGTATTGGATTAGTTTAGAAATGAAATTCCACACTTGAACGATAAAATTGATATACCAAGTTAAAAGAAATGGATCTCTGTTGTAAATTTAAAACTGGAAAATAAATTTAATCAAAATGTACAGTTCAGGCCTACACATAATAATCAACTTGGAAATGTTAAAATTTAGCATGCTACATTATCAATGAACTCAAATTGACAAAGAACACTTAAGAAAACAATTTAAACATTGCAAAATCGAGCCCAATCTCTTCACAGTCGTTTTCTGTCAATTGTTGGAAAAATTCAAATTGGAATCAATTGAGAAAATTTACCTTCCTAAACCATTCTAAATCCTTCCTAGAATAATCCTCCATGTCTTTTTGGCATGTTGAGTGAAGAAGGAGATCAAATTGAACAAAAATTTATAAGTTAAAATTTACCAGTTTCCTATTTAAAAGCCTGCAGATCCTTTTTGTAAAATTGACCCCTCAAACGTTATCAAAATGTAAAATTTATGATTCGTGTGTAAAGAGGGTATTGAGAGATTTCCAAAAAGTCATCATTTTCCAAAAATGAAGATTTCTAGCTCAAATTTATGGCCCTCTAAAGTTTTCCTGCCTTGGCAGGAAAATTTGGGAAAATTTTCCCTGGCGGGCCTGTGGCCCGAAAATTTTCCATCAAAATTATCCTTAGAATTTTTTTGAAAAATTCTTTGGGAAAAATTTAAAAATTTCCTCCACTGGCCCACATCTAATCAGAGGCTGCCATGTGTCCTCATGGGGCAGTGGTGGAGGCACGGCATCTTTTTATCCTTGGGCCTTTTTGAAATTTTGGGAAAAATTTTTACCTTTTTCCCCATCGGCCCGCAACCTATCACAGAGTTGCCACGTGGAAGCATGGCATGTTGGCGGAGGGGGCAGAACCCTCACGACCTTGTTGGCTTTTTGGGAAAATTTTGTATATTTCCCCCGTGGCCCCCGCACTCCCGTACCCTCGCCTCAGTGTTATCCCTTCATGGATACGCGGACCCAGCACATGCCTTTTATCCTTTTTCTCCCCCCTTGGGAGAAATTTCCACTCAAACTTCCATTGCCACCGCACACTTCCTTCTTTTTTCCTTATGTTAGCTGGGGACCATTGAGTTTCACAGTGTCCTTGGTGAACCCATGGGCATGTGGGCATGCATTGTATTTTCTCCCTTTGGCGGATCTCCCCAATTTTTCGTTGCCCATCCTTCCCTTCCCTTTTCTCCTGGCGATGGCTTGGAGCCTGACATGTGTCCCTAGTTGCACAACGGAGGCACAGGCACAAATGGGAATTTTCTCCCATGTACAAGAAAAATTTCAAATGTCTACCCACGACCCACCAACCCAAAAATGGGCATTTTCTTCCCCCACTCGACACGTGTCCCCTTGGGGGAAAATTTGACCCCTAAAGTCTGCATGTCCATAACTGGAGTTTTACAAGGAGTTAGGAGGACTTATTTATATCATTGGAAAGGTGAGAAAATTTCATATCCAATGGAAATGATTTAGGGAAATTTTGAATGGATTAAGTGTGAGAAAAATAAAGTTAAAACTCTGATCCTGTTAGAGAGTGGGTATGGTGATAATTTACCCCCTTTGAACCTAACTGAAACTTCTAACCCTAAAATTTGGACCTTGTGACCTCTAAAAATTGTAATAAATGAAAAGCATGTTCTAGTAATTTTAGACTTTTCTGAAACCTGATAGTGACAACTATTGCCTTGCAACTTAGTTGTAGACACTTCTAATAAAAAAAATTATTCCATAATTTTCCTAACTAATCCAAGGTTGTTTCTTGGGTCTCAAGTGGGTTGTTTTAATGGGCATCACACTTGGTATCAGAGCAGTGGTTTCAAATATTGGATCATTGGGCACACTAGAAAACTTGGGACATGAAACTTAAACCTAGCACACATTTTTTCTTTAAATATAGAAAACAACTTAGTTTAGAAATTGCATTTTAGTAAACATGGAAAATGAATAAAACATAGCAAAATGAACTAACTCTCACTTTGGTCTGGGTCAGGAGGTGCAGATGGTGGTGAGGGAAATTTTCATTGAGATTAGACTTACCACCACCACCATTTGATTAGGGTGTAGTAGCTATCCTACCCCAGGGATCTTACAGACCCTTCAGGATGTCAATGTCACTCTACACAAAGGATTAGGAGGAGGACATGCATCTAGTCATGACAGAGCCCCTTCCATTGAGGTTCAGGTGTATCTCCTGAACCCAACGAGGAGCATAGAAGAGAGAAATTCCACGTGGAGTCAGCCAAAGAAGATATCACCACCTGAGGGGACAGGGTGACATAGTTCCAGAGCATAGAGAGAGGTCTGGAGCCCTAGGTTAGGAATGAGCATGCAGAGAGACCTAGAGGCTGTCAAACCATAACTGCAAATCACATCAGGGAGATCCTGAAGCTTAGGCCCTCACACTACTCAGGTGACACAGGTGGATTTTAAGCAGAGGCCTGCACTAGTGAGCTTGAGTGAGTTGCTTCAAGATTTGTCCTTGTTTTAGAAACACATTTAAAGCTCATGTTGTGATCCATGCTACTGAGGGATGGAACAGGAGTATGGTGGAGGACAGAGGATTAGAAGCTCTATGTAGATTTGAGACAGTGACCTACTAGACTACCCGCAGTGAGGAGAGATTCAGGAGTAGGTATTTATCACCAGAAGGTATGTGTGTAGAGGTGTTGAAAGTTCCATGACCTCTGACAGGAATGCTCTTTTGGTAGTAGAGTAGGAGAGTATATTTTTGAATCTACTGCAAGTATGTAGAAGTATATGCAAGATGAGCAGGTGCACAGGTTCATCCAGGGCCTGAATTTAGATATTTGGAGGTGCAGTGTGGATCCATTTTCCACAGACATTAGCTAAGGTCATTGAGAATTCCTATATAATAGGGGATACTCGGGGAAAGACCCAAAGGTAGAGACTGAGTCCAGAACTGCATGGTCAGTGATGCAGGATGGTAGATTGAGGGGGTCAGTACCCCTTTCTCAAAATGGTAGTAGAATCAAGGTATCAACACAGTTGTCCATTAGGCTGCAACAACAGTCAGTATTTGTTCACAATCTTTCGCCCACCGCATAGACCTTCTATAGGGAGCATGATGCATCATAGAGGTTAGAGTATGGGGCCTCCTCTTAGGGGTCCCATCCAGGAAACAGGGTGGGACCTAGAGCTCAGTCAGTGGATTTGCCAGTATAGACCTTATAGACTACAGCTAGATCATTTGCTATCCATGCCATAAACTTCCATGGCACCTAGTAGTGGTGCTGCACTCATTGGGGAGTTGATTAGGAGGATGTTTGTGGATGTGGATTTACTGGACACTTTTGTGAGAGATTTCCCACAGAACCCATAACAACAAGGTTGTAAGATATTCTTGAGCATGTCTTTCTAGTTGGTGACATGGGTGTAGTCACAGGATTTATGTAGTGGTTGAGATGACTAGTAGAGCATCATGTGTGCAGTCATTGAGCACCACAAGTAGCATTGATGGTATTCCTACCTCAGTATTTTGATGTGAAGTTCAAGTGCATATTGTGGTCAGTACATGCTTTTGTAGAAAGTGATGCATGCTGGTAAACTGTATGGCCAGTTGAATGACACTTAGTGTGCAAATGTTGGATCCTTGTGGAGCAAGTATCTGATAGACTTTCTGGGATTGGAGTGTGCAGTAAGATCAAGTCCTTTCAGACTACCTCAGGGAGCAGATGTGCTTGATGTATCCACTCCTTTGATGGTCATATGGAGTGCAAGTTTGGGTATGGAAGCTGGATATCTGTAACAGGGCCATGGAGGATTAATAACAAGACTAATCATGTGTAGATGCATTTCATATGATTTGTGTCAGAATTATTTCAGGGGTGAGGATGTACCCATTTCCATTGTGTTTGACGCTATGTCAGCTTAAGTGGTGTGTCGATGAGTAAAAGATGTATGTTTGTGTCATGATGTTTAGAGGATGTTCGTCTGTAGTGAGTTATTACTAAGTGATCATCCATTTTGAGAGACTTTAGATGTCATTTTAGGGGATGTATGGGGTTACCACCATGTGCATTGCCATGGATTTCATTGTCTGGTCCTAAAGTTTGAGATATCACCATACGAGCCATTATGGATGACACCCCAGTATGCTAAATGTGAGCTCAAATAGTTTGGGCATTTTTCTGGAGAAGGCCAATTATCCATCTAGAACAATGGCATGAGTATATTAGTGATCTTTGTAGGTTGCACAAGGATGGATCCTTGTGAATATGTGTGATTACCATGGTCCTTTGTACACTTCACATTTCTGGACTACCATGCAGTATGTACTTGTGATGAGAATCAACTTCATGCACAACATATCACCTTGAGACAGATGGAAAGACTGAGTAGGTGAATCATATTTTAGATCCTCTATTACATGCTTAAGATGTATGTGATGGATCAGTAGTCTAAATGGGAGCATGTACCTGTACTTAGTGAATTTTTCCTACAATAATGTCTTCAGAGTTCTATAAGCATGGATCCTTTTCAAGCATTATATGGTAGAGAGTGCAGGACACCTCTTAGCTGGGACAGGTTAGAGGATAAAGTATCATTGGACCAGCTCTTTTATAGGACATGGAGCATGCAAGGTGGTGTTGATCAGGTAGAGATTGCAAGAGGTGTAAATAGGTAGAAGAAGAAAGTGTTGATTGCATAGGATCAATTTGCATAGTTTTTTGATGTGGGCATGAAGGTGTTCCTTCATGTTAGACCACACAAGAGCCATATTTGTTATAAGAAAATTCTCTTGTTCTAAGTTACTCCTAGATTCATTGGTCCTTTTGAGATCTTGGAGCTCAGTATCAATTCTTTGGCCTACTGTCTAATATTGCCATCAGCTTGTCTGTGTGAGGTACATGATGTTTTTCATGTTTCTATTCTCAGGAGATATATTGCATATCTTTCTCATGTGTGTAGATTGGACATCATTGTCAGGTGCAGGATTAGGGGTAGGTGATGGTAGAGCCCATTCGAATCCTAAATCATAGAACCCTAGGCCTTCGAGGCAGAGAGTTTGATAAGGTTCGGGTGCAGTGGGATAGATATGATGAGACTGTAGCTACATGGGAGGATGCACTTCATTATGAGTTCAATTTCCACATTTGTTCCAGTGACTTCTAAAGGAAGTCGAGTCTAAGGGGAGGGTGGATGTAGTTCCCACTTCCCTTTGACACCTTTTGATGCTTATTTTGATACTGTTGATTACGTTATGGACATTATTATGCTTTGATTTAGTATGATGTTAGTTATTTAATCATGGATTATTGTTCATCTTGATTTGGTTATGATGCATGATGATTATTAGAGACACTCATATGTGGATGATGATATACTATTTGACATAGATGTTTTATGGATGTTGTTCAAACATTTGATTTTGGATATTATGAGTAGATTTAGGAAAATGGATATTATATGATGAGGACATAATGTTGATATAAATTGTATGTGATAATGTTAAATTTCCTTGATGTTGTTGTGATTCACATATTTAGATGATTTGTGATTATATTTATATTCATGTTGGATGTTCTGATATGGCCACGAGGCCGAAGGAGGTAATTGTGTTTTGCAGGTTAAATGTCACAACAAATATTGGGGGATTGGAGACCAACCACAATGGAATTCTAGGTGAATTCGACAAGGTCACCATGGCAACTTGTTTTGTGTGTGTGTGTTTTTTTTGTTAGGGATTCCCATGGGGGGGATCACCTTTATGTGTGACCATGGGTCTGTGTATTTTATTAATATGGTTAAATTTTATTTATTGTTTGTATGTATTTTATTAGTGATGTGTTTTTTTCCTTTATTTAATTAAAATTATGGTAGATTAATGTGAGAAACCATATGGTTAAAATTTAAATAAATCAAATTAGGATATGGGAAAGTAATAATGGAATTTGTTGGCTCTTTGTATTTAATATGTAAGAAATGTGTAAGTGTGTGTAAGATTTGTAAGTTAGATATTTTGGAGTAAAAACACTCCACCTCCATTGGAAATTCGAATTTGTCCTTGGGGGCTATTTTTGGAGGCTTGTGGGACAAGTAAAACTTGTCCCATACCTCTCAATTTAATTTACCAACCATACTTATGGTTGGAGGTTGATTTTAGACTTTTATAATGCATTTTATTAATCATGTTGCAAGTTTTAATTGCACTCTCTTACATTTTATTTATTTTGCAGTCCTTTGGGGTGTGGGATTTTTGGAGTGTGCAAGTAAATTGTCATATTTTCACCCACCTCTTTATTGTGCTTGGGAGAATGAAATTTTGTCTTTTGTGTTTGGAGTTGAGGATGTGTGATGTGGCATCCTACATGGATCCACATCATCCTCTTCTCTTCCCTCTTCTATAAAATTCAAACTCTTTTCTTGTTTTGGGTTGTTGAATCATTTGTAAACTTCTTTGGGGGTGCATTTTTGCTGTGTTTGGAGCTCTTGCTTTTGGAAGGAGTTTGGAAAAATTTGCATGCTTGGAGATTGATATTTTGGGACTGTATTTTGGCATTGAAGCTTGTTGTTTGGAAACAAAAGTTACCATGGAGAGGTAGGAGTTTAACTCTTCTTTTATGTTGTTATTTTCTTACCATGTTGTGTGAATGGTGAATGTTTTGATTTATTTGTTGGCTGGTTGGGTAGACTACCATAGGAATGGTGTAGGAGAAGGCTATGGGGAATCCATGTGGGGGGGCATAAGGGAATTCCTTTGGCATCAGAATTTTGTGGAGGGAGTTTGGGTTTGGGATCCACCATGGAAAAGAAATAGCTTGCATTTCTTACTTTTTGGGGGGCATAAGGAAATCCGTGGGGGATATAAGGAGGGATTGTGGGGGGCATAAGGATATTTGTGGTGAAATTTTATTGGTGGTTTGTTATTGGTGGATTCCCAATTCCCATTTGGGAGGCATAAGTAGCTTCCCCCATAGACCTTGCTCCTTTGGCTTGCATGATCAAGCCTAAGTTTTTTTTTATTGTTTTCAATTGCAGTTGTAAACTGTTGTGTTTGTTTGGACTGTATTTTATATGAATTATGCATGTTGAAAGAATGTTGTGTGTTTTGAGAAGCCAGTTGTTGCCATGGGTTGAATCACGCCTCTTATTGTATTATGGTTGGGGCTCAGGGACAAATGATGAAGGATGGCTTCTCCTTTCATTGGATGTCTTGGTTGGGTGGAGAGCATTTCCTTTCCCCCACTTTTGTTATGATCAAATTGGAAGAGAAAAGGAAACTTGCATGTTGTTGTTCTAGAGCAAAGGAAAATTAGTTTCCAAAGTCCCTTGTGAAACATATTCATTTGTAATCCTTTCCCACTTGATGTGGATGAAATTGTAAATCGTATACTTGTGAAGAAAAGATGTTGTAATTGGTTATGAGAAGTATATATTCAAATGTGAAAGATGTTTATATTCTGTTCTGTTATTGGAAAGAAATAAATAGAATTATGTATGTTGCATTCAAACATGAAAAGATGTAAAGTTGTATAATTGGAATTAATAAAGAATTGCAAGATTCTTTCTCATGTGCATTGTTGGATTGAATTGGAATGATCATTCATTGTATTGGTAATATTTGTTTAATTCTGTTTGGAAAGAAATAAATGTATGAAGGAAGTATATTGTTTGTATCTTTGGAAATATATTAAATTGGAAATCAAACTTTTCAATTTAGGTTTAGAAATGATTTGTTTATAAAAACATTGAATGTATTGGATTAGTTTAGAAATGAAATGCCACACTTGAATGATAAAATTGATATGCAGATTTAAAATAAATAGATCTCTATTGAAAAAATCAATATTGGCAAATAAATTCAATCAAATTGTATAGTTCGGAGATATAAATAATAATCAACTTGAAAATGATATAATTTAGCATGTTGCATTATCAATGAACTCAAATTGACAAAGAACACTTAATAAAACAATTTAAACATTGTAAATTCGAGCCAAATCCCTTCCACAACCATTTTCTGTCAATTGATAGACAAAATTCAAATTGGAATCACTTTAGAAAATTTACCTCCCTAAAACACTTTAAATCCTTCCTAGAGTAATCCTCCATGTTGTTTGGCATGTTGAGTGAAGAAGGAGATCAAATTGAATCAAAAATTTATAAGTCAAAATTTACCAGTTTGCTATTTAAAATCCTGCAGATCATTTTTGTAAAATTGACCCTGTAAAATTTATCAAAATGTAAAATTTATGCTTCCTATGCAAAGAGGGCATCAAGATCTTTCTAGAAAGTCCTTGTTTTCCAAAAGATGAGCTTTCTAGATCAATTTATGGCCCTCTGAATTTTTCCTTCCTTGGTAGGAAAATTTGGGAAAATTTTCCCTAGCGGTCCCGCAGCCCAAAAATTTCCCGTCAAAATTATCCTTAGAATTTTTTTGAAAAATTCTTAGGGAAATTTTTTTAAATTTTCCTCCACCAGTGCATAACCAATCAGAGCCTACCATGTGGCCTCACAAGGAAGTGGCGGAGGCACAACATTATTTTTGTCTTTGGGGATTTTTAAAATTTTGGAAAAAAAATTATCTTTCACCCCGCCGGCCTGCAGCCAACCAGGGACATCCACATGGCAGCATCGGGTGATAGCGGGAATGGGAAGACCCTCGTAACCCTTCCTTTTTTGAATTTTTTCTTTGGAAATAATTTTAATTAATTTTCCCGTGACCCCACGCACCTGCCCTCACCTCGGTGTCAATCCCTCCACAGATTCACGGAACTGCGTGCCTAACTTTCCCCTTATCTCCCCCATTCAGAGAAATTCACCAATTATTTCCACCACTCACCTCTACCTCTCCTTCATCCCCATGATGGCCTATTGAGAGCCACATGTCCTTGGTGGACTCACGGGTGCATGGGCGTTATATTGACTTCTCTCCCTCTTGGGTGAAATGCCCCAAACTTTTCTGTCACCCAGCCCTTCCCTCGTTTCTCCCAGCAATGGCTCGGAGCCTGACACATGTCCTTATTGGCATAGCGGAGGCACAAGCATAAATTGAAATTTTCTCCCATGCAAGGAAAAATTCCAAATTCCGTCCCACAACCCGCCAACCCAAAAATAGGTTTTCTTCACTGTTCGACATGTGTCCCCCTTGGGGGAAAATTTGACCCCTAAAGTTTGCCTGTTCATATCTCGAGTTCTACAAGGAGTTAGGAGGACTTCTTTATATCATCAGAAAGGTGAGAAAATTTCCTATCCAATGGGAATTATTTATGAAAATTTTGAATGCAATAAGTGTGAGAAAAAAAAAGTTAAAACTATAATCTTGTTAGAGAATGGGTATAGTGATATTTTAACCCCTGAATCTAACTGAAACTTCTAACCCTAAAATTTGGACCATGTGACTTCTGGAAATTAATAATAAATGAAAAGTATGTTCTAGTAATTCTATACTTTTTTAGGAACCTGTTAGTGTCAACTATTGTCTTTCAACTTAGTTGTGGACACTTGTAATCGAAAAAAAAATATTCCATAATATTCCTGACTAACCCTAGGGTCTTTATTGGGTCTCAAGTGGGTTTTTTTAATAGGAATCACAATATACTTGTTATCAGTGTCATCAATAAATTCCCTAAATAGATTCAGAACTTCCTTAGCTAATTTTTATCAATTACGGCTTCCTTTTTTAATAGGTTTTTGAAATAGGAAATGATAGTGTACTGAATTTCCTTCTCATCTTCCATAGTTGACCCATCCTATTTTTTAATCTCATTTATTATGGATTTATTTTCCTTGATGGTTGTTAAAACATGGAAGAATATTGTGTTTTGATCACCATCCTTTAGCCATTTTATCATGGATTTCTGTCACCATTACATTTTCTCCTTAGCTAGGATATTATGGTATTTAGGGTTTAAGATTTGTTCATGATCCCTCTTCTGCTCATTCGATTCTTTTACCTCCATGAAATATTCAAACATTCTACGGTCTTCTCTTAATTTTCTTTTCTGAAGGAAAATGTCCCCAAACACTTATTTGTTCTATTTTTAATGTTTTTCTTTATATTTCTTAGTCTTGTAGCAATCGATAACATATCATTACCTCCAATGGAAATATTCCACCATTTAGAAATATTAGTTTGTAAATCCAGATGTAGGGTCCACATCTTCTCATATGTAAACAGTCTCCCTAGAACAACTGGGTCTCATCAAATTACATGAGCAGAGGATTGTGGTCCGATCCAATTTGAGCATGAGTTGATAGGGAGTACACATTATCTTGGATCCATTGAACATTGGCTAAAAATATGTCAATCTTAATTTGAATGAGTTCCTTACTTGTGCGCCGATTATACCAAGTTTACTTTGAGCCAGAAATTTACAGATCAAAGATACCATTATCACTAATGAATCCATAAAATTCCTCCATAATTTCAGAAATGGAATTATGCCATCCCTAATTGTCTCCAAGAAGGAGTGGAGTGTTGAAGTCACCTCCCAGGATCATATCCCCTTCCTTGAAATTATTTCTAAATGTCATAATATCTAACCAAAGATCTTTCCTACCTGCAACTGAGTTAGGCACATAGACATTGGATAACAACCATCTCTTATTGGTAGCTATTTCTATAAACCATATTGCCATGTGGTTCTTACTTTGGATAAGAGTCTCTCCTTCCAATGTATCTTTATTCTAAACAAAATATATTCCTCCTAAAGCTCCACAAGAGTTAGTGAAGCTAAACCCAGCCACTTTCCAAAAAAAAAATTCATGACGTCCTTGAATCTATCCTCCTTCATCTTAGTTTCCTAAATCATAAGGATATCCATTCAATTATGCTTCCTAAAATCACCTAGAACTGTGTGTTTGTGTGGATTTTTCAGTCCCCTGATGTTCTAAGATTGTATTATCATTTTTATTTTGATTTGATTATTCCCAAATCTAAGTTTCTTTGGGTGCCTTATGTCACCTCATTTTTTGTTACTCTTTCTTTAGTTATTCTTTTAGAAGGTCTTCCCACACTTTTCTTTTATACTCCATCATATTTTTTTGGTCTAGGGATGTTTTAGGTTTTCTTATCCTATGACTAAGGGGTGGATAATGGGTTGGATTCCACCATGTCAATCTCATATAACCTGATATCCTTGAATCTGTTGCCATCTAAGAAGGTACTAGTTACCAATCTTTGAGTAAAGATACTCAGAATGGCATAATTATCTGCTAATACTATTGAATCCACAATATGATCTTCATTTAATGAGTCTTCCTTATATTTTCATTTCCTTTTCCAAGTTGGGGCTAGGATTCTTAACTTCTTCCTAGAGCTAGATATGGGTTTTCCATTCACAATTGTTCTATTTATGACCATCTTCCTTATGCACTTTTTCAAGGTTCTAATTTTCCTTATTAGGGGAGGTTATATTTTCATTTGTTTTTAAGCTCTCACATTTCCCATTTGTTCCATGTCTCTCCTTGGGTTGGTATATAAGTTTGTTTTCCTTTTTTCCCAATTTTTTGCTTATACATGTCTTAGCATTGTGTCCCACCTTGTGACAAGAAAAATCATAACAATTGGATTGTTTCATAATTGATATTCTATTGTTAATATCCCTATTTAGATGACATCCTAGCATTCCTTGGGAATTCCTTGGCCATAAGGACATTAACATAGAATCTAGCGTGTAAGATTCTTGTTATTACCTTGGTAGTTAGATCCACCACCACAAGATGACCAATACCTTTGGCTATAACTTTAATTTCCAGTAGTTACCAGTACTCCAAAGGGATACTAGGTAACCTTATCCATACATGACATTCAGTCATCTTACCATCTAGGGGATTAAATCTTGGTTTCTAATTCTGGACTATGGACAAAGCCCATCCCATGAACCATGCCCCCTGCTAAAATATGAATAGCACCATACTTCATAGCAAAGGTAATAACGAAGAAGGAATTTTAATCAAATAAAATATCCATAACACCCTTAGCATCCATTTCCTTTGGTTGCAATGTCATTTTTCTAGCATTTTCTCTACGATGGGGCATATTTTTGCTTCCCAACAACCTTGTCTTCTACCTGTGGCATGTTTTTTATTCCCAATTATTTTTACCAATGTAACACAACATCGTCATTATTCTACATCATTTTTTCCCTAAAGTTTAAAATAAAAACTAAAAAAAAAAATTAAAAAATCAAAAAATCCAAGAAATTGGTAAAATTCAAAAAAATCGTAATATTTTTAGAAATTCAAAAATTTGTAAAAATAATGCATGTAGATGAATAATTTGTTGGTTGCATCATCCTCAAACATATAAATTTGTCCTATAAAACATATTTATTTTATCCTTAATTTTTCTCAAAAACAACTCTTGAATCATCTGGATCTACCTCCATTAATAAAGTTGGTTTACTTACTATGTTTCTACTCCCTTACATGATGAGTTACTTGGTATTGTTGCATAGTGCATGATTTATTTTTCATATGAACCTTATGTCCTATTTATATTCATATTGCATGTATTATTTCTTGGGGTGAAACTTTTAAACCTTCTCGTTAACTTGAACATTTGGGAACTAAAGTTCGATAATAGAAATGTTGGTACAACTATCTTGAAAGTTGTTTGTTTGAGTATATGTGTTTGTACTTATTTCCCTCTCACATTAGCTTGTTTACTTTCTTGTATTCAATTATGTTGTGTATGTTGCATTGAGTTAGTGTTTTAGCAATGAAAAAATGTTTGTATTATAGTTTTTCATGTTATTTTACACTTTTTTTGTATGTTTATATATAATAAAGGGTTGATGACCTAGATCATAAGAAAAATGCTGATTTTTTTTTCTCATGAGCTAGGATGGATGAAACCTATTTCCATTCTCTTCATCTCCATTATTATTCATATCATTTTCTTATATCCCCAAAAAAATATCTTTAATATCACCTGGGACGATAGGGATTATTTTTATCCCCCCTTATTTCTTCTATCCATTGAAACATTGAATTTCTTTCTTACTCATTAATATTTCGACACTCACCTACTAGTTTTGTGTTGACCCTTATTTCACATTCTTCTTTTCGATTTTCAATCAATATCTTTCATCACCCCATCAAAAATTGAGGGGGCATACTTCATTCTACTATTTTTTCTTCTATCCCTTCAAAATTTACTTATTTGTACTTTTGTACTATACTTGAAGTGACGTCACTTACGCTACCCCAAAGAGGGGAAAATGTAGACACCTAAAATCCACTTACACAATTTTAATAGTAATATTGAACTGCTTACCCTATTTCCCTCCATTTTGGTCAATTAATAACACTTTATTAATTAACTAATATTTCCCTCCCTTTTGGTTAATTAAATTCACTTCATTGATTTCCTATCCTTTACCCCATTTTGGATGCCAATTAATGACACTTCGCTAGTTATAATCCTCTTGGAATCAATTAATTAGCTACCATTAGTTAAGTAACCCTGTGTAACCTTTCATTTAATTAATAAACCCTCCTATTGGTTAAATAACTATCTCAAATCCTCCAAATCATACATATTTTCCTCTAAATCATCTTTAAATAGCTTTCTAAGCTAGTCTAGCCTTTTAATTAATCTTAGTTGATTAATTAAATCATCTCTAACTCCCATGAGTTTTTAATAACTTGTTAATTTCTCTAATCAATCTTATCTCTTCTAAATTTACTTTATCCTTTATCCCATATGCACTAGTTTACAATATTCTCCCAAATTAGAAAGCTATATAAAGGATCCTCCTACATTCTCTCACACCTACACCACACTTTTGCTAGTGAAATATATAAGCTTATGATAAGATCCTTCTCCATTCTTGGAATAACTACTTCATCTATGCATCCATTCTCTTATTATTGAGTAGAAAGGAAGATCTAAGTATGGCCTCGTATCCATTTCTTGGTGAGATCCTTCCCTCTCATTTGAGATCAACACAAATTTGATTTCTCATTATCTAAAGAGGTCCATGCTTAGAAGTAATAATACATTCCAAGAGTAGGTTTCGTTAGCATTAGGTGATTTCATTCATGTTTATGCAATTAGAATAGTTACTTCCTTTAAGTTCTTGTCATGATGTTAATGGTAGAATTAGATTTACTTCGAGACTACTGGGTGTTAGTTTCTTTCAATAAGCATGTAAATTTTAGCATATCAATGCTTATACACTAACATTTATAATCCTTTTTTTTTCCTGAACAAGTACATCATATATACTTAATTCCCATAGGCACACTTTCATATTTTTGGGTTAACTTACTATTTCATTATTTATGTACTAGTTCATAATGGCATCTTCAAATAGTTATATTATCATATTAATTCATAACGATTACCTTGTTGTTAAATAACATTACAAGTAAATCTTATAAATAGTTTTATTATCACACTTTAATATTAATTCACAATGTACACTTTAATTATTTAAACAATGATACAACTATTTTATAAAATTTAAACATTATGATCTAAAAAATCCTCTTTATTATCATAATCATCATTGATTACCACAATACATTTTCATAAGGAGATTATCAAAGACAATATTTTCATACTTTCTACACAATTTTCTTACAAAATTGCGAGTAATATTCTTACATTAAAATCAAGTACAAGAACATTTACTATATCCAAATGAACCAGTTCATAACAATCAAAGTATGTCGCATTCAATATTATTTAACCATTCGTGATACTTTTCAACTGACATGCTGAAAAATAATAATTTATCCGTGGTTAGCTCTACAAAATTGGCATAAAATTTCCTTTGTTAATCATGTAGCATTATTTTGAAATATGGCAATATGTATTAGCCAACTATATACCATACCATAATTCTATAATAGATATATAATAAGTTCAACAAGATCTAATTAAATTTAGCTAACTTTTTTCCTACAGTTATAGGGCAATAGAAGGTATTCCATAAAATTATGTTAAGAGCAATATCCAAATATATTCCACAAAATTATTTTTAAACTAATATACAACACATAAATTATAATACCCATTGCATAATAAATTCTTACCAACTTCAATCCCATATTCAAAAAAAATTATGGTATTCTTAAAGACCAATAACCACCCTAGACAATACTTCATTCGTACATGATGACATATAAATGAACTTACATACCGATACAAATTCCATTTTACATTTTTAATTGGTTGAATTCTTTACCAATTTTTTTTAATAGATAAGGTAAAAATAGGGATAAGATCCTAGGGGCCTTACAAAGAGAGATACATCGTGAAAGCACTACATCAAAAAACAAAATAGAGAAAGAAAGGTCCAAAAGGAGTTAAACAAGCTTAACTCGATCATAGAAACCCCGACCCAACAAAATAAAGAAGAAAAAAGACCATCCTAAGAGAGATTCAAACAGTTCACCAAATAACTTCCTACAGTTCAAGAATAAAAATACTAAGAACTCTTTTGGCTTTTAGGGCAAGCAACCCTATTGTTGACAAAACTTTCCTTGTTGTGTTGTTCCTCCTCTTTCAGCTCAGTTTGTTCCGCTTCAACATCATCTTTACAGATGCTGATGCAGAGCTTAAACTTTATTTTTGTAGTGATTTCATCTAACACCTCCATCCTTTCACTCAAATCATTAAACTTTTGTCTAGCTCAACCATCTCGTGTCTAGCCTTGATCTAGGATGTGAAAATATGCTTGGAATCCCTAATGGCCTCCATCATGGCCACATGCCAACCAAAATTGGTCTCTTCCATAGTATGAAATAACATCTCCATATACTAAAACCTCTTTCTCAAACCCTCATAATCCTTGTCATTACAAGAAATTCCCTTGTCTTTGGAAGGGCTAGTGTCACCCTTTCCCTCCATAGCTATTTTTCTATAAATCTTCATCCTCTTCATTCACGGTAGTTGACATTTTTCTGGCTTGCATTTTAGTGAGATAATCATCCATGGTGATATCATCCTCCTCTTTCATGGCCTTCAGAATTTTAGCCAGAATGTTTTTCCCATTCTCATACATAATAAGAATGAGACCTTCTTAGATAGGCATTTTTTCCTTACCATTATGGAAATCCCTTAAGGAAGCAATCAGTGACATGAAGAGAAAAAACACAATGCTCATCATAATTTTATGTATGAAAATATTCAACAAAGACAGATGATGCGTGTAAATTTTGTGGTATTTACCCTCTAAAGTGATATATTTCATAATGTGGAGACACACATCCTTCTATTCCCCTGGAATGCAGGCTCTAGCGATGCAATCAATGAAAAACTTACATTCTTCCTTACCCACAAAAAACGTATTAATTTCATGCTCTCTGCAAGTTCTATCTTTGAAAATATTGATTCCTTATGTTTGCACCTCTGTAACTCCATTATCCTCATCATGAAACTACCCTCATTCTAATCCATACCAAAATACTTAGACAGTGAAGGATCATAGCCATGTAATTTGGAGATAATTTTTTGAAATCCCCCAATCTTAAGTGTCTTCCACATAGAAGGATTCTTTATAATGTTCCTATGGCTCAAAGGCTCGACCCTAATTCTATCACCTCCCATGGCTGCAATGCATGAACTACCGAACTCACATAGAATGTTAATGCTCAAAAATCCTAAAAATATTTGAAACTTGAAGTGAATTTTAACCCCTTAGATAAAGTATCTTGGAAAATGTAGCATTGAGGGTCACTCGTGCAAGCATCACAAAAATTAGTGTAATTTATCCCTGTCGATGGATTCATTATTTGTTGAGGGGAAACCATCACCTTCAAGCTAGATTTTTTAATCATGGCATTGTATACCTAAATTGGCTAGCTTTTCCCTGCACATATTTCCTTGGCAGAGGATATGATTAATTGAAAATGTGTCAAAAGATTTTTAATATCTCCAAAACATCACAGAGAACATTTCTTAAGGTCCAATTTTTAATATTATTATTATTAAGGGAGTTAACAATAATAAGGGTGCCCCCCTCAATCTTGATATTCTTAATCCCTTTGTCCTTAGTAAGGCTAACACCCCACAACAACGCTCTAGCCTGCACCACGTTATTGGTTTATCTACCCAGGGTCAAGCATAGGCACACATCCAATCCCCATCATTTTTTGTAATGATTCCAACCCCCAACATATCAAAGGTTATCTTTTAACGCTCCATCAAAATTTAATTTGAAAACATTTCTCTCTAGTCTAATCCATCTGGTTTAAATGCTAGGCCTTTTGATCTCAATAGGACTGAGGGTGAAAGTTGTGAGAAATTATTCTTCATTTATAAGGTAGGGATTTTTCACCTTACCTTTAAACAATTTGATATTTTATTTGATAGCAACCATCACTCTATTTCTAACCTTCTTGAGGTTTGCTTTCTGATTTTTGAAAATACAATCATTCCTAGTTTTCCCCAGGCCCCAAAATAAATGGGGAAGGGATAACTTCTAGGATGTCAGTTGAACCAGAAAATTGAAATGACTCTCCCAATGTAAGTATAAATTCTAATTGGAATAAGGTAGAGTCCAATTAAACTTGAACAGATCTTGAATAGACACAACAACCATTTGGGTAAAAGGACAATGGAGGAGAAGATGGTTGATGCTTTCCTTTTCCCTTCTGTTGGTGCCATTTTAGAGCTTGCACCATGTTGCCTTAATTTTCCAAATTTGTATTTGCTCAAAAAAATTTTACACTTTGAATTGATGGTATGAAATTCTTCCCCTCCAGTTGAATGCTTTAAAATGCTCACAAACTTGTTGTTTTTCCCTAATTTGAAGGAATATTCCAAGTTTGCCCTTTTTTGTACCCTAGTTTTTCCATTTTTGTGGGCTATGTCATTTTTCCCCTTTTCCAGATCATGGAAAAATCAAAATTGATCAAATCATACTTGTTTATATTTGAAAATCCAAATCATAGATCGAAAATGTCTAGAAATCATGCTTCAGTTGATTCAAAATAAAAAAATCTGCCATCCTTGGTGATAAAATTCAATTCTAGGACTTCCCTGGAATTTTTTACATTTTGACAGTCAGACGGGAATTATTTTCCCATCAAATTCATCCTTAAAAGGTATTGGCAACATGGTGGGTTTTCATTGGCCGAGGTGCAGTGGGGAAGTGTTGTAACTTTTCATTTTTTGCCTTTTTGACAATAGGGCATTTTTAGGCCCAGGGACCCGGTTTTTTCCAAATTTTCCTACGTGGCATGTTATAATCAGTAGGGGGATGGTGGGGAGTTGGATCTCCTTTGAAAATTTTGACTTTATTTTTCAAAAAAAATTAAAGTCAAAAATTGGCCTAAAACCTCGTAGCCAATCGAGAGAGGACATGTGTCCTAAAAGTTTCAAAATGGATGTGTGGGCCGAGGGGGAAATTAGAGTTTTTTTTGGCTCTAACTCTATAAAGTTTCAAAATCATTTTTTCCCCCACTCCAATCAGAGGAGGACACATGGAAGAAATCAAGGTCAGAGGAGATGCGGGTGGTGGAAGATTTTGTGGTTTTTTTGTGTTTTTGGCTCAAAGTGTTGAAGTAAATTTTTGGCCCGAAAGCCCACAACCAATCCAAGTGAGACACATGTAACATTTTAAGGGTAAAAGGGGGGTGTGTGTTAACATTAAAGTTCATGAATTTTCAAAAATTTGTAAGGGAGGTTTGAAGGAAGAAAGGGAGACTTGGAACCGTATTGAATAGGAGAGCGCCACGTGGAGGGGATAGTTTTGGAGGCATGGGCCCACGGAGACAAAGTGGAGAATTTTCCCTTGGCTTAAAGGGAGTAAAATGAAGATTAAGCCCATGGGTCCTCAACAAATGAGAGATGGACATGTGGCAAAGGACAAGGTGGGTCGGTAGGCTAGAGGAGGTAGGAGGGAATTTTTTCCCTTTTGCAAAAAAGACTCAGAATCAAAATTTGGAGCACTGGCCCATGACGAATCATAAGGAGACACATGGCAAGGGAGAAATCGGAGATGCAGGCCCGTGGGGAAAAAAGTGAAAATTTTCCAAAAATTCACAAAAGGTCAAAATGCACAGAATTAAAGCATGATCCTAATGGGACCCACCATGTGCCACATGTCAGCTCTAAAATTCAAAGACGAAGGGGTGGGGGAAAAAGTCAAATTTTTTCATTTTTTCAAAAAATGTCAAAAAGTAAAAAAAAAAAGCCTGAATTTGTTCCCAATCATAGTTTGACACGTACCAAATCAAGGACAACTGTGCATTTTCATTTTTGGCTATCTTTTTTACTCTAGGAATCTTGGAATCATGAATTTTGCATCAAAATTTATCAAATTTATAGTGAGTTTGTTTCATCTTGGCCTTCCAAGATCATTGACATCACTTTCATGGCCTAATTATTTGATTTGAGGTGTTTTTGTAATAAATTTTTACTCAGCCCGAGCAAGCACATGGAATGAAAAAATCAAAAGTTACAAAGGTAAGTTGAAAAGGTAAAAAGGTGAAAGTGATGAGTAAAAGGTGTTTTCATGCTTCAATGATGAAAAGCATTCCTCCAAGATGGATAATGATCCAAATATTTGTAATGATTTAATATTTTTGGCACACTTGGCAACCTGCGAATGTTTTTCCGTTGGATGTCATTTTCATTGAATCATGAGGATTGTTTTGTAACAAACTTGATCCCATGGCATATTCTTTTCTTGGGAAATAAGGCTCCAATGTGGCATGAGGTATATAATGCATTTTTGGAGAAATTGTAAAGAGGTCGGGAAAAAATTGAAAATCATGAGAAAATTTTGAGAGAAATCTCATCTTCTGAGAAACCCACCAAAGAACCAAGATAATTTATTTTATGTTGGATATTCATGTATGTGAGTTGGTTACAAGTATATAGCCATCACACAGCTCTGAGATTGTTCATGAAACTCTCCCTTGTTGATGAATCTAACAAGCTTTTGAGTTAATCTGTGTTTTTCTGGGTAATATGGTGTCTGTTATCATTTTTATATGCCTACAAATAGTTTTCATTGTTCTTGTTCCAATATTGAATTTAAAGTCTTTATAAATCACATAGGATCTCCATTTCTAGTTGATATTTTAGTGGCATTTGCAATCTCATATTCAGAATAGCCTTCATCTGATAAGGAGATAAACAAATTTAAAATCACTTTACCTTCCTTGACTGCAGAGATTGCTTGTAAGCCTTTGCGGCACCTTAGGCATGGTTTTATCAAGGATTTTTGTGTTTAATTGAGCTCTTTACTTCAATATTTTGTGGTGAGTTCTCAAATATTGTGTGAAGAGTGTTTCCTAGGCTTCCATTTATGCCTCTTCTAGTTGAAAGAATGTCCTAATTATTTGAAGCATTTTATCTGATAGTTTTTTCAAGTATTATAGAGGTTGTCAAAGATCTGATATATCCCAATTTTTCTCATCAATACCCCACCAAAAATTCCATTCAAATAAACTAATCCTACCCATATTACCCCTACATTACATTGTGTGTCAATAAAAGAATACATTCCATTTACAAAAATACACAAAGCAAATCAGGATCATATAATGTTTCCAGTAACCCTTGCCTTGCATTGAAAATATCTCCATAATCTGGGAGTGCCAACTTGTGAAATTCAGATTTGGAGTGTTGATCATATTTTCCCAAGGAATTTTTATCCTATGTTGTTGGCACCCTTGTGTATCAAAAATTAAATGGAAACTTGATGTGAACACGTAATCACAATATCATGAATAAGCTAAGGATGATCTCCTTAGATGAGAACCCTGCTAATCCGGGGTCTATCTTATTGATGAACTATTTTTGCTAAGGTGACATTACGTCATTTGTAATGTGGTATGTCATAAAATCCTTGGTGTAAATTTAAGCCTCGAAAGTGATTTGCGATGTTGTTGCTTATCTCTATTAAATTGTTAACATTATAGTTTTTATAACTAAGTTATGTTAAGGCTTTGACAATTTTGATAGTTCACTTAACGACTTAATTTGGAATGCGATCAAGACTTCCTGTTGGTTTATAATAGGTCTTAAACCAACCATCTGATAGTCTACCCCATTTGATGACTAATGCTATCATGATCGTATTTCTAGGGATAAAGGGGCTATAGTCGTCAGTCAAGGACTTAATTATTAAGAATTAAGGGCATCAACTCCTACGAGTATACATGAGCAACTTTCTTGATCAACGCTAACATTATAACATTATATACATATATGTATATATATATGAATATATATATATATATATACATATACATATATATAGATTGTGAAAAGGGAATTTGCAAAGTTTAAAGTAGTTAAGTAACTACTATTGTAGATTTATTAGCTAATGTAAAAACAAGACAATCTAATCCTAGTGGTATAGTTCTAAACTTAACATATGAACCTATCATTGAGAAGCTAGATTGGGCATTACTTTAGCTATTTGAAAGGATGTGTATATGCATATTTAAATTTTATGAAGCCTTAAGGCATATTAATGAAGACATCTAATTTGCTATTGCATTGGATATTATTGGGTCTCTTAAAATATCGATACTAAATCTAAAGTTGTTCCCAATTTAATGAAGAGGTGAGTTGGCACCCCACCGCCAATGTGGCTGTACTTGAATTATTTATTTGTTTAATTCATTATTCCTGCCACCAACCAAAATATTCATTTTAAGGAAATATTTCAGTTAATTAAACTTAAAGTGCTTGCATGGTATGAATAGGGAACTTTGCTAAAATTGAAGCTAAATATAGTTGTCTTGATAAACTTGGTGGCAAGATCCAATTACTCCTACGATTAATGTCATTTATTGTGCATTAAACACCCACCTTCCTCAGGAAGTGCATGAACGGTTTGGGGGAAAACAAGTTTGGTTTTGGTATTGAATCACTTCATTACATGAAACTCGCAGAAGCTCTGCATGCAAAAGTGGAACTATGTGTTTTTGTGAGTTTTCTTGAAGAAAACATCAGTTGAATCTTTGGACAGCAAAGTCCCCCAGACTGCATATATATTGTGAAAGCATTGTGTTTCAGGGGATGAAGGAATTCACTTCCAAGTTGGGGATCTTATGAAGAATCATGAAAGTATTGCAAGGAAAGAAAGGCAGGCGTAACAAACATGATATGCCCTAACCCGTCATAATTTCTTGCTCTATTTAGTCATTTCACAAATAGAACTTTACCTGGATTGAAATTTGTATTCTTAATCTTTGGTGATGTGAAATCGATTTAATCCTTTACTTCTGTAGAATGTGGTTTACCTTTGAGTTGTGATGTATGCTCTTTGGAAAATGGTTTGCTGGGTGTATGCTTGTATATGGTTTATTCTAGTTAAGATATAACATTTTTCTGGATTGGAAGGAGTGTTGTGACTGTAATGATTGTCAATTGCTGGCTTAATACACCAGTGTTATATTGAACTCTTTATGCAGTTGTGTTTTGTGTTTAGCAATACTATAAAACTTAGTTTAAACTCTACCCATCTCCTTTGGGATTATCTGAAAATTTAACAAGTCAATGAGGAAAATTGGAAGATGGTATTGTGTGGTTATGGTTGTAGATGACCTTCCATTTCAGGTATACATTGATTTATGTAACTGGGTTTGATCTTTTTTTTTTAGAAATCTTTTGTGTTGTCCTGATGGAGGCAATGATTGTGCTTGTCATCGATCTGGTTGAGTTAATAAGGAAGCATGTTGTGGAAAAACAACTGTTATTAGCATTTAATTTTGAGTCATAGGAAGTGAGGGCAGTTGCAGTAAATACTAAGTCAGCCTATTTGACCCTTAAACAGGCATCTTGGAATGACATTTACAATTAACTCTAGAGCCACGTATCATGGCTCGACTTATTGCTGAGTTTTTGTTCCTAGCATCAAATTGTTGCATTTTGTTTGCAAACCAGGTTCCATAGTTGCTCATTAGTCTAATTATATCTTGGTTACTTCATCATGTTAATTCATATTGATCTCCTTTTATTTTTCTCCATCATTAACTCTGGAAGTATTCAACTCTTTCTGGGTTCTCCTCAGGTTGTGAAATATTATGTTTTAGAGTTGGTTTCTTTGAAGAGAAATCCCAACTCGTATTACACCTTAATGCCTTTGTTTTAGTCATAGACCCTTGATAACGGTATAGAGATATATGCTCTTGAGAAAAGCTTGCAAGATAATTGGAAGGCTAGTTTATTGGCCACTATTGTTATGAATTCTCTTAAGCTTGGTTGTTCTACTAACAATGCTATGTTGAGTTGAAAGAAAAGTCAACTTCGACTAAGAACCTCCTCCTTCTTGAAGGATTTGTAGTTACTACTGCTCATTAGGAAACAATCCTAATAGGTAAGTTGATCTTCTTGAGCTTGTGCATTTGATCTTAAGGTCAAATGAGTGTTGAACATTTCCTTTCAGAAGGTACTTCCCTATCTCAATGTATGTGTTTTTAAGAGTAGTTGTAATTGATTTTGAGATCCTTATGTTCTTGGCTATGCTTAGCCAGGTTTATTGATTAACCTTTATCGTGGATCAAAAATCTGTAATGGATGATTTATGGTTATTTAATTCTGGAAGTGAACTACCATTTTACAGCTGCTAGAAGGTTTAGGAAAATGACATGGAATGATTCCATGAGTCTAATTGATTCTTTTAATGAGCTGTTTAGTTTTATCTGAAACTAGTTTTTATGTTTCAATTGTTTGAATCTAAGTCATTTAGTATGGCTGGGGATATAAGTTGTCTGTGGTAGAAATGCTCTTTGCTTCTAGATTGTAAAGATGATAGTACTTCTTCATTAGTAATTGATGTGGAACAAAATTTATTGATCTTGTTAACCATACTTTGTAATAAACTGGTTTCATGAGTTTTAGTAATAAGACAAAAAATGGTTAAGCTATATATTCCTACATTGTTATGGTGGGTTAGCTAGTTTTTCCATCCAATTGAGTCCATGTGAATATGTGTTAGGATTCTAAGTTGAATTGTGTGGTATTCAAGTTCACCCAGAAGTGACTCTTTTTCTCTTAGCAGACTGTGTTCCGTTTTCCTTAGGAATTATGGAGTTCTCATGACATCTAAAAAGTCCCTTATTGATTTCTTTTGGGTTGTGTCATGAATAATTGGGTATGCTCCAACCTTGTTCAGTGGAATGGGTTGGTAGAACTCTTTCATTGTTCTAATAGAGTCTTTGACTCAGTGAGGAGTAATGAAACCTTTCATTTGAATTTTTTTATGAGAAAATTCATGCGATAATGAATGCCCAGTTGGGATAATTAGTTTAATTACATTCATGTTATCATGATTTCCGTTTCATTAAAACAACTTTAAATGCTTTAGTAATTATTCGGTTATTGATATATTGATAACCAGGTTGAAGAAAGGAATTATGTTCTCTTTCCTAGTCTTGGAATGTTCAATAAATGCTTAAGTCAAGGAAAGTATTAGTTATGTAACCTGTCACTTGAATTTTACCTGTTGCTATATGGAAAGATGCCATGAATGCTATCTCTCATCCTTGAGGTTAATCGTTCTAATATCATATTTTTAACTAAATACTCTTGACGTCTTGGTGTTATTTCTTGGACCTTAGTAGACCTTATGGGTTTATGAAATCCTTAATTGGATCTGTTGAGAAGAGTTGAGAGATTGCAGAATGTGATTCTTGATATATATTTATGGTTACTTAATTGTTGAGTAAAATGATTTCAGGCATGCAAGTATGGGATTGCATGAGTGAAATCTTGATACTCCTATACGGTAGTATTTTTAATACTTATGATTCTCATGTATCTTAAATTTAGATGACTATTTCTGAGGGACTGAAATAGTTGTATTGAAATGTAAGTCTGAAATTGATTTCCTTCATGGCTCATTAAATTGCTTGCTCTTGACATGATATAGAAAGAATTGTTTATTTTCTTAAGTTCTGTAATATTGATTCATAAAAATAATATGAGTTCTTTTTATGAAATAATTAAGTAGAGTATGTTGTTATGATGAGTTGAGGCTTATCATGCTCAGTTCATGTGAACTGACTCATGCTAACAATTTTGCAGATAAACGCAGAGAAGGAAGGGTGAAGTATTTAGTTTTGCCTAATCTTTTGATTGAGGAAAGTCTGAAGATATGATTGTTTTAATTCTCTTAAATAAAATACTTCTCTTTGTATATGAGAGTGTCCTTGCTATTTAATGTAACTGTTATTCATTAAAAGTAGGATTTTGATCAAGCTTATAAACATGAATTGTACTTATTCCTAGAAGGAATTAAAGGTAGATTACCAGTTGTAATATATTATATTATAAGAAAGTGATTGGAAAATGATGTGTTATGAGTTGGAAATCTATCAAGATAGGTATTTAGTGTCTTCAATACTATTGTAACAAACATTAGTATAAATCAAGTAGTAAGAGATACACACAACATACGTGTGAATGCTAGGGAACATATAAGGAACTATGAGTGGAATGTTTCCTAAGAATATCATGTTCTAACGAACCATACATTAAGCATACTAGGAAATAGTTAAGGTTACTAATGGGTAACTGCCTCATTATAAAATGCAATATATCAACCTACTTGTAAAGTTGTGTTAAGTTCTCCAAAGGTTTTGTATAGGGTGTACTCAACCAGTCAAAGATATCTAGAAGTAAGATTGTCTAATCTTAATGGCCGCTACTAAGAAAGCAACTGGATTATCATGAAACCATGGAAAGGTTATGATAATTAGGTACCTATGTGCTATGGTTGTATTATAAACTCAGGTTATACTAACTCTTAACAAAGATATAAGAATGTAATATTGATTTCTAAGTGAAATCAACACTAAGTCCTATACAAGGATGATACACATAAGCAACAAGAGAAAGGGGTTATGGTAATCTAACATGAAAATATATGGAGTATGGTTTCACTATTCGGGAATTGCATAATTGTGATAAATTGTGTTATGAAATATTTTTCTCAAGGAGATGAAATGTTTTTAATTAGGGGTTGTCCCATGATGCATCATTATGAGCACATAAGCATGTCGATACAATGGAAGTAATATGGGAACATGCGTACTAAGTTAAAAAGAACATAGCATTTGAATCTCATCCCTAGTCAATACTGTAATTATCTCTAAAGAGAATTAGAGATCTTTTAAAAAGGCTATGACAGGGAAAGATAAATGGGTAAGTGGTTCATAAAATCTATCATATCGGATACCCCAGATATATCTTACTTGTTGGAGATAGTAAAATAAATGAACACTCTTTACTGAGCTGCAATTAAGAAGAGTGATGTGCTTAAACTGAAAAGATGGTTGGCATTGATAGCCTATGGCACTTAATAAAAGGAATGAATCATACATAAATACTTAGCTTTATATAAGTACATATCCCTAGAATATGAAATAAGGAACATGAGCCTAAATGTTAAAGCTGGGACAATTTTTTTTGAAACTGCAATAATGACCATAGACCTTGATAGTATCATTTCTATCAATGGTTAACTTGGGTATGGGACATTGGAAGGTAATTAAGTGTTATAGAGATTGGGGGTCCTGGGATCAACTTAATCTAGACCTTAGGTATGACCCATTCATGGAGAAAGTGTCGTAAAACCTAACTATTCATTAATGATAATATTTACCTTGAAAACATCAAACACTATACACCAATGCAGGATTCTAGGTGGGAGAACTCGTTGCATATGCTACACGGTCGTATCCCTATGATGATGATTATCACCATTTGGATACTGTTGTATAGCAGCTGTAATGAATTGTCTCATCAAGAGACTAGATTGTAGTATGGTGTTGTCCTAAGTACAAACCTTGATAGAGTTACAAGATGGATTGGACCTCCTAGGTACGCACCCTTATATCAACCTATGATGGCTACGGGAAGAGATGTGGGTGAGTAACAAGGTGAATTGTTACGAGAACACTTTCTTTCCCATAGGCATCACCAGATGACATAGAGGTACATCTTCATGTAGGTTAAACTGGTTTGTACCTTATTCAAGGCTTGTAGTTGTTTACAGTATATTAAGTTGTGAATCCATATAACTGAATAAGTGATTAAGGTGAAATGAAAATTTCCTTATGATGAGTGTGTCCATCATGGAATTGAGCATGGCATACATGACTCAGAAACTTTGTGCAAAGTGGTGTAAGCTACTGATTACACTGTCGAGATTTCCCTTTAATCTAAGCTGTCAGATGCCTGTGGATTTCATAGGTGGAACCCAGGTAGACACTTAGGAGCATTCACTTATATATCATACCTTGAAAAAGGAGAACCAAAGGTTACATTTCATGTAAGGGCTCATACAAAGCATTGAGGGAGAATGAGTAGGTTCAGTATTCTCTCATACAGCTGCACATGGTTCATGAAAGTTATCGGAAATGGATTTCATTAAGGTTTATGTAGATTTAAATATATGGGTATTTAAATCAGCTGTATAAAGTTTTAAAAAAATAAAAATAGAGATGAAGTGACAAAAGTGGAATTCCTGATTTTGAAATTTGGGAATGTAGAAATTCCTTAATTTTTTGTTGAGCTCCATGAAGGAATGAAATTCCCCATTGAAATTAGGAGGAGGGATTATAGTATCATAGCTGAGGGTTTCACCTGTGATCTAATAATCTCGGATCCAATTTTTTCCTCTATCTTCATAATTTTGTGCAACCATTTTCCAAGTCTCCATACTAGCAAGAGGCTTATCTTTCTATCCATCTATCATTCCAGAAATTGATTCTATTACCTTTACCAATCTCCCATTTAGAACCCTTATTCATAATATCCTTGGAAGCCACAAAGGAGTTACAAAAGAGAGACCCGCTAGGGAGGTCATTATGATTGAAAAAGGAATCCATTCTACCAATATTCCGTAGATATTTCTTCTTGATGATGTCCACCAAGAGACCATATTCTCTTAAAACCCTCTAACCAACTTTGGAAATCAAATATTCATTCATAAGTTTAATATTTTTCATTCCATATCCACCACACAATTTGGGTTTAATTACTTTTACGCAAGCCACAAGAGGAAACTTAAACTTTTCCTATTATCCCACCCAAAGGAATATTTTCTGATTTTTTTAAAGAGGCAATAATTTTGGAAGGAATTTGAAAGAGGGACATAACATAAATAGAAATACCTTGAAGAGAGATTTGGAGAAGTTGGAGTTTACCTGCCTGAGTAAGAAGAATACCTTTCGAAGTAGATATCATTTTATTCACTCTCTCTAGAATATTATTCCAAATGGAAGGACCTAACCTTTTTTGAACAAGGGGCATACCCAAGTAAAAATTAGGAAAGGTCTTGATCTGGCACCCTAAGATTCAGGCTATTCTGACTTGGAATTTCTCATCCAAATTTATAAATAAAACAACACTTTTATGGAAATTAACCAACTATCCTGAAACCATTTCATAATATTTCAGAACCATCTTGGATTTGGAGGATTCCTTGATAGAAGCTTTACCTAATAGGAATTTATCATCTAAAAATTGATTAAGATAAATAGAAGAAAGGAAATTTGATATTTTAATTCCCCAAATGAGGTTGAGAGACATATCCTGATTAAAAAGTCTTCTTAAAGACTCTGTAAAAATAATATAGAGGAAAGGAGAGAGAGGATCCCCTTTTCTCAATCCATGTCCCGCTTGGAAAATACCTTCAGGTTTACCATTCACCAAAATACAAAAACTAGTTGTGGAAATACAAGTCATGATCATATCAACAAAAGATTCACTGAAATCAACCTTAATCAGGATAGCCCAAAGAAATTACCAATATATCCTATCATAATCCTTGTGCATATCCATATTTAAAATCATTAACGATCTACTAGAATTTTCAATCTTATGGATACCTTCTTAGATTACTATAATACTGTCCAAAAATTTCCTACCTGGAATGAAAGATTCTTAATTGCGAAAAAATAAATTGGTTAACATATTTGTGATCCTACCCGATGTGATTTTAGTAATCAATTTGTAACTGGTGTTGCAAAAACTTGTAGGTCATAAATCCTTAATATCTTTGGCTGCAACAACTTTGGGAATAAGAACCAGGAAGGTGTTGTTCATTTGTTTCAATAACTGGCCATTGTTGAAGAAATCAAGAACCATCTCAATAACCTTCTACTTAATCACTTCCCATAATTTTTTGGTAGAAGAATTCCACTAAACCATTTATTACAGTAGATTTATCTAATTCCATATCAAAAACAACAAATAGAATTTCCTCCTCAATGGGAATCATTAAAATATCTCTATTTTCTTGAGGAGATATGGTATTCTTGAATTTTTCAATAACTTTATTTTGAACATTTACATCCAGATCCGGGCTTGCGTGGAAAATCTCCTTGAAATAATTTATGATTGTATCATTGATTTCCTTAACCTCCATAGTTAGCTCCCCATTTACTCTCCTGATTTCATTTATCTTCAAAACATTGGCCTTGGATGTGGCATTGAAACGAAATAATTTCATATTTCTATCTCCTTCCTTTAACCATTTCACCCTTGATTTCTGTCTCCAATAAAATTCTTAGCCAGATTATCATGATATTTAATCAATAATTTATGATCTTGATCTTTGAGAACATGATTAAAACCATCCTCCTCCATAAGATCCTCAATAGTTCATAAGTCTTCAGCAATCCTACTTTTCTCCTAGAAAATATTCATGAATATTTCTTTTTTCCATCTCTTAAGGTTGTTTTTAACATTCTTCAGCTTGAAATTCAATTTGTAGCTAGCTACACCATTGGCTTGAACCCCCCACCATTATTGTATTCTATTGAAAATATCTAGGTGTTCCAACCACATCTTCTCAAATCTAAAGGGCCTAGCTTTCATATGGTGATTCATGCCCAAATTTAAGAGAATATGATTATGATCTACCTATTCTACGATGAGTAGTAAGGGAGTAGAGTTGATTAATCATACACAAATGGATAACCAAAAATATGCCTAGCCTAATCTATATAAGCTATGTTCCCATCCTTCTATTTTCCCAAGTGTAATTTGATCCCTCTAGCTCCAAATCAAAGATATCATTTCTCACTAAAAACATAGCCAAGTCCTCCATACTATCACTATAAGAAATGAAGCCTCCCTTTTCTTCCCCCGGGGAAAGGGGAGTATTGAAATATCCCCAATGATCCAATATATTTCCTTAAATAATTTTTTGAAAATAGAGAGGTCCTCCCATAATTTTCCCCTATCATAGAACGTATTCGAAGCATAAATATTGGAAAAAAACCAAGTTTTTTTTTATTCAATCTCGGTGAAAATGGTGGAAACATGTTAGGGTGAAGTAAGAATCACCTCTCCCTTCATCAATTTTGGATTCCATATGGTACCAATACCTCTTGAATCCCCAGAAGAGTTAACACCTTCCCATCATCCTTCCTTCCAGATAGTCCTACTAATTTCCCTAAATCTATACAAACTCATATTAGTTTCTTGAAGCATTAAGATGTCATATATATTTCTAATCCTAAGATCCTTAAATATTTTATGATTACTGGGGTTATTCATACCCCTAATATTCCATGAGAGAAAAATCATTAAAACTTTCTTGCATAGGAGAAATCCTTCCCCAAAAATTTTTGTATTCCCTTATCAACTTCCTTCCTTGCATAGTTTTCCCTCAATTCCTTATTACTTTTCCTACCACTTGAAGCAGACTGCTTTCCTACATTTGCTTTGGTTTTTCTTTGGGTATTTTTTTTAGATTTTCTTATCAGTGTTTTTGGAGAGGATTCACCTTCATACATATTTGGAACATCTCCCATCATGATCCCAAAGGGATTTGAGGTTAGGATAACATCATCTTGTATTTTTCCATAAGAGTTATGTCCCACTGATGATACATCATCCAGAGAGGGGCCATAAGCCACCATCAAAGCATATTTTCCTTCATATTCAAAATAATTTTCCAAATATTTCTCAGGAACCACCTCCTCCATGACAGGAGCCTCATTATCTTTCTCTTCTTTGTAGTCTAATTCTTTCTCCTGGGTTTCCTCCTTTGATGATTCTGGGGGTCTGGTTTCTTTTGGTTCTTCATGATTTTGAGCCTTTTCAGTGTTCAACACTTTTCCATTTTCCCCAACCTTCCTCCATTCTTGATTCTCCTGATTATTTATCTATGGTGGAGGTTTGGGTCCTGATTCATTCCTTTTTTTTAAGGAGGACACCTTTTGAAATCATGTGCAACCAACTTGCACTTACTACAATCAAAAGGAGATGGTTCATATTCAAATATTTGCAGCTAGTCTCCCGATGTGGTCATTAGTTTGATGTTTCCTTCTAGACTAGTATCTTGGCACATATTCACGCAAAATATTGCATGGGTCAACCTTTTCTTGTCCTTGGTGACCGGATCAATCTCTATATGGTTTCCCAATCTCTTAGCAATCCCTATAATAACCTTAGGTTCCCAAAACTAAAGAGGTAAACTAGGTAGATTCACCCATATCAAAAAAATTGAAACAATATTTTTGAAAGGATTAAATTTCAGTTCCTATTTATGAACCACTGTATGAGATTTACCGATAAACCATGGCCCCTCAACCCTATTTTTAGCAACATGTTCTTTACTAGGTAAGGTAACTAGGAAAAAAATATTAGCATAGGTCGTAACCTCAATAGCTCCATTCAAATCCCATCTTCTCTTGGCCCAACCTCTAAAATAGTCAATGTTGGGTTGAGTTCCTAGATATTTTGCAAACAGAGCTTCTTCCATGGTTGATTTAGCCCTATCTAAGAGAATCTCTAGGATTTTAAGAGATATCTTACCTTTCTCTTTGGAAGGATCCAACCCATCCATGATATTTTTGTCCAGTCTTTTATCGACCAAATATTCAGCCCACATGGTCTCCACCACATGCTCATCCTTTTCATCCTTACCCTATGTGATCACATGCTCTTGTTCTGGATCAATGGCCTTCTCCTGCTCCTCCTATTTTGCAGAAAGTTCCTATGCATTTCACTTATTAAAAAAATGTACTCCCACCCACTCTCTGATTTTGTAAATGTTTGCTGTTGACAATTATCCTCACAAATGAATCATTAGAGTCATAGGAAACCTTAAGTTAGTGGGACATACACCCTAAGGTAACCTCCATATTTTAAAGAAGATGGCTCTTCTCCATCGTATGAGATGAGGGTCAAAAAGTAAAACATACCACAAAAATAATAGAAGAGACACACTAAAAAATGAAGAAATTAATCAAGAATCCAGCTACCCGAAATGGGGAAAATGTGAGCAATGAAAAGGGTGGAAAAAATGCACCACATGCCAGAGATAGATTCACACAAAACACCACTTCAAACTCATTAAACATAGCTTTCAAAACCTATATTAAACATTATAAATATGCACAATATACCAACAACAAAATAAATGCTATTAGAGATGATAAAAAACATGCAAAGGATGGAAAAAATGCATCACAAGGGCATATTATATTGCTCTAAAAATTGTGCACAATATAACAATCAGCAGGCAAGAGGTAAGAAAAATTCCATTATAAAGCTTCAGGGAGAAGGCTTGGGTTGCCGGCTCATCACCCCTAGCAGAGGAAGAAATAGGAGTAGAAGAAGAAACATGATTAACTTCCATCTAAAATGAGACTCAGATTACAATATATAGAATAAGAAAGAGAGAAGAGTTCCAATATTGAAATTTGTTTTTCCAACCACTTACAAGATGAAATAAATGAGTGCAATCTAATTGTATCTTGTCTTGCAAAATACTCCTCATGTTTGTCGCATGACCTGCAACAGAGAAAATGATGGACATACTCATTGAATGCATTCCCAACCACTTTCCAACTATCTCTTTGAACTGGGATCATTTTCCTACAAATATACACCCTCAAATATTCATCAATCCCTAAATTTTTTGAGTTGTTGTACATCATGTTTGGCTCATTAGAGTTGGATCATGATTCTTTTATTTTCACCAATTTACCCTGTAATTTCGTTAAGAAATGCTCCTTTTTTGGTGTAGAGGATGTTGCGAGCTAATTCTGAAGAGTCTCAGGCATTTGGTCTTCACGGGACTGAGAATCTAAGTTCTTGAGTGGAGAAAATTATGCTCGTTTCAATATGTCAAGGTCTCATCCTTTCACGCAATGTTTCTTGCACAATATTTTAAAATATTTGAGACATTTTAAAGTCTTGGTGGGGCCCATCTTTTATTCTGTATTGAATTGACTTACTGCCAATATGGGGGGTCCTACTGTGGGTTTAAAATCTATCTGTATTGAACCTAGCCACGCCCAATGCAAAGTGCAGTTGAGCTGGCTCCCTTATCTTCTTGTACCTATCCTGAACAGTGCGACTCACTTTACCATTCTCTGAGTTGTCCCTGTTAGATTCCAAACTCTTCACAATTTCTCCCTTCAATGTCTACCCAACTCCACAATAATGCAACGCCTCTGCATTGTGTGTGGCAAGCTCTTCGTCCTAAATGTCTAGTGTTTCTTGTTTCCACGCATCGAGTCATCACTCTTTTCTTTGGTCTCCAAGTGCACATGAACCTAGATCTGACTTGACCCCCATGTGACCAACTTAGGCTATTGACCATGCATTATATTGACTTGCGAGGTGCACGAGGTGCTTCATTCTACGTGGCAATCCCATGTTTCTCTAAGGATTCCTCCCTGCTTTGACTTCTTGGTGTTACGTCGATCCACCACATGGCAACCCCGCACTTTTCTTCATGGGATCACTGAGCTACTCGTCCCATGGGATCGTCGATGGCTCTTTTAACTCACCTCTGCGACCCTTCAAAACAACTCAGCCTCTGGGATTGGCTCATGAACTTGTCCTTTTGAACTACTTGGAATATGCATGCATGGCATTAGCTTAACGCTAAACCTGGGACTCTGAACGGTTTACTTAGCTCCCATCCTATTTGGTTATCCTAGTCTTGCGAGGAACTCCTTTACACATACACAACTTAATTGTGACAATTGAATTGATTCTATTTGAACTTTAACTCTAAGGAGTTTACGCAACTCTTATGAGAATGGCTCATCTAGGTTTGTGAGTTAGATCAAGGGGATGGATGGAGTAGCTTGATTTGAGGGCTGGAGTGGTTTGGTCTTTCACCTAGCTTCCACACTAATGCAGCTTAGTCCTCTTTGACATGGGAGCCTGACACCCTTTCACAACACATAGCTTGGTGATCATTGATTGGCTCGTTTTATGTTTATAGAGCTCAATTCCACTGAGCTCAGACTCGCAAATAATTGCAGAGCTAGGTTCATGAGAATAGATTTTTCCTTCATACCTTGGTTTGGTCTATGTGCTAGTAGCTCGATTTTGTAAAAATAACTCACTTTTGAACTCAATGATTCCAAAATCACTTGAAAATGGGATATCCCTTTCTAGCTTGGTGGGAGTGCATGGTTTTGAGCCCGGTAAAAGACCCAAAATGCAACCTTTCAAAAATCCATGTGATTTGGGATTCTTTATGCTTGGGATCCTATGCATTGGAGATTCTCCAGTACAAATAATTTTAGGTACCACATCTCTTCCACAGTGGGCCAACTTAATTAACCATATCAGTAATTTGCTTATTATTTAATTTTGCCACGAGTAAAATTAGATAACACATAACTAACTTCAATTTTTTCTGAAGCCATGGATGACTTCTGGAAAATCTGTGCAATTGAACTAGCTAGACAGAAAGAACAGAAAGGTTACCAGACACACTCACGAAGAAAAATCGAAAACAAACACAAAAGGGATAAATAATAATTAAAAAACACTCCCAGAAGTTGCAGACAATTACTTTGAAAATAACATGCCGAATAGCTGGTTAGTAAAAACTCTTCCCTGGTGGATGCTCTATTGAGAGGTGGAAATACTGGCATGAAAATCCTCAGTAGGGTTTAATCGTAGCAAGATTTATTTTAAACAAAACTTTATTTATTTAATAAATAAATAAATAAAATTCTCTCAGACAAAATTTGATGAAGAGATAAAATGAGTTTTAGCATGTGTGTATTTGTCAAAATTGGCTTATATGATTCTCTGGGAATACCTTAAAGCAACGGTGATAAATTTAGGCAATTAAAACACAAAACGACCCATTACTTTGAAAAGAACGAAATTTTAAAAAAAAGGGGTAGTCCAGATTTCAGGGTGAAATCTTGGGGATACCACAATAGAAGGTGCAGGAACCATGTCCATTATATTGTGGAGCATGTAGGATGATTTCCTCCTTCACATCGGGAATCAAGAAAGTTTAAGTGAGGCTTGGACGCATCTAGAATCAATGCATGAAGGTGCGCGATTATCAAAAATCATAAAGTTGATTCTAGAACTGATGACGAATATCATGAAGGGAGATGAAAAAGTAGTTAAGTTTCTAGCAAAAATTAATGACATTAAATCTCAATTAGATGGATGTAACAATAAATTAATTCATGATAAATTAATGTATTTCATTATTCAAAAGAACGACGATGAAAGGTTTAGGGATTTCATTTCAATTCTAAATTCTAAATACCAAACTAGGCAAGACATTCTTGATATGTCTATTAATGAATGCTCTCATGATCCAGGAAGAGCAAGTTATGACTAATTTTGATCTCGAAAGAGAATTTCACTCGGGTACTTATTGCTCAAAAATCTAAAAAACCTTCTAGACTTAACAATAATCAAAACCCAAACTTTAAACCACTTAGTAAATAAAAGAAACCTATAAATTCGAGAGTTAGTTTTGATGGAAAATGTTATAACTGTGGTAAACTTGGTCACAAGAAATAACACTGTAGAGTAAAAAACAAAACAAATTTCAAAAATCAAAACAAGAATAATTTATAAATGTTATGTACTTCAAAAAACGTTGGATGATAAGCATTATTGCATGGTTGTGTATGCAACTACGCGTAAGTGTGTATATCCTTTTCAGAATATGCATACACACATGTAGTTACATACTCAGCTAAGAAACAAGGCCTATCACTTTGCCTTCATAAACCACTCTTAATTTTATGACTTATACTTTTGATGAAATAGACTGAAATTGCGGGATGTGACGATCTCTCCAACACTCACAAATGAGTCTCTTAAACAACTTATATACCTATCTTATTTATCCACATCTTGTAGTTCATCCTTTATAGAGAATATATCATATTAAAATAATAAAAAATCATGAGGACATCATACACAATACCATACAAGTCGGTCATATCACCATCATACCCAATTCTCTCCATTATGACTCCAATAGGCCTAATTGCTACAAAAATCCTTCTCACCAAAACCAAACCTTTTTGAGTCTAGTTTACCATTACCAAATCCTATAATCACTTCAAGAACATCATCATGCTTCCGCCATACCTATAAATATCTACATCATCACCTCATGCCATGAAACCATCCCAAGAACATGCTTGTTCTCATATGTACCAAACCCTAGACCTCAAAGATGAGGCTCAATACCACATCAAATGACCTCAACCATGAAATTATTATATATAATTAGAAATTGCTTGATCTGAGATACAACACTAATTACTCATACTACCACAAATCTTTCGCTAGATGCCTCAAAACACCTCGGGAAGCAGAATATCCTAAAACTTCCATTTCCTCCATAAGAAATAGTCTTCAAATAAATGGAACACTTTGCATCAGAAGACCTCAACTATGATCTGAAACTATCATGAAAATTAATTACAACTCCCAGGATTCTATAAATTCTAATTTAGTCATTAGGTTCAATGGAAAACTTTGTCACAAACTAAAACACTTCATATACAAATTTTTTTAATTAGGGTCCCCATATTGTGACAACATATAAATTATCTTAATGGAAATTCGGATGGGTTCTCTATAACCTCCAATCATCCCATTTATAAAAAGAATCAATTCTAGACTTTTAAAACCATTTTCTCTCAACTTACTTTAAAACTAGGGTTTTAAAATTATAATAGAGTAGCTTTGGTGCTAAAGATGCTTTGTAAAAATATGAAAATAAAAAGAGTTCATTAAAATTTTGAAGTATTCATAGGATACCTCTTCAAATTTCCCAAAAATCTCAGCCTCCCACATAAATCACACTTTCTCCATCAAGCATCCAAAGTTGACCTTCGAAATGGAAATGACTATTTTGAGATCTCAGTAGAGCTCAAAACAACTTTTCAAGAAAGTCCTTCATCCTCCTGCCCTAAACCTTAGACCATATCTTTGAAATGAAATTATACATGCTTTCCAACTCTCTTTTATTCCTAGTTATCTCTAAAATACTCCATACACCATGGTTTTCCCATGCATAGGTTACCTTTTCTTGTATAACTTACTTCTTAGGACCTAAAAATTACATGAAAAACCTGAATAGTGACCTTATACACCTCCCAAACCTATTATACATCTTCACAAAAACTTGAAAATTCCCATATTAAAATTATTTTTCCTAAATTCCATGGTACCATACTCATCCACTTAGACTACATCTATGACTAGGCCTAGAATGGCATGTTTTAGCAATTGCTTCTCATGAACTAACCTATTTACCATCATGTAGACCCTCATTCCCCTCTGAAACATATTCTTGGACATGTTAGACACTATATGAACCATCATACATCATTTAGTGCCCATACATGACACCCACTTGTAATAACCATGCACCAAGAACATACAATCATACTTAGACATCATGCCTCTTCACCACACTACCAGTCACCCTTCACTCTTCTTGATGGATGAAACCTAATATTAAATCCTATTCCACCAAGAATCCATTTGACATCAATTTCAATTTGACATCAATGAAAACAACACAGACAAAGTTCCCAATAATCTCCCCCTTTTTTCATTGATGGTAACTGTTATCACTAAAAAACAACACCCTCCAGTTTTGATAATGAATTTATGAATGAGCAACCAGTGTTTTTTAGGTAACATGGAATTGTCTATCAGTTGTGGGACTTATAACTAAGATAAACCTTTGGAGAAGGTTAGATTCCTATTCCTAATGCTAAACTACTTCTAGAAGGGAAATTATGTTATCTACTTCTATCCTAAGCTTCCAAGGGATGAGAGAGAGAGACAGATTGCATCAAAATGGATATCCTAAGCTATACAGGTGATTAAACCAAGAAATGAATGGGAAAACATACAGATGATTTAAAATGAGATGAAGAATATGAAAGAGAGAGAGAGGTCAGAAACAAGTGATAAAGTCCCTAACTACATTTTTCAATGTCATTTCCATGGATCACAATAGATTTAAACCTGCAAGAAAAACATAGAATGTACAAAAACCTAAAATATGCAATGAAAGGAAAGGAAAATTCAATAAAACACAACTAGGGTAGAGAATAGCCACAAAACATGGATTTTTTTATTAAATGGATGCATAATTCATTACAATTGCAAAATAAAGGCAAGGATATTCTTACAGAATACTCAAAACAAAGGCTTAGAAGTCCACACTGCTTTGTAGAAATTTTTATAGAGTTCCATTACATGAACATTCCCCCTTATAAATGTGCCTTAGAAATTATAGTTATAATCCCAGTGAGAAGATAAAGAGTGAGAGATAAATACCGAGATTATTTTCAGTGGTCCCATCTCTTCTAGAAGCTCAAAAATGATTTCTAGCATCAAACGATTTACACTTGTCAGACCTTGAAATATGCTAATGTAAGCTTAGATATCAAGAGAACATGTTACTTATGTGCTTAAATGATTCTGTTTGCAATTATACCTAGCCCTAATGATTTTTTTATAATTTTCACCCATTTAAACACACCAAAATCTGATTCTCATGATACCAAATGAAATTTCTTAAGGACATATTTCAAACAAGAAAAATTTTGTGCAATTTGGAGTAGGGGATCAAAATATATCATCATTCCAATTTTTTGCATGTTGGGATGTGTTGGTGCCATTTTTGAGCTTGCACCGTTTTGCCCTAAATTTTTCCTTCATTTTGCGTGCTCTGAAACGTTTTTCTCTCAAATTGGTGGTTTACAACTTTTCCCTCTAGTAGAATGCCTTCAAATGCTCAAAAACTTGTTGTTTTACCCCAACTTGAAAGAAATTTGCATGTGTGCCCTGTTTTGTGCCCTAATTTTTCCAAAATCTGTAAGCTCTGTTGTTTTTCCTTTTTACCCGATTGTGGAAGTTTAAAATTGATCGATTTACACTTGTATGCCATTGAAAATCCAATTCCATGATAAAAAAATTCTTTGAAAACATGTTTCAGTTTGTTCAATTTTGAGAAATTTGTCATCCTTAGTAAAAAAATTGAATTCTAAGGCATTCCTAGCATTTTTTGTGTTTTGACAGTCAGACAGGCATCATTTTCCCGTCAATTTCTTCTTTAGCATTCATCGGCAATGTGGATTTTTTTAATTGGCCAAGGGATGGCAGAAAATTGTTTTAACTTATCGCTTTTTGCTTTTTTAGCAAAAGGGAGAATTTGGTCCTATGGCTCCGCTTTACTCTAATTGGTTCTAATGTTGCTTACGTGGTGTGTTTTGATTATAGGAGGAGCAGCGGGTCATTTTGAGAAAATGTTTTTTTTTTAGCTACTTTGGCTAAAATTTTCAAATTTCTCCATGGCCTCGCCAAGTGCTAATCTACCTAAATTCAAGCATCAGAGAAAATTTATAAATTTTGCCAAAAAATGATGATGTGTCCTCTTTTGATTGGACGAGAAGCAGCGGGTCTTTTTGTGCCTTGAGGCATTTTGGAAAAAGAGTTAAAGTGAAAAGAAAATTCTGAGGGCCCATAATGAATCAGAATGGAACATGTGGCCACTTCAGAGCCAGGGATAGAATCGTAGGTGCAGGTCCGCAGGGATGATTTGGAAAAATTTCCTTTCTACAAAAAAGGTGGAAATGTGTAGAATTGGTTTGTGATTCCAATGGGGCCCACTTTGGGACATGTGCTAGGCATGTTTTCATGAGGCAGAGGTGCAGGGAAAAATATCAAAATTTTCCAATTTTTCCCAAAAATTTTAAAAGGTAAAATGAAGCTCCTAGGTCCGCATCCAATGGAATGGTGCCACATGGCCACTCAAAATAAAAAAGGTCAAAAGGTTAAAAATGTGAAACCCATGCCCATTCTAAATTAAATCTCGCCACGTGGCCATTTATTTTAAAAAATGCAAAGTGGAAAAAGGCACCTCTAAAGGCCATCTCTAATGGTTTTTCTCCACGTGGAGGGCTCAGATTAAGAGTTGAAATTTGAATTGACGGTAGTTGTGCATCATTTTTTCTCTATCGCCATTTTTACCATATAACGCTCCAAGAAGTTTAGAGATGCAGTTTTTGCATCAATTTCCATAATTTTTTTGATAAATTCATGTCATTTGTGCCTGTAAGGACCAATGCAATTGGTTTTGAGGATCAATTTTAGGATCAGATATGTTTTTGAAGTGAAATTTTACCGTAGCCCATCCAAAACATAAAATATCAAATCCAAAAGTTACAGAGTCAAATTTTGGAGGGAAATGGATGAAATAATGAAGGTAAGGGGGTCTACATGATATGAAGATGAAAAATGTGCCTCCATAATGGATAATGATGCAAATTTTACAATGATTCATCTCTTTTTGAGACAACTGACAACTTTTTGGAAGTGTTCTACTAAATGTCCCTATCTACGAATCATGAGGAATTTTTGTAACAAATTTGATCCTTTGGCATATTATTTTCTTGGGAAAGAAGGCTAGAAGGAGATTGAATTATATGTATTACATGAATTTTTCATGCAAAGGGTTGGAAGAGTTTAAAAAATCCTGGAAAACTAAAAATTTCATAGGAAAATGTGGGAAGAAGCCCATTCTCTGAGTGACCACTTGAGAAACTCATGTAGCTCTCTCTATCAGATTTCATATCATGTTAAGTTGGTTACACATTTATAGCCATTAACAAGCTCTGAGATTGTTTTCAAAACATTCCCCTGCTGATAAATCTGATCAAGTTTGAGTTATTCTGTGTTGTCTTTTGGAAAAATATGTGAAATGCTTACATTTCATAATGCTTTTCAATTCGTGTTTCTTATTTCTTATTGCAGTCTTATGTTTAAGGTCTCTCTTGATCATACATGATCTCACTCTTGTGATAGTTTATTGGCATTTGCAATCTCACATTCAAAAGATATTTCATCTGATAAAGAGATAAACAATTTTAAAATCACTTTACCTTCCTTGATTTTAGAGATTGTTTGTAAATCTTTGGGTGTACCTTAGGTCATGATTAAATAGTGATTGCTAAATGCTTCATTGGTTCATTCTAACTCAATATTTTGTGATAGATGATCAAGGATTGTGTGGAAAAGTGTAGATCTAGGCCTCCATTTGATGCACATATCTTGGTTGAAGGGATGATTAACCATTTTGATACTTTTTGCTATTAAGTTTCTCCATATTTTTCTGAAATCCTCAAAGAGTCTGGTAGATATTGGTTTGTCTTGTCCAAAATCCCACCCAAAAATCATTCAAAACAACTAATCCTACCCTTTTTTACCTTTGTTTTTCCTTGTATACCCACAGAAGATCAAAATCCAGTTGCTAAAGTATGCAGAACAGATCAAGATTTCAAAATGTCTTCAGTAACCCTTGTCTTGCATTGAAAGTATCTCCATAATTTGGGAGCGAAAACTTGTGAAAGTCAAATTTGGAGTGTCTATCATATTTTCCCAAGGACCTTTTCATACCATTTACACAAATTGAGGGATATCTTCATCTTATTCACCATTTTAGGGTTACAAAATAGGTTCTCTTACCTTGGTTGAAAGACACAACCTAAAACAGTTAGGACAAGATCAAGTCCTATTTGAGTGCTATCCATCTCTCCACAAATCAGAGTTCTAGTTAGATCATATCCCCAACTACAAAACAACACACACCATGATCCATTTGTATTCAAGCTTCATGCCATATCTTTGATGCTACTCAGACTGAAAAAGGAGAAAAAATTTGGGTACCAACACCAATGGCGCCATTTCCGGGGACATTCTTAGTTCAATATGATCCATGTGCATACATATTTGAAATATTTGAATGCATATCAAACCTTGGTAATTTCTCTTGCAAGTTCTATCTACAAATATATTATTAAAGCATCATTCTATACTCAGATTCACAAGGTGTATGTAAATGTTTCAAACTCTATCTATAATTTTATCAGTTTCTAGCAGTAGTTAGACTTCATTTACATTTATGGTTGATAGATTCAAGAAAAGGAAGATCTAATCTATAAAGTTTGGAAAGATTTTCAGTGTTGATAGGAATTTAACAGATTATTTTAGTGCATTTTCACAACTAGGGTGAAATTCCTTAGTGGCGAATCCATGTTGTTTTGATCTTGATAAATACCAGTGTCTTAGTTATCTGTCATTTGTTTTTTGGTGTTAATAATCTCTACAAAACTAGAAGGAATTAGTTCTCTCTTCATTAGAGACTCTGATAAGAAGTTTTTTTTGATTCTAGTGCATCATGCAATGTCATGCCTCTAGAAGTCATGAATGAGTTGGTTATCAAAGTGACAATAGCATATGGAAAGTGTACTACCATGGACTCAAGATAAGTGTTGGTAGTTGGTTGTGTGAAGGGTTTGGTGGTACAGCTTACAGCCTATTCGGGTAAGAATTTGAAACTTGATGTTGTGATTGTTGATTGCCTTGCCAAATGGGGTATGCTTTTGTCAAGAAAGTTGGTTGCAATTGTTGGTGGGATTGTTGAAATGGACATGTATTTTTCCACTATTCCCATGGAAGGCATCCTTGTCAAGCTCTATGGAGAAAAGAAGATGTTACACTTTATTGAAGATCCCAACAATGCTTCCTATGAGGTGTTGTTTGTTGATGTAGATGCTGATAACATTGGTGGGTTTGCTAATGGCAAAGAACACAAGATGGATCAGTAAAAGTGTCTTGAACAGGTAGGTTCCCCTTGGACATTACTATTTGATGGAGCTTGCTCCAAATTTGGAAATGGTGCTAGTATAATTCTAATTTCTCCTGGAAGAGTTTGTTTTTTCCTTCAAGCTTAATTTTGAATGTACTAACAACATTCCTAAGTATGAAGCCTTGTTGTTAATTCTGAGAATTACATGGAAGTTTGTTATTAAGGACATCATTGAAAAAGGATATTTAGAGCTAGTTGTCAAACAAATAAGAAAATTGATTGCAGTGGATCAATACAAACATTCAGTTTGGGATCTAATTGAGATGTTTCATTCCTTCAACATTATGCATCATGATAGGAGTTTCAATTTTGCTGCTGACAAGTTGGCACTGTTGGGGTCAAGATTTGAAAATTTCACCATTTCTTGGGCACTAATGATAAACCAACAACATCAAGAAAAATTTGCTCAAGTTCAAAGGTTCTTACAAAATCAAGGTTGGGAATCAAAATTCTAATGGTGTGTGTGACAAGGAAGATGAGAAAAATTACATTGAAAACTCACCATATGTTCAATCATCAATATTGATGTGGAGAAAATATAAACCAGGACTGTCTTGTTCTTGGTCTTATTCAGAGCTGAAAGCATACAGAGAGGACTTGGATTTCAGCATGAGATTCCTCTTGAAACAAATGCTAAGCCCTTTCCAGAAAAAATCTAGAGGCCAATTAATCCACTCCTCTCCATGAAGATGCAAGATGAATTGAAGAAACTGAAGGAGGGAGGGATCATTCAACCCACAAGGTATTCATCTTCGGTTGCAAACCTTGTGTTAGTCAGAAAGAAAAATGGAGATATCAGACTTTGTGTAGACTTTAGAAATCTAAATAGAGCTTCATTGAAAGACAATTATCCTTTGCTAAAAATGGAAAACATGCTGCAGTTAATGACTAGATCTAAATTGTTGTCCACCTTGGATGGTTTCTCTGGCTACAATCAAGTTGTTGTCAAGGAGTCAGAAAGATTTAAAACTGCCTTTACCACTCCTTGGGGAACATATAATTATGTAATAATGCCTTTTGGTCTCATGAATGTTAGAGATACTTTCCAAAGAGTAATGGATGTTGCTTTTTCTGGTTACATAAATGACTTCATTGTAGTTTATCAGGATGATGTGACTGTGTTTTCAAGGAGTAGAAAAGATCACTTACAGCACTTGGAAAGAATGTTGATCAGATGTAGAGAATATGGAATTTCTCTCAATCCAAAGAAGTGTCATTTTGGGGTGCAAAAGGAAAAGTTTTCTTGGTCATATTGTTTCAAAGGCTGGTGTCATGATTGACCCTGAGAAGGTAGAAGCAATCAGTAAGGTTCCAATTCCAAGAACAAAGAAGGGCATCCAATCCTTCTTTGGGTAGATCAATTTCATTAGAAGGTTTGTGTCTAATTTTACTAATTGACTCTTCCTATTACATGCATGTTAAAGAAAGACCAACTTATCAAATGGGAGGAGGCTGCTATTTAGGATTTTGAAGGAATCAAAGAAGCATTGAAACATGCACCTATCCTGGCAGCTCCAAATTACAAGAATCCTTTCCAAATCTTCTCCTTTTCTTCTAAAAATACTATTACATTTGTTTTACTACAAAAGGATGAAGATGGGGCTGAGAGGCCTATTGCCTTCTTTAGCAAGGCTTTACAAGTTACTAAGTTAAAGTACACAATCATGAAAAACAAGAATTTTCCTTGGTGAAAGAAACAAAGGTTTTCAGGCCTTATATCTTAAGTTCAAAAGTTGTTTCTTATGTTCTCCACACCATGGTAAAATAAATATTATCAGAGATGGAGATCTCAAGCAAAAGATGTAGATGGGTGAACAAACTGCAGGAATATGACATGGATATCCAAACCAAAAAGTTCGTAAGAGGATTGGGTCTTGCTAAGCTCATGGATGAGAGCAACTTGCAGACTGTGGAAGTGAATGAAGTAGAGGAAGAAAGGGCATATGTTCTTGAGAAATTGGTAAGTCTCTAAGTGGTACAAGGATGTAATCTTTTACCTTAGACACCTATTCTTCCCTGATCATTTGAATAAAAAATTAGAAAAGAGCCCTCAAGCTGGCTTTTCAAAAATACATCATCACTAACTTTGGGCTGGCTTGGAAGAACCTTGAAGGTGTCCTCTTGAAATGTATAACTGAAGATGAAGCTCCCAAAATAGTTGTTTATTTCCATGGGGGGAGTTTGTGGAGGAAACTTTTGACTTAGAAGGATTACAACACACAAAATTTTGAGAGTGGTTATTGGTGGCCTACTCTCTTCAAAGATGCAACCCTGTTGGTTAGAAAATGTGAAAGATGCCAGATTTCTCTAAAAGAATGAAAGTTTCAGGCTCCCTTCCTTTGCAACCTATATCAATTGAGGATCCTTTCAAACAATGGGGGATGGACTTCATTGGTGAGATTTCAACCCTTCTAGTGTTGGACATAAGTGGATCCTTGTAGCCACAGATTACTTCACCAAGTGGGTAGAAGCAATCCCCACCAAGAAAGTAACACACCAAGTTGTTATGGACTTCTTGTTTGAATCACATCATATGCAGATTTGGTGTGCCAATAAAGATTGTTGCTGATAATGCCATGTGTTTCAGAGCTAAGCCCTTAATGGTAATGTGCAAGGAGTATGGAACCAATCTGACTTATGCTTCAAACTATAACCCTCAAGGAAATGGACAAGCTAAGTCTAGTAATAAGAACTTGTTGAAATCATTAGGAGAACCTTAGAGTTGAACAAGAGAAAATGGGATGAACAACTGAAATTTGTAATTTGGGATGATAGAATCACTTGCCAAAAGAGCTACTAGTAAGAGTCCATTTGAGTTGGTGTATGGAACTCAGGCTCTTCTGCCCTTACATCTACAATTATCTTCATTTTATTTTGTTCAACAACTTGAAGATCAAGAGGTCAGTCCATATGAAGCAAGGATTAATCAGATTATTGAGTTGGATGAAGAAAGAAGAGCATCCCACCAAAGGCATGTCATATTTAGAGAGAAGTTGAAGAGGTTGTTTGAAAAGAAGGTCACTCCTAGGGATTTCAATGTTGGAGATCTGGTTTTTTTGTGGGATAGCAGGCATGAAGATAAGGGTAAACATGGTAAATTTGATGCATTGTGGATGGGCCCTTACTCCATTGATATCAGAATTGGTGAAAATACCTTTTTTCTCAAGGACTTAGATGGGGAATTGCTTGAACTACCTGTTAATGGAAGGCATCTGAAGCATTTCTTGGATTAATCCCCAAATTTGAGGTATGCACCACTTGTATAGTGTATAGTCTTTGTTTTTTGGCTCTGTTTTTGCTATTTTTGTCAATTTGTGGTTTTCCCTGTTCTTGGCAGCCATTTTTTGTCAATTGGGTCTGGTTTTTCTACCCTACATTTTTGACTCCGTTACCCAATGGTTGTTTTTGGCACTTGGTCTTCTTCTTTTGTTCTTATGGCACTCACTAGGAGATCCCATCCCTGAGCAGGAGCCGATGTTGGTGCCATTTTTGAGCTTGCACCATTTTGTCCTAAATTTTTCTTTGATTTTGCATGCTCTGAAACATTTTTCTCTCAAATTAGTGGTCTGCAAATTTTCCCTCTTTCTTGAATGCCTTCGAAATGCTCACAAACTTGTTGTTTTGTCCCAATTTGAAAGAAATCTGCATGTGTGCCCTGTTTTGTGCCCTAATTTTTCCAAAATCTACTGGCTCTGTCGTTTTTCCTTTTTGCCCAATTGTGGAAGTTTAAAATTGTTCGATTTGCACTTGTATGCCATTGAAAATCCAATTCCATGATAAAAATGATTTGAAAACATGTTTCAGTTGGTTCAATTTCGAGAAATTTTGTCGTCCTTAGTGAAAAAATCAAATTCTAGGGCATCCCTGACATTTTCTGTGTTTTGATGGTCAAACGGGCATCATTTTCCTATCAATTTCTTCTTTCAGCATTCATCTGGAAACATCTATTTGTTGGGTAATGCAGGAAAGGATGGACAAATATATTGTCATCCGTGGACTTATCATTTTTGCTTTTTTGGCAAAAATATGAACTTTGGGATCCCATTAGCTACATACACTCAAAATTGGACTAAATGATATTAATGTGAATGGATAGTAGTGGGTCTATTTTGAGAACTTGTAATTTTTGTAAAAAATGGAAAGATTAAGATATGCATCCAATAAACACTCAAAATTCAAGTGACTTGGTATTTTTTTTTTAAATGCCGATAAGATTAAATTTGCCCAAATTTGGATGACCAAAAATTGATGATATATCCTCTTTTGATTTGGATGAGAAGTTATATGCCACTATCTATCTTGGGATGGTGATTTTAAGGAATTTTTTTGATGAGTAATAGTTTTTTTGAGGAAATGAAAATTTTCCTGAAAGTGGTATGAAAAAATAAATGAAAACATGAGCAGCTTTCATGTTTTCCCGGACATAATCTGTGGGTCCGCGAAGGAAATATTGAAAAAATAATTCTTTTTTTAACAAAAATTTCACCATGGTGGAAATGTGTAGAATTTTATCACGATTCCAATGGGGCCCACTTTGGGACATGTGTTAAACGTAGCCATAAACATTCATGAGGTCTTAAAGGTACTATTAGTAAAAAATTATAAAAATTTTCCTCTTTTCACTTTAAAAAGTATTTCTACAAAGGTAATAGTCTCCCCTACGAATGGTACCATTTTTATGCATCCATTTTTTACTTTTTGGCATGGTTCAACATGGCCACGGAAGACTAAATTTGATGTCAAAAGGGTTTTTAATGTAAAATTCAGGATTTGATGTCCAATTAAATGTCCCCCAACTTGGCCATTTACCCTTTTTTCAAAATGGAAAATGGGTGTCCTTTAAAGCCTGTCTCCAATCAGTTTTTCTCCATGTGGAGGGCTCAGATTAAAAGTTGAAAAGGAATCTAACAGTAGTTCTGCATTGTTTTTTGCTCTACCGCTTGTTAGAATTGGACATTTTTGCCCTATAACGCTCCAGGAAGTTTGGAGATGCACGTTTTTGCATCAATTTCCATCAAGATTTTGACAAATTCATTTCATTTGTGCCTGCAAGGACCAATGTAATTGGTTTTGAGGATCAAAAATTCCTGAGGGCCCCAGAGATGTTTTTGAAGTGAAATTTTTCCCTAGCCTATCTAAAAGGTAAAATATCAAATCCAAAAGTTATAGAGTCAAATTTTGGAGGGAAATGGATGAAAAAATGAAGGGAAGGGGGTTTTCATGCTTTGAAGATGAAAAACATGCCTCCACAATGGATAATGATGCAAATTTTGCAATGATTCATCTCTTTTTGAGAGAACTGGAAACTTTTTAGACATGTTCTATTAAACGTCCCTGTCTGCGAATCATGAGGCATTTTTTAACAAATTTGATCCTTTAGCATATTCTTTTCTTGGGAAAGAAGGATAAAAGGAGATTGAATGATATATATTGGATGATTTTTTCATGCAAAGGGTTGGAAGAGTTTACAAAAGCCTGGAAAACATAAAATTTCGTAGGAAAATGTGGGAAGAAGCCCATTCTCTGAGTGACCACTTGAGAAACTCATTTAAATCTCTCTATATCAGATTTAAAATTAGGTTAAGTTGGTTACACATGTATAGCCATTAACAAGCTCTAAGATTGTTTTCAAAACATTCCCTTTTTGATAAATCTGATCAAGTTTGAGTTATTCTATGTTGTATTTTGGAAAAATCTGTGAAATGCTTACATTCCATAATGCTTTTCAATTCGTGTTTCTTGTTTCCTATTGTAGTCTTGTGTTTAAGGTCTCTATTCATCATACATGATATCACTCTTGTGATAGTTTAGTGACATTTGAAATCTCATGTTCAGAAGATCTTTTATCTGATAAAAAGATAAGCAAATTTAAAATCACTTTACCTTCCTTGATTTCATAGATTGTTTATAAACCTTTGGGTGCACCTTGGGTCATGATTAAATAGTGATTGATAAATGCTTCATTGGTTCATTCTAACTCAATATTTTGTGATAGATGATCAAGGATTATGTGGAAAAGTGTAGAACTGGGCCTCCATTGATGCACATATCCTGGTTAAATGGATGATTAACCATTTTGATACTTTTTGCTATTAAGTTTCTCCATATTTTTTTGAAATCCTCAAAGATTTTGGCAAATTTGATCTTGGTTTGTCTTTTCTAAACTCCCACCCAAAAATCATTCAAAAGAACAAATCCTACCCTATTTTACCCTGTTTTGTCCTGTATACCCATAGAAAATCAAAATCCAGTTGCTAAAGTATGCAGAACAGATTAGGATTTCAAAATGTCTTCAGTAACCCTTGTCTTGCATTGAAAGTATCTCCATAATTTGGAATTGACAACTTTTGAAATTCAGATTTGGAGTGTTGATCATATTTTTCCAAGGCCCTTTTCATACTATTTACACAAATTGAGGGATATCTTCATCTCCTTCACCATTTGAGGGTTACAAAATAGGTTCTCTTACCTTGGTTGAAAGGCACAACCTAAAATAGTTAGGACAAGATCAAGTCCTATTTGAGTGTTATCCATCTCTTCACAAATGTTGCAGTTCCAAGTTAGATCATATCCCCAGCTACAAAATGACACATTTCATTGTCCATTAGTCTTCAAGTTCATGCAATATCTTTGATGCTGCTCATTTGAAAAGGAGATTAAATTTGGGTACCAACATTTTACTTTCCTTGAATTTCAGAATTGTTTGTAAATCTTTGGACCTTAGGCCATGATTAAATAGTGATTTCTAAATGCTTAATTGATTCATTCTAACTCAGATGCTTTTGTGAAGATGATCAAATTATTGTGTGGAAAAGTGTAGATCTAGGCCTCCATTTTATGCACATATCATGGTTGAAGGGATGATTAACCATTTTGATACTTTCTACTATTAAGTTTCTCCATATTTTTCTAAAATCCTTAAAGAGTCTGGCGCACTTTGGTTTCTATTATCTAAACTCCCACCCAAAAAAATCATTGAAAACAACTAATCCGGCCCTGGTTTACCCCTGTTTTACCTTTAGTATACCCTTAAGATCAAAATATGCTAGTTGCTAAAGTATGCAGAACAGACCTGGATTTCAAAATTTCTTCAGTAACCCTTTTTGTCCTTGCATTAAAAGTTACTCCATAATTTTTATGGAAGTGACAACTTGTGAAAGTCAGATTTGGAGTGTTGATCATGGACTTTTACTAAGGCCCCTTCATTCTATTTGCACAAATTTAGGGATATCTTCAAATCCTTCACCATTTGAGGGTTACAAAATAGGTTCTCTTACCTTGGTTGAAAGGCACAACCTAAAATAGTTAGGACAAGATCAATCATATTTGAGTGCTATCCATCTCTCCACGAATCTGAGTGCTAGTTATATCACATCCCCAGCTATAAAATGACATACATCATGATCTATTTTTCTTCAAGCTTCATTCCATATCTTTGATGTTGCTCATTTGAAAAGGATGAAGACAAATTTGGGTACCAACAGGATCACAAGAATGTGATGGTCTATTCATCACATTAAGTTGCATTCTTGGCAAACATCATGCTTCCCTTCATGACAATGAGAGCATTACTTTCACATTAGAGCATACTAGACCAATCTGGGTTGATTTTATCTTCAAGGACTCAAGCTCCTTTTATTTCCTTAATGCTCTCCATTTTGGCTTTGTGGTTCATCCTTGAGTATTTAACCGAGCTCCTCGGTATTAATTTGTTTATCGATGGCCTTTCATGTTTCTTTGACTGTAAACTCTTCTCCCATACAATTTTCACCATGGAAACTTTCCCCTTATCCACTTCTCCAAAGGGTTCATGAACCACTTCGATTCCAAATTTTGATCTTTCCACTATGTTTCTTTAGGGAGTCAATCTTTACCATGACGTCAAGTTGTACAAGCTCCAATGATAAAACAGTGAGGTCACCTCAACTGAGCTCAATCCACCGATTTGTCACTAAGTTGAGGCCCATATTTCAGACCTCGTTCAATATAGGTAGGGAGAGCTTACCTAAGAAACATTTATTATTCACAATTAGATCTTGTTAAACTCTCATTGTACTGATCATTGTGAAGTCAATGAGACCAATGTTTCTCCAATTTGGAAATCCACAACAAGGACATCATTAGTCCTTTTGATGTTCCAAGAATTGGATGACACCTAATAGATATCCTTTTGTAGAGCATCAATAGGGATCATTGTGTGTCTTTCTCATTTAAAGTACACAAGTCTTATTTTCATCATAAGCTTCCCTTTAGACATTTATTAAAAATCAACCAATGTTGAAAGTGTCAATGTCCCTTCAGTAGATGTCATTTAAACACTTGTAGCTCTGTACCTAACAAATGCAAATATAAAAACCAATATTTTTTATAGCCATGTGATTCTACATTGCTAATACTTTCATTTTTTAATGTCCAATGTGAGCTAGAAAAAACTAGCTCCAGGTATCTCTTTGTATCAAAGAATATTTTGAAGGATGACTTGAAAGAATATATTTGACCCAGTGCAAGGCATTCTGAAGTATTCCGTTTGAGCTCATCTAGACTAGCTTATCTATGGAAATATAATCGATTTTTTATTATCCCACATACAATAATTGTGAGGGTTGCATTAATGATGAGTGCCTTCATGTGGATCATGAAATCTACCATCATGAAATTTGAGGTCATTAGGAACTGAATTGATCTGGTCTTCTCACATTAGGAATTCTCGCTTTATTTTGACCATCTGATATTAATGTAGTTTATACACAAAAGGGCATAACCCCTTTATGCAGTCATTACTTTCAGATTTTCATAGCCGAACCCCTTCATTGAGAATAAGTTGAACCTGCTAATTCACCTAACTCAATATTGTAACCAATAATTTTGACTCAAGTCCATTTATTTTTTCTATGCATTTGGTATGTATACTTATTGTGACGATTGATGACCATCCCATAACCTGATAAATGGGTCCTTTGAATTCCAGTTATACTATAAAGTTTTAAGTCTACAGTGAATCAAATAACTTGTGTTAGGGGTGAACACAATTTCTACATTGAATAACAATTTCTTGATACTTTCTATTGAGATAATCTAACCCTTCTCATGGATTAGTTATAGAAATCCTTGTGACCCTTCAGTCCACTTAGATGGATTTACTTGTAAAAAACTGAGTTAATAAAGACTATCTGATTTGAGATATTTTTCTTGTAAATCATTCTCAAGCATGAAATTTTTGAATGTTACTTTGATTGTGTTTTAACATCTTGAATTGATGAAAGTAAGAAAGATAGCTCCAATTTCCTATTTCTATTTTGACTAGTGTGATTAATTTTATTCAATGGCCATGTAAAAACCACTAAGATGATTCAATGATGGCTCTGTCATGTATCTTAGGAAATTCATACTCCAAGTTATCTGATTGCGCTTAAAAGAACAATGTAACAACTTAAACCTAACTTAATATTTATCAAATAATGGTCATATATGTTCCAAGTTAAACATGCCAAAGAGTGTTTTCTTCAAGTGGTACTTAATAAAATGTTCAAACTATGTTATACCATGACAATGAAAAATTCACTATTGATAATTTGGAAGGATTTGAAGATACATCTCATCTAAGATAGACACATTGAAGGATACCCTTACACTTGAATACATAATGGTTTAGGATACCATCCAATAGTTAACAAGAATAAATAAGGCATCTTCTCCATGTGAATGATTGACATAGTAGGTTAAAGGACTTCCAACCTTAAATGATATAAATGACCACTCCTTTATGCAAAATGAGGTTTAAGTCAGTTTATTTGAGTTACACATCAGTGTACATCACATTCTTAAGACTCAAATAGGTTTTTATGGAATATTTATAACGTTTGTAGACACTATATGAGAACTGCAATGTTAAGTTTTTAAAAACTAGTAGGTGGTGAAAAAATTAGGAATCCTAATTTTAGGATCAATCTTAGACCATAATTCTTGATTGCCTGATTTCATCTAAAAATAGTCATTGAAGAGATATTTCTAAGAGATGACAGGTTACGATACTTGAAAAGATAAACACTAAGTTTTTTGACTCCTAACATTAGTAACTACAAGAGATACTTACCGATCAACTTCTACTGACATCGATAGAATATACTTGCTCCAGAGATATTAGTTGATGAACTTGGGAGTACATGTATTACCCATATGATTGCTAATTTAATCTTGTATGCAAAAAATAATAATCTCATGAAATTTCTCCTAATTGGTGGTAAAAAGTATTTGTAATGGACTTACAAATATTTTTAAGGGATAATAGAACGATAAAAATTTAGATATATTCTATTTTTCACTATGAAATTAAAGAAGGAAAAAACTTCAAATTCCAAGAATATGTCGTATGCATTAACTCAAGCATCAAAACTTGAGGTGATAAGGATACAAAAAAACAATTGTGCCTACAATATAATCTTATAAAAATCCTTTATAAACGTGGGTGCTAGTTTTCATTTAATTTTTTAAGTGTCACTGGCATCATGTCAACATGGGGAAATAGTATGTGAATTATGAGAATCTACTTGTGTCTTAGAGAATTTATGATGGGTTTCCTATGATCGCTATTGCATTTAATTTAAGAATCCTTTTAGTTTGTACTTAATGGTGGACTGGAACAACAGATGGGGTGGACAAGAAACATTGATAATATATGGGGACTTAAGATAGAAGGTGTTCACATCCTGGATCATGACCCACCCCTATAGGGGAAGGGAACAAGGATAAAACTTTATGTAATAAAGTGAGGTGAAAATATCATAACACGTTGATGGTGCATAAAGATGTAGATAAAATGTTCATAGAAAAAAAGGTCAAGGTCCTTCTCTACTGCCCGATTCAAAATATGTTTCAAGTGATTGAAAAGGGAGATACCTAAATAATAATTTGAAGCGCTACTAATTTTTATCACATAAAAATGGTTAGCGTGATAGGATCTGAGATGTGGTCAAAGGGATGCAGAGTAAGGATAGATATCAGAATGAAATCCCAGATTCATAGGGTTATATTATTGGGGTTAAGTGAAGCCACTAGTATTGGATAATGCATTCAAGATGGAAGAGAGTGGTAATGTTGAAGCACTTGAAAATAGACCTAATAGTCCCACATACGGACCGCTAAATATTTTTGTTCAAAACCTTACCTGCACATCGATCCTATGAGTTTACATAAGTTTCTAATGGGTAAATGATGGGGATCTCAGATCAGGTTTGAGGACACGCAAGGTGTACACATAGTCTCATGCGCTATATGGTGGATAAATATGGAAAATGAAGATAATTACAGTAGTTCAAATATCTGTGTAGTGTGTTAAGATGTTTCCCAAAGGTTGTTCATATTTTTTAGTTGGGATAAGAGGGTTTTTGAAAAAAGTAAGGGAAAAAGGATTTAAGGGTAACTGGGGGAATTCCAAAAACTAAAATGTCAACCATCTTATGTCCCTATTACTACATCAATATAGGAGAAGAATTGAATGGGCCTCTTATGGAAGAATGGCTTCTAGGGAAGGCTCTAGGCAGACCATACTCTAAATTCCTGATAATCTAGATTAGTACACCTAAGGCTAAAATATCCCATGAAAATCATATTGAATAGTCTGTATTAAGTTACCCCCAATATTTACAAATCATACCCCCAAATCCTACTTAGTCTGTAGGAATATTTTTACAGGATTCAAAAATGACACTTTCAGGTACCCCCAGAAAACGTCAAATACTCACACCCTTCCTAGACAAGAGCTAAGTAGTTACAGGATACTTTTGAAATTAAATTACAAACACGATTCACACAAAATGACAAAAAAAGACACATTTCACTTTCACCCCAAAATTGTAATGCCCATACTATTTTGATATATGTACTTATTTCTTTAAATGAGGTTTGCAAACATTGACATGTGATTATGTTTTGAGTTATTGTGCTTCGTTGAACTCGTAGATCATTTTTACTGGAATGATATCAAAATCTATGAAATCTGACTATTAAATATTCTTATGGCATTGTTTCACTTATGACGATTACCATTGCGTACTCGCTTGGATGTTTTTTAAAAATAAATTGAGTTATTTTGTCTTGTGGAAAGAGAAATCGGTACCTTGGGACAGATAGATAGAGAGGTAATCTAAAAATTTATCTAAGTTTTTATATGATTTTCTATTCCCTAGATGATTGCATCTATATTTGAAGAAAGACAATAGATTGGATCAATTCCAGTGAGCCAAGTCATGTTTTGTGATCAATATATTATTACGATCATATTCTATAAATATAATTGACTTCATTATAATTGTTGATATACTATCTTATTTGGATTTAGTTGTTTATAAGTTGTAGGAGTTTCTTTATATCATCTTATTATCATAGTCATACTACTTCTTGATCTCATTGGGAATTATATTATTACATCAAGCTATTTCAATTTATTGAAGGCTTAACCTATCCTATTCTAAGGTGGTGTGTATATATGTTAAAGGCCCTAACTATGTTCTATTTGCATTTAAAATTAATCTACATCAACCTAAGATAAGGTTGATACATTATTAAATAGGGACCAAAAACTTATCTATGAACTAAAGACTTAACTTATGGACAAACCATGGTTGGCATTGCGTGGAAAGGTTGAGAAAAGGTAAAGAAGGTGGTACTAATCCTTAGGGTTACTTGATGAATTAAATGAGGGGTTTAATGGCATGCACTGCCACCTTTGGTAGTGACCTAATCCAAGTTGGCATGTACTTTAGCCAAGATAACTAAAATGCTTGTTAATGTTTTATTTAAACATTTAGTTGTTGCTAATTTCGAATGGCGGTTGGCAGATTTTAAGCGGTAACTGGCAGTCTACCATTGCATTAATGATCTCGTTAGAAGAAAAAAATGCCTTGGAAAGGGCATGATGGTTTTGGAAAATGGAATTGGGGTTGATTTTCATTTCATAATCAGTATTTTGGGATTTATGGCTATGCATGTTGATCTTTTGATGTACAAATTATTAGTTTGTTTATGCTTCATCAATGAACTATCCATTGCATGGAGGATTTAACAGAGATAATTTTTTATTTGGGCTATAAAAATAATGAGGAAGAACAAGTTACACTTTCTATGGAATATGTTTGAAGTTATTGGAGAAATATTGTGGGAAATATTGGATAGAAAGTTTGGGAGCTTTGAGGAAATTTTTTAGAGCTCTAACAGGAATGATATGATCTAACTCATTATAGCAACTTGTTTAATTCAATTATTTCATGAAAAGAACTCTTCTCTTCATATGGAATTACATCCTTGGTTCTAGGTTTTTTGTTTTTTTTGTGAAACATTTATTATTAGGTTGCATTATGAATATTACTTTGAATCTGGATACATGTCGATTAAAATGACTACTCATTTTGTATGCATGACTGTGAATGATTATTGTTAACAAATAATGCATTCATAGTTTTTGGATGTGTATTCTGACTGAAACTTAAATGGCTTTGGGCATATTTATGTTGAATTATTATTTTAGAAATATGAATTCCTGTTACAGTTGTGTTTTTGTGTTTTTCTATGTAATGAAACTTCATTTTGATTGATACCCATCTCTTATGGGTTAATGCAAGTTTGCATGATATAATGAATATTTGGAAGTGGGTGGCTGTGTGATTATGTTCTAGAATGGATTTCTATTTCTGTTTATTCGATATATCAACGTAGTATTGGTTTTAATCTCTTAAAACAATATATTCTTGTCAATAATTATTGACTTTTCAATTTATTTTGTATCGAATGTATATTTAGTCGATCTAGCTTAAGTTAATAGAACTTCGTTGCTGTAGATAATAACTATATTGGGTGTTTTTGTATTCAATCCTTGAGAAGTGATGCCTTTGACTCTCAACTAGGTTTCTTTGCATGTTACACTAGATCCATTTGAGCATCATGGGAAGATTAAATTTAATCAAAGCCTTTCTTTTACTTCAATTCCTTGGATGAACACCTATGAACTTTTTAACTCGAGTCATTTTTGACAACTCGTTTGGGTATTTTTATACTCATCAATACCTAACTAGTATTTGATCTTGCCTCCTTATTTCTTTTAACATTGTGGAAATATTCTATACGGTCTAACCATATACACTTGGAAAACTATGGAATAGAACTATGATTCTTTTATAGAGCCTTGGGCTCACTCTAATGAATGGCTTGTCACCTTGCTTTTGAATCTTGTTTTATTCAAACCTTGCAGGGATTGATACATGTTCAAATGAAGGATGAGTTCTAGTTTTAAGAATGTGTGAAGTTGAATGTAACCTGACATATTACTAGGAGTACAAAGTACTCTTCCTTTTATCCAAGGTTTAAATTCATCCTAAATTTTTAGGGATACATGTTATAATCATACTTTAAACTTGTTTGGATTTGATCATGATGGAGGTGGATCCTTTAACTGCTATAATTTACTTTTTCGTTTAAAGCATCAATAACTCCTTAATTATTAATTAAATAAAATTTTGATGTCTTTATGGATAATTCATATCTCGTTTAACCTTTAGAGTCTGCATAGATTTGATTTTTTTCTCCTAAATGTGGTATAACCTTAAGGATTGACCTTTGGTTACAGTAAATCATTTTTTGGATGTGATTGAGCCAAAGAGTATTGAAAACTCAAAAGATAAAATAAAAAACAACAAGGTTTAATTATAAGGCATTATTTTTTCACATTTCCAATTTAAAGGTTCAAATTTATGTGGATAAATATTAAATGAATAGTTAAAATGATAGACATATCTATGGATGAAATCACCTTTTTTAAATCGGTTTCAATCATGATCAATTTTTTCATTATTTTTTTCTATTTATAATCGTGAATTAATACCCATACATTTCTATTTAACCTACTTCATCTTCATATTTCTTTTATAGAGCCATAAATATGGCCTTATATTCCTATCTACTAACATTCTAAGTGGAATATAGGATATTCATAAATAAGCATTTGTTGATTATTTTGTCCAAACTAAAACATCTTCTATAACTTATTGCATTCCATCTAAGGAGAGAAAATGTACACCTATTCATACTTCCATCTTTTTCAGTTTTACAAAGGAAAATGTGGAATTATACCTAGAAGTAATGAAGGCCTTCAAATATATGGATTTAGAAGTTAGATTTTAAAGATGGGGTAATTTATTATGGGTCACAATAATGATATTGGAAAATTGGTTGCAAATTGTATGGTGGATGATAAAGTCAAATTCAAGTTCATTAAGGAAGGTCACACTTGCAACCGCAGTGGATAATGTGAAGAACATATTAGATACTATTTTTTATTTTCATGTTGAATGAGATTATGGGTTAAGGAAAAGATTCATACTTGGATGGAGATTATCATTTGGAAATATAAGAGGCGAATTTTTTTGTTAGTATTCCATGTGTGAACAATCATATGAAACTCGTCACTAAGGATTTGACTCTTTGCTAAGATTAAAATGGTTAACACAAAAGGTAAGATTACAATAGGATTTGATCTTAGAAATTGTATGTTGCATTAGGTTTGTACAAAATAACTTAACAATAATGGTACATGCAATACCAAACATTGATGAATAATAAGATCAATTACATATTTATAAGGTATGGTCCATTATTAGTCTTACCTTTCATGAGTTCATTGATAGGTACATGCTGGATTTAGCCATTTTTTATTTTGAGAACTTCGACACATGTAAGTGTACCTTATTATAATGGTTTCTTTTTTAACTTTGCAAATAGCAATTTTATTTTCCCATTACAAATGCAAAGTGGGAAGGCTCTTCCAAAAATAACTTATGTGTCACCAATCGAAACATCCCGGCTTAATTTGCTTCAGGTAAGAAGAAAAATAGTATGGTATTGGTGATGATACGAGTGTAAGTTCACTTATGATAGTAAAAAAATATTAAGTAACATGCTTCCTTAAAATCCTTTCCCTTCAAATCATGTACAAATAGTAATTTAGGAATTTATGTGCACTTATATTGATTTAGTATTAAATTTTATGTCTATAGGTCAACATTACCTCATAAGCTGGGAGAGAAGGGGATTGCCCAAAAAAATTGTAAAGTATTTTATGAATAATAAATGCATAAACTAATTTGTCAAATTTAAACCCTTAAATACCATGAGGATTTTGATTTTAGTTTTATAATTTGCATGGAATTGCCTTAATTCATGGGCCACATTAGAATGAGTTCTGCAGACTCTGTATAAGTTATTTTGGCAAGATCTTATAGTCTGTCTACTCAGTCCTGTTGAAATTATGAGGAATTTTTGGGCTAGATTACTATCTCATTTTGTGATATTTGGTTCAAGACCAATTTATAATAATAAAACATGATAAAAACCTGTAGAATCATAACCTTCATAAAGGGCACTCAATTGTTCATGCAATACATACCGAGGCTGATTTTATTCCAATCTATTCGATGTGGAAGCTTATTATACCTCATGGATTTTTATTGATCCTATCTGCTGTATGATTCAAGTTTCATCTCTTGTTTGTATTTTACCATATATTTCTTATAATCCCTAACTATCACTTTACACACTCCTATGAATATTTGTAGTAAGATTATTTATGTGATTTTCCCTTACAAATCAGAATGGTTAGACTACACACCTCACTTTATAATTATAAATGCCGAACAAAGCATCATTATATACACCTATTTGTGAGTTGTCACATACATTACAATATTATGATTCTGAAATCACAAATATAATATAACGTGATCACTACATCAAAATATATTCATAACATTCCCCCCTTGGTGTGAATATGGGAGAGAGAAAACATATCATATAAATGTTGCTCTGTGAAAACACTAATTAGACAAGGTAAAACTTCATCATGTTTGTGAGCTATGAACTAAATTCTATTGAGGTTCATGGCTCCCTGAATTCGTTAATCTCTCCTAGATTCTTAAAAATTCCTTGAGCTGAAGTCCATGAGCTAGTTGAGCCTCAAATTTTGAATCTCTTCTAGATTCCTCAGAGCTCGCAGATTAACTGTATAACAAAATTTTACCTCATCAGTTATATCCACTTATCATGACATAAGAGTTTGATTCTCTATAACATGTATCTTTCCTAAATCCTTGCAAAAGAGTTTTATATTAGAATATAAACGAAACATGAACATAACATCAATAGAAACACAAAACTAAAACTAAACTGAAAAACAAGCCACTAAAACTAAAAGTTCCCTCATCACTAGTGGCTGGCAAGAGTTCAATGTTTGGTCTCACCTCCTTACTTTGTTTCCTCCATCCTCTAACTAGATGTTACTGGTGCTTAGTATAAGAATTTAAAATTGTTAACCATTTTTAGAAATACTCAACACATCATCCTCATTGATTGGTTGGGGAGTTTTTTAATGTCCATGTTGGCTTCATTTGTTTTTCCTTTGAGCTTTTTTTTGTATGACATATCATCTTTGAGAACTTTACAATTCTAGGACACCGTGTGTTTTTTCTTCTTACAGTACGAACATTCAATCTTCTTGACTCCTTTCTTTTGGATGCTATAAATTTTGCTATGCTTTTTATTTTAAGTATAGCACACTATTCCTCTTCTATATCTTATGTTGTTATTTTTCTCTTCATTTCTGTGAGAGTTGAAATCATATCTTATAGTTTTTGGGAAGGCATGTGTCACAAGACTAAAAATAACACTACTATATTTAGAAGGTAAACTATTTAATAAGATAGATTTTGACTATCTTCACCATCAATAGAAACTTTGACATTTGCTAATTGTATAATAAAATATCCCAAGTCATTGATGGGATTTAGACATAGTGACACTATAATAGTATTTTAAATCTAAACAATGCATACAGTTTGAGAGAAAACTTTTTCCAAGTTGACTGTTTTCATTCCAAATAGTTTGTTCAAATTGGTTCCCACATTACATTGGAAGATTTTTAAAGGTATACATAATGTAATTGTGAATCAAAATAGACAAAGGCCAATAATGGATTAGTTGCTTTATTCATATTTACTCGTTCCTGTAGACACCTACGAATCTAACTAACGCAGTTTCTAATAATAAAATTGCACTAATTATATTTTTTTCCTTAGATTTCATTATAATTAGTAGTTTCTCAACTAATTATTTGACATTCTCATTTAGTCTTTGTCAATTAATGACACTTCGTTGATTAACTAGCTTCATACTTCTATCCTGGATGTCAATTAACGTCACTTCGTTAACTATGTTCATCACTCATTTTAATTAATTATTGCATAACAAATTATTAATTAATTAATTAATCCAATTTAATCTTATATTTACATCAATGATAAACCTCTTCCATTGGTTAAATCCCCCTTTCAAACCCTTCAAATTATAATAATTGCATCCCTCTGTGCCATTCATTCTCCAAATAGCTTATATAAGTTTAATGTTGGCCTATTAATTTTAATCCTAGTTAATTGGGCATTAAATCAAATCCAACTTTTCATGTCAATTGTTAAAAATTTCTGATTAATCTCTTCTAATCATATTTATCCCTTTCTATATTCTACTTTACCTTTTGATCCTACATTCAATAGGTTGCAAGTTTCTCCAATCAACTGGAAATTTAAAGTATAAAGAACATAGTACCTTCCTTCAAATTTTACGCCATGTCCTTGTAAGACATTTGGTGATAAACCATAAGAGTATTGTTATATCTTGGAAACATCTTATTGATTAGAGCAACATTTTCCCTTCCCCCCATATTTACTTGGTGTACGAGTAGTGTAAGAGAAGAACCAAACATAGCAATTAAGTCATCTATTGGTGAGATCTCTTCCTCTTCCTTAGAGGAATCATTTGATGTGTAGACACCAAATTTGTGTCTTACGACCCCTTGTGACCCGCATCTCATTTCGCAACCTAACCTCATCACCTAAACCTTACACAATTATTTATTAATTACCTTGTAATTGATAAATCCACATCACCTTCCCTGCCACCTCATTTTGCCACCTCATCATGACCTAGTCCTAACCCTAAACTAACCTAATTAAGACCTATAACTTGGTCCACACCTACACCCATGACTAATGACCCCTTTCTCGCACCCAAAACCGACCTTCTAGTCACTTGACGAAGCCCGCAACTAATCTCTCAGGAGAAAAGCAGGGAAAGTGGGCTATTTTACTAAAAATAGCCTACTTTTTCCTTACCGATACCGGTTCCTACTCGACTGCCGTCGGTTACGTAACAGCCATCGGTTCCCTGTAAATGGGCTCCCCAAACCAAAAACAGAAAGGATTTTTGGGAGAAGAGCATCATTTTGCGATCAAGAGAATCGGGATCTTTACTTGGCTGAGCAGAGACAAGTGAAGAAACAGAGAAGAGTTTGCAGCAAAGATCAAATCACGCCCAAGATCTACAACTGACCGATACCAGAGCCCGAGTGATACTCATCCAGAAGCATTGGGAGCAGAAGATAGCTCATCTTCTGCATGTGTCAGATCACCCTACCTCAGTTCTGCCTTCAGTCATCATAGTTCTTGGACCTGTATCTTCGTCAACAACTAGTAAGTTACATCTTACATGTCCTTTTAATCTTCTATGACTTTTGAATCACAGTCCTCAATTAAATCCATTCCTAGATCCACTACCCGGTAACACATTGCATCTAACTATCATTCATTTACCCGTCTCATCACCTCATTTCCTAATATCACCCATACATATCCCCAATCATTTACAGCCTTACAAACAACATAGCTACCCTACAACAACAACCACCCCACAAAACAACCTAACCCACAGATCCTAGACCCTACCGATATCGGTTATCAGTAACCGGTATCGGTTATGACCGGCATGGTCACTGTGACAAAACCAGAAACCAGCCTTTCCCCTACCTGTTTCAACAAAGCATAATTAAATTGATATTTTACAGTCTTTTGTGTTAATTCATATTAGCAGGGGAACTGACCACCTTCGAAAGGAAGTTTTATATTTCCTGGGCCCAAGGCAGTTCCCTCATTTATTGTTCTAATCAAAATCTTGTGGTCTTGTGTTCTTATTTGCAGGTAGTCCTTCCAAGACAAAAAGGAGTTCTTCGCATAGTCAGCTTGATCTTCTCTCTACGGTACGCGCACACCATCTCGACATTCAACAGGTATTCCTCCTAGCCCTAACCCTTATCTGTTTCTAAAAGGAATGAAAGGATAGAATCAACTCTATTCCCAGAAGCCGAAACATTCCGAGCGAAACATTTTGGCACGCCCGGTGGGACCCATTTCGGGTTTCTTTCTTTCTTGCTTGCTTTCATATAGGAGCATACTTGCTGTTTTCTTCTTCTAAAATATATTCACAAGGTTTTTATTTATTTTGATAAAAGAATTTGCTCTTGCTTTCACATCTCGCATTAGTGAAAGTCATCTCTTTTGCTTCATCGAATATCATTTTCAATTTGGGTTTAAAACACGTGCATTGCATTCTGCTTGCTGTTTTCAATTCTAGTGAACATAGATTAAGTAACAGGTCGTACACGTGGGGGTGATATCCACGGTATTGAAAAGAAATTAATCTTACTTTCACTACACAACACATACCGAATCACTTCACAATTAACACAACAGCTCAAACATCCCCCCTTTTCCGCGGTATTCCTCCGCCCGATTGAGGTAACCTTATAGGCCAAAACAAACTTGACATTTCCCCTAAGTCTTTTGTTTAGGATTGACATCATTTCACGTCTAAAGGCATAAGCCCACAATAATTAAAATTAACCCTAGGGTTAGTCTCTGGATTTGTTTGTGCATCTTGCTTGTTTTCAGTTCTGTTTTCTCTATCATACTCTGTCTTCTGTGATCAATAATTAGACAAGTATACTAAACGTTGTTAAAAAAATCAAATTAGCAGCTTTTATATCTTGTTATCCCAGACTTCTTACACCGACATCGGTTACCTGACCAACGTCGGCTATAGTGTAACCGACATCGGTTATGAGACCGATATCGGTTACTGTCTTTCCCAATTCCTAACAAACCAGCAACCTACCAATTTCACCAGTCTGAATTTGTTTATGTTCCTGACAGATTGAAACCCTGGTGTGAACTCCTGTCCATGGTTGTTATCACTCGAAAGCAAGCCGCAGCCATGGTTTCACATGCTTGCTCTGTTTCTTTGCCTGAATCACCCCCTTCACATTCTGTGGGGAATCCTACGGATACCAGCGAGGTTCCTAAAATTCCTGTGGGAGATAAGGACTTTGCAAAGTTTCTGGATGCTAATCCTAGTGCTGTACAATACTATTTGTCTCATACCCCTGACCGTACGCCCGATGGTCAGCTCCTTGTTGGTATGCCTATTAGTATAGCTGCTCATTTAGCTCCCACTCCGCCTGATGACACTGCCTTGCTTCCAGCATCTTTAGCCCCGTCTCCCAATCCGATGGCTTCAAAGCTTCATACGACACATATTAGCTTTCCTTTGGTTAATCTTGGACCCCACATATCACTACCACTGACTGCCCCTACCTCATCTCTCTTGCAGACTGCTCCGTTCATGACTTGCTCTCTGCCACCTATCCACACTAGCTTTCCTTCTCAAGCTCCGCCTACCTTTTCTTTCCCATACATGTATCCAGTGACCTCAACATCTTATATGGGACATCCCTATTCGGTCGCCTCAACATATTCATCCTCCATACCTTATCAACACTTAACCCCACCATTGTCCAGCGGAGGCCCTTGGCCCAATTTGCCTCCATTTACCACAATCGCACCATCATCTCATCCAACCACGGATTTCATTAAACAAATTACCTGATGGACAAAATGCAAAACCTGGATGCTTCTGTTTCAGGAAGTCGTAGCGCCTTGACATACGAGCAAGTTTGTTTGGGAGCCTATTCACCCCGTCTGTCCCCCTTCACTCATATCCTCCTCAATGGGAATTACCAAAATTTACCCGTTTTAATAGTAAAGAGGACCCTCAACAACACTTGTGATCATTTAGACATGCTTGTTATTTGATTGCTCATGATGATGCCTTGTTACTCCGTACCTTCCCAATGTCCTTATCAGGACCCGCCTTGGAGTGGTACAGTGCTTTAACCCAGCACTCAATCTTCTCTTTTAACCAACTAGCCCAATCTTTCTTGGATCATTTCTCCATTAACATTGCCAAGAAAGTATCTATCACTGACCTTTATGCCATCCGACAATTCGAAGACGAATCTATCGCAGATTTCGTTGGACGATGGCGGGGCCTTATCAACCAACTTACATATGCCTTGCCTCAGGTTGAACTTATCGAACTTTTTACGTGGGCATGTGCTAAGCACATTTCTCCTACTCTTCAAATTCAAACTTTCCGCACATTTGATGAGGCCTTTACCATGGCTCGGAAACTAGAAATTCGAGCCTTAGAAGAAGAGAAATTACGGTTGCGCAACAAAAACCCCAATTTCCGAACTCCAGATTCCACTAATAAACCTAACATCACCACATCCTCACCTCATCGACCACTTCTTCGAAATCAAAAGGGTCCGTGCACGCGGTGATGGTCAAATCCCAACCACCGTCTAATACCCCGCCAAAAACCACTTATAAGTATAAAGCAGAACCCATCAACTACACTCCCTTGGGAGAAACATATGGTGTGATATTGGAAAAATTGCTCAAAGCAGGAGCCATTACCTTACCTCCTGTTAAACCTCACTCCGGGTTTGATTCCACCCAGCGCTATACCTTCCTGGTACAAAGAAAATGACTTCTGTAACTTTCACCGCGTAAAAGGACATAGTCATGAAAACTGCAAAATGTTGAAAAACATAGTGCAGGAAATGGTTGACGCAGGTTGATATAACCCTCGATAATCCTAATGCCCCTGCCAACCGAAATTTAAAAATCTTCAACAAACCATTCCCAAATCACTCTTCCAACAGTAACGTAAACCAGGATATCTTAGCCGAGGAGAGTGTTCATGAGATCCATGCAGTCTTCGACTCCCAGCCAAAAACCTCTATCGAGAAAATTTTGAATCAAGCCTCTCCACTAACACAGGAGTCCGAACCTCCTTCACCACCATCAAGCCAAAGCGAAATCATTCCTTTACCCATAAAAGAGTTAACTGCCCAGACTTCTCTTCTCATCAATGAGTCTGCTTACACCACATCCCTACAAGACTGCGAATGGATGTTATCTAATCTATCTATTTCCCAAATGTCCCCTTCTACCACTCTTGCTGCATAAGAGGAAGGCTCGCCACTCCTTTTCTGACATCCTTAGACGAGAAATCTCTTGCACCAACATCACCAAATTCTTTAACCATAACAGACCCTCTCTGAACATGCCCTCTTACCTATTAGTTCTTCATCGCCTAAATCTTTTCAAAGACCAGTTGACCTCTTAACATCTATTGATACAGTGCCTCATCTACCCCCTGTATCATACCCACAGTGGATTGGAATCACAACCCACCTTTCTTCCGTACAAAATTTACAATTCACACCTGAAGACTGTCATTCTCCAGAGGATAGACGAATCCTGTGGGAACGTTTGAGTACCCCCTATTCTACTCAAATGCAGATGACCGATCCAGACACCTCTACCATATACCCTAAGTGTTTACAGAAACTCAAAATGCCTATGTCCTCATTCTCGTCCCCCGTAATCTATACCAAGTAGCCTATCCACCTCTATTAACCTAACCAAATCTTCCCCTACACTTGGGACCTCACCAATACCCAGTCTCACACACCCGCCTAAGCGACTAGATTTATCCAAAAATAAAGCCGCCCCGCCACCTAGGAGACAAACTCAATCCGTGCCTCTATCACAATCAAAACCATCATCGTCACACCTACCTTCCATATTGGGACCTCATCCCTCCACCTTGCATCAATATATCATACCTCCTGCGTTTTCTTCAAAACAACCTACGCCTTCTGCACCTATACAGAGATCTAAAGGTATATCAACATTATCACCCCACGTATCCTGTCCACCCATCAACCCTAAACAAACTCCATCATCAAAGGATTTATTTTCTGTCACTCCTACCTTTCTCCGTGGTTGTTTTCTGCTACCACATCATCTGTAGCCTCATCATCTAACCAGCCGAATATAGCTTCTGCGCCAAAGAAACCACGTTTAGTGAAAACCACGTATCAACACCCCTCGGCTAAACCACCACCCGTACGAACCAACCACGCCCAAACATTACCAAAACCCGCAAAACCAATACCCTCATCCTCCTCCCGATTTTGACCCACTCAAAGGATCTTACGCCAAAATCCTTGCTATGTTGGTGGAGAATGCGACCATTTCTCTACCCCCACTTAGACCTTATGACCCGTCTAAACCTCGACCTATAGGTTATGATGAGTCTAAAATCTGCACGCCTATCACCGCACACCAGGACATGATGTGGAGGGATGCAAAGCTTTAAAAACCATCCTTCGTCAGTCACCTCTCCCAGATACAAAAGTTAAGAAAGACAACTTACGAAGGGAGAGACCTTTAGCTTCAATTCCCTCTACTATAACCATCTATCCCCACCTCACCAAGATCTATCATTATTACAACCCCACCTCTTGAAGACCATGATTTATCCCAACCATCTTCTTCATCTCCGGTCCTACGAGATTAATATGATTAGTGTTGCTACTTGACGAGTGCAGAAAAACAACGAGAAAGCAAAAGAAAACACACATGCGTCATCTCTTTCTCCATCCAGCATCCCGATTGCACCACCACCCAAAGTGGTTATTCGTGGACCCGATTACCCCGTCTCTAATGGAGTTGCCCATCGAGCCATGATCAAACAGCTTCACCAATCGCCCGTAAAAATGACACTATATGATCTCATTCAGACTTCTGAATCCCATCGACAAGCTCTCGTTGAAATTCTTCAAGGGATCGAGGTCTTACCTAATGAAACCCTGCCTGTTGCCTCCATTCTAACACCCAATCATGTTGCTTCTCTCACCAAACAACCCACTGCCTCCAACCACTTCTGTACAACAACAAGTTGCGGTAGTCAGTTTCTCTGAAGATGAAATTGTTGACTTTGGTACAGAAGATCCTGACCCTGCCCTTTTCATCTCAGCTTACGTCCGGGACATTCTGGGTACGTCCTGTTATGATTGACGGGGGCGCTAGCCTAAACATCATCTCTTCAAAATCCTTCCAACAAATGAATATCCCCTCTAGCTACATGTGTGCCAATCCCATCATGTTGCGGTCATTCAATGACGCTATTACCTCTACCTTAGGCACCGTGATCCTCAACATTCGGGTAGGACCACGTACTTTACCCGAACTCTTCTATGTCCTTGAAGGAGAGTTCCAATATAACATATTGCTAGGTTGCCCTTGGATCCGGGCTATGGGATGCGTTCCCTCAACATTACATAGATGCATAAAATTTGAGTACGAGGGGAAGTCCTACACAGTAAAAGCTGATCCTCCCCCCTTTAAAACCTGCAATATGTTATACCGCCCTAACGATGTGCTTATACCAATCAAGACACCCATACATTCAACCCAACCATCCTCTTCAAATGTACCTCAACCATCCACCTCAACCGCACCTACGCCTTCAACTGATGAAACCACCGTCGCAAAAACCACTTCCCTTCCCGCAGCTAACATCCCAACCGCAGACCCCTTAGTAGATGTTTTTCAATGCCTTACGCTGGGGGAGTATCGCCTATATAACGTTAGTTCTTTCCATACCCCACAGGAATACGGACAGGTACATGCACATCCTACCTATGACCGTCGTGTGGGGGAAGTAATCTCTTACGGACCACCCCATTGCCGCACCAACCTAACGTATGGGGGTGTTGACGCATCCTCCATTACCCTGAACCCCCTCTTGGTGTGGTTCCCTTCCAATCCGATTTTCAATACTTGACAAATCGTCGTTTCGCCCTCACCTTCTTGACTCGCTGTGCTTGGAAAGGCTTTGGTTTTGGTCTTTATGAACAAGGCCGACATACACTCATTCCCGTGACTACACGCAAACACAATGATCGCAGTGGTCTCGGTTTTCCTGAAACACCTACACAGGAGGAACCTCGTGTCAGTTGTCTTCTAGAAGACAACGATGTCACCCCTACCGAACCATCATCACCCATTTTTCCTTCGTCACCCACAGAGTCAATAGATCCTGAATCTATCCCTCCTAACTTTTTTTTTTCATAAATGCTATCTTCCTAGGTCCTCTCAATTATCAACGCGATAATGAGGACCCCTCTTCTATCCCCCTTCTGTATCCAGACATGATCGAAGAGGATTCGCCTTCGATTAATGTTGTTGAGTGCCAGGATGACGACTCCATCCTCACTTACCTTGGGGCGGACGACTCCTATATTCAACGCACCTTACCGTCTGAAACTCAAACCATGTTGAATGAATCGACTATAGAAATCAACATCCACACGGAGGAGGATCCTCACATTGTGAAGATCGGACAATCCCTTAACACATCAGAACAAGCCGCCTTTACTACCTTTCTCCGTACCCGCAACCAAGCTTTCGCTTGGTCCTACGCGGACATGCCAGGAATTGATCCTACCATTGCCGTCCATAACATCACTCTAAACCCTGATTCCAAACCAATTAAACAAAAATTGAGAAAAATGCATCCACGCATTGCTCTCTTGGTCAAAGAGGAGCTTCAATGACTCCTTTCTGTTTCTTTCATTCTGCCTATTGACTATCCTCAATGGATTTCTAACATCATACCTCACTAAAGTGACGGGGGGACTTCAGATATGCACGGATTTCTGGGATCTTAACCTCGCTTGCCCTAAGGATGACTTCCCCCTGCCTAGCATTGACCAACTTGTAGATCTCACTGCAGGCCATGAGATGCTCTCTCTCATGGATGGTTTCTCGGGATATAACCAAATTTTGGTTTCCCCCGCCGATCAACATAAAACTACCTTCATAACTCCTTGGGGAACCTTCTGTTACCGTGTAATGCCATTTGGCCTTAAGAATGCTGGTGCAACCTATCAGCGGGCTATGACCTACATTTTTTCATGACATTATGCACACTATCCTTGAAGATTACGTCGACGATCTTCTTGGCAAGTCTAAACATCGTAGTGAACATCTCGATGTTTTAACCATTATTTTTGATCGCCTGTTACAATATTCTGTCCGCCTTCAACCAAAGAAATGTGTCTTTGGTGTCCTTTCGGGGAAACTTCTTGGCTTTATCGTCTCTTTGCGTGGCATCGAGGTTGACCCATCTAAAGTCAAAGCTATCCTAGAAATGCCCCCACCTACCAATCTCAAACAATTGCGTAGTTTACAAGGTAAGCTCCAATCTATCCGATGTTTCATCTCCCAACTCTCAGATCGATGTCAACCTTTTCATCACCTTCTTAAAAAGGACATTGATTTTCAATGGAGCGAAAAGTGCCACCTAGCCTTTGAAGCTCTCAAAACTTATCTCTTGCAGCCACCCGTGCTTATCCCACCTCAGGACGACCGCCCTTTCTACCTTTACCTTTCCACCACTGACCACGCTGTAGGGGCCATGCTTGCACATCGTGACTCCGAGAATCGAGAACAAGCTGTTTATTATATAAGTCGTACTTTGGTGGACTATGAGACTAGGTATACACATGTAGAAAAGTTATGCCTAGCCCTATCATTCGTGGCTACCAAACTCTGACACTACCTTCTGAATCACAAAACTTTCATCATCACCAACACGGACCCCATCCATTACATGTATGCCAAACCTCATCTAAACCAACGCATCGCCAGATGGCTCATGCTCCTCGCTGACCTCGACCTTGAGTTTGTCCACCAGAAATCAATCAAAGGACAAACTCTTGCAGACCAACTTGCGGAGGCCCCTTTACCTGGGAAATAATTTACCAATTTTACATTCCCAGACGAACTCATCGCTACTCTTTCCCTCAAGGAGGAGTCGTATCCAATGACCCTCTTCTTCGATGGATCCAAATGCCACCGTGGTGGAGGAGCCGGCGTTGTTCTCATTCCTCTCGACGCTGAGCCCATGCCTCTTTCATTCCGACTCGATTTCCCTTGCACTAATAATACAGCGGAATACGAGGCCCTTGTTCTGGGTCTCCAAGTTGCGTTACACTTAGGTATCAAATCTATCAATATTTTTGGCGACTCTCAATTGGTAGTCAATCAAGTTATGGGCATCTACCAATGTAAAAATGAGGAACTTCAAAAGTACAAACACTACGTGGATTCACTTCTAGCCTTATTTACTCACTATTCTATCCAAACCATTCCCCGCTCCACTAACAAATTTGCGGATACTATGGCTTGCTTAGCCTCGCAAATTCCAGCTTCATCAACTGACTCTGAATTATTCGTCTTGGTCCAACAACTTTTTGCCCCATCCTACTCAACCCCGGTAGTTTGTATGATAAATACTGTGTCTACTAATTCGCAGGATACCTGGTACCACCAATTTCACGACTACCTTACAACCTCTGTTCTCCCTTCTGACCTTACTAGTACTGGAAAACGTGCTTTTCTTAAACATGTTTCTCGTTATGTAGTTATGGGGGGACTCCTTTATAAATGTGGCTTTGATGGCATCCTCCTTCGATGTCTCACCGGCGCGGAGGTCACCCATACCATCCAACAGGTCCATGACGGTATCTGTGGCGGACATTTTAGTGGCCTTGCCGTGGCCAAACGAATCCTTCGCCTTGGTTATTATTGGCCTACTCTCAATAACGATTGCTACAAATATGTTAAGCGTTGTGTTATGTGTCAACAACACGCCAACCTTCAACATAACTCCTAGCCACCCCCTACAGGTCACCCGAGATCTTTGGCCTTTCTCACAATGGGGTTTAGACCTTATTGGTGAGATTCACCCGTCCTCTTCGCAACGTCACCGATGGATTATCACAGCAACCGAATATTACACAAAATGGGTGGAGGCTATTCCACTCATTTCAACCAAAAAAGAAAAAATTGTAGAGTTCATTAACCACCACATTATCTGTCGTTTTGGTGTTCCTCATCGCCTGATAACAGATAATGGAAAATCTTTCAAAAATAAGTTATTGCAAGACCTTTGTGACAACTTTGGTATTAAACTTAGCTTCTCATCACCCTACTATCCACAAGCAAATGGACAAGCTGAATCCTCTAATAAAACCCTAACCAAAATCCTCATGAAAGTTGTCAATGAGTCTGGAAGAAATTGGCACGATCACATCCCCTTTGCCCTTTGGGCTTATCGTACTAGCATTCGTACCTCTACTAATGCTACACCTTTTTCTTTGGTATATGGTACCAAGGCTGTCTTGCCTCTCGAAATACAAATACCCTCCCTCAGAATATCTCTTCAGGATATTCTCACCAACGATGATTTCCACCAAGAGCGGTTAGCCCAATTGGAGCTTCTTGACGAACGTCGTCTTACAGCTCTCGATCACCTTCAAATCTACCAAAAACGTATCAAGCGTGCTTATGATAAGCGACTTCATGAGCGTACCTTTAAGGTTGGTGATCTTGTCCTCAAAGAGAATCAACATGTAACCAAACTAGAAAAGAGCAAACGTGGAAAATTTTCTCCTAATTGGATCGGGCCTTATATAATCACTCACACTTATGGATCAGGCACTTATCGTTTAGCTTCACTTAATGGTAAACCTGAGCCTGAACCCCTTAATGCCTTGCATCTTCAACCATTCTACTGTTGAATTTAGTGTTATATCACTTCTTATCTACCTACTGCTCATCCCTTGAGCTCATTTACCGCTACATACACTTTGTTTCCTACATCTCCAAATAAAATCAAGCTCACTTCTCACCTCCCCTCAATGATGCCTTCCCCTTTTTAGTCTAGTCCATGACTTTAAAGTCTTAAAATAACACCTTCTTATGGGATTTTCTTGAGTCAAACTTCCTACCAAACTAGATGCTTCACGCCAAAAGAACATCCAGCTATCTAAATTATATATAGACTGCTCCCTTGAAGGACAGCTATATGCCAAATTATTGCTGCTATTATATATAGACTGCTCCCCCGAAGGACAGCTATGCACTAAAATCATATCTGCTACTATAAATAGACTGCTCCCTCGAAAGACAGCTATACACAGTCAGCCTTTATCAGAAGCTTCTCGCATGGATCAGCTTTGTGAAGACCTCAAGAATAGCACAATCAATATCCCTTGTAGACTTCCCGCATCGATCAGTCTATATTCAGTAAAATAAAAGCCTCATTCAAAAGAACCTTTTGGGTCATGGACTTGTCTATTTAGGGTAGGTTCTCTTTCGTCAGAACACTCACTTTGTAATAAGTTCTCTCCGTACCTCAACTATACCATTCACCTCACCTCACCATTTGTTTCAACTCAAGGGACGTGACATACACCTGATATGTTGTGATCATACAACTCTTTTCACCTATTGACTTCTCGTCTATGCACCGGTACCTAGGGCTTCAAGTTCGTTCTATGTTGTGTGGTTTGTTTTGCTCTGTTCACCTGCGGAGCACTCTTTCCTCTTTGCCTTGCATCTAGGATTGTGTGTTGATCTTAATCAGGACATGATTCCCTACCACTTGGGTAGGCTAACTTTCGCTTCCCTTATACCTTTTACAACATCACCAATTCATTACCAACACCATCAACCTTACCTTACCAATATTACTATCAATACTTTTACCAACCAACCAATCACCTAACCATACCTAAATTGCCTGAATTCACCTCTCCCTGATCCTAAGGGAGAACTACATCGGTCTGAGGCCCCTCCTTGCTTTGTGCAATGGGCTATGTAGGTAGCACTTCGGAGACATGGGGTCTCCCAAGGTTAGCTCGACCATCCCCTACCATAACCTATCATGTGTAGTAAATATAAATATTTTTTGTGTATTTCTATTTCATCACATTCCTCTTTATCCTTTTTTCAAAACACCGAAAATCAAAACACAAACATTCTTATTATTATCGTAACTCAAATCAACATACATATTCAGCTTTATTTAGATGTTAAACACATACATCTTCTCTATCATCGACACGCAGGTCGGCATCCTTATTTATTCTTATACCTTGCTAACATTTACTTAGACCCTCACGCCTCATCCCGAACTAGGGGATGATCGTGATCGACGACGCCGCTCACCAGGCCTCTCTGTCCTCAACGGTACCACGGCTATTGGTACCCGCCCACTGATCTGCTAATCTCTCCTGTAACATATGAATACGCTCCCTCGCATGGAGGAATCCAGCCTCTAGTCCCTGTGCTCGTGACTCCGCAACCACTAACAATCCTCTTGTCTCATTCACCTGCGTTTGGAGCTGCTGCACTAAACTCTGCAGACGATCTCTCTCTGCTGTAATCCTAGCTATGTCAGGACGATCACGTACACCTCGCAGCTCTGCTACCCACCATAACCTATAGGCCTCTGTCGTTCCTGCATCCATTACACTGCGATCGGCTGCTATCTCCTCTGGCCCTTCTGGAGGTGTTGGCTCGGGGAGGTGAGAATGCTGCCTCTGCGTCGATCCTCATATATGGTCTATAAGCCTGCGGTATGTCTTGCACCAATCCAAATTGTCGCGCACGCGATCTAGAGGAATCCTCTCATACTCACCTGGCCTGTGCCCTGCGATCCACCTCAATCGCTCTACACCCCTCAACTCCTCAGCTATATTCTCTGTTACCATATAGTTCCCGTAAGGCCTCCAACAGATATCCACAATCGTCACCCTCTCCCATACCTGCCTATAATACTCAATGTCACCCATCACAGCCTGGGATCTTGCCTCTTGTTCTGTCTGGACCCATCGTCTGAACCCCAACCTCTGTACTCCGGTCTCTCCTGACTGGATGGGTCGGCCTATTGGTCACACACACACAATGTGCTCATAGGCCCAACAGTGTAATAAGTATGAACCATCCAATGTAGTCCTGTGATTTCACCTACAAGCCCATAAACCCCTGTATAGCTCCGCCAAATATGCAGGTGCCCATGCAAAAGTCACGTTCCTTTCTATCATCTCCCAAATAACACACATCAATGCCTTTGGAAATCTTCCCCCTTCCGCCCTCGGTAATGCATAATACCCTACCGCTATCATTAATATCACTGCTAACCTTGTCTCCTCAGGGTGTGCTGCATACATTATGCCATACGTAAATGTCAAACCTCGTTGTGTCAAATCTCGTGCGTATGGACCAAATACTGCTGTTATCGCTACCCCGCCCCGCGCTAGGCATTGCCTGATATACTGGTGTTCCTATAATAGGGAGTCTCAAAATACGGAACACATCTTCCAATGTCACTGTCATCTCCCCTGTTGGCAGATAGAAGGTATTTGTCTCAGGATTCCATCTCTCAATCAATGCCTGTAACATAGCATGGTTACGTGTGATTCGTGAATAATAGCGGATTCCACTTAACCCCAAACGATTTATCAATGTCCATTTAGCTGGCGTTACATCCACTCGGATTCGTGACAACAGCGCTGGTACACTATCATTCATCCTCAACCCTGCCTCTGCCTGCATACATCCAAATAACAAACAACCATTCAATTCCTCAAATCCCCCCGGGTTTTTTCTCAAATTCTGGAAATTCCTACAGCAACCGGTATCGTTTACAGCTAACCGGTACCGGTTGAGTAACCGATACCGGTTATCCCTAACCGATATCGGTCACTGTTACCTTCATACAGCCTGCCTAAATACACCACCTACGACAATAATTTGAGCGTTTATTCCTTTCTGTACATACAAACATACCTGAAACCCCTGATTACCTACCCCGTAACACTCACCTCATCTATAACCCTTGCTATCATGTTTTCTTTCTCATATCTACCCACTTAATCTCCCTCCTCCTATTCACAAAACATGCAAAAATCAAATCACAACCAAAACGTTTACCTCTTGGGTTGCAGCAGCTTGCGGTGGCACTTGTCTTCCCTCTCGTCCCTGCCTGCTGGATGCTTCTCCTCGTTCTGTCATGATCACCACTCTTTTCAAATTCACCTTTCTACCATCTGAATCTCAGATCGCATTCACTTCCCCTGTCCCTTTTCTTATCACCTAAATCTCTCATGCAATACCCTGTCTCTTTTCTCCTTATCACTCAAATCTCTCATGCAAATACTTGTCCCTGTCGTCAAAAAGCGTCGTGTTCACGTATTTAACTTCTTGTATGGCTCTCAAAATTAGAACTTAAGTTGCCACCCTAGCTTTTCTATTTTTAGAAAAGCTCATCCCTAAATAACCGGTATCGGTTATATGACCGATATCGGTCTATCAGCTACCGACATCGGTTCCCTAACCGATATCGGTTACACACCTGCCTTTTTGAAACATGGTTCTTTTCTTCATTTTTTACCTAATTTTTGTCGCGCCCGCCTCTTTTCCTGCATCTCATCACCATTATCCATATTTGTCCATCCACCACACATATCATTACAATTTCATCAACATCATCTATTTTACAAAAACAAACAAGCCATCAACTAAGGATACCAAAACAAAACAAAAAAAACTATCTATCTATACATCATTTGGATCCAACTCATCAGATACATATATAACAATGTCCCAAAACCAGCACAAAAACATGCAACATTTCATCATATAACATGTCATCCATATATACGTGCAAAAGACATTAACATCATCCATATATCAACATGTCAATTAAACTCATCATACATTCTATATCACAAACCATTGACGAAATACTTAAAAACATTTTAAACACTACATGTGGATCAAAACATCATCTCTATATATATATACAAGTTTCAAATATACAATATGCCCTGCATCGGGGCCTCTGTGATCTCATAATACCAACAAATCCGGCACGCAGGCCGCAATAAATATCAATAATCTCGACTCGGCTCGCAGGCCGGTCCCTCATATCAAAAATATACTCGGCTCGCAGGCCGGTATCAACTGTACAACCCGTACTCGGCTCGCAGGCCGGTATATAATGAATAACTGAATGGATAAATGAATAAATGTAGGCACACAGGCCTCTATCAACATAACCGGTTCGCAGACCGGTGCCCATGTCCATATACAAACTGTGCAGGGATCCCTCAGCTCTCTCCACCTCCCTCTGCCTATCTGCCTGCTAGTCCCTGTCCTGCCTCCTGCCTCCTACCTGTAACAGACACACCGGCTATGGCTGCACCTCCCTGCGATCTCTGACTATGGGAGGTCTCTGCTCGGTATAAGCTGCATATGGCTGATACTCAGCTCCGGTACTATCAAGAACATCCTGATAGTACCGGGCCTCCGCTCTCGCCTCCATATATCTGTCCCGTGCCACCGTAGGTACTGGGGCTGGTCCCCGGACTCCTACTGCCAGTACCCCCCTGTGCCTGGGGCTGTGGCTGTGCCGCTGCTGGTGGTGGTATCTGTACCTGTGCCTGGGGCTGTGGCTGTGCCGCTACTGGTGGTGGTGCTGTGCTTGTGCCTGTACCTGTGCCTGGGCTAGCTGCCCCTGTAGGACACCTATCTGTGCCTGTGCAGCAGCCAACTGCCCCTGTAATAGCTGCACCTGGCCCCTGAGCTGATCTCACTCTGCTATCACTGCAGCCAAGTCTGGCTGTGCAGGCTGTGCTATCCTAGCTGCTCTCTGACCAGCCCACCAAACCATGTATGCTCCCGTACAACCAGCATCATCTACCATGTCATCTGCTGGCCTCTCAGCAACCCAATCTGGGTCCAAGGGCTGTGGTGCAGGTAGTGGGGCCTCTACATCATCCCTCCTATACTGAGGGAAGGGAGGTGGCTCATCCTGTCGCAGCCCCATCTGCCTGCGTACCCTCTCTAGGGGTATCCTCTCGTACTCTCCCGGCCTCCGTCCTGCTATCCAGAATGTGTACTGGATCAGGCGCAACTGTAAGCGGGCTCCTCTGCGAGGGTGATGACCTCTGTAAGGTCTCCATACAATATCTACCGCTGTCAGGCCCTCTAACAAATGTCTATAATAGGTGACATCCCGCCCTGCAAGCACTGCTCGTGGCTGCCCCACGACCCCCAACCACCTCTGAAAGCCGTATCTGTATATGACCTGTGGCCCTGGCTGCTGAGGTAACCCTACTAGTCTGATGCATATGATGTGCTCATATGCCTAAAAGTGAAGTAAAAATGTAGAGCAAATCCCAAATCACCTCATCCGGCGATAGCCCCATAGCTCCCTGTATAACTGCACCAGGTATACTGGTGCCCAAGCATAACAGGTGTGCTCCTCCACCATCTCAAGCAGCACCCCCATCAATGCACGTGGAAAGCGGCCTCCCTCTGAGTCCGGGAGGGCGAAGCAGGTGATCCCGATCATCATCAGCATGGCAAGCCGTGTCTCATGTCGGTGCGCACGGTACATATCACCATACCCGATACTCGCGCTGTGATAGGTAAGTAGCGCGGCTGCATCTCCAAAAACCTGTAGGATGCTGTCCATGGCCGTCTCAGAATCTACCTGGAAGACTACCTCTCCCTCGATCGGCAGTCGAAGGATGCGATACACATCCTCCAATGTGATAGTCATCTCCCCAGTCAGGAGATGGAACACATTGGTTGCCGGATCCCATCTCTCGATGAGGGCAACCATCAAGCTATGATCTCTATCGATCGCTCTATATCGCTGGACTCCGCCGAGTCCCACCTCGCGCATGATAGCCCAATGCGCTGCGGACACATGTGGTCGCATCCGCACCAACAGCGGGGGCATCCTATCCCGCATCGTCAGCTGCTGACGTGCCTGCAAAACCCACCCACTACATTAGCCCTACTCTTTATCACGATATCTACCTATACCCCCCTTTATCCCCCCGACCACACCCCGACTCTCTAAACCCACCCCTCTACCCATCCCTCTTCTCCACTATCCCCCTCCCTCTTCACACCCACACCAAACCCATCCAATACCCCAAACACAAACCCTACAAAACCCAACCCAAACCCACACCAAAACCCAACAAACCCATAAACAACCCAAACCCAACCCAAACCCACACAAACCCACAACAAACCCCAACCCAAAACCCAACCCAAACCCAACCAACCCAAAAAAACCAAACCAACCCAAACCCAAACCCAAACCCAAAATAACCCAAAACCAACCCATAACCAACAAAACCCACACAAACCCCAACCCACCCAAAACCCATAACCCATAACCCATAACCCACCCAAACCCACACAAACCCCAAACCCCAAAACCACCCCACCGACGCCGGCCGATATACGACCGACGCCGGTCGGGCACAAAGCACCCTGCCCCTGAATTTTGCGACCGATGCCGGTCGCCTAGCAACCGATATCGGTCGCTGTAAAAACCCGGAGCCGAACCCCCGCGCGGCCCCCCCACCTACATTTTTTCCTATTTTCTACCAACATTACCCACCCAAACACCCTAAAAACCTACCCACCTACCGCCTTAGCCTATTTACCTATCTACCCTCTCCCTTTTTCAAATTATTTCCATTTTCTAATTATTTCCTATCAAAAACTGTGAATTCCTACCCAAACCCCAAATTTAGCATAATAACATCAAATAAACACAATGAGCGGTTTCGAACCTACCCATACGACGACACGTCGTCGTGGTGGGATGGGTGGTGGTGGTCCAGCTGGTCCAGCTCCTCCTGCTCCTCCTGGCTGTGCCATGGCTTCAAATGTCCTCTTCTGGGTCCTCAACCAATCACCTCCTGCCTCCTCCTCACTCGGGCCCGCTAACAACTCACTCCTCCACTCAAATAACGCCACCTCACGCACCAAATGCTCCAATCTCCACTCTCCACGTCAGACAACTCAAATCGATTTTCAAATTAGACAAGTGACAATGACCGGCCGTATTTTTCTTTTTATAGGTTTTTCACATCGAACCGATACCGGTCAAAGCGTGCCCTAAGGAACCGGCGTCGGTTATCTAACCGGTACCGGTTATAGATAACCGATATCGGTTTCTTCCTTTTTCACCCAACTTTTTGCCCTTATTCACTACTTTCTCTTTCCCACCACATTGCCTATTTACCACATCGCCTATACGCTCCATTGCTCTTTAGCCATTTTTGACTTCACTCTGGCCTGACCCAAGGCCGCAACCACCCACTCCGGCCCGACCCAAGGCTGCAACCAACCATTTGGCCCGATCCAAGGCCGCAACCAACTACTCTGGCCTGACCCAAGGCCGCAACCAACCATTTGGCCCGACCCAAGGCCTCAACCAACTAATCCGGCCTGACCCAAGGCCGCAACCAACCATTTGGACCCAAGGCCGTCAACCAACCATTCCGGCCTGAACCAAGGCCTCGCCCTAACCATTTGGCCCGACCCAAGGCCTGCAACCAACTACTCCGGCCTGACCCAAGGCCGCAACCAACCATTTGGCCTGACCCAAGGCCTCAACCTACCTATTCCGGCCCGACCCAAGGCCGCAACCTAACCATTTGGCCCGACCCAAGGCCTCATTTGGCTACCCAAGGCCTCACCCTAACCATTTGGCCCGACCCAAGGCCTCAACCAACTACTCCCTAACCATTTGGCCCGACCCAAGGCCTCAACCCTAACCTATTTGGCCCGACCCAAGGCCTCAACCTACCCATTTGGCCTGACCCAAGGCCTCAACCCTAACCATTCGGCCCGACCCAAGGCCTCGCCCGACCCAAGGCCTAACCTATTTGGCCCGACCCAAGGCCTCGCCCTACCCATTTGGCCCGACCCAAGGCCTCAACCCTACCATCTGGCCCGACCCAAGGCCTCACCCTACCCATTTGACCCAAGGCCTCACTCTACCCACCTAACCTGACCCAAGGCCGCACACCCAACAACTTGGCCCGACCCAAGGCCGTACCACTCCTATACCTTACCCAAAATCAACACCATACACTTTTATCCACCCATCCTGTAGTTTTTTGTTCAACCGAGCTCACCCGTTCGTGTTTTAGCATGATTAGGGTCCTTGACTTGATCTGTCAACCAACTTTGCCCAGACCTAGACCGTGACGTTTATCTCAACCAAACCAACCATTTGGTACTGCCGAACATGCCTAAACGTTCCTGTACCTTACCTGTTATATACCCTGGAGCTACTTCCTATGCCTTGGATACCAGGATTATATCACCCTTGTTTGGATAAACTATCGACCTTTGCCTATGCATTGCTGGTTTGCTCGTCAAATCATGTACCCTAGTCATACTATTGCATTTCAACATGCGTCTGCTTCCTTGGACCTACCCCACCACCTTACCATCCTCTCTACACCATTTACCCTTTATCAACCCTATCCCTGATTTCCCGTTCACTCAATCTGTGATAGATTTGAGGGGGATTACCTATATCCTTAACAGGAGAAACCACTTCATATTATTGTCCGCGCAGCTTTACAAAACAAGCTACACGACAATAAGGGGCTAATGTAGACACCAAATTTGTGTCTTACGACCCCTTGTGACCCGCATCTCATTTCGCAACCTAACCTCATCACCTAAACCTTACACAATTATTTATTAATTACCTTGTAATTGATAAATCCACATCACCTTACCTGCCACCTCATTTTGCCACCTCATCATGACCTAGCCCTAACCCTAAACTAACCTAATTAAGACCTATAACTTGGTCTACACCTACACCCATGACTAATGACCCCTTTCTCGCACCCAAAACCGACCTTCTAGTCACTTGACCAAGCCCGCAACTGATCTCTCGGGAGAAAAGCAGGGAAGGTGGGCTATTTTACTAAAAATAGCCTACTTTTTCCTTACCGATGCCGGTTCCTACTCGACCGCCGTCGGTTACGTAACCGCCATCGGTTCCCTGTAAATGGGCTCCCCAAACCAAAAATAAGGGATGGGAATTTCATTTTGGATGAGGGTCGAAGGATTTTTGAATCAAGAGAGATCATTGGGAGTGATCAACAGAGTCCAGATCTTCACTTGACCGAGCAGAGACGAGTGAAGAAACCAGAAGAGTTTGCAGCAAAGGAGATCAACTTGCATCTTCGTCAAAAACCAGTAAGTCACATCTTGCATGTCCTCTGTTATAACATTTCTTATGCTTTTGAATCACAGTCCTCATAAATCCATTCCTGAATCCACTACCCAGCGTGCCATTGCATCTAACTATCATTCTTTTACCTCTCATCACCTCATTTCCTAATATCACCCATAAAACCAGCCTTACAAACAACATAGCTACCCTACAGCACAATCACCCCACAAAACAACCAACCTACAGATCCTAAACCCTACCGACATCGGTTACCAGTAACCGGTATCGGTTATCCTGACTACAACCAGAAACCAGCCTTTCCCTACCCGTTTCAACAAAATAATTTAATTGATATTTTACAGTCTTTTGTGTTAATTCATATCGAGCAGGGGAACTGACCACCTTCGAAAGGAAGTTTTATATTTCCTGGGCCCAAGGCAGTTCCCTCATTTATTGTTTAATCAAAATCGTGTGGTCTTGTGTTCTTATTTGCAGGTAGTCCTTCCAAGACAAAAAGGAGTTCTTCATAGTCAACCTGATCTTTCTCTACGGTACGCGCACACCATCTCGACATTCCACAGGTATTCCTCCTAGCCCTAACCTTATCTGTTTCTAAAAGGAATGAAAGGATAGAAGCAACTCTATTCCCAGAAGCCGAAACATTCCGAGCGAAACAGACCTTTAATGTATCCTAGCTCCTTCCACATCTCTAAGATGTCTACTTTATCTGTCAGGTAACTATCTAGGTTTACTCTTGTGCCCCTTAATATTTTTATAGTTGAAATCGAGGGGGTTGTAAGCATTACCCTACATCTGGAAAAATAAAAGAAATCCTCATACACCCTACTCATTAGCCACTGGTACAAAGTTTCATACTTTCCAAAATAGGGAAGCTTATATAATAGGTAACCTCCAATCTTCTTTCACATACTCTCTCCTACATCATCATACACCAACATATCTTCATTTGTGTGCTTGTTTATCTTTGTATTCCATAGCACGTCTAATTCCTTTTTGTTCTCTAATGTCTGGTGGTTGTATTCAATGATCTTGCATTTACAGATGTGAGAGACCCATTCTTGTCCCACTATTATGCCTTCTGGGTATTGCATTTCTAAAAAAATTGCTATCAGGAGAGATTTTGACCTTCACTTCCACCTTCTTCTTCCCTTTTTCTCATATGGCAGGTGCTTTATTTAGTGCCATCTATAAATTGTAACATTATTTCCTCATATTCTCATTTTCTATCTTTTGAACCGTGTAACCTCGAACCCTAGATTAAAACCACATGCCCTAGTTGAGAAACACATGCCCTAACTCTTTCAAGTGCTCTACTTCACTCAAACCCTACACCAATAGGGACATAAGCTTCTCCTATGCATAAATCTACTTCTCATTTCTGGTTTCACACTCTTTATACCTCTCAATACTCTTCGCTCAACTCAGTCACACTTAGCTCTTTCAAATTTTTGTTATTTAGAACGGTAAGAATGAACTCATATCCATCCCTTATATAGATTTTGAAAAATTTTGTGCATTTATTGCTCCTTCACCTACCAACATTCCTCATTAAGTGACCCTTTTAATAATTTTTCATGTGGTATATCTTCGCACCTCAGTCATAACCTTTTATCACACCTTTCTACCTTCTTGTTATAATATTCTCTTCAGTGCACTTCTATGTGCCTGAGTAACTCATCGCTACGCCTTCTCCTAGTAGTCTTTACGGCTACCACTTACCTCACGTTATATTGTTCCTTAATTTATCTCCATCCATGGTCCTCATTTGGAAGCAATCTTCTGTTCACAAACTCTTTAAACTTTGAATAACACCTATAGTAGTTTGTTCCTTTATGTGTACCCATTTCTCAATAACCACCCCACATAAATAGTATGTGCAATCCTCTGTGCATTAAAATACTGTAAATGGTAATTAGCTTCTAGCACAAAAACATGCTTATTTCACAAAATGACAACTAAATTGACAAAGGATAGTGATGAAGAAGGAAATACATTAAGTGAATAGATAATTGAAAACCTAATCTAAATGGCAATACTGCCTTATTACAAACACCAAGAAGACTTATTTATAGTAGGGATTTAGCCTACTCCCATTGAATTAACCAAGTAACTATATTCCATTAAGTGTTTCTAACTGATAAGATCTTGTTTCAAGTATGTGAGTGATAACATATGGTCCTAACCAATGTACTTTAAGTTTTACTGGATGTCATAGAAACTTAGAATCATACAAAAGCACCACCTATCCTATCTCAAGATTTTTATCCCTAATGTTCTTATCATGCCATGATTTCTACCTTACTTTTTCTTTCTTATGACTCTAGTGTGTGATTTCTTGTCACTCATCTAGCTTAACAAACTTTTCAATCTATTCTTCTAATGTTTGTTCATCAGCTAGACCTCCAGCATGTGCAATACACAAAGAAGGTAACATGAATTCCATAGGAAGAACTACTTCTGTGCCAAACACCAATTAAAAAGGTGTGGGCCTTGTTTAGCCACTTGTATGTTGTTCTATATGCCTAAAGTACTGTAGAAATTTTATCATCCCAATTTTCCTTCTCAAAATCACAAATTTCATCCTCCCATTAATGTCTGTGCTACAAAATCTTGTTGAAAGCCTAAGCAGTCCCATTTTCCTGAGGATTATATGGTGTATTCTTATGGTGTGTAATCATGAATTCATCTAATAAAATTATGATCATCTCATTCAAAAAAAGTGTACCCCTATCACTAGTCAAACTCAAAGGACATCCATACCTTGTAATAATATTTTCCCGAAGAAACTTGGCTGTTGTAGCCACTGTATAATCCTTTGTAGGCATTACTTCTGCCCACCTTGTCAAATAGTCTCTACAAGTGATGATATAGCGTGATCCAATACTTTATGTGGCTGGTGAAATAGGACCCACAAAATCTATAGCACATTTATCAAATGGTTCTGCACTATTAATAGGTTTTAGAGGCATTTCATCTCATTGACCTAGTTTCCCCAGACATTGACAATGATGAAAAACCTTGTAATATGCATTACAATCTTTATACAATGTCTCCCATCATAATCCAAAAAGTATAATTTTGCACGCAGTGGCATCACCTACATAGTGTCCACCTGTAATACCACCATGAGTCTCTTCCATGATATCTATGTGATCATGTTCCAGTACACATTGGCACAATACTTCATCCCATCCTAACTTGGACATGTCACTGCTAATCAACATATAGGGTGGCATGCTTATAATAAGTTGTTTCTTTTCTAAGGATTTCATTCCTTATGGTGTCATACATGTTCGTAGAAAGACAACAATGTCCTCAAATTCTGATGGTGCACATTATAACCTATATAGGTTGTGCATTAGGCATGTCTTTCATCTGTTTTGCCTATGTTTTCCAATTGGTAATTTGGATAACAGTGATCTTCAGTCTTGCAATATGCCTTACAATCCCTAGTTTGACCACAATTCTTTATCTAAACATAAAATTAGTTGAAATAAGAGCGTGAACTATTGTTACTTCCTCCTGAGCATTCAAGTGTTGATATATGATTTCTTCTGTAAAAGGATGTGTTCCTTTGATTGTGAAGTCATGCTTGATATGGATTGTATCTTCTTTGCATTTGAAGATCTTTGACTGAGCCAGGATATGCTTGGACTCTTTTATTTCTTTCATTTTTAGCACCTGAGTTTAATCTGATTTCGGAATGAATTGTGGATTTACCCATCTTTATGACTCAGCCTTGGATCAGTGGCATTGATCCAAGAGATGTTTTAAGTTTATTCGGGATGAACCAAAAATTATAGACCTTACGAAGGTTGCACGGTCTGAATGTGTTGAATAAGCAATTCTGGAGTCTAACTCAGGCTGATCGTGTTAAATGAATTGGTTCTCGATATCGTAGTATCAGGAAGGTCTAGACCTTGAGCCAGGTAATAAATTCTGATATATATATTGCTAGCTTATTATCAATGCTGGATTGAATCCATTTCGGGAATGTATCTGTTGGTTCTTATACTGAACGATTCTATTTGTTAGACCTAGACTGGTTCTATTAAGGTTAATAACCTAAACCTAAACTATAACCTATGGGTTGGATTAGTGCTAATCTAACCTAGCCCTAAACTATAAGCTAAATGTTCTAAGGTTAGTGACCTAGCGCTAAGGAGGTTAGACTAAGTATCACCTTAAGGTCTAACCTATGTTTCTAACCTAACTAATGATCATGGATGAAAGGGACCTATGAAGGGGTGCGAGCCATGGGCGGTAGTTTCTATGGCATTAAATGAGATGGATAAGTATGAAGGACAAGGGATTTGGTGGAAGTTTCAAACGGCTAGTGAAATCCGACGTGGCAGAGTCGCCAAATCTGGAAATGGTCTTTGGTTTGTTTTTGTCCATCGCCAACTATGGCGGTCGGTGGCAATGGAGATTGAGCGGGAATTTCGGAGTTAATGCAATTAAGGAACTCGGTTTCCGAGCACGGATTGCTCGGGAAGGCATGTAAAATGGAAAACTAGTTGGTTATTTAGTTTTCCATACGCTCCGGTTTTCTCTCTGTTTGATCATTGGTTCTTCGAACCAGTCTACTTGGTGTTGCATGGCAACTATGAGAATAACTAGCTCTTTTCTCTGTCGAGGAAAGTTTATAAGGCATGGAAATAACAAATTATTGTTGTTGAATCTAACGTGGAAAAAGAGGAGAAGGCTCGAGCTCTTTCAGAGGTCTTCTTCGGATTTTTAAGCGACATTACCAGGCATGTTAGGCCCTAACTTTTAAAAATCTTGCTTTCCTTCAAATGATTTCATTAGAACAACTCTGTTCAGATGATTTTTGGTCCAGTTGGTTTTTATGGTAGCATTGTATGAATTAGTTTGTTGTATCTTCATGCTGGTTCGATTATTCAGTCGAACCCTTGCTGGGTGTACATTTTGTTTCGTACGGTTGAATTATCTTGCTGTGTTTTGCATTTCGGTTAGATTTCGTAGAAATGCTTGCAAGGATAATGTACGAATTCGACTCTGTTGGAGTCCATAAAAATGCTTTCTTGCTTGGTATAGACTTTTGTTGAAGCCTTGCTGTTAACACTTGTGGAGATTGATACAGTTGGAATTCTTGGAAATAGATAGTATCTTTCTACTTCAGTAGAAGTTTATTTGAGAATACTAAATGGGTACGACTCCTTTTGAGTCCTTGAAAAGTAACATACGTTTCTACTTCTGTAGGAGTTCAGTCGTGAATTCTGTATGTTATTGATATAGTTGGAATTCTTGAATTTAATATGTATCTTGTATTTCTACTTCTGTAGAAGTTTATTTGAGAATACTACATGGGTTCGACTCCTTTTGAATCCTTGAAGCGTATATTATGTTTTTCTCTTCTGTATAAGCTCAGTTGTGAATACTGTGGTTATTGACTCAGTTGGAGTCCTTGATATGTAACCAGTGTTTCTCTTCTGTATAAGCTCAGTTGTGAATACTTATTGATATTGACTCAGTTGGAGTCCTTAATATGTATCTAGTTGTATTTAAGACTTGGTATGAGCTTAGTTGTGAATACTACTGATATTGACTTGTTGGAGTCCTTGAAAGTAATTTATGTTGTAACTTCTGTAGAAGTTTGTTGTGAGTACTTTAGTTGTTGAACTGTTGGTATTGTTCAATTAGTTGGAAACCTTGATTATGTTTTCGTTGAAGGATGAATTCGGACTCCTGATCTGATCTAGTCCACGCTGTGTTTACTTTTTAAACTCGACTCTGTATGAGTCCTTGTGTATTCGTATTATCTCGGCTTGGATGAAACTTTGTTGAAAATAATGATATGATGATGACTTTTATGAAGATCTTGTTGGGTTATTATTTTTGATTTCGGCTTCTGATTTAAGACCTTGCTGTATAATCGTAGGGATTTGATTCAGTTGAATTGCTGTGCATATTGTGTTTCGACTCTGGTGAATGTCACTGTATTTCATATGGAAACGTTAATTGTTTTAATGTGATCTTGTTTCAAGTTTGACTGAAACAAAGAGCTCTTAGCTGTGCCATGACAGGCGATGGCGTTGGATATTTTGCATGTTGTTGAATAATATGGAAAGATTTGTTGAGCCTTTTTGGGGTCAGATATTTTATTATTGCTTGTCGCGTGAACTCTTGTATTGCTTAATAATCTACAGGTGAATTTTATATTGGAATTCTGGTGAAGCTGTAGTATCTTCTTGTGGCCTCGGCTGATTTAGTCACATGCGTATAGTGTAAATGCATTACTCTTGAGAGGACGGTACAGTCATGAACATGATTGGAATGGAATATGAATGTCTCTATTTCTTTCTCCTCTGCTGTTAAGTTATGTTGATATCTATAACTGTATGAATAATAAGTTATTCTCTCCTTGTCTAGAAACTATGAATGTTTTCTTCTCTTGTATCCTTATGTGATCTCTACGGTAAGGGTAAAACAAGAATAGACAGTAGTACTGTATGGAGAGACTGGCATAAATTGTGTGTTGCTGTATAAGTGGCTATACTTGTCTGTACCATTAACATAGTGTATGATTGAAAAGGAATTATGTCAGTGAGCTTGCTGGTTATTATAAACTGCCTTGTGAACTTGTTTGAATCATACTTGTTGAAATACGAGCTGATAGGATATTCTTTTTAGAATGGAATAAATTGATGGATTGATGTTGTCTTGGAGATACAGATGGATGGATGTTTTGGAATTATTTTGTTCTTCTTAGTCTCTAATATGTACGTTGAGTCATCTAAAAATATTTAGGACTATTTGACAGCTATAATAGAGGTTATGCATTATAGTCATGTTAAAATTGTAGAAAGATATTTAGCCTGATTTCATTTAAACAGGTTGTTCAATGAGAGCAATTGGTAGAATGCAATTGTTTTAAGATTTAGTGCTTATCATGCTCAGTTCACAGAACTGACCCGTGTTGGCAATTTTGCAGATGGTTGTCGTAAGTGGTAAAGGCACGCAGATCTGATATGATGCTCAGATTATTTAATTTGGTTTTATGTTGAATTTCAATTTGACTTCTCTAATTGTATTATATGAAGGAAGTTGTTCTCTTGCTGTTGAGTATTGTATCTCATATGCTGAATGCATAAGTTGTAATTGATTAGCTTGTAATGAATGAAAAAAAGGGATTGTTACTTGTATATGGTTGCAACTGTATCTTGATGGATTGAACTTCTTCGGTTCGAATGATTTAAAGTACATTTATATTATTGTATAACTTGGAGATATTTGGGATTATCTAAGTAAGCCTTGCAAGGTTATGTGACTAAATACTTATGAATGTTTAGTAGTTCTATTATGATCTATTTAAAGCTAATTGTAATTTAGATCACTGATTTTTGAGAAGCTAAGGTTAAAATAAACCCTTTCAGGAAGCTGAACGGGAAGAGTAATCTGTTACTCTCTAACCTTGATCTAAGTCAAGACAACGTACTGAATGTTTTTAAAATCACTATATCTTAACACTAATAAGTAAGATATATTTCAGTTTTAAAGATCTGGAATAAACCCAAAAGGGATAAGTTAGCAATCTTATGAGAAGACTTGGGGTTACTACCCAATTTCGTAGATTAAGATTATTGTGAAACAATGATCTCCTTGTTGAGACCTCAATCTTATTAAACTTCTCTTTGTGGAATGGGTCTTAATAAGAAAGGCAATTTTAAGATGAGGAACCCAGGGGTTGGGAAAAGACTACCCTAAAAAGGAGTGTCTTAAAGTATAATTTAAACTCCACGTAAGTAACACCTTAAAGTTTAGTAGATCTTATCGAGGTGGATTTGAAGGTTGATGGCACAAGTCGATTGCAGGGTTGTACCTTCGAGAAGATTAGGATCTTCTCGAAGATACAACAATGCAGGTGACTTATGGCGACACCCTTTGCATTGATCGTCAAGATTTACTCCTTAAACTCGAACAAGTTTTTACTCCGGGACTGGTTACCGACATGGTCATGTTATGAGGCTGCCCCTGGAGACTCGGGGTACCTTGACACACAGGGTTAACTAGGGTTGACCCAGTATGTCAGAGTATCCCTAGTTCTCAAGAGCATCCTTATAACGTTGCCATATTATTAATCCGTTTCTGAGTGAATAACTTGGGGCAGGAGAGACTGACAGAAGTCAGTATAAGACATTCTACATAACAAAGGAATGGGGTGAAGGACGTATTCCAGATTGACGAGTATGCCGTCAAGGAATACGAGACATAAGCATTATGTTTCAAATCTTTGGCCAAAGTATCGCAAGCTGCTGATTGCGTTGTCCTATGTCACCTAGTCTAAGGGACGAGATGCCGATGAATAATGGTAACAATTATTCAGATAGGTTCCTTGGACAGAGCATTCTGAATCCCAGATTAGGGAAGAGAACCGCAAGAGTGATGTGTTAAAATAAAAACGCCAACTCTTGATACTCATGAATAGATCGGTAGATTACCGAGTCATGGAATGAATAGATCGGAGGTACTCCGAGTCATTACAGCTGCATATGGTTATCTGTTATAAGAATGGTTGTTTTGATTTGTGAGTTCTAAATTATGTATTTAGAACCAGGAAGCATTTATCAAAAAAAAAAATTACTTGTTCTAATGTATAAAAATGAGGATGTTACATCTTGGTATCAGAGCTGAAGGTTGCAGCTCTTGGACCTATTGTGTCCATAATCTGATAAAAACCTGAATTTTCTTGTAACAGAAAATGGTTAGAACAAGGGGGAACGTTGCGAATAATGCTCCACCTGAAGGAGGGGCAGCAACAACCCAAAAGCTTGATGAGATCCTTGCTGCCCTGTTGGACACAAGAGATCGTTTAGCTGTACTTGAACAGCAAGTAATGGGAAATGAGGAGGAAGATGAAGCTGGTAATAACAATCAGCAACCTCCTGAGGACAACCCCGATTTGGGTGTTGATAATAATGCTGGAAATGCACCTGTACAACCAGAAAACAAAAAGGCCAGGTTGGCAGCAGAACTCACTAATGATATAAAAAGGATAAGTCCACCTAAATATGATGGCACCACATTAGGAGATGGAGCTGAGAACTGGCTCAGTGAAATGGAGAAGTACTTTGCAATAAGAAACTTCTCAGAGGAAACCAAAGCTATTTGGGGAGCCTATCAGCTTTCCCACGAAGCATCTTCATGGTGGGATAGCCGTAAAGCTGAGCTAAATATTGATGAGACCAATATTACTTGGGATCAATTTAAGGGCTATTTTAGGCAACGTTGGCTGCCACAACTTTTCTATGATCAGAAAATGACAGAATTCCAGAACTTAGCTCAAGGGAAGCTAACGGTAACTGAATACTGGGAGCGGTTTACAAAACTCCTCAAGTATGTACCGCAGTATCAAACTGACGAGAAGTTCAGAATAAGGAAATTCATCATGGGATTGAATCCCGTGATAGGGGGAGAGGTCGATGTTCACAGTCCAACCACTATGGAAGGAGTTGTTGAAAAGGCCATAAGACAAGAACAGAAATTAAAGGCTATTTCTGCTCATAAAGAGGAAGTGCGGAAGAAGATTGCAAACCCTTCTTCAACTTCACTTGCACCCAAAAAGGGACCATGGAAAAAGTTTGGAAACAGAAGTAAGTTTCCAGGGGATAATAGTAAGAAAGCAGTAGCAAATAAGCCTGCTGGAAATGTAAGGGATAATTTTGCCAAAAATTATAACAATGGGCAGAAGCCCTATGGAGGACAACGTGATAATTACAAGGCTGGAGGCAATTTTGAGCCTAAAAAGGGACCTGTAGGAGGCTGCTACAATTGTGGCAAAGACCACTACGCAAATCAGTGCCCTTTGAAGAAGGATGATCGTAATCAGCAGCATAAGATACATGCTGCAGTAGCAGACAAGCAAGCTGAAAAGCAGGTGACACCTATAGAAGTTCCGGGTAAGTTATTTGGCATACCTGTCACTATTCTTTTTGATACAGGAGCTACTGAATGTTTTATTTCTAGTAAACTTGCTTCTAAACTTAAGAGAAAAGCTGGAAAAATGGATAAATCTTGGACTGTACAGTATGGTAATAACTCTGTTCATACAGTGAGTATGTGTCTTTTTGGGGCAGTCCTTGACTTACCTAACTTTTCCACGGAAGTTGACCTCTATGTTACACCTTTGGGATCTTATGACATTGTCATTGGTGTCAATTGGTTAGCTGAACATAAAGCAAAAGTAGACTGTTATGAAAAGAATATAAAATGTTTAGATGATCGGCTGGAAACAACAGAGATTCAAGGGGTGAAACGGGAAATTTCAGTTAGAAAACTGTCAGCTATGCAGCTTAAAAAGGCTAAAAACAAAGGATGTACCCTTTATGCAGTAAAGATATCTGAATTTTCAGAAGAAGATGGTGATTCCATGAAACGATTTCCTCTGCTACAAAGTTTCAAAGATGTTTTTCCGGAGGAATTACCAGGTTTACCACCCAAGAGGGAATTTGACTTCACCATCGAAATCAAACCAGGAACGGAACCTATTTCCAAAGCACCTTATCGGATGACTACTACAGAGTTAGTCGAGCTTAAGGCACAATTGCAAGAACTTTTGTCTAAAGGTTTGATTAGACCAAGTGTTTCGCCTTGGGGAGCACCAGTAATATTTGTGAAAAAGAAGGATGGAACACTTAGGCTGTGTATTGATTATCGGATGTTGAACAAAGCAACAATCAAGAACAGATACCCACTTCCAAGGATCGACGATCTATTTGATCAGATGCATGGGGCAGCGGTTTATTCTAAGATAGATCTTCGATCTGGTTATCATCAGTTAAGGATTAGAGAAGAAGATATTCATAAAACAGCTTTCCGAACAAGGTACGGACATTATGAATTCACGGTTCTACCCTTTGGATTAACTAATGCACCCGCAGCTTTTATGAACTTAATGAATAATATCTTTCAAGAATATTTGGACAAGTTTGTACTTGTATTCTTGGACGATATTCTCATTTATTCTAAAAGTGTTGAGGAGCACAATGAGCATTTGAAGATAGTTTTGGGAATTTTGAGAAAAAGAAAGTTGTATGGTAAGTTATCCAAATGTTCTTTCTTTGATACAGAAGTTCACTATTTGGGTCATGTCATTAGTAAAGAAGGAATTGCTGTAGATCCTTCAAAAATAGTGGCAATAACTGAGTGGCCTGCACCAAAGAATGTGCACGAAGTAAGAAGCTTCATGGGTCTTGCTGGTTACTATAGAAAATTTGTTAAGGATTTTTCTAAAGTGGCTGCACCGATAACTTCATTGCAGAAGAAGGATAAGAAATTTATTTGGAATGATAAGTGTGAAACGGCTTTCAAAAGTCTGAAAATCCAGTTGACTTCTGCACCTATATTAGCTGTACCAGACCCTAATGGGAGCTTTACTGTTGTAACGAATGCTTCTGGGGAAGGCCTTGGAGGTGGTTTGTTACAAAATGATCAAGTCATAGCATATGAAAGTAGAAAACTTAAGTTACATGAGCTGAATTATGCTCCTCATGATTTGGAGCTTGCTGCCATTGTTCATGCACTTCAAGTCTGGAGACACTATTTACTTGGGAAACCTTTTGAGTTGAAAACTGATCACTTAGGACTGAAATATATTTTCACTCAGCCTAATCTAAATGCCAGACAGAGAAGGTGGTTAGAGTTTTTATCCCAATATGATTTTTATATTAGCTACATCAAAGGGAAAGAGAATAGAGTAGCAGATGCTCTAAGTCGTAGGAGTCCGGGACGTTAGGGACAAAAAGTATACGAACCGGCCGTGATCGCCCGAAATGATTCTGAAACGCAGCAAAGGGACAATTGGGCCAAATTTTCATAGTACACGAAAAGGGCGCGAACCTGTCGGATCGATAGAGAAAAAATTGACTAACTGCTGAGTCAGCAGTTTGGGACATACTTCGTGGGCCAAAAGGACGCGAACCGGCCGGATCGGCCGAAATTATGGAACTCATTGTCCCGGAACAGTTGGGACAAAGGGCGAGAACCATGAACCGGGATGAAATTGTCCTAGACGGTCCAACCAGCATACGTGTCTTCAGTGGGCGCGAACCGGGGGTTCGCCTTCAGCATGGAGCACCGTGCCAAATTTGACAAAGGGACATCCAATGGACAAAAATAAACGAAATGGCCGAAGGTATTTGTGGAAGAAAAGAAGGTCAACATTTGACCCGTGGAAATCTTCAATCGGCCATAACTTTTGACTCCGAGCTCTTTGGTCCGATTTTCAAAAAATTAGACTTTCTGGAATGAGCACGACGTTCAATCCAGGTTACATGGGTAGATATATCTAAATAAAATGAAACATCTTCGACTCCAAAAGGATCCAGAATGCTCATTCCCGTCAGATGACAGAAAACACCTGCCCATACAAAATAGCTTGGCACTCAGAAGGCCATAACTTTTGCATTTATCAACAAATCACACAAAATTGGTACCGTTGGAACTAGTGGTTCCGAGCCCGATGAAAGCAATCAAGAAATTCCAGATTTGATTAAGAATTGTATTAGCATTTTTAAGAAAACGTAGCCGGATTCAGAAACAGTGTTTTATTTGGTAGCTTAGGAGTGCAATTAAGAGGCATGGTCATCACTCCTTCATCTGCTGCAGCACATTTCAGTATGGGGACCCTTTTTAAAGTGAATGTATGAACATCATTTAAGTTCACTCAATTTAATGCCTCTTACAACTGGTTGAAGGACAGATTTCGGGATTTCCATTTTCCTTTCTCTTTTCATCTCATTTTTCTATAAATTGAAGTGTTGGGCTCATTGTAAAGGGAGATAGTTTTTGGGTAGCAAAATCTCTGCCAAAAATTGCTTTGTGAAGCTTCATGTGTTGCAGGCCCTTGTAGTGGACTCCTTGCATGGTGATTTTTCCCTTATTTTGTAATAGATGAACTGTGCATACCAGGAAGAAATAAAATATAAGTTTGTGGATGTATCTTCCCCTGCTGTGTTTTGAAGAACATTCTTCTTGCCCCTTTAACCTCATTCTGCAGATATATGTGTGTCTATTTATTATGCTCTTGTAACGGATTCATTATCATTGTGTGTGCTTGGAATATTCTGTGAATGCATTTTGCTATACAATGGAGAACTGTCATCACCTCTTCTAGTATGCATTTTGCCTCTGTATTTTTCACACATTGGAAAGATTATCCTCAACACCCTCCTTTTCTGGTGTATCACCTCTTTAGTGTAGGCTTTTTTTCCATGCATCTATCCATGGTCCCTTGGAAATTTAGATTAGAAAGATTAGTTTCTCCTGCATTAGAGTAGATTTTGATAGGTAGTTTAGGAGCAAGAACCAGCTTTCTCTGGAGACTATCTCAAAGTAGCAAGTCCCACAACTTGGAGATAGTACCCATGTTATCCAATCACACTGGATGCTGAGTGAGGAATTTTATGATCAACATCCAGGGGTGCTATGATTTTGATAACAGCTACGGAAAAGAGAATCATAACAGGCAAGTCTAGGAAGCACATTTCTACTCTTATAACATTAAGAACTCAGTTTAAAAGGATGAGGTAAAAAGTGCCTCAGAATCTAATATATACTTTCAGCAAGTAAAAGCAGTGCTTGCTGCAGAACCTAATGACGAAAGGTATAAGGGCTTTCATTTTGATAATGAAGGAATCTTACGTTATGAAAACAAGGTATACGTACCTATGCTGAACGATTTGAGAAAGAAGTTGTTAGTTGAATTTCATGATTCGCCTTTCTCTGGACACCCGGGTATCACAAAAATGCTTGATGATCTGAAACAACAATACTTTTGGAAAATTATGAAAAAGGATGTTTTGATTTTGTGACTCATTGTCTGGAATGTCATCAGGTTAAGGCAGAACACATGCACCCTACTGGACTATTATATCCTCATAGCATACCGCAGTACAAATGGCAAGTAATAAGCATGGACTTTGTACAAGGGTTACCTATGTCCAGGAATAAACATGATGTTATCCTGGTAGTTGTAGATAAACTAACTAAGGTAGCTCATTTCATCACTGGAAATAGGATGATTCACCAGTGTTAGCCAAAAGATTCATACACAAAATTTTCAGATTACATGGTGTACCAGAATTGATTATATCTGACAAATCCTAAAATGACGTCAAGGTTTTGGCAAACTACTTAATACAGCTCTTGGAAAGAAACTAAACTTCAGTTCTGCATATCATCCAAGAAACGGATGGACAAACTGAGAGAGTAAATCAAGTGTTGGAAGACATGTTACGAATCTCCTATTGCATGGATCAACAGTATAAATGGGAATAGTATCTTCCATTAGTTGAATTCGCATACAAACAACACTTATCACTCATCTCTTAAAATGGCACCATTTGAAGCACTTTATGGAAGAAAGTGTAGAACCCCTGTTAGTTGGGATAGTGTTGAGGATAGAGTGGTAATTGGACCAGAAATCCTCACTGAAATGGAACAACAAGTTAAGCTGATTCGTGAACGATTAAAGGAAGCAGCAGATAGGCAGAAGAGCTATGCTGACCTAAGTGGGTTGATCGAAAATTTGAGCTTGGTGAAAAGGTTTTTCTTCCTGTTAAACCCAGAAAGAGTTCTATAAATTTTGGCAAGGCTGCCAAGTTGTCACCTCGTTTCATGGGACCTTTCGAAATTGTCGAAATAATCAATCCTGTAGCTTATCAATTAGCATTACCACCTGCTTTATCTCGCATGCATGATGTTTTCCATATTTCTTTGCTTAAGAAATACGTTTCAGACTTGTCACATGTTTTAAATTGGAATTCCTTGCAGGTCTACACCCAGATATAATCGTAGTTAAACCCATACGAGTGCTGGAAACTCACAAATTGCATTTGAGAAATCATGAAATACATCAATGTAAGGTCCAGTGGGACCATTTTAGCAAAGAAAGTGCAACTTGGGAAAATCTGGAAGAGATGAAAATTGCTTTTCCTTTTCTTTTTCAACAGAATTAAATCTGTTGACAAAACATTTCTTTTTTAATTATTATGAACTTATCTTTTTCATGTCTATATGAAAGCCAGTTTTGAGGCAAACATTATTCAGGCTGAATAAAATGTATCGTGACATTGAATTCTAGAACTATTCAAGTTGGAAATAGTCACATTTTTTTTGTGAACCAATAAATTGGTTGACCTGAAGGTTAATCAAATGTGTAATCATCGGGATGATGAATCTTTTAGGAGGGAAGCATGTAACACCCTGAACATTGTTACTTTCTCCTGAGCATTCAAGTGTTGATATATGATTTCTTCTGTAAAAAGGACGTGTTCCTTTGATTTAGGGAAGTCATGCTTGATATGGATTGTATCTTCTTTGCTCTTGAAGATCTTTGACTGAGCCAGGATATGCTTGGACTCTTTTATTCTTTCATTTTTGCACCTGAGTTTAATCTGATTTCAAAATGAATTGTGGATTTATCCATCTTTATGACTCAGCCTTGGATCAGTGGCATTGATCCAAGAGATGTTTTAAGTTTATTCAGGATGAACAAAAATTATAGACCTTACGAAGGTTGCAAGGTCTGAATGTGTTGAATAAGCAATTCCGGAGTCTAACTCAGGCTGATTGTGTTAAATGAATTGGTTCCCAATATTGTAATATCAGGAAGGTCTAGATCTTGAGCCAGGTAATAAATTCAGATATATTTATTGCTAGCTTATTATCAATGCCAGGATTGAATCCATTTCGGGAATGTATCTATTGGTTCTTATACTGAACGATTCTATTTGTTAGACCTAAACTAGGATTCTATTAAGGTTAATAACCTAAACCTAAACTATAACCTAATGGGTTATATTAGTGCTAATCTAACCTAGGCCTAAACTATAAGCTAAATGTTCTAAGGTTAGTGACCTAGCGCTAAGGAGGTTAGACTAAGTATCACCTTAAGGTCTAACCTAAGTTTCTAACCTAACTAATGATCATGGAAGAAAGGGACCTATGAAGGGGTGCGAGCCATGGGCGGTAGTTTCTATGGCATTAAATGAGATGGATAAGTATGAAGGACAAGGGATTTGGTGGAAGTTTCAAATGGCTAGTGAAATCCGACGTGGCAGAGTTGCCAAATCTAGAAATGGTCTTTGGTTTGTTTTTGTCCATCGCCAACTATGGCGGTCGGTGGCAATGGAGATTGAGCGGGAATTTTAGAGTTAATGCAATTAATGAACTCAGTTTCCGAGCTCAGATTTCTCGGGAAGACATGCAAAATGGAAAACTAGTTAGTTGTTTGGTTTTCCATGCGCCGGTTTTCTCTCTGTTTGATCACTGGTTCTTCGAACCAGTCTACTTGGTGTTGCATGGCAACTATGAGAATAACTAGCTTTTTTCTCTGTCGAGGAAAGTTTATAAGGCATGGAAATAACAAATTATTGTTGTTGAATCTAACGTGGAAGAAGAGGAGAAGGCTCGAGCTCTTTCAGAGGTCTTCTTTGGATTTTTAAGCGACATTACCAGGCATGTTAGGCCCTAACTTTTAAAAATCTTGCTTTCCTTCAAATGATTTCATTAGAACAACTCTGTTCAGATGATTTTTGGTCCAGTTGGTTTTTATGGTAGCATTGTATGAATTAGTTTGTTGTATCTTCCTGTTGGTTAGATTATTCAGTCGAACCCTTGCTGGGTGTACATTTTGTTTCGTACGGTTTAATTATCTTGCTATGTTTTGCATTTCGGTTAGATTTCGTAGAAATGCTTGCAAGGATAATGTACGAATTTGACTTTATTGGAGTCCATAAAAATGCTTTCTTGCTTGGTATAGACTGTTGTTGAAGCCTTGTTGTTAACACTTGTGGAGATTGATACAGTTGGAATTCTTGGAAATAGATAGTATCTTTCTACTTCAATAGAAGTTTATTTGAGAATACTAAATGAGTACAACTCATTTTTTAGTCCTTGAAAAGTAACATACGTTTCTACTTCTATAGGAGTTCAGTCGTGAATACTGTATGTTATTGATACAGTTGGAATTCTTGAATTTAATATGTATCTTATATCTTTCTACTTATGTAGAAGTTTATTTGAAGAATACTACATGGGTTTGACTCCTTTTTGAATCCTTGAAGCGTATATTATGTTTTTCTCTTCTGTATAAGCTCTGTTGTGAATACTATTGTTATGGAATCAGTCAGAGTCCTTCCTAGGTAACTAGTGTTTCTACTTTTGTGTAAGCTCAGTTATGAATACGGTCGGTATTGACTCAGTGAGAGTCCTTGAAATGTATCTAGTATTTCAAACTTCTGTCAAGCTTGGTTATGAAAGTTGTTGTTTTGTTAAGAATACTAAATGATATTGACTTCGATGGAGTCATTGAAAGGTAATTTATGTTGTAACTTCTATAGAAGTTTGCTATGAGTACTTTTAGGATTCTTAAATTGTTGTCATATGAATTCAACTTCAATTTAAACCTTGATTATAAGTATTCAATGGATTTGACATTATTGGAATCCATGATATGCTGTGTGTTGGCTCATTTCTCGATTTCAGCCCTCGCTGAGCATGCATATCGTTTTGATTCTTTCTTATTATCGTTGTGTTATGTTCAGTTCGATTCTGAGGAATTAAAGGTTGGGGTTTATTTATCAACTTGACTTTGTTGATACCCTGTAATATTTTGTAGTAACTCAACTTCAAATGAAACCTTGAGGAAAATTTATTGGTATGGAACTCCGTTCCTGTGAGGACCTAGTTGTGAATGTTCTTCTTGAAAATGACTTCTAATTTACACCCATGTTGTATAATCATAGGGATTTGGCTATTTGAATGAAGTTATGCATATTGTGTTTTGACTCTGCGTGAATGTCACTGTATTTCATAAGGAAACGTTAATTGTTTTAATGTGATCTTGTTTCAAGTTTGACTGAAACAAAGAGCTCTTAGCTGTACCATGATAGGTGATGGTGTTGGATATTTTGCATGTTGTTGAATAATATGGAAAGATTTATTGAGCCTTTCTGGGGTCAGATATTTTATTATTGCTTGTCGTGTGAACTCTTGTATTGCTTAATAATCTATACGTGAATTTTATATTGGAATTCTGGTGAAGCTGTAGTATCTTCTTGTGGCCTCGGCTGATTTAGTCACATGCATATAGTGTAAATGTATTACTCTTGAGAGGATGGTACAGTCATGAACATGATTGGAATGGAATATGAATGTCTCTATTTATTTCTCCTATGTTGTTAAGTTATGTTGATATCTATAACTGTATGAATAATAAGTTATTCTCTCCTTATCTAGAAACTATGAATGTTTTCTTCGCTTGTATCCTTATGTGATCTCTACGGTAAGTGTAGATCAAGAATTTCGCGCTTGTTACCTGTCCAAGTTAATGCACCAAACTAAACACAAAAACCCTGAAAAACATCAATGAAATTGATACCTGATGAAGATGTAGACGGATGAGGAAGCCGATGTAGACAAGACGGGCGCACACCGAGCAATTCGCACAATAGATCCGAATAACCTGCAAAACACCGATGCTTGACAGAAAAAGACCACGTTAAAAGATATTTAAGTGGACTGCCCGAGAAGCGGGTCCGAGAAGCGATAAGCTTCCTCGGTGGATGTCAGTCCACGTTTTCAATTAAGAAAAGAAGCATACATGATAAAAGATGTAAATAAAGACTAGATTTTCTGATTGCAGTAATAAAACAGAATCTAAACAGCAGACAAAAAGTACAGAAAACAGGGAACTATGAAATAAATGCTGGATTTGTGTTACATGTATCCTTTTACCTATCTGCAGATAAATCGGCGTCGACTGGGTAGAATCGGCGTCGATTGATACTGGTCGGCGTCGATTGAGGGGGCGTCTGGATAAGATCAGTCGACTGGAGACAGATCAGTCAATCAGGGACTGTGCGACAAGATTCGGGAATTGGAAGGTGAATGTGGTCTGCTGGATGTGCCGAAGTTGGCGAGACACTGGAACAGGGTCACCAGATGATAGATGGTGGTGTGCAATGCTGATGCGACAGGGACAGAGTAACGGTGCTCCTCTCAGGGATTGATTTGGACAGGATCTGCCCTAATTTGATACAATTGATGCTAAGAAGATCTCTCTTTCTCTCAACCTATATCTTTCGCTCTCTGCTCTCAAGTGCTTTTTCGCTCGTTCGTAATCTCTTCTTCGGTCTCTTCGGTCCTTCGGTCCCTAGAACTGAGTTCTGGACTTGCTTTTATAATCGGCGCCGCTCCTATAAAATCGGCGCCGACCATATGGGTCGGCGCCGATCGCGGAAAAGACTCCCGAGATGGCCAAAAATGATCGATTCGAGAAAGATAAGACTTATCCTGACTACGGGAAAATATCCCGCTTAGGGAAGATTAAAAATAGATGTGATACATGGGTAGAATAAATTTGGGGTGGATAAGTGATTAAGATGCATGGGAAGAAGCGTAATTAAATATTTAATATTTAATCACTCATGGGTAAGATGTGATGGGATGAATTAAATTTGGAATAAGTGATTAAATCACAAATTGGATAATATCCCAAGGGGATAGTTGGTGACGTAAACGTGCCCCAGGTTACCTAAGCAAGTAAACGAATGTGAGGGACACTAAATTGAGAAACCAATTTTAGGTGTCTACATTTTGCCCCTTTTTGTCAAGTAACTTGCGATAAGCAAGGTTATGAGACAAAAACAAGGAGATGGAAGAAGAGAAGAATTTGTGGTGATGTGATCCCCCTCAAACTAGGGATGGGATGGATGATAGAACAGATGATCCTGAGTTTGAAAGAGGTAGATGAAAAATGCAGGATGCCCCAGTCGGATATCTGGAGTAGATCTGATCATTGATGACGCATAAAAATAAACAAAAGGGCAGCAACCTAAGGAACTCACATTGGTAGGGAAAACTAGCCGGTCTCCTCATGAGACGACGTTAGTGCCTACAGACCCATGAGTGTAAGGAGAACTGCAAAAATAGTCAGCATCTAGAGAGAGACACATTGGTAGGGACAACTAGACGGTCCATAAATCAGACGATGTTAGTGCCTACAGACCCGCGTAACTCTAAGCTGCCAAAAAAGTACGAGTGTCCCATGCAAAAGGGAACAAACCCGAAATAGACAAGGATATCTAAAAGATGTGTCAAAAGGCAAAATTCAGCACATCAACAATGGTCAGATAGATAAGTAAGCCAAGTATCAACACTATGGCAAAAAGATATGGAAAATCGGCGGCGACCAAACTAATCGGCGACGATCAAAACAAACGGCGTCGACCAAAAAAATCGGCGCCGACCAATCCAGACGCATATAAATATGCGAACGGAAAACGTAAACGATTTATTTGCAACGTGACGATTGATTCAGACAGAGATAGATTTGTGATTTGAACACAATGGAAGCCTCTGGGAGCGGACAGAAGCGCAGGAGGACACGACCTGGGGTAAGTGATCATTCTTGAACCCACTTTTTTTATTATTTTATTTTTTTTGTTTTTGATTTTTTGGTGCATGGGAGGCCAGGGACTGGTTTACGTCTGGCCAGGAAGTCGGCGCTGATTGGTTTAATTGGCGTCGATTTGTTGTGGATCGGCGTCGATTGCTGAGTAATCGGCGCCGACTTAAATGAATGACGCCGATTTTATTAAATCGGCGCCGATTGAAATATAGGCATTTTTTTTTTTTGTTTTTTGATGGTTTTGGAAGATGAGATTTGGGGAAATAAGAGACTAATTATGTTTTGTGATGTCGTGGATGCAGGCACGAGAGGCTCTTCATATGAGGGATGCCATCCCTGAGCTATTGGAGACGATCCTTCCTGATGTGACAGATGCAGACTGGCAGCATTTAGAGCTAGCCGGGCTCGGGGGTTTCAGATATTATAGACGAGTGCCACGAGATGTGGAGCTCATGCGGGCACTAGTGCGACGGTGGGACAGCCACACGTGCACATTTTGGTTCAGGACGGGTGAGATGACGATCACCCATGAGGATGTATTCAGGATCCTCAGATTACCGATTACTAGGGACCCGATCGAGATCACACCTCGGGAGCAGCAGCAGAGGGCCCTGGTGCGATTATACAGAGACAGAGCAGATGACTCGGAGATAGTATCTGGGGCAGTGAGGATAGCCTCACAGTACAGGCAGGATAGCCCTCGGAGCAGGCGGATAGCCTTGATTCAGATGGCTATATCCTATTTTGCCCTGCCAGACTCAGGAGGTGGGAGATTCCCATTGCTACTGCTAGACTGCGTTTGCGACATCTTGCAGTACAGACAGGTTTTTGCCTTTGCCGATGCCCTGATAGCTCAGGTATATTATGAGCTATGGATGTACACCACTGGTCGGAGGACAGGGATCGATGTCAGCTTTGTGCTTCATTGCTGGGCATACGAGCATATAGCAGTGATCAGGCCATCCGGGCTTCCTTGGATGCCAGCAGCAGTGGGGGGTGTTGACTATGGATTTCGGAGATGGCGGGCTGACATGGCCGCAGGAGATACAGGTAGATCAGCCGAGTGGTACTCTGAGCGTTTCAGGACGCTTACACCAGATCAGGTCATCTGGAGGCCATATCGGGCATTTCCGATATGGGTTGGTCAGGATGCCCACTTGGTAGCATTGAGACGGAGTCGGGTGGTCAGGGGCCGTAGGCCAGATATGTGGGAGCGAGTCCCATTTATGCGGATACTGAGACAGTTTGGCCTAGTACAGACAGTACCGGCCACCTACATGCCGTATAGGCGGGATAGCAGAGAGACGGATTTGCCGATTTTGATCCCGGCAGACCCATTGAGAGAGGCCCCACCCTCCACAGACAGTGATGATGACGCGGGGGTGGATGAGGGCTACGCAGCATGGTACGACACCGAGCTTCCACGACATCTCCCGCCCTCTATAGATGTTGATGAGGAGGACATAGCTGCTACGCTGGACAGATTAGAGGGAGAGCATGCCACCCTCACACAAACACATCAGGTAGCACTGGAGGAGATCAGGGCTTTGACGGAGGAGAGGGATGCCCTGATTGTGGAGAGAGACACCGCTCGCCAGGAGCGAGATACAGCGATCCAGCAGAGGGACCGCTACTTTCGGCACAAGGAGGCCCTCAGGGCCAAGTATGGGGAGACAGGTGCCACATCAGAGTCTGGCACACAGGGTACGACCCTAGGAGGGGTACCACCAGCAACGCGCCCCCAGCAGCATTGTTATGAGCACCGGGTACTGTGAGCCTGAGCACGTACCAGTCTCTCCTCGCTGAGGTGAGATACTACGAGGATGCCCTAGCGCAGCATGCCCCAGATGTGCCTCGATACGGGGCGAGGAGGAGAGCAGCGACGGCTACGGTGAGCGGATCCTCGGGTGGAGGGAGTACTGGGAGAGATCGAGGTAGGCCGAGACCTCCAGCAGTAGGTACATCGAGCTCGATAGGCGGCGGCCAGGAGAGACAGCCAGGTGCAGAGGAGGGTGGAGGGGATAGTGTACTCCATGCGTCAGATTTTACTATATAGAGATTTGATAGATTTTGTATTTATATAGTGATGTAGCCTCGATTGGAAGGCATTGTATAGATGGCTTGATTGGAAGCCACCCATTTTTGTACAAACACACATGTATATATAGATTGATCACGTTATTTGTCATATAATTGTACTCATGCTTTTAATTTTGGTATACATGGGTGGATGGATATAGATAGAGGATAAAATAGATGTGATTGGATAGATATAGATTGATAGATGATAGAAATAGAAGTGGATAGAACTTTGATAGATGGACATGATGTAACTCGGATGTACATGTGTTTAAATATTTTGATGGATATATAGATGTGATTGGATAGACATGATGATGGATAGAGGACATAAATAGATGTGTACCTTAGATGTGACGTATTTTTCGATATTTTGATGGATAGATAGACTAGATGTGTTTGAAAATAGATATAGATAGATGTAATGTTACTTGAGAAATGAACAAAGTGATTAGATGATGTGATAGATAGGTAGGAGTTTTGATAGTTGATAAATTGTGATTTGATATTAACATGTGAGATGTCAATTTAACATTTTGATGAAAATAATTGGAAATACTCTCTGTGAAGAGCCAAGGATGTAACGGAAACATGACATTGACTTAGAAATAGAAGGAAATACACCCGGAAAAGAAGGGAAATGATAAGCTGGGCTCCCAACCGACCATAAATAGAATCTTGGATAAGAAACCAAAAGATCATGCATACAAGGCCCTATATGAGGTTAAAATAAACCTAACACTAACTAGCCGCAAACCAGATTTAGGAGGGAAACGGAAGGAGAAAGTAAGTAAGTATCTTGTTGAAATTTACAAGGGATAGAATACATGTTCATACTGGGAAAATAGGATTCTCCATATGATCGACAAAAGGTCTTATAATCTCAACTTCATGATCTCTGACAGAAAAGCAAACTGATCAAAGCGGGAAGTTTTCTAAATATGGAAAGACTGATCAATACGGGAAGTCTTTCAGTGATGCTAACAAGTGTATAAACTGACTAAAAGGCTGATCAATTACAAGAAGCCTTGAGATATTCCTTTGAGAAACAGCCGTCCTTCAAGGGAGCGGTTTGTATTTTGAATTTTAATGATAGCCATCCTTCAAGGGCATGGTCTATATCTTTTAGAATTTTTGATTCACTTGATAATGTATGGATAGCTGTCCTTCAAGGGATCAGTCTATCTTTTTTGGATAGCATCTCTTTTTTTTTTTTTTTTTTGAAAATCTTTTTGGAAGAAACTGAGTTTAGACCTAGATAGATCAGATAGAGGGGAGGAAAACATATAAGAGCATGCACTCATGCCCCGAGCAGATCCGATTAAGATAAGCACTTGGGACAGATGAAGTGGTAATTAAGGTATTCCTACCATGAGGAGGAACATATCCAAAAGAAAAATGCAATGAGTAGAGCCGTGATACTCATATTTAAGGTAAAAAAAGACAATAAGCGGAGAACCATATAGTTTTGAATCACCATGAAAGTACATGACTGGTTGTTAGGATGGATGAAATATCTGTCTTGCGACTAAATTTGTGTAAGATAGATTTTAACAATAGAAGGTCCATAGATGCAAGGCATTAAGAGGTTCCAGCTTCAGGTACACCATCCATGGAGGATAGACGATAAGCCCCAGACCCATATTTATGAGTGATAATGTACGGGCCCATCTAGCTGGGAGAAAACTTACCACGCTGACTCCTTTCGAGTGTAGTGACATTTTGGTTTTCTTTAAGAACCAGGTCACCAATTTTGAAGTCACGTTGCTGCAAGTGCTTGTTGTAAGCATGTTTGACACGCTCAAGATAGACTTGATGATGTTCAAGAGCGTTGAGATGCCACTCATCTAATAATTCAAGCTGTGCTAGACGATTTTGACGATAGTCCTCATCAGAGACAAATTCTCTGAGAGAAACACGGAGAGATGGGATTTGGACTTCCAAAGGAAGAAAAGCCTCAGATCCATAGACGAGAGAGAAAGGAGTAGCACTAGTAGGGGTACGAATTCTAGTCCGATAAGCCTAAAGAGCAAAAGGGATATGTAAATGCCAATCCCTACCAGCTCGACTAGTTACCTTTGCGTGGATACTACGTGAAGTTTTATTGGATGCTTCGGCTTGGCCATTAGCTTGAGGATAGTATGGAGAAGAAAAATTGAGTTTGATATTGAAAGCGTCGCAGAGGTTCTGCAAATCAACATTCTTGAAGGACTTACCATTATCTGTGATGAGTTTTTGTGGAACACCAAAGCGATAAATGATGTGCTGATAGACAAAATCAACTATGGGTTTAGCTTTTGTTAAAGAAAGAGGGATAGCCTTCACCCACTTAGTAAAGTATTCCATGGCAGTAATGATAGAATGATGACGCTGTGAAGAATGGGGATTGATGAGACCAATAAGATCAGGACCCCATTGCGAAAAAGGCCACAAATCCGCTACAGGTTGTAAAGCTTGACTAGGGATATGTGTGAGATTGGAATGTTGTTGACACTTAACACATTTCTTAGTGTATTCACAACAATCTCGATTAAGAGAAGGCCAATAATATCCTAAACGTAAAATGTGTTTAGCTATGGCCAAGCCACTAAAATGTCCACCACAGATACCGTCATGGACCTCTTGGATAGCTTAGACGATTCATGGGTTTTGAGGCACCGAAGAAAAATACCATCAAATTCGTGTTTGTAGAGGACCCCACCTAGAATAGTATAGCGATTAGTGCGTAGGATAAAAGATCTTCTACCATTGGAAGTCAGATCTGGAGGAAGCACCGAATGAGATAGATAATCAACGATCTGTTGATACCACTCATCCTGAGTATTGGTTGTGATAGTATGGATTGAGGTTAGTTTCCTAAGATGAGATGGTTGATCTAATCGTTGCACAGCCACATAAAGTCGCAAGTCCTTGGTAAAAGGTGGGATAAGCGAGGCTAACGAAGCCATTGTATCTGCGAATCGATTCGCAGTGCGAGGAATAGCTTGGATAGTGAATTTATCGAAAGATTGGAGTTGAATGAGAATGATATCACGATATTTTTGAAGGATAACATTCTTGCATTGATAGACGCTCGTGACTTGATTAACGATGAGTTCAGAATCACCAAAGATGTCAATATGAAGAGCGCCAAGATTAATGGCATTTTGAAGACCCAAAACAAGAGCTTCATATTCAGCCATATTATTGGTGCACTCAAAGTTCAATTTGTGTGTGACTGGGATAGTCGTATCCCAAGGAGGGATCATCATGAAACCTGCACCTCCCCCTTGCTGGCATTTGGATCCATCAAAGAAGAGTTTTACTTTAAATGGAGACAGAACTAAATCAATTTGTTGGATAAATTCATCGAGGAATTGAGCAAGGGGGACTTGAGTGTCCAGAAGAGGAGCATCAGCTAATTGATCTGCAATGACCTGACCCTTGATAGAATTTTATGAGATAAACTTGAGATTAAATTCTTTCATAAGCATGAGCCAACGAGTGATACGATCATTGTGATAAGGCTTTGCATGTATTGTCTTGAGTGGATTGACACTTGTGACAATGTAAGTTTTGTGATTAAGGAGGTAATGATGAAGCTTAGAAGTTACGAAGAAGAGAGCACAACACAGCTTTTCAGCTTCGGAATAATGTGTTTCATACTCATGGAGGGTGTGACTGATGTAATAGACAGCTTGTTCTTTACTGCAAGCGTGTCCCGATGCGAAATCATGGCTCCTAGAGCATGGTCAGTCACAGAGATATAAAGATAGAATGGATCCCCCTCGCATAGAGGTGTAAGCATAGGTGGAGAAAGAAGATAACCTTTGAGATCATCAACGGCCTTTTGGAAATTCTCATCCCATTCAAAATGAAAATTCTTACAGAGGAGATGATGAAAAGGTTGACAACGGTCTGAAAATTGTGAGATAAAACGACGCACTGATTAAAGACATCCTTAGAGACTGCGGAGCTGCTTTAAGTTAGAAGGGGGAGGCATCTCAAGGAAAGCTTTTATTTGCTTGTGGGGTCTACTTGAATGCAGCCCCTAATGGAAATGACAAAGCCTAAAAGTGTTACCAGTTGAGAACGCCATAACATGCACTTAGATGGATTTAGATGAAGACAAAATCGAATAAGCCTCTCAAAGAGAGGTGCAAGGTCTATGAAAAGATGATCCCGACGGTGTTTGGGCTTACCGAGGATATCGTCAACGTAATCTTCTATAGTGGCGATTTGTGCAAGAGATCATGGAAGATGTAGGTTATTTCTCGCTGATAGTTTGCTTCTAACGTTCTTAAGACCGATAGGGATTGACACGATAACAAAAGGTCCCCCAAGGAGTTATGAAAGAAGTCTTATGTTGGTCTTCTGGTGTGATGAGAATTTTATTATACCCAGAAAAACCATCCATAATAGAAATCATCTCATGACCCGCAGTTAAATCTATGAGTTGGTCAATATTAGGTAGGGGAAAATCATCTTTTGGACAAGCAAGATTAAGATCCCGGAAGTTGGTACAAATTGTTCCTCCTTTCCAGCAAAAGGTCACTTTCTTCCAGAAGGTTCTTGATAACGGCATTAGAAGAGCTTTACATTGTGGTATCATCAACCCGGAGTTGGATGGTAAGCACAAATCAGATCAGAGTTAAACAAGCGGTTGCAACTCCTTTAGGGTTATAAGGTTTAATCGGAGGAAGGGTTACTGGATGAAGATTGGATGCAGTTGATGAAGGATTTCGGTTAACTAGAATCCGGTAGACGAAGATATTGAGGATAGAGATGATGAGATGGTTCTTTATGACCAACCGAAGGCTTGCCGAGGTAAGAGGACTTGCATGTTAAAGTTTAACAGTCCTGTTTAGGGAATCCTCTTATTTGTTTGGACATTTGGAGGAGCAGTCTTGGGCACTTGAGATGGGAGTAAGTGAGACATGATTGACTTTGGTGGAGGAGGAGCCCCTAAAATAGATTTTGAAGATGATGGAGATGTGACAAATTTTGCGGTCTTTGGAGAGTCAAAGGGGGTTGCTTGGTCGAATGTACTGATGATTTAGATAATGTCGGTTTAGAAGAGGAAGAAGCTCCCAAAGTAGGTGAGATTGGAGGAAGATAGGGTGTCTTGGTTGCTTTGGTAATGAAGATGATGATCCTGATAGAAGAGGTGACGTCTTTTTAGTAGGTAAGTCTAAACTTTTCGGGGTATTGGCTGAGAATGTGTTGTGGAAGAAGATGATGGCTTTGATAAGTGTGTAGAAGAAGATGCCTTCTCAGCGGGCAAATCCAATCATTTATGAGGCGTGGAGAGAGATTTTTGTGGAAGAGCACCAAGAGTTTTGATGGTCCGAAATATGGGCTTTCCTTTTTCAGGGATGGTGACGACTTCAACGGCATAAGGTGATTGTAACCTTTTTGGGGGAAGCAAATGGGGAGATACCAAGATGGTGTAATGTTAGATTTTGGTTGTCTCGGTTTAGGTTCAGGAACCGAGTGTATAGGTGTTGGTGCTACTTCTTTTGATTTTTCCTGGTAGGTTGAAGTAACATTGGTGATGGAAGAAGGGGGTGATGAAGAAGCAGTTCCTTGCGAAGGGACTACTTCTGATGCAGTAATCATGGGTGAAACTACTGTAGGAAAAGAGATAGGAAGAGTCAAAATTTTGCTTCCGTTGAAGTTGGCACAATGATAGGTATGTTCACCAAGGGCATAGTTGCAGCGGGAATGGGAGCAACAGAAGTGGATGTGTCTGAAGTGGAAACTCGAAGGGATGTAATTGCCTCGAGTATTGAAAGAATGTCTGATGATGAGACAGATGAGGATGACACTGTCTCGGGTATGGATGGAAGTGTCAGGACAAAGGAGCGGAGAACCAGATGACTCCGTGCTTAGTAATGTAGGAATATTCAAAGGTGGGTTATCTGAAGATGGATGGAATTCCAGTGATTGGATGAAGTGGAAGGAGGTTCTGATTCGATTGAAATGGTGTTTGTAGATGGTTGGTTTCAGAAGAAGATTCCATCAGTAGAAATGAAGTTGATAGTGTGGGTGTTTGATTTTTGAGATTCCGAAGAATTATGATTCAGGGGCATGATTGGGGAAAGGTTGTTTAAAAACATCCAGTGCTTGATTTGGGGGAGCATTTGGGTTATCCAGAATGAGCTCGCCTTTATCAATGAATTTTTGGACAAGGTTTTTGAAAGTCTGGCATCGTTCGATGTCATGACCCTTGGTTCTGTGATAATGACAAAATCGTTTTCCCTATACCAGAATGGGCGTTCTTGGCTTTCATCATATCCCTAATGGGGGGAAGTTCGATCATGCGAACTTCCAACATTTTTTCTAAGATAGAGGAATATGATTCCCCCAAGGGAGCAAAGGATCGAGATGATGAAGCCCCTTTTCGAGCAAGATGAAGGAATCTCTTCGTGATGGTTGATTAGGAGTACTATCGGTTCTTGGTGTTTTTAATACGATAGCATTGGTGGACCCTTGATTCTTATCTTTAGGAGGGAAAGAATTTGGTTTGGTGAACCGAGAGAAATCTGGTTTAGATTTGGAGCGAAGTTTTAGCTTTCCTTGTTCAATGGCACGAGATTCGAGTTTGCGTGCCATCGTGAAGGCTTCTTCGAAGGTATGAAAAGTTTGGATCCTTAACGTGGAAGAAATGTGACTAGCACAAGATCGAGGTAAACAACTCGATCTGTTGGGATTGAGGAAGGGAGAAAGACAATTGGTTGATTATCCCTCTCCAACGAGCGACAAAGTCTGCAATAGACTCATCATCGAATTGGCGAATGTTGTAAAGATCTGTAATTGAGATCTTATGCGCAATATTTATTGAAAAGTTTTCAACAAACATCTGGGCCAATTGAGAGAAAGAAAATAAGGAATGTTGAGGAATATTATTGTACCAGTCCAAAGCGGGAGAAGCCCGCTAGAGACATAGGAAAGGTACGGAGCATGAGTTCCTGATCTTGGACGATGAGGTAGCAAGCATGTTTGAATGCTCGCAGATGTTGTTGAGGGTCTTCCCGACTATGAAATTTTGAAAATTTGGGAAGTTCCCATTGGGGAGGATAAGGCTTAAAAGCCACCGAAGGATGAATGGGTTCATTGCACACTTCTTCAAAGGAGTATGAAGGACGGGCTCCTTTTGTGGAGGCTTCCAAGTCTGCCATTTTATTGAAGAGAATTTGAACTACGTCAGATTGGGGAGGAGGTACATTGGTATGTCCTACATAAGAAGCAAGTGGTGGATGTTGTTGGGGGTGTCAATGGGGGATTCATCTGTTGATGGATAGGATGATAAGAGGAATAACCAGGTGTTCTGGGTGACACCGGGTGGGGTATTTGTTGTGAGATAGCTTGCGTATAGGCAGGCTGTGAGATAATAAGTGGTTGAGCAAATGAAGGTTGGGTGACGGATGGAGCCTGTGATTGGTGGACTCCTATGTTTGTTGATTGGATCGGGACAGATTGAGGAATATGGGTGTTGGTTGGATTGGACATGTTGGGGAACAAGACCTGAAAGGGGCCTTCTACTGCCGGGTTAGGTATTAAGGGTGCCGATGTTAGAGGATGGGCGAAGGTCACAATTGCTGGAACATTGGAAGAAAGACCCCCTAGAGGACGAGAAGTAGGAGCCAACTGACTATTCGGAGGGGGTTGGCTCATGAAGAGGTATTGACCTTGGGACACGATGGAGGGCATAGATGAATTACGGCAATGTGCGGGTGTGCAGACGCATTCATTATAGCCAAGGGCAGAAGACCTCTCAGAAGTAGGTTGTGGAATATTCGAGGTAACTGCGGTGTTAGGGATAGGTAAGACTATTTGAGAACTAGTCGACATGGTAGGTGGAAGAGAAAAGGGAGGCATAGGGGCCTCGCCCTTCTCCGTGGCTCGAGGCAAGAGAGATGGTGCAAACTGCTCTACAAAGGCCTGGGATGATCCACGAGGATAATTGTACACTTGTCGGATTGGTGGGTCTTGGTCAGATATTTGGATCGACTTGTGTACTAGGTAGTCCATGAGGGCTATTGGATTGCGATCGAGGAAAGCCTGAAATTCAGGATCCCCGCGAGGAACATACTCCGAGCCAGATGATATCTCGGAGGGACTAGGAGAAGCTGGACGTGATGGAGGCGCTTTGGTTTGATAGAAGGGATTATACGACCATGACGGGGGAACCAACTAACAGCGGTCCCGAGGAAGATTGGAGGGGTGCCGAAACATCCACGCTGGTGGTGATTTCGGAGGAAGAAGGAACCTGTTGGGCCATTTTCCTAGATTGTGACCGGGTGATAACCGTCATAAACAAGCAAGAAAGAAGATTGTCCTAACTAATGCACAAACAATTCAAGCAGCGCAAGTGATTATCTCCTTTAAATTTTGATGCTTTTAAGAAAAGAAAATGTTAGGGAAGGCTTTTTAGAACAGGAACTACTCAGATAGCCAAACTAAGGATGGTTTGGGTAATGTTTGGTGAGGAGTCCCGAAGGCACTTCAGTAAAAGACCGGTACGTGGCTTGATATAGGGGCCTACCCCCGCACTTCACACACCGCTGCGATAAGGGAGTCGGGTGCTTTGCCAATATATACCAAAATCTTTCGTGAATTTATAGCGCGGCCCGAGTACCGCGTAGGCTCTTCCTCTTGGATATCACTTCCAAGTAGGCGAGGCCAGGGAAGGAGTTTTGTTTAAATGCTTTATACCTAGTGATTTTGGCTTTGTGTGCAAGGGTGAAAAATAAAAATCAAATAGTGTCACTACCGATTTTGATCAATTTTCCAGCCTATTTAAAACTAGGTGAAAAGCATGCAGCAATGACAAAGAAAAAGTTCTTTTTAAGCACTTAAAAATGAAGTGTTTGATTTCGATGAAAACAAGCCAAACAGATTCTTTCCCCAAATGCGATTAGGTTCTTTTTAAGCACCAAAAACTGAAGTGTTTGGATGTGATAGACAACCAACAAAGAAATCCTAAAAAGGAGAAAACACCGAAAAAGAGGAATACCTGTAGATTTAGCTCTCCAAGGTGTGTGGACTTCAAAAAGCGCGTTGTTGAGCTCTTCCCCTCGAACAATCCCACGAACAAGCAAAGTGCTCCGCAAGAAGAGGTTAAGCAAACACCAAACAAAATCCAGAAAGATATATCCAGGTAATGGTGAAACGAAAAATTTCTATTTTAAGGAACTAGAAAAATTTCGAAGATAATGATTTCGCCTAAAAAAGCAAGATTGAAATGATGAACAATGAAATGCTCAAATAGGACTGATAGAAATCAGTGAAGAAAAGGAACAAAGTTCAAAACTAGAAAAGAAATGAACTTACCAATAAGGGACTTTGGTTCAAGTCCCACCGGGCGTGCCAGAATGTAGATCAAGAATTTTGCGCTTGTTACCTGTCCAAGTTAATGCACCAAACTAAACACAAAAACCCTGAAAAACCTCAATGAAATTGATACCTGATGAAGATGTAGACGGATGAGGAAGCCGATGTAGATAAGACGGGCGCACACGAGCAATTCGCACAATAGATCCGAATAACCTGCAAACACCGATGCTTGACAGAAAAAGACCACGTTAAAAGATATTTAAGTGGACTGCCCGAGAAGCGGGTCCGAGAAGCGATAATCTTCCTCGGCGGATGTCAGTCCACGTTTTCAATTAAGAAAAGGAGCATACATGATAAAAGATGTAAATAAAGACTAGATTTTCTTATTGCAGTAGTAAACAGAATCTAAACAGCAGACAGAAAGTACAGAAAACAGGGAACTATGAAATAAATGCTGGATTTGTGTTACCTGTATCCTTTTACCTATCTGCAGATAAATCGGCGTCGACTGGGTAGAATCGGCGTCGACTGAGACTGATCGGCGTCGATTGAGGGGATCGGCGTCGACTGGAGACAGTCGACTCAGTCAATCAGGGACTGTGCGACAAGATTCGGGAATTGGAAGGTGAATGTGGTCTGCTGGATGTGCCGAAGTTGGCGAGACACTGGAACAGGGTCACCAGATGATAGATGGTGGTGTGCGATGCTGATGCGACAGGGACAGAGTAACGGTGCTCCTCTCAGGGATTGATTCGGACAGGATCTGCCCTAATTTGATACAATTGATGCTAAGAAGATCTCTCTTTCTCTCAACCTGTATCTTTCGCTCTCTGCTCGCTTTTTCGCTCGTTCGTAATCTCTTCTTCGGTCTCTTCGCTCTCTTCGGTCCTTAGAACTGAGTTCTGGACTTGCTTTTATAATCGGCGCCGCTCCTAGAAAATCGGCGCCGACCATATGGGTCGGCGCCGATCGCGGAAAAGACTCCCGAGATGGCCAAATTGATTGATTCGAGAAAGATAAGACTTATCCCGACTACGGGAAAATATCCCGCTTAGGGAAGATTAAAAATAGATGTGATACATGGGTAGAATAAATTTGGGGTGGATAAGTGATTAAGATGCATGGGAAGAAGCGTAATTAAATATTTAATATTTAATCACTCATGGGTAAGATGTGATGGGATGAATTAAATTTGGAATAAGTGATTAAATCACAAATTGGATAATATCCCAAGGGGATAGTTGGTGACGTAAACGTGCCCCAGGTTACCTAAGCAGGTAAACGAATGTGAGGGACACTAAATTGAGTAACCAATTTTAGGTGTCTACACTATGAATCTTCTTATATTGATATTACTTATATCTTAGAGAGTATGAAGTAATTGTTGTCATTATAACATGGTTATTGTATTGAAACAATTATTGGAATGCAATTGTTTTAAGGATTAGTGCTTATCATCCTCGGTTCATTGAACTGACCCGTGCTATCAATTTTTACAGATGGACTTCATAAGGGGTAAAAGAAGGAAAAAACTTAAATGATGCATTGAATGCTCTAAATTGATTTTAGTGAAGAATTCTGAGTTGATTTCCAAATTGTATAGTAAAAAGAAAATTTTGTTTCTTTTGTAGGAAGTCTAATGTCTTAAAGCATGCCTAAAAAGCATAAGTTGTAATTGTATAAGTTTGGAAATGAAATGAAGAGTGAGAAATTACTTATATAGATTGTATAAATTATCTTGATGGATTGAACTTCTTCGGTTCAAATGATTTTAAAGAGCATTGTTATTATTGTATACCTTGGAGACATTTGGGATTCTCTAAGTAAGCTTTGAAAAGATTATGTGACTGAATACTTGTGAATGTTTAGTAGATCTATTATGTTCTATCTAAAGCTAAATTGGAAATTAGATCACTGTCTCTCGAGAAGCTAAGGTTAAAATAAACCTCAACAGGAAGCTAAACGGGATGAATAAATTATTACTTCCTAGTCTTGATCTAAGTCGAGACAACGTTTAATTGGATGTTTTAAAATCACTATATCTCAATTCTAATAAGTTAAGATATATTTTAGTTATGAGAACTGATATAAACCTAAAAGGGTATGGTTAGCAACCTTAGGTGAAGATTTAGGGCTATTGCCCAGTTTTGTTGATTTAGATTACTATTTTTTGATGAAATCCTTGATGAGACCACGATTCTTAATAAACTTCTCTTTGCGTAATGGGTTTTATTGAGAAAGGTAATTCTAAGGTGAGGAACCCAGGGGTTGGGAAAATACTACCCTAAAAGGAGTCATCTTAAAGTATAACTTTAACTCAACGTATGTAACACTTATAAAGTAAGTAGATCTCTATCGAGGAGGATTTGAAGGTTGATGGCACAAGTCAACTATAGGGTTGTACCTTCGAGAAGATTAGGATCTTCTCAAAGATACAAAAATACAGGTGACTTATGGCGACACCCTTGCATTGATCGTTAAGATTTACACCTTAAACTCGAACAAGTTTTACTCTGGAACTGATTAGGAACCTGGTCATGTTATAAGGCTGCCCCTGGACACTCGGGGTATCTTAACACACTGGGTTAACTAGGGTTGACCCAGTATGTCAGCGTATCCCTAGTACTCAGGAGCATCCCTATAACGTTGTCATATTACTAATCCATTCCTGAGTGAATAACTTGGGGCAGGAGAGACCGATAGAAGTTATTATAAGACATTCTACATAACATAGGAATGGGGTGACGAACGTATTCCAGAATGACGAGTATGCCATCAAGGAATATGAGACATAAGCAGTATGTTTCAAATCTTTGGCCAAAGTATTGCAAGTTGCTGATTGCGTTGTCCTATGTCACCTAGTCTAAGGTACGAGATGCCGATGAATAATGGTAACAATTATTCAAATATGTTCCTTGGACAGAGCATTCTGAATCCCAGATTAGGGAAGAGAACCGCAAGAGTGATGTGTTAAAATAAAAATGCCAACTCTTTGATACTCATGAATAGATCGGTAGATTACCGAGTCATGGAATGAATAGATTGGAGGTACTCCGAGTCATTTCAGCTGCATATGGTTATCTGTTATAAGAATGGTTGTTTTGATTTGTGAGTTATAAATTATGTATTTAGAACTAGAAAGCATTTACCAAAAAAAATAATTTACTTGTTCTAATGTACTAAAATGGGGACGTTACATACCTGAGTACCTCCTCCAAAGGTGTAGAACTTGTAGAGACCCCTTTATGAATTTCCTATAATATCCTAGTGTGACCTTCCGCACACCTCATATTCTAACTGGTAGGCTCCTGTTAGATTAGAATCACTGCAACCTTAGCTTCTACCAACAAACCTTCCTTAAGATGAGGTACCTAACAATCATTTCGAATGGCATAGCAAATAGGTTTTGATGTTCAAAGAAATACTCGAACTATCTACATCTTTCAAACATTAAATTGTTTACAATGACCTTAACAAGTGGATACACCATCTAATCAGCCTAAATAAACTGCAAGAAGTTGTGAATAAAATCTTTGTATCAAACAACTATGTGTGAAAAATACAACAAGATCTAAAGGGCATCACGTATAGGCAAAGCTACCCCATTCAGTAGTACATATATTTTCTTAATCCTCTTGTGGAAATCCTAACCTGATGGTACCCAGAGAATCCATTTGCAAATACATAGTAGTTCTAGTATTTCCTTAGCCAATGGTGTAGGAAAGGGATCAGTCACAATGCAGTTCAACTGGATAGTCCAGAAGTCATAATCACCATCACTTCTTGATTTTGATCACCATCAACCAACCCATTTTGACTCATCCAAGGGCTTGATGATCCTTCAACATATTTTCAATCTCGTTACTCTGATCTGTTTCATCAATTGGGGTTCATCAATAGAAATTATTTCTAGAATAAGGTGAAACACCTTCCTTAAAACTTATCTTGATCTCTCCTAATGATTCATGCACAACCTTAAGTTCATGGTACCCCAAGGAAATAAGTCCTAATAATCCTGTAGTAACTCAATGATTGTTACCACTTCAGATATGGGCCAATAGTCTCTAATTATGGCCTCCTTAGGCTCAACATTTGATCCAATATTGACTTTCTTTATCTTTATAGGTTCATGATATGTGTGCATGGTCTTATTTGCACTATCCAACACCTCATGCACCACTTTTTGAATGATATACATCCATATTTTCTACTTCTTCATCATCCACTAAGTATATCATTCTTCCTTTTTCCTTCTCAAGGAAATCATGCTTAAGTACTGTGGCATCTATTTCTATTTCTCTAATAATCTGTGCTCATGATTCTCCTTCATCAAATAAATCATGAATGAGTTCTTCTTCCTTGTAACTATCTGCCATAGTTAAGTGATGTATAGCCTTTAATGCTTCTTCTACCGAAGGTTAAGTAGAGAAGTAGTGCAAATCTCTGGGTCATTCCTATAATTAAATCTTGCCAATTTCTAGTCTCTCTATAGAGTTCTACATATACATACCAAGCACGTGCACAAATTTTGTAAAGTGTAATAAAATTTGTTACAGCCAGAGCGAAGGTGGTAAAGCTTCCTTTCCCATCGTCCAAAGTCTCTCACACTACTAAACGTGGTGGTGAACACGTTGATTACCATTATAAATGTAGATCTAAGTAGGTGCATTACTTATGTAGAATCTAGTAGCAAGAGAAATACTAATTTCATTTCATCCTACAAGATTATCCTTGTGAACCACCCACCAGCGCATTGTTATCCCATGTAGGGTATAGGGTATATCCCATCACAGTATGTATCTCTAACTGGGTCTATCCTCTATTCCTCCATAGCACGTAGAAATATTGTAGGATCTCCTTCTCTAGTGTAATGAGGTACTAAGTTATTACCTATTCTCCTGATACAAAGATGTTTGTTGTCCCGCAGCAAATTTTCTTTTTACTTTTTGCCCTGACCAACTCATAAGTACTATGAGCCCAATTTTCACAAGCAAACACTCATAGTATCGTTAATAAAATATGTATCCTCCTACTAGAGGATTACTTCCTTAGATGGCTCAAGTACCTTTGGGTCCCAGATGATGCATACATAAATCTTGTTCAAGTATTCCTCACTCAAGGGCTCAACATAGGGTGTATATTTTTCCATTTGTTAAAGGGATAATAAATCTCTCCTCCTTGTTTTTAAAGCTGATATAACCCTTGTTGAACCAAATATCATCATTATTTACATAGAACCAAAGGATGCCCTAGTATAGCTGGGAAGCTATCTTCCTCTTCCAAGTGGTAAAACCTCAAAATATCCAAGTGAACTTGGCTCCATGTATGGTAATGAATGCATCTTCTAACACTCTAATGGGAGTGGCCTTAGTCTAGTTAGCCACGAAAAATACATTCAAAGATGGCTGTAATGGGGGTCTTCCCATTTGTACCCATGCATCTAAAGTAATAACATTGACTTCTGCGCCTGTATCAATCAATATATTACTCAAAAGCCACCCACCCACAACAACATTCAGAGTGATTTCCTTGTCATATTCTAAGCTATGAGGGGGAATATTTTCATGTAGGATATGCCATCTAGTCTTAATACTTACGTATGTAGAGTGTTTCCCTTTAACCAATTCCATAACAATGGAATGATATTCTCCTAGCATAACATCTTGCACACTTATTTCAAGTCATCCATATCAGATTGGACCATTTCTGATTTTGTTTTTGCTTCATCTTCCATGATTTCTCCTTTAAATATTGTATTTCACTTTAAATATTTCTAATTACTTCCATGGTATCTTGATAAACCTCCTTCTGATGGATAGGATCTGGGTACCATGCATGCAGGACCTCCTCCTTAGTGATGGTAGGATTTTACTGAGAATGTTTCTTTGGCATGCGCCACTTCAGTGCAAATAGTGATATTTACCAGCAATACCTCATATTCTAGTTCCAACTTAGGAATCCACTTGTTTTCCACAACGTGCATTGTATCCTAACCATCCTTGCACCTTTGTTTTATTTTTTATGCTACTTGCTAAGATGTCATATAAGTCCAATAATTCCTCATAATTATGATTCTTTCCACAGAAAGAACAAGTAATATTATGAGGAAAATTCATGCCTATAGTAGTTAGGGGATATTCATGTATAACATGTTGCATGAGGGAACTCACCTCATCCACAACCATGGCCTCATCCTCCAAATCCACCATGGTATCCTCAACCTCTGCCACGACATCCTTTTAAACGCCCTTCATTCCGATCATAACACACTTGATTATGATCCTGATCCCGATGCTCGTTCTTTCCTTTAGAGTTATTTGATACTCATATCTTCCATACATCGACATCTATACCATCATGGATCTCGACCAATCAGCCAAAAATATTCCATTTCATGATTCATGGACCTGTAAATTTTACAGTAATAAGAAATGTTCTTCCTTTTCGCACATTGTAATAATGGACAACAACTAGCATCATGGTTTAAATGGCATATCTCATAGGCTAATAACAATGAGCATACTAATCTACAGCAAAAAATATCCTTTATGTTCCTTTCACTTCACAATCTATGCACCAAATCCCTGTGTGCATCTCATGTGCTGAATTTTTTGATAGCTTCTCCAACTGCTTTGCCATAGCTATGATCTATGCCTCTAAAAATGGGCTCACCCCAGTGTCTATACTTCTAACTGCCTCGGTGCGTAAAGCCACTTCAATTTTTTCACATGGATTAGTGTATGTCTTATGTGATAGTGCCCTTCTAAAAGGTGTAATTAGACCCCAAAATAACCATTGTGCATAGTGGCTTGCATGAATATCATAAGAAAGTTTAGATAATAGTGTTTTGAAATGAGCATCATACTCTCTAACATTCTCAGTAGTTCCTTGCTTAATATCCTTGAGCGCACATATACTCTTCTACTCAAACTCAGGGATGTAAAACTCTTTAAGGAAATAATCTATTAAATTTTCATAGGCTATGCAAGTCTAATCACGATCAAACTTTCTATACTATTTGTGTACACGCCCTTATAACGTAGTAGCAAATTGACTTGCCTTGCGCTCAGAAGTCGTGATTCCTTTTGTGTAGCACAATATTTCACACATGTGTATGTGTTTAGTGGAATATTCTATGTCCCTATACTATGGAAGATAAAGAGACATATCCATGTAAATATGTTGGGGTTGGTGTGGACCTTTCCCACCTGATATAAAATGTCATGTGTTTCCTCTACCTCCATAACCACCATATCAACTAGAACTTGAACCACATATATGTCATGATCCTAGCCCTGTAGCTAGAGTTAGACCAGAAGATCTACTCCCCTGTGTCCTAATAGTAGTATTGAACTGCACTCCTATGTTCTAGGAAGTGTTACTACTCCCAAAAAAGAGTCCAAAATTCTACGCGCCTGAATTCTGTGCAGAAGATATACCTAAAAAGGTACCCCCAAAAAATAATGAAGATGTTTGCACTACCATCAATGTGATTTTTATATGAATTACTCCTGATCTCTCACTACCTAAATTAGCTTGTTGAATTTTTGTTGTAATATATACTATAAGACCAACAATAAGGGAAAGGTTTCCAGGTAGACTCAGATGCACGCACCCGTGGACCCAGGTCATCTCTTGCTGGCATGCTTCTATGTGAGGACAAGGGGGGTTCCCTATCATGCTTTCCCAAATGAGGGAGTTCTTGATGCTCATGGTTCCATGTTCTGTGTGAACTTCAAATCCTTCTAGAGCTATCTCTCTCCTCAATGCCATCCACTCTACAATGTCACGTTGTTTCTCTATCTCCCTCTTGCACGCCTTATTGCACTTAAGTCACCTTTCTTCTCTCTACCTCTCTACCACTAGGTCTACCATATTTCACCAAACCCGCTCATGCCCCCACGTGTGGTGGGATTTATTTAGCCATAAGTTTTCTCTCCAAGTTTAGGGTCACCATCAAGATTTTGATTTCCAGGGGAATGGCTTTTAGGTAAGTTCCCCTGGGATATCATAAAAATTGGAATTCTGCTACCTCTAGGTAATAATAAGTTGAAATTGAGTACTCAAGAATATAGTTGTTCAAAACACCATGAAACCAAGTATCCAGAGTGCATGTCCAAATCAGATCAGCATCATAGAGGGCCTGAAATTCTTCCTACGTCCAAACAAGTGCATGATACCTCCAATTCCTTTTATATGCATAAGCAATCAGCCAATCGTACATCTCTATAACAAAATAGTAAAGAAGCTCTCATATAAACTATCATACATATTTTGTTCCACCCATGCACATGCATTAAATTCAGATCTGATGCTAAAACTCTGTGTGTATTCTTCTTCTAGGTCATGTATCCACACATCAACACTTGCTAGAGTCAACCGATATGTCTTCATTGTGAACCATCCTGAAAACAACTGAAAAAGAGGTCCTAGAAATGGAACCAATGATGTAGCCTAGATTTTACTAGTAAAATCCTAGGCACACTAGCACATCACTCAGCCTAGTTTGAGCACTCACCTGAAGTGTGCAAAGGTACCAGACCCCTCTTTAGGGTTTTTGTTGCATGATATTGGCATGATAAAGACTTAATGCATTCATATCCATAATTAATATATCATTCTATAGTTCATGTTCAGATCTAGATCTAAATAATAATAGACTTAAATGATAACCATGATGAAATCAAGCATGCAAGAACCAATTATACTCAGAATTAACACTCTACTTTAGTTGCTTCACCATTTTCTAGATCATTTCTTTGAAGTATTGACAAAATAAATAGGGTAATGGGTATAGGAGGAATACTTGTTCAAATGTTGGTTGATGGGTTGTTGCACGTGTATGACTTATGAACCCATAGCTGATTCTGAGAGCTTCCTTTTGGCTAGGATGAACTACTTGTAATACAAAGCAAGACCACCAGAATGAATTAAACAATATGTGCAGTGAACTGCCTGGTGTGTGCTAGATCTAGGAAGTGTGACACTTCTTAGATGCCTGTCAATCCACTATTTTAAACAATTTAATGTGGTAAATAACGTAAATCCTATTGTAATTTGAAATGATTTAGGTATCTCACTTAAAACACAATAAGAAAGATCTAATCTAACACGCTAGGTTAGATTAGGATCTAAAGGTCAAGTGACTAGCTCTGGGTCTTTGCAGGTCTGACAGAGGTCTCAGATAGATCACAGGTGAATGAGGGTGAAAGGGAATTAGGTGGATAGGTCACTATTTTGGGTTGTATGGGTAAATATAGTAACCAATGTTAGTTAAGGGTGACCAGTGGTGGTTGGGTGTAACCGGTACTGATTACTGTGGAGTTCTGGGAATGCCACAAAATGAGATTTAGGTTTCCTTTGTGATTGCACAATGGACTTTGGTTGGTCGGGATGAGGTATTGGGTGATTTAGGTAGGATTTGGTGGGGTTTCAATGGGTATATGGATGGATGGGTGTTGGCGTAGGTTAATGGGTGGCTAGGTAAACAAAATATGATAATATAATGATTAAATGGAATAAACTAGAGAAGTATAACATCTACTTACTTGGATTCTGGTCTTGGATGCCTGTGAGTGAGGGGTGGAGGTGTTGATGAGAGGTTTTGAAGGCTACAGGTGGTCACCAACTGAAGGAAAGCTTCTACATGGGATGAATGTACATTACTCTTTGCTTGGTTAGATCATATCATTGCTAGGATGGATGTGTAGGAAAAGATGTTTGATCTCCTTCCTTGCATGCGTGTTCTCACTGGAATTCACTCTCAGAAAATGTGATATCTCTCTCGGATGTGATAATGTTTGCCAAATTTTCCAATATTTTCCCAACCTTTTTCTAACCTTGAGAATAAGGTTGTTTTGGGGTTAAAATGGTAACTGACGGTGGTTCAGGCATAACCGATGATGGTTAGGGGTAACTGGCATCGGTTAAGGTGGGATTTCCTAGGTTTACTAAAATAGGGAGATCTGTAGACACCAAATTTGTGTCTTATGACACACTGTTCCCCGCATCTCATTTCACAACCTAACCTCATCACCTAAACTTTACACAATTATTTATTAATTACCTTATAATTAATAAATCCACATCGCCATACCTGCCACCTCATTTTGTCACCTCATCATGACCTAGTCTTAACCCTAAACTAACCTAATTAAAACCTATAACTTGGTCCACATCCACACCCATGATTAATTACTCCTCACCCGCACCTAAAACCAACTTCATAATGACTTGACCAAGCCCGCAACCAATCCCTCAGAAGAAAAGGAGGGAAAGTTGGCTATTTCACCAAAAATAGCCCACTTTGACCTGACCGATACCGGTTCCTACTCAACCGCCGTCGGTTTCGTAACCGCCATCAGTTCCCTATAAATGATCACTTCCAACCAAAAACAAAGGATCGGATTTTCATTTGATCAGGAAGAAGATAAATCATTGAAAGGATCCGGATTTGCTTGGCCGAGCAGAGACAAGTGAAGAAACAAGAAGAGTTTGCAGAAAAGGACATCAAGCCCAAGACTGCAACGGAATAACGAGAGCCCAGTAACACTCATCCGAGCATCAGAAGAGGAGATAGCTCATCTTGGATTGTCAGATCATCCTACTTGAGTCCTATCTTCGTCATCACAGTCCTAGAACCTGCATCTTCGTCAGGAATGAGTAAGTAGTGTCTTGTATGATTCTAAGCACCATTTCTTGAGCCTGTGGATTGATTGTAATTATAAGCTCATTCCTAGATCTACCACCTACCAGCACCCTGCACTTAACCTTCATCCATACATCTTTGTATTGTCCAGAAGACCATTTTATCACACTTTGAGCCTTCCCTATCCTCCCATTATTCCCCTCAGCCATCCACCAATCTTAACAACCCCACAATCACTTTGTAACCAACCTCTATCCAAAAGAACTTAGATTACTGACCCTACCGGTGTCGTTTATCCCCCTCCGGCGGCGGTTCTCTATCCACGGTCGGTTATCCCGTGACCAGCGTCGGTCACTGTGACTTATACCCCAAAACCCTTTTCTCACATATTTGTCACCTAACAACCTCAGATCCAGTCTGGTTTATCCCTATAACTCAACCTGAATGTATCAACGACTAGTAACCGAACAAACAACGTGACGCTTTATTATTGATAGTTTAGCTTCTATTGCTTTGTAACGAGATACCTAAATCGTGATTTTGCAATAGCTTTCTTTGTTATCATTTGTGTTAATTCATATTAAAATGGGAACTGACCACCTTCGAAAGGAAGTTTTATATTTCCTGGGCCTAAGGCAGCTCCCTCATTTATTGTCTAATTAAAATCTGGTGGTCTTGTATTCTTACTTGCAGGTAGTCCTTCCAAGACAAAAAGGAGTTCCTTCGCAGTCGATCTGATCTTTCTCTACGGTACGCGCACACCATTTCAACATTCAACAGGTATTCCTCCTAGCCCTAACCCTTATCTGTTTCTCAAAGGAATGATAGGATAGAAGCAAGTCTATTCTGCAGAGCCGAGACATTCCGTGCGAAACATTTTGGCACGCCCGGTGGGACCCATTTCGGGTTTCTGTTTCTCTTGCTTGCTTTCATTTAGGGAGCATACTTGCTGTTGTTGTTTTGTTATATTTAGTAAAAGAATTTGTCTTGCTTTCCTAGTTTTGCATTAGTGAAAGTCATCTTATTTGCTTCATCGAATATAATTTTCAATTTGGGTTTAAAACACGTGCATTGCATTCTTGCTTGTTGTTTTCAATTCTAGTGAACATAGACTAAGTAACAGGTCATACACGTGGGGGTGATTTCCATGGTATTGACAGGAAATTAATCTTACTTTCACTGCACAACACATACCGAATCACTTCATAATTAACACAACAGCTCAAAACATCCCCCCTTTTCCGCGGTATTCCTCCGCCCGATTGAGGTAACCTTATAAGCCAAAACAAACTTGACATTTCCCCTAAGTCTTTTGTTTAGGATTGACATCATTCTGCGTCTAAAGGCATAAGCCCAAATTGATTAAAATTAACCGTAGGGTTAGTATGTTAATTTGTTTGTGTGTTCTTGCTTGTTTTTAGTTTTGTTTCTCTGTCATACACTGTTTTCTGTGAGCACTTCAGAACAATTTGATAGATGTAGTGAGCGTTGTTAAAAAAAGAAACCAAATCAACAACTTCTTACTATTTCTTACACCAGTTCTATTATACCGACATCGGTTAGCTTACCGACGCCGGCTACAGCCTGACCGACATCGGTTATCTGACCGATATCGGTTACTGTCTTTTACAGTTCCTGACAAACCAGCAACCTACCAATTTCAAACATCTTGTTGTCTGTTTCTGTTCCTGATAGATTGAAACCCTACTGTGTACTTCTGTCCATGGTTGTTATCACTTGAAAGCAATCCGCCGCCATGGTTTCACATGCCTACTCTGTGCCTTTACCTGAATCACCCCCTTCACATTCTATAGGAAATCCTACGGATACCAGCGAGGTTCCTAAAATTCCTGTAGGAGATAAGGAATTTGCCAAATTTCTGGATGCTAATCCTAGCGCTGTACAATACTATTTGTCTCATGCCCCTGACCGTACACCCGACGGTCAACTCCTTGTTGGCATGCCTATTAGTATAGCTGCTCATTTAGCTCCTTCTCCGCCTGATAACTCCACTTTGCCTACTGCATCCTTAGTCCCATCTCCTACCTCCGCAGCTTCAGGGGTTCATACGGCACAAATTGGCTTTCCTTTGGTTAATCTTGGGCCCAACATGTCATTACCGCCGACTGCTCCTACCTCGTCTCTCTTGCAGACTGTTCCGTTCATGACTTGCTCTCTGCCACCTATCCACACGAGCTTTCCTTCTCAAGCTCCGCCCACCTTTTCATTTCCACACACATATCCGGTAACCTCAACAGCTTATATAGGACATCCCTATTCGGTTGCCTCAACACATTCGTCCTCCATACCTTATCAACATTTAACCCCACCATTGTCTAGCGGTGGCCCTTGGCCCAATTTGCCTCCGTTTACCACAACCACACCATCATCTCATCCAACTACTGATTTAATTAAACAAATGATGGACAAAATGCAAAATCTGGAGGCTTCTGTTTCAGGAAGTCGTAGCGCCTTGACATACGAGCAAGTTTGTCGGGAGCCTATCCACCCTTCAGTCCCCCTTCATTCATATCCTCCTCAATGGGAATTACCAAAATTTACCCGTTTTAATAGTAAGGAGGACCCTCAACAACACTTGCGATCATTTAGACATGCCTGCTATCTTATTGCTCACGACGACGCTTTACTACTTCGCACCTTTCCCATGTCTTTATCAGGACCCCCGCCTTAGAGTGGTACAGTGCTTTAACCCAACACTCAATCTTCTCTTTTAACCAACTAGCCCAATCTTTCTTGGATCATTTCTCCATTAACATTGCCAAGAAAGTATCTATCACCGACCTCTATGCCATCCAACAATTTGAAGACGAATCTATCGAGATTTCGTTGGACGATGGCGAGGCCTTATCAACCAACTTACGTATGCCTTGCCTCAGACCGAACTTATCGAACTGTTTACGCGGGCCTGTGCTAAGCACATCTCTCCTACCCTCCAAATTCAAACTTTCCGTACATTTGACGAGGCCTTTACTATGGCTCGAAAACTAGAGATTCGAGCCTTAGAGGAAGAGAAATTGCAGTTGCGCAACAAAAACCCCACTTTCTGAACCCAAGATTCCACCAACAAACCTAACACCACCAATCCTCACCCATCGACTGCTTCGAAATCAAAAGGGGCCGTGCACGTGGTGATGGTCAAATCCCAACCACCGTCTAATACCCCGCCAAAAACCACCTATAAGTATAAAGTAGAGCCCATCAACTACACTCCCTTGGGAGAAACATATGGTGTGATATTGGAAAAATTGCTTAAAGTAGGAGCCATTACCTTACCTCCTATTAAACCTCACTCTGGGTTTGATTCCACTCGCGCCATACCTTCTTGGTACAAAGAAAATGACTTCTGTAACTTCTACCGCGTGAAGGGACACAGTCATGAAAACTGCAAGATGTTGAAAAACATAGTGCAGGAAATGGTTGATGCGGGGGATATAGCCCTCGATAATCCTAATGCCCCTGCTAACCGAAATTTGAAAATATTCAACAAACCATTCCCGAATCATTCTTCTAACAGTAATCATAAACTAAGATATCTTAGCCGAGGAGAGTGTTCATGAGATCCATGCAGTCTTCGACTCCCAGCCAAAGACCTCTATCGAACAAATTTTGAATCAAGCCTCTTCACTAACGCAAGAAACCGAACCCCCTTCCTTGCCATCAAGACAAACTGAAATCCTTTCCATTCCTTTACCCATCAAGGAATTAACCACCCAGAGTTCCCTTCTCACAAATGAGCCTTCTTACACCACATCCTTACAAGACTGTGAGCGGATGTTATCTAATTTATCTATTTCCCAAACGTCTCCTTCTACCATTCTTGTTGTACAAGAGGAAGGCTCGCCACTTCTTTTTTCATCCTTAGATGAGAAACCTCTTGAACCGACATCACCACACTCTTTAAACATGACGGATCCTCTCAAACACGCCCTCCTACCTATTAGTCCTTCATCGCCTAAATCTTTTCAGCAACCGGTTGACCTCTTAACGCCCATTGATACAGTGCCTCATCTACCCCCTGTATCACACCCACAGTGGACCGGAATCACAACCCACCTTTCTTCCATACAAAAGTTCCTATTCACACGTGAGGACTGTCATTCCCTAGAAGATAGACAGGTCCTATGGGAACGTTTGAGTACGCCATATTCTACTCAAATGCAGATGACCGATCCAGATGCTTCTACCATATACCCGAAGTGTTTACAGAAGCTTAAAATGCCTATGTCCTCATCTTCACCCCCCTCATCTCTACCAAATACCTCATCCACTTCTATTAACCTAACCAAATCTTCCCCTACACTTGGGACCTCACCAATACCTAGTCTAACACACCCACCTAAGCGGATTGATTTATCTAAAAATAAAGCCGTCCATCCCATTAGGAGACAGACCCAATCTCCTCAATCTATGCCGCTATCACAACTAAAACCCTCGTCATCACACCTACCTTCCATATTGGGACCGCATCCCTCTACCTTGCATCAATATATCATACCTCCTGCGTTTTCTTTAAAGCGACCTACACCTTCTGCACCCATACAGAAATCCAAGGGTATAGCAACACCGTCACCCCATGGATCCGGCCCACCTATCAACCATAAACAAATTCCATCATCAAAAGATTTGTTTTCTGTCACTCCTATTTCTTCGTGGTTGTTTTCTGATACCACATCATCTGTGGCCTCATCATCCAACCTAGCTTTTGCATCAAAGAAGCAATGTTTAGTTAAAACCCATTATCAAAACTCCTTGGCTAAACCACCACCCATACAAACCAACCATACCACGTCATCATCAGAATCTACCCCATCAATAGCCTCATCTTCCTCTAACTTTGACCCACTCAAAGGGTCTTACGCCAAAATCCTTGCTATGTTGGTGGAGAATGCAACCATTTCCCTACCCCCACTTAGACCTTATGATCCATCTAAACCTCGACCTATAGGTTACGATGAGTCTAAAATCTGTGCTTACCACCGCACACCAGGACATGACGTAGAGGGATGCAAAGCATTGAAAGCTATACTTCGTCAGTCACCTCTCTCAGATAGAAAAGTTAAGAGAGATAACTTACGAAGAGAGAGACCTTTAGCTTCAATTCCCTCTCCTATACCACCTGTCCCTGCCTCACCAAGATCTATCATTATTACAGCCCCACCTCTCGAAGACCATGACCTATCCCTACCGTCTTCCTCCTCTCGTATTCACGAGATCAATATGATTAGTGTTGCTACTCGAGGGCAGAAAAACAATGGGAAAGCGAAAGAAAACACACCTGCGGCATCTCTTTCTCCGTCCACCATCCCGATTGCACCACCACCTAAAGTGGTTATTCGTGGACCTGCCTACCCCGTCTCTAATGGAATTTCCCACCGAACCATGATCAAACAGCTTCACCAATCACCTGTAAAAATGACACTGTATGATCTCATTCAGACTTCTGAATCTCATCGACAAGCTCTCGTTGAAATCCTTCAAGGGATAGATGTCTTACCTAATGAAACCTTGCCTGTTACCTCTATTCTAACACCCAATCACGTTGCTTCACTCACCAAACAATCTATCTCCCCAACCACTTCTGTCTCTGTACAGCAAGCCGCTGCTGTCAGTTTCTCTGAAGATGAAATTATCAACTTTGGTGCTGAAGATCCTGACCCTGCTCTTTTCATTTCAGCTTACGTTCAGGACATTCGGGTACATCGTGTTATGATTGACAGGGGTGCTAGCCTAAACATCATCTCTTCAAAAGCCTTCCAACAAATGAATATCCCTTCTAGTTGCATGTGTGCCAACCCCATCATGTTGCGGTCATTCAATGATGCTATTACTTCTACCTTAGGCACCGTGATCCTTAACATTCGTGTAGGACCACGTACTTTACCTGAACTCTTCTATGTCCTTGAGGGAGAGTTCCAATACAATATGTTGTTAGGCCGCCCTTGGATCTGGGCTATGGGATGCGTTCCCTCCACCTTACATAGATGCATAAAATTTGAGTACGAGGGGAAGTCCTACACCATAAAAGCTGATCCTCCCCCCTTCAAAACTTGCAATATGTTGTATCGCCCTAATGATGTGCTTGTACCAGTCAAGACACCCATTCATCCAACCCAGCCATCCACTTCCAACGCACCTACACCTTCAACCAATGAAACCGCCGTTACAAATATCACTTCCTTTCCCGCAGATAACATCCCAACCTCCGACCCCTTAGTAGATGTTTTTCAATGCCTTACACTGGGGGAATACCGCCTATATAACGTTAGCTCTTTCCATACCCCGCAGGAGTACGGACAGTTACATGCACATCCCACCTATGACCGTCGCGTGGGGGAGGTAATCTCTTACGGACCACCCCATTGCCGCACCAACCTAACGTATGGGGGTGTTGACGCATCCTCTGTTACCCCTGAACCTCCTCTTGGTGTGGTTCCCTTCCAATCCGATTTTCAATACTTGACAAATCGTCGTTTCACCCTCACCTTCTTGACTCGCTGTGCTTGGAAAGGCTTTGGTTTTGGTCTTTATGAACAAGGCCGACATACACTCATTCCCGTGACTACACGCAAACACAATGATCGTAGTGGTCTCGGTTTTCTTGAAACACTTACACCGGAGAAACCTCATGTCAATTATATCCTGGAGGATGATGACGTCACCCCTACCAAACCATCATCATCACCCATTTTGCCATCATCACCCACAGAGTCGATAGACCCTGAATCTATCCCTCCTAACTTTTTTTTTTCATAAATGCTATCTTCATAGGTCCTCTCACTTATCAACGCGATAATGAGGACCCATCTTCTCTTCCCCTTCTGTATCTAGACATGATCGAAGAGGATTCACCTTCGATTAATGTTGTTGAGTGCCAGGATGACGACTCCATCCTCACTTACCTTGGGGTGGACGACTCCTATATTCAACGCGCCTTACCGTCTGAAACTCAAACCATGTTGAATGAGTCGACTATAGAAATCAACATCCACATAGAGGAGGATCCTCACGTTGTGAAGATCAGACAATCCTTTAACACATCAGAACAAGCCGCCTTTACTACCTTTCTCTGTATTTCACTTGGTCCTACGCTGACATGCCAGGAATCGATCCTACCATTGCCATCCATAACATCACCCTAAACCCGGATTCCAAACCTGTTAAACAAAAACTGAGAAAAATGCATCCACGCATTGCCCTCTTGGTCAAATAAGAGCTTCAATGACTTCTTTCTGTTTCCTTCATCTTGCCTATTGACTATCCTCAATGGATTTCTAACATCGTACCTGTCACTAAAGCGACGGGGGGACTTCGGATATGCACGGATTTCCGAGACCTTAACCTCGCTTGCCCCAAGGATGACTTCCCCCTCCCAAGTATTGATCAACTTGTTGATCTCACTATGGGCCATGAAATGCTTTCTCTCATGGATGGCTTTTCGGGATACAATCAAATCTAAACATCGCAGTGAACATCTCGATGTTTTAACCATTATTTTCAATCACCTGTTACAATATTCAGTTCGGCTTCAACCAAAGAAATGTGTCTTTGGTTTTATTTTGGGAAAACTGCTTGGCTTTATCGTCCCTTTGCGTCGCATTGAGGTCAATCTATCTAAATTCAAAGCTATCCTAGAAATGCCCCCACCCAAAAACCTCAAACAATTGCGTAGTTTGCAGGGTAAACTTCAATCCATCCGGCATTTCATCTCCCAACTCTTGGATCAATGTCAACCTTTCCATCACCTTCTTAAAAAGGACATTGCCTTTCAATGGAGCGAAGAGTGTCACCAAGCCTTGGAGGCTCTCAAAGCCTATCTCTTGCAGCCACCCGTGCTTATTCCACCTCAGGATGATCGCCCTTTCTACCTTTACCTTTCTGCCACGGAACATGCTGTAGGAGCCATGCTCGCACATCGGGACTCGGCACGTCGAGAACAAGCCGTTTATTATATAAGTTGTACTCTCGTGGATTACGAGACTAGGTATACACATGTAGGAAAATTGTGCCTAGCCCTATCATTCGTAGCTACCAAACTCTAACATTACCTCCTGAATCACAAAACTTTTTTCATCACCAACACGGACCCCATTCATTATATGTATGCCAAACCACATCTAAATCAACGCATCACCCGATGGCTTATGCTCCTCGCTGACCTCGACCTTGAGTTTGTACAACAGAAGTCAATCAAAGGACAAACTATTGCGGACCAACTTGCGGAGGCCCCTTTACCTAGGGAACAATTTACCAATTTTAATTTCCCTAACGAACTCATCGCCACTCTTTCACTCAGGGAAGAGTCGTATCCAATGACCCTCTTCTTCGATGGATCCAAATGCCAGCGCGGCGGAGGAGCCAGCATTGTTCTAATTCCTCTTGACACTGAGCCTATGTCTCTTTCCTTTCAGCTTGATTTCCCCTGCACTAATAATACAGCGGAATACGAGGCCCTTGTTTTGGGTCTCCAGGTTGCGTTACACTTAGGTTTCAAATCTATTAATAAAATTCGGCGACTCTCAATTGGTAGTCAATCAAGTTATGGGCATCTACCAATGTAAGAATGAGGAACTTCAAAAGTAAAAACATTACGTGGATTCACTCTTGACCTCATTTACTTGTTATTCTATCCAGACTATTCCCCGCTCCACTAAAAAAATTGTGGATACTATGGCTTGCTTAGCCTCGCAAATTCCTGCCTCACCAACTGACTCTAACATATTCGTCTTGGTCCAAAAACTCTTTGCCCCATCTTACTCAGCACCAGTTGTTTGTATGATAAATAATGTGTCTGCTAATTCACAAGATACCTGGTACCACCAATTTCACGACTACCTTACAACCTCTGTTCTTCCACCTGACCTTACTAGTAACGGCAAACGCGCTTTTCTTAAACATGTTTCTCGTTATGTCGTCATGGGGGGACTCCTTTATAAACGTGGCTTTGATGGTATCCTCCTTCGATGTCTAACCGGCGCAGAAGGTCACCTATACCATCCAACAGGTCCATGACGGTATTTGTGGCGGACATTTTAGTGGCCTTGCCATGGCTAAACGAATCCTTCACCTAGGTTATTATTGGCCTACTCTTAATAACGACTACTACGAATATGTTAAGCATTGTGTTATGTGTCAACAACATGCCAACCTTCAACATACTCCTAGCCATCCGCTACAGGTCACACGAGATCTTTAGCCTTTCTCTCAATGGGGTTTAGACCTTATTGGTGAGATCCATCCACCCTCTTCGCAACGTCACCGTTGGATAATCACAGCAACCGAATATTACACAAAATGGGTGGAGGCCATTCCACTCATTTCAATCAAAAAAGAAAAAATTGTCGAATTCGTTAACCATCACATTATCTGTCGTTTTGGTATTCCTCATCACCTAATAACAGATAATGGTAAATCTTTTAAAAATAAGTTGTTACAAGACCTTTGTGACAAATTTGGTATCAAACTTAGTTTCTCATCACCTTACTATCCGCAGGCCAATGGTCAAGCTGAATCTTCTAATAAAACCCTAACCAAAATCCTCATGAAAGTTGTCAATGAGTCCGGAAGAAATTGGCACGATCACATTCCCTTTGCCCTTTGGGCTTATCGTACTAGCATTTGTACTTCCACTAATGCCACACCATTTTCTTTGGTATATGGTACCGAGGTAGTCTTGCCTCTCGAAATACAAATACCCTCCCTCAGAATATCTCTTCAGGATATTCTCACCAATGATGATTTCCGCCAAGAGCGGTTAGCCCAATTAGAGCTTCTTGACGAGCGTCGTCTTACGGCTCTTGATCACCTTCAAATCTACCAAAAACGCATCAAGCGTGCTTATGATAAATGACTTCATGAGCGTACCTTTAAGGTTGGTGATCTTGTCCTCAAAGAGAATCAACATGTAACCAAACTAGAAAAGAGCAAATGTGGAAAATTTGCTCCTAATTGGATTGGGCCTTACATTATCACTCACACTTATGGATCAGGCACTTATCGTTTAGCTTCGCTTAATGGTAAACCTGAGCCTGAGCCCCTTAATGCCTTGCATCTTCGACCATTCTACTATTGAAATTAGTGTTATATCACTTCTTATCTACCTTACGCTCGTCCCTTGAGCTCATTTACCACCGCATACACTTTGTTTCTTACATCTCAAAATCAAATCAAGCTCACATGGTTTGATTATCACCTCCCCTTAAAAGATGCCTTCCCTTTTTTAGTTTAGTCCATGACTTCAAAGTATCAAAATGACACATTCTTAATTAAAACACTTATGGGATTTTCTTGAGTCAAACTTCCTACAAAACTAGATGCTTTATGCCCAACGGACATCTAGACCTCTAAATTATACAATAGACTGCTCCCTTGAAGGACAGCTATATGCCAAACTATTGCTGCTATTATATATAGACTGCTCCCCCCGAAGGACAGCTATACATAAATACCGCATCTACTACTATAAATAGACTGCTCCCTTGAAGGAAAGCTATACATAGTCAGCCTTTATCAGAAGCTTCTCACATTGATCAGCTTCGTGGAGACCTCAAGAACAAAAAAATACATATTCCATGTAGACTTCCCGCATCGATTAGTCTGTATCCAGAAAAATAAAATAAAAATAAAAATAGTGTTTCAGAACACTTTTGAGTCATGGACTTGTCTATTTAGGTTTGGTTCTCTTTTGTCAGAATAATCATCTTATAATAAGTTCTCTGCATCCTCGCCCACATCAACCACCTCACCTCACCATTTGTCAAAGCAACAAAACTCAAGGGACGTGATGTATATCCGATATATTGTGATTATACCACTCTTTTCACCTATCAACTTCTCGCCTATGCAAGGTACCTAGGGGTTCAACTTCATTCTACATTATTATGTGGTTTGTTTGGCTCTTCTCAACTACGGGACACTTTTGCCTCTTTTTCTCGACTCTAGGATTATGTGTTGACCTTAATCAGGATAGGGTTCCCTACCACTTGGGTAGGCTAACTTTCGCTTCACCTATACCTATACCAACATCGTCAATTCCTTACCAACACCAACACCATTACCCTACCAATATCAATATTTTTACCAACCAACAAATTGCCTAACCATACCTAAATTACCTGAATTCACCTCTCCCTGGTTCTAAGGGAGAACTACATCGGTCTGAGGCCCCTCCTTGCTTTGTGCAATGGGCTATGTAGGCAGCACTTAGGAGACATGGAGTCTCCCAAGGTTAGCTCGACCATCCCCTACCATACCCTATCATGTGTTGTAAATATAAATATTTTTTGTGTATTTCTATTTGCCAACATTCATCTTTATCCTTTTTCAAACAAAACAAAAACAACATTCAAAACACAACCATTCTTATTATTATCATCACTCAAAACCACATACATCTTTAGTTTTATTTTCGATGTTAAACAAATGCATCTTCTCTATCATCGACTCATAGGTCGGCATCCTTATTTATTCTTATATTCCTATGAAATTCACTTAGACCCTTGCACCTCCTCCCGAATCAGGTGGTGATCGTGATCGTCGATGCCCCTCAGTTGGCCTCTCCATCCTCAAAGGTGCCACTTCCATTGGTTCCTCCCATTGATCTGCCAACATCTCCTGTAACATACGAATACGTCCTCTCGCGTGGAGGAATCTTGCCTCCAGTCTCTCCACTCGTAACTGAGAAACCTCTAACAATCCCATTGTCTCATTCACCTGTGTTTGAAGCTAGTGAGCCAAATCCTGCAGACGATCTCTCTCCGCTGTAATCACAGCTATGTCTGGGCACTCACGTGCACCTCGCAGCTCTGCTACCCACCATACTCTATAAGCCTCTGTCGTTCCCGCATCCATTACCCTACGATCGGCTCCTATCTCTTCTAGCCCTTCTGGAGGTGTAAGCCGGGGAGGTGAGAATGCTGCCTCAGCGTCGATCCTCATGTATGGTCTATATGTCATCGGTATATCCTGAACAAACCCAAATTGTCGCTGCATGCGATCTAGAGGAATTCTCTCGTACTCACCCGGCCTGTACCCTGCGATCCATCTCAATCACTCTACACCCCTCAACTCCTTAGCTATGTGTTTCGTCACCATATAGTTCCCGTAAGGCCTCCAACAAATATCCACAATCGTCACCATCTCCCATACCTGTCTATAATACTCAATGTCATCTATCACGGCCTGGGATCTCGCTTCTTGTTCTGTCTGGACCCATCGTCTAAATCCCAACCTTTGCACTCCTGCCTCTCCCGACTCAATGGGTCGGCCTATTGGACACACAAAAACAATATGCTCATAGGCCCAACAATGTAATAAGTACGAACAATCTAGTATCGTCCTGTGTTTTCACTTGTAGGCCCATAAACCCCTATATAACTTTTCCAGATATGCGGGTGCCCATGTGAAAGTCACGCTCATTTCTATCATTTCCCAAATAACACTCATCAATGCTTTGGGAAATCTTCCACCCTCCGCCCTTGGTAATGCATAATACCCCACCGCTATCACTAATAGCACGGCCAACCTTGTTTCCTCAGGATGTGTTGCATACATTGTACCATACGTAAATGATAAACCTTGCTGTGTCAAATCTCGCACAGCTGAACTGAATACTGCTATTATCGCTTCCCGCCCCATGCTCGGCAACACCTGATACACTATTTTTCCTATCATTGGGAGTCTCAAAATACGGAACACATCTTCCAAAGTCACTGTCATCTCCCCTGTTGGCAGATAGAAGGTATTCTTTTCTAGATTCCATCTCTCAATCAACACCTGCAACATAGCATGGTTACGCGCGATTCTTGAATAATAGTGGATTCCACTTAACCCCCAAATGATTTATCAATGCCCATTCAGCTGGTGTTACATCCGCTCGGATTCGTGACAACAACGCTGGCATAGTATCATTCATCCTTAACCCTGCTTCTGCCTGCATACATTAAAATGACACATAATTATTCGAAAGAACAAATCTCTATGGGTTTTTTCTCAAGTTCTGGAAACTCTTACAGTGACCGATATCAGTTATGAATCACTGATACCGGTATGCTAACCGATACCGGTTCCTTCTAAACGATACCGGTCACTGTCAAAAATATACCTACCCTGCATAAAAACATACACCTACGATAATTATTTTTGCCCGTTTACTCCTATTTTTACCTAAAAACATACGTGACCACCCTGTTTACCTACCCCAATAGCACTCACCCCATCCCTAACACTTTCCTATCACCTTTTCTTTCTCATCTTTCCCCACTTACACTTCTTTCATCCTATTCACAAAACATGCAAGAATCAAATTACAACCAAACAGTTTACCTCTCGGGATGTAGCAGCTTGGGGCGGAACATGTCTTCCCCCTCGTCCCTGCCTGTTGGATGCTTCTCCTCGTTCAGCCATGTTCACCACCCTCTTCCAATATAACTTGTCCTTTCTGCCTTCTTAATCTCAGCCCACACTCACTTCACCTGTCTCTTTCCTCCTCATCACTCAAAATTCTTTCATGCAATTACCTGTAGCAGTTGTCAAACAGTGTCGCATTCGCATATTTAACTTGTTGCATGACTCTAAAATAAGAATGCTAAAAATAAGAACTTAAGTTGGCAAACTAAGCAGTTCTATTTTTAGTCAAATAATTCTTACATAACCGATTTCGGTTACATAACTGATATCGGTCATATAGCTACCGACATCGGTTACATAACCGATATCAGTCATGTCCCCCCTGTTGCTTAAACCTAAGCCTTTTCTTCATTTTTGCAAAAAAATTTGTGGCGCCCATCCCCTTTTTCCTGCATAAACAACACCATTATCCATATTTTTCATCAAATCTATCTCTCATCACCATTTCATCAACATCATTTCTCTATATTACAAAACAAACAAGCCATCAATAACTAATATCAAAACCATCAATCTATATACCATTTGGATCCAACTCAGCAGCTACATACGTTCAATTTCACAAACCAATGACAAAACACATCCTACATTTCATAAACACAACATGTCAATTAAACTCATCATCTATATATACATACATCCCATCAACAAAAGACATCAACAACATGTCAATTAAACTCATCATACATTAAATATCGCAAACCATCGACAAAACACTTAACACATTTTAAACACAACATGTGGGTCAAAATCATCATATCTATACATCAAAAGTTTAAAATATACAATGTGCCCTGCAAAGGGGCCTCTGTGAGCTCATAATAATACAAAGCCGGCACGCAGGCTGCAACAACTGTCACAATATTGACTCGGCTCGCAGGCCAGTCTCTCATATCAAAAATATACTCGGCTCATAGGCCGGTATCAACGGTACAACCTGTACTCGGCTCGCAGGCTGGTATATACAATAAATGAATCAATAAATGAAAGAATCATATGTGGGAACGCATGCCTCTCTATACATAGCTGGTTCACAGACCAGTGCCTCTATCTAATATCCATCTATACACAAAATAACTCTCTCTAACCCAGGGATCCCTCAGCTCTCCCCACCGCCCTCTGCCTATCTCCCTGTAGGTCCCTGTGCCGCCTCTCACCTCCTTCCTGTAACAGACCCACCGGCTATGGCTGCACCTCCCTGAGATCTCTGACTCCGAGAGGTCTCTGCTCTATGTGCTGCATATGGCTGATAGTCAGCCCCTGGTACCATCAAGAATATCCTGATAATACTGAGCCTCCGCTCTCACCTCCATATAGTGGGCCCGTGCCACCATCGCTACTGGGGCTGGTCCCCCGACTCCTAATAATAGTGCCCCCTGTGCGAGTGCCGCTGGTGGTGCCTGTGGCTACGCTGGTGGTGGTGCTGGTACCTGTGCCTGTGCTGGTGCCGCCGGTGGTGCCTGTGGTGGTACCTGTACCTGTGGTGCTACCTGTACTTGAGCCTGGGCTAGCTACCCCTGTAAGACACCTATCTGTGCCTGTGCAGCAGTAATCTACCCCTAGCCCCTGAGCTTGTCCCTCTCTGCTCTAACAGCCGCCAATTCTGGCTGTGCGGGCTGTGCTCTCCTCACGGCTCTCCCTCTGGCCCACCATACTAAAAATGATCCCGTGTAGCCAGCATCGTCCACTGTATCATCTGCCTGCCTCTCTACTGCCCAATCTGGGTCCACGGGTTGTGGTACAGGAAGTGGAGCCTCTACATCATCCCTCTGATACTGAGGGAAGGGAGGTGGCTCATCCTGTCGTAGCCTCATCTGCCGGCGTACACTCTCCAGGGGAATCCGCTCATGCTCCCCTGGCCTCCGTCCCGCTATCCAGAATGTATACTGGATCCACTGCAACTATGCTCGGGCTCCTCCATGGGGGTGATGACCTCTATAAGGTCTCCATACAATATCTAACACTGTCAAGCCCTCTAATACATGTCGATAATATGCCACATCTCGTCCGGTGAGAACGGCTCGTGGTTGGCCCACGACCCCTAACCACCTCTGAAAGCCATATCTGTAGATCACCTATGGCCCTGGCTGCTAGGGCAGCCCTACTGGTCTAATGCATATGATATGCTCATATGCCCAACAGTGTAGTAAAAACGTCGAGCAAATCCCGAATCGCCTCATCCGGCGATAGCCTCACAGCTCTTGATATAACTGCACCAGGTATACTGGTGCCCAAGCATAACATGTGTGCTCCTCCACCATCTCATGTAAGCACCCCCATCAAGCACCCGTGGAAAGCAGCCTCCCTCTGAGTCTGGGAGGGTGAAGCAGGTGATCCCGATCACCATCAGCATGGTAAGTTGTGTCTCATGGTGGTGGGCATCGGTACATATCCCCATACGCGATACTCGCACTGTGATATGTCAGTAGTGCAGCTGCATCCACGAATATGTGTAAGATGATGTGCATGGCTGTCTCAGCGTTAACCTGAAAGACTGGCTCTCCATCAATCAGTAATCGAAGGATGCGATACACATCCTCCAATGTGACGGTCATCTCTCCAGTCGGGAGATGGAACACATTGGTCGCCGAATCCCATCTCTCGATGAGGGCAACCATCAAACTAGTGATCCCTGTTAATCGCTCTGTATCGCTGGACTCCGCCGAGTCCCACCTCGCGCATGATACCCCACTGCGCTGCGGACACGTGTGGGCCGCATCCGTCTCAACAGCGGGGGCATTCTATCCCACATCGTCAGCTGCTGACGTGCCTGCAAAACCAACTCACTACATTAGCCCTACTCTTTATCACAACATCTACTTATACCCTCTACACCCACCTATCTTACCCCCCCCGACCACACCCCGACTCTCTAACGATATCCCCTCTACCCTCTTCACATTCTCCAATATCAACGACCTCCAACCAATAACCAAACACACTCAAACCCAATACCATAAACACCTCCACCACAACCCAACACCATATCAACATACCCAAACAATACCAAACCCAATCATAAACAACATCAAACACACCCAACAAACCAAAACACCAATATTAAACAACACCAAACACACTCCAACACGTCAACCCCAACAAGCACTTAACACCCAAAACCACAACCTAAACCCAACCCAACAAAAATAGAAAATCCTACCTAAGGACCAGTACCAGTCACTTATGACCAACACTGGTCCTCTCTTCGACCGGTGCCGGTCAACGTATACGACTGACACCGGTCAACGCACAAACCCCACCCTGCCCCGAAACTTTCTTGACCGATGCCAGTCGCTTAGTGACCGGCATCGGTCACTGAAAAATTACCGGAGCCGAATCCGGCGCGCCTACCCCAAATTCAATTTTTTTCCTATTTATCCCTATTTACCCACCCAAACACCCTAAAAATCTACCCACCCTGCCACATTGCCCTATTTTACCCATCTATCCTCTTCATTTTTCAAATAACGTCAATTTATTCATTATTTTACCAAAAACATTACATTCCTACCTAAAAACCCAAAAATCCAGCTTAATATACTCAAATCCACACAATGAGGGGTTTTGAACCTACCGGTATGATGACACGTCGTCGTGGTGGGATGGGTGGTGGTGGTCCAGCTGGTCTAGCCCCTCCTACTCCTCCTGGCTGTGCCATAGCTCCACCTCTCCTCTGTTGGGTCCTCCACCAATCAACTGCTACCTCCCACTCACTCGGGCCCACTAATCACTCACTTCGTCCACTCAAATAGCGCCACCTCACCCAACAAATGCTCTAATCTCAATAATCCACCTCAGACAACCCAAATCAGTTTTCAAATTGACAAATGTGACAATGACAGGCCGTATTTATTTCTTTTTATAGGTTTTTGACCTATAACCGATATCGGTTTTATTCTACCCTAAGGAACCGGTATCGGTCCAGGTAACTGATATCGGTCATAGATAATCGACATCGGTTTTATTCCAACTTCTACCCCAATTTCTACCCCTTATTTACTAATAGCCCTTTCTCACCAACATTGCCTATATCCACCTTGGCTTGACAACCCTTTGTTAACCTATTCGGCCCGACCCACGGCCGTCACCTAACATTTGGCCCGACCCAAGGCCGCAACCAACCTATTTGGCCCGACCTAAGGCCGTCAACCAACCTATTCGGCCCGACCCAAGGCCACAACCAACCTATTTGGCCTGACCTAAGGCCGCAACCAACCTATTTGGCCCGACCCACGGCCGCTAACCAACCTATTTGGCCCGACCCACGTCCGCAACCAACCTATTTGGGCCAACCCATGGCCGCAACCAACCTATTTGGCCCAAACCAAGGCTGTAACCTACCATTTGGCCTGACCCACGGCCGCAACTAACCTCTTTGGCCGGACCCATGGCCGTAACCTACCATTTGGCCCGACCCACGGCTGCAACCAACCCATTTGGCCTGACCCAAGGCCGCACCTAACCATTTGGCCCGACCTAAGGCCACACCAATTAAATACCATACCCACCATACAACGTTTTATCCACCCATCATGTACCTTTTTAGTTCAATCAAGCTCACCTGTTCATGTTTTAGCATGATTAGGGTCCTTGACTTGATCTGTCGACCAACTTTGCCTAGACCAAGACCGTGACGTTTATCTCAACCAAACCAACCATTTGGTACTGCCGAACATGCCTAAATGTTCCTGTACCTTACCCGTTATATCCCCTGGAGCTACTTCCTATGCCTTGGATACCAGGATTATATCACCCTTGTTTGGATAAACTATCGACCTTTGCCTATGAATTGCTTGTTTGCTCTTCAAATCATGTACCCTGGTCACACTACTGCATTTCAACGTGCGTCTGCTTCCTTGGACCTACCCCACCATGTTACCATCATCTTAACACCATTTACCCTTTATCAACCCTATCCCTGATTTCACGTTCCTCAATCTGTGATAGATTTGAGGGGGATTACCTATACCCTTAACATGGGTAACCATTTCTTATTATTGTTAGTGCAGCTTTACAAGACAAGCTACACGACAACAAGGGGCTAATGTAGACACCAAATTTGTGTCTTACGACACCCTGTGCCCCGCATCTCATTTCGCAACCTAACCTCATCACCTAAACCTTACACAATTATTTATTAATTACCTTATAATTAATAAATCCACATCACCATACCTGCCACCTCATTTCGCCACCTCATCATGACCTATCCCTAACCCTAAACTAACCTAATTAAGACCTATAACTTGGTCTACATTCACACCCATGACTAATTACTCCTCATCCGCACCTAAAACCAACTTCATAATGATTTGACCAAGCCCGCAACCAATCCCTCAGAAGAAAAGGAGGGAAAGTTGGCTATTTTACTAAAAATAGCCCACTTTGACCTAACCGATACCGGTTCCTACTCGACCGCCGTCGGTTACGTAACCGCCATCGGTTCCCTGTAAATGGGCTCCCCAACCAAAAACAAAGGATCGGATTTTCATTTGATCGAAAGAAAGAGAAATCATCGAAAGGATCAAAGGATTCACTTGGCCGAGCAGAGACAAGTGAAGAAACAGAGAAGAGTTTACAGAGAAGGACATCAAGCCCAAGACTGCAACTGAGTAACCAGAGCCCAGTAACACTCATCCGAGCATTGGGGAGAAGAGGAGATAGCTCATCTTGGATTGTCAGATCATCCCCAACTTGAGTCCTGCCTTCATCATCACAGTCCTTGAACCTGCATCTTCATCAGGAACTAGTAAGTAGTCTCTTGTACCTGTATTCTAAGCACCATTTCTTGAACTGTTTGATTCATAGTAATTATAAGTTCACTCCTAGATCTACTACCCCAGCAGCCCTGCATCTAACCTTCATTCCATACATCTTTGATATTGTCCCTAAAGATAGCCATTTTATCACACTCTGAGTCTTCTCTATCACTCCCATTACCTTCCCCTAATCATCCACCAATCTTAATAACCCCATAATCACCTTACAACCAACCTCTATCCAGAAGCACTTAGATTGCTGACCCTACTGGTATCAGTTTATCCCCCTACCGGCAGCAGTTCTCTAACCGCGGTCGGTTATCCAGTGACCGGCGTCGGTCACTGTGACTTATACCCCAAAACCCTTTTCTCACCTATTTGCCACCTAACAACCTCAGATCCAGTCTGGTCATCCCTATAACTCAACCTGAACGTATCAATCTAGTAACCGAAAAAACAACGTGACCTTTATTATTGATAGTTTAGTTCTATTGCTTTGTAACGAGATACCTAAATCGTGATTTTGCAATAGCTTTCTTTGTTATCATTTGTGTTAATTCATATTAAAAGGGGAACTGACCACCTTCGAAAGGAAGTTTTAATATTTCCTGGGCCCAAGGCAGTTCCCTCATTTATTGTCTAATTAAAATCTGGTGGTCTTGTATTCTTACTTGCAGGTAGTCCTTCCAAGACAAAAAGGAGTTCTTCGCAGTCGATCTGATCTTTCTCTACGGTACGCGCACACCATCTCAACATTCAACAGGTATTCCTCCTAGCCCTAACCCTTATCTGTTTCTCAAAGGAATGAAAGGATAGAAGCAACTCTATTCTGCAGAAGCCGAAACATTCCTTGCGAAACAACTAGGTGCCTATTGATAAGGTGGTCCTCAGATTAATAGTAGACAAGTCTAGGGCATTTACCCCTAATTTTGACTGGAGCTTTGGATTAATATATAGGATGGTGTGGCATGTTTCCAAGTTTAGATAAGGGAAGTATGAATTCATCATTTTGGAAGGTCAAGATTAGGACGTAAGATTTAGTTAGTTAAAGAGAAAAAATCTTAGTTTAGGTAAAATGATGGTGACTTAACATTGGTGAGGAATGACTCAATGTGAGAGTGTCATGACTTGGTCTAATCTAGTTAAATTTGGCTTGAAGAGATTGATTTAAATAATAAATGGTGGTTAGAGGGATAATAGGCAATTGAATATTAGTCCTAATTTAGTATGATTAAGGGATGTAATATGGTGGTCTAGAAGGTGGGTTTCCTCAAGATTTGGTGAAATTATAAAGGGTTATGGTTCAGTGTTTATTTATTGAAAGGGGATCCAAGGGATAGTGTGACCTAAATTTGGTGTCTACATTTTCTCCTTTTTGTGCGTGATACTTGTATAATAAGTAATGATGATAAAAGGACATATGTATCCAGGTATTATAGAGTTAGGTTGCCCCAAGTATGGGTAAAGGTGATCCCCCCTTCAAACTAGGAACTTGATGAGGTTAGGTTGAGTCAATATGAGCGGTTTGATAAAGTAGGTCTCAATTGTTCTATTGCAAGGAAGTTAGGTGAGGGAAGGTGGGTTCCAAAGGAGTTAAAAGGGTCATCTCAGGTAATTCTAAATTAATAGGTTATGAAATAAAATGCATGTACATGTATATAACTTGGGACAATAAGCTACCAATTGAAGAGCTGTAAAAGCTCTACATCATCAAAGGTCAATAGGATTATCCAAACTCTAAGGTTGAAGTGGTTCAAGGTATCCAAGTGGTATAGGATATGGTCCCTAGAAACACAATGGATAGGAAAGGTGTAGGAATGGAATTTGAGGTGTGTTAAGAAGGGCACCAAAGGTAGGGTCAGGATAAACATCATGACATTAGGAAATCTAGGTAAGGTCATTAAAATAGGTTATGATAACATCAGGTAATATTGCAAGGTAGGTTTAGCCTAGTACATGAATTTCAAAAGGGTCTCTATGTGATTGGTGATTCTCTTAAATATTCTAGGTCCATGACATTCTTGGTAAGGCCAATTGTATGGAGTAAAATAATATGCCTACAGAGTGGATGCAAGGGAATAGTAATTAGATTCTTCATCATGTTACAAGTAAAGGCATGCGGTGGTTAGTTGAGGCACTTGTAAAAGATGGCATCGTTCAGATGGGTAAAAAGGGAGGTAAAGGAGGTTATTAATTTAAACGTTAAAATGTAGGGCAATATACTAGTTAATGGTGAAGTGATGTCCACGTCAGGTGTGACCAATCAACTGTTAGAAAGGGAAACTCACAATGCTTAGGTAGGGCATCGCAACCGATGCCAGGATTTAAGGGTAACCAACATCGGTTAGGTCGGGTTTGGGACTAAAAAAAATCCACATGTTTTTTGTTATTCATTTGTTATTTTTCAATTGAGAAAACAAAACAAAAAAGACAGAAAAAGAGAGAAAAGTGTTTAATGAAATGGAACAGTGAAGTTGGCAGAGTGAATGATGAGAGCATGATTGATTAAGTGAGATGTGGGTCCACAAGATCATTGTGAGGAGATTCATGGCCGATTGGTGAGATAGTTGAGAGTAGGTATGATGAGGAAATGGCCAGAGACCTGAGGTGAACAGGTGGGCAAAACACATTTCAGTACAATGGCTAGAGTGCACTAAGATCCTCAGTGGAAATAGACAACGAGGTAATCGCCCTAGCTCTACATTGTGGAATTTTTTCTTAAAATTAGGTAGAAAGAGGATGAATTGTAGTGATATTTGTTTTAAATTTGTGTTTAACAGAGTTTTCAGTTTGGTCTGGTGGGCACAAATTAAATTGGGAATGGGGGTTATATTGGAAAAGGAATGATGGGGAGGGTAATAAATGGGATAGGGGTGGTGGGTACAAGGTCCAAGGATAGTTTAGGTCATTATAGGTGGGTAAAAGGGGTAGGGGGAAGGTTTTTTAGATTGATTCATTCAGGTTTTGGAAAATCACTGGTATTTCAGCGACAGTGACCAGCATCGATCAAGTTTGGCTGGCATCAGTTAGGTGGAACTAGTATCGGTCACCAAATAGGTGACCGATGCTAGTGGGCAAGGAGTAAGGAACAATATGTTGGTAAGGTGTGAACTGGTAAGTCGGTCACCAAACATTGTGACCGATGTTAATATATAAAGGGTGACCGTGGTCGGTTAGGCTGAATTTTTAAGTACTAGAGATTAGGGGGGAAAAAGGTTAAAAGTAGGTGTGGGCTAGGTTTTCAGGTATCAAAATTTTCCAAGAAGGTCAGATGGGTAGGTTTAAAATAAGGCTAAGTAGAGGAAATGATAATGGTTATAATATGTGATTTTATATATGTAGCAATTGATGGTGTTGGCTTGTATTGGATGTAGGGGAGAGCGTAACTTTGACATATGTGAGACAGGGTTCAACCTCTATTGGTGATAGTGCATAGTGCATTGACCTCAGATGAGGAGCTGTAGCCATGTGGAGGTATATGGGCTTGACTTGGCTTTCATCACTATAGACATGTAGTCTGATATCCCAGTTTGATGGTCACGCTCATCGATAGACGGGACTCCACAATCAACACATTCCACCCACCGACGAGTGAAATGACTATCACCCTAGAGGACATGTTCTGGATCCTTTAGGCTACCCATTGATTGGGCTGAGGGGGTTTATTCTATCTTCCAAGAGCCTCTGAGGAGCCTGATTATGCTACATTTTTGGAGGTGGATGAGTTGATGAGAGATTCCACAGTGCAAGTTTGAGCTATGGAGATGATGTACCTAGTCTGTCACACATAGGAGATCATACTAGTCATTCTATTGATGGAGGTAGTCAGGTGCTTTTATACACTGCTAGAATTTAAAGGATGGAAATGCTTTCCACTAATCACTGATGGGGGTTATCCATGACATGATTGCATGAGACACATGTTTACTTGGGCACCTATCTTCTCTAGTGTAGTTGTACAGGGAGTTGTGGGCATATGGGTGGTTACACAGGTTTAGTTATGTGTTGTACATTTGATAACTGCATTGCTAGGCCTACGAGCACATAATGTTTGTGTGTGTCCTATAGTGATGCCCTGAGTAGGATTGACCAGTGTGATTTTTGTAAAGGTGGGGTATACTGAGATGGGTGCCAGTGATAGGCACCACCGAGTGGAGATCTAATATGCCAACACATGATGTGGCCCATTTCTGGGAGTTATTAGATGGTTATCTAGAGTGGACATTATATGGTTGAGGCCATATGTGGGATTCCCTTCATATAGATGCATATGGATGAGGAGATAGCTGAGCTCCAGCTAGAGAGATGGATATAGGGTCATTGTGCTGGGGAGGATGAGATGATCCTAGTAGAAAAAGTCTGACAGCAGTTCAAGCTAGTACATGACATTCCTCCGCCCTTCCCACACTATTATAGATACGATGTGGAGAGGCCCCTAGCTCTACCATAGCCTATAGTACCCACAGGGTAGGAGGAGCAGCCAATGGATCGGTGGATAGATGAAATTGGATGCACAGATAGGTACATGCAGTGGTGGGTGGCTCAATTACGAGCCATACCACCTAGACCGGGGCAGCTGGATTTAGCTACCATTATAGTGTAGAGAGACACCCTATAGGGGAAGGTAGCTTTAGCATAGATTACCTAGTTGGGTATATTGACAGACACATCTGGAGGGCTCAGAGGTTGAGGTAGCAAGTGACATGATACAGGTGGCCAGTTTGCAAGCCCAGATGGCTTGTGTAGGAGATGCAACATGGAGAGGAGGGGGATGGTCAGGTTGGTAGCCTTATAGTCTCAGGTGATAGGTTTACAGGGCTAGTTGGCTATAGCCTAGGCATAGATTTGGGTCTTACAGGCCTAGATATAGGCACATGGGCAGGGGGCACCACCACAGGCACCACCATCATAGGTAATGGGACCGGGTCCCGCATGATAGGTATAGGGGCCAAGACCTATGGGACTACCATAGCATGTATAGGTGCCTAATCCAAGCTAGGGATGGGTCCCACCTAATGAGGTGAGGCACTATGAGGACCAGGGTTGATGGCAGTAGGGATAGAGTTTCCATCCTATGTTGAGTATAGGGAATCATAAAAGCATCTATGATTTAGGAATTTGAGTGATCCCGCACTCACAGTGAGGTTGCATTATCATGGGTTAGTGAGCTCTGAGGCCCGATCAGGCAAAGGCTACTAGCACATGGAGGCCAGCTCTAGTTAAGGTGCCACTAGGGGCCCAATAGGTTGATGGTATAGGTGATACAAAGATGGAGGACATCTGTCGAGATTATTGTTAACGTACTGTTTTTTCATGTGATAGTTTAGATGTATACCGGTTTGCGTGTTAAGAGATATTTATAGTGTTGATCACATACCAGCTACATGCTGAAGAAAGTGTTGAGGATGTATGAGTGATTTTGTATATTGCAAGCATTGATATCACATGCCTACGTGCCGAAGAGATTGTGTATTGGATTATTATTTTATTGTATATATGAGACCGACCTGAAAAGTGTACGATGACAAACTTTAATTTTATTATATATCGGCCTACGTGCTAAATGATTTGAGATGATGGACATGATGAGATAGCCATTATATTTGAGATACTATGATGTTATTTATATGATAACATACATGGTATTTTAGTTGATTTGTTGATGTGATGGTGAGATACATGCCATATTTTTCATTTGGGTGTATTGTTGATATGGAAACTCAGGATTAGGTGAGTTAGGCATGATTGAATCGGGTTGGTATAGGCATGGATCGAGTCAGGTTTGTTAGGCATGGTTGAGTCAGGTTTGTTTAGGCATGGTTGAGTTATGTTGGTTTAGGCATGGATCGAGTCAGGTTATAGGCATGGTTGAGTCAAGTTGGTTTAGGCATGAGTGGATTTTTTGTTTATTCTAGGGTGATGTAGGTTTTTTAGGCATTTGAGTCGAAAGTAGGTGCATGGTGATTCATTTTTTGGCATAATGAATGACCTAATATGGGTCATATGTGAGATGTTGTATAATCTATGCATAGTGATGATAGAGAAATGGTAGGCATAATAAATGTATGTTGTGATAATGTTTAAAATATGAAACAACTTGTTATGTATGTGGTTTAATTTCAAATTTTGGGTATAAAAGGGAAACAAATTTAGGTGTGATGTAATGTGAGGAACATGGAAGATGAATTGTTTACAGTAGAGGATGGCCGAGCTAACCTCCAAGGACCCCATGCCCTCAGAGTTTTACCTACATATTCCTGGCGAGAAAGGGACCTCAGGCCGATGTAGTTCTCCCATAAGCTAGGGAAGAATATGAGGAGGTATGAAAATAAATTGGTAGGTTTTTAGGCATGTTGTGGGTTTAGGTGTTAGGTGTGGGTAGATTATAGGTAAAATGATGTAGGTGAGGGTGATTGTGGCTAAAGAAGGAGATTACTGCAAAAGTAAGCATCGAGGTATAAGGTAATCAGAATGTAAACAAAGATGGTTAAAAGATAAGAGGGGGAAATAAAGCCACCTGATTGGGTAGGATCATAGCGAGTAGATCATTCCTTGGTAGAGGTGATGAATGTAAGACCCTAAAGACATTGCATGATGGACTATTCTACAGTGAAAAGTAGTCACATGATCACCAAATGTCTAAGTTCTAAGAAGTCCCTTGAGGCAGCAGGAAATGAGAGTGGGCATGGTGTGAAGGGTGAAAAGTTTGTAATCTTTATATGGTATAGGTAGCATGTGCTTTGGGAAAGAGAACCTAGATCACCATGGGCAAGTCCATGACAAAAAGGTTGATTTTTTTGACTTATAGTTGAGATAGACTGATCGATGCAGGAAGTCTATATGGGATGAAGAAAATTTAACTCCTTGAGGTCTTCATGAAGCTGATCGATGCGGGAAGCTTCGGTTGCTCTCATTTTTTAAAGAGCTTTGCATAGCTATCCTTTGAGGGAGTAGTCTATTTATAGCAGAAGTTGTTAAGAGGAAGATGTCCTTTTGAGGGAGTCATCTTTTTATTATAAGTTTGACTCAAGGAGTTTGGTCCCATGTCAGGTCTTTGAAGTCATGGACAAGACCAACGTGGAGAATAAGACTCTTGCTCAAAATGCAAGGTGAAATGACCATGATATCTCATCTAAAGCTAGATGAAAATGATCCATGAGAATAAAGCTATGTGCAATGCCATGGTACACATATTCAAGAGAAGATAACAAGTGACAGGTACTCACATGGTTCTTGTTTAATCATTAATGAGGTGTATGGAGTGAATAGCGCTCAAGGGATGAGCATGGAAAGAGACAAAAGTGAGGAAGGACTACAAGTCAACAATAGAATGGTTGAAGATGCAACATATTAAGGGGATCAAGTTTAGGTTTACCATCGAGTGAGGATAAATGATAAGCACTTGATCTATAGGTATGAGTCACAATGTATGGTCCAAGCCAATTAGGAGAAAATTTGCCACGTTTAATTTTTTTTGCTTTAATAACATGTTGATTTTATTTTAGGACAAGGTCACCGACTTGGAAGGTTTGTTCATGGACACATTTTTCGTAGGCACGTTTTATACATTTTTGGTAAACTTGAAGGTGATCTAGAGTGTTACGATGACATTCGTCTAATAACTTTAGCTGTGCTAAATGGTCCTGATGAAAGTCATCATCATTTAGCATGTCATGGAGAGAAATGTGGAGTGAGGGGATCTAAACTTTGAGAGGTAGAACAGACTTTGTACCATAGACTATAGAAAAATGTGTGGCCACAGTGGAAGTGTGAATACTAGTGTGGTATGCCCATAGGACAAAAGGAATGTGCATATGCCAATCCCTCCCAGTATCATCAACCACTTTCATAAGAATTTGTTTAAGGTTTTGTTAGTGGATTTGGCTTGGCCATTGGTTTATGGGTAATAAGGTGATGAGAAACTAAGCTGAATGCCGAAGGTGTCGCAAAGTTTTTGTAATTTTTTGTTTTTGAATTGTTTTCCATTGTCGGTGATGAGGCGATGAGGAACACCAAAGCAAAAAATGATGTGGTGGTTAATTAACTCACATATTTTCTCTACATTTTTGGAGATGAGTGGTATGGCCTCCACCCATTTTTTATAGTATTCAGTAGTGGTAATTATCTATTGATGTCATTTGGAAGAATGGGGGTTGATCTCTCTGACAAGATTCAAACCCCATTGAGAGAAGGGCCAAAAGTTACGGATGACCTAAAAGGCATGACTCAGTGTATGATGAAGATTCGAATGTTGTTGGAATTTTACACAATGTTTGATGTTGTCGCAACAATCATGGTTAAGGGTAAGCCAGTAATAGCCTAGGTGAAGAATACACTTAGAAATAGTAAGGCCACTAAAGTGACCTCCACATATGCTGTCATGAAATTTCATAATGGTATAAGGAATTTCAGAACTTTTGAGGCATTGTAAAATAATACCATCAAAGCCACGCTTATAGAGGAACCCTCCTAGTATGACGTAATGAGAGACCTTTTGAAGGAAGGTACGTTGTCCATTACAGGTGAGATCAAGAGGTAAGATGGAGAGAGAAAGGTAGTCAGAGTATTGTTTATACCACAGGTCACTCAGGTCAGGGGTAGCGGTTCTGATCGAGTAAACATCGTGAGGTAAATAAGAAGGTTATTGGAGTCATTGTATGGTGACAAATATTGTAGAATCATCGAGTGAATTGGGTATTTGGGAAGCTAAGCAGGCCATAGTATCTAAAAACTTGTTAGTTTAATGTGGGATGGTTTAAAGGGTGTAGCGATCAAAGGTGGTCAAAAGTATGTCTACATGATTTCTATACTTTTGAAGTATCTCCTTACGACATTGGTACATACCATTGACTTGGTTTATGCCCAATTGAGAATCACCAAAGATGTTGATTGATTTTACATCTAGGGCTTAGGCGGCTTAGAGACCTGGTATGAATGCTTCGTATTCAACAATATTGTTGGTACATTCAAAATCTAATTTGAAAGGCAACGGCATGGGTTCACCCTCAAGGGGAATGATGATAATACCCAACCAACCCCCACACTAACACTTGGAACCATCAAATAAGAGTGTCATTTGGTAGGGGGTTCATCTAGGGAAAGGGTAGCAATCGAATCATCTGGAAAGTCAAAATTAGAGGGTTGATCCCCGAGAATAAGTGTGTCAGCCAAGTGGTCAGTGATAGCTTGGCCCTTGACAGAATTTTAATGAATGAATTCAAGGTCAAGATCAGCTAAAATAATAAGCCATCATGTGACACACTGATTTTAATAAGGTTTGGCATACATGAAGTGTTAGGGGTCGGTGTTGTTCACAACATAGCTTTTTAGGTTGAGTTGGTAATGACGGAGTTTGATGGTAATGAAAAATAATGCTAAGAATTTTTTTTTGGGATGGGTGTATCAGGTTTCATAGTCCAAAAGAGTATGGCTTATGTAATAAACCACCTGCTCCCTATGTTTTTCATCGCGATGAGCGAGCATGGCTCCCAAGGAATGATCGGTAGAAGATATGTATAGGTAAAAAGGTTGATCATCTTTAGGTGGAATGAGTACGAGTGGTTGAAGAATGTATTTTTTTAAGGCCTCAAAATCTTTGTGATATTCATCATCCCATTTAGAGGAGACATCCTTCTTGAGCAGATGATGAAATGGTTGGCACCGATCCGATAATTGTGAAATGAAACAGTGAATAGAATACAACTTACCTTGCAGGCTATGGAGTTTTATAAGGTTGGTAGGTGGAGGCATTTCCAAAATGGCCTTGAATTTATTAGGGTCAACTCCTATACCATGAAGGGAAACGATAAATCCAAGGATCTTTCCTGAGAGAACCACGAAGATGCACTTCTTTAGCTGAATGCGGATGCAACATTTAATGAGACGGTCAAAGATGGTTTTGAGGATGGTTAGGTGTTCAGAGCAGCATTTATATTTAGCCAAGAGATCATCCACATAATCTTCCAATATGCGATGCTTGATGTCATGGAAGATGTAAGTTATAGCCTGCTTATATGTGGCACCAGTATTTTTAAGGCCAAAAAGCATGACTTGATAGCAAACGGTCCCTCAAGGGGTGATGAATGAGGTTTTGTGTTGATCTTATGGGGCAAGCAGGATTTGGTTATAACCCGAGATGTCATCCATGAGTGATAGCATCTCATGGCCAATGGTAAGGTCAACTAGCTGGTCAATACCAGGTAAAGGAAAGTCATCTTTTGGGCATGCTAGGTTGAGGTCATGGAAGTCCGTGTAAATGCGCAGTTCCCCTACCACTTTAGTGACAAGGAAAATGTTAGAAATCCAACAAGGATAATCAATGGGTAAGATGAAGGAAATGGAAAGAAGGCATTGAAGTTCCTTTTTGATGAGAAGGGAAATACGAGGGTGCATTTTCCTCAGCTTTTGTTTAATGGGTTTGGCATCGGGAATGGTTACGATATTGTGGACCACTATGGTGGGATCAATACCGGGCATGTCTGTGTAAGACCAAGTGAAATAGTGGTTATGATCTCTGAGAAAATAAATGATGGCTTCTTGTTCAGTAGCATCTAAATATTGTCTAATCTTTAGGATGTGTCGGTCATCCTGAGTATGAATGTTGATCTCGATATTCAATTCATTCAACATGGTTTTTATCTCAGAAGGTAACGACCGATGAATATATGAGTCTTCTACACCAAGGTAGGTGAGTATGGATTCATCATCCTAACATTGAATGATGTTAATTGAAGGTGTATTGTCATTGATCATTATAGGATACAGGAAGGGAAGAGTGGAAGGGGCCTCACCCTCACATTGATAAGTTACAGGCCCCAAGGAAATGGTGTTTATGAAAAAAAAATATAGGAGGGATAGATTCAGGATCCATCAACTTTGTCGGTGAGGGTGGTGATGAAGGTGGAGAAGAGCTAGTGTTCTTAATGAGTTCAATGCGGGATTGTTTGGTAGGTGGATCAGGAAAGCCGATACCACTATGGTCATTACCTTTATAGGTGGTACATGGAATAATGATATGGCGGTCTTGCTTATAAAATCCAAAACCAAAATCCTTCCACACACATCAGTGTAGGAAGGTGTGGTTGAAACGGTGATTGGTAAGTGATTGGAAGTCAGCAGAAAAGGGGCAAGTTTTTTATGGTGGTTCAGGTGTGTAAGTGGTAGTATTAAGTCCCCCATAGGTGAGACTAGTACGAAGGTAAGGAGGGCCATATAGGAGACATTATCCTATACGGTGATTGTAATGAGGGTGTTGGTGAAGAATTCCATACTCTTGTGGAGTAAGGAATGTGATGACACTATATAGGAAGTACTCCCCTAGAGTGAGGCGTTGAAAAACACCTTCCAAGGGATCAGTGGTTGGTATGTGAGTAGTTGGAATGGATGATGTATCGTAGGTTGATGCGGAGGTAGAGTTAATGGATTGGGAAGCTGATGGGTCAGCTGTGGAGGTTATGGCAGTGGTACGAATGGAGGAGGTATGTTTGGTAGAAGCAGTGGCTGCACTGGTAAGTGGAAGTGTAGGTGAAGAAGTAACTGTTGCAGAGGTAGCTAGCTTAATAGGTATGAGCACATCATTGGGTTGGTAAAGCATGTTACATGTTTTAAAAGGTGATGGGACATCTAGAATGGTATAGGTGTGTCCTTCATGTTCAAAATTTACACAATGATGCAAAGTGGAAGGAACACAACCCATGAAATGAATCTAGGGTCTGCCAAGCAACAAGTTATATTGGAATTCCCCCTCCAAGATGTAAAATAATTATGGAATAGTGCGGGGGCCCACATAAATGTGGAGGATGATGGTACCTAGTGTAGAGGTGATAGCATCATTGAATGAACGTAACATGACCGGATGTTTATGCATGTAATTTTTAGGTATGCGCATTTGAGTGAATACATGGGATGAAATGATGTTAATGCTATCGCCCCCATCAATCATCACGTGGTGTACCCGTATGTCATCAATGTGGACAGAGATGAAGAGAGTTGGGTCTGGGTCATCATTTTGGTGTGGCACAATTTCTTCCTCTAAGAAGCTAAGGGCGGCCACTTGGTGAATAGGGTGGGGTGAATATGAAGGTGGTAATTTGGTGAGAGAGGCTACATGATGGGGTGTGATAATGGAGGCTATGGGTGTAGGGCCATTGGGTAAAACCTCAATAGATTGAAGAACCTCCATGAGAGCTTGACGATGGGATTATGAGGTTTGGATGAGGTCATATAGGGACATTTTGAGGGGAGACTAGTGTAATTGTTTAAGCATGATACAATGTGTGACGCCGTTAGAAATGGGGTACGTGGGGCCATGGATAATGATTTTAGGTATGGGTGCAGATGGTATGTTGGGTATAGGACTGGTTGGTGGGTCAGCTACCTTTTTTTTACCCTTATTCTTATGAGCACATGTAGTGACATGTATCATGTTGATATGAGGGCAGTTGGCAAATGGAGAAGGTGTAGGGTGAGTGGTATAACGACACGATGGGAAAAAACCTACCAGAGGAGAAAAAACCTATGAGGTGATTTGGGTTCAACAACATTTGGGTGGTGGCATGGCAAGTTCTCTGATGCGAACCATGTTAATTTCAAATCTTGGGGGTGGCTTTAGGAGCTATGAGGGTGGAGGTTGTGGTTTTTGAGTGGGCAATGTCGGAATGGGTGTTGGTGAAGCAGGATCCTCATCGAGAAGGTTGTCATCATCAAAGTTGGCTTCTAGGGGACATAAATGATTAGGACAGTTTTCAAGGCCTTGTATTTTTCCATATCGTACCCTGGCACAGGATGGTAAGTGAAAATTCTATTATCATCAAACCCTTTTGGCTTAGGTTTGAGGTAGTTGTAAGGTCTGAGTGGAGGTAATGTGATAACATAAGTCTCAAGGAGGTTGGTTAAATTTTTTGCATAGGACCCTGCTAGTGGATCACAATGGGAAGTGAGCGTGGGTTTGGGTGTAAGTGTGGTTGATTGTTGAGGAATGGTCTTTGGAAGAGCAGGAGCGGGTCAAGTTATGGGTTTGGATGCTAACAGGGTTTTAGCTATCGGTCGTGCTTGTTTAGGTAGGGGTATAGTAGGTGAACGAGTAGAACGGTATGTGGTTGTTTTGAATACCTTATTATGGGGTAGTGGAATTTTGTTTTTAGATTTCACCTTCTTGGGTAAAGGCGATATGGGTTTATGAGGTCTAGGAGGAAAAGAAGATGGGGGAAGAGGGTGAGTTACCCATGGGGATAACGGGGGTGTTGTGAAGGTAGATGACGTTGGTCGTGCCTTCGGTGTGAGAGACAACGACTAAAGTGTAGTGGGTAGTGAAGCAATAATTGAGGGTATTGGAGGTATGGGTGGTAAATATGTTACAGTTGTGGGTGTAAGTTGTGTTGGGAATCTAGGTAGGTTAGAGGTTTTTGAGGAAGGAATGAGTTGTTGTGTTTTTGGTTTATTAGTGGGTAGAGGTTTCTTGACCATGTGGGGAAGTTGAGATCCTAAGACACATGAGACAAGTGCAGGTGTGATTGGCATAGCCAAGGTATGAGTTTTATGGGTGTGGTGCTTCTTTTTGGGTGTTGGAGTAGGTGTGGTGTTGTCTTTGGAGGATGTAGCTAAATCTAGTTTGATAGGTGGATGAGTAAGGCTGGTAGTTGGGGTGTCCCCTAAAGTTGTAATAGGTTTAGTTGAGGATGATGCTGTAGGTGTAGGTTTTGGGTTAGAGGTAGTTTGGGTTATGGGTAAGGGTGTATGTGAAGTTATGATGGGTGTTGTGGAAGGAGTTGTGATAGAGGTGGTTGTGTTTGGTTCGATTGGTCGAAATATTTTTGGGTAGATAGTGGAGGTATCAGGAAGTGACCTCTACATATGCATTGAGACAGGAAGAAAAAGGCATCCCCATAGTAAGGCTCTATCCACATAATATAAGTGATCACCCAAACATGAGAAAAACATGCCTGTAGGTGGAGTTGATGAGGAACTAATGGAAATTCCTATAAAATGTGTCTTAGAGATAGGAAATTGGCTAGCTTCAGCTTCCGTGGGTAGGAGAGCCAAAATTAGGTCTACAGGATTTCAGGTAGCAGATGGAAAATGCTCACAAAGAGGCAAAGGTATCTTAACTAGGTCTATGATAGGTGGAGGAGATTATGGGAGCTCCTTTATAGGTGGAGGAGATCATAGGTGCTCCTCTATGGGTGGATTAGGTAATGCATGCTCCTCCATAGGTGGAGGAGGTACTGTGGGTAAAGGTTATCTAAGTGGAGAAGCTAGGGGTGAGATGGTTTCGATGTTAGCAGGGGACTCCTCCATAGGTGATGAAGGAGATGAAATATGTTCCTCTAAGGCTGAAGGAATAAGGGAGGTTGGTTATGATGTGGAAGGAGGATTTCAAACTAGGAGTTGCTCTATCGAAGGAATGTGAGGTAATTGGGAGGTGATAGGTATGTCATTAAAGATAGTGTGGACCTCGTGGGTATGGGTATCATGAGTTGAGGTCTCATTGGTTTGATCAGATGAAGGGGCATGGTTGGGAAATGGTTTCTTAAAGATGTGTAGGTTTTGGTTGGCAGGTGCGTTAGGATTATCCATGGTTAACTCACATTTCTCGAGCATTTCTTGGACAATATTTTTGAAAGTGATGCAATTGTTATCACTATGATCCTTTACTCGATGATAGTTACAGAAGTCATGTTCTTTATACCATGCAGGCATGTGGTAAGTAAGGTCAAAACTAGTGTTTGGTTTTATAGGATTAAGAGTGATGGCCCCAGCTTTAATGATATTTTCTAAGACAGAAGAATAAGGTTCCCCAATTTGGGTATATTTCTATTGTTCCTGTCTAAATTAAAAAGTCTGAATGGGTGAGAGGCTAGATGAGGGGCTAGACTTATTTGATGGATGGTCTGGGCCAGCTTTAAGTACCATTGCATTAGCAGTCCCCTTGGCCTTTGAATAATTGTTCTGTGGTTTGGAAGGAGAAGAGGTATCATTTGACTTAAATGCCAAGTTCTTATTACATAATTGGATTTTCTTCTCTTCGATGGCCTGAAGGTCTAGCTTTCATGCCATGATGAATGCTTCATCAAAGGTTTGGAAAGTTTGGACCTACAGGGTTGGCAATATATGTCTTATACAAGCCCACGTGAAGAGCTCGATGATTTCAGTTTGTGGTAGTTGGAATGTGAGTTGATTAATTAGGCTATGCCAACGAGTAATGAAAATTTTGATAGATTCATCCTCATATTGACGTGTGGAGTATAGGTCAGTCATGGTAACCTTATTAATGATATTAATGGAGAAGTGATCTAAGAAGTCTTGGGCTATCTGATTAAATGAAAATATAGAGTGTCTAGGTAACCCACTATACAAATCTAACACAAGTCCAGTCAGAGACATGGGAAAGGTCCTCAAGAGCAAAGCATCATCGTGGGCAATTAGGTAGCACCTGTCTTTAAAAACAATAAAAATACATCATTTTGAGAAAAATAAAATCCTACCCTATGGGTGCCCCCTTGGAGACTCATTTAACACTAATATTTTTGAAAATAACCCCCAGAAGACAAAGATTTCAACATTTTTATATTTTAGGTTTAAAAACAATAAATTGAGGAAAACTAACCTAAGACTTTGCAGGTCGATCTCTTGCTCTTGGAGGCATGATCACGATCTCACAACGAATGTTTTGACTACACTCTTGTCAAAAATGGTTGGTGTGGGCCCCAGAGCTCAAAAATTAACAAATCAATACGCACAAATGAGTAGGAAAATGAGCTTGTTATATATAATAATCTAACCTTATTTTGAATGTTCTTTCACAGAGTTGGAGTGTCAATGGAGGTAATTTATTATCCCTGCGTAAATGGTAAGTCCACATTTCATTTTAATTTAGCATTTATTTTTCAATTTCTTTTATCTATCTGCACTTGAGTCCTCTTTTCATTTTACAGGTAGCAGGAGTCTAGATGGTGACATTACGACACACAGGCGTGTCAGCTATATCTTATAACTACCTGTTTTGGGAATGCCATACTCGGATCCTATGTTTTATGCCCCTTCATGGCTAAAAATCTTCTCCAAGGGGGCAATATGTATGTACCCAAAATTGTATGTGCTAGATTTTCAGAAAGAGGTTACGAAAACCCCAAAAGTGATTCAAATTTATTCACAAGGTGTTCAGGATCTAGAGATGACACTAAGTTTATATATTTGCACCCTAAAATGCCTTACTTGGCCTCTCCATGCTTTTTTTTAGTGTATATCCTCTTTTTCCTTACATTTTGGTCTTTAGTGTTAGGACTGCCACCCTATTTGGGCGGTGGTCTTGTGACCACCACCCAAGATAGGGTGGTGGTCTTGAAACTGCTTCCTTACTCTAGGCAGTGGTCCTATTCACATTTTCCAGAAATTTCCGACGCACTCATCAATGCAAAAATTCAAGTTGCACTTGTAATTCTCAACCACTCTTGCATGCATTAAATTTTTAGCCTCCTTGTAAATAGTAATTTCTTTTTCTTAATAGGTAGAAGAGTTCAATTTTATCTTACCTTTTGGTAAATTAGAATGCTATAAATACCAAACTTGTTTACAAGCAAATGGCCCCTCTCTCTCTATAATTTATCATTCTGTATGTTTGAAAGCTCCTTTAAAAGTCTCAACAGGTCTATATTTTGTATAAGTTATCAGCCTCTTAGTTCAAGGCACCTTTCCTTCTTTTTGATTTAGAGATCACTTGATCTCACTAGTTTCATCTTGTTCCATTATTTTTCCCAAAAACAACCAGATTAGCATAAAATAGTTTCAGTTCTAGATTAAAAGTTCATTTGATAATCTTGATTCTACTTAGAGTTATAGGTCATTGTTTTGTCACAAGAAGTATAGACACTAGAGTTTTTAGTGTATTTGTGTTGTATCCCTGCAACAATCTTGCTAGGAATCACATATCTAAGCTCTGTTTTCTTCCATTATCCCTCTCCTACTTGCATTCCTTTCAGTTTACGTCCAAGCTACCACTATTCGAATATCTTCTCCTGTTTCCATTTTCACATTCCCACTTTTCTAAATTCACAAGAACATGTAGGAATAAAGAGATCACACTGAGGGGACAAACTATGATACAACTAAATTTTCCTCTATTTTGTAAACTCCAAGTTTGAATTGTCAAAATTATAGTTACAATATATCAAATAGAGTAGTGAATCATTTCATTTCAGTTAATTTTACTTTCAACATTACCGGGGAAGCTATGGATAATAATAGCTTATGAGATGTTATGATTTTTTCCTCACTTCTAAGGTAAGATTGAAGGTCTTTCGATTAAAATTATTTAGTTATTTATATTCAGGATCAATTCACAAGTGTATAGGCAAATAGTTACATCTGGCTGCCTTACTTGTTATAGTTATATTCTTAGATTAATAACTCATAATCTAATTTTATTAGATTAGTCACTCTTTAATTTCATTCAAAATCATGTCTTTGACAATACAAAAAGAACAAGCATAGCATAGATTTATTTTCATAATTAGTTTACTTCATTCAACTAAGTTTGGTTATTTCTTGTATGAAAATTATAGGACCCAGAGAGCCCAGGGATTACATATTCGAATCAGTAATGCCTCAACCAAATCTCTTCACAACATTAATAGATATAGATCAAGGTATTAGAATTCATGTCTTCCAAAAAACAAAAAACCCATAAACAATCGGTGAGAAATGGAGAGAAATAAACGTCAAAGATGACAAAGCATATGAATTTTTGTCAAATCAACCCAACTATAGATTACCTTGATAGGATATCCACATGACCATACAAGAACCTGAAAGAGAGAAAAAATTTGGTTGTGATCCATTAGTTCTGCAGCCAGGTGCAGGAGACCTTATTATTGATATAGACATAGGTTTACGCATACAATTTGCTAAAACACCCATAAGGTATTCTAAGGAGATTGCACAACTATTAGTATTAAACATAAAATTTGAAAAAATTTATGACTACAAGATAGTCATAAGAAGAGATTGATTCTTCACATGACCATAAAAGGTCCAAAACAACCACGAGCTTATGGTTATGATCCCTAGGTTCCACAAACCAATGGGACTACTAATCAAATAGAAATTGACACCAGTTTGTGTACACTCATATTTAGGTCCTCACCACTTCTGCCATACATTATCATGCATTTTTCTATGTTGAACGTAGTAGCTAATCAAGCTAATATTTTCTATACTAGACTGGAGAATCACCCATAAATTTCGATAGATTCATTACACCTTGCACCATCATTTTCATGACCTTGTCATGAAATCTATATGAGGTACTTGTAGGTCATTTTCCATGTTTCCAATAGCCAATAAGTAGGATCTCAATATATCTCGACATTGATTAGAGCCTCTGAGTGACTATTATATCTGAACGATCCATTACACCAATTTAGGTTAGGAGAGATTTATTTTCCTTAGACTCGTAAATCCCATTATTGTGTGTTGAGGATATAAGATTTCCCTACTAGTTTTTCCACATCCACATATATTTCATTTCTACCACTTGTCTCAGCATGACCTCGAGAGGTTAGGTATGTAGAAAGGCTACTTGTTGATTCTCATGCTCCCCTGTCACTTTTCTATCATACAGGTACCTTGACAATTTAGGAGCACCTAACCTATTTTGATACCACCACTATGAGCCTATAGAAAGAAACATGTGAGAGGTTGTGAGGTAATTAGATATAGTACCATAAATGTGTCCCTAGAGAGTATGGGCCACAGGAATATAGGAACCAAGGAAAAGATGAAGAGGTAGGGAATTTAAGGATCCACTAGAGATCATTGCAGTAGAGAGATCAGATGAGGAATCTAATGGAGGACCCTTTAGCCTAGACTGAAAAGTGGGTGATGCAATGTAGTTGGGCCTATCACTAGAGGGGTAAGATATCTATAGCCATGACTGAGAGAGCATCAGATGTGGTAACCAGGACATAGTTACTTGATGCTACTAGGTATAGATATTTTCATGTAGCTATGGGACGAGCCTGGGATTTTCCACAGGGGAGATAAGGTTTTGGTGCCTATAAATAGATGGGAACAATATTTCAGATGGAGGTCTAGTCTATTTGATGAGGCAGAGACAATATTGGGTAGGCAAAGAGATGGAGAAATGATCACTGAGCACATCGAGTGGCCAGGTAAGAATTAGATGATTTTATTTTATTGTGATTAGATTTGATGACAAGATTTATATTTATTTGTATATTTTGGGTTTTACAGAGTGAGTGATAGAGGAGTGACACTCGTTGATTGAGAGTGTACACCAAGAGATCCTAGACCCAGTATTAGATGTTCAAGATACCTCCATCATGTCAAACCCCACCGCACCATTAGCTGGCAATTTGGTGGGAGCATTTTTTCCAGTGGGAGAAGTTGTGAGGACACTTTGGAGATGGAGCGATGTGCAGGTGATGGCAAATATGGGTAGCATAGATATTATTCTTTGTAGATTATTATAGAAACAAGTTTCCTTGGTTTAGGATTAAGAAGTACACCTCATGGATACTAGGAGTGTTGCAAAGAGGATGACAAGGATAGAGGTAGAGCTTACGAGATCATAGGGAGATGCCACTAGAGCCTGATATAGAGTGGAGTCTCTAGATCACACATCCTGAGCATCTATCGTAACACCTTTGGCATAAAACATCCAAATAGCACCCTAAGAGGGTGAGGATGCTTGATCCACCTAGATAGCGATGATGTATTTTTTTTATGTATAAATTGATTCCATATATATGATTTTTTTTTAATGGTGATGAAATTGATGAATGATGAATTAATTTTTCTTTTCTTTTCTTTCTCATGAATGTATGTGGTACTAATCATGGTATTGTTGATGCAAAATCATAGCACCCCTGGATACTGATCAGATTTCTAGGTTGATCACTCTAGCATCCAGTGTGATTGCACAACATTGAATCCTTTCTCCAAGTGTGGGACTTGCAGAATGAGAAAGGAATCTCTAGAGAAGCCTAGTTCCTATTCCTTTGTTCAGATGCACACAAAAAAAAACGCAGAGGGTTTACTCAAAACCTAATCTAACTTGCCAAGGAGACAGGGTAAGAAGATGCATAAAAATAAACCTAAGCTAACAGAGGTGATGCACCAAGGAATGAAGAACATCTATCTTGCCAATAAACACAGACCATTCAAATGTGATGCAAGATCATGCACAGATAACAAAATTTGCAGTGAAAGACCAGGAGGATGCAAATGAACATAGAGAGGGTTGAGAATCATCCACAGACATGCATTACTTGCTCCAAAGATTGATACAATACACTACAAAATGCCAAGAGGTAGAGTCACATTACAGTTTCAAATGGGAGGTTCAAACTCCACAAATTCACCTGATAAAGAGAAGAAGGGAGGGGCAAAACAGGAAATGTTCCACCTTTAGAAAGAAGCCCCTCCTTACAATATATAGGAAGAATGAGAGAGGGAAGAGAGAGGAAAGTCAGATCTACCCCAACCACTTCTAGGTCACATTTAACTCATCTCATTATGGCGGAAATGGTGAATCCTGGCAAAATGTCGGACTGTCTAGCAGAAACGGCGAACTATCTGTTGTATTAAAGCTGGTTGTTGAAACGTCACTTCTGTCTATTATTACATGCCAGAGGTGTTTCTCAATTTTCTCTCTCCAAACTGAACCAAAATGCAATATTGACCCTAGAATCATGTAGAGAATTTCACCAGCTTTCCATTGATATAAAGAACGTGAAAATCTGAGCTCTGGATCGAAAGTTATGGCGATCTGAAGATTTAGGGCACAAAACAGGCCAAAACGGATTTTGAATTTTTTCCCGCGCTCTGCCACCTGGATGACACGTGTCAGGCACTGATTGGCTAAGCAATTCTCTCTCCTCCACCTTTCTGTGGGTTTCCCTTGAAATTTTGATGTTTTCTATAACTTTGGAAAATTTTCCATTTTTTCCCCGCGCCCCCGCCACTTGGGACACGTGGCATGATCTGGTTGGAGGATAGGGGCGCGGGGTCATCTTTTACCTTTTAGTTTTAGACCCAAGACTTTTGCTAAATTTTCCTAAGTCTTTCCCTGGCTCCGAACTTCCCCACCTTAGGACACGTGTCATTTCTCTGATTCATCCGGTGGCCTCCCAGCTCTTCGCGTCCCTCGCATATTTTTGGCCTGGATGTCCCAAACTGTCTAGGACAAATTTCTCCGATCCGCCCGATTCAGGCTTCCCTGTCCCTCTTTGCATTGAAGACATGTGGCAAGATTTGATTGGCTCTCGGCTCCTTCATGGCTTTTCACGTCCCACGTGTCCCTTTGGCCCAAATGTCCTAGACGAAAGTTCCTTGTTTCGGCCGAATCGGCTGGTTCGCGTCCTCCGCATACATTTGTTCCAACTGTCCCGGAATCTCTGGGACAAGTTCTTCCGAACCACCCAAAATGGATGGCCTTTGCTCTCGGCCGCTTCGCCTTTTCACGTCCTTCACGTGCCTCATAGCCCAGATGTCCCTTTGCCTTATCTGGACAACAGTTAGTCAATTTTTTCACCGGCCGGTTCGTGCTTTTGCGTCCCGTGTCCCCAATGTCCCAAGGACTGCCTGGACCAGGACTTAGCCGATTTTCTTCATTTTTTCCCAGCCCCAAGCCTGCAAACCCGAAATGCCTTAGAACAATCCTGCAACCATATTTTTTGCATCTCTTCCATTTTCTCAACCTGTTGGGATTTCTTCTTGGACAGGAGAGTTAGAAGGAAGCTGAGGGGACCCCAGAAACATGATTTTGGGAATCCTACTTGCTCGGGACTGACAATCTAATGCATGTTATCAAAATTACCTTGGGGGGAATTTTTGACAACAGTTTGGCGACTCAGCGGGGTCACCTGCCTGCTAGGTAGAAGATCAGTGGCCTTTTAACAATCCATTGGGCATGGAGTAATAACCTGAAACCAACCTGATTTCTGATCCCGATCCTGATACTGCAACTCATTCTTCGAGAGCACTCTGAACTGTAGAAATTCAACCTGAGAGTGACAAAACCTGTGCCAAAGCACTTAGGGAAAAGAAACCTAACTACAACAAGACAATGTGCATACGCACTTAGAGGAATTGAAATCTAGGCTAGTATTTACAAGGGTAAACCTTTTCCTTTTTAGTAGCAATGTTTAAGATAGATTCCTGTAACTTGAATCGGGAGTTCTTCTTCATCCAATGTAGACAATTGGAAGGCATTACCACTTTTACATCTCGTGACCATGTAGGGGCCACTCCAAATGGCATCAAACTTGGAATGCCTTCCAGGTTTCACCCGATCTGCATCCCATTTCAGAACTAGGTCCCCCTCCTGGAAGGTCCTTGCTCCTGCCTTCTTGTCAAACCATCTTTTTACTAAGGTCTGATCCTTTTCAATCATCAGAACTGCATGTTCTCTTATTTCTTCCAATTCCATCAACTCTGCATACCTGGCCTCCATTGGTTTGAACTCAGACAACTCCAACTGCTTCATGAGCTCCAATGCTGGAAATTCTAATGATATAGGCAATACTGCCTCTTTCCCATAGACCAATTTGTAGGGAGAACTACCTGTAGACCTCTTTGGTGTTATCCTATCAGCCCATAATGCTGATTTTAGCTTGGTATGCCATGTCCTTTGGTTTTCATCCAGAGTTCTTCTGATGATCCTTAGCAACTTTTTGTTCGTGGACTCTGCCTGTCCATTACCCTGTGGGTAATAATTTGAAGAGGTGCTTAAATAGATTCCATTCTTGACAGCCCATTCTGTAATCTTGGAACCTATGAATGCTAATGCATTATCTGATATGATAGTGGCCAGCACACCGAACCTGGTCACTATTTCTTCATAAAAGTCTAGTATGTTAGACTCACTTGCCTCTTTGAGTGCTACTGCTTCGGTCCACTTGGTGAAATAGTCTGTTGCTGCAAGTATCCACTTGTGGCCTTGACTCGAATTGGGATTGATGACTCCAATGAAGTCCAGTCCCCATTGCATGAATGGCTGATCTACTGAAATTGGATGAAGGGGGTAGCGCTGCTAACCTTCCTTTCCCTGTGAAGAATGCACATTTCTTGCATTTCTTATCCATGTATAGCAATCACTGAACACTGTGGGCCAATAATACCCTACTTTCATTATCTTGAGAGCTGTTACTCGTGGGGTGAAAGTGGCCTCCTGAATCCCCGTCATGGAACTCGTCGTAAGATCCTCTCAATTTGACCTGTTCCAATGCATCTTAATAGAACACCATTGATGTCTTTCTTAAACAAAACACCATCAACAAGCACATATGGAATGGCTTGTAATCTAAAGTATCTCCTCTTTGCTTTGCTCATTTCTGGAGGGCATAGGCCTGTCTGTAGGAAGTGTATCATATTCTGAGTCCAACAGGGAGTGGGCACATCATCATTTTCCTATTCTTGACCATCCTGTAGTACCAAGACAGCCTCTTTTCCATTACCTGCTTCAACTTGCTGACTCAAGGCTAGTTGTTCGCATAGTCCCTTCCCACGTACTAGTTTGGTGACCTTAATCTCGATGTCATATTCCATGACACGGGTTATCCATCCTGCATGTTTCTCATTCAGATCCTTGTTTAGAAGGAAGTCCTTGACTCCCGCATGAGAGACCAATAATTGGATCTTGTTGTTTGAGACTAGGTGCTTGAATTTCTTTAAACTCCTGATCACTGCAAGTACATGCTTTTCAATGAAAGAGTACCTAGTTTCGTATTCCTCCAAGCCTTGACTGAAGAAAGCAACTAGTTGTTCTAATCCTTCTTTGTTTTGTTGTGCCAGGATTGCAGAAATTGTGTCTCCACCACCAAAGGCGTATAGCATGAAACCCTTGGAGAAGTCTGGATTGACGAGAGTGGGAGCTTGAGATATAGCCTCTTTTATTGCCTCAAAACTTGCCTTGCCTTCAGATGTCCACTTAAATGCCATGCTCTTTTTTAACATCAGCGTTATTGGCTTTACGAGAGCTGCAAAGTTTGGAACAAACCTGCGGACAAAATTGATCCTTCCCAAGAAGCTTTGAAGAGCCTTCTTGTGACTTGGCAATGGCAACGCTCGAATTGCTTCAACTCTTTCTGGGTCAATCGTCAATCCCTCTTTTGAAACAATATGGCCTAGAAGTTTCCCCTCATGAGCCAGGAATATGCATTTTTTGGGATTCAATGATACCCCAAATCTTCTACACCTCTGAAATACCTGCCTCAGATGAAAGAGGTGATCCACTGCATTTTTGGAGAATACAGTGATGTCATCAAGATATATCAGAACTATTTTATTGATCAACCCTTTGAATGCCATATCCATTGCCCTTTGGAAAGTGGCTCCAGCATTTGATAGGCCAAATGGCATCTTCTTGTAGGCATATGTGCCCCATTTGGTGGTGAAGGCCGTCTTGAACTGGTCTTCTTCCTTCACCATTATCTGATTATAGCCTGAGTAGCCATCAAGTAATGAAAACCTTTCTGAACCAGCTACAACCTGCAATATTTGCTCCATGGAAGGGAGTGGGTAATGGTCCTTGAGAGAGGCTCTATTCAAGTCTCTGAAGTCAACACACAATCTGATCTCTCCACTCTTCTTTCTGACTGGAACTAAGTTGGCAACCCAACTAGAATGCTTGATTGGGAATATGATCCTTGACTCAATCAGCTTGTCCAATTCTTTTCTCATGAGAGGCTCCATGTGTGGGTTGACTGGTCTTTGTTTCTGCCTGACAGGCTTAGTATTTGGATCCAATTCAATGGTATGCTGAGCTAAGTTGGGATTGAAACCTTTCAAGTCTTCATAGCTCCAAGAAAACACATCAGGGAACTCTTGACATAGCTGTATGAACTCATACCTTTCTTGTTCAGTTGTCATCCTTCCAATTTGCAATGGTTTGTTCTCTTCTACCAAGATGGATACTGAATCCTCTCTCTTGACCTGAATGTTTGCTTTCTCCTTTCTAAACTGATCATTGGGATTAAAAATGGACTCCAAAGTGATAAGTCCCTTGGGCAGCTTGTTAGTTCTCAGCTGTACCACTTGGTCACCATACTGTTGTTCCAATTTTTCTTGATTCTTGGCTGAGAACTCAGCTTCTTCTTGCAAGAAATGGATGATTTGCTGGTCATTTTCAAACACTTGCCAACTGACATTGTTATCTGGCACTGAAGGCCTCACAATCACATGGATGTTTGGTTGTACCTTGTCTTGTTGAATACTTTCCACAATGTCAAAGGCTGCCCCTACTGTTGCAAGCCTGTCAGCAGCTTGATTCTCTTTCCTAGGAATGGATTTGATGCCAAAACCCTCAAAATCTTCCATGAGGTCCCACACCCTGTTCTTGTAGCACTTGAGTAGATCATTCTTGGCAGCATGTTGTCCCTTGACCTGATTTACAATCAATTCACTGTCCCCAAAGACTTGCAAGTTCTTTATTTTCTTCTTGATTGCCCAATGCATCCCTTGCACCAAGGCTTCATATTCAGCAGTGTTATTGGAGCATGTAAACTGAAATCTAAAAGCTGAATAGTACTTTACTCCTCGAGGTGAAACAAGCATGGCTCCACCTCCTGCACCTTGTCTACTCCTTGATCCATCAAAAAACAGCTGCCATACCTCATTGTCATCCTTGTGGTTTGGCTTGGTGATGCTAGGAATAGGTTGATTTTCTTCGTGTATACAATAGACCCCTAGCTCAGATTCTTCTACTTCTTGATAAGGATCAAAAGCATGTATCTTGTTTGCCCATTCATCAAGAGTTAGATCCGGGATGCTTCCAACCTTAGTGTCAGCTTCATCAGAGCTTGGGTGATCTTCTTGATCAAATGCTGAGCAATTGGCATTAATCTGACTTGGAGTGTAAGGCTCAATATGGAAGTTTGCAATAGGTTCTAGACCTGATTGTGGCTTTGGTTCCATACCTCGTTCTGAACAGCATGTGTGACCAATCAGCAGACAAATATCCCCCAATCTTGGCTGTGAAGTCCCTTGACAAGCATAGGGCAAAGAGTGGTGGAAGGTCTATGACTGATACATCTTGTAAAACAACAACATTTGGACATGCATGCAAGGTAAGACTCAAGTTTTTAATCACTCCAACTGTTGCTACTGCTGTCCCATCTAGCTGCACTACCCCTTTGGATATTGTTTCATACTGGAGCCCTAGCTGATCAGCTATTTGTTTAGGCATTACTGAGCTACTTGCCCCGGAGTCTATCATGCAATTGTGCACTAGCTGATTTCCAATGATCAATGAAACATAGAAAGGAGGGGGTTTCAACATTTTACCTTGCTGTCCTCCATGATTTCCCTCAGGCTGGGCAGCATTTGTAAGCACTTTGTCTTGCATCTGAACTTGCTGATTCGAAGTTGGCCAGTCCTTCATGGCAGCTTGCAGCAGATCTCTTTGGCCTGGGATAGATAGGGATTCCCACATTGATATATTGACGTTTGTCTTCTTCATCTGATCAATGATACTGAATGGTGATGAAGGATCTCTTTGTTGTCCCTTGGTTTGTACATTCACTCCTTGCACGTGGGCAGCAACAACTGGTATTTGAGTTGGCCTAGGGGCTGTTCTTGGCTGCCCTTGTGCATTTGAAATTGGACTTTGCTTGCCAACCATTTGTGGAACCATGGAAGGTTGTGGATTGGTTGGGGCTAATGGCTGTTCTTCACCCAAATTCCTCCTTTTTGACCTTGTGTTGGCTGCAACACCTTGAGAAACTGCCTGGTTCATGCCACAAAAATCCTCTGCTTGCCAATTTACCAATGTGGTGTCATTTGGGGCTGATTGCTGTTGGAATGTTTCTTGTTGTTGGCTGTTTCCTTGACTGCCCTCACCCTCCACACCAGTAGTTGTCACCATTAATGCTTGATTCAAAGCACCATTGAAGCACATGGATTGGTTATGAGGCTCATTGCATGGAAAACACCAATCATACTCCTGGGCAATGTTGTTTTGTGTTGGCACCAATGCCTTAGAGGCAGATATGGCATTTGGATTATAGGGCTGAAATGGTCTATTGGCAGGAGGCCTTGTTTGATTTATATTTGCAGCTGGATTAGGAGGCCTTTGTGGTTGGTATGGCTGCCTGTTAGGCTGAGCTTGGGGTTGATAAGAAGGTCTAAAACCTTGGGCTTGTTGCCTCTTGAGAGTAACCAGCTCATTGCCTAGGTTTTGCAATTGCTTCATGACTTCTTGAAGCTCATTTGGGGCACTTGGAGATGAAGTGGAAGCTTCATTTGAACTCTGATTTCTAGGAGTGGGAGAAGGAGCCAAATTAGGTGCTTGATTGGTGTTTGGACTCTCTAAACTTGGAAACAGTGGCATGGGAGGTCTAGGGGCAAGTTTGCCAGCTTGGATCAAACAATTTTCAGCCCTAATGGCAATGCTATAAGCCATAGGGATAGTTATGCCTCCCATGGACTGAATCAACATAGAAATATCAGAATTTAGAGCTTTGAGATAGTAGAGAAAAGCACCTTCTGCTGTTGGCCTGACTGCCACTGGAATTCTCTCCCAAGTCTTTTGAAATCTGAAGTTGAAATCGGTCAGCTGCTCATTGGGAGCTCTCTTGATGGTTGTCAGCTGCTCCAAAAGAGACAAGTTGTCTCCCTTTTCTCCAAATTGCTCATGAAGTGCTATACACAGCTGATTCCAATTTGTGATAGAACCAGCTCCAAGGCTTCTAAACCATTGCAATGCTTTCCCCTTGAATGAAGATGCCAGTAACTTGACAGCCACTTGCATCTCATTGATTTCATGGATTGCACAAAGGTTAGCAATATCTTTAACATGATCACCTGGAGTAGTCTGATTTTCTCCAGTGAAGTATGGAATGTTCTTCAAGGCTGCAATAGGAATTGGATGTTGTGCATTGAGGGCAAGTGGGCTGCTGCCTGTGAAGTTGACATAGGGGTTGTTTTGTGCCATTCTAATTGGTCTTAAAACCCTTGTATACTGAATGAAAGGCCTACCAGGTGGAGGAGTTGAGAGAGTTCTATTTGGTGGAGATGGAGACCTTTGAATCCTTCTTCCTCTTTGCCTTCTTCTTGGAGATAATTGCAGGTATTCAAACAACACTTCTTCTTCTCCAACTCTTGACCTTGTGGTGACTCTTCTCATGAGTTTTCAGGCCTGCACTGCTGAAACCAGTTGATTCTTCCCCTTGGAGTCGCCAGATATGCAAATAATAGCTCTTTTCAAGCAAGAAAATTGCAGCAGATGCACATCAACTTTGCTGCAATAAAAATGAGACCTCTAGTGTCCCACCGGGCATGCCAAAACTGTTGATGCAAAATCACAGCACCCCTGGATGCTGATCAGATTTCTAGGTTGATCACTCTAGCATCCAGTGTGATTGCACAACATGGAATCCTTTCTCCAAGTGTGGGACTTGTAAAATGAGAAAGGAATCTCCAGAGAAGGCTAGTTCCTATTCCTCTATTCAGATGCACACAAAAACACAGAGGGTTTACTCAAAACCTAATCTAATCTTGCCAAGGAGACAGGGGTAAGAAGATGCATAAAAATAAACCTAAGCTAACAGAGGTGATGCACCGAGGAATGAAGAACACCTATCTTGCCAATAAACACAGACCATTCAAATGTGATGCAAGATCATGCACAGATAACAAAATTTGCAGTGAAAGACCAGGAGGATGCAAATGAACACAGAGAGGGTTGAGAATCATCCACAGACATGCATTACTTGCTCCAAAGATTGATACAATACACTACAAAATGCCAAGAGGCAGAGTCACATTACAGTTTCAAATGGGAGGTTCGAACTCCACAAATTCACCTGATAGAGAGAAGAAGGGAGGAGCAAAACAGGAAATGTTCGACCTTTAGAAAGAAGCCCCTCCTTACAATATATAGGAAGAATGAGAGAGGGAAGAGAGAGGAAATTCAGATCTACCCCAACCACTTCTAGGTCACATTTAACTCATCTCATTATCGCAGAAGTGGAGAATCCTTGCAAAATGGTGGACTGTCTAGAAGAAATGGTGAACTGTCTGTTGTATTAAAGCTAGTTGTTGAAACGTCACTTCTGTCTATTATTACGTGCCAGAGGCGTTTCTCAATTTTCTCTCTCCAAACTGAACCAAAATGCAAGATTGACCCTGGAATCATGTAGAGAATTTCACCAGCTTTCCATTGATATAAAGAACGTGAAAATCTGAGCTCTGGATCGAAAGTTATGGCGATCTGAAGATTTAGGGCACAAAACAGGCCAAAACGGATTTTGAATTTTTTCCTGCGCTCTGCCACTTGGATGACACGTGTCAGGCTGATTGGATGAGCAATTCTCTCTCCTCCACCTTTCCGTGGGTTTCCCTTTGAAATTTTGACATTTTTATAACTTTGGAAAATTTTCCATTTTTTCCCCGCGCCCCCGCCACTTGGGACACGTGGCATGATCTGGTTGGAGGACAGGGGCCGCGGGGTCATCCTTTACCTTTTAGTTTTTCAGCCCAAGACTTTTGCTAAATTTTCCTAAGTCTTTCCCTGGCTCCGAACTTCCCCCACCTTAGGACACGTGTCCTTTCCTGATTCGTCTGTGGGTTTTCCAGGTCTTCGCGTCCCTCGCGTATTTTTGGCCCGGATGTCCCAAACCGTCTGGGACAAATTTCTCCGAATCCACCCGATTCGGGCTTCCCTGTCCCTCTTTGGCACGTTGAAGACACGTGGCAAGATTCCATTGGCTCTTGGCTCTTTCGGCTTTTCGCGTCCCACGCATCCTTTTGTCCAAATGTCCCTGACTAAAGTTCCCTGTTTTGGCCGATCCAGGCCCGCGTCCTCCACGTACCTTTGTCCCAACTGTCCCGGACTGTCTGGGAAAAATTCTTCTGAACCGCCCAAAATGTACTTCCTTGCTCCAAACCGGCCGATCCGTTTTCCGCGTCCTTTGCGTCCCGATGTCCCAACTCCCAGCCTTTGCTGCAAGACTTTGACGGCTCTTCACCTTCGGCCGGCAGCTTTTCCGCCCCATTCGCGCCCCGACGTCCCAACTGTCCCAAGGACCTCCTGGACTAGGACTTAGCCGATTTTCTTCATTTTTTCGGCCCCAAGCCTGCAAACCCGGACTTAGCCGATTTCCAATCTTTCGGCACCAATTTTTCTGCATTCTTCATTTTCTCGACCTGTTGGGATTTCTTCTTGGACAGGAGAGTTAGAAGGAAGCTGAGGGGACCCCAGAAACATGATTTTGGCCTTGAATCATTCTACTTGCTCGGGATGACAATCTGATGCATTATCAAAATTACCTGGGGGGAATTTTTGACCGAAACCAATACTATGACAATCCAATGATAGGAGATATCATGGAGAAATAGATTGAGGCTAAACCCAAGTGGGACGAAGATCCTAAGAAAGGATAGGATATTTTGAAGATGTGAAAAACCTAAAGGAGATCGAGATCCCAAGCAAAGGAAAGAGCCCAAGTTGAATAAATAATAGTCAAGATATTTTTGAAGAAGATGCTTACCCACAAAGAATGAATGATTGTAGATTATTGGTAATGATGTTATCTACTTGTTTCAAGATATGACTGCGCACATGAGTCATGAGGTCCTCAATAACATGTTGGGTAATGGATACCTAGTAATGAACTTCAGATTGTGTGGAAAATAGGGTTTCATCAATTTTGTCCTCTAACTGAGCACAGACTCTACATCAAATATCATCAAGAGTGGGTTGAGGTATAAGGCGAGGTGGGGACCCATATATAGGTTGTGGTCTAGATGTTCTAGGGGAAGGTGGATGGCTTCGAGAGGAGTCATATTTGTGCTTGTTTTTATGTTAGGAGGACTTGGAAACTGGGAACTTATGGCACATGACCCGACATTTAGCATCGGTATGTGAGAAATAACCATGATGTGAACAATGTAATTTGGCTGAGGAAAAAGGACTTGTATCCTTTGAAGCTTGATCTTTTCTTACCTTCACTTCAATATTTTTCATGTTCTTTCTATATGCTCCATTATCAGATACATCATATCGTAGAGCCTCATGCCATGTGCAATATGGATCTGCCCCAAAGCCTCATACCATGTGTAATATGGATCTTCCCCAGAATAAAAAGGAGCCATAATGGAAAGGGCTATGGAAGGATGGGAATGAGAAATATTGGTTGGTATGGATGATTTTGGCACATTTGATGCTTTTTCATCCATAAGGTCATCGGCATCATATTTGAAAACTAGATATACACTCCCCTTTCTTTAGAGGAAGTATGTTATGTGATCTAGTAATATCATGAGAAGAGGATGAGGTTGGCAAAGCCGCCTAAGGCTTAGGAATCAGATTTCTAGGAGGAATATTGACTGAATGTGAGGATTCTTCTTGCATAAGAATAACATTCAAATCAAAAGCGAGTGTACATTGGAGGGATATTTGGTAATGTTTGACCTCTTTCTCCTAAATTTGGGTGTAACTAGCATTATGGGAATTGTCCAAAGCATAAACATCATCATAGTCAAGGGTAGAGGTGTCTATCATGCAAAAATAAACTTTGTTTTTAAGTTGAACCTTTTGTTTGGGTAGAGGTAGAGGTTTTTTTGTGAAATAGTATTGGAATAGATGGATCCTTCTTGTGAGGTTACAAGTTAGGAGGAATATTTGAGATGATAAGATCTGGTAGGTCAAAAGTTTTGATCCTAATGGTAATTTCATTAGGTTCATCATCATCGGAATCCAAGAGGTTGGGAGGCATATGCCCGACCAACTCAGTATGACCCGCATTACTAAAAAGAGATTCATTATGATAGTTAAAGCGTTCATACTCATGGAATGGGACCGGTGATAGCTCTTGAAGAGTTGGTAATATATATGTTCCCTTTCGTTGAAGAGTATCATAATTCTAGGGATTTGGGTCACCTTGGAGTTTTTAGATTGCCCCTTGGTGTGAAAAATTAACACATTGATACGCAGAAGAGGTGACCATGTGTATGTGGTAGTTCCAAGGTGAACCAAGGAGGATGTTGTAAGATAATAGAAAGTTGAATACCATGACCTTCACACACACTTTCCTAGGAGGGATAGTGATAGGTAGCCAAATATAACCCATGGCAAGCATTTACTAATGATAATACCCTTGAAAAGTAGTATATGTGGTGTTGATATTGTCTATTGAATATCTTAGGGATTTAATGAAATCTAAGAAAGCCATACAAGTGCAATCACCCTTAACAATGAGAGCATGTTTGAATGTATTTTGACCAATTTACACAGAGATAAAGAGTGGACGATCGTCTACCCATAACAAGAGTTCATCTGGAATCATGGTTGTTATAGGAAAATAGATGCATGTTTGGACATTAATGGTTCGGTCTGTACAAATGGAGAGTTCTTTACACTGATGTCGGATATTTTCCTTCCAACCATGTAATGTAGGAGACTTCCCCAAAGTAGGAGGGAAAGGTATATTTATTTCAAATAGTGCATTCATGAGATGATCATAACGGTGAGATGACAATCGCATGAGAAATTAAAAGGGAATTAGACCAAAAATCTGTGAGAGTAGCTCTAAAGGATCCCACTCATCATGGTTGGACTAAGCAATAGGGTGAGATTGTTTGGAATCCCCAAAAATAGGTTCAGAAGAATAATGAGTGATTAGAGACACCTCAAAAATGGTTGTTTTTTTATGCTTGACACCATCATCCTGAATGAAGGCATCTGTGGTTGGAGAAATAGTTCTAGACTCCTTTGTCCCTATAGTAGTTTTTTTAGAGGGACCAATGACATCTGTAGAAGGTGGATTTTTGACTTTAGGAATATGATTTTCAAACACATAGGGGTAAATGACTCTATAAGACTCAGGCTAGACTAGTAGAGGGTATTTGGGATCTATATATGCAATCACATGCCTCGCATCATTCATAATTACTGTGTTCTCAAGAGGATAGGAAGGATTAACCACATTTGCTGTGGTATTTTTTAGTTTCTTAGACATTTCACTTGAGATATGGTTAGGCATAGGGTCAGAGAAAACCCTAAGTTCTTCATTGGCTTTATTAAAGGCATTATTATGATCCTTTTGTCTTTAAGTGTCACGAACCTTGACTGCTTAAGTCAAGTGCTATCTAGAGATAGCCTCATGGTCAAATTGAGGGCCTAAAATGAAATTGATGATAGTTGTGCGAAGGGCCTAAAAATTCTCATGAGAATGGCCCCAATTGGTGTGCCATCAATAGAATTTTTTTTATCATCATGCCACTGTGTAATAGGTCGATAAGGATCAAGGATCTAACTAAATGGTTTAGGCATATGATTTCTCAATGCATACTTAGTTAATGGATGATAATGGGCAGGTTGGCTCTTATTGTTATTAGTTTTTTGGTCAATAACAAAGACATTTCTATTTGCAGAAGCCATGAGAGGAAGGGTATCTGAGACCCCATCAACAGTGGCATTCTTGTTGTTTGATTTCTGAAGGATTTGTATCTATTTAACTGCTTGGTTCCTAGGAGGAGCCTTCTCAAAATCCCTCATGAGATAATCTTATTTGTTGGCTTGTTCAAAAGCCTCAACCAAGGAGGTAGGAGAAAAGGAAAAAAAGTCCTTGGCATTACTTAAGATGCAAGGTTCGAAGGCTCACCTAAGCAACTAGAGTTGCAATTAGGCTTTGCTTCGGCATCTTGTCTTCTGCCATAAGGTAGATAGAGTTTTCCATTGCTTGATTGGATCTAATAGAGCTGATTCATTTTGATATTGCTAGCATAATGATAAAAGCATTAATGTTGGTGGGTGGGAGTGGGAGTCAGGTTATTTCCCTCTTCTTTCTCTCTCATTTCTTACTATTTATTGTATCTACCTCTCATTTGAGAGTTAGGGGATATTCTGGGATGTGGAGAAACCCTGTCAAAAGCATTTCTTGATGTCAATGAGTCTTAGCTAAGCCTTCATTTTGGACTTGGAAATGTGTTCGTGTACCTTCCTCTACAATTGTAATGGTTTGTGCATACTTTTATTTCAATAAAACTTGTTTTGTGGTGTTTTCTCAACCCTGACTCATGTTATTTGCAACATTGCCTCTCTTTTACTTGATTTAGTGTGTTGTGCATGTATTTCTCTTTTGCATCAACTGTGAGGTTCAAAACAAGATTCATACCTATATTGCAATTCCATGGAGAACAAATTAGGAGTTAAAGGCTGAGGTCTAGGGATATCACGTTTCTTCTAGCAACTCCTTGCTACATTTTGCTTGCATAGGTTCCTCTTCGTGAGAAAAATATGTCAAAGGCTCATCAATTTTTTAGTTATCACCTCCGTTAGCTTCATGGGTTTCATATTCAATGAGAGATCTTTCCAACCCTCTCTATATCCCTAGTTGCACTGGTTACCTAGATAGTCTTCTTCTTCAGGATTGGTTAAATACATAAAACTTTCTTCTTCACGAGTAAATTATCAACTGATTTTTCAATTTCAGGAACTCAGAAGATAACCATTTCATCTTCTTCTGGAGGTCTATCATCATTTAGCAATTCTCGACATGATTGTTACGAGTCAAGATCCCATTTCTATTAAATCCTATCATCTATTAATGTGAACTAGAAAGGAATGCTTAGATTTTATCAAGATAACAGAATTCTAATACACCTCATGGGATTATTGTTATGAAGATGATTTTGATTCCCATTGTCTTGGTACAAGATAATTGATGTATTATTGAGTGTTGATTTCAGGTTTTAGATAGCACTATCAAGCATCATCTAGGATGACTCCTACCGATGTCTAAGTAACCCATTTTCTCATCCAGAAGACCACTTAACCAGAATGGCCAAAAGACATTTATTTGGAGGTTTTACCTCATGAAGTCTTGCAAACATGACTTCTACCCTGTCACTAAAAATGACATAGTTCTAGCATGTAGTCTATTCAAACCCACCTGACATCTTTCAAAAATCCATCTTCAGCAGCTTCTTAACACACTCCAAAGCTTTAGTGAGATAAAAATGTATCATAACTTCTGATTATAAGTGGGACTGTCCTATGATCCAAGATAAAAATAAGATTGGTCACATTTCACCAAAATCAAGGTATGCTCAAGAGAAAAATGTGTTTAGAATCACATTATGTACTAAGCTCCTCATTCTATTCATACTAATTGTATTGAGCTTTTAAAGAGTAGAGGACACACTAATAATGGAGTAGACATAATAGATCAAATTAAACTATAAGTACTTGGACTGCTAAGACACATACCCTAGGGAAGGCATGCCCTTACATGTGAGGGAGGAACCTAAGGTGTTCCTAAGGCCCTAGGTTGAAGAAATAGGAACAAATGCATATGGAGGTGATGGAGGAGTATTGGTGGTGTAATGAAAATATTGACTTTGAACTATGCAACCAGCCTATGTTAAGCATTTGAAACTATAAACATGTAAGGTTGAAATAAAGAACTAAAATATCAATGGGATCGTATTTCAGCATGTGCCTTCCTTATCAGTATAACATTCCCAGATTCGGAAATCTATACTCAACCAACTTAGTCCTAAGGTTAAAATTCTATGATATCAAAAGAGGTGGATGTAAGACGGTATATCCCTTAGGAAACATGGGTGATTTGAGGGGAGGTCGCTGAAGAAGGTACTACACCTTGCAAAGTTGAGCATTACAAAAACTTGGATCAAATTTCGATGTTTGAGAAAGGGAAACCAATGGCTAGATTTTAGCTCACTATTGTACATTACCGAACTCATTTTGTAAACAAAAAAATCAAATCATAAAAGAATATCCAAGCCAAGTAGGGCATCATTGGGGAAATTAAGAAATCAGTAAAAGATAGCCTTGTTTTTCCAAAATTAAAGTTCTCCTTTTCAGAGAGCTTCCAAAGGTAGTGAGTGGAGTTCCTCTCTATAAATTTAAAGCCTTCATAGATTGTAGAGGTCTGAACATGAACAAAAGGGTAAAGCTGGGGCAACCTTATACAGAGCTTAATTTCACAAGAGGCGAATATCGACCATGGATTTGAATATGGCTTTCTATGAATTAGTGTGACGGTGGCACCATATTCATGAGAGGTTTTTTATCATCATCCCTGCCTGTAAAATTGGCACCTGGAGAAACAGTCAATTCAAAGGGAAACTACAAAAGTGAATGCATGATGCATGTCAAGATGAGAGGACAAAAATTGTCCTCTCTTTTTTGAATCCATGACTCTACAAGTTGTTTCTTCCACCTCCATGATCATTAACCACATTGCATTGGTGTGGATAACCAGTTGATCTTATAAGGAAATAGCTTTTTCAAGTTCCTGTACCATCTAGTTCCAACTTTGAGATGCCTTAGTTGAAAAACCTCTAACCTTCAAAAAGACATTGTTAAAAGGTGGAAATAGAAAGTTACAAAAATGTAGATCCTTCCTTACAACATCCTCTCATCATTAAATGGAGATTTAATTGAATCAGGTATTCTGATGGATTGGATCAATGGAGATCATAGACCTCAGAGTTTATTGCTCTTCTAGGGTTTCAATTCATTCCATTGATTTAACGTTCTCTTAATTTCAACATCTACTTTATTGGTGAACCTACCGTGAAGGATAACATTCAGAGAAGAGACACTGATGAAATTGTCATTTGTCATAGAACAAAAGGATGAGTTTGACTTTCAAACTTCATATTGGAGTAGATTGTGTTCAGGAGCCTATACTTGATGACACCATTGTAAATGACCCTAATCAGAGGTCATTTTTCTGGATGATACTTGTGTCTCACTAAGTTAGATATAACCACATGACAATATATGAGATGTGTGAGTGAGGATACTATATTCATATACAAGGTTGACTCGTAACTTCATTCAAAGTACTGAGATTAATCCCATTTTGGCGAAAGTTTTCGTATCTTTTATTGAGATCTTGCCCATCTAGTAAACTTGAAAAGATGTATTAGCCCATGTGTCATCGAAACATTTCTGACATTATATCCTAAAATCACCATGTACAAACCCACATCTTTTAGGGCACGCCTTTAGAAGTGGATTTCATATGGTCCCTATTAAGGTGCCCCGGTATGATGAGGCACTATTTTTGTTCTTTGTGAGGTGTCACTTATTAGTATATTATCTGTCAAAAACTTATGTTGCTAGTACTTAGGGAAAACATTGTGCCTCATATTACTTTTTAGAAATTAAACTTGAGATCCCTATAAATATAAAGCTAAGAAGACCATAATATGGGTCCAATTAGGTCAACTAGCATCCTCATCACTACTGTATCACACCATCTATTTTGCCATTGCATCGATTGCATCCACATTTGGGTACACCCATACATTGTTCAAGCACATAGGAACTATGTCGTCTTAGGGATAAATTTCTACATTAGGAAAACTGGCATTCTAAAGATGGTTTTTTCTAGGGATCGCATAAAGATTGTCATCTATAGTTTAAGGTACTTAGCTCATTATTTCATAACAGTATCACAGGAGAAACACGTGAAGAACCTAGTAGGCATGAGGTACATGTATAAGGTACCAGTGGAGAGCCTTATTAGGGTCTGAAAATGTATTCCACAAAGGGAATTTCCTAGTTGGAATAACATTGACAACACCTAATTTTACATTGAGAAAAATCCGACCCCTTCTAGATGGTATCGTTTGCAATGCTTCACCCACACTTCATTGGCATGACAAATCTAGACCTCCTGAGAGACAGCAGAATATTTATCTAGACAATTTGAAGGGCTCAAATTAGGTGTGTCCAAGATAAATATGTGATTTACCTAAAAATTACACACTGCAAACTGAGGCACCCCACTACACTAAAGGACTTGGCTGATGTCTGGGTATGACATCCTCATTCTTAGTGCTATGCAAAATGGGAAATAATTTTCCCCCTAAATTAAAGATAACAGGCATCCTGATTCGAAAACGGTTGAAATTATGCAACTCAAAAATCAAATAACCATGTTCTCTATTAGCACTAGACCAGTTGTAGCTGTATGACTAGATCTAGTACCTCCAATGTATATCATTTGAGATGGAGTCTGCTTCAGATAGTCAGGATCTTCCACTTCATAGAGGTCTCGTGCATGAATCATCTTGTTATGAAGCTCTATTGTGGGGTCCCAGTTTTGAACTTATGGGTATAACCTTATGTAATTCATGGATCTAGATCTATCATGCGGAAGCTATTTACATGCTGATTATCTTCATATTATGATGCACTGATTTGGATCTGGTAGAATAACTTATTTACATTTATTGAGTATTGCTGAATTCATTTATAATTGTTTTAGTCCATCCTCCATTAAGGATCAACACTAGTAATTCTTGATAGAACTCATCAACGTAATAAAGGAGGGGCTTGGGTGCCTGATGCGAATCATTTGACATGGTGAGTACCAACACACACTATGTTGTTCAGGTCAGGTAATAAACCTATTGTTGCACTTAAACAAGACATATGAGGGTCTCCTTCATAACATTTTCATTTTGATATGTGGCCAGGACCTATAGTCTTGGCAAAACATGTTTGAGAATGAGGTGTGAATGGATTATTTAACCTTGGACTGTCCCCTTAGGTCCAATGATGGATATACCCACCTCCATGGCTGAAAACCCCTTAGATGCCTCTACCCAAGTTCCTCTTTGGGAAATTGAAATTACAGTTAGTGAGAAATATTATGATGAGGACACTAATGTTGACCAAGAGCAGCTTGATGTTATTACTGATTTTTTCCAAGATTCATGTGAAAATCCCACTCATCTCCCTCATGTTTTGCATGCTCTTCTCGCTACTCAGTGATCCTGTGAGGCATCACTCCCCGTTGCTTCCACCCCTATGGTCTCTACACCTCCCACCTTCACTCCCCTATTGTGACCATTTTCCCTCTAGATTCCCATGGTGCTTCTCATGTATCACTTGGCTCTTCACCTCGTACCCCTAATCTAACATCATTATACCATGATTTCAAAAATCAAATCCAATAGTTTCAAGTTATTTCTGCTCAAGGGCCTCTATCACTTGATTCCATATCCTTGATACGTTCCCCCTTTACAGCATCTATCATTGCTTACCCATTCCCGCATAACTTTGTTGCTCCCAAATTACCCATTTTTAAATGCCATGGTGACCCACAAGAGCACCTTCATGCCTTTCATGTCACATGTCTTGACTATGTCGATGATCATACTATCCTCGCTAAGTTATTCTCGTGTAGTCTCCATGACTATGCAATGTGTTGGTTCTATAACTTGCCCATTTATTCGGTAATCTATTTTACCCATTTTTTTGACACTTTTCTCACACATTTTTCCATAAATATTGGTTCCACCCTATCTTATGCCCAACTCACCCAGCTTAAACAATGCTCTGATGAATGATTCCTTGATTACATCTTACGATACAAAAATAATGTCACCAAGATGACTAATGTTCTTTTCAATTCAAAACTTCAAGATTTATTCGTTTATAGTCTCTTACCACTTCTATAAGATAACATCCTCTTTCATACCTTTTCCTCATTTGATCAAATTTTTCACACTCCTAAGCTTCATGAGACTAAACTTGTCTCTTTTGGTAATCTCAAATATAAGGACTTGCCTTCATCCTTGATGTAGCCTAGAATTTACCAGAAAACACCCTAGTCATGGTGGCACATCACTCAGACTTGACTGAGTGCTCACCCAAAGCACGCAAGGTACCAAGTCCCTCTTTAGGGTTGTTGTAGCAGGATGTTAGCAAGATGAAGGAAGAAACATATAGATTCATAACTAATCCATCATTCTATAATGCATACTATGCTTAGACCTATGAAAGAACAAGCTTAAATAGCAATCATGATTGAATTAATAACATGCACTATGAAAATACACCCATAATGACACTTAGATTCAACCAATATCTTCCATTTATTAATAAATATAGAATCTCATTACATTAATGTCAGTATATACCAATGCGCGTGTGGATCTAATAGAGTAAGTCAATCATATGCGTATATATCTTTACCTCCATACATACATACAAACACTCTCTATATTCTTTGTAACCCTTACTTACTATGTAACTAACATCATATATATAGTGTGGGGACTTGTCCTTCACCACTTATCCATTTCAGAAATAGGTCACATGCTATTGATATCCACACTCCCGCTTTAGGCATAGCGACACATGCAAGTGTGCTATCTATAGACCTCTTTCAATGAACTGAAGTGTCAATTCTATTCTTAGCTTGTCTCCATGTAAAAATGCTTTGATCCGCTCCTCCAAAGATAGATAATGCATGGTGCACATGTCTCTTGCATCATTGGTGTGTTCCACATGCCATCTTCTAAAAATAGGTCTCCATGCTCAAAATCAGCTAAGTCTTGAAAGTTGAACTTTCCTTCCACGTGTGGGTCCTTCCTATCCTTCCGCACCCTTGATATTGCCTTCTCTCCCACGTGGACTCCTTGTGTGTTCTCTAACAAGTATTCTATCTGATCAACATTACCCCACACTAATCTCATTGTCGTCCCGACAATGGGTATCTCCAAAAATTGAAGTAACGAAATAGAATGATGGAAAGAATAAGAATGAAAGAATGTAGAAAAATAAATAGAATTTTATTAGACAACCTCCTCTATATCACTTTGCAGTATCAACTTCTGGATACTCCTTTATTTTATTTCTCCTAAAATCTACCATTCAGTGAGTGCTTGTTCCACTTTTTCTGGGATGTCCACAATAATGGATTCCAACTCATCCCTCACAATCTCTCCTTTTTCATTTTGCAAAAATAACACAACGTTGGATATTGATGTCATTTTTCCTTCTAAAAGATCCATCTTCTATGTAATTAGCTTCCCAAGCTCTTCCAACTGAGTCTTGTGTGGCTTTTTTGCTACTGCTAGGGCCTCACACTTCTATTTAACCATTGAAAATTTTTCTGCACGGCCCAATGTCTCATCTTTCATCACTTTCTAGACCTCAATGTTCTCTTCTAGGTTCTTTATGTTGATAAGTACCTCTGAAGCTATGCATATGTTTAAATCCTGATCTACTTTCTATAATACTTCTTGTAATGCTTGCAAAAACCCTTCATAAGATGTAATCTTTCGCATCACTAAGGATTTCTTCCCATTTGGCATCTTTCTTTGAGATTCTTGGCTCTGGCATGCACAGAGGTTCATCTTCAAGTACCAAGTCCACCAACTTTCCTACATAATGTATCATTGAAGGAAACATCTGTGGTACCTTGGCCTCCAAGTGTGGCCTTGCTCTAATGACATTGTCCCCAATCTCCTCTGCGATGCTGATAAGTAATTCATTTTTTTTTCTGTGCGAAGTCCCTCTCCTGTATTATGTGCACTATCTCTGCATCCTTTGTCTTCATATCTTCATGTAGAACTTTGATCGTTGCATATTTGTCCATATTTATTTGAGCCACCTCAGCATAAACCTTCACCAATGCATTGTTGACCTACTCATCTGACATGACAGTAGGATTTGTTGTCATGTGTCTAGCTTGGGGTACCTTCTTCAGACGTCTCGAAATGCACATGAATCTTCACACACATCAAAGTCAGGCTCATCCATGTGGGTGTGCATTGACCATGATAGTTTTTTTCGAGTGTGCACAGTCACCATATCCTCATCCATTATCTCCCAGCTGAATAAATCCTTCTATGCTATCATTCTCTGGAAGTGGGTGTGGAAAATTTTACCTATGTCCTCTGCATACCCCATGGCTAGTGCAATGTGCTCTCCACTTGTTCTTCTATACTGTTACAGCTTAGGCATTTTATCTTCCAAATTTGGGACTTGTTTCTCCATGTCCTAAACATTCTCTATATCTATCTCTTCTGGTATCTTCTCATTGTATTCTCTTCCCTTTAATCCCTCACCCTATTCTTCTATGTTCTTTGGTAGTGTAGGATAATTAGGCATGCTTTCTTTTGACTCTTCCACCTCCTCGTTTAACTTTAGTTTCCTCCTTCTTTTCACGGTTTCCTCCTTCTATGGAGAGAGTTTGGGTAATCTGTGAACCATGGTTAGAGTAGCACCTTGGGTCCTAGTTCTCTAAAACACCTTCTTAAATATGTGTTCCCCTTGGAATGCATTCAAGTCCTCATCATCCCCATCTTTTGGCTGAGGTGGTGTAATTGTGCACTTAGCGTCATCCTTATTTGTAGGCTGTCTCCTACCTCTATGATCCAAACCACCACTATCTTTGCACTACTCCTCCTCATCCTCCACTTGAATTGGCTTTGTGGGCTTATGCACTAGAATGTTCTCCATTGTATGCTTTCCCTTCTGTGGTACTAGAAGTTCTAACTCACCTTCCACATATTTGTTATTCTCCATCTTTGGCTTCAACTAGAGATACACCAATGTTACATCCACATCTGCTATAACTAGACTTATTAGCTTAATATTCAGCAACTCTGAAATGATCCTCTATGTATAATAACTTCTAGCAGGATACACATACTTATTTCTCAATGTATTTTAGTCACAATCTACCTTATCTGCATTGAATACTAGTCGGCGTGTGTCTGTGAATATGTGAATAGATGCTTGGAAATACCTTGTAGTGAATGTGTAAGGAAATTTACACCAAGGGATACATACTCCATGTTTCATTGGGAAGTGTGTGATGTATAAATGTTGATATACAACAAACTAAACTTGTTTCCCTAGCACTGCTAGTAGGTCCTTTGGGACGTGCCACTCTTCTCCAAATGCCACACGGAGCCTGTCATACCATTTCTCTACCCTTTTATTTATGTCGTCTGTCATGGCCCCTTTACATAGATACTTACTAAACCTTTCAACTGGTGACTTGTTCTCCATGGGGTATTCCCATACCTTTTCCTTCGGTCCATCTGGTACTCCAATCTCCATGAATACCAATGATAGGAGAGCAACCCCAAATCTTATCTTCCCTATTGTGTGTGCTTCTTCGACTATTTATTCTGCAATATAGCCTACAATGTTGTAGATTTCCCCTTCTAACATCTTACATGTAATGTGTAACCACATACTATTTACCTGTGATCATCACTCTTGATCATTCAACTTTCTAACAAGGTGTGTTGTAACTTGCATAACTAGACAGTTCTTCAATTTTTCTATATCCATTCTGCGTGGACCCTTCAGGTAGCCCAAATCCTGTCTGGTCTTTAAAATTGTGGCTTTATTTGTGAGATCACTTTTTATGTCCTCTCTTATGGCCTTCAAACTTGTAACTGATGAGATAAGTGTAGATGAGATTCTAACTCTAAGTCCTACAAAGTAGAAGAAGTCCTCGTGCACCTTGCTCATGAGCCACTGATATAAAGGCTCATACTTCCTGAAATATGGAAGCTCATATAATTGGTAGACCCTAATTCTCTTCAAAAGCTTCTTTCTTGCATCGTCATAAACTGGCATGTTATCCGTCGTGCACTTGTTTCTCCTAGTAGTGAGTAAGGAATCAACCTCCTTATTCTCTGCAGTCCTGTGATTGTATTCACTTACTTTTATCTTTCTTATCGGTGAATCCCATTCCTAGCCGACGATGAATCCTTCTGGATATTGCATTTCTAAAAAATGGCTTTTAGGTGCCATTTCTTCTTCCTTGATGACCACCTTCTTCTTTCCTTTTACTGCTGCTATAGATGCCTTCTTGGGTGCCATTTTTACCTTGCAAATGTCTCCTTTTTAACTCTACAACTTTACAAATCAAACCCTAGCTTGATTCAATCATGTCCTATGTGGAAACTTCACAACCTAAATCTTTTCTGTCTCCCTACTTTACTCAAACCCTTCACCACTAGGGAAGCAAGCTTCTTTTCACACAGATATGTTTATCATGCTTGGTTTCACACCCTTCGCACCTTAACCCAATAACTTGGCTCTTCGTAATTAGCTCTTTCCTCACATTCTCTTAGTCGCAATGGTAAAAATGAATCTGCATCCCTTCCTTATATAATTTTTTTCAAATTTTGATGCATTTATTTCTCCTTCATCTACCAAATATCCAAATTTATTGACCAAATTTGTTCATCCTATGCAGTACATCTTCGCATCTCAGTTATAACCTTCTAGTGCACCTTCCTACCCTCTGGTCACAAACTTCTCTTTAGCACATGCCCTTGCACCTGAGTACCTCGTCATTTTACTTTCTCCTGGTAGCTATCATGGCCTCCTTTTACCTCACGTTATAATGTCATTTCATTCATCTCCATCCATGGTCACTTTTGAGAAGCAATCTTCTTTTGACTTAAAGCACACCCATAGCAGCTTATTCCTTTCACCTTTCAATTCCCACAATCTTTTGCTTGGATAACTACAACCACTCCACACAAAACATATGTGTTGTCCTCTACGCATAGACACTATTTATATAGTAATTAGCTTCATACATGCAAGTGTGCTTATTACATAAATAAAACAACTAAATTGACAAAGCATAGTGACAATGAAGGAAATACATTAAGAAAATATAGAATGGAAAACATAATCTAAATGGTAATATTGCCTTATTACAAACACCAAGAAGATTTATTTATAGTAGGGCTTCAACCTACTCCCGTTAAAGTAACCGGGGTAGCTATGTTCCATCAAGTGCTTCTAATTGGAAAACACCTGATTCAAGTATAGAAGTGATAACATATGGCCCCAACCAATGTACCTTAAGCTTTCCTGGATGGCGTAATAACTTCAAGTCATAAAGAAGTACCATTTTTCCAATCTCAAACTTCTTATACCTTATGTTTTTGTCATGCCATGCCTTCTACCTAGTCTTTTACTACTTCTGACTCCATCACATTATGGCTCGGTGCTCATCTAGTTGAATCATCTTCTTGATACGCTCTTCTAAATCTTGTTCATCAGCTAGATCTCGAGTACATGTAATGCACAAATAAGGTAACATAAATTCTATAGGGAGAACAACTTCCATGCCAAACACCAACTGAAATGGTGTGGCCTTGTTCAATCTCTTGTAAGTTGTTCTATATGCCCAAAGAATAGCTAACACTTTGTCATCCCAATCCTTTCTTCCAACATCACATATTTTGTCAAATTCTAGCTCAAAATCTTGTTGAAAGCCTCAGTAGTTCCATTTTCCTAAGGATGGTAAGGTGTAGTTTTATGGTGTGCAACCATAAACTCATCTAATAGGATCCTGATTGTCTCATTCAAAAAGTGTGTACCCCTATCACTTGTCAAGCTTAAGGGACATCCATCTCTTGTAAGAAAATTCTCCCATAGAAACCTAGTTGTTTTAGTTGTTGTACAGTCCTTAGTAGGTGCTACTTCTGCCCACCATGTGAGATAATCTGTGCAATTATTGATATAATGTGATCCAATCCTGTGCGCAGATGGAAAAATAGTTACTACAAAGTCAATGGCCCATTTCTCAAATGGTTCGACAGAAGGAATCGGTCTTAAAGGCATCTCATCTCTTTGCTCTAGTTTTTCTAGGCGTTGACAATGATCACATGCCTTACAATATTCTTCATAGTCTTTATACAATGTCTCGCACCATAATCTAATAAGTATGATCTTTTGGGCAGTCACATCACCTACATAATGGCCTCTTGCAATAACGCCATGAGCTTCTTCCATAATATCCTGATGCTCATGCTCTAGTACATAATGGAGTAATACTTTATCTCTACCTAACTTATAGAGGTCACCAATGATTAACATAAATGGTGTCACGCATGTAGCAAGTTATTTCTTTCACAATGATTTCATTCCTTCTAGTGTCATACCTATTCATAGAAAGACAACAATTTCTTCTAATTCTATGGGCGCGTGTTATAACCTATACAACTATGCATCTAGCATGGTTTCTTCAATTATATGTGCTTCCTGTCCTGAGTTGATCCTAGATAAATGGTTTGGTCCATAATTGTTTTTCCTTGGCATCACCACAACTGTGAAGTCAAACTCTTGAAATAGGATCACCCATCAGCATATGCACCCCTGTAAGATGGGCTTGTTTACCAAGTACTTCAACACCATGTGATCTTTATAAAACAAAAATGGTGTTGCTAATAAGTACTGTCAAATTTTTTGCAATGCATACATCATGGACAAAGCTTCGTGCTCTCTAGTTGTATAATTATGTTCAATAGGAGTCATCTTCCTACTATACCTTCACCAGGGTGAGCTAACACATTGCTAATGGCCATGTCGGAAGCATCCACATGGAAATGAAATGTCTTATCTCATGAGGGAAAGCATAGAATTGGCACGGTAGTAAGTTTCTCTTGTAATATCTTAAATGCATGTTACTGCAGTTCTCCCCAATAAAATGTAACTCTCTCCTTCAATAAATCTTCCAAGCATGTAGTAATTTTGGCATACCCTTTGATGAATTTTCTATAATATCCTGTATGACCTAAAAATCCACGTACCTCACTTTGACTGGTAGGTTCTTCCAAGCCTAAAATGACTACAACCTTCGCTCGATCAACCAACAAACCTTCCTTGAAGATTATATGTCCTAAATATGCACTTCGTGATGTTCATAGAGATACTTAATTGTTTGCATCATTCAAAAATTAAGCGTAGATTGTCATAATGATCTTTCAAAAGCCCATATACTGTCCAATCATCAAGGTAGACATGTAAGAAGTTGTGAATAAAATATTTGAATTCCTGAACAATGATGTGTGAGAATACAGTAGGTACTTTTTTCAATCCAAAAGGCATCACAGTATAGGAAAAACTACCCCATTCAGTAGTGAATGTTGTCTTTTCTTGATCCTCCTAAGAAATCCTAACTTGATAATACCTGGAAAACCCATCTATGAAGGAATTTATTTCATGCCCTACAACTCCTAGTATTTCCTCAGTGAATAGCGTAGGGAATGGATCTATGATGCATGCAGCATTCAGATCCCTATAGTCAACACATATTCTAATTCATCTATCCTTCTTGATACTGATCCTTTGGGTAGTGAATGGCGTAGGGAATGAAGGAATTTATCATGCCCTGACCTCAGTGATGCAGATCACCATTTGGTCCACACATATTCTAATTCATCTATCCTTCTTGATACTGATCACCATTTGGCTAACCCACTCTGACTCATCAAGGGGCTTTATACTTCCAGATTTCAACATTTTATCAATCTCTTCCTTTACCTTTTCACATAAATTAGGATTCATTCTGTAAGGTCTCTTTCTGACTGGTCGTACATCATCCTTAAGTTTTATCTTCATTTCCTCAAGTGATTTATGCACACATTTAAGTTCATGATACCTTTGAGGGAATAAGTCCTGATAATACTTGAGTAACTCAATGATCTTTTCTACCTTTGATTCTAACCAATATTCTCTAATTATTGCCTCCTTAGGCTCAGCCTCTGAACCTATATTCACCTTCTTTGTTTTCATGAGTTCATGATAGGCGTGCGTATCCTTATATACACTTTCCAAGACCTCACACACCCCTTGTGCATGTTCAATATTCAAGTTCTCAAATTCATCATAATCTACAATGTAAACCATCTTTCCTTTCTCTTTCCCAAGGAAAGCGTGTTCAAGTAGTATGGAGTCTAGTTCTTCTTCCTTTTCAAAACATGCTTCGAACTCTTCCTCACCAAATAATTCTTGAATATTCTCTCCTACTTTTGCACTATCTCCCATAGTTAAGTGCTTGAAAAATTTTAATGCCTCTTCTACAGGAGGTTTATTCGAGAAGTAGTCAAAAGTTTGGATCATTCCTGCAATCAAATCTTGCCAGTTTCCAATCTCTTGATGTAGTTTTTCATATATATACCATGCGCGTACACATCCTTGTAGCATAGAATAAAGTTGATGAACCCAAAGTGAAGGTGGTAATGCTTCCTATCCTGTTGTCTAGATTCTCTCACACTACTGAATATGATGTTGAATAGGTTGATCATGATGATAAGTGTAGATTTGCGTAGGTGCATTGTTCCTTATAAACCTAGTAGACAAAGTGACTCCAATCTCTTCCCAATTTATAAGATTACCTCTGTGGACTACCCAATAGCGCACTGTTGTCCTACCCAAGGTATATACTAGCATAGCTCTTCTCTTAATTTGATCTATCCACTATGTTTCCATGGCCTTCAAAAATGTAGGAAAATCTTCTACACCTGTATACCAAGGTATTGTGCTACCTATCCATCAAACCAAATGAAATCCATTCCTACGCACAACCATGCTTTTTACCTCACGCCCTACCAGATCATATGTACCATGAGCCCAATTTTTGTAAGAAATACTCATAGTATCACTAATAGAATGAGAATCCTCCCACTGTAGGATGCCTTCTTTTGATGGCTCATTGACCTCTAGGTCCTGAATAGCATGTACATAAAATCTGTTTAAGTCCTTCTCACTTAGAGGCTCAACATATGGTGTAGACTTCCCATCTGTCAAAGGTATCACAACCCTTTCCTCATTATTTTCAAATCTGATATACCTCTTATTGAAACTCAAGTCAGCATTATTTACATAACACCAAAGGCATCCAAGTAGGGTTGGAAATTTTTCTACTTTTGCAAGTGCTAAAACCTAAAAATCCCGAGTGAACTTGGTCCCTTGTATAGTTATAAATGCATATTTCAAAACTCCTATGGGAGTGGCCTTAGTCTAGTTTAATCATAATTAACACATCATATGATGGCTACAATGGAGGCCTCCCCATTTGTACCCATGCATCTAATGTAAGCACACTTCCACACCTATATCAATCAATATGTTCCTCAACATCCACCCATCTACAACAACATTCAGAGTAATTTCTTTGTCATAGTCAAGGCTATCAGTGAGAGATTTGCATGCAGAATATGACATCTGGTCTCAAGACTTACACATGGAGTGTTCCCTTTTAACCAACTTCCTAATGGTGGAATAATGTTCTCCTAGCGCAACATCTTGTACACCTCTCGCAGATCATCGACATCAGTTTGGACTATCTCTGATGCTTTCTTCTGCTCCTTTAAGTACTATATTTCACCCTGAAGATTCCTTAGCACTTCCATGGTATCCTGGTAAACTTCCTTCTGATGAGTAGGATCTAGGTACCTTACATGCAAAACCTCCTCCTTGGTGATCATAGGATTTTGGTGCAATGCCTCTCTTACATGCACCACTTCAGCGCATGTAGTAATCTTCACTATCAATGCCTCAGGTCCTTCCTACTATCTTGGGCATCCATTGATCTTCTACCATGTGTTGGATTCTAACCATCCTGGTGCCTTTGTTTTCTTGCTTATGCTTCTTACTCAGATGCTCATATAAGTATAGGCACTCTTCATAGCTATGGTTCTTTCCGCAGAAAGAACATGAAATATTTTGAGGACATTCGTGCCTATAGTGGTCAGGAGATCCACACGTATAACATGTTCCATGAGGGAACTCACCTCTTCCTCCACCACGGCCTCATCCTCCATATCCACCATGATATCCACATCCCCTTCCATGACCTCCTTCAAAACACCCTCATTCCTATCATAGCGCATTTGATTATGATCCCAATCCTGGTGCTCATTCTTACCCTTAGAATTAACTGTTATACTTTTCTATCGTACCCCAATGTCTATAGCATCCTAGATCTGACCAATCAAATAACAATCCTCAGTATCATGGGTCATGGACCTACAAATCTTATAAAAGTAAGATACATTCTTCCTTTAGCATCATGATTCAAATGAAAAATCTCATAGTCCAACAGTAATGAGTGTACAAATCTACAAGGGAAACTATCCTTGGTATGACCTTCCACTTCATAATCTGTACACCAAATTCCTAAGCATATTTCATGGGCTGAATTTGCTGATAGTTTCTCTAACTATTTTGCCATAGCCACAATTTGTGCCTCTAGGAATGGACTAACGCCAGTTTCAATGCTCCAAACTACCTCAGCACGCAAAGCTACTTCCAGTTATTTGTGTGGATTAGTGTATGTATTATGTGATAACACCCTCCTAAAAGGTGTAATCAATCCTCCAACAAACCATTGTGCATGATGGCTAGCATGAATATTATAAGATAGTTTAGATATAATGGTATTAAAACAAGCATCATACTCATGTACACTCTCTGTAGTGCCTTTTTTGATATCCTTGAGCGCACTAATAATCTTCTACTCAAACTCATGGATATGGAACTCTTTTAAGAAATCATCCTTCAATGTTGCATAATCCATGCAAGTTTGATCAGGGTCAAACATCCTATACCAGCTATGTGCACACCCCTATAATGTAGTAGCAAACTGACTTTCCTTGTGCTCAACAGCCATGATTCCTGTAACGTGCCATAAGATTTCACACATATTCACATGTTTGGCCACATCCTCTATACCTCTATATTCTGGGAGATGAAGAGACATCTCCATATAGATATTATGTGGTTACTGCGGACCTTGACCACCTGATCCAGAACCTCCTATGTTCCCTCTACCTCCAAAAGCACCATATCCACTAGAACTAGAACCACCTATACCTCATGATCCTCTACCTATAGTTGTAATAGGACTTATATATGTACTCCCCTGTGCTCCGATAGTAGTACTATAGTGAACCCCTACAGTCTGTGAGGTAGTTCCACTTCCAGAGGTGAATCCAACATTGTGCGTGATCACATTCTATGTGGATGATACACCTAAGAATGTTCCTCCAAATATCATTGAATTCATCTATCCTGCCACTAATGTACCTGATCCTTGACTTGCTCTTTCTATCCTACTTCCCAAATTAGCTTTCTGGTTACTTGTCATACTAGATACTAGAAAACCAAGTGCAAGGGCTAGGTCACCAGGTGGATTAAGATGTGTGCCCGTGGTCCAGGTAGTCTCTGCCGGTGCACTTCTATGTGAGGTCGAGGGGGGATCTCTATCATTCTTTCCAAGATGGGGGAGTTCCTGATGCTCTGCCTCCATGTCTTCTACGTGAGCTATAAATCCTTCACAAGCCATCTCTCTCCTCAATGCCATATTTTCTAAAATGTAAAGCTATTTCTCTATCTCCTTCTTGTGCATCTCATTAAACTTAAGCCACCTTTCCTCTCTCTTCCTCTCTTCTACTAGGTCTACCATCTTTCACCATTCTTGTTCCTTCCCTCGCGCATGGTGAATTTTAGTTAGCCATCAATTTACTCTCCAGGCTCAAAGTTACCATCAAGATCTTGATCGCCAGTGGAATACCTTGCAAATATGTTCCTCTTGGATACCACAAAAACTGGAATTTAGCTACCTTTGGGAAAGTATGTCAAAATTGAATATTCTAGAATATAACTATTTAGAACACCACAAAACCACGTACCCATAGTGAGAGTCGATATCAGATCAGCATCATAAAGTGCATGAAATTCTTCCTATGTCCATACAAGTGTGCGATACCTCCAGTTTCACTGAGACGAATAAGTAGTAAGCCACTCATATAGTTCTACTGGGAAGATAGTGAAAAAAATCTCATATAAGATGTCATATAGATTCTATTCTACCCAAGTGCATGCATTAAACTCAGATCCACTATTGAACCGCCATGTATATTCTTCTTCCAGATCATGTATCCATTCCTCAGTACTTGCTAGAGTTAAGTAGTACGTCTTCATTGTGAACCATCCTGAAAAGAACTGGAAAAGAGGTCCCGGTAATGGAACCAATGACGTAGCCTAGAATTTACTAGATAACACTCTAGTCATGCAGGCACATCACTTAGCCTTAACTAAGCACTCACATGAAGTACGTAATGTACCAGGTCCCTCTTTAAGGTTGTTGTATCGGGATTTTATTAAGATGAAGGAAGAAACATATAGATTCATAGCTAATCCATCATTCTATAACACATACTATGCTTAGACCTATGAAAGAACAAGCTTAAATAGTAATCATGATTGAATTAATAACATATACTACGAAAATACACCCAGAATGACACTTAAATTTAGCCAATATCTTCCATTTATTAATAAATACAGAATCTCCTTACATTAATTTTAGTCTATACCAATGCACGTGTGGATCTGATACAATAATTCGGTCATATGTGTATATCTCTTTACCTCCATACATATATTCACACACTCAGTATATTCTCTGTTACCTTACTTACTATGTACCTAACATCATATATATAGGGTGGGGACTTGTCCTTCACCACTTATCCATTCCAAAAATAAACCGCATGTTATTGATAGCCACACGCCATTTTTAGGCATATCCACACATGCAAGTGTGCTATCTATAGACCTCTTGCAGTTAATTGAAGTGTCAATTCTATTCTTAGCTTGTCTCCATGCAAAAATGATTTGGTCCACTCCTCCAAAGATATACATGGGTTTGGTATCATGTTTGGGAGTGGGTTAGGTACCATGATACCAATGTTGCATTTATACCAATTATCTCTTTTTCTACTGCCGACTACCATGCTACATTCACATTTGACTATTTACATATACAAGCATCTTTTGGATCCACCCCTATAAACAGTACTAGGGTTGATCCATCCTCCTCCTGAAAGAGGGTTTGAAAACCCGCAAGTGAGGATCACGAGGGATGACGTGCACATCAACAGACATGCGAACGACAGCGTGAAGAGATCTCGGGAGGAGCGAGCATCAACCGAATGTGCATGCAAAGATTCGAAAAATGGGAAGAACCTGGTTAAGCCATAAAACTCTCCTCTATCTCATAGATCAAATGGGGTGTACATATAGGAGGTGTTGAGTAACCCCCAGTGCTGCAATCATGACAACTCAAGTAGAGAGGGGGAGTTACATTCCCAGAATAGAAGTGTAACTCCCAATGACGCATATGACGCACTGACGCGCTGACATGATGTGTCTGACACTGACGTGCTGACGCACTGATGCGTAAGGAATCTCATAATGACCCCTAAATGACACATGGACCTACGATCTCACCTAAGTGAGATGACTCACCTAATGATGTGGAAAATACACACACCAACACCCCCCCTTCATCATAACTTAGGATGAGGTGGCAAGTCAGAAATGAGAAATGGGTCCCAACACAAAGCCTGATGAGGTACCCATGTACAAGAAAGAAGTCCCAAGCAGTGAAGGAAAACCCAGTGGGAAAAACATCCACCACAAGAGAACAAAACACTCTCTAATCTAAGAAAGATGCCAAATATGGGTCCCGGCCATAGACAAGCCTGAAAAGGTACCCATGTACAAAGAGGCAATCTCTCAGAAAGAAGAAGAAGAGAGAAGAAGAGGGAGATGAGAGGAATGCAGAAGATGCCATGGATGGATCTGAACTCTGCAGCTCTAGGAGGTCTCCCAGAAGAATGTCGATGACGAGATCCTCTGCCTCTGGACTGAAGAAGAGCCACCCGCAACGAACTATGTGCCTGCCCTTAGGAAGGACAGAAATGACGTGCTGGAAGTCTGCCCACTCCACAAAGGAAACTGAAGGCAGCAACATGAAGAACTCTGAGTCTGGTGCACTGAAGTGTGACATAGGTCTAGCGAGTGAGTGCCAAGGAACCGAAGGTAATGCCACGTGCGTAGAACTGTCAGAGTGAAGAGGAACACCCACAGAAAGGATGTCCAAGTGATGTGAAGGGAACAAAACATCCTCCACAACAGAAAAGGGATCCACAACTGAGGGTGGATCAATGAAGGTCTCTGGAAAAGTGGAAGTGGTAAGAGTCCCAGAAGGGGCACTCCCAACAACAGAGATGATGAACTCCTCTAAAACACCTGTAGATGGATGAGGGACCTGTAGTGCATCACAAGTAGACTCTGCAAAAAGATGACTAAGGTCAGGCAGATACTCATCCCAATGAGGGGGCTCAACAAATAGAAGAGCGATGTCAGATAGGTATGAGTCATCCAATGAAGGTAGAGGAGTGAAATAGGCCTCGCACACTGGAAGTGGAAAGGATGCTGGTGTAATGATGTATGAGACTGAGTAAGGAGACTGCTCGATATCTGATGAGATGTGGGGGGTGACAACACTGTCTGGAATAGTGAGAGAAAGAGGAGAAGAGTCCTCTGTAGTACTCTCGACATCAGAACTGGATGCACAATCCTCATCATCAGAAGTAGAACCAAGCGAGCCTGTGTCAGTGGAACTGTCATCACACGAAGAAATGGAGGAGACAACTGAATCAGCAGCAGCAAACAATGGCGGCAGTATGTGAAGGGTCTCCATAGAAGGACTGAAGAATGCTCCAGACATGGTGAGGTGGATCTGAGTCTGCCACGTGAAACCAGAGAGAACGAGAGACATGCATCATCATGTGACCAAAGACATGGTCACAAGTGTCAAGGAAGTCCTCTAGATGACGATGATCAGTGGGTGCAGGAACTGGCCCAAGCAAGAAGGGTAAAAGACCCTCGTGGGTGAAGTAACGTTCCATGGAAGCACGCCAAGCTGAATAGGTCTCTCTCCCAGTGAGAAGTGGCGGAGGCTGTAAGGTGATCCTATGATGCTCACGTCTAGAAAGAGCACTCTCCATGATGAAAAATGCAAGATGCACAAAAGCAAGACGTCGGACTCGGCCGATAATGCGTCTGCGTGTGTAGGCCCAAGAGTACAATCAACCCCCCCAGAATGTGGCACTTTATAAAAGTAGTGCATTTACAAAATTGGCAATGCCATCACGTAATGTGTGAAAAATCATGCAACTTTGACCAAGGAAGCACTCAAAAATGAGCAGCGAGTCAAAAGTTATGGCATTAAGATTCCCGCAACTGATGGAAAAATACACTAGATGCTGCAAACACATTAAAAAAGTGCACGAAATGGGTGCAAAGGGTATCATGTGGGTACTCGTTGGAAACGACATCAAATTTTAGGCATAGTTTGTTTTGACTGTGAGGGGGGATTAGCCTCCTGCCAACCCCAGACCTCGCCCTCCGTCTTCGACACAGCGTAGGAAGGTATTAAAACAAGCCAAAATACAGCCTTAAATAAAAATACAATGCCAAATGAATGTTTTAATTTTTAACACCTTAAAACATCAAAAAACAGGTGGAAAGGAGGGGGCCCACATTGGAAGATGTCTCGAATGCCAAGTTGGAGGACCACGTGCTGGGCTGTTTGTAGGGAAAACCACCAAAAAACAGTTGTACAGGCTGTTGAGGGTGCAGAAGACACGTGCTGGATGTAGTTGTTGAGGGTGCTGCAGACATGTGGGAGGTTGCTGGAGGTGCTGGGAGCAGGTGTGGCAGGTCTGCACAAGCTGGAGGAGCTGTTTGAAGACCCAAAATGCCAAAAAACGCCCAAAAACGACTGAGCAAAGTCAAAAAACGTTTTTCAATGCTGGAGGCAGTGTCTGGCTGGTTGTGCATGCAGGTGAAGACCCAAAACACCCCAAAAAATGCCTAAAAATGCCAAAAAACATTGAAAAAAGTCTGTAATACATGCCAATGCATAGAAAAACGTCCAAAGCACAGGAAAAACGGGAGCTGGAGCGGCTGAGGTTTGTTTGTTTGTTGGAGAAGTGCGTTGATTAGCATCAAGGAAACAAAACATTTTCCTATGCAAAAGAAACGTAGGTTGAGCCTAGATGCACAGCAAAAAAAAATACCATGAAACTCACAGATTCAGAAATACACCAAGGAAACAGGAGCAAGTAGCAAACAAACTAGATGACCCTTGATGCCAACAAAAAAGGCCATGTTCAGATTCCACGCCAAAAAAAATGAGTTTGAGAGAATCCAATTTCAAACGTGAACCCAAGGCAATGTAAAAAAATGAGCCCGAGTCTACAAATGTGAGAAACTAGTGCCGAGAGTGCTGAGAGAAGAATATAGATCTGAGGCAGGAGGTACCAAAACCCAATGCATGCAAAAAGCAATGCAAAACCAAGAACAAGCCTCCAAATCCAAAAACCTGAAACTCTGATTTTAAGCCCTCAAATAACACCCCAAAATGCAAATCACCTCTGAAGACCACATGAAAAATCTGGAAAACCATGAACACCCCAAAAAACACCCACGAACACTCAAAAACCGAACGGAGGTATGAAGCCCGAATCAGTGCAAGTAGAGCACAGTTGGAATTTCCATTACGACACACACTGAAAGAGATCTGAATATCACGCCGGAAGCCGGAAAACACGCACATAAATGCCAATGAGTGCACGGATCCACAAGATCCACTCTGATACCATGAAAGAGGGTTTGAAAACCCACAAGCGAGGATCACGAAGGGACGACGTGCACATCAACGAACGTGCGAACGACAGCGTGAAGAGATCTCGGGAGGAGCGAGCATCAACCGAATGTGCATGCAAAGATTTGACAAATGGGCAGAACCTGGTTAAGCCATAAAACTCTCCTCTATCTCATAGATCAAATGGGGTGTACATATAGGAGGTGCTGAGTAACCCCCAGTGCTGCAATCATGACAACTCGAGTAGAGAGGGGGAGTTACATTCCCAGAATAGAAGTGTAACTCCCAATGACGCATATGACGCACTGACACGCACTGACGCACTGACGTGCTGATGCACTGATGCGTAAGAGAATCTCATAATGACCCCTAAATGACACATGGACCTATGATCTCACCTAAGTGAGATGACTCACCTAATGATGTGGAAAATACACACACCACATTGGCATAGGCATGTTCTTAAGACTCTTACCGAATCCTATTGTGGATCACCACCTCCTTTTATCCCACATGGACCATCCTCTCCTCCGCACAGGAAAATACCTCGATCTCCATCACCTAAGCATTTTACTATGCCCCGATGTTCATCTTACATCCACCCCTTGCCTTCATATCGATTTAATTTTTTAGCACATCATTTATCTATTATACCACCATTATTAGAACACCCTTCTATGTCATCCTCCTCTCATGTAACTGTTGATGGACATCCTTCCATCGACCTTATTGGTTTAGACCTCTTTCCTAACCAGCTAGGGGGGATAGAAATTAGAACCCCCCCTCCTCTCACACTCTTGCATTGATACCTCTCATAGCCATACATTTTCATTTCTACACATATCAACATTTTCATCATCTATTATCTGACCCTGGCTACCCAATGACATACCCTAGTGCTTCGGTTCACATTTTACTATTGAGGGATTATCATTACACTAAACCCCACACACTGCACTATAGGACCTATATATTTCTATTCTATCATCCTACATTATATCTTCATAACACACACTACATTAGTCATCATTATATATGAGCCGAGTTTTGTATTCCCTCCTCTCATTCTACATTTATGCTAGGTCATGTTGTATATGAGTCTAGATTTTACCATTACATATTATACCTACCCACATATTCCATTACATTCCATACCCACTACACATTCTACACCACACATTCACGTACCTTGGTCATATAAACTATAATTTTCTACATGCTACACTCACTACGCTATGATTTACTTTAGTTCCTCATTCCATACTTGACTACTGAGGGTTCACCAATCCAATAGACCTTACCTACATGTTATATGTCATACCAATTTCATCAAACTAGTTACCAATTCTCTAGGCTATATCGTCACCCAGACTCGTAGTGGTATACACCTTAGGTTAAATCACCACTCCCTTTACCCATTCTACATTATCCTTTTACATCCAATCATCACATATTTTATTACCTTATTCTTAGTCATCCTATTACATCATCATTTATCCTACTCATCACTTAGTGGTATAATCCTTAGGCTAAATCACCACCCTCGCCTTATTCATCACATACTAGTCTATGCTTAGTGCTAAAATCACCACCTTCCGTTATCCACCACCTACATATCTATGATTCATACACCCTCATCACCCATCTCATAGTGACATACGTTATAGGCTAGATCGTCACCTTCGTCCTCCATCATGTATTAATATATGCTTAGGGCTAAATCATCACTCTTCAAATCAACAAGTCATGGTATATGTTTCGGATATAGGGTCTATTCAAATATTTCCATATAAATCACCCTCATCCACTCATTCTATAGTGATATACGCTTAGGACTAAATCATCACTCATTCATTCAACAAGTCATGGTATACACTTAGGCTATAGGGTCCATGTGCACCTTTCTATATGACACATTCCCATCCATTCATCTTATAGTGATATACGCTTAGGGATAAATCATCACTCTTCCAATCAACAAATTCATGATATACACTTCAGATATAGGGTTCACACGCATCTTCTCCCCATGTTGCATTACAGCACCATTCCCCATACACATTCATAAAAAACACATTAGACACAACTCATAGTACTTGACCATTTCCCAATGAAGTATGCTCATTTATGGTTAATTCTTGATTGTTGAGGGGGAAAACAAAAGGAACCTCACTGCATACACTTCCATACATTCGGGGGGCATGTTGTTCCTATAATTCCATCTTGCATTCCATTCCATCTATTCAAATCATACTACATTGTCTTGCTATCATTTATTCTTATTTACTAGTGTTTTACATGCTCATTCTATTACACATGTTATCTTTCTTTCCTATATGTCATTATCATGCACACATGCACGTTCATGCCTTTTTTTAGTGTGATCGCAGATATAGAACATTTACATGTGGGCTAGATGCTCACCTTCTACCCTTACTATATTGGGCCTCAAAATATTGGCTAAGTACAAGAAGGTGTGTGCACATGAGACGTATATGAAGAAGGGTGAACATGGTTAAGGTGTAAAAGACATGTTTTAGAAGGGTTTAGTAGAACCAAAGGTGCACACACAAGGAAAAGGAAGGGGTTTCAGGACTTAGCCATATTTGGATTCCTAGGAGGCACACGAGAAAAGCGTGACCTAAATGAGCATGTAGAGTGGATAAGGTGCCAGCTTGGCAGCTTGATGGTCAAGGAAGGAATATTCCATGCATGATGGAAGGATCCAGAAAGACATCATTGTAGAAAGTGGAGAGCTCAGATGAGAAGAAGCATGCTCCATTGAAGGACCACATGGACACTTGGAAACTAATCTACTACTTTAGGAAGGCATGGCACTGGAAGCAAAATATAGATATAGAGATGTTTGGGTTGAACAAAGGGACAACTCTTTGGGAAGAGGGCATCAAGAGAGATATTAAGAGGAATAGAAGAAGAAGAGGAGAGGTGAAGCTTGCAGAAATAGTGATGGGTTCTAGGGATTCTCATTAGGAAGGCTATAGGAGAGATGACATATCTAGAGGGATGGGTCTATGAACATTTTGTAATTTGGAAAGCATAGTTTAGGATTCGGATGTATAAGTCTTTTCCACATTAAGACATTTGGTTTGTAATGACCTTGAGGAATGTAATGTGGTTACTGAACTTGTTAATATGAATATATGGGTTTCTTTTAAAATATATGCATTGTTCATGGGTATAAACCCTAGTGCCTTTTCTTTGTATTATCAAATATGTTATTTGTTTAATATCTCCTTGTTATCTAAATGGATGTATTTATATAGTAACTCATCCTAAGATCCTCATAATGAATGCATGGTTCTTTCCCTTCTTGCATCTAAGATTATGTTAGTAGGGGATGTATTCTCACAAAACTCACATAAAGGAGGGGCTCAGCACCCACATGCATGCCTCAGGTGAGTGCCCAACACCCACTGGGTGATAGGCCAATGTGCATGGGATTAGACTATTGTTCTAAGGGTATAAAAATGACTACATCTTGGTTCCATTGTTGGGACCTCTTTTCAAAGTTGTTGTGAGAAATGGCATACATCTTGGTCCCTGTGATGCATGATGACCAAACGTCTAACCTTGGAAAGTGTTGAAACATGGTTCAAGAGCACGGAGGATGAGTTTTCTCAAAGATTCAGCACTTGACCTGAGTTCAATGCACATAGATGGGTAGAAGAGAACCTATACCATGAGTTGTACATGACATTCTTCTATTGTTTTCCATTAGTACTATATGAATGGCTTTCAGCATATGCATCTAGATCAAGCTGGTATTATAGATCACATGTATGCAACCAAGATGATTAGTAGAGGCTACAGGATGCAGATCTAACTTTGACGCATGTTTTTGATCATTGGTGGAAAGGAGTCCTGACTAGTTATACTCTAGAATACGCCATTTCTATGTATTCTTGCCCAAAAATTGTTGAGTTTGAGTTTCTAAGGGAACCCAGAGGATCATTTTTACATGTTATCCCTTTGGCTATGAAGATCTTGATCATTACCCTAAGTTTAGAGGCATTCCCTATGGCTGGCTAAGCTTCTCTGAGCATTGGGTGAGGAAGCTAGGGTGGAGGAAGATGGTGGACATTGCAGGCTGAAAGGGAAAGAGAAGAGAGACAACTCAAGTATAGTGAAGCTCATGAAAGGGAGATGGCTAGACAATTCGAGGTTGTAGGTGTGATGGATCTATGGAGGTAGACATTACGGGAAGGAGTTGAGGTTCATACAGAGGACATGGAACCTGAGCAGTCTATGTTACCCCATCTTGGCAAGTGCGGGAGAGAATCCCCTTTAGCTTCTGATGAGATTTCATCACATGGAGAAAGGAGAGCCATCACCACACATCTGAACCCACTTGGTGACTAACCCCTGGCACTCGATTTCCTAAATCAAGGAAGAAGTATTGCTAATCTAGTTAGTATCGGTAGAAGTAACTAATCTATGCCTAGGAGATATAATTTCTCGTTTGGGACATCCATGGCTGTGAAAACCATTCCCTTATTTGGAGGAATTTTTGGACAAAGTGAAAATACACAAGGTTTGGGTATCACATCTAGAAGTGGCATGGGACACATAAATAGCAGCAGAACATTATCACAAACCATTGATGTGTAGTTCAGTGGGGTGTTGGGGACACTAGGCATAACCACTTTAGGCCATTTTCTTGCTACAGGAGGTGGATCTAGTGGTATAGGAGCTAGAGGACATGGTGGACCTAGTGGATCTGGAGGATCTGGTGGGTCAAGAAGGACAAGACCTAGAGGGTCTAGTGGATCTAGAGGCAGAGGAAACACCAGAGGAAACCAAGGTTCTGGGTCAGGTGGACAAGGGCCTCAACCACCTCCACAAGTATTCTTTGAGATGTCTTTGCACTACAGAGGTATTGAATATGTTGTAGAACATGTGCACAAGTGTGAATTGATATAGCGCATGAAGGGGATCACTACCCCAGAGTGAAAAGAAAGTCAATTTACAATGACGTTGCAAGGATGCACACATAGTTGGTACCACAAGTATGACCCCCACAAGATGGTCATAGATTACTCTATGTTGAAGAGCACCTTCCTAGATGAGTTTCATATCCCTGAGTTTGAGCAGAAGAGCATCAACACTCTAAAGGAGATCCAACAAGGAATGGAAAAGAGTGTTTGGGAGTATGACACATGATTCAAAACTCTCTTGTCAAAATTATCCTATGACATTCACCCTTCTCAACATGCTCAATGGTTTTTTTGGGAATTGATAACACCTTTTAGAAGGGAACTTTCACACAAGACTTTCATGGACCCACGTGAGGCCTTAGGAAGCTGCCCTGAATGCGCTGAGGCTATTGGGAGCATTAATACTAGTGTTATCCCTTTTTGGAGGCTCAAATTGTTGCAATGGCCAAGCAGTTGGAGAAGCTTTCTACAAATTCAATGTATGAGGTTCATAGTGGTCTTTGGTGCATAGACTATGAAGTGGAAGGGCATGCAAAGGATAGTTTCCCTCAGAAGTTGGTATGTGCCATAGTGGTAGACTGTGAGATTTTCCATGGGGATCATGATGCAAATAGGTGTCCTCTACTACAACACACAATCTCCAAGAATGTTTCTTTCTATTGCAAGATTTGTACCTCTATGACCCATGATACCAATGATTACAGAGTGATTGACTAGATTCATGATGTTATTGATCTTGGTGTGCACCAAACTAGCCTTGCAAGCAGTTCCAAGGATGATGATCACCGCTATGAAGGGCACACAGATGGAGGAGCACATGGAAGAGGTTTTCAGGAAGGATTTTGTGGTCACAGTAACCACGGTGGAGGAAGAAGTGAGTTCCCGTGAGGAACCTGTTATAACTGTGGGTCTACAGAGCATTATAAGTGTGAGTGTCCTGATCTATTACAGTGCTCATGGTGTGGAAAGAAACATAAGTATGAGGAGTTCCCTGAGTTGTTTGAGCACATGAGCCAACAACACCAGAAAGACAAAGGCATTGGGATGGTGAGTATAAAGAAGGCCGACCCTCAGTGGATGCCAAGAGTGGCACTTGAGTTAGGATTAGAACCTATACTAGTGACAACGTGAGTAGAGGCTGCACATGCAAGGGAGATGCCAAGACAGAAACTAGTTATTAGGGAAGAAGTGGTACATGGGAAGTATCTAGACCCTACTCATCAGAAGGAAGTGTATCAAGAGACTATGGATGTGATTCAGAGTTTACAAGGGGAAATCCAATGTCTAAAGGAGCAGTCAAGGCAAGTTGGAGCAAAGGGAGAACGTTGAGGCTCCGCAGAAGGATCTGGATGAGGTCAGGGAAGTGTGTAAAATTATAAGTTAGGAGAATATCATTCCCTTGCTAGGATAATGGTTATGAGAGAAGGTACCACGCGATGGGAGAGAGCACGAAAGGAAGGTTCTACATGTAAACCTTCCTCCTCACAGCCTTGACTATGATAAAGAGATTACATTGAATGTAGTTGTTGATGGGTGGCTTCTGAGTAAATATCCTCATCAACACAGGAGCAGAGGTCAATGTTCTTACCTTGGATGCATGGCATCAAATGGGAAGGCCCGAATTAAAACCATCTTTGAATGTGTTATATATGGTGAACAAGAGAAAGGAAATGCCTATTAGTTTTTTGAAGGATGTAGTTATCACCATTCAAGGTGCCAAGTTCACTGGGGATTTTGAGGTCTTGGCATTTGCAAAGGTGGATAATTTCCCAACATTACTTGGGTGCCCTTGGTGTTATAAGAACAATGTCAACATGTGGTTTAACAAGGGGTATATTAGTTTTGAGAACAAGGAAGAAAGGGTGATTATCCCCTTAACAAATGTTAAATCAGTGCCCTATATTGATCCCTTAGGAGAGGAATTCCTTGACAGAATCTATGTGATTCCATCAAAGACCCTGAAATAATTCATCCTACAGAAGGGGTTATCCAATTTGAAGATGCTCAGTCGATGAGTGATACAACTAGCATAGCATGTGACAATTGGGCACACGGGACTTATGAATTGATTGGGAAAAAATTGAGAGGATCTGTAACAAGGGTGATGAAGGCACACTCAGTCAAGCACCTGGGAAGAAAGAAGCTACCAAGTTACTCCAGAGGGGCGCCTCTGATGATTTCTTATGAGAAATGGAGGCTCAATGGAAAAATGAGAAAAAAAGGAGAAGTATGCTCAATTATAACTTATTTTGGACTACAATGCAATGGTAGGAAACACACCACAAGAGTCTTCTAGAGTGGTGAGGTAAGAGTCACATTCTCTGTAAGATTTTGTAGAAGCAACGTGCCCACTTTCATAAAGGACTATCATGGAAAGGAACCCACCTCATTCCATATCCAAGCTTGTGAGAAGGCCTAGATGGAGGGCATAGAAGCATTACCACCTTCATTATGGGTGCATAAGTTATATTCCACCTTACATGGTTGTGCATGTGCATGGTATATCCACTTAGAGACACCATCAGATGGGGAATTGGTAGGAGTTAATGGCTGATCTCATTCAAGCTTTTGAGTATCAAAGTACCAAGCCATCAGTAGATAAGGCGTTGTAAGTTTTCAAGCGCCTTACAATGGGAGATAGTGCTATGGTAGAAGATAGGCTACTAGAATTTCTGGGTGAACCTTGTTTGGATATGTGCACCTCAATGAAGAAGAATCGGAAGAAATACAGCTTGAGTGCACATGTATTGAAAAGGAAAAAGGAAAAATGGTCTATGTAGTAGATGGTGAAAAAATGGAAAGTTTGGATGCTAACCATTAAAGGTACGCACATGAAATCATAGATAGCATTGATGATCAAGCACATGCCTACCATGAGCCCTTGAAAACAAATAAGGGTAACATTGGGACAAAGACATAACCTAAAGAAGTTATCATTGGGGACTATTGGTTAGAGAAAGAAGTTTCAAAGATCATTGATCTGTTGCATGAAGTTCCAGGATTTTTCCCACACGGGTACCATGAACTCAAAGGCATCCACCATTCCTTAGGGGAGATGAGGATCAAGTTGAAGGAAGGTGTGCACCTAATTCAAAAGAGGCCTTATCAAATGAATCCAAACTTTCGTGCATACAGGTCAAGGAGGAAATAGATAAGATGATAACTTCAAGTATCATTGAGGCTATAGGAGGAATCAAAATGGATAAGCCCAATGGTCATCAGTATCAAGAAGGATGGAAGAATAAGGATCTATGTTGACTATAGGCATCTGAATGTAGTATGTGTGATTGATCCTTTCCCAATCCCCTTTACTGAAGAAATTCTAGAGGGAGTGGCTGGGCACAAGGTCTACTCTTTCATGGATGGGTTCTTAGGGTATCACTAAGTTAGGATTACAAAGGAAGACTAGAGAAAGATAACTTTCACCACTAAGTGGGGAAGCTTTTCCTATACGGCATGCCTTTTGGATTAAAAAATGCACCTATTGTATTCTCACACATCATGGTACAAACATTCCAGGACTTTCTCCATAAGTTTCTTCAAGTCTTCCTCGATGACTGGATGGTGTATGGGCTAGTGAAGGACCATTGTGATAGTTTGAGGCTAATGTTTGAGAGATGTCGATAGTTAAGGATATCCCTCAACATTAAAAAATTGTGTCTTTACTACTCCTTTTGGAACCCTATTGGGACATATTATATGTAAGGAAGCTTACTAGTGGATCCCACAAAGTTGTATAGTTATTGTGGGATTGGGGAGCCTACTAGCCAAAGCGTCGTGCATAGATTTCTTGGGCATACGGGGTACTACAGGAAATTCATCAAAGGATATGCCAAGATCACCACACCCTTGGAGGAATTTCTAAAGCACAAGAGTTCCTTTCATTGGGGAGAGGTGTAGCAGAAGGTGTTTGACACTTTGAAGGATAGACTTGTCACTGCACCCATACTACGTTTTCCTTCTTGGGATAAGCCTTTCCATGTGCATGTTGATGCCTCAGGAACAACCATGGGAGCAGTACTAGCACAACCTGGTGAGGGGATTGTTGATCACCCCTTGTGTTTTGCAAGTAGGAAGTTGACACCAGCAAAATAAATTATACCACTACTGAGTGTGAGGCACTGTTCAATGATCTACGCGCTACATAAGTTTCAGGTAGTATCTGCTGGCAACACCTTTTATATTCTATACAATCCACATGACATTTAAATAATTGGTGAACAAGCCTGTTTTGCAAGGGTGCATATGCCGTTGGGTCCTATAATTTCAAGAATTTGTGTTCGTGGTGGTTGTAAAACCAGGAAGAGCAATTTACAGCCTAACCACTTATCAAGGATTGACTCAGGGAGGATGCACGTAAAGCATTGAAGATACCATGTGGACATATGCGTAACTGTTTAGGTTGTAGCATGTGCACCCTCAAACTTGGAAGATATTGCTGTATTCTTGAAAATGGTGTGGTGTCAGAAGGATGAAGGATTTGGAAAGAGAAAATAGTTAGCAATACGTGTTGCCCCTACATGTTTATTAGTGGATATTTGTATAAGTTAGGTCATGATGAGGTTCTGCATCAATGCGTATTGGAACATGAGCACATGGAAATTATGAGGGAAGTGTATGGTGGGATTGTAGGAGGACACTATGCAAGAAATGCTACTCCATGGAAGATTCTAAAGGTAGGGATTTGGTGGGAAATGATATACCAGGATTGTATTGAATTTTGCAAGGCCTACAACCATTGTCAGCACCTGGGAAAACCTAGAAAGAGGGATGAGATGTCATTAAGGCCAATAGCCAGTGTAGAGCCATTTGAAAAGTGGGAAATCAAATTTGTAGGACCCATTTCACCTATTACACAAAGGACTAGTTTTTGGCATATCATTACTTGACAAAATGGGCAGAGGCAGTGCCTACAAAGGATTTCACTGCAGCGATAGTTACTAGTTTCTTATGGGAAAACATAATCAGCAGGTATGGATGTCCTTTGATCTTAACTAGTGATAGGGGTACACATTTTATCAATGAAATGGTCAAGATTCTACCAACACAGTTTATAATGGACCATCAGAAGACTATCCCCTATCATCCACATGAAAATGGAATTGTTGAGGCAATTAAAAGATACTAAGTCACACATTCAGCAAGATTTGTGATGTCAGAAGATAGGATTGGGATGGAAAAGTATTAGGCATTCTATGGGCATACAGCATAACCTACAAGAGGTTGAATAAGGCCAAACCATTTTAGTTGGTGTTTTTCATGGAGGTTGTTTTTCCAATTGAATTCATGTTACCATCATTGTGTATAGTGGGCGAAGGAGGTATATATGATGAACACACGCTTGAGGAAAGGATTGAAAAATTGATGTAGTTAGATGAAATATGATCACTTTCTAAATGGAGTCAGAAGAATAAAAAAGGCATACAAGGCATGGCATGATCATCATATCAAAAACAAGTAGTTTGAGGTTGGGTAGATGGTTTTGTTGTATGATTCCAAGTATCTGCGCCATCTTAGGAAGGTGAAATTCCATTATTTGGGCTCTTACATCATCTCATACATCCTTGATTCAAGTGCATGCCAGTTATAAGTGCTGGATGGGACAAATTTACAAGGCCATTTCAATGGGAGAAGGCTGAAGCCCTACTACAAATAATATTTCCTTGTGTTTGTAAATAAGGTAGTATTCACAGCAAGCTTAGGATTTTCCTTTATGTATTTTATTTTCTTATGTTTCCCTTTTTTGATGCTTATTCCTTTCTTTGTGTTCTATTTTTCACCTTGTGTGTTGGTAACCACATTATTTTCAAAAGGTTGTGCATTCTCAGAGGAACGCACATGTAATTCCCACTTCCCTTCGACACTTTTGACATTGATCATGACATTGTTGACTATACCATGGACATTGTTATAGTTTTGATTTAGTATGATAACTAGATGTTAGAGCATGGATTATTGCTGACTCTAATTCATATATGATGCATGATGATCATTAGAGACATTTTTTGTATATTGATGTTGATATACTATTTGACATGGTTATATTTTAGATGTTGTTCAGACTTGTGATAATTGGATATTTTGAGTAGACCTAGAAAATGAAAATTGAATTAAAATTGATGATGATATAGTTGTTGATGAAATTTTAAGTGACGTTGTTGATTGGCTTGATTATTTTTTCGATTCACATATGTTTTGATGACTTTGGAAGTATATTTTATTCATTTTGATGATCTTATGTGGCCACGAGGCTGAAGGAGATATTTGTATTTTGCAGGTTTAAAATATCACAACAAACATCAAGGGATCGGAGACCAACCACATTGGAATTCTAGATGAATTCAACAAGGTCACCATGGAAACTCGTATTGTTTTTTTTTTGTGTGTGTGTGTGTGTGTGTGTCTGTTTGATTATTTTTAGGGATTCCCATGGGGGGGTCTCCTTAAAATGTGACCAAGGGTTATGTGTATTTATTTATTGGGTTCCTTTTTATTGATGTTTGTATGTGTTTATTAAGTGATGTGTTTACCCTTTTCATTATTTATTAATTGTGGTAAATTAGTGTGAGTAATCATATTGTTAATAGTTAATTAATTAAAATATTATTGGTTTGAAAATCTATCGAATGGGCAGATCGTGGGGAAATAAGCCAACAGTGTGCAGGGCATAGCCCCTCTTTGAGACAGTAAAGCGAAACTAGTTTATTGTTATTCTACAAGCAGGAACCTATGCAATTCTTATAGTATTCTGCCTTCAAGGGGTTTGGAATCTCATCCAAGTAGAGGTAGTTCTGAATGATGAATGGAAATGTGAGAGGGGAAGAATGGAGGAAGGATAGATTTGAAGGGAGAAAATAAATGAATTCCAAGATAGAACGATCAGAAGGTTTATGCTTTTGGATGGTAGTAAACAGAGCCAAACTTACTCACACAAAAAAATAAAGCAAATGTAGACACCAAATTTGTGTCTTATGACCCCTTGTGACCCGCATCTCATCTCACAATCTAACCTCATCACCTAAACCTTACACAATTATTTATTAATTACCTTATAATTGATAAATCCACATCACCTTACCCGCCACCTCACTTTGCCACCTCATCATGACCTAGCCCTAACCCTAAACTAACCTAATTAAGACCCATGACTTGGTCTCGACTCACATCGATAACTAATGCCTCCTTACTCGCACCCAAAGCCGACCTTCTAGCCACTTGACCAAGCCCGCAACTGATCTCTCGGGAGAAAAGCAGGGAAGGTGGGCTATTTTACTAAAAATAGCCTACTTTTTCCTTACCGATGCCGGTTCCTACTCGACCGCCGTCGGTTACGTAACCGCCATCGGTTCCCTGTAAATGGGCTCCCCAAACCAAAACAACAGATCAAAATTTCATTTTGGGGATCAGTCGAAGGATTTTCTGGATCAACAGAGAGCATTGCGAGCGAGGAACAGAGTCCTGATCTTCATTTAATCAAGCAGAGACGAGTAAAGAAACCAGAAGTGCTTGCAGTAGAGGAGATCAACTTGCATCTTTGTCAAAACTAGTAAGTCATATCTTACATGTCCTCTGTTATAACATTTCTTATGCTCTTTGAATCACAGTCCTCCTAAATCCGTTTCTGAATCCACTACCCAACGTACCATTTCATCTAACTGTCATTCTTTTACCCCTCATCATCTCATTTCCAAATATCATCCATAAACCAGCCTTACAAACACCATAGCTACTAAGAAGATCTTAGAACCCACGGTATCGGTTATCAGTAACCGGCATCGGCTATCATAACCGCCATCGGCTATCAGTAACCGCCATCGGTTCCTCTGATCAAAACCAGAAAACCAGCCTTTCCCCTACCCAGTTCAGCAAAACAATTTAATTGATACTTTACAGTCTTTTGTGTTAATTCATATTAGCAAGGGAACTGACCACCTTCGAAAGGAAGTTTTTATATTTCCTGGGCCCAAGGCAGTTTCCTCATTTATTGTTTAATCAAATCTTGTGGTCTTGTGTTCTTATTTGCAGGTAGTCCTTCCAAGACAAAAAGGAGTTCTTTGTAGTCAACCTGATCTTTCTCTACGATACGCGCATACCGTCTCGACATTCCACAGGTATTCCTCCTAACCCTAACCTCATTTGTTTCTAAAAGGAATGAAAGGATAGAAGTAACTCTATTCCCAGAAGCTGAAACATTCTGAGTGAAACATTTTGGCACGCCCGGTGGGACCCATTTTGGGTTTCTTTCTCTTGCTTATTTTTGTTTTAGGAAGCATATTTGCTGTTGCTGCTTTTGTTATATATTTCGTAAAGAATTTGTCTTGCTTTCCTAGTTTCGCATTAGTGAAAGTCATCTCTCTTGCTTCATCGAACATAATTTTCGATTTGGGTTTAAAACACATGCATTGCATTCCTGCTTGTTGTTCTTCAATTCTAGTGAACATAGATTAAGTAACAGGTCATACACGTGGGGGTGATATCCACAGTATTGACAGGAAATTAACCCTAGTTTCACTGCACAACACATACCGAATCACTTCACAATTAACACAACAGCCCAAACATTCCCCCCTTTTCCGCGGTATTCCTCCTCCCGATTGAGGTAACCTTATAAGCCAAAACAAACTTGACATTTCCCCTAGGTCTTGTTGTTTAGGATTCCGACATCATTCTACGTCTGAAGGCATAAGCCCACGATAACTAAAATTAACCCTAGGGTTAGTCTCTGGATTTGTGTGTGCATCTTGCTTGTTTTCAAATTCTGTTTTCTCTGTCACACTTTGTCTTCTATGATCAATAAGTTGACAAATATACTCAACGTTGCTAAAAATCAAATTAGTAGCCTTTTATATCTTCTTATCCTAGACTTTTGACACCGGCATCGGTTATCTGACCGACGTCGTCTGCTCTCTGACTGACACCGGTTATTAAACCGATATCAGTTACTGTCTTCATCAGCCCCTGACAAACCAGCAACCTGCCAAATTCATCATTCTGAGGTTGTTTTTGTTCTTGATAGATTGAAAATTTCCTGTGTGTTCTTGTCCATGGTTGTCATCACTCGGAAGCAAGCCACCGCCATGGTTTCACATGCCTGCTCTGTGTCTTTGCTTGAATCACCCCCTTCACATTCTATAGGGAACCCTACGGACACCAGTGAGATCCCCCAAATTCCTGTAGGAGACAAGGACTTTGCCAAATTTCTGGATGCTAATCCCAGCGCTGTACAATACTATTTATCTCATGCCCCTGACCGTACGCCTGATGGTCAGCTCCTTGTTGGCATGCCTATTAGTATAGCTGCTCATTTAGCTCCCACTCCTCCTAATAACACTACCTTACTTCCTACATCTCTAGCCCCGTCTCCCAATCCGACGGCTTCAGAGGTTCATACAACCCCGATTAGCTTTCCTTTGGTTAATCTTGGACCCCACGTATCGTTACCACCAACTGCCCCTACCTCATCTCTCTTTCAGACCACTCCATTCATGACTTACTCTCTGCCACCTATTCACACGAGCTTTCCTTCTCAAGCTCCGCCTACCTTTTCATTCCCATACACGTATCCAGTAACCTCAACACCTTATATGGGACATCCCTATTCTGTTGCAACCATCATCTCATCTAACCACAGATTTCATCAAACAAATGATGGACAAAATGCAAAATTTGGAGGCTTCAGTTTCGGGAAGTCGTAGCACCTTGACATACGAACAAGTTTTTCGGGAGCCCATTCACCCTTCTGTCCCCCTTCATTCATATCCTCCTCAATGGGAGTTGCCAAAATTTATTCGTTTTAACAGTAAATAGGATCCTCAACAACACTTGCGATCATTTAGACATGCTTGTTATTTGATTGCCCATGATGACGCCTTGTTACTCCGCACCTTCCCCATGTCCTTATCAGGACCCACCTTGGAGTGGTACAGTGCTTTAACCCAGCACTCGATCTTCTCTTTTAACCAACTAGCCCAATCTTTCTTGGATCATTTCTCCATTAACATTGCCAAGAAAGTATCTATCACCGACCTTTATGCCATCCGACAATTTGAAGACGAATCTATCGCAGATTTCGTTGGACGATGGCGGGGCCTTATCAACCAACTTACGTATGCCTTGCCTCAAACCGAACTTATCGAACTATTTACGTGGGCCTGTGCTAAGCACATCTCCCCTACCCTCCAAATTCAAACTTTCCGCACATTCGACGAAGCCTTTACCATGGCTCGGAAACTAGAAATTCGAGCCTTAGAAGAAGAGAAATTGCGGTTGCGTAACAAAAAGCCCAATTTCCAAACTCCTGATTCTACCAACAAGCCAAACACCACCACTCCTCACATGTCCACTTCTTCTAAATCAAAAGGAGCTGTCCACGCGGTAATGGTCAAATCTCAAACACCGTCCAATACTCCGCCAAAAACCACCTATAAGTACAAAGCCGAGCCCATCAATTACACTCCCTTGGGAGAAACTTATGGTGTCATCCTGGAGAAATTGCTCAAAGCTGGGGCTATCACCTTGCCCCCTGTTAAACCTCACTCTGGGTTTGACTCCACCCGCGCAATACCTTCCTGGTACAAAGAAAATGACTTTTGTAACTTTCACCGCGTAAAAGGACATAGTCATGAAAACTGCAAGATGTTGAAAAACATAGTGCAGGAAATGGTTGACACAGGGGATATAACCCTTGATAATCCTAACGCCCCTGCTAACCGAAATCTGAAAATTTTCAACAAGCCATTCCCGAATCACTCATCCAACAGTAACGTAAACCAAGATATCTTAGCCGAGGAGAGTGTTCATGAGATCCATGCAGTCTTCGATTCTCAGCCAAAAGCCTCTATTGAAAAAAATTTGAATCAAGCCTCTCCACCAACATAGGAGTCTGAACCTCCTTCACCACCATCAAGCCAAAGTGAAATCATTCCTTTACCCATAGAAGAGTTAACTGCCCGGACTTCTCTTCTCATCGACGAGTCTTCTTACACCACATCCCTACAAGACTGTGAGCGGATGTTATCTAATTTATCTATTTCCCAAATGTCCCCTTCTACCACTCTTGCTACACAAGAGGAAGGCTCGCCACTTCTTTTGAAATCCTTAGATGAGAAATCTCTTACACTAACATCACCACATTCTTTAAATGTGACAGATCCCCTCAAACACGCCCTCCTACCTATTAGTCCCTCATCGCCTAAATATTTTCAATGACTGGTTGACCTCTTAACATCTATTGATACAGTGCCTCATCTACCTCCTGTGTCACACCCACAGTGGACTGGAATCACAACCCGTCGTTCTTCTGTACAAAAATTACAAATCACACCTGGAGACTGTCATTCCACAGAAGATAGACAGGCCCTATGGGAACGTTTGAGTACCCCTTTTTCTACTCAAATGCAAATGACTGATCCTGATGTCTCCACCATATACCCGAAGTGTTTACAGAAGCTTAAAATGCCCCTGTTCTCACCTTCACCCCCCTCACCTCTACCAAATGCCCCGTCCACTTCTATCAACTTAACCAGATCTTCCCCTACGCTTGGGACCTCACCAATGACCAGTCTAACGCACCCACCTAAGCGACTCGATCTATCCAAAAATAAATCCATCCCGCCACCTAGGAGACAAACTCAATCCGTGCCCCTATCACAATCAAAACCATCATCGTCATACCTACCTTCCATATTGGGACCCCATCCCTCTACCTTACATCAATATATCATACCTCCTGCATTTTCTTCAAAACAACCTACGCCTTCCGCACCCATACAGAAATTCCAGGGTATAGCAACACCGTCACTCTGCGTATCCTGTCCACCTATCAACCCTAAACAAATTCCATCATCAAAAGATTTTTTTTCGGTCACTCCTATTTCTCCGTGGTTGTTTTCTGATACCACATCATTTGCGGCCTCATCATCCAACATAGCTTCTGCGCCAAAGAAATCACGTTTAGTAAAAACCACGTATCAACACCCCTCGGCTAAACCACCACCCGTGCGAACCAACCACGCCCAAACATTACCAAAACCCGCACAACCAATACCCTCATCCTCTTCCAATTTTGACCCACTCAAAGGATCTTACGCCAAAATCCTTGCTATGTTGGTGGAGAATGCGACCATTTCCCTACCTCCACTTAGACCTTATGATCCGTCTAAACCCCGACCTATGGGTTACGATGAGTCTAAAATCTGTGCTTATCACCGCACACCAGGACATGATGTGGAGGGATGCAAAGCTCTAAAAACCATCCTTCGTCAGTCACCTCTCCCGGATAGAAAGATTAAGAAAGACAACTTACGAAGGGAGAGACCTTTAGTTTCCATTCCCTCTCCTATACCATCTGTCCCAGCCTCACCAAGATCTATCATTATTACAACCCCACCTCTTGAAGACCATGAGTTATCCCAACCATCTTCCTCATCTCAGGTCTACGAGATTAACATGATTAGTGTCACTACTCGAGGGCAGAAAAACAATGGGAAAGCAAAAGAAAACACACCTGCGGCATCTCTTTCTCCGTCAAACATCCCGATTGCACCACCACCTAAAGTGGTCATTCGCGGACCCACCTATCCCGTCTCTAATGGCATTGCCCACCGAAATATGATTAAATAGCTTCACCAATCACCCGTAAAAATGACACTGTATGATCTCATTCAGACTTCTGAATCTCATCGACAAGCTCTCATTGAGATCCTTCAAGGGATAGAGGTTTTACCTAATGAAACCCTGCCTGTCGCCTCCATTCTAACACCCAATCACGTTGCTTCTCTCACCAAACAACCCACTGCCCCAACCACTTCTGTCTCTGTATAACAAGCTGCTGCAGTCAGTTTCTCCGAAGACGAAATTGTTGACTTTGGTACAGAAGATCCTGACCCTGCTCTTTTCATCTCAGCTTACATCTGGGACATTCGGGTACGTCGTGTTATGATTGACGAGGGTGCTAGCCTAAACATCATCTCTTCAAAAGCCTTCTAACAAATGAATATCCCTTCTAGTTGCATGTGTGCCAACCCCATCATGTTACGGTCATTCAATGACGCTATTACTTCTACCTTAGGCACCGTGATCCTCAACATTCAGGTAGGACCACGTACTTTACCCGAACTCTTCTATGTCTTGGAGGGAGAGTTCCAATATAATATATTGCTGGGTCGTCCTTGGATCCGAGCCATGGGATGCGTTCCCTCAACATTACATAGATGCATAAAATTTGAGTACAAGGGGAAGTCCTACACCGTAAAAGCTGACCCTCCCCCCTTTAAAACCTGCAATATGTTATACCGCCCTAACGATGTGTTTATACCAATCAAGACACCCATACATTCAACCCAACCATCCTCTTCAAATGTACCTCAACTGCGCCTACGCCTTCAACTGATGAAACCACCATCGCAAAAACCACTTCCCTTCCCGCAGCTAACATTCCAACCTCCGACCCCTTAGTAGATGTTTTTCAGTGCCTTACGCTGGGGGAGTACCACCTATATAACGTTAGTTCTTTCCCTACCCCGCAGGAGTATGGACAATTACATGCACATCCCACCTACGACCGTCGCATGGGGGAGGTAATCTCTTACGGACCACCCCATTGCCTCACTAACCTAACGTATGGGGGTGTTGACGCATCCTCCATTACCCCTGAATCTCCTCTTGGTGTGGTTCCCTTCCAATCCAATTTTCAATACTTGACAAATCATCGTTTCGCCCTCACCTTCTTGACTCGCTGTGCGTGGAAAGGCTTTGGTTTTGGCCTTTACGAACAAGGAAGACATACACTCATTCCCGTGACTACTCGTAAACATAATGATCGCAGTGGTCTCGGTTTTCCCGAAACACCTACATAGGAGACACCTCCTGTCAGCTATATCCTGGAAGAAGAAGACGTCGCCCCTACCAAACCATTATCACCCACTTTTCCATCATCACCCGCAGAATCTATAGACCCTGAATCCATCCCTCCTAACTTTTTTTTTTATAAATGCTATCTTCATAGGTCCTCTCACTTATCAACGCGATAATGAGGACCCATCTTCTCTTCCCCTTCTGTATCCAAACATGATCGAAGAGGATTCGCCTTTGATTAATGTTGTTGAATGCCAGGATGACGACTCCATCCTCACTTACCTTGGCACGGATGATTCTTATATTCAACGAGCCTTACCATCTGAAACCCAAACCATGCTGAACGAATCTACCATAGAACTCAACATCCACACAGAGGAGGATCCTCACATTGTGAAGATTGGACAATCCCTTAACACATCAGAACAAGCCGCCTTTACTACCTTTCTCCGTGCTCGCAATCAAGCTTTCGCATGGTCTTACGCTGACATGCCAGGAATTGATCCTACCATTGCCATCCATAACATCACCCTAAGCCCCGATTCCAAACCAGTCAAACAGAAATTGAGAAAAATGCATCCACGCATTACTCTCTTGGTCAAAGAGGAGCTCCAACGACTCCTTTCTGTTTCCTTCATCTTGCCTATTGACTATCCTCAATGGATTTCTAACATCGTACCTGTCACTAAAGCGACAGGGGGACTTTGGATATGCACAGATTTTTGGGATCTTAACCTCGCTTGCCCTAAGGATGACTTCCCCTTACCTAGCATTGACCAACTTGTTGATCTAACTGCAGGTCATGAGATGCTCTCTCTCATGGATGGCTTTTCAAGATACAACCAAATTTTGGTTGCCCCTGCCGATCAACACAAAACTACCTTCATAACTCCTTGGGGAACCTTTTGTTATCGTGTCATGCCATTTGTCCTTAAGAATGCTGGTGCTACCTATCAGCGGGCTATGACCTACATTTTTCATGACATTATGCACACTATCCTTGAAGATTATGTCGATGATCTTCTTGGCAAGTCTAAACATCGTAGTGAACATCTTGATGTTTTAACCATTATTTTTGATCGCCTGTTACAATATTCTGTCCGTCTTCAACCAAAGAAATGTGTTTTTGGTGTTCTTTCGGGAAAAATTCTTGGCTTTATCGTCTCTTTGCGTGGCATTGAGGTCGATCCATCTAAAGTCAAAGCTATCCTAGAAATGCCCCCACCCAAAAATCTCAAACAATTGCGTAGTTTACAAGGTAAGCTCCAATCTATCCGACGTTTCATCTCCCAACTTTCGGATCGATGTCAACCTTTTCATCACCTTCTTAAAAAGGACATTGCCTTTCAATGGAGTGAGGAGTGTCACCAAGCCTTCGAAGCTCTCAAATCCTATCTCTTGCAGCCACCCGTGCTTATCCCACCCCAGGACGACTGCCCTTTCTACCTTTATCTTTCCGCCACTGACCATGCTATAGGTGCTATGCTCGCACATCGGGATCCGGCACGATGAGAACAGGCCGTTTATTATATAAGTCATACCCTCGTGGATTATGAGACTAGGTATACACATGTAGAAAAATTGTGCCTTGCCCTATCATTTGTAGCCACCAAACTCCGACATTACCTCCTGAATCACAAAACTTTTGTCATCACCAACACAGACCCCATTCATTATATGTACGCCAAACCACATCTAAACCAACGTATCACTCGATGGCTTATGCTCCTCGCTAACCTTGACCTTGAATTCGTACAACAGAAGTCAATCAAAGGAAAAACTCTTGCAGACCAACTTGCGGAGGCCCCTTTACCTGGGGAACAATTTACCAATTTTACCTTCCCCGACGAACTCATCGCCACTCTTTCACTCCGGGAAGAGTTGTATCAAATGACCCTCTTCTTCGATGGATCTAAATGCCAGCACGGTGGAGGAGCCGGAGTTGTTCTCATTCCTCTCGACGCTGAGCCTATGCCTCTTTCATTTCGGCTTGATTTCCCTTGCACTAATAATACAGCAGAATACGAGGCCCTTGTCCTGGGTCTCTAAGTTACGTTACACTTAGGCATCAAATCTATCAACATTTTTGGCGACTCTCAATTGGTAGTCAATCAAGTTATGGGCGTCTACCAATGCAAAAATGAGGAACTTCAAAAATACAAACACTACGTGGATTCACTTCTAGCCTTATTTACTCACTATTCTATACAAACCATTCCACGCTCCACTAACAAATTTGCGGACACTATGGCTTGCTTAGCCTCGCAAATTCCCGCCGCACCAACTGACTCTAAATTATTCATCGTGGTCCAACAACTTTTTGTCCCATCCTATTCAACCCCGGTAGTTTGTATGATAAATACTGTGTCTACTAATTCACAGGATACCTGGTACCACCAATTTCACGACTACCTTACAATCTCTGTCCTCCCACCTGACCTTACTAGTAATGGCAAACGTGCTTTTCTTAAAAGTGTTTCGCATTATGTTGTCATGGGGGGACTCCTCTATAAACACGGCTTTGATGGCATCCTCCTTCACTGTCTAACTGGCGCAGAGGCCACTCATACCATCCAACAGGTCCATGACAGTATTTGTGGTGGACATTTTAGCGGCCTTGCCGTGGCCAAACGAATCCTTCACCTTGGTTATTATTGGCCTACTCTCAATAACGACTACTACGAATATGTCAAGCATTGTGTTTTGTGTCAACAACATGCCAACCTTCAACATACTCCTAGCCACCCGCTCCAGGTCGCTCGAGATCTTTGGCCCTTCTCCCAATGGGGTTTAGACCTTATTGGTGAGATTCACCCGACCTCTTCACAACGTCACCATTGGATAATCACAGCGACCGAATATTACACAAAATGGGTGGAGGCTATTCCACTCATTTCAATCAAAAAAGAAAAAAATGTCGAATTCATTAACCATCACATTATCTGTCGTTTTGGTATTCCTCATCGCCTAATAACAGATAATGGTAAATCTTTTAAAAACAAGTTGTTGCAAGACCTTTGCGACAACTTTGGTATCAAACTTAGCTTCTCATCACCCTACTATCCATAAGCCAATGGGCAAGCCGAGTCCTCTAATAAAACACTAACCAAAATCCTCATGAAAGTTGTCAATGAATCCAGAAGAAATTGGCACGATCACATCCCCTTTGCCCTTTGGGCTTATCGCACTAGTATTCGTACCTCCACTAATGCCACACCTTTTTCTTTGGTATACGGTACCAAGTCTGTTTTGCCTCTCGAAATACAAATACCATCCCTTAGGATATCTCTTCAGGATATTCTCACCAACGATGATTTCCGCCAAGAGCGGTTAGCCCAATTGGAGCTTCTTGACGAACGTCGTCTTACAGCTCTTGATCACCTTCAAATATATCAAAAACGCATTAAACGTGCTTATGATAAGCGACTTCATGAGCATACTTTTAAGGTTGGTGATCTTGTCCTCAAAGAGAATCAACATGTAACCAAACTAGAAAAGAGCAAACGTGGAAAATTTGCTCCTAATTGGATTGGGCCTTATATAATCACTCACACCTATGGATCTGGTACTTATCGTTTAGCTTCGCTTAATGGTAAACCTGAGCCTGAGCCCCTTAATGCCTTACATCTTCGACCATTCTATTGTTGAAATTAGTGTTATATCACTTCTTATCTGCCTACTGCTCGTCCCTTGAGCTCCCATATCACTACATACACTCTGTTTCCTACACCTCATAATAACAATCAAGCTCACATAGTTTGATTCTCACCTCCCCTTGACGACGCCTTTCCCTTTTTAGTCTAGTCCATGACTTCAAAGAATTAAAATAAACCGTATTCTTATGGGATTTTCTTGAGTCAAACTTCCTACCAAACTAGATGCTTCACACCAAAAGAACATCTAGCTATCTAAATTATATATAGACTGTTCCCTCGAAGGACAGCTATATGCCAAAAACTATTGATGCTCTTATATATATAGACTGCTCCCTCGAAGGACAGCTATGCATTTAAATCATATCTGCTACTATAAATAGACTGCTCCCCCGAAGGACAGCTATACACAGTCAGCCTTTTCTCAGAAGCTTCTCGCATCGATCAGCTTCGTGAAGACCTCAAGAATAATACAATCAATATCCCTTGTAGACTTCCCGCATCGATCAGTCTACATTCAATAAAATAAAATCCTCATTCAAAAGAACTTTTGAGTCGTGGACTTGTCTATTTAGGGTAGGTTCTCTTCCGTCAGAACACTCACTTTGTAATAATTTCTCCATACCTCAGCTATATCATCCACCTCACCTCACCATTTATTTCAACTCAAGGGACGTAATGTACGCTCGATATATTGTGGTCACACAACTCTTTTCACCGATTGACTTCTCGTCTATGCACGGCACCTAGGGCTTCAAGCTCATTCTACGTTGTGTGGTTGGTTTTGCTCTTTTCACCTATGGAGCAATCTTTCCTCTTTGCCTCGCATCTAGGATTGTGTGTTGATCTTAATCAGGACATGGTTCCCTACCACTTTGGTAGGCTAACTTTCACTTCCCTTATACCTTCTACAACATCTCCAATTTGTTACCAACACCATCAACCTTACCTCACCAATATTACTATCAATACCTTTACCGGCCAACCAATCGCCTAACCATACCTAAATTACCTGAATTCACCTCTCCCTGGTCCTAAGGGAGAACTACATCGGTCTGAGGCCCCTCCTTGCTTTGTGCAAAGGGCTATGTAGGCAGCACTTCGGAGACATGGGGTCTCCCAAGGTTAGCTCGACCATCCCCTACCATAACCTATCATGTGTGGTAAATATAAATATTTTTGTGTATTTCTATTTAATCACATTCCTCTTTATCCTTTTTCAAAACACAACAAGTCAAAACGAAAACATTCTTATTATTATAACTCAAATCAACATACATATCTCATTTTATTTAGATGTTAAACAAATACATCTTCTCTATCATCGACACGCAGGTCGGCATCCTTATTTATTCTTATACCTTGCTAACATTTACTCAGACCCTCACGCCTCATCCTGAACTAGGTGATGATCGTGATCATCGACCCCTCTCGCCGGGCCTCTCTGTCCTCAAAGGTACCACGGCTATTGGTACAGCCCACTGATCTGCCAATCTCTCCTGTAACATATGAATACGCCCTCTCACATGGAGGACTCCAGCCTCTAGTCTCTCCGCCCGTGACTCCGCAACCACTAACAATCCTCTTGTCTCATTCACTTGCGTTTGGAGCTACTGAACCAAACGCTGCAGACGATCCCTCTCTGCTGTAATCACCACTATGTAAGGGCTCTCACGTACACCTCGCAGTTCTGCTACCCACCATAATCTATAGGCCTCTGTCGTTCCTGCATCCATTACCCTGCGATCGGCTGCTACCTCTTCAGGCCCTTCTGGAGGTGTTGGCCGGGGAGGTGAGAATGCTGCCTCGACGTCGATCCTCATATATGGTCTATAAGCCAGGGGTATATCCTGCACAAATCCAAATTGTCGCCGCACGCAATCTATAGGAATCCTCTCATATTCACCTGGCCTGTGCCCCGCGATCCACCTCATTCACTCTACACCCCTTAACTCCTCAGCTATGCTCTCTGTTACCATATAGTTCCCGTAAGGCCTCCAACAGATATCCACAACCGTCACTCTCTCCCATACCTACCTGTAATACTCAATGTCACCCGTCACGGCCTGAGATCTTGCCTCTTGTTCTGTCTGGACCCATCACCTGAATCCCAACCTCTGTACTCCGGTCTCTCCTGCCCAGAGGGATTGGCCTACTGGTCGCACACAAACAATGTGCTCATAGGCCCAACAGTGTAATAAGTATGAGCAATCCAGTGTCATCCTGTGATTTCACCTACAAGCCCATAAACCCCTGTATAGCTCCGCCAAATATGCAGGTGCCCATGCAAAAGTCACGTTCCTTTCTATCATCTCCCAAATAACACACATCAATGCCTTTGGAAATCTTCCCCCTTCCGCCCTTGGTAATGCATAATACCCTACCGCTATCATTAATAGCACTGCTAACCTTGTCTCCTCAGGGTGTGCTGCATACATTACCCCATACGTAAAGGATAAACCTCGCTGTGTCAAATCTCATGCGTATGGACCAAATACTGCGGTTATCGCTCCCCGTGCCGCGCTAGGTAGTGCCTGATATACTAGTTCTCCTGTAATAGGGAGTCTCAAAATACGGAACACATCTTCTAATGTTACTGTCATTTCACCTGTTGGCAGATAGAAGGTATTTGTCTCGGGATTCCATCTCTCAATCAACGCTTGTAACATACCATGGTTACGTGTAATTCGTGAATAATAACAGATTCCACTTAACCCCAAATGATTTATCAATGTCCATTCCGCTGGTTTTACATCCGCTCGGATTCATGACAACAGCGCTGGCACACTATCATTCATCCTCAACCCTGCCTCTGCCTGCATACACCAAAACAACAAACAACCATTCAATCCGTCAGGGTTTTTCAAACATTCTGGAAATTCCTCCAGTAACCAGTATCGGTTATACATAACCGGTATCGGTTCAGTAACCGATACCAGTTCCTCCTAACCGCTACCGGTCACTGTCAATTACATACACCTTCCCTAAAAACAACCACCTACGACAATAATTTACTCGTTTATTCCTTTTTTTACATACAAACATACCTGAAACCCTTGATTTCCTACCACGTAACACTCACCTCATTTATAACTCTTGTTATCATCTTTTCTTTCTCCTATCTACCCACATACTCTCCCCCATCTTATTCACAAAACATGCAGTAATCAAATCACAACCAAAACATTTACCTCTGGGGTTGGCCCTTGTCTTCCCTCTTGTCCCTACCTGCTGAATGCTTCTCCTCGTTCTGCCATGATCACCACTCTTTTCAAATTTTCCTTTCTACTTTCTGAATCTCAGATCGCATTCACCTTCCCAGTCTCTTTTCTTATCACCCAAATCTCACATTCACTTTCCTTGTCTCTTTTCTCCTTATCACTCAAATCTCTCATGCAAAAACCTATCTCAGTCGTCAAAAAGCGTCGTGTTCGCGTATTTAACCTCTTGCATGGCTCTAAAATTAAAACTTAAGTTGCCACCCTAGCCTTTCTATTTTTAGAAAAGCTCATACCTAAATAACCAGTATCGGTTACTTAACCAATATCGGTCTATCAGCTACCGATATCGGTTCCTTAACTGACATCGGTTATACACCTATCTTTTCTCAACAGCGTTCTTTTCTTCATTTCTCACCTAAATTTTTTTCGCACCCGCCTCTTTTCCTACATAAACCACATAATTTACCACATTTGTTCATCCACCACACATAGCATTATAATTTCATTAACATCATTTATTTTATACAAATACACAAACCATCAACTACGGATATCAAGAAACTATCAATCTATACATCATTTGGATCCAACTCATCAGTTACATATATCACAATGTCACAAAACCACCAATTCATCACATAACCTGACATTCATATATACGTACAAAAAAACAAAAACATCAACATCATCCATCTATCAACATGTCAACTAAAACTTATCATACATTATATATTACCAACCATTAACAAAATATTTAAACACATTTTGAACACTGCATGTGGATCAAAACATCTTCTCTATATATATACAAGTTTTCAAAAATACAATGTGCCCTACATCGGGGCCTCTGTGACCTCATAATCCACCAAAGCCGGTACGCAAGCCGCAATAACTGTAAAAAAATCTCGACTCAGCTCGCAGGCCGGTCCCTCGTATCAAAAATAGCTATATACTCGGCTCGCAGACCGGTATCCAATATACAACCCCTACTCGGCTCGCAGGCCGGTATACAATAAATGAATAAATGAATACATGAATAATACATAGGCACGCAGGCCTCTATCAATACACCCGGTTCGCAGACCGGTGTCCATCTCTAAAATACAACAACCATGTCTGGGATCTCTCAGCTCTCCCCACTGCCCTCGGCACCTCTCCCCGCTGGTCCCTATGGTGCCTCTCGCCTCCTGCCTGTCACGGACACGCTAGCTGTGGCTGCACCTCCCTGAGATCTCTGGCTGTGAGAGGTCTCTGCCCTATGCGCTGCATAAGCCTGATACTCGACTCTGGTACCATCAAGAATATCCTGATAATATCGGGCCTCTACTCTAACCTCCATATAGCGCTCTCGAGCCACTGATGGAGCTGGGGCTGGTCCCCTGGCACCTACAACCAATGCCCCCTGAGCCTGTGCTGGTGCTGCTGGTGGTGCCTGTGGCCGCGGTGGTGCCGGTACCTGTGCTGCTGCCTGTACCTGCACCTGTGGCTGTGGTGCTGGTGGTGGTGCTGCCTATGCCTATGCCTGAGCCTGTGCTGCTGCCTGTACCTGCACCTGTGGCTGTGGTGCTGGTGGTGGTGCTGCCTGTGCCTGTGCCTGAGCCTGGGCTAGCTGCCCCTGTAAGACACCTATCTGTGCCTGTGCCGCAGCTAGCTGCCCCTGTAAGAGCTGCACCTGACCCCTGAGCTGATCTCTCTCTCCTATAACTGTAGCCAAGTCTGGCTGTGCAGGCGGTACTATCCTGGCTGCTCTCTGCCCAGCCCACCACACCCTGTACGCTCCCGTGCACCCAGCATCATCTACACCCTCACCTGCTGGCCTCTCTGCTACCCAATCTGGATCCAAAGGTTGTGGTGTAGGTAGTGGGGCCTCTACATCATCTCTCCTGTACTGAGGAAAGGGAGGTGGCTCGTCCTGTCGCAGCCCCATCTGCCTGCGTACCCTCTCCAGGGGTATCCGCTCGTACTCTCCTGGCCTCCATCCTGCTATCCAGAATGTGTACTGGATTAGGCGCAACTGTAAGCGGGCTCCTCTGCCAGGATGGTGACCTCTGTAGGGTCTCCATACAATGTCTACTGCTGTAAGGCCCTCTAGCAAGTGTCTATAGTATGCCACATCCCGACCTGCAACAACTGCTCGTGGCTGGCCCACGACCCCCAACCACCTCTGAAAGCCATATCGGTATATGACCTGTGGCCCTGGCTGCTGGGGTAACCCTACTGGCCTGATGCATATGATGTGCTCGTATGCCCAACAATGCAACAAAAATGTAGATCAAATACCGAATCGCCTCCTCCGGCGATAGCCCCATAGCTCCCTGTACAATTACACCAGATATACTGGTGCCCAGGCGTAACAGGTGTGCTCCTCCACCATCTCAAGTAGTACCCCCATCAATGCTCAAGGGAAGCGGCCTCCCTCTGAGTCCGGGAGGGTGAAGTAGGTGATCCCAACCATCATCAACACAGCCAGTCATGTCTCGTGTCGATGCGCACGGTACATGTCACCGTACCCGATACTCATGCTATGGTAGGTAAGTAGCGCGGCTACATCCCCAGAAACCTGCAGTATGCTGTCCATGGCCATCTCTGAATCTACCTGGAAGACTGCCTCTCCCTCGATAGGTAACCGAAGGATGCGATACACATCCTCCAATGTGACGGTCATCTCCCCAGTCGGGAGATGGAACACATTGGTCACCGGATCCCATCTCTCGATGAGGGCGACCATCAGGCTGTGATCTCTCTCTATCGCTCTGTACCTCTAGACTCCACCGAGTCCCACCTCGCGCATGATGGCCCAATGAGCCATAGATACGTGTGGCCTCATCCACACCAAAAGCGGGGGCATCCTATCCCGCATCGTCAACTGCTGACGTGCCTGCAAAACCAACCCACATCCTTAGACCTACTCTTTATTACAACATCTACTTTATCATCTAAACACCCCTTTTTATCCCCCCGACCATACCCTGACTCTCTACCACCCCCTTCTAGCAACCTACCACCCTACAAACCCAAAACCATCCCACCCACAACCAACAAAAAACAAAACCCAAACAAAACACATGCAACCCAACCCCAACACAAAACCAACCCCAACACAAAACCAACTCCCACATAAAAACCCCCAACCCAACACCCACACCGACCCACAACCCAACCCAACACCCACACCGACCCACAACCCAACCCAAAAACCCAAAACCCAACCTTACACCAAACCCTTCTCCCACCTCCAACTCAAACCCAACCCAACCCTACACCAAACCCTTCTCCACTCCTAACCCAACCCTACACCAAACCCTTCTCCCACCTCCAACTCAAACCCACAACCCAACCCTACAACCAAACCCCTCCCCCCCCTCCACAAACTCAAACCCACTCCCACCCACAACCCAACCCAAAAACCCAAAACCCAACCCAAAAACCCAAAACCCACCAAGCCACCGACGCCGGCCGATACATGACCGATGCCGGTCACCAACATCAGTCTCCCTTTCCCTACAATTTTGCGACCGATGCCGGTCGCTTTAGTGACCGACATCGGTCATTGTCTTCTCCCGGAGCCGAACCCCCGCGCGGCCCCCAAAACCCATTTTTTACCTATTTTTACCCATCTACCCACCCAAATACCCTAAAAACTTACCCACCTACCCACCTTAGCCTATCTAGCCTATCTACCCTCTCCCTTTTTCAAATCATTTCCATTTTCTCATTATTTCCTAAAAAAGGTTAATTCCTACCCAAACCCCCAATTTAGCATAATACAACCAAATCACCAAATTAAAGAGTTTCGAATCTACCCGAACGACGACACGTCGTCGTGGTGGGATGGGTGGTGGCGGTCCAGCTGGTCCAGCCCCTCCAGCTCCTCCTGCCTGTGCCATGGCTCCAATCCTGATCTGCTGGGTCCCCGGCCAATCAACTGCTGCCTCCTCCTTAATCGGGCCCACTATCAACTCTCTCCGCCAATACAATAGCTCCACCTCACTCAATCAAGCCTCTAATCTCAACTCTCCACGTCAGACAAGTCAATTTGGTTTGCAAATTAACAAAAGTGACAATGACAAGCCGTATTTTTCTTTTTATAGGTTTTTCGCCTTTCACCGATATCGGTTTCATTTTGCCCTAAGGAACCGGTATCGGTCCCTTAACCGATATCGGTCATGCAGAATCGACATCGGTTTCTACCCAACTTTCACCCCATTCTTTGCCCTTATTTACTCCTTGCCTCTGACCTTTTTCACCAATATCGCCTCTATCCACCTTTGCTGCACACCATTTGTTCACTTGTCTAGCCTGACCTAAGGCCTCAACCTACCTATTCGGCCCGACCTAAGGCCTCAACCTACCTATTCGGCCCGACCCAAGGCCTCAACCTACCTATTTGGCCCGACCCAAGGCCTCAACCTACCAATTCGGCCCGACCTAAGGCCTCAACCTACCCATTTGGCCCGACCTAAGGCCTCAACCTACCCCGACCTAAGGCCTCAACCTACCTATTCGGCCCGACCCAAGGCCTCAACCTACCAATTTGGCCCGACCCAAGGCCTCAACCTACCTATTCGGCCCGACCCAAGGCCTCAACCTACCCATTCGGCCCGACCCAAGGCCTCAACCTACCAATTTGGCCCGACCCAAGGCCTCAACCTACCTATTTGGCCCGACCCAAGGCCTCAACCTACCCATTTGGCCCGACCCAAGGCCTCAACCTACAATTCAGCCCGACCCAAGGCCTCGCCCTACCCATCCGGCCCGACCCAAGGCCTCGCCCTAACCATTTGGCCCGACCCAAGGCCTCAACCTACCTATCCGGCCCAACCCAAGGCCTCAACCTACCCATTTGGCCCGACCCAAGGCCTCACCCTAACAAATCGGCCCGACCCAAGGCCTCACTCTACCCATTATGACCTGACCCAGGGCCACCGCCCAACCACTTGGCCCGACCCAAGGCCGTATCACTTCAATACCATACCCACAATCAACGTTTTATTTTATCCATCCATCATGTACCTTTTGTTCAATCGAGCTCACCTGTTCGTGTTTTAGCATGATTAGGGTCCTTGACTTGATCTGTCGACCAACTTTGCCTAGACCTAGACCGTGACGTTTATCTCAACCAAACCAACCATTTGGTACTGCCGAACATGCCTAAACGTTCCTGTACCTTACCTGTTATATACCCTGGAGCTACTTCCTATGCCTTGGATACCAGGATTATATCACCCTTGTTTGGATAAACTATCGACCTTTGCCTATACATTGCTGGTTTGCTCGTCAAATCATGTACCCTAGTCGTACTATTGCATTTCAACATGCGTCTGCTTCCTTGGACCTACCCCACCACCTTACCATCCTCTCTACAACATGTACCCTTTATCAACCCTATCCCTGATTTCCCGTTCACTCAATCTGTGATAGATTTGAGGGGGATTACCTATATCCTTAACATGAGAAACCACTTCATATTATTGTCCGCGCAGCTTTACAAAACAAGCTACACGACAATAAGGGGCTAATGTAGACACCAAATTTGTGTCTTACGACCCCTTGTGACCCGCATCTCATCTCGCAACCTAACCTCATCACCTAAACCTTACACAATTATTTATTAATTACCTTATAATTGATAAATCCACATCACCTTACCCGCCACCTCACTTTGCCACCTCATCATGACCTAGCCCTAACCCTAAACTAACCTAATTAAGACCCATGACTTGGTCTAGACTCACATCCATAACTAATGCCTCCTTACTCGCACCCAAAGCCGACCTTCTAGCCACTTGACCAAGCCCGCAACTGATCTCTCGGGAGAAAAGCAGGGAAGGTGGGCTATTTTACTAAAAATAGCCTACTTTTTCCTTACCGATGCCGGTTCCTACTCGACCGCCGTCGGTTACGTAACCGCCATCGGTTCCCTGTAAATGGGCTCCCCAAACCAAAACAACGGATCGGAATTTCATTTTGGGGATCAGTCGAAGGATTTTTGGATCAACAGAGAGCATTGCAAGCGAGGAACAGAGTCCAGATCTTCACTTGATAAGCAGAGACGAGTAAAGAAACCAGAAGTGTTTGCAGCAAGGAGATCAACTTGCATCTTCGTCAAAACCAGTAAGTCACATCTTGCATGTCCTCTGTTATAACATTTCTTATGCTTTTGAATCACAGTCCTCCTAAATCCATTCCTGAATCCACTACCCAACGTACCATTGCATCTAACTATCATTCTTTTACTTCTAATCATCCCATTTCCTAATATCATCCATAAACCAGCCTTACAAACACCATAGCTACCAAGAAGATCCTAGAACCCACCGGTATCGGTTATCAGTAACCGGCTATCGGTTATCAGTAACCGGCATCGGTTCCTCTGATCAAAACCAGAAAACCAGCCTTTCCCCTACCCAGTTCAACGAAACAATTTAATTGATATTTTACAGTCTTTTGTGTTAATTCATATTAGCAGGGGAACTGACCACCTTCGAAAGGAAGTTTTATATTTCCTGGGCCCAAGGCAGTTTCCTCATTTATTGTTTAATCAAAATCTTGTGGTCTTGTGTTCTTATTTGCAGGTAGTCCTTCCAAGACAAAAAGGAGTTCTTCGCAGTCAACCTGATCTTTCTCTACGGTACGCGCACACCATCTCGACATTCAACAGGTATTCCTCCTAACCCTAACCTTATCTGTTTCTAAAAGGAATGAAAGGATACAAGCAACTCTATTCCCAGAAGCTGAAACATTCCGAGAAACATGCAAACTTATCCACAAATGTTCAAGGGAAATTCTTCTCAGTACCAAGGAAGTAACCTTGTCACATTCTCAAGAGAGATAGTTTTACCATGCCTAAAAAAATTCAGGACAAAATCATTAATCGTCAAATATTAAATTTTCTTCTGTTACAATAAAGTACTATCTTTGTTTTCACTTTGATGATTTTGTCAATGTGAAATTATCCATGGAGATGACAACCAGTATTCGTAGTAGTTAAGGAGGGGTTAAGCCTCAAGACAAAAGGCAACTGCCTACCACTTAGTTATTAAATCTAATGTATTATTATCTATTATTAATTATGATTTAGCAATTTTTGACCAAAGTTCATATTGCAATTGGCCTGTTATTGATATTATTATAAAGCTTTATGAATATCATGTTATACAAAAATGGACTAAATATTTTTGAGTAAATAAATATGTATATTTTTAAGTTCATTTGATTTTGTTGAGTATTTTTACAGAGGATGAATGTAGCTCTAGATACTTTAAGTTGTGTAATTTTTTCTCAAAGTTGAAGGTTCATGTATTTTTTATAATGTCACTCACTGTCACTAGTCTCTTTCAAATATAATTGAGCTTGAAAGAAATATCATTCATATTCCTTATGTTTGTGGATCAAATGTCTCTTAAAGAAACATGGAGGAATTAGTAGGTTGTTGATACCACTCTTTATCAAAATGTGACTTCTTTACATAAGACCTTTTATTGTTTTACAAAAAAGATGAAGGCAGTTTGAATGTCCCATCATCCACTTGATATTGGTAAATAAGATGCAGTAACCAACCTTGTATAAAAAACAGTATTTGTTTCTATAGATTCTCCTGTTGTTAGTTCATCCATCCATGGATTCTTGGCTTGTTTATTTGAAAATTTTATGGAATGATTTTTATTCCTTTTGTATACCAATGGTAATCTAAACTAGTGATTTGTAATGCAAATTATAAAAATTTAAAAGGTATGATAATCAACATAGACACCATGTATTTGGATTTATTTGATGGGGAAAAAATATTGACTACAATTTAAAAGGGAGCTCCACTGCACTTATTGCCTAGGGTGCTCCTAACCTTTAATTTGGCTTTGACCAACTAGTCTGGGATGTCATCTATTCTTGTAATAATGGGGGCCAGGATACGTGAGCAAAGTGATACAGTTTACCCTTTTATCTTTATGTATTCATCTATTTGTTCTTGGCCTAGTAATTACATGAAAATCTCTTCCCATGGTTTCACTACAGAAGATGTTTTTCAAACTTACTAGCATATTGTGGAACTTTTGATCTACATGCTAGCTATTTTAAGAGTCATCAACAAAATGATCTTATTGTAGGAGTGGAATGATGTTCCCTCGTGACCTGACGTCCTAAAGTCTATAGGGATATATCTTGGATTTCTTTATAGGCCCATTAGGCATTGTAATGACCTCATTCAATATCATAACCAAAATGCTGAGCATCAAGATTAATGCTTTTATGACTAGCTTAATTTTGGAACAACAAAATGGCTTCATTGGGGAATTTCATCTTCATGAAGATATGCAGGTGTTTAGAGATCCCTAAAAAATCAAGTATGATTATCAAACTTGATAGGGGATCGGGATTATGGGAGAAGATTTCAATCCTGTTCCAGGAAATTCATTTTCCCTCAGTTGTGGAATAAAGACAGGATCTGCCCTCTCCCCGAAGGTAAAGTGTTAGAAACTGTAATGGACTCCTGGAAGAAATGGAAATCTTGGTGGAGGCATGGGCATGGAGGATCTATGCACAAGTTTTATAGGGCCTGGAGCCATTACAAGATGAGGAGAAATCTTTAGAATGGATGTGGATCTTTTACTTTGATGGATTTTTCACATCTTGAAAAATGTGTATCTACAAGGGATGAAAATACTTGGAAGAGTGGGATTGGAAGATGAAGACAGAGGATAAAGATCAACAACTTTAGTGGTTACATTTAAATTTGATTCTGAGCAAGCAGAAGAGGGAACAGATCATTGGCATGTACAGTTGTACTTGTGAAATGGATTCAAGTGGATAGTGTTCGAGTGGAACATTGCCGCTTCTTCCTTTCCTTGGGAATCACTGGTTTATAAATATTTAAGAGTTTGAGGTAGGAATTTAACTATGTTAGCTTTGGACTTTTTGATTCAAATTTGTGGTTTCATCCTTTCCTTTGCCCTTTGGCAAGTGAAAGTTACTTTGGAGGCACTCTTTTTGAGGGGGAAGTAGTGAAATCTGGGTATTAATGAAATTTCGTTTTGCCAATGGTTGGTGCATTAAACTTGGGAACCCTTTCTATCCTATGTCTGGTGCCTTCATTGTAGAAAGTTGGTTAAATAGGCCATCTTTGCAAGAATCCTGTTGAATTTCTTGATGTCTTACTTGGAAAATTCTTGGGTGATGGCAACTCCATATTGGAAAAATCCAAAAAAAATTCCTTTGGTCAAGGTCAAACGAATAAAAGAGAATCCATTTAGTTTCTGATGGAATGTGGTTGACGTAAATCAACTGCTCCTGGTAGTTTGGCCGTTGATAATTGCTTTAATCTATTAACTCTGCCAGTCACAAAATTTGGTTGATGATTTGCTAGGAAGACATTATAAATGGTTGAGCAATTTAGAACTCCATCAAAAGCACCAAGCTTTAAGGCAAGCCAATGGAAAATTGGTAAGGTAAGAAGGTCTACTTTCTGGACCGATAGAGGGATTAGAGAAATGAGTTCCACTTTCTGGGCTCGAATCAAACCAAAATTAGAGACTTGACCCTTTCTAAATCCTATCAGATTGATTTATTAGAATTGTGGTCCTTACGGATCTAATTGTTGATAGTGAAATCACAGCACCCCTGGATGAAATCAGGTTTGCTAACTTGATGGGTTGAGACATCTCAATGTGATTGCATAACATGGAGCTTTTCCCAAGTGTGGGACCTTGTGAAATCGAAAAAGCTCTCCGGATGAAGGCTGGTTCCTATTCCTCTGTTCAGATGCACACATAAAAATGCAGAGGGTTTACTCAAAAACCTAATCTAACTTGCCAAGGAGATAGGGTAAGAAGATGCATAAAATAAACCTAAACTAATAAAGGTGATGCACCGAGGAATGAAGAACACCTGTCTTGCCAATAAACACAAACCATTAAAATGTAATGCAAGATCATGCACAGATAACCAAATTTGCAGTGAAAGATCAAGAGGATGCAAATGAACACAGAGAGGGTTGAGAATCATCCACAGACATGCATTATTTGCTCTGAATATTGATACAATACACTACAAAATGCCAAGAGGAAAAGTTGCATTACAAGTTTTAAATGGGAGGTTTGAACTCCACAAATTCACCTACCAAAGAGAAGAAGGGAGGGGCAAAACAAGAATGTCCAACCTTTAGAAAGAAGCCCCTCCTTACAATTTATAGGAAGAATGAGAGAGGGAAGAGAGAGGAAATCCAAATCTACCCCAACCACCTCTAAGTTGCATTTAATTCATCTCATTATGGTGGTAGGTGAGAACCCTAGAAAACCTAAGAAGTGGTGAACTGTATTTTGCATTAAAACTGGTTGTTGAAACAATCATTTCTGGCCATTACCACGTGCCAGAGGTGTTTTTCGATTTTATCCATCTAAACTGAACCAAAATGAAAAAATGACCCCGGAATCATGTAGAGAATTTCACCAGCTTTCCATTGATATAAAGAACGTGAAAATCCGAGCTCTGGATCGAAAGTTATGGCCATTTGAAGATTTAGGGCAAAAACAGGCTCAAAACGGATCGGCGGGAAATTTTTTTGAATTTTACCTCTTTTTTGCATTTTGGAAAATTTTCCAAAAATCCCCACGTATCCGCCACTTAGGATGACACGTGTCAGGACCTGATTGGCTACGAGCTTCCATTTGGTGGTGGGGGCAGAGGGCTAAAACTCGCTCTTTGGACTTTCGGCAAAACATTTTGCCAAAAATTCTAATTTTTTGCCCCACTCCACTGGGTCGATGGTGAAGACACGTGGTGAGATTTGATTCGTTGGCGGGCCTAAGCGGGAAAATCCTTTTACCTTGTGCCAAACACTTAGCAATTTTACAGTTCAACTTTCTTCCCCTTCTGACACGTGACATGTTCTGATTCATCTGCGGGCCTGCTTGTCTCTTTTGCGGCATTTTCACCTTTTCGCATCCCTCGCAACTTTTTTCCCGGCTGTCCTAGATGTCCCCAATCTCTTGGGAAAAATTCTGGCCGATTCGGACTGCTTCCTTTTTGCGGCTCACATAATTTTGTCCCAACTATCCCGGACTTCCATAGGAAACTATCTCCAAACCGCCCGAAATGGACTATCTGTCGGCAAATCGGTCGGTTTGCGTTCACGTACCAATGTCCCAACTGTTCCAAACCGCGCAAAACAAAAGACTTAGGTGATTTTTTCCTGCTCTTGGCCATTTCAAATTTTCACGTCTCTCACATTAGTGATATACAACGTCCCAACTATGTCCCATTTCTGACTGCCTGGGACAAAAATGGACTTAGCTGATTTTCTTGAAGCAATTTTTCGGCCCCAAGCTTGGTACGATGAACCTCAGTACAACCCGAACCCTTCAAACCTGAAATGCTTTAAAACAGTCCTACAACCTTATTTTTTGCATTTTTTCCATTTTCTCTAACTCGTTGGGATTTCTTATTGGATGGGAGAGTTAGAAAAAGGCCAAGGGGACCCCGAAAAACATGATTTTGGGCCTTGAATCAATCTACTTGCTCAGGACTGAATAGATTTGATGCATGTTATCAAAATTACCTTGAGGGGTGAATTTAAGATAACAATTTTGGTGACTCAAAGGGGTCATTTGCCTGCTAGATGAAGTTACCAGTTGCCTGAAGCATCCATTGGGCATGGAGTCATGAGTTGTTTGTTCGGAACCCCAACTAACTTAGAATGTTGCAAGGAGGAAGATGGAATATCACCCGATGGAAGCAAGGGCTGAAAAAAATTTCTAGGGATAGCAAGCCTGTGCCAAAGCACTTAGGGAAATAAAAACAACCTACAGCAAAACAATGTGCACAAGAACTTAGAGGAATGAAAACCTAAGCTAATGTTTACAAGGTGGAGAATTTCCTTTTAGTAGTAATGCTTTAGATAGATTCCATTGACTGGAATCTGCAGTTCTTTGCCATCCAATGAAGACAATTGGAAGGCATTGCTATCCTTACACTTTGTGACCATGTATGGGCCACTCCAAATGGCATCAAATTTTGAATGCCTTCCCGGTTTTTCTCTATCTACATCCCATTTTAACACTAGATCTCCAACTTGGAAAGATATACTCTTGGCCTTCCTGTCAAAGGTCTTCTTGATCAAAGCTTGATCCTTCTCCATTTCTTGGGATGCCTGATCTCTAATCTCTTGGAGCTCCATCAACTCTGTATATCTCACCTCCATGGGCCCAAACTCTAGCATCTCTAACTACTTCATGAGTTCCAATGTTGGCAACTCAAGTGACATGGGCAAGATTGCCTCTCTTCCATAAACAAGCCTGAATGGAGAGTTTCTTGTGGATCTCTTGGGAGTTATCATATCAGCCCATAAGGATGGTTTCAGTTTGGTATGCCAAGACCTTTGATTCTCATCAAGAGTCCTCTTAATGATCCTCAACAAGTTCTTTTTTGTAGATTCAGCCTGGCCATTACACTGAGGGTAGTAGTTTAATGAAGTACTTAGGTATATCCCGTTCTTGATTTCCCACTCAGTCACCTTGGACACAATGAATGCTAATGCATTATCTGAGATTATTGTAGCAGGTATGCCAAATTTGGTTACTATCCCCTCATAGAAATCTAAGATGCTAGACTCATTTGCTTCCTTGAGTGCTACTCTGCTTCAGTCCACTTGGTGAAGTAGTCTGTGGCTGTCAAAATCCATTTATGCCCTTGGCTTGAATTGGGATTAATGACTCCAATGAAGTCCAAACCCCATTGCATGAATGGCTGGTCAACTGAAATTGGATGCAATGGAAGGGCAGCAAGCCTCTCTTTACCTGTGAAGAATGCACAATTCTTACACCTCTTGATCCATGCATAGCAATCACTGAAAATCTTGGGCCAATAATAACCAGCCTTCATGATTTTTAGAGCTGTCACTCTTGGTGTAAAATGACCACCAGCTGATCCACCATGGAACTCTTCCAACACCCTATGAATCTGATTTGTGCTAATGCATCTTCAGCAGCACTCCATTCACATCCTTTCTTGAACAAAACACCATCAACAATGGCATATGGGACAACCTGCAATCTGAAGTGTCTTCTTTGGGTTTTGTTCATCTCTAGAGGGCATAGGCCTGTGCTTAGGAAGTGCATTATACCTTGGGTCTAGCAAGGAGTGGGGACAGCATTATTTTCTTCTTGAGTGCTACCTTGCTCATGGTTGTCTTGAACTGCCAAAACAGCCTCCTTTTCATTGCATGCTTCCTTTTGCTTGCCCAAAATCAGCTGCTCACACAATCCTTTCCCTCTTACCAGCTTGGTGACTTTGATCTCAATGTCATACTCCATGACACAAGTGATCCAACCTGCTCTTTTCTCATTCAAATCTTTGTTGAGGAGGAAGTCTTTAACTCCCAGCATGAGAGACCAACAATTGAACCTTGTTGTTTGAAACTAGATGCTTGAATTTCTTCAAGCTTCTGATTACTGCATAGGACATGCTTCTCAATAAAAGAATACCTCACCTCATAGTCCTCTAGGATTTGGCTGAAGAAAGTAATTGGCTGCTCATCATTGTCCTTGTTCTGCTGTTACCAAAATGGCAGAAATAGTATCATTACCTCCAAATGCATAGAGGATGAAATCCTTGGAGAAATCTAGGTTGATGAGAGTTGGTGCTTGAGAGATGGCTTCTTTGATTGCTTCAAAACTCTCCTTGCCTTCTGCTATCCATTTGAAAGCCATGCTTTTCTTTAACATTTTGGTGATGGGCTTGACAAGGGCTGCAAAATCTGGGACAAAGCCTCTGAACAAAGTTTATTCTCCCCAAGAAACTTTGAAGGGCCTTCTTGTGGCTTGGCAATGGTAGTGCTCTTATGGCTTCAACCCTCTCTGGATCAATTGCTAATCCTTCTTTGGAGACAATATGGCCAAGGAGCTTTCCTTCATGTGCTAGGAAAGATACACTTCTTAGGATTCAAAGACACTCCAAATCTCCTGCACCTTTGGAAGACTTGTCTCAAATGAGAGAGGTGGTCTGCTGCATTCTTTGAAAAAACAGTGATATCATCAAGATATATCAGCACCATGTTGTTAATCAAACCTTTGAACACCATGTCCATTGCTCTTTGGAAGGTAGCTCCAGCGTTGGACAGCCCAAATGGCATTTTCCTGTATGCATAAGTTCCCCATTTGGTTTTGAAGGTTGTCTTGAACTGATCTTCTTCCTTCACCATAATATGATTGTAGCCCTGAGTAGCCATCAAGTAATGAAAACCTCTCGGAGCCAGCAACAACTTGTAAAATTTTCTCCATAGAAGGGAGTGGGTAATGGTCCTTGAGAGATGCTCTATTCAAGTCTCTGAAGTCAACACACAATCTGATCTCTCCACTCTTCTTTCTGACTGGAACTAAGTTGGAAACCCAACTAGAATGCTTGATTGGGAATATGATTCTTGACTCAATCAACTTGTTCAATTCCTTCCTCATGAGAGGTTCCATGTGTGGATTGACTGGCCTTTGTTTCTTCCTGATGGGCTTAGTATTTGGATCCAACTCAATGGTGTGTTGAGCTAACTTGGGATTGAAACCTTTCAAGTATTCATAGCTCCAAGAAAACACATCAGGGAACTCTTGACACAGCTATATGAACTCATACTTTTCTTGTTCAGTTGTCATCTTTCCAATTTGCAATGGTTTGTTCTCTTCCACCAAGATGGATACTGAATCTTCTCTCTTGACCTGAATGTTTGCTTTCTCTTTCCTAAACTGATCATTGGGATTGAAAATGGACTCCAAAGTGATAAGTCCCTTGGGCAGCTTGTTAGTTCTCAGCTGTACCACTTGGTCACCATACTGCTGCTCCAATTTTTCCTGATTTTTAGCTGAGAACTCAGCTTCTTCTTGCAAGAAATGGATGATTTGTTGGTCATTCTCAAACACTTGCCAACTTACATTGTTATCCGGCACTGAAGGCCTCACAATCACATGGATGTTTGGTTGTACCTTGTCCTTTTGAATGCTTTCCACAATATCAAAGGCTTCCCCAACTGCTGCAAGCCTGTCAGCAGCTTGGTTCTCTTTCCTAGGAAATGATTTGATGCCAAAGCCCTCAAAATCTTCAATGAGGTCCCACACCCTGTTCTTGTAGCACTTGAGTAGATCATTCTTGGCAGCATGCTACCCTTTGACCTGATTTACAATCAATTCACTATCACCAAAGACTTGCAAGTTCTTTATTCCTCTCTTTATTGCCCAATGCATCCCTTGCACCAAGGCTTCATATTCAGCAGTGTTATTGGAGCATGCAAACTGAAATCTAAAAGCTGAATAGTACTTTACTCCTTGAGGTGAAACAAGCATAGCTCCCCCTCCTGCACCTTGTCTACTCCTTGATCCATCAAAAAATAGCTGCCATACCTCATTGTCATCCTTGTGGTTTGGCTTGGTGATGCTAGGAATGGGCTGATTTTCTTCATGTATGCAATAGACTCCTAGCTCAGATTCTTCTACTTCTTGATAAGGATCAAACGCATACACCTTGTTTGCCCATTCATCAAGAGTTAGATCCGGGATGCTTCCAACCTTTGTGTCAACTTCATCAGTTCTTGGGTGATCTTCTTGATCAAATGCCGAATAGTTGGCATTGATATGACTTGGAGTGTCGGGCTCAATGTGGAAGTTTGCAATAGGTTCAGATCTGATTGTAGCTTTGGTTCCATACCTCGTTCTGAACAGCATGTGTGACCAATCAGCAGACAAATATCCTCCAATATTGGCTATGAAATCTCTTGACAAACATAGGGCAAAGAGTGGTGGAAGGTCTATAACTGATACATCTTATAAAACAACAACATTTAGACATGCATGCAAGGTAAGACTCAAGTTTCTAATCACCCCAACTGTTGTTACTGCTTTCCCATCCAACTGCACTACCCCTTTGGATATGGTTTCATATTGAATTCCTAGCTGATCAGCTATTTACTTGGGCATCACTGAGCTACTTGCCCCAGAATCAATCATGCAATTGTGCACCAATTGGTTTCCAATGATTAATGAGACATAAAAAGGAGGGGGCTTCAACATTTTACCTTGCTGTCCTCCATGATTCCCTTCAGGCTGGGCAGCATTTGTGAGCACCTTCTCTTGCATTCAGACTTGCTGATTCAAAGTTGGCCAGTCCTTCATGGCAGCTTGTAACAAATCTCTCTGGCCTGGGATAGATAGGGATTCCCACATTGATATATTTACATTTGTCTTCTTCATCTGATCAATGATACTAAATGGTGATGAAGGATCTCTTTGTTGTCCCTTGGTTTGCATATTCATCCCTTGCATGTGGGCAGCAACAGCTAGCATTTGAGTTGGTTTAGGAGCTAGTTTGGGTGCTCCTTGCATGTTTGGAACTACATTTTGTTTGCCAACAGCTTGTGGAGTGGTAGAAGGTTGCGGATTATTTGGAGCCAATGGCTGTCCTTCACCCAAATTTCTCCTTTTTGACCTTGTGTTGGTTGTAACACCTTGAGAGGGTATTTGATTTATACCACAGAAATATTCAGTCTGTCAATTGACAAGAGTAGTATCGTTTGGAGATGTTCCTTGCTGAGAATGCTTCTTGCTGCTGGTCCTCTTCATGGCTTGACTCTTGCACCCTCCACACCAGTGGTTTGCACCATTAGAGCTTGATTTAATGCACTGTTAAAGCACATTGATTGGTTATGAGGTTCATTGCATGGGAAACACCAATCATATTCTTGGGCCATGTTGTTTTGTACTGGTACTAATGCTCTTAGATGTGCATGCATATAGCATTGAGGATTATAGGGCTGAAATGGTCTGTTGGCAGGAGGCCTTGCTTGATTCTAATTTGCAACTAGATTGGGTGGTCTTTGAGGCTGATATGGCTGCCTATTAGGCTGAACTTGAGGCTGGAAAGAAGTTCTAAATCCTTGGGCTTGTTGCCTTTTGAGTGTAACCAGCTCATTACCTAGATTTTGTAATTGCTTCATGACTTCTTGAAGCTCATTTGAGGCACTAGAAGATGAAGTAGAAGCTTCATTTGAACTCTGATTTCTAGGAGTGGGAATAGAAGCTAAATTAGGCACTTGGCTAGTACTTGGGCTCTCTAAACTTGGAAATAATGGCATTGGAGGCCTAGGAGCTAGTTTGCCAGCTTGAATCAAACAATTTTCAGCTCTAATGGCAATGCTATAAGCAACAGGGATAGTTGTGCCTCCCATGGATTGAATCAACATAGAAATATCAGAATTTAAGAGCTTTAAGGTAATATAGAAAAGCACCTTCTGTTGCTGGCCTTACTGCCATTGGAATTCTCTCCCAAGTCCTTTGAAATCTGAAATTTGAAGTCAGTCAGCTGCTCATTGGGAGCTCTCTTGATGGTTGTCAGCTGTTCCAAAAGGGACAAGTTGTCTCCCTTCTCTCCAAACTACTCATGGAGGGCTATACATAGCTGGTTCCAATTTTGGATAGAACCTGAGGCAAGGCTCCTGAACCATTGCAAAGCCTTCCCTTTGAATGAAGATGCCAGTCAATTTGACAGCAACTTGCATCTCATTGATTTCATGAATTACACAAAGGTTGGCAATGTCCTTAACATGATCACCAGGAGTGGTCTGATTCTCTCCAGTGAAGTATGGAATGTTCTTCAATACTGCAACTGGGATTGGATGTTGTGCATTGAGAGTAAGTGGGCTGCTACCGGTGAAATTGACATAGGGGTTTGGTGGTTGTGCCATTCTAATTGGCCTTAGAACCCTTGTTGATTGGATGAAAGGCCTACCAGGTGGAGGTGTTGAGAGAGGTTCTGTTTGGTGGAGATGGAGACCTTTGATTCTCCTTCCCCTTCTTTGCCTTCTTCTTGGAGATAACTGTAGATGAACAAACAAACTCCTTCCTCTCCTAGTCTTTGACCTTGTCTGTATTCTTCTCATAAGTTTTCCAGGTCTACACTGCTAAAACCAGCTGATTATGCTTCTTTTGGAGTCGCCAGATGTGCAATTTTAAGCTCTTTTAAAGAAAGAAACTTGCAACAAGTGCACATCGATCTTGTTGCAATGAAAGTGAAGACCTCTAAGGTCCCACCCGGCGTGCCAAAACTGTTAGTTGAAAATCAACAACACCCCTGGATGTAAATCAGGTTTCTAAGTTGATGTTTCAGGCATCTAGTGTGATTGCACAACATTGAAACCTCTCCCAAGTGTGGGACCTTGTGAAATGGGAGAGGAATCTCTCTGAATGAAGGCCGGTTCCTAATCCTACCTCTGTTCAGATGCATATCACGAACAAAAAATGCAGAGGGTTTAAATCAAAATCCTACTCTAAATTGCGAAGGAGACAGGGATAAGAAGATGCCTGAAAATAAACCTAAACTAATTGGAAGGTGATGCACCAAAGGAATGAAGAACACCTAATCTTGCCAATAAATACACAACCATTAAAATGTGATGCAAGAAATCATGCACAAATAACTCAATTTGTAGTGAAAGATCAGGAAATGCAAATGAACATATGAGAGGATTGAGAATTTTATCACAGACATGCATTACATTGCTCCAAAGATTGAATACAATAAATTACAAAATGCCAAGAGGAAAAGTTGCATTATAGTTTTAAATGGGAAGGTTTGAACCCCACAAATTCACCTGCTAAAGAGAAAGAAGGGAGGGGCAAAAAAAATGTCCAACGCTTAAAAAGAAGCCCCTCCTTACAATTTATAGGAAGAATGAGAGAGGGAAGAGAGAGGAAATATAAATCTACCCCAACCACCTCTAGGTTAAATTTAATTCATCTAATTATAGTGGTATCCTGATAACCCTATTCCCTAAAATTTTTGGCGGATGTCTGAAAAGAAATGGCGAACTATATTTTGCATTAAAACTGGTTATTGAAACGTCATTTCTGGCCATTACCACATGCCAGAGGTGTTTTTCTATTTTCTCTCTCGAAATTCCATCAAAATGCAAAAATGACCCCAGAATCTTGTACAGAATTTCACCAGCTTTCCATTGATATAAAGAACACAAAAATCTGAGCTCTAGATCGAAAGTTATGGCCATTTGAAGATTTAGGGAAAAAACAGGCCCAAAACGGATCAGTGCAGGAAAAACATTTGAATTTTTACCTCTTTTTTGCATTTTGGAAAATTTTCCAAAAATCCCCGTGCATCCGCCACTAGGATGACACATGTCAGGCCCTGATTGGCCACGAGTTTCCATTTGGTGGTTAGGGGGGCAGCGGGTCAAAACTCACCCTTTGGACTTTCGGCAAAACATTTTGCCAAAAATTCTAATCTTTTTGCCCCGCTCCATTGGGTCGATGGTGAAGACACATGGTGAGATTTGATTCATTGGCGGGCCCTTGGGAAAACTTTTTACTTTGCGCCAAACACTTAGCAATTTTTTCAACTTTCTTCCCCTTCTGACACGTGGCATGTTCTGATTCATCCATGGGCCTCCTTGTCTCTTTTGTGGCCTTTTCACCTTTTTGCGTCCCTCGTGTCTCTCACGTACTTTTGTCCTGGCTGTCTCAGATGAAAATATCCTACTCCGGTTGATTCAAGCTTCCTTGTTCCTATTTGCAGCCTTTTTCACCTTTTCGCATCTCACGCGTCCCTCACATACTTTTGTCCCAACTGTCCCAGACTTCCTGGGACAAATATCTCCGAACCGCCTGAAATGGACTGTCTGTCAGCAAATCGGCCGGTTCGCGTCCCTCACGTACCAACGTCCCAACTGTTCCAAACCACATGAAACAAAAGACTTAGGTGATTTTTTCCTGCTCTCGGCCATTTCGGCTTTTCACGTCCCGACGTCCCAACTGTCCCGTGGACCACCTGGGACAAAAATGTCTGACTTAGCCGATTTTCTTACTTTTTCGGCCCCAAGCTTGGTACGAAAAACCTCAGTATGACCCAAACCTATTCAGACCTAAAATTTGCTTTAAAACATTCCTACAACCTTATTTTTTGCATTTTTTCCATTTTCTCTAACTCGTTGGGATTTCTTCTTAGATGGGAGAGTTAGAAAAAGGCCGAGAGGACCTCGAAAAACATGATTTTGGGCCTTGAATCAATCTACTTGCTTGGGACTGAAGAATTTATTGTATGTTATCAAAATTACCTTGAGGGGTGAATTTTGGATAATAGGCCTTACATACCTTGGCAACCTTGTTGGTTCTCCCAGGAAGTTGGCAGCTCTTAGATATGTGAAGGTAGGTAATTGTGTAAAAAAAGTCACCCACTTCTTTGTGGCAGTGACCACGCTCATATTGGTCTAACCGTGACTCATGTTTGGCCTCATTAGGCAGATCGCCTCATAGAAGAAGGTGTTGTTGATCTTGTTAAACTAGGTGATGTTGGCTTTGAGCCTTAGATCCTAGTAGTACTCATATATCTTGACCTAAGGCCATACCCCACTTTGAATCAGTCCCAGGTACTCTCTCTTTGAGGTAGCGACATATACAACATAGGAGTTCATATAAAACCTCCCAGTCATTGAAACCTATTGGAGTTGCTGCAACATAGTATCACTGATAATTTCTCCTCAGCCAAAATGTTACTCAGGCACATTCTTGCTTATGTTCTCTAAGTACCTGAGCATCTATTTGTGAAAGTAGTGGGCATCAGGAAGTCTGAAAACTTTGCTGAGGAAAGTGATGGTATCACTTAGCTCCTCTGAGAAGTCACTGCGGTGGATGGTCTGTGGCCATCTTCTCACCACCTTTTTGTTCTTCAAGTAAACCTCGTTCATCATCTTCATACACTTGTCCTCATTATCGGTCCTAGTCTTTATGTAGTCTTTTCATCGTACTGTCACATACTGGCTATGGTGAGGAACGCCTAACATGACTTCAAAGTGTCAGGCTACAAGGTTAATGATTACCTTGCCCTCCTTGTCTTCGACACATCTTGTGTCTTTATTGTAACAACGGGTCACTATCATGATGAACTCATTGTTTATAGCACTTACTGGGAGTCCAACTATAAAGTGTAGCCCTCTGCCTACCAGTTTGTCCATCCATGGGCAATCGGTAACTTTTTTGGTTCTTTCCTAGAAGTCATCCATATCTATGTGCCCAAGCTCTGAGTCTCTAATGTCAAGACTTCACTCTACAAGTGATTCAGGCATCCTAACCCTATGATATTTGTATTTCATTTCTTGCTCTGTCAACTTAGCTTTTCCTTTAGACTTAGTTGGCTTCTTACTCGACGAAGACATGTGTGAGCTCGAGGATGGCTTCTATTATTCTACATGAAGAATACAAGAGGTCCAACATATAAAAGAGATATTATAAGCCTTAAGGCGTAAGGCACAGGTTTATAGCATGTTCTAGGGGCTTAAACAGGTTGGGTGCACTTTTGAGGATGTCAACATGCAAAAATATGTGCCTGTATTGAAAGGAGGAAAGCCAAGCCAAAGGGTTATAGAGGGGTACAATTTTCAAGAGTGTTGCACGAAAGATCTTATCGCCAAAGAGAAAGGCACAGGGTGTGGGTTTAGAACACACAAAATGCAGTGTAGGTGTTAAGGTTCATGTGCCGGTGCCTTAGAAAAATTGTTAATTGGGCACTGCTAAAGATAATGTTGCATGGTTTTACAGTGTTCCCAAGGCATGGTTTTGGAATGTGTTGCACAGGAGCTTAATGCGCCAAAGGGTTTATAAAGGGTGCAGATTTGGGGAACACAATATCGAATGTTTATGATGATTGGGATACACCTGCACCTTGAGGATATTTGATAAGTGCTTATACCTAGCACAGGTTAAGAATATGTCACATATAAGGACAACACACCTTGGTGTAATTGTGGGGTTTGCAACATGAAAGGACAGCGTGCCAAAGGAAAAAAGACTACTTTTTTGCATTGTCTGATCTCTTTTCCCTTTGCATGACCCTGTTCTCTCCTTTTTTTAATATTTATAAAGTGTCAAAGAGAGGTTTGGTGGGATTTTCAGCAAGATAGAGCCTTCTCAGATACAAAGGATGGTTTATTTAGAGGTAGAGCCTCCCAGATTTACAGATCTAGAAGGAGTGGGAAGAGAGGCTATGCCCTGCACACTGTTGGCTTGTTTCCCCATGATCTGCCCATTTGACAAATTTTCAAACCAACAGATATGTCTTAAGGAAGTAATTAATAGAGTTGTTGGCCTTAATTAAATTTTTGTAAGAGATTTGTAAGTGATGTCTAAGTTAACTTTTGAGTTTGAAACACTCCACCTTCTTGGAAATTCGAATTTGTCCTTGGAGTCTGATTTTGGAGGCTTGTGGGAAAGTTAAACTTGTCCCATGCCTCTTAAATCTACATACCAACCTTGCCTATAGTTGGAGGGTTAAATTTAGAATATTATAATGCATTTTGGGAAGACAAATTGTAGGTATTGATTTTACTTTTCTTACATGATTTAATTTCAGTCCTTTGGGGTATGGGTTGGATTTGAGTGTATAAGTAAACTTTCATATTATTCACCCATCTCTCTATTGTGCATTTAAGAATGAATTTAAATTTTATGCTGGAGTTGAGGATGTGTGATGTGGCATCCTACATGGATCCACCTCATCCTTTTCTCTTCCCTCTTCTATAAAATTATAACTCCTTGCTTTGTTTTGGGTGGTTGAAATTTTGCTGTGTGGAGCTCTTGCTTTTGGAAGGATATTGGAGACCTTTGTATGCTTGTTGGTTGTTGATTTTGGACTATATTTTGGCATTGAAAATATTGTTGTTTTCAAACTTAGATAACTCCTTCATGGAGAGGTGATAGCTTGGCTCTTGAAATATTATTTTTGCTTTATGAATGTACATGCTATTGTGTGAATGTTTTAGCATGTTTGTGGGTTGTTTGGGTAGACTTCCTAGGAATGGTGTAGGAGAAGGCTATGGGGAATCCATGGGGGGTATAAGGGAATGCCAGTGGCATCAAAATTCATGTGGATGGAGTTGGTATTGGTTTTCTACCTTGGAAAAGAAATGGAATTGCATTTCTTACTTTGTGGGGGGCATAAGAAAATTTGTAGGGGGCATAAGGAGGGATTGTGGGGGGCATAAGGATATATGGGAGATGTTTTATATTTGTGGTCTATTACAGGTGGACACCTAATTCCCATTGGGAGGCATAAGAAGCTTCCCTCATAGTTCCTTTATCCTTTGGCTTGCTTGATGGAGCCTTAGTATTTTTTGTATGTTTTAATGTAGTTGTAAACTACATTCTATGCTGAACTGTGTTTAAAATGTGAAAATGTTGCATGTGTGTTGTGGAAGCTTTGTTTCCATGGGTTGAATCACATATTTTATTGCATTATGGTTGGGGCTTGGGGGTTAATGAATAAGGATGGATTATCCTCTTCATTAGATGTCTTGGTTGGGTGGAGAGCGTTTCCTTTCCCATGCCTTTGTTGTGATCAAAATTGGAAGAATGAGAAGAATGTATGTTACTGTTCTGGAGATGAGGAAAGATAGTTTGATAGTCCCTTGTTAAATAATTTCATTGTAACCTTCCCACTTGAAGTGGATGATCTTGTAAATGTTGTTGTAGACACTAAAATTACGTTACACTCCCCTTTTGTCCCTCGACATATAAGCACCCTTTATTACATTTACCTAGCCATGACCCCCCTTCACCCCACTAATATTAATTTAATTAATTAAATTAAATTAATTCTTTATCCTCACTATATTTATTATTTAAATATCTTATTTAAATAATATCCACACATACAATTCACTTAGACACCTCACCAAGCCAACTCAACCTAAGACATATTCTTAGTAAGTTGTCATAACTAACTAAGACTTACCCAAACCCTAAAAATCAATGTCTACATTCCCTCTAACCACATTCCCACATGCTTACAAGAAAATATTAATCCGCGGGATAATGACATGAGATCCAAGGAAATCAGAATGATCTCCCTAGTTATTAAACCTAGGAAATCCCACCTTAACCGACGTCGGTTACTCCTAACCGTCGCCGGTTAAGCCAAACCGCCGTCGGTTACCCTTTTAACCCCAAAAAAACCTTATTCTCAAGGTTGGAAGTTGGAAGTTGGCAAACATTGGGAGAAATTTGAATAGCTAGAATGCATCTCAGATAGATAACACATCTTTAGAGAGCAAATTCCAGAAAAAACTCACATCCAAGGAAGGAGATTGAGCATTTTCTCTTGCATAGCCATCCCAGCCATGATATGGTCTACCCAAGAAAATAGCAATGTACATACAGTCCATGTAGAAGCTTTTATTAAGTTAGTGATCACTTGAAACCTTCAAACCCATTAACAGCATCTCCATCCCTCACACACAGGCATTCAAGAACGAAATCCAAGTAAGTACAACATCATACTTTCCTAATTTATTTCATTTCGTCATCATTTTATCATCCATTGTTTACCTTGCCCCTATTGACCTTCTCCACATTTTCACCTCCATATACCCATTAAAACCTTGCAAAAGCCTACTCCAGTCACCCAATACCTTGTCTCGACCAACCAAAGTCCTTTGTGCAATCACAAAGGAGACCTCAGCTTGTTCTGTGACATTTCCAGATCTCACAGTAACCGGCACCAGTTACACCTAACCACCATCAGTCACTCCTGACTGACATTGGTCTCTATGTTTTCCCACACAGCCTAGAATAGAGACCTACCCAATTAATTTCACCTCACCCTCATTCACCTGTGATCTACCTGAGACCTTTATCAAACCTGCAAAGACCCAAAACCAATCATTTGACCTTTGGATTCTATTCTAGCTTAACCTTTTAGATTATATCTATTTTCTTATTGTGTTTTTAAGTGAGATACCTAAATCATTGTAAAATAACAATAGGATTTACTTTGTTTACAACATTAAATTTTTTTAAATAGTGGATTGACAGCCATCTAGGAAGTAACATACTTCCCAGATCTAGCATACGCTAGGTAGTTCACTACCCATATTGTTTAATTCCTTCTCGTGGTCTTATGTTCATTACAGGTAGTTCCTCCTAGCCAAAAGGAAGCTCTCATGGTCAGCTGTGGATTTGGAAGTCATACATGCACAACAACCCATCAACCAACATTTGAACATGTATTCCTCCTACGCCCGTTACCCTATTTGTTTTGATAACACTTAAAAGAAACAATCTAAGAAAAAGGTGTAAACATTTTGGAACACACAATGGCACCCATCTAGGGTTACTTGCATTTCATTCATTCCTAGGAAAAAATTGTGTGTTTATTTCCCTTCTGAAAATCGTACACACTAATTTTCTTCCCTGATAATCCACCTCCTCTTTCTATTTACTCTAAAGGAAACTTTTCTTTTGGTGTAATTAAAAAGAACCATTTCTTCATGTTTTCTGCATTGTAGTGAAAGAGCATCCCTCTTCCTCTTCACCTTATTATGTCATCCAATTTCACATTTTGATTTGGGCTTAAAAATAAGTGCATTCCATTCCGATTTATTGCATTAGCTCACATTAATTAAGGGCAACCTATACGCTAGAAGTCATGACTAGATGATGGCTGAAAAATGAATCGTAGAAAAGAACTTCTATCCTTTTCTCTTTCTCTAAGTCATACCAAACTGCACAAAATTTTAAAATACATACATTCTTAAAAAATATCTTACCTGGAAGAAGTTATAGGTGATCACACAATCATGGCATAGTGGGCACCTAGCTCACTGCTCTGTTGAGTCATACTTCAGAGTGAATCTCGCCCCCACCATAACATACCTAAAACCTCACCTTTTAGATCTCCTTCTTTGTAGGAAGCCATCCTCACCAAAAACTCTATTTCACAATTCATGTGTCAATCCCTAAATAGCATAAGCTAAACAAACATAATAGAAAAGGCACTCCTAGGATCACATTTTCTTAGTGTTTTTTCTTGGCTTGCGTTTTGAGGTGACAGATCACATTCGTCACTTTTTTTATTCATCCTTGGAAACTCCTCATCATAGTTGGTGTATTTTTACTTCACTTGAGTGTGCTAAGGCCATATCATCATCATTCTCAAAATTCTGGGTTTGATTCTACATCAGATTTTAATTCACAACCACTTTCTTTCATCATTGTTTCAAATTCACAGTAACCGCCATCAGTTATATTCAACCGATGTTGGTTCCAAGTCCTTTTGCTAACCTACTCAAAAGGAAATTTTACTTCACTTTCTTCCACTTTTCGTAGCCTCTATCGCTATCATTATTCCCATTAACATTTTAAACATCCTCGAATTTGGCATACCTGTCATATTTTACCTTCTATCCTCATTGTTTACTCATTGTCCATTTTCTACAGTGACCGGCAGTGGTTACCTTAGACCGGCATCAATTTTCCCTAACCAACATTGGTTAGCCTATTTCACATTCTAGCCAACATTTACTCCATCCATATTTTATCACCAGATTCACCTGTTGTTGCTGTTCTCTGTGTCATTTACAGAGAAGTAGCCCTACCTAATCAATACTAGTTCACATGGTGTTGACCCGAAGACAAGAAAGTGCACTCGTATTCAATACCAGTTGTCAACCACTCCCACCTAGTCCTTCACCACCTTCTATTTTATCACCAGTCATGGATCCCATCCAGCCTACTACTATCGATACTAGAGATAAGGAGTTCACATGACTCCTTTACCAGAACCCTGTCATCTTGCAGTTTTACCTTTCCCACTCATCCACTCGAGAAGACTTGGGTTAGTTGATATATGACATGCTCATATCTATCCCCCTGACTCTCACACCCACTCCCACATCGGCCTCATTTGGCTCCATGCTACCCGCATCCACCTTACCCCTAGTCATTTCATAGTTAGGTCCTATACCTGCTATGACCACTACATCTGTTACCTCCGTGGCCCCCATTACATCCACCGTACCCTCAACCACCACCCCAAACACAACCTCATCCACCCCTAATGTCTTACACCTACCTGTAGCTACATTCCCTCCTTTAGTAATGGTGACCCCTACCCCATTTCAGAACATGGTGCTTTTCATTCCACAATCATTATCCCTTATTGCCACTAGGGTTACCACAACCCTTCCACCCCCATATACATACTACCCACAACCTCTTGATTCATCCATTATTCATTCCAGGTACGTACGCCCTATTTCATTTCCTTCTTCTCCACCACCCTACATGGCAGCCCCATACACTAGAGTGTCACCCCTGTTATATGCCCAAAACCAACCTCCTCATGCTACAAGAGGCATCTAATCATCACAACCCACAAATGACCTGATTAAATTGATGTTGGAAAAGATATAGACATTGGAGGCATCGGTTTCCAGCTCCCGCAACACTCTCACCTATGAAGTGATTTTCAATGAGCCTATTCACCCATCCATTCCTATCTGTTCATACCCTGTGCATTGGGAAATGCCTAAATTGAATCATTTCAATAGCAAAGAAGATCCACAACAACATTTTTGGTTCTTCAAATATGGGTGTTATTTGATCACTCATGATGAAGCCTTGCTTTTGAGAACCTTTCCCATGTCCCTCACCGGACCTGCTTTAGATTAGTAAAGTAGGTTACCTAAAAACTCTATATTCTCATTCAATCAGGTAGCCCAAGCCTTCTTGGATCATTTCTCTATCAATATCGTCAAGAAGATTACCATGACCAATCTATATTACACACGTCAGTATGAGGATGAATGTATCATAGATTTTGTCACTCACTGGCGCACCCTGATCAATTAACTTACCTTCCAACTACCACAAACTAAACTCATTGAGCTCTTCACACGAGCTTTTACTAGACATATCTCCCTAACCTTGTAGGTATAAACCTTCCAAACATTTAACGAGGCATTCACTATGGCACGGAAGTTAGAGATTCGGGCCATCGAAGAGAAGAAAATCCAATTACGCAATAAGAATTCGACATTCAAGTCGAATGATACCTATTTTTCTTCCAAACCACAAACCAATTATTCAAAAGCTAAGGGCACCACTAACGTCATGGTACTCAAGGCAATCCCACCTCATCTATCAAATCAAGCTACACCCACATCTAATCTCTCACCTATCTATACTTTTTAATTCATATGAGAGTAGTGAAAATATACCCCAATTGGGGAACCTTACTCTTCTGTCTTAGAAAAGCTTATCAAAGCTAGAGCCATCACCCTTCCACCTATATAACCACACAAAGGTTTTGAACCTACTTGCCCCATTCCTGCATGGTATAAAGAACATGATTTCTATAACTATCATCGAGTAAAGGGTCATAGTGACGGCAACTGCATCACTTTCAAGAATATTGTCTAAGAAATTCTTGAGAAAGCTGAGTTAACTATGGATAATCTCAATGCCACCCCAACCAAAATCAAAAAATCTTCAAAAAATCATTTCCCAACCGTGCCCCTTCATCCAATCAAACCGGTGAGACATCAACTCATGATACCCATACCCACAAGGTTCACACTATCTTTAATGAGGTACCTATCACCTCCCAATTACCTCACATCCCTTCCATAGAGGAAATCCTAGCCTGAAATCCTCCTTCCACATTGGAACCAACCTCCCCTGTTCCTTCACACATAAAGGAACACCTTTCATCTCCTTCATCACCAACGGAGGGGTCTTCCGCTAACATTGAGACCATCTCACCCCTAGCTTCACCACTTAGAGAACCTTTACCTACAGTACCTCCTCCACCCATAGAGGAGCTCCCATTATCTCCTCCACCCACAGAGGAGTTTCCATTGCCTCCTCCACCCACAAAGGTGTGTCCATATGTTCCTTCACTTATAGAGGAGCTCCCATCATCTCCTCCACCCATCATAGACCCAGTTGAGATACCTTTGCCTCTTGGTGAGCATTCTCCATCAGCTACCCAAAATCCAACAGACCTACTTTCGGCTCTCTTACCCATGGAAGCTGAAGCTAGCTAATTCCCCATCTCTAAGACACATTTTATGGGAATTCCCATTAGGTCCTCACCAAATCCACTCATAGACGTTTCATTCTCACATTTGGCTGATCACTTAAATTATGTGAATAGGGATTTACTATGGGGGCACCTCTTACTCCCCATCTCAACACAGATGCAGAGATCCCTAGCTGATACCTCCACTATCTACCCAAACACATCTTGACCAATCACACCAAATACAACCAATTTTATCACAACCCCTTCCATGATACCTGTTAGCACTCACATCACACCCTTACCCATAACCTGACCGACCTCTAAACCTAAAACCACACCTAAAATATTTGCCTCAACTAAACCTATTACCACTTTAGGGGTCACCCTGACCATCAACCTTACTCATCCACCTATTAAACTGGATTTAGCTACATCCTCCAACGTCAAAACCACACCTACTCCAACACCCAAACTAAAGAAACAAACTCATCAAACTCATACCCCGACCACATCAATCACACCCACACTTATCCCATCTATCTTAAAACCTCAGCTGCCCAACATGGTCAAGCAACCTTCACCCATCCATAAACCAATAACACAACAACCCATTCCTTCCTCATAAACCTCTAACCTACCTAGGCATACAACATGACTTACACACACACGTGTAGTATTTTTACTACCAATACCTCCAATACCTTCATCTATTGCTTCACTACCCACTACACTTCAGTCATTGTCCCTCACACCCCAAGTATGACCAACGTCATCTACCTTCACAGCACCCCCGTTATCCCCATGGGTAACTCACCCTCTTCCTCCATCTTCTTTTCCTTCTAGACCTCATACACCCATATCACCTTTTCCCAAGAAGGTACAACCCAAAAACAAAACCCCACTACCCCACAACAAGGTAGTTAAAACAACCCCACACCCTCATACCCGTTCATCTACTATACACCTACCCAAACAAACATGACTGATACATAAAACCACACCGAAACCTAAAACCATTACTTGACCCATTCCTAATCTTCTAAAAACATTTCCTCAACAATCAACCACACCTACACCCAAACCCACATTCACTTCCCATTGTGATCCACTAGCAGGGTCCTATGCCAAAATTTTAACCAACCTCCTCGAGACTTTTGTTATCACATTACTACCACTCCAACCTTGTGACTCCCTCAAACCCAAGACAAAATATTTTGATGATACTAAAATTTTTGCATACCATCGTGTTCCAGGGCAAGATGTGGAGAACTACAAGGCCTTGAAAACCATCCTTATCCAATTATGTCCACCAGAAACCAACTTTGATGATGACGATCTTCTTGAAAAGGATCCTTCTTCACCAATATCCATTCCCACACTACCCACTAGACAACCACAACCTCCACCCTTACCTCTCCTAGAGCCATCCCCAAGATTTGAAATTAACATGGTTCACATCCGAGAACTTTCCATGCAACCACCCAAATGTTGTTGTGCCCATCTCACCTCACAAGGATTTTCTCCTCTAGTATGTTTTTTCCCTTCATGTCATTATACCACTCATCCTACACCTTCTCCATTTTCTAACTCTCCTCAAATCAACATGATACATGTCACTACACATGCACAAAAGGGAAAAGAAAAGGCAACTGACCCACCAATCAATCCTATACCTAACATACCATCTGCACCCATACCTAAAATCACTATCTGCGGCCCTACATAACCCATTTCTAATGGCATCACACATCACACCATGCTCAAAAAACTACACCAATCTCCCCTCAAAATGTCCTTATACGACCTCATCCAAACCTCAGAATCCCATCATCAAGCTCTCATGGAGGTTCTTCAATCTTTTGAGGTTTTACCCAATGACCCTACACCCATAGCCTCCATTATCACACCCCATCATTTAGCCTCTCTCACCAAATTACCACCTTCATTCTCACCTCACCTTGTTCACCAAGTGGCCTCCCTTAGCTTCTTAGAGGAGGAGATCACGCCACACTAAAACAATGACCCAGACCCAGCACTCTTCATATCCATCCACAATAATGACATATGGGTACGCCATGTGATGATTGATGGAGGCACTAGCATTAACATCATTTCATCCCATGCATTTACTCAAATGTGCAAACATGACAATTACATGCATAAACATCCAGTCATGTCACGTTCATTCAACGATGCTATCACCTCCACACTAGGCACTATCATCCTTCATGTTCACGTGGGCCCCCACACTATTCCAGAATTGTTTTATGTTTTGGAGGGGGAATTCCAATATAACTTGTTGCTTGGTAGACCCTGGATCCATGTCATGGGTTGCATTCCTTCCACTTTGCATCATTGTGTAAAGTTTGAACATGAAAGACACACTTATACCATTCCATCTAACCCATCACCTTTCAAAACATACAACATGCTTTACCGACCCAATGATGCGCTAATACCTATCAAGCCATCTACCTCCATAACCAATACAGCTTCACCTACACCTCCACCTACCAGTACAGTGGTTGCTTTTACCACACATACCTCCTCCATTATTACCACTGCTATAACCTCCACAGCTGACCCATTAGCTTCCCAATCCATTAAATCCACCTCTGCATCGACCTCCGACACATCATCCATTCCAGCTACCTACAGACTAACCGTTGATCCCTTGGAAGGTGTTTTTCAACACCTCACTCTGGGGGAGTACCACCTCTATAGCGTCAACACATTCCTTACTCTACATGATTATGGAGTCCTTCACCAAAACCCTTGCTATGATCATCGTATAGGAGAAAACCTCCTTTATGGTCCACCTCATCTTCATACTAGTCTCACCTATGGGGGACTTGATACTACCACTTACACAACTGAACCACCATCACAACCCCACCCATTTTTTGTTGACTTCCAATCACTTACCAATCGTCATTTTGCCCATACCTTCCTCCACCACTGTGTGGGGAAGGGTTTTGGTTTTGGATTTTACGAGAAACGCTGCCATACTGTTATTCCATGTACCATCTGCAAACATAACGATCATAGTGGTATCAGCTTCCTTCAACCTCTTACCAAACAGGCCCATATTGAACTCATTAAAGACCCTATCCCTCCTCCACCTTCATCTTCATCACCACCTTCACCCGCTCCACCTTCATCACCACCCTCACCAACATAGTCGATGGATCCTAAATCTATCCCCCCTAACTTTTTTTTCATAAACACCATTTCCTTGGGGCCTTTGACTTATCAACGCAAAGGTGAGGACCCTTCCACTCTTCCATTCATGTATCCTAAAATGATTGATGATGACACACCTACCATTAATGTTGTTTAATGTTAGAATGATGAATCCATACTCACCTACCTTGGTGTAGAAGACTCATATATTCATCATTCGTTACCCTCTTAGATGCAAACCATGTTGAATGAATCGACTATCGAGATCAACATTCATACTCAGGACAACCCACACATCCTAAAGATCAGACAATCTTTAGATTCTGCCAAAAAAGAAACCATCACTTCTTTTCTCTGAGATCATAACCATGCTTTTGCTTGGTCTTACGCAAACATGTAACACCCTAAATTATTGTTACTTCCTCTTGAGTATTCAAGTGTTGATATATAATTTCTTTGGTATAAGGATGTGTTTCCTTGATTGTGAAGTCATGCTTGATATGGATTGTATCTTCTTTGCTCTTGAAGATCTTTAACTGAGTCAGAATATGCTTGGACTCTTTTATTTCTTTCATTTTTTTAGTACCTGAGTTCAATTTGATTTCAGGATGAAATGTGGATTTATCCATCCTTATGACTCAGCCTTGGATCAGTTACATTGATCCAAGAGATGTTTTAAGTTTATTCAGGAAGAACAAAAATTATTGACCTTACGAAAGTTGCAAGATCTGAATGAGTTGAATGAGCAATTCCGAAGTTTAACTCAGGCTGAACATGTTAAATGAATTTGGTTCCAGATATCGTAATATCAGGAGGGCGTAGACCTTGAGTCAGGTAAGAAATTCTAGTGTATACTGCAAGCTTAATTTGCAATGCCGGATAGAATCCATTACAGGAAAACTATACCCTGTTTGGTTCTAATACTGATCGGTCCTACTTGGGAGACCTAGACTGGATTCGTTAAGGTTAATAACCTTAACCTAAACTATAACCTATTGGTTGAATTATTACTAATCTAACCTAGCCCTAAAACTATAAGCTTAATGCTCCTAAGGTTAGCTACACCTATCACTATGGAAGTAAGACTAATGTCTTACCTTATGATCTAACCTATGTTTCTAACCTATCTTAACTAATGATAATGGATGGAAGGGGACCTATGAAGGGGCATGAGTCATGGGCAGTGGTTTCCATGGCATTTATGAGGTGGATAAGGATGAAGGACTTGGGATTTGGTGGAGGTTTCTAACGGCTATTGTGACCTGACGTGGTAGCATTACCAAATTTGGGAATGGTTGTTTGTTTTCATTTGGCAATCGCCAACTTTGGCGGTCGGTGGCAATGGAGAATAGGCAGGAATTTAGGAGTTAATGCAATTTATGAACTTCGGTTCCCGAGCGCGGATTGCTTGGGAAGGCATGCAAATGGAAAATTGGTTGGTATTTTGGTTTTCCATGTGTTCCATTTTTCTCTCTGCTTGATCACTGGTTCTTCGAACCAGTCTACTCTGTGTTGTCATGGAAACTTTGAGAATATCTAGCTCTTTTCTCTGTGGGGGAAAGTTTATAAGGCATGAAGGTAACAATTTATTGTTGTTTAATCTATCGTGGAAGAAGAAGAGAAAGCGCAAGCTCATTCAGAGGTCTTCTTCAGATTTTTAAGCAACACTATCAAGCATGATAGGCCCTAACTTTTAAAAATCTTGCTTTCCTTCAAATGCTTTCATTAAAACAAATCTATTCAGGTGATTTTAGTACAGTTGGTTTGAAGCAATTTATTGGTTCTTCTTTTCCTGTGGATTTAGGAATCTCTGGTTATGTGAAGACTCTATGGAAATGTCTACTGTATTTATTTCTTCTTTTTGGATTCATTTTCGGCTAAAGACGCGGCTGTGTTATCATGTTGTTGAATCCTATTGAATCTTGCTGGGTTTACTTAAAATTTCTTCTAATTGGAATGCTTGCTATGATTATTTTACTTGAACATGACTTCTGTTGAAATCCTTACTGTGTTTTCAATTTTGGTTAGACACCGTTGAAGGTTTGCAAGGATTATTTATGAAAATGACTCTGTTGGAGTCCTTGAAATGTATCTTATGTTTTCAACTTTTGTAGAAGCTTTGTTGTGATTACATATTGGTATTGACTCTGTTGGAGTCCTTGAAAAGTATCTTATGTTTTCGACTTCTGCAGAAGCTTTGTTTTGATTACATATTGGTATTGACTCTGTTGGAGTCCTTGAAACGTATCTTATGTTTTTGACTTCTGTAGAAGCTTTTTTGTGATTACATATTGGTATTGACTCTGTTGGAGTACTTGAATTGTTGTCGTATGAATTTGACTTCAATCGAAACCCTGGTTGTGAGTACTAGTTGGATATGACTCTGTTGGAGTCCTTGTAGTATTCCCATGTGAACATGACTCTTGATGAAGTCCTTGATGTGTTGCGTGTTGGCTCGACTTATGATTTAAGTCCTCACTGTGCATGCATATTGATTCGACTCTTTCTTAATGTTGTTGTGTTTATATTCATTTCAATTCTGTGGAAATGTGTGTTGGGTTACATTACAAACTCGACTCTATTTGAGTCCCTCCTGTATTTTTGTTTTAGCTCGACTTCGCTTAAACCTTGCTGAGCTTATGCTATGGAGGTGAATTTTGTTATGGAGGCGACTTCGGTTAAAATTTTTTTGAGCTTATATTATTAAATTGAATTCTGATATAAGTCCTTGCTGTATATTCATAGGGATTAGACTCAGTTGAATGTTGCTATGTATGTATGTGTTTCAACTCAGTGGGAATGTCATTGTGTTTGCATATAGACGCGTGATCTGTTTATAGTGTTATCTAGTCTCGTGTTTTACTGAGATAAAGAGTTCCTAGCTGTGCCATGTCAAGCAATGGCATTGGGTATTTTCATGTTTAATGAATGATATGGAAATATTTGTTGAGCCTATTATGGTTGGATTATTTATTACTATTTGTTGCGAGAGCTCTTGTATTACTTAATAGCTACAAGTGATTTTCTTTATTTAATTTAGATGAAACTATAGTTTCTTCTTGTTATCTCGACTGATTTAGTCGCATGCGTGTAATGTAATTGCATTATTCTTGAGAATTTGGTACAGTCCTGAACATGATTGGAATGGAAATTTGAATGTCTCTGTTTCTTTCTCCTTAGCTGTAAAGTATATGTTGATATATATAACTGTAGGAATAATAAAATATTCTCTCCTTGTCTAGAAACTTTGAGTACTTTCTTCTTTTGTATTCCTTATGTGAACTCTATAGTACGGGCTTAAGAAGGAAAGATTGTTAAACTGTAGGGAGAGACTGGTAAAAAATATTATTGCAGTAAAGTAGTGTATTTGTCAATACCATTGAAATAATGTAATGTTTTTAAAGGAATCTCGTCAGTTGTACTTGATGAAATTTATAATCTGCCTTTGAGGAATTGTTAAAAAAAAACATACCTTTTGGATACACGAATTGATAGGATATTCATTTTTGAATGGAATAATTTGTTGGATTATTGTTGTCCTTGGGATTCAGATGGATGGATGCTTTGGATTCATTTTGTTCTCCTTAGTCTCTAATATATATGATGAATCATCTGAAGGGTATTTAGGATTAATTGGTAACTATAATATGAGTCATGTGTTAAAAGTCATGTTACAATTATAGAATGATGATTAGTCTGATTTATGTTAAGTATTTGAAGAAATGATGTCATTTAAATAGGTTGTTTAATGAGAGGAATTGGTAGAATGCAATTATTTTAAGAATTAGTGCTTATCATGCTCAGTTCACCGAACTGACCCGTGTTGGAAATTTTTACAGATGGTTGTCGTAAGTGGTAAAGGCACGCAGATCTGATATGATACTCAGATTGTTTAATTTGGTTTTATGATGAATTCCCCTGAACTGTGTTACTTCCTCCTATGCATACAAGTGTTGATATGTGATTTCTTTTGTAGAAAGCATGTGTTCCTTTGGTTGAGAAATCATGCTTGATATGTACTGTATCTTCTTTGCAGATTGCAGATCTTTGACTGAGTCTGAATATGATTAGACTCTTTTATTTATTTCATTTTGCATCTGAGTTTAATCTGATCTCGAATGAATTATAGAGTTATCCATCTATAAGATCTAGCCTTGGATCAGTGGAATTGATCCAAGTATTTCTTTAAGTTATTCGTGATGAATTAAAAGAAAATTATAAACCTTTCACAAGTTGTAAGGTCTGAATTCATTGAATAAACTAGTCCAGAGTATAACTCAGGTTGATCATGTGAAATGGATTGGTACCCGATATCGAAAGGGTATATCTGGAAGGTCTCGATCATGGGCCAGGTAATAATTCAGTTACATAAGATTTTGTATCCTAAGGTAGAATAGGAGCTAACCCTGTTCAAGAATGCATGTTGTAAGTCTTTTTCTGAGCGTGCGGAATCTAGACCTGACTAGGAATTATTAATGTTAGTAACCTAAAACTAAACTTAATCTAGGGGTTAGATTAGTGTTAATCTAACCTAGACCTAGGCTAAGAGCTAATGTTCTAAGTTAGTATCTATGTGTAAAGTGGTTAGACTAAGTATTATCCTAAATTCTAACCTAAGTTACTAACCTAACTATTGAACAAGGATTTTGGGGACCTATGGAGGGGTGCGAACCATGGGCGGCATTTTCTATGTCATTAAATACAATGGATAAGTATGAAGGATAGGTATTGGCGGAGGTTTTAGAAACGGCTAACCTAAGCTGACGTGGCAGGTCGCCAAAACTGAAAATGGTCTTGAGATTTTATATGTCTATCGCCAACTTTGGCGGTCGGTGACAATTTAGTTTGAGTGGGAAACTTGGAGTAAATGCAATTAATGAGCTTGGTGGTCGAGCTCGGAATTCGTGAGAAGGCATGCAATGTGGAAAGTTGTTGTTTTGTTTGGCTTATCGTGAATTTTGGTTTTTCTTCTGCCTGTTCAGTAGTTCTTCACACCAGTCTTCTTTGTGTTGCATGGCAAGTATGAGCTTATCTAACTCTTTTCTCTTGGCAAGGAAAATATATATGTCATGGGGAAAGAAAATTTTGTTGGTCGCTCTAACTTGGAAAAGGAAAAGGAAGTCCGAGCTCTTTCAGTGGTCTGCTTCAAGGAATTTTGAGCAAATATCCAGGCATGTTAGGCCCTAACCTTTAAAAATCTTGCTGTCTTTCAAGTGATTTCATTAGAACAACTCTGTTCAAATGATTTATGGAAATAGATGATTTTCTATGGATGTCATTGTGTGATTTTGGCACTGTATCTTCATGATGGTTTGATTTTTTTCATTTATCCTTTAATGGGTGTTTATTAAATTCGAACTGTGGCTTTATTTCTTTGTGTTTGCATTTTGGTTTAAATATGTGAAATATATGAAAAGAATGTATACTCGGCCTGCTCGGTCAGAGCCCATAAATTGTTGTTGTGAGGGGTACAGGCCACTGTTATGCTTGTCGATTTTTGTCTTCAATGCTTGTTGTGGAAACTGTCGGAAGAGAACTGTTGGACATTGTTTGATTGTTCAGTTAATTGACCTTTTTCTTTTTTAAGCTCTGTCGTGGTTGTTATCTAGTGGTGATAATGATTCTGGTTTGTTTTCGTTATAAAATTTTATAGTTATTGTGAAAGGTAACTCACTGTGTTACAGTATTCATTTACGACCTTGCTGGAGTTGTTTTTCCCCTTGCGTGGAGGTTATGGGGATTCAACCCATTGATAGTATTGATATATAAATACATATGATTATTGTATTGAAACGAATCTTTGCAGTCCTCTGAAAGAATCGTATATTATGATCCATTGTTGAGGAATTAGATACATCTTGAATATTGATAAATTGAATTCCGTGGGAGTCTTGTAGAAGTAACAGGTCATACGACCTCTGTTATTTGTAATAAATTTTGGTACAGACCCCCTGGGTATGCATTTACGTTTCCTTATGTGTAAGCTTGTTTGAGAATTTTGACGAGGTTCAGTTGAATTCCTTGTTATGAAATCGGTATTTGATTTGCTTACACCTGATTTTGAATGCTTACTATAGTTGGCATACATAGAATCATTAACTATTTTTATCTTATACTGTTGTTGGGAATCAGTTGAATTCTTGACAGATAAACAGTGTAACTGCTTCAATTATGACTGTTGGGTTTACTCTATTATTTGACCCTGTGGATTCCTTGAATATGGGATGATATCTTGTTTTTTTTTGGCTTCTGTATAAGCTATACTGCAAATACTGTTTGTGGATTTAGTTTAAAGTCCTTGAGTGGTAATCTGTGTCATTGTTTCTGTATAAGCCTGAGATTGAACATGTGATGTTTATTTGGCCTTGTTGGATTTTACGTGTGAATAGCTTGACATCTTGTATAATGGATTTTATGAAGTAGGTCATGGATACCATACTTTCTACTCTGATTTCATTCAGAAGTAACTACGATATTCTATGTTGTGTTTTCTTTAAGATTACATGCCAGTTGATATGGCTGTGCGTGATGCATGGTTTTCGTTTAAAATTCTCTTTGCTTAAGTCGTAGGGAGATGTCATTGCTCAAAGGAGTTCGAGTTTCTTGTTGGCTGTGGCAACAATTGAGTTCCTTTGAATTCGACCTTGGGTATAAAAGCCTTACATTGTTGAAAAGGATTGAAGGGGCTGTAGATTGTTATTGGGATTGTAGGCGTGTTACGCCTTCCTTGCTTTGATATCCATTTTTGAGTATGAATGAATTTAGGCTTTAACTGTACCTAAACAGGTAACGGCAATAGTTGTCTTCTTGCCTGTCGCTTCTTGTGTGAGGTCGATTTGAGTCTGCTTGGTAGATAGACACCGTTGTTTGGCATGGGAGCTACTGTACTGTAGTTGCATTGTTGTAAGTTTTAAAATAGTGGTGCTGATGATGGACTCGACTGATTTATTTGCATGTGTATTAAGTGAATGCCTTGCTTTTGGAAAGACGGTACAGTCATGAGCTAGTTCAGAGGGAAATATGTACAATTGTTTATTTCTCTTTTGTTGTAAATTATAAGTTGATATAATTTTTTAACTAAAATCTGTAATCATTTTTACATAATGATGGTTTCAGGATTGATATGATATTCCTCTTTTTAAGTTGGAACTGCCTGATGTTTGTGCATCTTGGGATTTACAATGAATAATTGCTTAGGACACTTTTGTTCTTCTTGATTTCTAATATGTTGATGAAATATTTGAGAAGTGTTTAGGACTATTCTGTAACGATGATAAAGTTACACATTTGTAGTCATTTTTGTATTACAAAGGCATAGTCTGAATATGTTTACTTGTTTGGTGAATTGATCTCATTTAAACAGGGTGTTTAATGAAAACAATTGATGGATTGCAATTGTTTTAAGAGTTAGTGCTTACCATGCTCAGTTCATCGAACTGACTCATGTTGACTATTTTTGTAAATGGTTTCCGTAAGTGGTAAAAGCATGCAGATCTGATAGGATACATTAGATTGATTAAATTTGATTTATAAGTGAATTACATCTTGATTTTCTAAATGTACCACCTATAAGGAAAGATGTTCCTTTTTCAGTTGAGTAATGTATCAAGTATGCGGAAATATCTACAATGTATTTGATTAGTTCAGTGAACCAATTTAAATTGATATTGCAACTTATGTGTCTATATTCTTATCTTGAAGAGTTGAAAACCTTCCACTTTCGGTTCAAATGATCTGAAGGAATGGAAATTGATATTGTTACTAAAATGATTGTTATTATTATATAATTTGGAGACTTATTGTGATTATCAATGTAAGCTTTGCAAGAATCCATAAGACTGAATTCTTATGATTGTTTAGCAGTTCTGGTATGTTCTATCATAAGCTAAATTGAAATTTAGGTAACTGTCTTTAGAATGATAGGATTAAAATATACCTAAACAGAACGCTAAACAAAACTGAATTAAATTATTAATCCCTAGTCCTGATTATGACAGGACAACATTTAATTGGATTCTGAATCATTTATATTTGATGCTAATAAGTATGATATAAATTCAGTTATGAGAACTGATATAAATCTAATGGGGTTCAGATGGCTATCTCATGAGAAATTTATGAGATATCAACCAAATTCCGTTGTTACTTAGAATCATATGAGTATTCTAAGAGCTCCGATGATGATGATTTCTTGGTCTTAATAACTCATGTGTTTCCTTGATTGATGAAGTCATGCTTGATATGGATTGTATCTTCTTTGCTCTTGAAGATCTTTATTGAGTCAGAATATGCTTACGACTCTTTTAAGTTTTTTCATTTTTTTAGTACCTGAGTTCAATTTGCAGGGTTTTCTGAGGATGAATTGTCGAAGTTATCCATCAGGTGACTTATGACTCAGCCTTGGATCGCTAAGATTTACACTTGATCTCGTACAGATGTTTTACTTTTGGACCAATTAGGTATGTGGTCACAAATTATATGGCTTCCTAGGAGACTCGCAAGTATCTTGACACACTGAGTTTAATTAGGAATTGACCCAGTATGTCATCTTATCCCTAGTCTTCGGGAGCATGTTATATGAACGTGGTTACCTTACTAATCCACTCCCGAGTGATTAACTGGATAAAAGGGCACTAGACCTTGAAGTCAGTATAAGACATTCTACATATACATGGGAATGGGGTGAAGGATGTATTGCCAGATTGACAAGTATGCCGTTAAGGAATACGAGACATAAGCAGTATGTTTCAAATACTGATGGTCCAAAGTATCGCAGAGCTAGACTGGATTGCGTTAAGGTCCTAATTCACCTTAGTCTAAACTATAACCTATTGCCGATGAATTATTAACTAATCTAACCTAGCCCTAAAACTATAAGCTTAATGCTCCTAAGGTTAGCTACACCTAAGACTATGTGAAGTAAGACTAATGTCTTACCTTATGATCTAATAGATGTTTCTAGACCTATCTTAACTAATGAATAATAGATCGGAAGGGGACCTATGAAGGGGCATTAGTCATGCTGCATATGGTTATCCATGGCATTATATGAGGTGGTTATTTGAATTGTGAGTTCTAAGGATTATGGTATTTAGAACTAGGATGCTAATTATCAAAAAAAAAAAATTGACTTGGCAGCTATTGTCTAAAATTGAGGAATGGTTACATCTTGGTATCATTTGAGCTGAAGGTTGCCAGCTCTTGGACCTATTGGTGTCCATAATCTGATAAAAACCTGAATTTTCTTGTAACAGAAAATGGTTAGAAGTTAAGGGGGAACGTTGTGAACTTCATTCTCCACCTGAAGGAGGATTGCTTGGAAAGGCAACCCAATGGAAACTTGATTGAGTATCCTTGCTACCCATGTTGGACACAAGAGATCGCTCTCTGCTTGATCACTGGTTCTTCGAACCAGTCTACTCTGTGTTGCATGGAACTTTGAGAATATCTAGCTCTTTTCTCTGTGGGGGAAAGTTTATAAGGCATGGGTAACAATTTAATGTTGTTTAATCTATCCTGATAATAATAATCAGCCACCTGGAAGAAGAAGAGAAGGCACGAGCTCATTGGCAGCAGAACTCACTTCATGATATAAAAAGGATACAGTCCACCTAAGTATGATAGGCACCTAACATTTAGGAGATGGAGCTTTCCTTCAGAACTGGCTTTCAGTGAAATGGAGAAGTACTTTGCAGGTAAGGAACTTTAGTACAGTTGGAAACCAAAGCTATTTGGGGAGCCTATCAGCTTTTCCCACGGATTTAGCAATCTTCGTGGTTATGCGATAGACTTTGTTGAAATGTCTGAACTAAACATTGATGAGACTTCAATATTACTTGGGATTCAATTTAAAGGCTATTTTAGGCAACGTTGGCTGTGTTGTCAACTTTTCTATGAATCAGAAAATGATAGAATCTTGCAGAACTTAGCTCAAGGGAATTTCTAACGGTAACTGAATTCTTGGTGAGTGGTTTACTTAAACTCCTTCAAGTATGTACCGCAGTATCAAACTGACTGAGAAATTTAGAATACGGAAATTCATCATGGGATTAGACATCCCGTTGATAGGTTTGCAGAGGATCGATTTATGTCCAATGACTCTGTTGGAGTCCTTGAAAAGTATCTTATTTTTTCAACTTTGGAAGGAGTGTAGAAGGCTTTGTTGTGCTTACATATTGGTATTGAAGTACGGAAGAAGACCTTGCAAACCCTATCTTCAACCTCTCTTCGCACTTCTGTCAGAAAAGGACCATGTTGTGAAAACAGTATTGGAAACAAGAGTAAGTTTCTAGGAGATAACAATAAGAAAACAATCTTATGTAAATAAGCCTGCTGGAGAAGCGTAAGGGATAAAAATTATAACAATGGGATTGAAGCCCTATGGAGGACAACGTGACAATTACAAGGCTTCTATAGAGGCAATTCTGAGCCTAAAAAGGGACCTGTAGGAGGCTGCTACAATTGTGGCAAAGATCACTATGCAAATCAGTGCCCTTTGAAGTACTAGGGATATGACTCTGTAATGGAGTCAGCATAAGATACCCATGCTGCAGTAGCACGACAAGCAAGCTGATGAAGTCCTTGATGTGTTACACCTTGGCTAGAAGTTCCGAGTTAAGTCCTATTTGCATGCATACTTGATTCACTATTCTTTCTGATAATGTTGAGCTATTGAATTCAGTTTTATTTCTAATGGAAACTGTGCTTCTAAACTTAAAATACAAAGCTAGAAAAATGGATAAATCCCTGGACTATATAGTATGGTAATAACTCTGACTCATACAGTGAAACCTATGTGAGCTTATTTGGGGCAGTCCTTGACTTACCTAACTTTTCCACGGAAGTTGATTTCTATGTTACACCTTTAGGATCGTATGACATTATCATTGGTGTTAATTGGCTTAGCTGACCATAAGGCAAAGGTAGATTGCTATGAATTAGAACAAAAAGTGTTTAGATGATCAGCTGTGAAATAGTATGAGATTCAAGGGGTGAAATGGGAAATTTCAGTTAAAAAACTGTCAGCATATGCAGCTTAGAAAGGCTGTTTATAAAGTGTTATCTAGTCTCTGTTATGACTGAGATAAAGAGTATCCTAGAATGCCATGTCAGAAGAAGATGGTGATTACATGAAGCAAATTCCTCTTTGATACAAAGTTTCAGGGAAAGTTTTTCCTGAAGCCTATTACCAGGGTTACCACCCAAGAGAGAATTTGACTTCACCATTTGAAATCAAACTGAGAACTGAACTTGTATTTCTTAATAGCACCTTATAGGATGACTACTACAGAGTTAGTCGAGCTTTAGAGGCACAATTGCAAGTTTCTTCTGTTATCAAAACTGATTTAGTTCATGACCATAGTGTAATTCATTATTCTTGGGAAGTGCACCTGTGATATTTGTGAAAAAGATTGGAATGGAACACTTAGGCTGTGTATTGATTATCGGATGTTGAACAAAGCAACAATCAAGATACCGATATCCACTTAGGAAGGATCGACGATTCTATCCTTGATCTAGAAAATGCGTGGAGCAGTGGTTTATTCTTTTGATAGATCCTTCAATCTGGTTACTCTATCAGTTACAGGATTAAAGAAGGAAAGACATGTCATAAAACAGCTAGGGAGAGACAAGGTACGGACATTATGAATTGCAGTAAAGTAGTCTACCCTTTGGATTAACTAATGCACCCGCAGCCTTTATGAACTTAATGAATAATATTTTTAAAGAATATCTGGACAAGTTTGTACTTGTATTCTTGGACGATATAATCTGCATTTGAGGAATTCTTAAAAAAAAACATACCTGAGGAGCACAATGAGCATTGATGAGGATAGTCATTTGGGAATTCTGAGAAAAAGAAAGTTGTATGGTAAGTTATCCAAATGTTCTTTCTTTGGATTCAGAAGGATGGATGTATTTGGATTCATTTTGTTCTCCTTAGTCTCTAATATATATGATGAATCTGAACTGTGTTACTTCCTCCTATGCATACAAGTGTTGATATGTGATTTCTTTTGTAAAAAGGATGTGTTCCTTTGGTTGAGAAGTCATGCTTGATATGTACTGTATCTTCTTTGCAGATTGCAGATCTTTGACTGAGTCTGAATATGATTAGACTCTTTTATTTATTTCATTTTGCATCTGAGTTTAATCTGATCTCGGAATGAATTATAGAGTTATCCATCTATAAGATCTAGCCTTGGATCAGTGGAATTGATCCAAGTATTGCTTTAAGTTATTCGTGATGAATTAAAAGAAAATTATAAACCTTTCACAGGTTGTAAGGTCTGAATTCGTTGAATAAACTAGTCCGGAGTATAACTCAGGTTGATCATGTGAAATGGATTGGTACCCGATATCGAAGTATATCTGGAAGGTCTCGATCGTGGGCCAGGTAATAATTCAGTTACATAAGATTCTGTATCCTAAGGCAGAACAGGAGCTAACCCTGTTCAAGAATGCATGTTGTAAGTCTTTTTCTGAGCGTGCGGAATCTAGACCTGACTGGAATTATTAATGTTAGTAACCTAAAACTAAACTTAATCTAGGGGTTAGATTAGTGTTAATCTAACCTAGACCTAGGCTAAGAGCTAATGTTCTAAGTTAGTATCTATGTGTAAAGTGGTTAGACTAAGTATTATCCTAAATTCTAACCTAAGTTACTAACCTAACTATTGAACAAGGATTTTGGGGACCTATGGAGGGGTGCGAACCATGGGCGGCATTTTCTATGTCATTAAATACAATGGATAAGTATGAAGGACAGGTATTGGCGGAGGTTTTAGAAACGGCTAACCTAAGCCGACGTGGCAGGTCGCCAAAACTGAAAATGGTCTTGAGATTTTATATGTCTATCGCCAACTTTGGCGGTCGGTGGCAGTTGAGTTTGAGCGGGAAACTTGGAGTAAATGCAATTAATGAGCTTGGTAGTCGAGCTCGGAATTCGCGAGAAGGCATGCAATGTGGAAAGTTGTTGTTTTGTTTGGCTTATCGCGAATTTCGGTTTTTCTTCTGCCTGTTCACTGGTTCTTCGCACCAGTCTTCTTTGTGTTGCATGGCAAGTATGAGCTTATCTAACTCTTTTCTCTGGCAAGGAAAATATATATGTCATGGGGAAAGCAAAATTTTGTTGGTCGCTCTAACTTGGAAAAGGAAAAGGAAGTCCGAGCTCTTTCAGTGGTCTGCTTCGGAATTTTGAGCAAATATCCAGGCATGTTAGGCCCTAACCTTTAAAAATCTTGCTGTCTTTCAAGTGATTTCATTAGAACAACTCTGTTCAAATGATTTATGGAAATAGATGATTTTCTATGGATGTCATTGTGTGATTTTGGCACTGTATCTTCATGATGGTTCGATTTTTTTCATTTATCCTTTGATGGGTGTTTATTAAATTCGAACTGTGGCTTTATTTCTTTGTGTTTGCATTCTGGTTTAAATATGTGAAATATATGAAAAGAATGTATGCTCGGCCTGCTCGGCGAGAGCCCATAAATTGTTCTTGTGAGGGGTACAGGCCACTGTTATGCTTGTCGATTTTTGTCGTCAATGCTTGTTGTGGAAACTGTCGGAAGAGATACTGTTGGACATTGTTTGATTGTTCAGTTAATTGACCTTTTTCTTTTATAAGCTCTGTCGTGGTTGTTATCTAGTGGTGATAATGATTCTGGTTTGGTTTCGTTATAAAATTTTATAGTTATTGTGAAAGGTAACTCACTGTGTTACAGTATTCATTTACGACCTTGCTGGAGTTGTTTTTCCCCTTGCGTGGAGGTTATGGGGATTCAACCCATTGATAGTATTGATATATAAATACATATGATTATTGTATTGAAACGACTCTTTGCAGTCCTCTGAAAGAATCGTATATTATGATCCGTTGTTGAGGAATTAGATACATCTTGAATATTGATAAATTGAATTCCGTGGGAGTCTTGTAGAAGTAACAGGTCATACGACCTCTGTTATTTGTAATAAATTTTGGTACAGACCCCCTGGGTATGCATTTACGTTTCCTTATGTGTAAGCTTGTTCGAGAATTTTGACGAGGTTCAGTTGAATTCCTTGTTATGAAATCGGTATTTGATTTGCTTACACCTGATTTTGAATGCTTACTATAGTTGGCATAGATAGAATCATTAACTATTTTTATCTTATACTGTTGTTGGGACTCAGTTGAATTCTTGACAGATAAACAGTGTAACTGCTTCAATTATGACTGTTGGGTTTACTCTATTATTTGACCCTGTGGATTCCTTGAATATGGGATGATATCTTGTTTTTTTTGGCTTCTGTATAAGCTATACTGCGAATACTGTTTGCGGATTTAGTTTAAAGTCCTTGAGTGGTAATCTGTGTCACTGTTTCTGTATAAGCCTGAGATTGAACATGTGATGTTTATTTGGCCTTGTTGGATTTCTGTGAATAGCTTGACATCTTGTATAATGGCTTTTATGAAGTAGGTCATGGATACCATACTTTCTACTCTGATTTCATTCAGAAGTAACTACGATATTCTATGTTGTGTTTTCTTTAAGATTACATGCCAGTTGATGTGGCTGTGCGTGATGCGTGGTTTTCGTTTAAAATTCTCTCTGCTTAAGTCGTAGGGAGATGTCATTGCTCAAAGGAGTTCGAGTTTCTTGTTGGCTGTGGCAACAATTGAGTTCCTTTGAATTCGACCTTGGGTATAAAAGCCTTACAGTGTTGAAAAGGATTGAAGGGGCTGTAGATTGTTATTGGGATTGTAGGCGTGTTACGCCTTCCTTGCTTTGATATCCATTTTTGAGTATGAATGAATTTAGGAGTTAACTGTACCTAAACAGGTAACGGCAGTAGTTGTCTTCTTGCCTGTCGCTTCTTGCGTGAGGTCGTTCTGAGTCTGCTTGGTAGATAGACACCGTTGTTTGGCATGGGAGCTACTGTACTGTAGTTGCATTGTTGTAAGTTTTAAAACAGTGGTGCTGATGATGGACTCGACTGATTTATTTGCATGTGTATTAAGTGAATGCCTTGCTTTTGGAAAGACGGTACAGTCATGAGCTAGTTCAGAGGGAAATATGTACAATTGTTTATTTCTCTTCTGTTGTAAATTATAAGTTGATATAATTGTTTAACTAACATCTGTAATCGTTTTTACATAATGACGGTTTCAGGATTGATATGATATTCCTCTTTTTAAGTTGAATATAATGACTGCCTGATGTTTGTGCATCTTGGGATTTACAATGAATAATTGCTTAGGACACTTTTGTTCTTCTTGATTTCTAATATGTTGATGAAATATTTGAGAAGTGTTTAGGACTATTCTGTAACGATGATAAAGTTACACATTTGTAGTCATTTTTGTATTACAAAGGCATAGTCTGAATATGTTTACTTGTTTGGTGAATTGATCTCATTTAAACAGGGTGTTTAATGAAAACAATTGATGGATTGCAATTGTTTTAAGAGTTAGTGCTTATCATGCTCAGTTCATCGAACTGACTCATGTTGACTATTTTTGCAGATGGTTGCCGTAAGTGGTAAAAGCATGCAGATCTGATAGGATAATCAGATTGATTAAATTTGATTTATAAGTGAATTACATCTTGATTTTCTAAATGTACCATATAAGGAAAGATGTTCCTTTTTCAGTTGAGTAATGTATCAAGTATGCGGAATGCATACAATGTATTTGATTAGTTCTGAAGGAATGGAAATTGATATTGTTACTTATGTGTCTATATTCTTATCTTGATAGTTTGACCTTCTTCGGTTCAAATGATCTAAAGAGCATTGTTATTATTATATAATTTGGAGACTTTTGTGATTATCAATGTAAGCTTTGCAAGAATATAAGACTGAATTCTTATGATTGTTTAGCAGTTCTGGTATGTTCTATCATAAGCTAAATTGAAATTTAGGTAACTGTCTTTGGAAGATAGGATTAAAATATACCTAAACAGAACGCTAAACAAACTGAATTAAATTATTAATCCCTAGTCCTGATTATGACAGGACAACATTTAATTGGATTCTGAATCATTTATATTTGATGCTAATAAGTATGATATAAATTCAGTTATGAGAACTGATATAAATCTAATGGGGTTCAGATGGCTATCTCATGAGAAATTTATGAGATATCGACCAATTCCGTTGTTTTAGAATCATATATATTCTAAGAGCTCCGTGATGAGACCTTGGTCTTAATAACTCATCTGTGTAGTGGGTTTAATTGAGAAAGATCATACTTTGATGAGGAATCCCGGGTTTGGGAAAGGCTAACCTTAAGGGAACGTCTTTATTGTAATTTAAACTCAACGTGCGTAACGCATTGTATTAAGTAGATCTTTTCGAGGCGGATTTAAAGGTTGACGGCACAAGTCAACTGCAGGGTTGTACCTCCGAGAAGATTAGGATCTTCTCGAAGTTACAACAATGCAGGTGACTTATGACGACACCCTTTGCATTGATCGCTAAGATTTACACTTGATCTCGTACAAGTTACTTTTGGACCGATTAGGTATGTGGTCACATTATATGGCTGCCTAGGAGACTCGGAGTATCTTGACACACTGGTTTAATTAGGATTGACCCAGTATGTCATCTTATCCCTAGTCTTCGGGAGCATCCATATAACGTGGTTACCTTACTAATCCGCTCCCGAGTGATTAACTGGGATAAAAGGGACTGACAGAAGTCGGTATAAGACATTCTACATAACATGGGAATGGGGTGAAGGACGTATTCCAGATTGACGAGTATGCCGTTAAGGAATACGAGACATAAGCAGTATGTTTCAAATCTTTGGCCAAAGTATCGCAAGCTGCTGATTGCGTTGTCCTAATTCACCTAGTCTAAGGGATGAGATGCCGATGAATAATGGTAACAATTATTCAGTTAGGTTCCTTGGACAGAGCATTCTGAATCCCAGAATAGGGAAGAGAACCGCAAGAGTGATGTGTTAAATAAAAACGCCAACTCTTATTTCTCATGAATAGATCGGTAGATTACCGAGTCATGGAATGAATAGATCGGAGGTACTCCGAGTCATTACAGCTGCATATGGTTATCTGTTATATGAATGGTTATTTGAATTGTGAGTTCTAAATTATGTATTTAGAACCAGGATGCAATTATCAAAAAAAAAAAATTGACTTGTTCTATTGTCTAAAATGAGGATGTTACATCTTGGTATCAGAGCTGAAGGTTGCAGCTCTTGGACCTATTGTGTCCATAATCTGATAAAAACCTGAATTTTCTTGTAACAGAAAATGGTTAGAACAAGGGGGAACGTTGCGAATAATGCTCCACCTGAAGGAGGAGCGGCAACAACCCAGAAACTTGATGAGATCCTTGCTGCCCTGTTGGACACAAGAGATCGCTTAGCTGTACTGGAACAGCAGGTGATGGGAAATGAGGAGGATGAAGAAGCTGATAATAATAATCAGCCACCTCCTGAGGACAACCCCAATATGGGTGTTGATGTTAATGCTGTGAATGCACCTGTCCAACCAGAAAACAAAAAGGCCAGATTGGCAGCAGAACTCACTAATGATATAAAAAGGATAAGTCCACCTAAGTATGATGGCACCACATTAGGAGATGGAGCTGAGAACTGGCTCAGCGAAATGGAGAAGTACTTTGCAATAAGGAACTTCTCAGAGGAAACCAAAGCTATTTGGGGAGCCTATCAGCTTTCCCACGAAGCATCTTCGTGGTGGGATAGCCGTAAAGCTGAACTAAACATTGATGAGACCAATATTACTTGGGATCAATTTAAAGGCTATTTTAGGCAACGTTGGCTGCCACAACTTTTCTATGATCAGAAAATGACAGAATTTCAGAACTTAGCTCAAGGGAAGCTAACGGTAACTGAATTCTGGGAGCGGTTTACAAAACTCCTCAAGTATGTACCGCAGTATCAAACTGACGAGAAGTTTAGAATACGGAAATTCATCATGGGATTGAATCCCGTAATAGGGGGAGAGGTCGATGTTCACAGTCCAACCACTATGGAAGGAGTTGTTGAAAAGGCCATAAGGCAAGAACAGAAATTAAAGGCTATTTCTGCTCATAAGGAGGAAGTGCGGAAGAAGACTGCAAACCCTTCTTCAACCTCTCTTGCACCCAGAAAAGGACCATGGAAAAAGTTTGGAAACAAGAGTAAGTTTCCAGGAGATAACAATAAGAAAGCAGCAGTAAATAAGCCTGCTGGAAACGTAAGGGATAATTTTGCTAAAAATTATAACAATGGGCAGAAGCCCTATGGAGGACAACGTGACAATTACAAGGCTGGAGGCAATTCTGAGCCTAAAAAGGGACCTGTAGGAGGCTGCTACAATTGTGGCAAAGATCACTACGCAAATCAGTGCCCTTTGAAGAAGGATGATCGTAATCAGCAGCATAAGATACATGCTGCAGTAGCAGACAAGCAAGCTGAAAAGCAAGTGACACCTATAGAAGTTCCGGGTAAGTTATTCGGCATACCTGTCACTATTCTTTTTGATACAGGAGCTACTGAATGTTTTATATCTAATAAACTTGCTTCTAAACTTAAAAGAAAAGCTGGAAAAATGGATAAATCTTGGACTGTACAGTATGGTAATAACTCTGTTCATACAGTGAGTATGTGTCTTTTTGGGGCAGTCCTTGACTTACCTAACTTTTCCACGGAAGTTGATCTCTATGTTACACCTTTAGGATCGTATGACATTATCATTGGTGTCAATTGGTTAGCTGACCATAAGGCAAAGGTAGATTGCTATGAAAAGAACATAAAGTGTTTAGATGATCAGCTGGAAACAGCAGAGATTCAAGGGGTGAAACGGGAAATTTCAGTTAGAAAACTGTCAGCTATGCAGCTTAAAAAGGCTAAAAATAAAGGATGTACTCTTTATGCGGTAAAGATATCTGAATCTTCAGAAGAAGATGGTGATTACATGAAGCAAATTCCTCTGATACAAAGTTTCAGGGATGTTTTTCCTGAAGAATTACCAGGGTTACCACCCAAGAGAGAATTTGACTTCACCATTGAAATCAAACCGGGAACTGAACCTATTTCCAAAGCACCTTATAGGATGACTACTACAGAGTTAGTCGAGCTTAAGGCACAGTTGCAAGAACTTTTGACAAAAGGTTTGATCAGACCAAGTGTTTCACCTTGGGGTGCGCCTGTGATATTTGTGAAAAAGAAGGATGGAACACTTAGGCTGTGTATTGATTATCGGATGTTGAACAAAGCAACAATCAAGAACCGATATCCACTTCCAAGGATCGACGATCTATTTGATCAGATGCGTGGAGCAGCGGTTTATTCTAAGATAGATCTTCGATCTGGTTATCATCAGTTAAGGATTAAAGAAGAAGACATTCATAAAACAGCTTTCCGAACAAGGTACGGACATTATGAATTCACGGTTCTACCCTTTGGATTAACTAATGCACCCGCAGCCTTTATGAACTTAATGAATAATATTTTTCAAGAATATCTGGACAAGTTTGTACTTGTATTCTTGGACGATATTCTCATTTATTCTAAAAGCGTTGAGGAGCACAATGAGCATTTGAGGATAGTTTTGGGAATTCTGAGAAAAAGAAAGTTGTATGGTAAGTTATCCAAATGTTCTTTCTTTGATTCAGAAGTTCACTATTTGGGTCATGTCATAAGCAAAGAAGGAATTGCTGTAGATCCTTCAAAAATAGTGGCAATAACTGAGTGGCCTGCGCCAAAGAATGTGCATGAAGTAAGAAGCTTCATGGGTCTTGCAGGTTACTATAGAAAATTTGTAAAGGATTTTTCTAAGGTAGCTGCACCAATAACCTCATTGCAGAAAAAGGATAAGAAATTCTTATGGAACGACAAGTGCGAAGCGGCTTTCAAAAGTCTGAAAGACCAGTTGACTTCTGCACCTATATTAGCTGTACCAGACCCTAATGGGAATTTTACTGTTGTAACGGATGCTTCTGGGGAAGGCCTTGGAGGTGTTTTGCTACAAAATGATCAGGTCATAGCATATGAAAGTAGAAAACTTAAGATACATGAGCTGAATTATGCCCCTCATGATTTGGAACTTGCTGCTATTGTTCATGCACTTCAAGTCTGGAGACACTACTTACTTGGGAAACCTTTTGAGTTGAAAACTGATCACTTGGGACTGAAATATATTTTTACTCAGCCCAATCTGAATGCCAGACAGAGAAGGTGGTTAGAATTTTTATCACAATATGACTTTGATATTAGCTATATCAAAGGGAAGGAGAATAGAGTAGCTGATGCTCTAAGTCGTAGGAGGCACATTTCTGCTCTTATAACATTAAGAACTCAGTTTAAAGACGAGGTAAAAAGTGCCTCAGAATCTGATGCATACTTTCAACAAGTAAAAGCAGCGCTCGCTGCAGAACCTAAGGATATAAGGTATAAAGGTTTTCATTTTGATAATGAAGGAATCTTGCGTTATGAAAACAGGGTATATGTACCTATGCTGAATGATTTGAGAAAGAAGTTGTTAGTTGAATTTCATAATTCACCTTTCTCTGGACACCCGGGTATCACAAAGATGCTTGCTGATTTGAAACAGCAATACTTTTGGAAAGGTATGAAAAAGGATGTAATTAATTTTGTGACTCATTGTCTGGAATGTCAGCGGGTGAAGGCAGAACATATGCACCCTGCTGGACTGTTATATCCTCATAGCATACCGCAGTACAAATGGCAAGTAATAACCATGGATTTTGTACAAGGACTACCCATGTCCAGGAATAAACATGATGTTATCCTGGTAGTTGTAGATAAACTGACTAAGGTAGCTCATTTCATCGCTGGAAATCTAAAGGATGATTCACCAGTGCTGGCCAAAAGATTCGTACACGAAATTTTCAGATTGCATGGTGTACCAGAATTGATTATATCTGACAGAGATCCAAGAATGACGTCAAGGTTTTGGCAAACACTTAATACAGCTCTTGGAACAAAACTAAACTTCAGTTCTGCATATCATCCGGAAACGGATGGACAAACTGAGAGGGTAAATCAAGTGTTGGAGGACATGTTGCGTATGTATTGCATGGATCAACAGTATAAATGGGAGGAGTACCTTCCATTAGTTGAGTTTGCCTACAACAATACTTATCACTCATCTCTTAAAATGGCACCATTTGAAGCACTTTATGGAAGAAAGTGCAGAACCCCTGTTAGTTGGGACAGTGTCGAGGATAGAGTGGTAATTGGACCAGAAATTCTCACAGAAATGGAACAGCAAGTTAAGCTGATTCGTGAACGATTAAAGGAAGCAGCGGATAGACAGAAGAGCTATGCTGACCTTAAGCGGGTTGATAGAAGGTTTGAGCTTGGTGATAAGGTTTTTCTTCGTGTTAAACCCAGAAAGAGTTCTATAACTTTTGGCAAGGCTGCCAAATTGTCACCTCGATTCGTGGGACCTTTCGAAATTGTCGAAATAATCAATCCTGTAGCTTATCGTTTAGCTTTGCCACCTGCTTTATCTCGCATGCATGATGTTTTCCATATTTCTTTGCTTAAGAAATACGTTTCAGATCTGTCACATGTTTTAAATTGGAATTCCTTGCAGGTCCAAGACCCAGGAATAATCGTGGTTAAACCCACACGAGTGCTGGAAACTCACCAATTGCATTTAAGAAATCGTGAAATACAGCAATGTAAGGTCCAGTGGGACCAGTTTAACGAAGAAAGTGCAACTTGGGAAAATCTGGAAGAGATGAAAATTGCTTTTCCTTCTCTTTTTCAACAGAATGAAATCTGTTGACAAAACATTCTTTTATGAACTTATTTTTTTTAAGTATTTATGAAAGCCAGATGAAGGCAAACATTATTCAGGTTGAATAAAATGTGTTGTGACATTGATTTCTGGAACTATTCAAGTTGGAAAATAGTCGCATTGATTTGAGAACTAATAAATTAGTTGACCTGAAGGTTAATTGAATATGTGATCATCGGGACGATGAATCTTTTTAGGAGGGAAGCATGTAACACCCTGAACTGTGTTACTTCCTCCTATGCATACAAGTGTTGATATGTGATTTCTTTTGTAAAAAGGATGTGTTCCTTTGGTTGAGAAGTCATGCTTGATATGTACTGTATCTTCTTTGCAGATTGCAGATCTTTGACTGAGTCTGAATATGATTAGACTCTTTTATTTATTTCATTTTGCATCTGAGTTTAATCTGATCTCGGAATGAATTATAGAGTTATCCATCTATAAGATCTAGCCTTGGATCAGTGGAATTGATCCAAGTATTGCTTTAAGTTATTCGTGATGAATTAAAAGAAAATTATAAACCTTTCACAGGTTGTAAGGTCTGAATTCGTTGAATAAACTAGTCCGGAGTATAACTCAGGTTGATCATGTGAAATGGATTGGTACCCGATATCGAAGTATATCTGGAAGGTCTCGATCGTGGGCCAGGTAATAATTCAGTTACATAAGATTCTGTATCCTAAGGCAGAACAGGAGCTAACCCTGTTCAAGAATGCATGTTGTAAGTCTTTTTCTGAGCGTGCGGAATCTAGACCTGACTGGAATTATTAATGTTAGTAACCTAAAACTAAACTTAATCTAGGGGTTAGATTAGTGTTAATCTAACCTAGACCTAGGCTAAGAGCTAATGTTCTAAGTTAGTATCTATGTGTAAAGTGGTTAGACTAAGTATTATCCTAAATTCTAACCTAAGTTACTAACCTAACTATTGAACAAGGATTTTGGGGACCTATGGAGGGGTGCGAACCATGGGCGGCATTTTCTATGTCATTAAATACAATGGATAAGTATGAAGGACAGGTATTGGCGGAGGTTTTAGAAACGGCTAACCTAAGCCGACGTGGCAGGTCGCCAAAACTGAAAATGGTCTTGAGATTTTATATGTCTATCGCCAACTTTGGCGGTCGGTGGCAGTGGAGTTTGAGCGGGAAACTTGGAGTAAATGCAATTAATGAGCTTGGTAGTCGAGCTCGGAATTCGCGAGAAGGCATGCAATGTGGAAAGTTGTTGTTTTGTTTGGCTTATCGCGAATTTCGGTTTTTCTTCTGCCTGTTCACTGGTTCTTCGCACCAGTCTTCTTTGTGTTGCATGGCAAGTATGAGCTTATCTAACTCTTTTCTCTGGCAAGGAAAATATATATGTCATGGGGAAAGCAAAATTTTGTTGGTCGCTCTAACTTGGAAAAGGAAAAGGAAGTCCGAGCTCTTTCAGTGGTCTGCTTCGGAATTTTGAGCAAATATCCAGGCATGTTAGGCCCTAACCTTTAAAAATCTTGCTGTCTTTCAAGTGATTTCATTAGAACAACTCTGTTCAAATGATTTATGGAAATAGATGATTTTCTATGGATGTCATTGTGTGATTTTGGCACTGTATCTTCATGATGGTTCGATTTTTTTCATTTATCCTTTGATGGGTGTTTATTAAATTCGAACTGTGGCTTTATTTCTTTGTGTTTGCATTCTGGTTTAAATATGCGAAATATATGAAAAGAATGTATGCTCGGCCTGCTCGGCGAGAGCCCATAAATTGTTCTTGTGAGGGGTACAGGCCACTGTTATGCTTGTCGATTTTTGTCGTCAATGCTTGTTGTGGAAACTGTCGGAAGAGATACTGATGGACATTGTTTGATTGTTCAGTTAATTGACCTTTTTCTTTTATAAGCTCTGTCGTGGTTGTTATCTAGTGGTGATAATGATTCTGGTTTGGTTTCGTTATAAAATTTTATAGTTATTGTGAAAGGTAACTCACTGTGTTACAGTATTCATTTACGACCTTGCTGGAGTTGTTTTTCCCCTTGCGTGGAGGTTATGGGGATTCAACCCATTGATAGTATTGATATATAAATACATATGATTATTGTATTGAAACGACTCTTTGCAGTCCTCTGAAAGAATCGTATATTATGATCCGTTGTTGAGGAATTAGATACATCTTGAATATTGATAAATTGAATTCCGTGGGAGTCTTGTAGAAGTAACAGGTCATACGACCTCTGTTATTTGTAATAAATTTTGGTACAGACCCCCTGGGTATGCATTTACGTTTCCTTATGTGTAAGCTTGTTCGAGAATTTTGACGAGGTTCAGTTGAATTCCTTGTTATGAAATCGGTATTTGATTTGCTTACACCTGATTTTGAATGCTTACTATAGTTGGCATAGATAGAATCATTAACTATTTTTATCTTATACTGTTGTTGGGACTCAGTTGAATTCTTGACAGATAAACAGTGTAACTGCTTCAATTATGACTGTTGGGTTTACTCTATTATTTGACCCTGTGGATTCCTTGAATATGGGATGATATCTTGTTTTTTTTGGCTTCTGTATAAGCTATACTGCGAATACTGTTTGCGGATTTAGTTTAAAGTCCTTGAGTGGTAATCTGTGTCACTGTTTCTGTATAAGCCTGAGATTGAACATGTGATGTTTATTTGGCCTTGTTGGATTTCTGTGAATAGCTTGACATCTTGTATAATGGCTTTTATGAAGTAGGTCATGGATACCATACTTTCTACTCTGATTTCATTCAGAAGTAACTACGATATTCTATGTTGTGTTTTCTTTAAGATTACATGCCAGTTGATGTGGCTGTGCGTGATGCGTGGTTTTCGTTTAAAATTCTCTCTGCTTAAGTCGTAGGGAGATGTCATTGCTCAAAGGAGTTCGAGTTTCTTGTTGGCTGTGGCAACAATTGAGTTCCTTTGAATTCGACCTTGGGTATAAAAGCCTTACAGTGTTGAAAAGGATTGAAGGGGCTGTAGATTGTTATTGGGATTGTAGGCGTGTTACGCCTTCCTTGCTTTGATATCCATTTTTGAGTATGAATGAATTTAGGAGTTAACTGTACCTAAACAGGTAACGGCAGTAGTTGTCTTCTTGCCTGTCGCTTCTTGCGTGAGGTCGTTCTGAGTCTGCTTGGTAGATAGACACCGTTGTTTGGCATGGGAGCTACTGTACTGTAGTTGCATTGTTGTAAGTTTTAAAACAGTGGTGCTGATGATGGACTCGACTGATTTATTTGCATGTGTATTAAGTGAATGCCTTGCTTTTGGAAAGACGGTACAGTCATGAGCTAGTTCAGAGGGAAATATGTACAATTGTTTATTTCTCTTCTGTTGTAAATTATAAGTTGATATAATTGTTTAACTAACATCTGTAATCGTTTTTACATAATGACGGTTTCAGGATTGATATGATATTCCTCTTTTTAAGTTGAATATAATGACTGCCTGATGTTTGTGCATCTTGGGATTTACAATGAATAATTGCTTAGGACACTTTTGTTCTTCTTGATTTCTAATATGTTGATGAAATATTTGAGAAGTGTTTAGGACTATTCTGTAACGATGATAAAGTTACACATTTGTAGTCATTTTTGTATTACAAAGGCATAGTCTGAATATGTTTACTTGTTTGGTGAATTGATCTCATTTAAACAGGGTGTTTAATGAAAACAATTGATGGATTGCAATTGTTTTAAGAGTTAGTGCTTATCATGCTCAGTTCATCGAACTGACTCATGTTGACTATTTTTGCAGATGGTTGCCGTAAGTGGTAAAAGCATGCAGATCTGATAGGATAATCAGATTGATTAAATTTGATTTATAAGTGAATTACATCTTGATTTTCTAAATGTACCATATAAGGAAAGATGTTCCTTTTTCAGTTGAGTAATGTATCAAGTATGCGGAATGCATACAATGTATTTGATTAGTTCTGAAGGAATGGAAATTGATATTGTTACTTATGTGTCTATATTCTTATCTTGATAGTTTGACCTTCTTCGGTTCAAATGATCTAAAGAGCATTGTTATTATTATATAATTTGGAGACTTTTGTGATTATCAATGTAAGCTTTGCAAGAATATAAGACTGAATTCTTATGATTGTTTAGCAGTTCTGGTATGTTCTATCATAAGCTAAATTGAAATTTAGGTAACTGTCTTTGGAAGATAGGATTAAAATATACCTAAACAGAACGCTAAACAAACTGAATTAAATTATTAATCCCTAGTCCTGATTATGACAGGACAACATTTAATTGGATTCTGAATCATTTATATTTGATGCTAATAAGTATGATATAAATTCAGTTATGAGAACTGATATAAATCTAATGGGGTTCAGATGGCTATCTCATGTGAAATTTATGAGATATCGACCAATTCCGTTGTTTTAGAATCATATATATTCTAAGAGCTCCGTGATGAGACCTTGGTCTTAATAACTCATCTGTGTAGTGGGTTTAATTGAGAAAGATCATACTTTGATGAGGAATCCCGGGTTTGGGAAAGGCTAACCTTAAGGGAACGTCTTTATTGTAATTTAAACTCAACGTGCGTAACGCATTGTATTAAGTAGATCTTTTCGAGGCGGATTTAAAGGTTGACGGCACAAGTCAACTGCAGGGTTGTACCTCCGAGAAGATTAGGATCTTCTCGAAGTTACAACAATGCAGGTGACTTATGACGACACCCTTTGCATTGATCGCTAAGATTTACACTTGATCTCGTACAAGTTACTTTTGGACCGATTAGGTATGTGGTCACATTATATGGCTGCCTAGGAGACTCGGAGTATCTTGACACACTGGTTTAATTAGGATTGACCCAGTATGTCATCTTATCCCTAGTCTTCGGGAGCATCCATATAACGTGGTTACCTTACTAATCCGCTCCCGAGTGATTAACTGGGATAAAAGGGACTGACAGAAGTCGGTATAAGACATTCTACATAACATGGGAATGGGGTGAAGGACGTATTCCAGATTGACGAGTATGCCGTTAAGGAATACGAGACATAAGCAGTATGTTTCAAATCTTTGGCCAAAGTATCGCAAGCTGCTGATTGCGTTGTCCTAATTCACCTAGTCTAAGGGATGAGATGCCGATGAATAATGGTAACAATTATTCAGTTAGGTTCCTTGGACAGAGCATTCTGAATCCCAGAATAGGGAAGAGAACCGCAAGAGTGATGTGTTAAATAAAAACGCCAACTCTTATTTCTCATGAATAGATCGGTAGATTACCGAGTCATGGAATGAATAGATCGGAGGTACTCCGAGTCATTACAGCTGCATATGGTTATCTGTTATATGAATGGTTATTTGAATTGTGAGTTCTAAATTATGTATTTAGAACCAGGATGCAATTATCAAAAAAAAAAAAAATTGACTTGTTCTATTGTCTAAAATGAGGATGTTACATAAACCCCTATGTCATGAGTTAACAATGTTTAAGATATCATATTTTCAGTCATGAGAACTGATATAAAACCATAGGGGTATAGTTAGCGCCCTTATGCTATAGCAAAGGGCTACTACCAATTGTTTTGATTAAGATTAATGTCCAAGAGTACAATCGACAATTAACATTGACGAGATCTCAAGTTCTTATTACATTTCTCATCTGTGGGATGGTTGTTTTATATCCTAACCCATCATCTAAATTTGAGTATATTCACAGTATTTTTTACCAAGCGAGATTAACATTTGATAGGAGAGTCATTAAAGTATAATGTACAAGTCAACGTAAAGTAACACCTTAATGTTAAGTCGAGCTATGTCCGACATATTTTGTCAGGATCTTGGCACATGTAAAGCTGCAGGGTTGTACCTTTGATAAGATTAGGATTTTCTCGTGTACATACGAACAATAAAAAAGACTAAATGGCAAAGCACCCTGTTAGAATAGAGAAAAACCAATAACTGATTATTCAAACGAGTGAGTGATCAACGATAAAAAAGTTGTTTGGATTCGATCCGTCCAAGAATATTGAAAACTGTCCTCATGGTATACTGATTCAATTCACATTATCGATACTTTCAGGGTAGCTTGTAAAGTCATGAATGAGATAGCTAAGCTCGTGACCCAGTATCTTGGTGAAGCTTATTCATAGTCACTCGACCAGCTATTTTCTATAGCGTGAACATGTTATTTAATTGCATGGTTCATGGCATTCAATGACTTGGGACAGGGGAGGTTCACAACCAAGACACCGGGTAAGACCAAATGTCCACCACTGAACTCAAAGGCTAACCTAATAAAATTTTACATTTAAATGCTGAAAAATTACAAGAAAATTGCCAATCAATGGCCAAGTCATCCATCAACTCGGCATCATCCCCAAATCTCACACAAAACAACATACCATTCTACTGATTTAATAAAAGTAGAATTAAATCTAATTTCAGAGTAACTACTGTGATAAATGATGTACAAGAGATAAAATACAATGAAGACATAAGAAATAAAGCATGTGCAATATAAAACCCTAAGAAAGAGAGGGAGATAAAAAGACTTAGCTGATTTCTGAATGAACTAGAAGTGATCTAGGATCAATGTGACTACACCGAGTCATTAGGCACCCGTCTGTATAAGTGATGCCATATTCTCGTTACACCAGACTACTGATATGATGTAGTAGATGCTTATTTATAAATCAAGTACAATGTTAGAACAAAGATATTCTCTTCACTCGTGCAACTCATTTTTTTTTTCCTTGTTTCTAAAGTCTTAAGTTGGTCATATGCTACATATACTAGTCACAATTGTGATTGGAGACACTTGATACAAATCGGTCAATCGATACAAATTTCATCATGAAACAATTCCATGTAAAACCCCCTAGATGAAAACAGAGGTCCTAACATACAAATATTTATACATGATGCAGCCTAGAATTTACTATGAATAACTCAAGCACATACGTGTACACATCACTCAGCTGATACCAGTTGTAGTATAACTCTACTCAAAGCGTGCAAAGGTTCTATCTATGGAATAAAATCTTTAGATATTTAAGTATATAGAATAATTATCACTGATGAAGTTGATATCTACATGCCTCATCGTCACTGCACATACACTAGTACATAATATCATTCTTCATAATTGCATAATCCAAATCCTTATATATCCACTAGAGAACATGTTGGTTCTCAAATTAGTCTAGACCACATTTGTCCTATGATAATTCTTAATTTTGCACGCTACAAGAACAAGTTTTCTATCTCCCCGTATTGATGTCATGAATGCCATTTTTCCATCCAATATGGTTGTCATGATTCATTCCCTTCCTATGTTGAGGATCACATAAAGGTCCAAAATTACATTATATCAATATCTCCATGAGTTATCTACACGTCAAAATGTCTGTAACTTGGACGAATAATTCACCACACTTTTTCTATGTAAATCAATACATATTGATAGGAGTCAGGGACTTGCCCTGTCACCTACCCACACACTGTCTCAAATATAGGTCACAAACTAATAATATCCATACACCTTTAAAATAGTATGTAAAACATGTTTGGTGATCTAATAATATATTTCCTAAATAGTCTGACTTCCAAGTGAAGAAGGATCCTATTATTTGGGCGCAACTGGTAAACTTCCTGCATTTTACGGTTTGATGGGTGTCACTTATTCCCGACAAAATACCATATCTCTGCATCTGTGCACAATGTGATTCATCTCCTATGTGTGCTCCACATGTTATCTCCAGTGGGGATTCTTTATCCACAAAATGGATGAGGTCCTGATCCAAAGTGTTCTGACGAGCCATTTTCTTGTGGAGGATCTGACGCTCCCGTGCCTTAGAAATTCACCTTTTGGTTTATCCTTGGACTTGCATTATTTAGAGACACATGGAGGTTTTCACTCCCTTTCCCAGACTTAGAGAAAAATTTTATGTCTGCCGGTACATTTTTGGCATACCATGGAGATATGGAGGCCTTGTAATATCATTATGAATTATTTATTATCAGGGTGGATATAATATTAACATAAGGTAGAAACACATTTTAAGAGTGAAATACATGACGTGGCTTCCGTCTGCTTCGCTCTGAGAACATAGTAAACTAATAATTCAAGGCAATTTTGATTGAAGGCATGGGACATGTGGCTTGACCGCGCTCCTTTGGGGACATGATGAATAACATGTTTATATTGAAGTAGCTATAATGGAGGATACTGTTTTAATAGTCAAACATAATCAAGAATGTGTCTTACTCTGCGCAATAAATTGGACTTCTTCATGACGGCCAAGTTACAAATCAATGTCACTAGACCCTGGACAGATGAGCTACAAAGTACAGATAAATTAAGATTTCTGGTAACAAATGACTTGTGTAGACTCAAATACATGGTGAATCGGTGCTCATTTGGGGTCTCTACTAATGGGGACCATCTCAATGAGTGCTCCATTATGAACATGTGGAGGATCTTGTTTTCTCCTTTTTTGTTGATAACTTTTTCAATGGCCATACATGGCACCATTGAAGACTTGGGTTCAAGGGCACTATGGTGTGGCCGTCAAACTTGTTGAGTAAACTTGCCCCTATAGTTCTCCTTTGATAAAGTATTACACCAGTGGATAATATATTACTTAGAGAGTGGTTATCAAATAGAGTGAGAGAGTGTTATGGAATAATCTATCTCATGGTTGTTGTTAATACATGAAGTTAGTTTTATCTGAGATAAATATAGAATAGGAGTCTAGGGGAAGTAGCAGTAATTAGGAAACTAATTTGGTCGTTGAAACATCATGTTCAAGATTAAAAAATTGATTTTCCTTTTTATTCTTAGAAATTGTTTGCCATGGTTAATGAATTCTTTTACATTAATTTGTGGTTCTAAGGATTAGATTCTAAGGTCGTTTATTGTGAGGTTAGAATTACTCAGAGGGATTGCAAAGAGAGAGAGAGATTACCGGAGAAGATACTAATGCAGGGAAAAATTGTAGAAGAACAGAGAGGGAGATAGAGATGAGAGATGATGAGAGATGCAGGTGCAATAGGTGTTGCTATAGATGAAGCAACTAGAATTAGGTCACAACTCCCCCTTTGTCCCTGGACATACAAGCACCCTTTGTTAGATTAAGCTAGCCATAACCCTCTTCACCCCACTGTATCAGTTAATCTACATTGATGGAACTAAAATTAAAGCAAAATCCTCGCTATATTTGCTATTTGAATAATATCTGACACAAGGACAGTTCACTTAGACACCTGACCAAGCTAACTCAACCTAGGACCTATTCCTAGCAAGTTACCATAACTAAGGATGAATCTGAAAAAGCAAGAGAGGTCAAAGAAGAAGGAATGCCTGTGAGAGAAGAAGTTCCCTCTAACCACATTCTCGCAGGCTTACAAGAAGCTCCCAGTTCATATTATCTTGTTTGTATATGAAAGTAAAGAACAATCAGAGATTGAGATGGAAGCAATCGGGATGTGATCTGAATGGTAAAATAATTAATTATTACCTGAGATAACCAATTGAAGTGATGCCTTGAGACGACTGAAAATGAAGAAAATCCCCTAGTACAAATCACTTTTTGAAGCCAGAGTAAACATGTGGAGAAGTAAGATGAGATGAAAGAAACTTTTGAGGAGACCCTAAGAGTCTATATATTTTTCATCTAAATTTTTGTGTGACTTGTGAATGTACAATTTTTCAAAGCATTGAGGAGGTAAAAGTGGATGAGTAAGAAATAAAGCTCAAAGAGATAAGACTTCTTTCAGAGAGCCAATTGATAAGCGTAAGAACTAACATCCTCATCTTGGATATTGAGGATCTTCTCCTGTAGATCCTTCCCAGCCACATTCTGATCTATCTAAGATGAAAGAGAGAGATGAACATGCAGCCCATGTAGAAGACATGTCTTTAGTTGGTGGATTACTTGCAGCCTTCAAGACCCATCATCAACACCTCCATTCTTCACAAATAAGGAGATTCAGAGGTGCAACATCCAACTAAAAGAACAAGAACTAATAAGACTCATTCCTAATTCAGAACTTTCATATTCTATCCACTAGGGGAGTTTATGATGCATTGGATCATCATTGCATCCCTATTGAATAGTAGATTTTATGGACATCTTGTAGCTTTATCATTGAAAGAGGTTATTAAGTATCATTTTTTATAGTTATTAATCATAAATTAATGTAATAAGGTCACCCAAGGACCTCATCCTGATGTAAACCATGGTGCTTTGTGTCACCCGAAGTCTAGGTCCCCTCACTTCACATTTCTGGTCCATGATATGACTCACTAATTAGGATTTTCATAAAAACCTAGTTAGAACTACTTCCTTTATAGACTTATGAAAGGGAACGTCATCTTAATGCTCTGGAGTTACCTTTAGAGGTTTATCATACAATTGGAATCATATTTGCTAGGAGGATAAGGAAAATCCTTGAGGTATCAATAAGAACGAATTTATATAAATTGGTAATTCTCGTCCTCAAACTTGGATATCAACTTGTTACCATGAAGTTAGATACATTTTCATGAACGGGGTAAATATTTCTGCTATGTTTGTTTGATACCATGTATTAGGTGACCCATGACTATGTGTGTAAGGTGGTGTAGAAGTATCACTTATAACCAATTAATGTGGTTAAATCCTAGAACAAGGAAGATACACAACCTGGAATGCCTTACATGGTAGGTAAGATTCTACTGTGGACCTTTAGTCTCATGAGATCACTATTAATGGATAAGATTAATAGGACTTCATAGTGATTGTATGAACCATATGACCTTTTCCAGGAAAGTGTCATTTTCAACGCATGGAAACAATGGATCTATGTAAAGTATCATTTGTAAAAGTTATTAAACTTAGTGTCTTAGAGAATAAATGTGCACCTTAGGCTCTGGTACAATGCTTATTGGAAGGGTTCAACAAAATTGAGAGGTCATATATCCTCTTAAAGATGTTTGAGATGGAGTATAAACTATGAGTAGAGTGACCCTTGCCTTCTCAATAAGAACCAAATGCTTTGTTAAAGTCTTGTCCATGACTTAAAAGCAAAAAAAAAGATGACTCCCTCTAGAAAGACATCTTCCAAAATAAGCGATTCACCTTGGGTTTGTGTAACCATATATAGGGTTTTCCAATATAAAAGATGAGCATAAATTAAAATGGACATCTTCTGAAAATGAAATAAAATTGTCTACTACAAGTAGACTGCTGAGTTGAAGGACAGTATAATTGTGAAGATTGAGGAGAAAATACCAAGTTGGAAGACAATAAATTTTAAAAACACAGTTAAAATCTTGTAACCTTATCAGTTAACAACACAATTTGAGGAATAATCAACATAATGAGTCAAACCTCACTAAGAAGAACCTGTTATAGATGATATAAAAGGATGGGAGACAAGTGTTGGAGGAAAAAAAAAATAATTTAAGCTTCCCAAGACTCGTAAAGAGAGTTTATTTATGATAGATCTATAAGTGAGAAAACTAGCCCCAAAATATAGAAAAGTGAGAATGTGTTAGAGTGAAGAAAAAGGAAGTTAGGATATACTTTTCATCATGAAAGACTTGAATGAATGTGCATCATATTAAATGATAAAGGCATAATATGGTGTGAAGTTAGGAATAGGGTACATAGGAAAATTAAGAAAACAAGTGTTCCCTCTAACAACAGTAGATCACAGTTATTGAAATTCTTATTATTTCAAATGTAGGTAATGATCAAGCAATCCATGTGGTATTAGGAGAAGAACTAGGAAGTATATATGAATGTCTTACAAATCAAGAGTTTATGAGGAGCCAAGGACAGAAGTCTTGAGATTGATACCAAAAGATAAGTATATATCAATAGATTAACCTAGAACATCTATTAAGTCTTGGTGGTGTTGGTCCCATTATTGAGTTTGCATAATGTGCCTTGTTTTTCCATGACCGAATATGCTCACAAAAATTTCATTTTTTGATTTCATGGTCTGCAGTTCACATTTTCCAACTGAATACCTTCGTAACTTCCCTCAATGTTGTTATTTTACCCTAAATTGAAGTAAAATCCAAGTTTCCCCCCCTGTTTGTGCCCTGATTTATTCATTTTCATGGGTTGTACCATTTTCTCCTTTTCCAAATCGTGAAAGAGTTTAAAATTGATTCAAATCCTGAATTCGTGCAAGATTTTTCCCAATCCCAAGGTCGCAAATGATGTCAAAAAATGATTCAATGGGTTTAAAACCATGAAGAATCCTTCCCTCCTTGTCAAAAAATTTTTAGTTTCTAGGGCATCTTCTGCATTTTTTTGCATGTATTGACAGTCGTATGGTCATTTTCTACCCATCAAATTTATCATTGCAACAGTTTATGCTGACGTGGCAGGCTCTCATTGGCCGGGATAAGGTTGAAAAAATATTATAACTTGTCATTTTTTTTGAATTTTTGGCAAAAAGAAAAATTTTGAACCGTGGCCCCGCAGTGCTATAAGGATGTGCTTACGTGGCATGATGTGATTGGTTGAAGGAGTGGCATTAGGTGGCGGAAGTCACTTAGGAAATTTTTCTTCCATTTTGGAAAAATTTCTCAAAATCAAATTTTTCTCGAAGGCCCGCAGCCCAATGGCATGATGACACGTGGCACAGGAGGTCAAGCGGATGGCGAGGGTCACTTAACATTTTCTTCAATTTTTGAAAAATTCTCAAATGTCCAAAGTTTTCCCACAAATCCCGTGCACCCAATGGGAAGGTGACACGTGGCATGGGAGGATCAAGCAGGGAGGCGGTGGAGTTGAAAAAATTTTCAAATTTTTGGGCTCAAAATGTCATGGAAAATTTTGACCTGGAGGCCCGCGCCCAATGGAAGGGCGACACGTGTCCAGGGAGATCGACCGGAAGAGTGGGAACTTAGAAGAATTTGAAAGTTTTTGGTTTCAAAATGCAAAAGGAAAATATTTTCCCGAGGGCGTCCGCATCCAATAGGAAGAGGACACGTGTCCAGCGGAGCAAAGGAGAAGTGGGATGGTGCATGTTTTTTTTGGATTTTTGCCTTTGGAGGAAAAATTTCAAAGTAACATTTTGAACCAGATCTCCGCACGAATCATAGTGTGACACGTATGCATGGGAATGAATGTGGAGGCATGGAGGTTTGGAGAAATTTAAAAATCAAGTTTTTAAACTTCACTTCACAAGGTAAAAAGAAAATTTGGGGCCAATCTCCTTTTGCCACCAATGAAAGAGGGACACGTGTCCAATGAGATGGCAGGAGATGTTTGGAGCACGCGGAGAGAAGTTGAAAATTTTTTCCAAATTTTAGGTGAAAAATCTGAAAGTGAAAAATAAACCCACAGAAAAATTTGAGGGTCATCTCTTCGATCCAATAGGACAGCGACACGTGACATGTTTCAGAAGGGAAAGGAAAAAGCACGGGCCCGCATGAGATTTTGTGCTCGTGGAGGAATGAAGGTAAATTTGGTGAGTCGGCTCTGTATCCAATGGAAGAGTGACACGTGGTAGAGAAACAACGAGCGTTCAGAGGCGTGGAACATTTTGAGAAAAATTTCCTTTTCTCAAAAAAGTGGAAAATTTGTCAAATTTTGGCCCGCGATTTTCAACAGGGTCCACAGGAGGACACGTGGCGCATCCAGGGGCTTACGGGGAAAATTTTCAAAATTTTCCCAAGGTCAGAAAAGGTTTAAAATGCATTTTTAGGATTGGGGGCCCACCCCAATCGTATTTGGACACGTGTCCCACCCCATCCAAAGAAAAAGAGGAAGAATATTCAAGATATCATCTGACACATGGAGGGTGGAATTTTAAAGTTGATTTTAATCAACGGTAGCTGTGCATTTTCATTTTTTGGGTGCCATTGGAGCTCCAAGAAGTGTGGAATCATCATTTTTGCACCAAAACACATGAAATTTTATATGAATCTACATCCCTTCAGCCTTCTAAACATAATGGCATCATTTATTTGAGCTGATTCGGTGCCCTATAGTGTTTTTCATGAAATATTTTCCTCAGCCCGTGAAAAACACGTGAAAGGTGAAAGTAAAAAGTTGCAGAGTTAAAAATGGTAAGGGAAAAAGGTGAAAAATGATTGCAAATGCATGCTGGCATGGTGGAATGCCAAAAACGTGACCCTAGGATGGATAAGGATCTGAGTTCATGTAATATTTTAAAATATTTGTGCATCTCTGGCATTTGGTGAGCTGTTTCACAGTTTTATATCATTTTTCATCAAATGGATAGGGTTTTGTAACAAATTTGATCCCTTTGGCATATTATTTGCTTGGGATGCAAGGATCCAAGTTGGCATAGGGTATATCATGTAGTTTGGAAGAATTTTTGTAAATCTGTTGAGAATTTTGGAGAAGGAGAGAAGAATTTTCACAGGGAAAACTGGAAGAAGTCCATTTCCTTTTTGAGAAACTACCTGAGAGCCATTTTGATTCCAGTTTGCATCAAATGTTCATCATGTTGAGTTGGTTTCAGCTGTAAAGCCATCAAAAAGCTTTGAGATTGTCTAAATAACATTCCCTTGCTGATATATTTGATCAAATTCTTGGATTAACTAGTTTTATCTCTTGGCAAAGCTTGCATGCACTTGTATTTCAGTATGTTTTCAATTTGTGTTTTATGCTCATGTTGCAATCTTTTGTTTGGGATATTTATTGGTCATGCATGGTCTCATTTCTTGTAGAGGGTTTGAAGGCATCTGTAATCTTCCATTCAGAAGAGCATTCATTTGAGTGGAGATAAACAAATTTAAATTCATCTTACCTTCCTTGTAAATTGAGGGTGTTTGTAAACCTTTGGGTGTACCTTAGGACATGATCTAACAAGGGGTTCTGAATGCTTTATTGATATTTTTCTTCAAGCCTTTGTGGTAGGTTATCAAATTTTGTATGGAATAGTGCAGATTTGGGCATCCATATGTGCACACATCCTGGTTGAAAGAGCACTTCAAATTCATTGAAATATCTCTATTGTTTAGGTGTTGTAACTCTTTTGCAAGGTTTCCCAAAGAAGGTGATGACTCCTAACTACTCTTGTCCCAACATCTCTCATCAGAATTTCACTTTAAAATAACTCATCCTACCTACAATACCCCTGCATCTACATTGTGTGTCCACAAAATAATTCAATCCTTTCACAAAAATGCACAAAGTTGATCAGGGTTTTATCATGTCTTTAGCAGCTCTAGCTTTGTTTTGAGAACATTTCCATCATTTAGTAGTGACAGCTCCTTTGAGTTTGGATAATGGATATTTGATCATGTTTTCACAAAGCCTCCTCCACATCATACACAAAATACAAGGATATCTCCATCTCCTTACCATATAGGGGCTGCAATATAGGTTCTCTTACCTTGGTTGATAGGCACAATCTAAAATAGTGAGGGTTAGATCAAAACCCTTATGAAGGTGCTATCCACTCCCTCAATTTTTGAATGCAAACAAGTAGATAGGTGTGATCCCCAGCTACAAATGACATATAAAACATCTATCTATCCTTGAGTGTCTTGTGCAGATTCATGATGTTGTTCAAGTTGTGAAGGAGATTAAATCTGGATACCAACACCCGAGTGGCGCCATTGCCGGGGAATTCTTGCAATTTCTTGGTGGTTTTGAAGTACTTGAAAGGTTTGAGCATTTGTGTGATCAAGTATTTGAGCTGTTACATTCTTGAGATATCATTTCATACTTCAGATCTGGATGTTTTGGGTAAGAAAGACTTCAAACTCAGCCTGCTCTCCTCATCTACCAGTAGTTTATATGATTTGGATGCACTGTTTTTGGTTGAATTAAGAAGAAGAAAATATGATTTGTAAATCCCTACAAGTTTTCAGTATAGCATGCATTTGACAGAATATTTTTTAGTGCTTTCTTGCACAACTAAGGTGAAAATCCTTGGTGGCGACTCCATGCTGTTGGGATCTTGAAATACCAGTTGTCTAACACATTTTTATCATTTGAAACTTGTTGTTTAAATCTGTCAAACTGGAGGGAAGGAGATCCCTCTTCATCAAGGACTCTTCTAAGAAGTTTCTCACTGAATCAAGAAGCTCAGAACTAGAAGGAAGAAGAGTGTGGAAAGTGGTTGGTGATTTGGTTGCAAGGAAAGGAATCCCCATAGTTGAATTTGAAGGAGAGCAGCCTGTCATTGAAGATTATAATTCCTCTTCAAGTAGATCTGATTCAGGAAATCTTCTTGCTGATTTTCATTCTCCATCAGGTGAGGGACCTTCTTGTGTATTTAAAAAACTTTCTCCTAAATCTGCTCCTGTGGTTTCTAAGTTTGCTAAAGTCTATCAAGAGAGAGAGCCTTTGGGGGGTTGTCATTTTGAAGATCATTCATCTATTCCAATCAGACCCATTATTACTCCTCATCAGCTTGTTTCACCTCCAAGATCACCCCCACCAAACAATATGGCTCAACCTAGACCTCCATTTGTTGTAAACACCTTTGGTCCTATAAATTTTGGAGGAATGGATGGTTATCCAAATGTTGTCCCACAGGATGTGAGAAATAGGTTACCAAAATTCCAAGGTAACAACGCCATAACTGGAGATCAACACCTCAAACTCTTTGTTAACATGATGGAAGACTTTGAAATAGAATTTGAGGATGTGTATATCAAGTTGTTTATCCATACACTTGAGGAAGATGCAAGAGATTGGTATAAAGCTCTGCCTGATAACTCTATTGATTCATGGACTGAGATGAGTAATGCATTCAGATTACAATATGGAGACAAAACAGATCCAAGGTTCCTTCTATCTGAGTTTGAGAACATCAAGAAGAACCCTAATGAGACCGTTCATGATTTCAATACAAGATTTAATAAGACATTGAGAAGGCTACCTGTAATTTTGAGGCCTTGTGATGAATCTTGCTTGATCAAATATGCAGATGCATTTGATAAAAAGGTAGCCTATTACTTGAGAGACAAAAATCCTACAAACTTGAGGCAAGCTTTCACCATGGCACTTCAAATTGAAAATAATATTAAAGCTATTGGTAAACCACTTAAGAGGGATGGTGTGAAGCTGATAAACCCTGAGAAGCCTCAAGCTAGCAAGGGTGCTGATTTGGAAGATGTTGTCAAGACTTTGGCAGGGGCTGTCAAAGAAATTTCCTACAAATTAGCCCAGGATGAGAAAGGAATTGGGAAAAGTTCACAAGGACAGCAAAGAACTCAAAACCATGATAGATTTGGCAATCATCCTAGGGGTGATCAAAGACAAGATGATAGAGGTAAAGGGCCTATTGGATCTGCAAATAGACAACCCCAAGCACGTGAAAATAGAGTGGTGCCTGACCCTCTGACTGCAAGAGTTGTTGCTGATATGGATTGGTGTGACAGATGTTTTCTTCCTCATCCACCATGTGAAATGGACCAGCAAGATATTAATGATGATAATGAGAATGAAATGGATGATGAAATTTGTATGATGGGAAGCTCTTCAGGCTCACAACAAGCAACAACATCAACAGATGTGATAAGTGCAAGGACTGCTGCAACCTTTTGGGATTGCATAAAGAGGGTACCATTTCTTTCTCTTCCTCAAGGTCATGATGTAGATGTAGTTCAGGATTTTGAAATTCCTAATAATGACTTTGAATATCTAAGGGCTTTAATGATCAAGAAGTATGATGGTGGTATTCCTTCGGAGGAAGATAGACAATTGTTAATGAACGTTGTGGTTGGTCAAGAAAAAGAGTACAATACTAGAAGTAAAGTTGTTAGAGGAGCTGGTCCTCAAGCCAAGCCAAAGACACCCTTGCTCACAAGCATTCCCAAAGATAATCCTAGAAGAGAAACAATTGCTAAGAACCCTGTTGTCCCATGCAAAAATATCAGTCCTCTCCATGCCCAGGCTGCCAAGAATACTTCTCCATCTGATGAACCTTCTTGTTTCCCTTCCAATGTTGTTTTGCCAAAGAATGTTCCATATGATATAGCCTAGGTATTGAGCCAAATTAAAGTGAGTGTTCCCATTATTGAATTGCTTAGAATTCCTGAACACAAGAAAAGAGCTTTTGAATACTTGGGATTGAAGGAAGAAAAGATTTTACCCAACAGAAATGTGAATGTTGTTGAGAATCCTCTTCAAAGCATTGCTGGCCCTGAAACACCACCACCAATGGAAGATCTTGGAGAGGCACCTGAAGTGTATTTGGGGACATCCTTGGTTGATTCCCAATTGAATGTTGATCCATTCTTCACAACTTTTCTCATAAAAGGTAGGTTGCTTCACAATTGCATGTTTGATTCCGGTGCATCATGTAATGTTATGCCTCTAGAAGTTATGAATGAGTTGGATATCAAGGTGACAACAGCATATGGGAAGTGTACAGCCATGGATTCAAGGGAAGTGCTAGTTGTTGGATGTGTGAAGGGTTTAGTAGTGCAACTTGCAGCCTATCCGAGTAAGAATTTAAAACTTGATGTTGTAATTGTTGACTGCCCTGCCAAATGGGGTATGCTTTTGTCAAGGAAGTGGGCTGCAAGTGTTGGTGGTAGTGTTCAAATGGACATGTCCTATGCCACCATTCCCATTGAGGGCAGCCTTGTCAAACTCTATGGTGAAAAGAAGATGTTACACTTGATTGAAGATCCCAACAATGCTTCTTATGAAGTGTTGTTTGCTGATGTAGATGTTGACAATTTCATTGGTTTTGCTGATGGAAAAGAGAATAAGATGGATAAATCAGAGTGCCTTGGTATGGTAGGTTCTCCATGGACATTACTATTTGATGGAGCTTGCTCCAAAGTTGGAAATGGTGCTGGTATAGTGTTGGTTTCCCCTAGTTTAGAAGAGTTTCCTTTTTCCTTCAAGCTCAATTTTGAATGTACTAACAACATTGCTGAGTATGAGGCATTATTATTGGGATTAAGGATTGCATGGAAGTATGGAGTAAAGGATATTGTTGCTAAAGGAGATTCAGAGCTGGTTGTCAAGCAAGTAAGAAAGTTATATGCCACAAAAAATCAGCGTATGAAACAATATAAGCATGTTGTTTGGGACTTGATTGAAATGTTTGATTCCTTTAACATTGTTTACCATGATAGAAGTCTTAATGCTGCTGCTGATAAGCTGGCTGTTCTTGGTTCTAAATTTGATAATTGCACCATTTCACCTTTTTGTGAATATGATGTTGAAGTGCTAACAAGGCCAGTTGTCCCGGATAATGTGAAACATTGGCAGATTTTTGATGATGATGCACAAGTGTTGAGATTCTTACAATGCCAAGGAGAGTTTTTTGGTCAGAATATTGATTGGGAACCAATGGTATGCATGAATGAAGGTAGAGAAACTTTTTTTGACAAGGATATTATACAATTGAAAACAAATACCATTCCTAAGGGTCTTGTTGCACTTGAATCCAATTTTAGCAATGCTGATTGCATCGTTAATAGAAAGATGTCTGCTTCAAGGGATGTGGAAGAGCACAACTTGGGAACTAAAGACAAACCAAGGAAGATCTGGTTGGGTAGTCATCTCAACAAAGAAGAAAAATAGTCCTATGCCCAACTTTTAAAGAAATATCAAGACTGCCTTGCTTGGTCTTATTCAGAGTTGAAGGCATATAGAGAAGATTTATTTCAGCATGAGATCCCTCTTGAGGCTAAAACCAAACCATTTAGACAAAAAAAAAGGCCTATTAACCCACTAATTTCCATGAAAATGCAAGAAGAGTTGAAGAAATTGAGAGATGGTGGCATCATTCAGCCTACTAGATACTCTTCTTGGGTTGCCAACCTTGTGCCAGTTAGAAAGAAGAACAAAGATATCAGACTTTGTGTGGATTTTAGGAATCTAAAAAAAGCATCTATGAAGGACAACTATCCTTTTCCAAACATGGAGAATATGTTGCAGCTTGTAACAGGGTCAGAAATGCTTTCTACTTTGGATGGTTTCTCCAGATACAATCAAGTAGTTGTCAAAGAATCAGAAAGACTTAAGACAACCTTCACTACTCCTTGGGGGACTTATGTTTTTGTAAGGATGCCTTTTGGATTGATGAATGCTGGTGCTACTTTTCAAAGGGAAATGGATGTTGCTTTTGCTGGTTATATCAATGAATTTATTGCAGTTTATCAAGATGATGTGACTGTTTTTTCAAGACAGCGAGCAGACCATCTGCAACACCTAGAGAAGATGCTGATCAAATGTAGAGAGTATGGCATTTCACTTAATCCAAAGAAGTGTCATTTTGGCGTGCAAAAGGCCAAGTTGTTGGGACATATTGTATCTAAAGAAGGTGTTATGATAGACCCTGAGAGAGTGGAAGCAATCAACAAGGTGCCTATTCCAAGAACCAAGAAAGGTATCCAATCTTTCTTTGGCCAAATCAATTTCATTAGAAGGTTTGTCTCCAATTTTGCTGAGTTAACTCTTCCAATCACAAGCATGCTAAGAAAGGATCAAGTTATTAAGTGGGAAAAGGCTGCCATCCAAGCTTTTGAAGGAATAAAGGATGCACTCAAGCATGCACCCATTTTGGCAGCTCCAAACTATAAGATGCCTTTCCAAATCTTCTCTTTTGCATCTGAATTTACTATTGCTTTAGTTTTGCTACAAAAGGATGAAAATGGAGCTGAGAGGCCTATTGCTTTCTTTAGCAAGGCTTTACAAGCAGCTGAATTGAGGTACACAATTATGGAGAAACAATCATTTGCATTAGTAAAAGCAACAAAGATTTTCAGGCCCTACATTTTGAGTTCAAAGGTTGTTGCTTATGTTCCCCACACCATGGTTAAAGACATCTTATCTGACATGGAGATATCAAGCAAGAGATGTAGATGGGTTAAAAAATTACAAGAGTATGATATGGATATCCAAACAACAAAGCTGGTAAGAGGTTTAGGTCTTTCCAAACTCATGGCTGAGAGTAATTTGCAGAATGTAGAAGTGAATCAGCTAGGGGAAGAAAGGGCAGATCTCCTTGACAAATTGATGAATTCTGAGTGGTATAAGGATGTGGTCTATTACCTCAAGCACTTATGTTGTCCCAGTCACTTAAATAAAAATTAGAAAAGAGCCCTCAAGCTGGCTTCTCAGAAATATGTCATAATAGACCTTGGGCTGGCTTGGAAGAACCCTGAAGGTGTCCTCTTGAAATGCATAACTGAAGATGAAGCTCCCAAGTTGATTGCTGATTTCCATGGGGGAGTTTGTGGAGGACATTTTTCTGGGAGAGTGACAACACATAAGATTTTAAGAGCTGGTTATTGGTGGCCAACTCTTTTTAAAGATGCAAACCGGCTAGTTAGAAGGTGTGATAAGTGCCAACATTTTTCAGGAAGATTGAAAGCTTCAGGTTCCCTTCCTTTGCAGCCTGTATCAGTTGAAGCTCCTTTCAAACAATGGGGAATGGATTTTATTGGTGAGATTTCAGATCCTTCTAGTGCTGGTTACAAATGGATCCTTGTAGCAACTGATTATTTTACAAAATGGGTTGAGGCAATTCCATCTAGAAAGGCAACACACCAAGTGGTAATGGATTTCTTGCTGAATCATATCATATGCAGATTTGGGGTTCTAGTTAAGATTGTGTCTGATAATGCTATGTGTTTTAGAGCCAAGCCTTTGATGGCAATGTGCAATGAATATGGGATAAATCTGACCTATTCTTCAAATTACAACCCACAAGGGAATGGGCAAGCTGAATCAAGTAACAAGAACTTGCTCAAGATCATTAGAAGAACCTTGGAAATCAACAAGAAGAAGTGGGGAGAATAGTTGAAATTTGTAGTTTGGGCTGATAGGATAACTCCAAAAAGAGAAACTGGTAAAATTCCATTTGAACTGGTGTATGGAACTCAGGATTTGCTACCATTACACCTGCAATTATCCACTTTTCAGTTTTCTCAGCAATTGGAAGATCAAGAACATGGCCCATATGAATCAAGAATCAATCAGATCATTGAGTTGGATGAAGAAAGGAGAGCTTCTCATCAAAGGCATGTTAGGTTTAGGGAGAAATTGAAGAAGTTGTTTGATAAGAAGGTCACCCCTAGAGCTTTCAGTGTTGGAGATCTGGTTTTGCTGTGGGATAGTAGGCATGAAGACAAGGGTAAGCATGGCAAGTTTGATGCTCTATGGATGGGCCCTTATGCCATTGATATCAGGATTGGAGAAAATACATTTTTTCTCAAGGATTTGGATGGGGATTTGCTGGAGCTACCGGTTAATGGTAGACATTTAAAACATTTCTTGGATTAAATCCCCATGGGAGGTATGCACAAGTTGTACATTTTGTATAGCCCTTGTTGTTGTTTTGTCTTTTCCTTTTTCTTACTATTTTTGGCTTGTGGTTTTCCCTTTTGTCCTTGGCAACCATTGTTGGTGTGGTTTTCTCGGTCTGTTTTTGGTGGAAATTCTAGTTTTTAGGGCTTCTCTGCATGTTTTGACTCCTTCCCCAATGGATTTTTGGCACTTGGTCTACGTCTTATTCTTGTGGAACTCACTGCGAGTGCCCATCCCCAGGAAAGAGCCAATGTTGGTCCCATTATTGAGTTTGCATAATGTGCCTTGTTTTTTCATGACCGAATATGCCCACAAACATTTCATTTTTTTTATTTCATGGTCTACAGTTCACATTTTCCAACTGAATACCTTCAGAAAATGCCCTCAACGTTGTTATTCTACCCTAAATTGAAGTAAAATCCAAGTTTTTCCCCCCCATTTGTGCCCTGATTTATTCATTTTCATGGGTGTACCATTTTCTCCTTTGCCAAATCGTGAAAGAGTTCGAAATTGATCAAATCCTGAATTCATGCAAGCTTTTTCCCAATCCCAAGGTTGCAAGTGATGTCAAAAAATGATTCAGTGGGTTTAAAAATGAAGAAGTCTACCCTCCTTGTCAAAATTTTCAATTTTTAGGGCATCTTCTACATTTTTTTTGATGTATTGACAGTCGTACGGGTATGTTTTACCCGTCAAGTTTATCATTGCAACTTTATGCTAACGTGGCAGTCTCTCATTGGCCGGGGAAGGTCGAAAGAATATTATAACTTGTTGTTTTTTTGAATTTTTGGCAAAAAGATAATTTTTCCCCGCGGCCCCGCAGTACTACAGGGATGTGCTTACGTGGCACAATGAGATTGGTCAAGGAGTGGTGGGTGGCGGAAGTCACTTAGGAAATCTTTCTTCCATTTTGGAAAAATTTCTCAAAATCAAATTTTTCCCGAAGGCCCACAGCGAATGGCATGATGACACGTGTCACAGGAAGGTCAGGCATGGTAGGGTTCACTTAAATTTTCTTCAATTTTTGAAAAATTCTCAAATGTCGAATTTTCCCGCAAATCTGTGCCCAATGGGAAGGTGACACATGGCATGGGAGGATCAAATGGTCAATGGTGGATTTAAAATTTTTTCAAATTTTTGGGCTCAAATTGTCATGGAAAATTTCGACCTGGAGGCCCGTGCCCAATGGAAGGGCAACATGTGTCCAGGGAGATCGACCGGAAGAGTGGGAACTTAGAAAAATTTGAAAATTTTTGGCTTCAAAATGCAAAAGGAAAAATTTGGTCCCAAGAAATGCCAGTACATCCAATAGGAAGAGGACACAGTGTCCACGGAGCAAAGCAGAAGTGGGATGGTGAATCTATTTTTTTTTGAATTTTTGCCTTTGGAGGAAAATTTTCAAAGTAACATTTTGAACCAGATCTCCGCTTGAATCACAGTGAAACATGTATGCAATTCTGATGAATGTGGAAGGGGCAGAGGTTTGGAGAAATTTGAAGTTTTTAAACTTCACTTCACAAGGTAAAAACAAATTTTGGGCCAATGAAATCCCACCACCTTGTGAAAAAGGAACACGTGTCAAATGGCAGGAGATGTAGATAGCACGACGGAGAGAAAGAATTTTTTTTTCCAAATTTTAGCGAAAAATATCAAAGTGAAAAATAAACCCGCAGAAAAATTTGAGGTTGTCTCTGATTCCAATAAGACAGTGACATGTGGTATGTTTCAGAATAAAAAGGAAAAAGCATGGGCCCACACGAGATTTTGTGCTCAAAGGAACTGAAGGATAAATTTGGTTAATTTTACTTGGCTCCGTATCCAATTTGGAGAGCCACATGTGGCAGAGAAACATACGGGCATTCGGGGGCGAGAAGATATTTTGAGAAATTTTCCTTTTCTCAAAAAAGGGATAAAATTCATCATTTTGGTCCAATTTTCAATGTCAGGGTTCAAAATCTTTAGGAGGACATTCGTGGCACATCCAGGGGCTCTTGGGGAAAATTTTCAAAATTTTCCCATATGGTTAGTCTTTTAAAAGGGTTCAAAATGCATTTTTAAAAGGATTGGGGGCCCGCCCCAATCGTATTTGGACACATGTCCCACCTTATCCAAACACAAAGAGGAAGAATATTCAAGATATCATCTGACACATGGAGGGTGGAATTTTAAAGTTGATTTTAATCAACAGCAACTGTGCATTTTCATTTTTTGGGCGCCATTGAAGCTCCAAGAAGTGTGGAATAGTCATTTTTGCACTGAAACACATGAAATTTTATATGAATCTACATCCCTTCGACCTTTTGAACATAATGGAATCATTTATTTGAGCTGATTTAGAGCCCTGTAGTGTTTTTCGTGAAATATTTTCCTCAGCCCGTGAAAACTACGTGAAAGGTGAAAGTAAAAAGTTGCAGAGTTAAAAATGGTGAGGGAAAAAGGTGAAAAATGATTGCCAATGCATGTTGGTAAGGTGGAATGCCAAAAACATGACCCTGGGATGGATAAGGATTCAAGTTCATGCAATATTTTAAAATATTTGTGCACCTATGGCATTTGGAGAGCTATTTCACAGTTTTATATCATTTTTCATCAAATGGATAGGGTTTTGTAAAAAAAATTATCCCTTTGGCATATTCTTTCTCAACATGCAAGGATCCAAGTTGGCATAGGGTATATCATGTAGTTTGGAAAATTTTTGTAGGTCTGTTGAGAATTTTGGAGGAGGAGAGAAGAATTTTCACAGGGAAAACTAGAAGAAGTCCATTTCCTTTTTGAGAAACTACCTAAGAGCCATTTTGATTCCAATTTTCATCAAATGTTCATCATGTTGAGTTGGTTTCAGTTGTAAAGCCATCAAAAAGCTTTGAGATTGTCTAAATAACATTCCCTTGCTGATATATTTGATCAAATTCTTGGATTAACTTGTTTTATCTCTTGGCAAAGCTTGCATACACTTGTATTTCAGTATGTTTTCAATTTGTGTTTAGCATGCTCATGTTGCAATCTTGTGTTTGGGATCTTTATTGGTCATACATGGTCTCATTTCTTGTAGAGGGTTTGAAGGCATTATGAAATCTTCCATTTAGAAGAGAAGATCATTTGAGTGGAGAAAACAAATTTAAATTCATCTTACCTTCCTTGTAAATTGAGGGTGTTTGTAAACCTTTGGGTGTACCTTAGGACATGATCTAACAAGGGGTTCAAATGCTTTATTGATATTTTTCTTCAAGCCTTTGTGGTAGGTTATCAAATTTTGTATGGAATAGTGCAGATTTGGGCATCCATATGTGCACACATCCTGGTTGAAAGAGCACTTCAAATTCTCAAATATCTCTATTGTTTAGGGGTTGTAATTATTTTTCAAGGTTTCCCAAAGAAGGTGATGACTCCTAACTAATCTTGTCCCAACATCTCTCACCATAATTTCACTTTAAAATAACTCATCCTACCTACAATACCCCTGCATTGCATGTGTTTGTCCACAAAAGAATTCAATCCTTTCACAAAAATGCACAAAGTTGATCAGGGTTTTATCATGTCTTTAGCAACTCTAGCTTTGTTTTGAGAACATTTCCATCATTTAGTAGTGACAGCTCCTTTGAGTTTGGATAATGGATATTTGATCATGTTTTCACAAAGCCTCCTCCACATCATACACAAAATACAAGGATATCCTTAATCTCCTTACCATATAGGGGCTGCAATATAGGTTCTCTTACCTTGGTTAATAGGAACAATCTAAAATAGTGAGGGTTAGATCAAAACCCTCATTGAAGGTGCTATCCACTCCCTCAATTCTTGAATGCAAACAAGTAGATAGGTGTATCCCTAGCTATAAATGACATATAATACACCTATCTATCCTTTAGTGTCTTGTGCAGATTCATGATGTTGTTCAAGTTGTGAAGGAGATTAAATCTAGATACCAACAGGTCTTTCACAAAATGCAACTTTCATGTAAATAAAAATATGCCTTTCCGGGATTATGTAAATACACTCCAAGGGAATGGGGCAATAGGAGGTTCACCGGCCTATTCATCTCCAAAATGATTCATCAATCCATCCAAATAGCCATTTACATCACATATTCACTTAGATTCCATCTTCTATGTACAATTCTTAGAAATCATGCCTGGTTTATTTAATCAAGCAACCTTCTTCTTCACATATTATAGCAGGATGATCCTATCATGTCTCATCATCACTGATACAAGATTATAGAAAATTTAAAATATGATGCTAAATCATTCATTTCCAGAATAATGAATACATAAATTCCAACCTATAATTCGAAGGCTTCAACCATGCCATAACTATGACTCTAGAACTACCTATAACCTATTCGTTTATGCATAACATAGGGCACAATTTTCCTTTATAAGCTTCAACCATGACCTAAAACCATAACTGGAACCAATTGAAAAGTTGACTCAATATGCCTAACAAAACCTGACTCAATCCATTTTATAACCTGACTTTGGACAATCCATGTCCTAAACTAGCTTCTTCAGAAACTCCATCAGGTTGAGTTCCACATATCACCTAATTTCTGGGGCATACCATTTAGATAAATAAGGAATTCATATCTAACATTTAATCGTCATTCTAGCACATAAAATGCATTGTCGGGTCATATACACATCAGTAAATCATGTACATTTTGTGGGACTCTTGATCATACAAACTCAGAAAAATCCCTAGTGTACCTTAATATACATTTCATAGAAATCTGATCATGACCACTCTCCAAATTTTGTGCAATAGGCCGATATATTACAAAATGTCATTGTAAAGCTTACACAAGCTGGTCTCATATATATAAAACAAATGAATGAATCAATACAAAAAATCTTCTGCACATAGGCTGGTATATGCTAAAACTATACAAAAATAACTCGTACATCCTCATTGTCTTCGACACAACTGGTATGTTAAATAATAAACTATCTTTGGCATGTAAGCATCATATCAAAAACATACTAGTATACTTGACATAATCAGGTGGCTATATCATACATCTCACCAGATGTCCTCCATCTCTATGTCACCTATACCTTGTTGGTCCAAAAATCTATCGCTTGGGCAGATATATGGATAAACGAGCCAACAGTGTGCAGGGCATAGCCCCTCTTTGAGTCAGCAAAGCGAAACTGGTTTATTGCTATTCTACCAGCAGGAACCTATGCAAGTCTCACAGATTCTGCCTTCGGGGGTTTGGGATCTCATCCCAGTAGGGTTATTTCCAACTGTGAAAAGAAAGGAATGAAAGAGAGGAGGAAGAAAGAACAGGTCCGAAGGGAGAAAAGAAATGAATTCCAAAGCAGAAAGGTCAGAAGATTTATGTTTTGGGTTGGTAGTAAACAGAGCCAAACCTACTTGCATAAATAAACAAAGCAATACTGATGAGAAAATGACAATAAAAGTAGATTTGAATCTAACAGAATAAACACACAGATCTAACATAAGAAAGTTCTGATGCACATAACACAGGTATTCAGCACAAAGTCTCAATATTTGTATTACTATTTTCTTCTGTTACAAGAAAGCTCAAAGTCTTTCTCTCCTCACTTCTATTTTCATCTAAAAAATGTCCACCACCTGAATACCACAAGTATTCCAGTATTTATAGAAGAGGAGAAGGAAAAAAGGAAAAAGGGAGCCAACAACTATTTACAAAGATATTTACAAAATATCTAAAAGTCATGTTGACTTTTTACAACTTGATGGATGACATCATCCCATGACGCAACATGGATGATGTCATCATTTGTGCCAACATACTTTAGACATTTCAACAAGAAATTCGGAGAAGAGAGAGAAGAAGAAAAAGAAGAAGAAGAAGCAGCTACTCGTCATCATCATCCTGCGGCCGAAAGGGGGTAGCCTACTTTTGATGTTGCTCAGGGGATGAGATATGGAACTGAGGGCGGTATTCCAAAAACTTGTTAATTATTGGTCCAAGTTGATCCTAAGAAGGATCCTTGTGCCTATCACTTATTGCCTCACAAGTCTCCCGCTCATCTATGAGCTTCTCTGGGAGTTTGGAAAAGTCCTTTTCCACCTCAATGAGGAACCCAACGAAGTCCCTACAGGCCAGCAGGTTGTTGATAGATTCAGTGTCAAATGTGACCTCTGGCCCCGTTCCTTGAGAAGCGATCTCCTTGAAGATTCGGATGGTTTCATCATCTGACCTTAAGGTAAAGGAAGGAGTGAGTGACCCTGGCGACATGTTGAGAACAATTCGCTCCATTTGATGCATCGCATCCAGGGCCTCTTCCTTTACTTTGTCAATATTTTCTAGAATAAATTCTAGCTGATCCACCCGATAGTCTAGAGTGGACATGATTTTGTTGAGGGCCCTTGGATGGCCGAAGACACTGAACTTGACCAGATCTTCGACTGAACAGTCGAACATTTGTTGGAAGGCCTCGTGCTGTAGTCTAGCATGTTCCAACTCTTCTGATATGGGCCCTGCTAACGCTTGGAGTTCTTTATTCGCCTTACTGATATTCAGGTATAAGTCAGAGAACTCGGTGATCACTTTTTCACTGTCTTTGAGGATTTGGCTCCTCCAAGCAGAAACAGCCATACCCTGCTCACCGATCTTTGCATATTTGTTGATTTTATCCTGGCTGAGAAGCTCAGAAGTCTCGGCGGTAGTTGTGGGAGGTGCACTACCCATCTTCTGCAAGGCTTGGAGTAGATATTTATTTTGCTCTTTTAGTAGCCTTTTCTCTTCTTTTGTTTCTTGAAGCTTTTGACAGAGGGCGTCAACCGCGGAAAGAGCTTCCCCCTGGATACTTTCAGAAGACATCCCCATTGTGACTTGGGTCACAGTGAAATCTGTCGGAGACAGATCCTTTTTCTCTTTGAGGGGATCGGGGTATGTAATTTCCATGATTCTCTCACCTGCAGCACTTTTAGAGAAGCATGTAACAGGCTTCTGCTTCTTTGTCCCTTTGGCTGGGATCACTGAAAAGTCCATCGGAGCGATGGGAACTTTCCCCTTTTGTTGGCTTAGCTGCTGAGAGATCCAGACCGGTCCTATGGAAGAAGGACCAGAGACAGAGGAGGCAACTACAGTAGAAGAGGGGAAAAACGTGGAGACATGCGGCGGCGGCATAGAGAGAATAGCCAAAGAAGTGTCCACGGGAGGAAGGGAAACTGCAGCTACGTAAGACATAGGAAGGGAAGGGAGCCTGGAGATGAGGGAAGAAATGGAGGAGGACAGATCAGCGAGGGAGGAGAAGATAGACGAAGAAGCAGGGGAAAGAGTAGAAGAAGGGACAGAGGACACGACCAAAGGGATGGTCGCTTGAGTCTCTCGAGGAGGGGAAGGAAGAGAAGAAGAAGGGATAGAAGGGACCTCTGTTGTGGTAGCAATGCCGACATCCTGAGTGGATGGGCCTATGGGACTATCCTCTACTGCTTCTTTCTCTGGTGAATCCAGAGTTATTACCTGTTCTGGCACTGTGGAAAGAGGACTCTCGGGGGCTTCTCCCTGAATGGTGCTGGATTCACCTTCTACACCTTTTCCTTTAAGCTTTTCTTGGATCGTGGAGGTGCGTTGCCCAATGGGGATGTTGTGAAATCAACCCCGAGGTAGATTAGGCCGTTCATCCGGCACCAATGTTTTGTCCTCCGCAAAGTCTCCTTGACCCTCTCCTCAATTGTCTGAGGAGCTTTAGTTCTATCAATGGCCGGAAAGGGCCAATCATCCCCCTCTGTATCAGTATATACCTTGTCTACTTCATCTTTTGTTGTTTGGTAGCCTTTGGGGACAATGGCTACCCCATATTGGATAATTTCTACCAATGCTAGGCGAGAATGATCCTTTCTTCTAAGCTCTACCTCATGGAGGACGTCAATATAAATATCCTTGATCTGAGGAACATGGATCAAATCAAGCTTTGCTCTTGGCAGGCAGCCCCTTAGGTTGAAGGTGGGCCTGGCTGGGAAGTCGTGCTCCAAATTGAGTAACTCCAGCTCTATAAACATTTCCGTCACCTTGTGGTGGGTAGAGCATGTGTATCGGCCCACTGTGACGGGGAAAGGAGTTCCACCCTTCTTTCTTTTAAGGCATTTTTCGTGGTATGTGACCAGCTGCCTTGATAGTTCCAGCAGAATCAGCTTAGGCCCAGCATACCTTGGTAGCCTGGTTGGCTCTCCCAAAAAGTTGGCAGCCCTCAGATAGGTGAATGTAGGAAATTGGGTGAACAGGGCCCCCCATTTCTCCGTGGCTGCCACTATGTTTTTGGTCGTACGACTATGAGTCATATTCGGCCTCAGTAGGTAGATGATGTGATAGAAAAACACATCGTTGACTTTTGTGAACTGGGAGATGCTATTCTCCAGCTTCAACTCTGGATAATACTCGTATATTTTGACCTGAGGCCAAACTCCACTCCGGGTTAGGCCTGGATAATCCCTCTCTGACACTGCAGTGTAGACCACGTAGGAGTTCATATGGAATACTCCCATTGTGCTGAATTGTTGTAGCTGCTCAGAGATGGTGCTACTTATAATTTCCCCCCATCAAAAGCGTTGATCAGGAAAATTCTTGTTCATTGTTTCCAAGTAGTGCAACATCCATTTATGGAAGTAATGGGCATCAGAAAGCCCAAAGACCCTGCTCAGGAAGGTGATGGTATCACTGAGCTCTTCTGAGAAGTCACTGTGGTGGATGATCTGGGGCCACCGGGTTACTACCTTCTTGTTTTTCAGATACACTTCGTTCATTAGTTGCATGCATTGGTCTTCATTATCTTCCCAGGCCTTGTTGCACTCTGCTTGGCTAACGGCCACAAAGTGCCGGTGGTGAGGGATGCCGAGTATGATCTCAAAATGACGGGTAGTGAGGTTGATGACTACCTCTCCCTTGCTGTTTTCGACACATCTTGTGTCTTTGTTGTAACACTGGGCAACCACCATCATAAATTCATTGTTGACGGCGCTGACGGGGATTCCTCCGGCGAAGTGCACGGCACTGCCTATTAATTTTTCCATCCATGGACTCCTTGTAACTTTCTAAGTTCTGGCCCAGAATTCCTCCATATCGATATGCCCCAATTCTGAGTCTCTGACATCCATGCTGCATTCGGCCTGTGACTCAGGCATTCTGACCCTTTGATATTTATACTTCATCTCTTCCTCAGTAAGCTTGGCCTTTCCTTTCGATTTGGTGGGTCTCTTGCTAAATGTAGACATATGTTCTTCTAAGTTTATCTGTTGATCTGCATGAAGAAGAAGCGAGACCCAATCTGAAAAGGTTGAATTAGCCATTTGATCTTCCATTGGAATGTTAGCAGAAGAAAGAGTTAGAGATTTTTAGGGCGCATGAAAAATGCAGCGTACAAGGCTAAATAGGCAGGGCACACGGGAAATGGTTGTTGTAAAGGTTAAACTGGCGCCAAAGGCGCATGGCGCATGCATACTGCAGAGTGCATTTTAGAAAGGGCACATGAAAATTGAATGTTACATTGGAATTTGGTGTGCCCTTTGGCGCATGGATGGTTCGTGTAACAAGAACTTTTCGTGCGCCAAAAGGAATATGGTGCGGCGCACGGGGGGTTTGTACAACACAAATGTGACTGTAAGGAGGGATGCACCTGCGCTTTTACGACCTTATACTTGACGCAGATAGAACTTGTGTTGCATAGATGCTGGGTGTGCCATTAGCGCATGGGAAGGTTATGCAGCAGTGAAGGATTGTGTGCCAAAGGGGCGCAATTATAGCACTTGCAACATGTGAAAGAGGTGTGCCTTGAGGGCGCAGAAGTTCATGATGTGGCAGGCAAAATGGGTGCACCATTGGCGCGAGTTTTGGCCATGTTGCAAGGGGTACAGATGTGCCATGGGGGCGCAACTGTTTATGACGTTGCAGGATGTGCTGGTGCGCCCAAGGGAAAAACAGAGTTTTCACATGGTTCATCCCCTTTTCCTTTCTTTCGTTTCCAAGATTGCATTGGAAGATATAATGTTTTAAGCCAAAAGGGGTTATCAGACCAAGCTTTCAAACTAACACCCTCTACCAGTAGATCTGGAAAGAGGGGTGGGAGGAAAAAAATAAGGAAAGACAGCACAGGGGAGGGCTAGCTCAATATTTGATATTTCAATACTGCTAAACCACAACCAAACCATAAGCACTCCAAGAAACAAGAACACAAAATACACAAGAGGGAGAAGAAACTCTTTTCTGGATAAATAGCAAAAGCTCGAGAACGGGTCCACAACACGTTGAAAACGACGAGGCAGAGGCTGACAGGCTCAGAAAAATCACGTGCTCAGCGAAAAGTGAAAATGACATTTGGGCACGCAAACACATATATATATAGGTGAACCAGTCATTAATGCACCACCCACTTTTTAAAGGGCGCATGAGAGTTGCTGTCGACAGGGAAAAGCGTGTGCCCTTTGGCGCATGAAAATATTTGACAGCAGGAAATTAAGCGCGCCTTTGGCGCACCAAACGCTATGTTGACACGAAGTTATGTGCACCCTTTGGCGCACCAAAACATTGTGTTGCAATAAGATTATGTGCGCCCTTTGGCACACCAAAAAGTGGTGCAACAAATGTTGTGCCAACACAATGGCGCATGCGTCTTGGCACATGCAGGGAAGGCTCAACACACTTTGGCGCACCGAAAGTTGTGTTAACATTAAAAATCATGCGCCAAAGATTTTTAAGGGGGCGCACCAAAAGTTGGTGTTACAAAGAAATTTCATGCGCCCAACCAAAAAAGGCTCAAAAGACAAGTTCGAAAAACCAGATTTCCTGGGAAGGGATTTTATAATGTTTCGAACGCAAGGGATCCCTAATGAGGGATCAAGATAAAATTTTGGTATGTTTATCGGTAAAATTTCCCTTGTCAATTTTACGGGATAACAGCTGGCTCTTTCTGGGGACTATCCCTGAGCAAACTCGGGGGTAGAGAATCCCAGTTCTCATGTGCCTATCCATTGGGTAACAGAGTCAAAAACAAGGGTGATCGGAGGGGGAGCAAAAGAAACACACAACAAACCAAAATCAAACACACAACGAAAGCAAACACACAACTTAAAGAAAACTATACAAAGAAGAGAGCAAGCTCTACTTCCTGAAGATCTTCAGATGCTACCCACTATAAGGAAGCAGGAGTTCAGTTCCATCTAGATATGAGAGATAGAAGCTATTCTCTCCGTTGAGCTGCTTGATCTTGAAGGGCCCTCTCCATAGGGAATCAAACTTTCCGTGCATTCCCTTTGGCTCTCTTCGCTTGTCCCACAAAAGGACGAGATCTCCCACTTGAACCTCTGCTTGGCCTTCTTATCAAAAAGCCTCTTAACTTGATTCTGATGTTCAGTGATCCTGTCGACCACCCTTAATCTCTTTTCTTCAAGTTCTGCCAGATACATGATTCTCTTTTCAAGAGAATTTTGGAAAGTTTCGTCTTCGATAGCTCGTGCCAAGCACAGAGCAGGAAGTTCCGTAGAAATGGGAAGCTCGGCACCAGTGCCATATAACACTTGAAAAGGTGACACGCCGAGAGATCTCTTGGGAGTAATACGATCTGCCCACAGAGCGTCGTACAAAGACTTATGCCACATTCGTTGATTCTCATCTACTAACTTCCGTATGATGGTCACCAAGTTATTGTTACTGGATTCCGCCTGACCATTTCCCTAAGGGTAATAGTCAGATGCGTGAGCCAAAGTTATCCCATATTCATAACAAAAACTAATAACTTCTCGTGAGGAGAAGTTAGAATCATTATCAGCAACGATTTTGTTGGGCACGCCGAACCTGACAATGATATTTTCTTTAATGAAATTACAAACCACCTCAGAAGTGGCATGCTTGACAGGTATGGCTTCCACCCATTTAGTGAAGTAATCCATTGCTGTAAGGACATAGCTATGTCCGGCACTCGATTGGGGGTTGAGTGCACCAATAAAATCAATTCCCCATTGCCTGAATGGCTCGTTGATAATAACCGGCCTTAGGGGAAAGGCAGCCAGCTTGGGCTTGCCGACGAACTACTGGCAAGGTTCGCACTTTGCCACCCAAATGGCTGTATCTTGAAAGAGCGTCGGCCAATAGTACCTGGCTCGAATGATCTTGTGTGTAGTTACGGAGGAAGAGAAATGGCCTCCACAGGCCGAATTGTGAAAACTTTCCAGCAGTTTTACTTGTTGGGGTTTGTCAACACACCGCAAAAAGATGCCATCTATCCCACGTTTATATAAACCGTCATCCCAGATGACATATTTAGCTGCTTTGAGCTTTATAGTGCGCTTTTCCTTTGCAGTTAGGTGCATAGGGCATTCACCGTAGGTAAGGAAGAAAGCGATGTCGGAGTACCATTCATCACTAGTTGCAACAAATAGAACCAGAGGCAGAGAATCAGGCTCTTCCCGCCGGTCCTGTGCTTCATCTGTGTAGTCACCCCTTTCATCAGGGTTTTCTGAATCTTTATTCTCAGCCATTAGCTGACACAGGCCCTTGCCCCTCACTAGCTTGGTTGGTTTAATATCCAGGTCATACTCCTGGACCTTTGAGATCTAATTTCCTCGCAAACTTCCTAACTCCTACTGAGTTAGAATTGATTTCACCTCCGTGTCTGGGACCAGCACCACCGTATGCGAGTTTAGAATGTAATACCTAAAATTCTTCACTACTTTGACAACGGTGAAGGCATGCTTTTCCAGTTGAGTCATTTTCAGTTCGTGAGGCTTGAGAGGAGAACTCATGAACGCGATTGGAGATTCAATATCTTCCGAGTTCTTTTGCATCAAGATTGGAGACACAGTATGCTCAGATGCGTAACTATACATGATGAAGTCTTTGGAGAAATTGGGACATACCAGGACTGGTGCATGAGCAACGTAAGCTTTTATTTCTTCAAATGACCTTTTTCCCTCGTCACTCCATCTGAAAGTTGGTGACCCCTTCATCATGTTCAATATGTGATGGGTCTTTTCAGCAAAGTCAGGAATAAAATGCTTGAGAAAATTCACCTTTCCAAAGAAAGAATGAACCCCAGTCTTGCTTGTAGGTAGAGTAAGGCTTTGAATAGCCTTAACTCTTCCGGCATCTATCTTTGTTCCTTCTTTGCTAACCACATGCCCTAGCAACTTCCCTTCAGTGACTCCAAAAATAGACTTTTTTGGGTTTAGGGAAATCCCATGCTCTCGGCACCTGGCCAATACTTGCTCCAAATGATCACAATGATCACTTCATTTTTTAGAGAACACATTTAAGTCATCTAAATAAACCACAATGACTTTCCCCATCATACCTTTGAATGCAAAGTCCATGGCCCGCTGAAAAGTGGCACCAGCATTAGTTAGGCCAAAAGGCATCCTGCTGTAGGAAAATGTACCCCAGGGAGTAGTGAATGTTGTTTTAAACTGATCTTCAGGTGAAACTTCAATCTGATTGTAACCTGAAAAACCGTCAAGCATGGACAGCATCTCTGATCCAGTTACTACTTGCAGAACTTGATCCATTATCGAAAGAGGGTAGTTGTCCTTCAGTGAAGCTTGATTCAAATTTCGAAAGTCTATGCATATGCGTATTTCACTGTTCTTCTTGCGTACTGGCACAATGTTTGCTACCCAAGTACTGTGATGGATCGGGAAGATGATTCTTGCATCCAGCATCTTCTGAATCTCGGCCTGAATAGTACCCGAGATCTTAGGATTATAATGCCTCTACTTCTGGCGAAAGGCTTTGATGTCTTCTTTCAATGGGATATCATGTTGAACGTCCTTTGGCTTGAAGGACTTTAGATCGGCATAAGACCATGCCAATACATCCATATATTTTTTCAGCAACTTGACAAATTTTCGCTTCTCCTCAGGTGTGCAACATTTTCCAATGTTCACAAATTTCGGATGTTCTACCGAACCTATATTGACTGGTTCGGTCTCTGGGGATGAGTCAGGATCATCTCGCCTCTTCTTTTTCACAAAACGGTCATGCCTGTCAAACAGCCGTTCGAGAGAAACCAGGCCCTTCGGGATTTTATTTCCTTTGAGCTGACATATGATGTCATTCTCCTCTGATTCATGGTTTTGACCGGTGACTGATTCATGGCACTCAGAAGTGGATCCTTCGAAATGCAACTCTTTAAAATTTTTCAATTTTTCCAGAAAGGCAATGAGTTGGTTGTCATCGTTGAAAACTTGCCAGTGCTGAGAATTGTCTGGCACACTTGGGTGGAAAACCACCTCAATGGTGTATTTTTCTATTTTCAAACCTGGGTGTGGGAGCATGAGAGATGCTGAAACAGCCAATGAATCGGCTATGTCGTTTTGAGCTCTTGGAATTGCCCCTATTGAAAAAGCATCAAATTCTTCGATGTTGTCCCATACTGCGTTACGGTAGTGCCTGAGCCTCTCATTTTTTACTTGATATACCCTCTTGACTTGGTTTACAACTAATTCCGCATCACCTTGCACTTTTAGATTTTTAATTCCTCTTTCCTTTATGGCTTGCATACCAAGTAACAGAGATTCATACTCAGCAGTATTGTTAGTGTTGAAAAACTGCAATTTGAAAGAGAGAGGAATTACTTCTTCTTCGGGAGATATCAGCACAGCCCCGGCGCCACATCCACTAGTTACACAGCTGCCATCAAACTGCAAGGTCCAGATCTTATTAAGATCTTTTTCCTGAACGAGAACACCCATTTTATCCGTCTCAGTAGACAAGAAGTAGTTCCCCATCCCTGATGATTCAAAAAGGATTTGAGCTTTGGGGTCCTCAGAGCTAGTAACCAATAATTTCTTTTGTGATTCTGGCTCTAATGTCTGCATCACACCCTTGACTGGAATCCTAGCTTTAGACCAGTCCATGTGAATTTCTCCACCAACTTCGCTGCAAAAACTTCTTCCCAGCAATATTCCATAGGCCGCCGGAATGTCAGCAACGAGGACTGTCATTTTTACTCTTTTATTTGGGAAAGCCACAAATGCAAATTACACGTCCTTGATTTGGCCAACCAATGGAACCTGCTTGGTTTCCAATGAATAACATCTGCCGAAAGGCTTGGTAAGAGTGAGACCCAAAGCATGGGTGACTTTTGCCGGCATAACATTATCAGAAGCCCCAGAATCAATTATGCAGTTACTCAAATTATGGCCATTGATTAGGAGAGAGAGATAGAAAGGCTCTATCTTACCTGATGCAGATGTTGAAGCAACATTTATGTGGGATTCAAGGGGAGTGGAAAGGATTCCTTTTGGGGAAACCAGTTTAGATGTAACAGCTTGACTCTGAATATATTTGGTCAATCTTACCAGTTGTTCGGGGTTTGACTGAAGGTACTCAGCTTCAGACATTTGGATCTTGGTCTTTTTTGCATGATCTATGATATCAAATGCGGCCAAGGGTTGCGTTGGTAAAGGAATGAGTCCCTCACCTCGCGATGATGGAATAGGATTACTGGCCTTGGTAGGAACGTGAGAGGATTGATTTGGAGGAGAGATAGGGGGAAAAGATTTCTTTGTAAAAGATTTGCCAGGGAGTTGAGTAGGAAGAGGATTACCTCTTTTAGCAATGATCGGAGGCGCGTTTGACACGGCCTTCTCCTGCTGGACATGGGCAGCAACTTCCACTTCTTTTCCTTGCGAGTGAGTAAAAACAGCATATGACTGTCCGCTTGCATATCCCTGGGTACCCTCTTCTTCATCAGATTCTTCCTCATCAAATTCCATATACCTGATAGTAGAGTCGCCAGTCGGTTCACCGACATCTTGATCATCTTCACCTTGAGACGAAGGTTCTTCATAGTACTGCTCTTCTTCTTCAATCTCGGCCAGAGCATTGACCGGAGGAGCTTCAAGCGCCAACCGTGGAGCAGTTGTAGGTAGGCGCGGCCTTTGTGAAACATTGTTAGGAATGAAATTCCTCCGCGGAATATCCCAGTATGAGGAACTGGGAGTCCTGGGCCAACTGCTTCTTTAATGCAAGCAAATCATTTGCCATCTTTTGGAATGCTGGATCAGACAAAGTAGTGGGCGAAGGCCCAAAGATTTAGGCTTGGCTGATTCCTTTTTCAATTCACTAGATATTATCAGATTATCCTCTATCTGAATGGCAGCGGCATGAGCGAGGACTAAAGTAGCTACTCGCTCCTGAAGGAGCAAGAAAATAAATTTTGAGCTCATAGCGTTTACGAAGAAACACTTCTGATTCTCCGGTGTTGGAAGCATGGCAACAGGGACACGGTTGATTAGTGCATTAAACCGGGTGACAAAATCGTGCATGGTCTCATTTGCCTCTTTCTTCAGGTGAGTGATTCGTGATAATAATGCAAATGCATCCTCTGAAGGCTTGTATCTGTCTTCGAAAGCCTCCCACAAAGTGGCCCAACTGGTAATAGACCCGGCTGGAAAATGCTGAAACCATTCAGCTGCGGGTCCTTGTAGGGTTTCCAGAAAAAGGCGAACCGACACATCTTCGTGAGTCACATCCAAAATACTGCATGACATGATGAATGCAGATATGTGGGAATCCATGCTTTGATTTCCACTCCCGTCGAATTTAGGAAAATTCTTTCGATTTCTGTGAGGGAGCGCGTGAACTGGATGTGGTAAAGCGAGAGGACCCATCGTGTTTCCCCATGGTACCGCCATCTGAAAAGCCGGAAAGAGAACACGAGCTGGAAGTGTGGTTCTGCTGAGTAGCAAGGCACTACAAAGGGATGTGGATGCCCTCTGTGAAATACTTTTTCTTCGTGAAGATGAGATGCTCCTGGATAACCAGCTGGCCGAGCTTAGTGTTGAAAAACGTGCTGGTGTTACGCTGAAATTGTGCCTTTGAAGCAGATCAAAAGTAGGATCAGCTTCTCCACGGGCTCTCCTGCTGCGCGTAAAAGGTTCACTCGCCAACGTACCTTCCAGATCTGCAATGTTACGGCACAGATTTAAACTTTCTTTTTGGTTGTACTTGCTGATTTTCTGGTTTTTCTGATAAAAACCAGCAGCAAATACTTTTCTAAATATTTAAAACTATCCTCTTTTGAAAACCGATTGCGGTTAATGACAAATAATAACGAGGATAAGATGGCAGGGAAGAATAGCAAGCTGATTTTCAGATCTGATTTTGACTTTTATCAGAGGGTTTTGAACTTTTAGCAAATAGCCAAAAATCCAGATCTACGTCAAAATACTAATTTTTATAAAAACTCAGCGAACTAAAGATTTGTAACTAGGCCCGATCTATGGATCTCAGAAGAAAATTTTCAATTCAGAGCACTTTTGCAAGTTTTTGGATTTTTATCAAAAAGTTCAGATTTGCAAACTGGCAGCAATTTTCTTATTTTTCTGATTTTTCTATCTTACCATCATCATAGATCTGACAGATCTATTCGATCCCCAGCGGAGTCGCCAAAAACTGTTGGTCTGAAAATCTGTCACTTGGGCAGATCTATGGATAAACGAGCCAACAGTGTGCAGGGCATAGCCCCTCTTTGAGTTAGCAAAGCGAAACTGGTTTATTGCTATTCTACCAGTAGGAACCTATGCAAGTCTCACAGATTCTGCCTTCGGGGGTTTGGGATCTCATCCCAAATGGTTTATTTCTAGCTGCGAAAAGAAAGGAATGAAAGAGAGGAGGTAGAAAGAACAGGTCTGAAGGGAGAAAAGAAATGAATTCCAAAGTAGAAAGGTCAGAAGATTTATGTTTTTGGGTTGGTAGTAAACAGAGCCAAACCTACTTGTATAAATAAACAAAGAAATACTAATGAGAAAATGACAGAAAAGTAGATTTGAATCTAACAGAATAAACACGTGCAGATCTAACATAAGAAAGTTCTGACACATAACACAGGTATTCAGCACAAAGTCTCAATATTTGTATTACTGTTTTCTTCTGTTACAAGAAAGCTCAAAGTCTTTCTCTCCTCACTTCTATTTTCATCTAAAAAATGTTCACCCTTTGAATACAACCAGTATTCCAATATATATAGAAGAGGAGAAGGAAAGAAGGCAAAAAGGGAGCCAACAACTATTTACAAAGATATTTACAAAATATCTAAAAGTCATGTTGACTTTTTACAACTTGATGGGTGACATCATCCCATTATGCAACATGAATGATGTCATCATTTGTGCCAACATACTTTAGACATTTCAACAAGAAATTCGGAGAAGAGAGAGAAGAAGAAGAAGAAGAAGAAGCAGCTACTCGTCGTCATCATCCTGCGGCCGAAAGGGGGTAGCCTGCTTTTGATGCTGCTCAGGTGATGAGATATGGAACTGAGCGCGGTATTCCAAAAACTTGTTAATTATTGGCCCAAGTTGATCCTGAGAAGGATCCTTGTGCCTATCACTTATTGCCTCACAAGTCTCCCGCTCATCTATGAGCTTTTCTGGGAGTTTGGAAAAGTCCTTTCTCCGCCTCAATGAGGAACCTGACGAAGTCTCTACAGGCCAGCAGGTTGTTGATAGATTCAGTGTCAAATGTGACCTCTAGCCCCGTTCCTTGAGAAGCGATCTCCTTGAAGATCCGGATGGTTTCATCAGCTGACCTTAAGGTAAAGGAAGGAGTGAGCAACCCTGGCGACATGTTGAGAACAATTCGCTCCATTTGATGCATCGCATCCAGGGCCTCTTCCTTTACTTTGTCAATCTTTTCTAGAATAAATTCTAGCTGATCCATCTGATAGTCCAGAGTGGACATATTTTGTTGAGGGCCCTTGGATGGCCGAAGACGCCGAACTTGACCAGATCTTCGACTGAACAGTCGAACATTTGTTGGAAGGTCTCGTGCTGTAGTCTAGCATGTTCCAACTCTTCTGATATGGGAACCTGCTAATGCTTGGAGTTCTTTATTCACCTTACCGATATTTAGGTATAAGTCAGAGAACTCGGCGATCACTCTTTCACTATCCTTGAGGATTTGGCTCCTCCAAGCAGAAACGGCCATACCCTGCTCGATGATCTTTGCATATTCATTGATTTTCTCCTGGCTGAGAAGCTCAGAAGTCTCGGCGGCAGTTGTGGGAGGTGCACTACCCATCTTCTGTAAGGCTTGGAGCAGATATTTATTTTGCTCCTTCAGTAGCCTTTTCTCTTCTTTTGTTTCCTGAAGCTTTTGACAGAGGGCATCGACTGCGGAAAGAGCTTCCCCCTGGAGACTTTCAGAAGACGTCCCCATTGTGACTTGGGTCACGTTGTCTAATCTATCAGAGACTTCAGAGTCCTTGTTTCTCTTTGAGGGGACTCAACTGGCCACTACGCTCCACATTTCCATGATTCTCTCACCAATGCAGCAGCTCTTGCAGAGAAGCGTGTAACAGGCTTGTGCTTCTTTGCCACCTTTAGCATAGAATCACAAAAGTCCATCGGAGATGATGGGAATTTCCTCTTTTGTTGGCTTAGCTGACTGAGAGATCCAGACCGTAGGTCCTATGCTAGAAGGACCAGAGACAGAGGGGGAGGCAGCTTCAGTAGAAGAGGGGAAAAATGTGGAACACGCTGCGGCTTATAGTTATGTGAGCATCCAGTATCCAAGAAATGCCACTGTGAGGACAGGGAAACATTGCAACCTTCAGAGGACATAGGAATGGATAGGGAGCTTGAAGTACTGAGGCAAGATCATGGTGATGTGACCATCATTTGCCTTGTTTGGAGTTGAGCTGAGTAGATCAGCTGAAGTTCATCCAGCAACCTTTATGAGATGGGGCAGAGGACTCTCCCAAAGGGGTGGTTGACCCCGAGATCCTCAAGATAGGTTGAACGTGAAGAGAATAAGATTTTTCCGGTGAACCTCATTCTTTGAAGGGACCCCCATCTTCTCCGTGTAACGCTCACCACTGATGGGTTGGCTCTTGTTGTCTTTCCTCTTGATGTTCTTCATGTTCGGCCTCATCAAGAGTGACGTGTCTAAGTCCAAGAATTAGTCCATATAGCTCTGAGCAAAGTTGTAGGACTTTCAGAGATGCTTGACCAATCCCCTGAGCTCTGGATGTACTAGGTATTCACCTTCAATGAGGCAACACTACCACTGCGGTCTTAGGACCTTGGAATCTGCTAGCACCAACTGTTGCAAGTTGTGAAATAGGAGTTGATGTATGATACATACGTGGCCGTTCTATGTTGTGTCACTCAATGTAGCTGCTCTGTTCATGCGCATAGTCTCACTTCATGATTTCCCTCTCAGCTAAACTCCCTGTATGATCGCAGGCAAGATTTTTGATTCTGTGTGACTATCTCCAAGGTGACACTCAATCATACGCTACTCCCTCCAGGTGAGTATGTGGGCATCAATTGGATAGCCTCCTACTCCTACATAGGTTTGAGAGTGAGATATGTGTTGAAAGCTTGATAGAATCCATGCTCTGAGCTCTGTTGGTCCGAAAATCTGTCGCGTGGACAGATCTATGGATAGACGGGCCAACAGTGTTGCAGGGCTTAGCCCCTCTTTGAGACAGCAAAGCGAAACTGGTTTATTGCTACTTCTACTAGCAGGAACCTATGCAAGTCTCACAGATTCTACCTTCGGGGGTTGGGATCTCATCCCAGTAGAGTGTTCTAGGCTGCGAAGAGAAAGGAATGAAAGAGGGAAAAGAGAAAGATCAGATCCGAAGGAAGAAAAGAAATGAATTCCAAAGCAGAAGGGTCAGAAGATCTATGCTTTTAGTTTGGTAGTAAACAGAGCCAAACCTACTTGCATAAATAAACAAAGCAATACTGATAAACAAATGACGGAAAAGTAGATATGAATTCAACAGATTAAGACACATGCAGATCTAACATAAGAAAGATCTAATGTATAACACAGCTATTGAGCACAAAGTCTGAATAATTGTATTAATTGTTCTTTATCTGTTACAAGAAAGCTCAAAGTCTTTCTCTCCTCACTTCTATTTCTATCTGAAAAATGTTCACCCCTCTTTTGAATACAACAAGTATTCTAGTATTTATAGAAAGATGAGGGAGAGAGAAGGCAAAAAGGAGCCAACCACTTATTTACAAGATATTTACAAAATATCCAAAAGTCATGTTGACTTTGACAACTTGGAGTGGATGACATCATCCCATGATGCAACATGGATGATGTCATCGTTTGTGCCAACACACTTCAGATATTTCGAAAAGAAAGTCGGAGAATAGAGAGGAGAAGAAGAAGAAGAAGAAGAAGAAGAAGCTATTCATCATCATCATCCTGTGGCCTAAAAGGGGTCGCCTGTTTCTGATGCTGATCAGGAGATGAGATGTGGAACTGAGCGCGGTATTCCAAGAACTTGCTGATCATTGGCCCAAATTGATCCTGTGATGGATCCTTGTGCCGTTCACTGATTGCTTCGCAAGTTTCCCGCTCATCTATGAGCTTTTCGGGGAGTTTGGAATAATCTTTACCCGCCTCGATTAGGGACCCGATGAAGTCTCTACAGGCCAGTAGGTTATTGATGGATTCGATGTCGAAACGTGACTTCTGGCCCTGTCCCTTGAGAAGCTATCTCCTTGAAAATTCGGATAGTATCATCAGCTGATCTCAAGGTGAGGGAAGGAGTGAGCAACCCTGGAGTCATAGATAGAACAATCTTCTCCATTTGATGCATCGCATCCAGGGCCTCTTCCTTCACCTTGTCTATCTTCTCTAACACAAATTCGAGCTGATCTATCCGATAGTCCAGAGTGGACATGGTCTTGTTGAGGGTCCTTGGATGACCGAATACTCCGAACTTGACCAAATCTTCGACTGAACAGTCGAACATTTGTTGGAAGGCCTCGTGTTGGAGTCTAGCGTTTTCTAGCTCTTCTGATATCTGGACTTGCTAATGTTTGGAGTTCCTTATTCGCCTTCTCGATGTTCAGGTATAAAACTGATATATTCGGCGATTACTTTTTCACTATCTTTGAGGATCTGGCTCCTCCAAGCAGAAACAGCCATACCCTGCTCACCGATCTTTGAATATTCATTGATCTTCTCCTGACTGAGCAGCTCAGGAGTCTCGGCGGCAGTTGTGGGAGGTGCACTTCCCATCTTCTGTAAGGCTTGAAGCAGGTATTTATTCTGCTCCTTCAGTAGCCTCTTTTCTTCCTTTGTTTCTTGAAGCTTTTCGCAGAGTGCATCAACTGCGGAAAGAGCTTCCCCCTGGAGACTTTCAGAGGATGTCCCCATTGTGACTTGGGTCACTGTGAAATCTGCCGGAGACAGATCTTCTTTTCTCTTTGGTGGGATCGGGGTAGGCTATTTCCATAACTCTCTCACCTGCAGCGCTCTTGGAGAAGCGTGTAACTGGCTTGTGCTTCTTTGCTCCTTTAGCCGGAATGACTGAAAAGTCCATCGGAGCGATGGGGACTTTCCTCTTTGGTTGGCTCAGCTGCTGAGAGATCCAAGCTGGTCCTATTGAAGAAGGACCAGAGACAGAGGGGGAGGCAGCAACGGTAGAAGAGGGGAAGAACGTGGAGACACGCGGCGGCGGCATTGAAAGAATAGCCGAAGACATGTCCACGGGAGGAAGGGAAACCGCAGCTGTAGAAGACATGGGAAGGGAAGGGAGCCCGGAAATGAGGGAAGAAATGGAGGAAGACAAATCAGCGAGAGAGGAGAAGATGGACGAAGAGGCAGGGGAGAGAGTAGAAGAAGGGGGAGAGGACACAACCAAAGGAGTGGTTGCCGACATCTGAGGAAGGGGAGGAAGAGAAGAAGAAGGGATAGAAGGGACCTCTGTAGTTGTAGCGATGCCGACATCCTGGGTGGATGGGCGTATAGGACTATCCTCTGTCAATTCCTTCTCTGGCGAATCCAGAGTTATTACTTGTTCAGGCTCTGAAGGAAGAGGACTTTCAGGGGCTTCCTCCTGAATGGTGCTAGGCTCACCTTCTGCACCTTTGCCTTTTAGCTGCTTCTTTGATCTTGGAGGCGCATTACCCAAAGGAGAAGTTGTAAAATCTACACCGAGGTAGATTAACCCATTCATGCGGCACCAATGCTCTGTTCTCCGCATAGTTTCTTTGACCCTCTCCTCAATTGTCTGAGGAGCCTTGCTTCTGTCAATGTCCGGGAAGGGCCAATCATCCCCTTCTGTGTCATTATACACTTTGTCTACTTCGTCTTCCGTGGTTTGGAAGCCTTTTGGGACAATGGCCACTCCGTAATGGATGATTTCCGTTAATGCTAAGCGAGAGTGATCCTTTCTTCTGAGTTCTACCTCATGGAGAACGTCAATGTAGATATCCTCAATCTGAGGGACATGAATCGGATCAAGCTTAGCCCTTGGTAGACAGCCCCTAGGGTCGAATGTAGGCCGTGCCGGGAAATCATGCTTTAGGTTGAGCAATTCTAGCTCAGCAAACATCTCCTTCGCCTTGTGATAGCTGGAAACATGTGTAACGGCCTACTGTGAGGGGGAAAGGAGTTCCACCCTTCTTTCTCTTGAGGCACTTTTCATGATATGTGACGAGCTGTCTTGACAATTCCAATAAAATCAGCTTTGGTCCAGCATACCTTGGCAACCTGGTTGGTTCGCCCAAAAAGTTGACCGCCCTCAGATAGGTGAATGTGGGAAACTGGGTGAACAAGGCCCCCCACTTCTCTGTGACTGCCACTATGTTTTTGGTTGTCCGGCTATGAGTCAAATTTGGCCGCAACATGCACATGATGTGGTAGAAGAAAACATCATTGATCTTAGCGAAGTGTTGGATGCTGTTCTCCAGCTTCAGCTCTTGATAGTATTCATATATTTTGGCCTGAGGCCAAGTTCCACTTCGGTGCAGCCCTGGATAATCTCTTTCAGATGCTGCAGCATAGACTACGTAGGAGTTCATGTGGAATACTCCAGTTGTAGCGAACTGTTGCAGTTGCTCGGATATTGTGCTGCTTATTATCTCCCCCCAGCAGAAACGCTGATCGGGCAGATTCTTATTCATTGTTTCCAGGTACCGCAGCATCCACTTATGGAAGTAGTGAGCATCTGAAAGCCCGAAGACTCTGCTCAGGAAGGTGATTGTATCACTGAGTTCCTCTGAGAAATCACTCCGGTGGATAGTTTGAGGCCACCGGGTCACTACCTTCTTATTCTTTAGGTAGACCTCATTCATTAACTGCATGCACTGGTCCTCGTTGTCCTCCCAAGCCTTGATGCATTCCTCTTGGCTAACAGCCACATAGTTCCGGTGGTGAGGGATGCCAAGCATCAACTCAAAGCGACGGGCAGTAAGGTTTATAACTACCTCGCCCTTGCTATTCTCGACACATCTTGTGTCTTTGTTGAAGGATTGTGCAACAACCATCATGAATTCGTTATTAACAGCACTGACAGGAATCCCACCGGCGAAGTGCAGGGCGCTGCCTATCAATTTATCCATCCATGGACTCCTTGTCACTTTCTGAGTCCTTACCCAGAATTCCTCTATGTCAATGTGGCCCAATTCAGAATCCCTGACATCCATATTACACTCTGCCTGTGATTCGGGCATCCTGACCCTCTGATATTTGTATTTCATTTCTTCTTCTGTTAGCTTTGCCTTCCCTCTTGGTTTGGTGGGTCTCTTGCTTGACGTAGACATGTGTTCTTCAAGGCTTATCTGATGATCTGCACGTAGAAGGAGCGAAACCCAATCCAAGAAGCTTGAATTAGTCATTTGATCTTCCATTGGAATACTAGCAGAAGAAAGAGTTAGAACTTTTAAGGCTCGGGGCGCAGGGCGCATGAAACAATGTGGTAACAGGCTGAATAGTCAAGGCGCACAGGAAAAGGGTGCAACAGAGGTTAAGTTGGCGCCAAAAGCGCATGGCGCATGGATGAAGCAGGCTGCATTTTATAACAGGGCGCACAGGAAATGCGTGTTACATTGGGGTTCGATGCGCCCTATGGCGCATGGAAAGATTGTGTAACATGGACAAATGATGCGCCAAAGGAATATAGCGCGGCGCATGGAGGGTTTACACAACATCATGTTACTGCATCGGAGGGTGCGCCAGCGCCTATGTAATCTTTATACTTGCGCGAAAAAGGCTTTTGTTGCATCAAAACTGGGTGCGCTCTTTGGCGCGTGGAAATGGGATGCAACATGGGTAAAGGATGCGCCAAGGCTTATAGGAGGAAGCGCGGGATTTACACTTGGAGCATGCAAAAAGGGGTGCGCTTATGGGTGCATGAATTTCAGCTGTAGCAGGATGGCAGGGTGCGGCATGGCGCGGATCTTGAGTATGTTACAAGTCGGATAGGTGCGCCGAGGGGTGCAACTGTCTGGATTGTTACAAGGCGCGCCGGTGCGCCTTGTGAAATAAGCTCTCAAACCTCTTTCTCTTTCTTTCTCTTCCACTTCAAAAAATACTTTGGACAAGTAAGGTTTTACAAAAACCTTGTAAACAGACCAAGCCTAGCTACAAAACGACCCCTTTTCCAGCAGATCCGGAAAGAGGGAGGGAGAGGAAGAGCAACAGAAGAAAATGAACAGGACAGCACGGGGGGAAAGGCTCAAACACATTCAAACTTTGATGAAAACTGGCCAGCAAGTTGGCACACACACCAAAACCGGACAAAAACAAGCCCAAAGAACAGAAAACATAAAACAGGGAAGGGGAAGAACCTCTTACCTTAAAATATAGCGAAAATTCCTTGAGCGGGTCCACAACACGATGAAAGCGACAGAGCAGGGGCTGACAAGTCCAGAAAAATCACGTGCTCGACAAAAGAACAATGAAAATGACATGGCGCGCACAGGTATATATAACAAAATTTGTCATTAATGCGCCAACCACCATTTGAAAAGGCGCGCGGAAAACGGCTGTCGACAGAGGTAAAGCGTGCGCCCTTTGGCGCATGGAAGGAAATGACAACAGAAGAATGAGCGCGCCTTTGGCGCATCAAATGGTTATCGACATGAAGTTATGTGCGCCATTGGCGCACCAAAACGTTGGTGTTGACATGGGGAAATACGTGCGCCCTTTGGTGCACCGAGAAGCGTGCTAACATGGAAAACCATGCGCCAAAGGCTTTTAAGGGGGCGCATCAAAAACTGATGTTGCAAGGAGCAAAACCATGCGCCCAGCCAAAAAAGGCTCAAAAAAGACTAAGTTCAAAAACTGAATTTCCCGGGAAGGGATTTTACAATATTCTGAACGCGGAGGATCCCTAACGAGGGATCGAAACAAAATTTTCGGTATGGTTATCGGTAAAATTGCCCTTGTCAATTTTACAGGATAACACAATGTCGTAATGAGATACTTCAAAAGTATAAACATCATGTAGACATACTTTTGACCACCTTTGATTATTACACCCTTCAAACCATCCCATGTTCAACCAACAAATTTGCAATTACCATGACCTGCTTAGCTTCCCAAATACCCACTTCCCCTGTTGATTCCAAAATATTTGTCACCATATAACACATCCATTCACCTTCTTATTTACCTCATGATGTGTACTCAATCAGAACTAACACCCCTGACCCGAGTGACCTTTGGTATAAACAATACTCTGACTACCTTTCCTTCTCTATCTTACCTCCTGATCTTACCCGTAACGGTCAACGCATCTTCCTTAAAATGGTCTACCATTTCCTGTGAGGGGGAAAGGAGTTCCACCCTTAAGTTCTTTTATGGCATTTTTCGTGGTATGTCACAAGCTGCCTTGATAGCATCTAAGGAGGATCATGATGGCTTGTGGCCCAGCATACCTTGGTAGCAGCTAAGTCGGTTCTTTTCCAAGAAATTGGCCGCCCTTAACCAGATAGGTGCGAATGTAGGAAATTGGTGTGAATAGGGCCCCCCAACCTTCTCAGTAGCTACCACTATGTTTTTGGTCGTACGACTATGAGTCATATTCAGCCTCAGGAGGCAGATGATGTGATAGAAAAACACATCGTTGACTTTTGTGAACTGGGAGATGCTATTCTCCAGCTTCAACTCTGGATAATACTCGTATATTTTGACCTGAGGCCAAACTCCACTCCGGGTTAGGCCTGGATAATCCCTCTCTGACGCTACAGCGTAGACCACGTAGGAGTTCATATGGAATACTCCCGTTGTGATGAATTGTTATAGCTGCTCGGAGATGGTGCTACTTATAATTTCCCCCCAGCAAAAGCACTAATCAGGAAAATTCTTGTTCATTGTTTCCAAGTAACGCAGCATCCATTTATGGAAGTAATGGGCGTCAGAAAGCCCAAAGACCCTGCTCAGGAAGGTGATGGTATCGCTGAGCTCTTCTGAGAAGTCACTGCGGTGGATGATCTGGGGCCACCGGGTTACTACCTTCTTGTTTCTTCAGATACACTTCGTTCATTAGTTGCATGCATTGATTTTCATTATCTTCCCAGGCCTTGATGCACTCTTCTTGGCTAACGGCCACAAAGTGTCGGTGGTGAGGGATGTTGAGTATGATCTCAAAATGATGGGCAGTGAGGTTGATGACTACCTCGCCCTTGCTGTTTTTGACACATCTTGTGTCTTTGTTGTAACACTGGGAAACCACCATCATAAATTCATTGTTGACGGCGCTGATGGGGATTCCTCCGGCGAAGTACAGGGCACTGCCTATTAATTTTTCCATCCATGGACTCCTTGTAACTTTCTGAGTTCTGGCCCAGAATTCCTCCATATCGATATGCCCCAATTTTGAGTCTCTGACATCCATGCTGCATTCGGCCTGTGACTCGGGCATTCCGACCCTTTGATATTTATACTTCATCTCTTCCTCAGTAAGCTTGGCCTTTCCTTTCGATTTGGTGGGTGTCTTGTTGGATGTAGACATATGTTCTTCTAACTTTATTATGCTGATCTGCATGAATAAGAAGCAAAGACCCAATCCGAAAAGCCATGAATTAGCCATGGATGATTTTCCATTGGAATGTTAGAAGAAGAAAGAGTTAGAGATTTTTAGGCCTCAGGGCACATGAAAAATGCATCTTACAGGGATAAATAGGCAGGGTGCATGGGAAAGGGCTATGACTGCAAAGGTCAAACTCAGTGCCAAAGGCGCATGGTGCATGCATACTACAGAGTGCATTTTAGAAAGGGTGCATGAAAATGTGAATTTTACATTGGAATTTATGGAGAACTGAACCCTTTGGCGCATGGATGGTTCGTGTAACAAGGACTTTTTGTGCGCCAAAGGGAATATGGCGCGGCGCACGGGGGGTTTTCACAACACAAATGTGACTGTAAGGAGGGATGCGCCTGCGCTTTTATGACCTTATACTTGGCGCAGATAGAACTTGTGTTGCATAGATGTCGAGTGCGCCATTGGCGCATGGAAGGTGATGCAGCAGTGAAGGATTGTGCGCCAAAGGGGCACAAGTGTAGCACTTGCAACATGTGAAAGAGGCGCACCTTGAGGGCGCATAAGTTCATGATGTGGCAGGAAAAATGGGTGTGCCATTGGCATGGGTTTTGGCCATGTTACAAGGGTGGACAGATGCGCCATGGGGGGCGCAACTGTTTATGATGTTTGTAGGGACGCGCTGGTGCGCCTTTCTCTGAGGAAAAATAGAGTTTTCACATGGTTAAGCCCCTTTTCCTTTCTTTCGTTTCCAAGATTGCATTGGAAGATATAATGTTTTAAGCCAAAAGGGATTATCAGACCAAGCATTTCAAACTAACACCCTCTACCAACAGATCTGGAAAGAGGGGTGGGAGGAAATGTGGAAAATAAGGAAAGACAGCACAGGGGGAGGGCTAGCTCAATGATTTGATATTTCAATACTGCTAAACCACAACCAGACCACAAGCACACCAAGAAACCCCAGAACGAAAAAGTACACAAAAGGGAGAAGAAACTCTTACCTGGATAAATAGCAAAAGCTCGAGAACGGGTCCACAACACGTTGAAAACGACGAGGCAGAGGCTGATAGGCTCAGAAAAATCACGTGTTCAGCGAAAAGTGAAAATGACATTTGGGCATGCAAACACATATATATAGGTGAACCAGTCATTAATGCGCCACCCACTTTTTAAAGGGTGCATGAGAGTTGCTGTCGACAGGGAAAAGCGTGCGCCCTTTGGCGCATGAAAATATTTGACAGCAGGAAATTAAGCGCGCCTTTGGCGCACCAAACGCTATGTCGACACGAAGTTATGTGCGCCCTTTGGTGCACCAAAACATTGTGTTGCAATAAGATTATGTGTGCCCTTTGGCGCACCAAAAAGTGGTGCAACAAACGTTGTGCCAACACAATGGCGCATGTGTCTTGGCACACGCAAGGAAGGCTCAACACACTTTGGCGCATCGAAAGTTGTGTTAACATTGAAAATCATGTGCCAAAGGTTTTTAAGGGGGGCACACCAAAATTTGGTGTTACAAAGAAATTTCATGCGCCCAGCCAAAAAAGGCTCAAAAGACAAGTTTGGAAAAGCAGATTTCCCGGGAAGGGATTTTATAACGTTTCGAATGCAAGGGATCCCTAACGAGGGATCGGGAGAAAATTTCGGTATGTTTATCGGTAAAATTGCCCTTGTCAATTTTACAGGATAACATACCCTAAGCCTCCTGTGTCCCTGCTGGCACATCACCTAGCTCTGGTCGCCATGCGTTGGTAGCCTCTCCCTGATCGGGCCTTGGTGCTCGCTGACCTCCTTTGCTCTCTACACTATGTGTATGAGATCTCCTCCTCTCATTGGACGCCTGTTGTGCCCTATACTCTTCGTAGGATAGGAAGTATATCTTGGCCACCATGAGCTGATCCTAATAATATCTCACCTCACCTAGGGCATCCCGTAACCTATATACAGGCACGGTCTGTGGTGGTCCCATAGGTCTCGGCCCCTGTACCTACCCTACAACGACCTGCCCTGTGCCAGCCTGTGAACTAGGACTAGCTCCCTATACCTGTGGTGGTGCCCCTCGTCCCTATGCCTATATCTGGGCCTGTAAGACCCCAATCTATGTCTGGGCTGTCGCCAACTAGCTATGTAAACCTGCCACCTGAGCCTATACACATATCACCTGACCATCTATGTCACCATATCCTTTATCTCCTCAACCCTCTCCCTCTACCATATGGGCCTGTAGACTGACCACCTTTACTCATAGCTCTACTACCTCTACCTCTGACCCCTCCAACTATGTCTATAGTATACCTATCTATGTGATCAGCATTGCTACCTACCCCTATAGGGTGTCTCCCTACACTGTAATAGTAGCTAGGTCAAGTTACTCTGGTCTAGGTGGTATGGCTCGTAACTGTGCCACCCACCATTTCCTGTATCTATCTATACATTTGGCATCATCAATCTACTGATCCACTAGATGTTCCTCCTCCCTTGTAGGAACTGTAGGCTACGCAAGAGATAGATGCCTCTCCACATCATCTCTTCGATACTATGGGAAGGATGGAGGAATATCCTGTACAAGCCCGAACTGTCATTGGACCCTGTCTACCAGGATCATCTCATCCTCCCCAGCACGACGACCCTATATCCACCTCTCTAGCTAGAGCTCAACTAGCTCCTCATACATGTGCCTATATGAGGGGAATCCCACATATGGCCTCCAGGTAATGTCTACTCCAGATAACCCCTCCAGTAATTACCGAAAATGGGCCACATCATATGTTAGCCTATCTAATCTCCACTCTCCTGCAACTGGAACCCATCTCTTATATCCCACCCACACCCATCTCGCATTAAATGCATCTACTCAAGGCATCCCTATAGGTCAAACACAGACTATGTGCTCATAGGCCCAACAGTGCAGTATAAAGGTACAGCACAGGCTAAACCTGTGCAACCACCCATACACCTACAAATCTCTGTATAGTTATACCAAGAATGTTGGTGCCTAGGTAAAGTGTTTCTCATGCACCATCATATCATGGAGCACCCCCATTAGTGATCAGGGAAAACATCCACCCTCTACATTAGGTAGTGCATATCAGCACACTACCTCCATCAATAACACCACTAGCCTCGTCTCATCCAGATGGGCTAGGTACATCTCGACATAGCTCAAACTAGTGCTATGGAATCTCAACTCTGTTGCCCCCTCACCAAAAAATATCCCGATCAGCTCCTGTGAGGCCTAAGAGGAGATAGAGTAAACTTTGGCACACAATATGTGTAACCACAAAATCTAGAACATGTCCTCTAGGGTGATAGTCATCTCACTCGTTAGAAGGTGGAACGTGTTGGTTGTGGAGTCCCATCTATCGATGAGCATGACCATCAAGTTGGGCTGCCGAATAGCATGTCGGTAGCATTGAATCCCACTCAATCCACTAGCTCCACATGCTACAACTCCTAAGGGGTTGCTAGGCCATGTAATGTCACTAGTAGAGTCAGAAACATGTCCCGCATATGTAACTGTGATCTCCCCTGCATCCAATCTAAGCAAAACATTAATCTACCTTTACCATGACCATATTCACCAATTATCATTACCCACCACCCTATTTTTTTACCCCATCAACCTCAACCACCTAACCTACATCACTTTTGGACCCTTGTGCCTAAAATCCTGATCGGTGCCGGTTCATCCTAACCAACTTCGGTCACCCATAAACCAACATTGGTGACCGATACTGGTTCATCTTTACTAACCACGGTCACCCTTAAACCAGCATCAATCACCTATTTGGTGACTGATACTGGTTCTACCCAGCCAACACTGGTTAATGTTGACCGACACTGGTCATTGTCATGAAAAAATCCATGACTTCCTAAACCCCCCTTTTTAAAAAACCCTCCCACTTGTCCCTTTTAGCCCACCTACAATGACCTAAACTACCCCTAGACCTCTACCCACCCCACCTATACACTTTACTACCCTCCCCCCCTCTTTTTTTCCCGTTATCACCCCCAATTCCACATTTCACTTTTTCCCACCCACAAAAACAAAAAACCCACAAAACCCTATAAATAACAAATAACCATAACCTATAATCTATTTAATCTACAATATAGAGTAAGACGCTTACCTCGTCATGCTGCCACCGTCTCAGTGGCACGTCTAGCCACTATGTTGGTGGTCTACCCAATCCCTCTTCCACCTCTACCATCACCGAATATCTACTCATAACCTCTGACCAATTAACTCTCTCTCCTTGATCCCGTGGACCCGCTACTCACCAACCCAACCCTCGTCAAATCACACTGGCCACTCACTATCTCATTCCTCTAGACACTTCTATCACTTTTCTCTCTTTTTTCTCATTTCTTCACTTTGCAAATAACAAATGAATAATAAAAACATGGATTTTTTGTTTTTATAACCAACCCAACCTAACCGATGTCAGTTACCCTTAACTGGCGTCATTCGTGTGCCCTACCTCACCATCGTCAATTTTCCTATACCGATGTCAGTTTTCCATGACCACCATCAGTCATTCTCACCTGCACATTGCCCTCAATTAAGCCCCTTTTACCCCACCCTTTACCTTGATCCTTTATCGCACCCCTCACCCTAATCCTTTACCCAACCCATTTACCTTGCCTTTCCTGACCTCCTCATTTACTACCTCCATTTTTCCTCCTTTAGGGACTCATTATTTTACCCCTACCTTGGCCTTACCCGTACTGTGACCTAGATATTTAGACCTAGACCATCGTTAGTGACCTTTGACCTCATGTGTTCTCTATACCTTATGGCACTGTTACCTGTGTTGATTGACTTAATGTCCTTATGTAGCCTATTTCCATAACCGTTTATCCTGACCCTACCTTTGGTGTACCAGAACATACCTAAATGTTCCTGCACCTAACCTACGTTGTGTTTCTTGACCATATCCTATACCTTGGATACCAAATTCACTTCAAACTTGTTTGGATAAACCTATTGACCTTAGATGATGTAGAGTTTTCCTGTTCTTCAACCCGGTAGCATGCTGCAGTTTATACGTGTGCGTAGATTTGACTATTGCTACATGTGACCCTGACCCATTACCTAGATTTCCTGAGTAGACCTTTCACCCTTTTCCCCTGTACCCACTTTCCTTTTCCTCACATTTACCTTTTATCAAACCACTCACCACTTCAGCCTGCTACCTCGTCAGTTCCTAGTTTGAGGGGGATCACCTTCACCCACACATGGGGTAACCACATCTTATTTTTGTTAGCGTCGCTTACCAATACAAGCTATGCAACAAAAAGGGTAAAAATTTACACACTAAAATTAGGTCACACTCCCAGTTTGTCCCTTGATATATAAGCACCCTTTATTACATTTACCTAGCCATGACCCCCCTTCACCCCAATAATATTAATTTAATTTAATTAATTCTTTATCCTCACTATATTTATTATTTAAATAATATCCACACATACAGTTCACTTAGACACCTCACCAAGCCAACTCAACCTAATACCTATTCTAAGTAAGTTTCCATAACTAACTAAAACTAACCCAAACCCTAAAAATCAATGCCTACATTCCCTCTAACCACATTCCCGCATGCTTACAAGAAGCTCCTAGTATAATCTATGGGATAACGACATGAGATCTAAGTAAATTAGGAGGATCTCCCTAGTTTAGTAATCCTAGGAAATCCCAGCTTGACTGACGTCGGTTACCACTAACCGTCGTCGGTTAAGCCAAACCACTTCCAGTTACCCTTTTAACCCCAAAACAACCTTATTCTCAAGGTTGGAAGTTAGAAGTTGGAAAACATTGGGATAAATTTTACGAGCTAGAATGCATCTTTAGAGAGTAAATTACAGTGAAAACTTGCATCCAAGGAAGGAGATTGAACATCTTCTCCTGCACAGCCATCCCAGCCATGATCTAATCTACCCAAGAAAAGAGGAGTGTACGTGTAGTCCATGCAGAAGCTTTTCTTCAGTTGGTGATCACTTGAAACCTTCAAAACCATCATTAGCATCTCCATCCCTCACACACAGGCATTCATGAATGAAATCCAAGTAAGTACAACATCATACTTTCCTAGTTTATTTCATTTCGTCATCATTTTATCATCCATTGTTTACCTTGCCCCCTATTGACCTTCTCCACATTTTCACCTCCATATACCCATTAAAACCTCACAAAATCCTACTCCAGTCACCCAATACCTCGTCCTGACCAACCAAAGTCCTTTGTACAATCACAAAGGAGACCCCAGCTTGTTCTGTGACATTTCCAGATCTCACAGTAACTGGCACCGGTTACACCTAACCACCATCAGTCACCCCTGACTGACACCGGTCTCTATGTTTACCCACACAGCCTAGAACAAAGACCTACCCACTTAATTTCACCTCACCCTCATTCACCTATAATCTACCTGAGACCTTTATCAAACTTGTAGAGACCCAAAACCAATCATTTGACCTTTGGATTCTATTCTAGTCTAGTCTGTTAGATTAGATATATTTTCTTAGTGTGTTTTTAAGTGAGATACCTAAATCATTTTAAAATAACAATAGGATTTACATTGTTTACAAAATTAAATTTTTTAAAATAGTGGACTGATAGCCATCTAAGAAGTACCATACTTCCTAGATCTAGCATACACTAGGCAATTCATTGCCCATATTGTTTAATTCCTTCTAGTGGTCTTGTGTTCATTACAGGTAGTTCCTCCTAGCCAAAAGGAATCTCTCACAATTAGATGTGCATTCGAAATTCATATGCGTGCAACAAACCCATCAACCAACATTTGAACGGGTATTCCTCCTACACCCATTACCCTATCTATTTTTCCAACACTTCAAAGAAACAATCTAAGAAAAAGGTGAAACATTTGTAATGGAAATATGTTGTACTGATTGCAAGTAGAAATTAGAAATGTAAAAGAGTTATACTTTGTATTCTATTTAGGAATAATGTGAAAGAATGATATTTGTTTGGTATATTGCATTTTGTAATCAAATGGAAAGGAAGTTGTGAGAGTTAATTTGAATTAATGGAAATGGTTTGTCTTGCCCATATGATGTTATTCCATTGGAAGTTTGTGTTTTACATACTCTATGAAATCTCTGTTTGAAAATGGTAAAGTGGAACACGTGAAAAGAAAATGTAATATTCTGCCCTATGTTCAATAAATGATTTTGGAAGGAATAAAAGAAATAAGTTGTAAAATTTCCTTTGGAAATCAATAAATGAATGAAATGCTTTTCCCAAATTGCATTGTTAAATTGTATCTGATCATATCAATGTATTGAAATCTCTATTTGAAAGGAAGAAATGCGTGTGAGAAAAGTGCAATATTTTGTCTCTTTGAAATGTGAAAAATTAGAAATCAATATTGCATTTTTGTCTTGAATGGTTTTTTTTAATCAACTAAAATGTGTTAGATTGGAATTAGAATGTATTCTAAATACTTGGAAGAAGAAATGGAAAATAGATCCATCAAAATTTGACCCCTATTATTTGTAATTTTAAACTGGCAATTAATTAAACCAAAAATGCATAGTTTGAACCTACAATAATAAAATAACAAATTAAATGATTGAATTGAAGTAGTAGGCCCTAAACGAGTTCAAATAGACAAAAACACTTAAAGGAAATATGTCAAGACTTAGCAAAATTGGGCTCAAACCATTTATAGTCGTTCTGCTGTCAAGAAAATGTAAATGTTCAAATTGCAAATCAATTAGACAAATTGAACCTTGAATCCTTCATTAAATCCATTTTTTTAACAATATTCCATGGCTATTTGACATGTTGAGTGAGGAAGAAGATCAAATTGAATAGATCTAACAAGTTAAAATTTACTAGTTCACACTATAAAATTCTACAGGCCGTTTTCTTAAAATTGACCTCTTAAACTTTATCAAAACCAAAAACTATTGAGCTCTATGCAAATAGGATGTTGAGAGCTTTCTAGAAAGTCCTTATTTTCCCGAAAGAAAGCTCTCTATCAAAATTTATGGCCTTCTGAAGTTTTCTTCACTTGGTGTTAAAATTTGGGGAAAATTTTCCTTAGCGGGCCCGCGGCCCAAATTTTTCCCTTGGGGCTTAGGAAAAAATTTTGGGAAAATTTTCAAAATTTTCTCTACCACCCCACTAGCCTGCAACCAATCACAGGCTGCCATGTGGCACCATGACATTACAGCAGAGGGGTGAATCCTCTTTTGAACTTAGCATTTTCAGAAAATTTTCCCTGCCGGCACGTAACCAATCAGGTGATGTCATGTGGCGTCACGAGCCATTGGTGGAGGAATGGTTCCCTTTTTTTTATTTTGTGTCTCAAAAAAATTTTGGAAAATTTTCCAAGTTTTCCCCATTGTTCCGTCGGACCGCAATCAATCAGGGGCTGCCACTTGGCATCGCAAGGTGTCGGCGGAGGCGCGGGTCCTTTTACCCTCTTAACCCTTCGGGGCATTAATTCAATCTTATCCCCACAACCCTACTTTCCCCATGTTGGATTAGGTAATGCCACATGTCCCTTATGGACTAGTAGGAGCACAGGCATAAAATCCACTTTTCACCTTGCATGGGAGATTTTGTAAATGTCTCTCGTCGTCCCGCCTTTCCCCGTTCTTCCCCGTGCTGCCTTAGAGAGCGCCACGTGTCCCTTATGGACTAGTGGACCCACGGAAGCACGGGCACAAATATTTTTTTTTCCCACATGGTAAAAATTTTCTCAAGGTCTCCCTGCATCCCACCAACCCGCCCTTTGGGCAAATTTTCACCCCTAGGCCCGCAGGCCCGCTCTTGGGGGAAATTTTTCACCCCAAGGCCTGGCGGCCCATAACTTGAAAAATATGAGTTAGGAGGACTTCTTTATATCACTGGAAAGGTGAGGAAATTTCCTATTTAGTGGGGGTAATTTAATAAAAAAATTATTACATTAAGGTTGATAAAAATACATTTGAAACTTTAGCCCTGTTAGAGAGTGTGTTTGGTGAGGAATTTCCCTATGAACCTAATTGAAACTTCTAACCCTAAATTTTAGACCTTGTGACCTCTAATAATTTTTAATAAAAGAAAATTATTTTCTATTAGATTGGATTTGTTCTAAAATCTATTAGTGACATCTATTGTCTTGTAACATGGTTTTAGATTCTTTTTATCAAAAAAAAATTATTCCATAATTTTCCCTAACTAATCCTAGGTTGTTCTTGGGTCTCAAGTGGGTTGTTTTAATAGGCATTACACTTGGTATCAGATCCATGGGTTCAAAATATTTGACCCTTAGGTAGACTAAGAAAAAAACTTGAGACATGAACTGTAAACCTAGCACACTTGTAAATCTAGAAAACAACCTTGTTTGAAAATTGAAAAAAGAAATAAGTATGACGAAATATTGCATTACTTTGTTCATTTGAACTACCAGAATTAAAATGATAATAAAATAATTAGTTTTTTGAGTTGTTGTGTTTTCTTAGTGGAATTTTGTATAAACCCAGGTAACTAAAAATGTCAAATTAAATTGATGTTTGTGAACTTATAAGTGGTGGAAACTTGTTTCCCTTTTGAAAATGTGTCATTTTTACAAGTCCTATATCTTGATTTAATTGTATGATGTGTTAAGCCTTTTGAGACCCTTCCTTATTAAATTTTTTGGAATGATGAGTTGTATGGTGTTATTCTTGTGGTTGGACAATAGTGGTTGTGTCAGGTTGGGAAGAGTTAATTAGAAGTTTTTTAGAGCTTCCTTCCTTCGGTGGTTAGGAAAGAGGGTCTGGTTGTCAGTTTCCATTTTGTTACCCGTATGGGAGAGTAGACATTAATTTTGGGTGTCATCTAGGACCCAACCCTATGTATGTGTTATTAGAACTAACCTTGAGGAAGAGTACCCCTATTGGTGGACATGAAGGGCTATAGAGTGAATGTGGTGTTAAATTTTATGTTTCACATTTGTAATCTTGTGTTATTTTATCAGGGACCAGCATCTTATGTTATGATTGATTTGAGAAGCTCTGAGGCTCTTTTTTATTTATATTTATTTTGCAAGAATTTTTTGACTTTACAATGTGGCTACTTAGCCACTTTCCTCGATTAGCAATATTTCTTGGACCTTATTTTGATTGGTGACTCAGAGCTCGTTATGTTGTTCGATGCTTAGCTAAATGTTACGTGGATTTATTCTTACATGATGATGAGTTGGTTCTATGTTACTTGTATTCATATATTTTTTCATATGGGGTTATATCCTAGGTGTCTTGAATGTCCTCTTAGGTGCTTAAAGTTATGCCTTTGTTTTAGATTCACAGAACCTTGAGTGTATTTAGGATCTTAGAGTGACCTTTTCATTACTCGACCTTGTTGGGAAGAGAGTTTGTTGTGTTGTACGTTCTAGTTGGAAGCCTGTTAGCAGTGGTGGTGATTCTCTTACAATCTGATAAGAGCTTGAACCTTGTTGGATTAGAGGTGTTTAATTATGGGTTGATGAATTATGGTGGGATTGGTTTTCTTTTGACTGGATTTGGCTGTTAGTGGAAATGTTTTTATCTGGTAGTGGCTTCTCTTCGATGGCATGCTGGTTTTATCAAGAGTTCCTCATTTCATTATATTAAGTAGTGACTTGTGGATTGTATGCATCTTGGTAATGATGATTAGATTTAATCCCATTCAAGTATTGTGTGTAAATTAAGTGTGTTTGTTTTCCCTCTTGACCTATAAATAAGTCTACCCTTTCCTTAATTTTTTTTAGTTACTATGAATAATACTCTATGACCTATTAATTTTGGATTACGTGGAGACATTTATGGATGCTTTGAGTCTTTTAGAATATGAATTTGGTGATGATAGTATAATTATACCTTGATAATTTAATCTTGGTGGTATTTTATAATGTGATTCTCTTGTGAAACTCTAACTCTTAGTCATAAAGCCATGTTGAATAAGATGGCTGATTCTCTGCTTACATTTGACGCTTCTAATGAGTATGTGGTGTTCTTATAGTTAAATTATTTCCTTGTCATTTTGATTACTTGGTTGGTGGTATCATGTGGTAATATGGGTGTAGATTTGAAAACTTTCCTTGTCTTATCAGGTAAGTAAAATATTTTCACCAAAACAACAAACAGTGTTAAACCCTAGTAGATTAGTAAAAGTAATTATTCTTCCTTAATGGGTCTTCCTCGTAACTTATTTTGAGAACTTGTAGAAACCCACAAGGAACGTTGTATGATACTTTTAATTAGTGGAAAAATCTTGAAATATTGTTGTGATCCATGTTGGTTGATTGTTTCCTAGTTCTTACCAAATTAATAATGTGCTTTCTATGTTTAACGTCCCTTGTTTCCTTAGAATTAAAAATGTAATGTGTTGAATTACCTCTCTCTCCCATAAAATTAATAGTGTGATATGTTTACCCTTCCTTCTCATTGAAATTTTGTTGACAAATTGACTCACCCAAACATCATAAAACTATAATTGAGGAGATTTGGCCTTGAAGCTTAATAAATAAACTGGAACATAGAAAGAGAAAATGGTCCTTGCTTTAACATTGGTAGATTAATAGAAGAAATAAAAAAACATGTAGAAGAACAAAAAGGGAAAAAAATTGTCCATCTACCACCCCTAGGAGTAAAATAAATATTTTTTCTCTTTTCCACCTTTACAGAAGGGCGTGATTTCATGGCCACCTTAGTGGTGATCCTTATAACGTAAACATGTGATATTAGAATAAAAAAGGAATATTTTAATTAAGAAAACTCGTAAAGGAATGTGCTAGGGAAAAAAAATGAAACTACAACTTTTGACTTAATTAGTTGAGTTATAAAATAAGTAAGATTTATGTGTATTGAGTACAATGTATAGTTGAACCTGTAGTTTTGTCACCTACCTAAAATTGTGAAACACCTAGTGGATAGTAATGTGTTCTAGTTGCTTAGTACTTCTTGTTCATAGATGTATGTGCCTTTCTTGTGGGAGTTTTGGGTCATCATACCCTTATCGTCCTGTAGCTCGATGAATGTGAGTTTTTGTCCTTTTGGATTGAGACTTATATGTTATTTGAGAAGTGACCTCCTTACATGTTGTCTTGTCCTTGGAGACCTAATTTATTGTAATTTTAAGGCAACTCATGTTAAGGATATAAAATAACTTTGGGAAGTCTTATTTTCTTCATATTTTCTTGGGTCACCTTGTTGGTGTTGCCCCTTTTCCATTAGGATAGAAAGTGCAAGATGATTTTATTCGCTTTTGATATGATGCACCCTTGGATTATAGTTAGACCTCGTGTTACTTGTTCTTTTCCCTAGCGACCTTGAGTGGTCCTTAGTGTTTCTTGTGCTCTCTTTATGGTTATTCTGAGATTGAGTAGGAAATAAGATAAATAAATCCCATTGTGCTATAATGTATGGTACTTGTATTGATATGTTAGTTGCTAAGGGAGATATAAATATATATATATATATATATATTATTTTATTTTTTTCTTTTGCTAAATGGTTGACTTCTTTAGATTTGGTTGGTATGGTGTGTTTGATTATTAAAACAAAAGTGTAAAAATTAGACTATAGGAAAACTTGTGGTCTTGACTTCACTTTTATTACCACGAAAAGTTAATTGTACCCTCTCGAGATTATATAAGTGCTTTCCTGGAATAGTTCCTTGATTTTAAATGTTTTTCTAATTTAGGTGTCCTTGTTGATTCACCTCATCCTATGTGATCCTTAACTTGTGGGACCTTGAGTAGACTTGTTCCTTGTGCAAATTTGGTCATAGTTTATTTTTGCTAGCCTTTTCTAGACAACAAACCTTGAAATCATGGCTTAAATGTGTAGAAACCTTAACTTTCATTAATGTAGTATGTTGTATTCCTTGGGAAACTATGTGGTCATTCTCAAACTCATGGAATTATCCTTATTATTCCTCTACTTGGTGATTACTCTTAAGAATCTTTTGAACTCTTCATGTTATATTGTTATGTGTGGTATTTTGGTTGATAGCGTAAATTTAATCTCTAGATTTAAGTGTTTGCAGCCTTGCATATGGAAATATTAGAACTCATCCCTTGCAATCTCCCTTATTCTTGTTGAATTGCATTGTACCAAACTTAGGTTCTATAGACCCACACTTGTTTGAAGCAAGCAATCCCATAATGGAGTGATCCTTTTTCTATTGCATTTGTTCATATCTCTCTTTCCAGTGACTTCTAGGAGGAAGTAAAGTCTAAGGGGAGGGGGATGTACTTCCCACTTCCCTTCGACACTTTTGATATTGATCATGACAGTGTTGACTATACCATGGACATTGTTATAGTTTTGATTCAGTATGATAATAAGATGTTAGAGCATGGATTATTGCTAACTCTGATTCATATATGATGCATGATGATCATTAGAGACATTTTTATATATTGATGTTGATGTACTGTGTGACATGGTTATATTATAGATGTTGATCAGACTTGTGATAATTGGATATTTTGAGTAGATCTAGAAACTGAAAATTGAATTAAAATTTATTATGATATAGTTGTTGATGAAATTTTAAGTGACGTTGTTGATGGGCTTGATGATTGTTGTGATTCACATATGTTTTGATGACTTTGGAAGTATATTATATTCATTTGGATGTTTTGATGTGGCCACGAGGCTAAAGGAGGTATTTGTATTTTGTAGATTTAAAATATCACAACAAACATCGGGGGATCGAAGACCAACCACATTGGAATTCTCTATGAATTCAACAAGGTCACCATGGAAACTTGTATTGTTCGTGTGTGTGTGTATGTGTGTTTGATTGTTATTTGGGATTCCCATGGGGGGTGGATCACCTTTAAATGTGACCAAGTGTTATGTGTATTTATTTATTGGGTTCCTTTTTATTGATGTTTGTATGTGTTTATTAACTGATGTGTTTACCCTTTTCATTATTTATTAATTGTGGTAAATTAATGTGAGTAATCATATTCTTAAAAGTTAATTAATTAAAATATGTCATAAGAAGTAATTAATAGAGTTGTTGGCCTTTAATTAAAGTGTTGTAAGAGATGTGTAAGTGATTTGTAAGTCAAATTTTGAGTGTGAAACACTACACCTTCTTGGAAATTTGAATTTGTCCTTGGAGGATGATTTTGGAGGCTTACGGGACAAGTTAAACTTGTCCCATGCCTATTAAATCTACATAACAACCTTGCCTATGGTTGGAGGGTTAAATTTAGACTTTTATATTTCATTTTGGGAAGACAAATTATAGGTTTTAGTTACACTTTTCTTACATTTTATCAGAGGAGTAGAGGAACCAACCTTTAATCTGTAGAGTTTTTTCCCAATTTTGCAAGTCCCGCACTTGGGAAAAATATTCAATGTTGTGCAATCACACTAAATGACCCAATTATCACCTGCAGATCTAAAGGTCATTTAGGGGGTACTACTAATTTACACTAAATTTTTTGGCACGCCTGTTGGGACCTTAGAGGTCTTCATCTTCATTACAACAAGGTTGATGTGAATTTGTTGTAAGTTTCTTGCTTAAAAAGAGCCCTGATTTGCACATCTGGCAACTCTGAAGAGAAAAATCAACTAGTTTCAGCAGTCTAAGTCTGAAGATTCATGAGAAGGATCCAAACAAGGTTAAGGGATAGAGAAGAAGCATTTTCTAAGTATCTACAATTATCCCCAAGAAGAAGAGAGAGGGGAAGAAGAATTTAAAGGTCTCCATCTCCACAAAATAGAACTCTATCAACTCCTCCACATGGTAGACCTTTCACCCGATCAACAAGGGTTATCAGGCCACTCAGAATGGCACAAAACAACCCTTATGTCAACTTCACTGGCAATAGCCCACTTACTCTCAATGCACAAATCCCAGTTCCAGTTGTATTATTGAAGAACATCCCATACTTTACTAGGGAAAATCAGACCACTCCTGGTGATCATGTCAAATACATTGCTAATGTTTGTGCAATCCATGAGATTGTTGAGATACAAATTGTTGTCAAATTTTTGGCATCTTCATTCAAAGGAAAATCCTTACAATGGTTCAGGAGTCTTTGGGCAGGCTTTATCCAAAATTGGAGCCATTTGTGCATAGCTCTCCATGAGCAGTTTAGAGAAAAGGGAGATAATTTTTCTCTATTGGAACAAATGACAACTATCAAGAGAGATCCTAATGAGTAGCTAATAGACTTAAACTTTAGATTTCAAAGTACATGGGATAGAATCTCAGTGACAGTAATGCTGACAGCTGAAGGTGTTTTCTTATACTATCTCAAAGCTTTAAATTCTGATATTTCTATGCTAATCCAATCCATGGGAGGTGTAAATGTACTTTCAACTTATAGCATTTCCATTAGGGCTGAGAATTGTTTGATCCAAGATGGTAAACTAGCTCATAGGCCTCCCATGCCCTTATATCCAAACTTGTAAAACCCACACACTAGTCAAACACCTACTTTAGCTCATGTTCCCACTCCTAGAAATCATAGTTCAAATGAAACTTCCACTTCATCCTCTAGTGCCTCAAATGAACTTCAAGAAGTCATGAAACAAGTACAAAATTTAGGAAATGAGCTGGTTACACTCAAGAGGCAGCAAGCCCAAAGTTTTAGACCTTCTTATCAGTCTCAAACTTAGCCTAATAGGTATCCATATCAGACTAATAGGCCACCCAATCAAGCTGCAAATCAAAATCAAGTAAGGCCTCCTGCCAATAGACCATTTCAACCTTATAACCCCAATGTTGCATCTACCTCTAAAGCCTTAGTGCCAGTGCAAAATAATATAGCTCAAGAGTATGATTGGTGTTTCCCATGTAATGAACCCCACAACCAATCCATGTGCTTCAATGGTGCTTTGAACCAAACTTTGATGGTGACAACAAATGGCATAGAGAGTGAGGTGAGTCAAGAAACAAACCAACAACAAGGAACATCTCAGCAAAATACGACTCCAAATGAGACTACACTTGTGAATTGGTAGGTTGAAGATTTTTATGGTATGAACCAAATAATTTCTCAAAGTGTAGCAACTAATACACAGTTAAAGAAGAGGAATATTGGTGAAGGGTAGTCATTAGCTCCAAGTGATCCACAAACTTCCATCACTCCACAAATTATTGGCAAGAAAAATGTAGTTCCAAATGTGCAAGGACAGCCCAAGCAACTTTCTAGACCAGTTCAAATGCCAGCTATTATAGCCCATGTACAAGAAAAGAATGTGCATACTAAGGGGTAGAAAAGAGATAGTTCATCCCCATTTAACATCATTGAACAAATGAAGAAGAAAAATGTGAATATATCTATGTGGGAATCACTATCCATCCCAGGCCAAAGGGATCTACTACAAGCTGCCATGAAGAATTGGTCAACTTCAAATCAGCAAGCTCATATGCAAGAGAAGGTACTCACAAATGTTGCTCAGCCTGAAGGGAAGCTTGGAGGATAGCAAGGTAAATTTTTGAAGCTCCCTCCATTCTATGTTTCATTGATCATCGGGGATAAACTAGTACATAATTCTATGATTAATTCCGGGGCAAGTAGTTCTGTGATGCCCAAGCAAATAGCTAATCAGCTAGGCCTCCAATATGAGTTTATATCCAAAGGGGTGGTCCAACTAGATGGGACAATAGTAACAAAAATTGGGGTAATTAAATATTTGAGCCTCACTCTGCATACATGGCCAAATGTCACTATTTTGCAAGATGTCTCAGTGATAGATTTTCCACCACTTTTTGCCTTATGTTTGTCAAGGGATTTTATAACTAGAATTAGAGGGTACTTTTCTACTGATTGGTCACACATGTTTTTTAGACCCAGATATGGAACTAAGGCCAAAACAAGGTCTGAACCTATTGCAAACTTTCACCTTGAGCCTCATACTCCAAGCCCAATCAATGCCAACTGTTCAGCATTTGATCATGAGGATTATCTAAGCACTGATGAAGCTAACACAAAAGTTGGAAGCATCCCAGATTTGACTCTTGATTAATGGGCAAGCAAGGTACATGATTTTGATCCCTACAAGGAAATAGAGGAATCTGACTAGGATTTTATTTCATGCATGAAGAAAATCAGCCTATTCCTAGCATCACCAAGCCAGGCCATAAAGATGACAATGAGGTATGGCAGATGTTCTTTGGTGGCTCAAGAAGTAGACAAGGTGCTGTGGGGGAGCTATGCTTGTTTCACCTCAAGGAATTAAGTATTATTAAGCTTTTAGATTTCATTTTGCATGTTCTAACAACACTGCTGAATATAAATCTTTGATACAAGGATTGAATTGGTCAAGAAAGAGAGGTATCAAAAACTTACAAGTCTTTGGTGACAGTGAGTTGATTATCAATCAAGTTAAAGGACAACATGCTACCAATAATGACCTACTCAAGTATTATAAGAATAGGGTGTGGGACCTCATTAAGGATTTTGAAGGCTTTGGCATCAACTCCATCCCTAGGAAAGAAAACCAAGCTGCTAATAGGCTTGCAGTAGTTGGGGAAACCTTTGATGTTATGGAGAGTATCAAGGAAGATAAAGTGCAGCCAAACATTCATGTGATTGTAAGGCCATCAGTGGCAGACAATAATGTAAGTTGGCAAGTGTTTGAAAGTGATCAACAAATCATCAATTTCTCGCAAGAAGAAGCTGAGTTCTCAGCCAAAAATTAGGAAAAGTTAGAACAATAGTATGGTGATCAAGTGGTACATCTGAGAACCAACAAACTACCAAAAATAATTGTCACTTTGGAGTCCATCTTTAATCCTAATGATAAATTTAGGAAGGAGAAAGCAAACATCCAACTCAAGGGAGAAGATTCAGTGCCCATCTTAGTAGGGGAAGGAAAATCACTTTAAATTGGTAAAGTGAAAACCAAGAAAGAAAGGTATGAGTTTATGGTACTTTCCCAAGAATTCCTAGTTATATTTTCTTAGAGCTATGAACACTTGAGAGGTTTCAATCCCAAGCTAGCTCAGCACAAAATTGAGTTAGATCCAAGTGCTAAACCCATCAGGGAAAAACAAAGACCGACCAATCCACACATGGAACCTCTCATGAAGAAGAAATTGAATAAGTTAATAGAGGCAAGTATTATATTTCCCATCAAGCATTCAAGCTGGGTTAAAAACTTGGTTCCAGTTAGAAAGAAGAGTGGAGAAATCAGATTGTGTGTAGACTTTAGAGATTTCAATAGAGCATCCCTCAAGGATCATTACCCACTTCCTTCTATGGAGCAGATTTTGTAAGTTGTTGCTGCCTTTGAGAGGTTTTCATTGCTAGATGGCTATTCAGGGTATAATCAGTTCAAAACAGCCTTCACCACCAAATGGGGAACCTATGCATATAGAAAAATTCCATTTGGGCTGTCTAACACCGGAACCACCTTCCAGAGTGAAATGGATATGGCGTTCAAGGAATTGATCAACAAAATAGTGCTGATATACCTAGATGATATTACTTTATTTTATAAAAGTGCAGCAGATCATCTCTTTCATTTGAGACAAGTGTTCCAAAGATGTAGAAGATTTGGGGTATCCTTGAATCCCAAAAAATCTATTTTCCTAGCTCATGAAGGAAAGATCCTAGGCCACATTATTTCCAAAGAGGTATTAGCGATCGATTCAGAGAGATTTGAAGCAATAAAATCACTACCATTACCAAGTCACAAGAAGGCCCTTCAAATTTTCTTGGGAAGAATCAATTTTGTTCGAAGGTTTGCTCCATATTTTACAATCCTTGTCAAGCTAATAACTATGATGTTGAAGAAAAGTATGGATTTCAAATGGATAGCTGAAGGTAAGGAAATTTTTGAGGCAATCAAGGAAGCTATCTCACAAGCTCCAACTCTAATTAACTCAGATTTCTCTAAGGATTTTATCCTTATGCATTTGGCGGTGGTGATACCATTTCTACAATTTTAGTATAGAAGAACAAAGAAAATACAGAGTAGCCAATTACCTTCTTTAGCCAAAGCTTGGAGGAATATGAGGTGAGGTATTCTTTCATTGAGAATCATGTTCTTGTAGTGATTAGGAGCTTGAAGAAATTTAAGCATCTAGTTTCAAACAACAAGGTTCAACTACTGGTTTCTCATGTGGGAGTTAAGGACTTTCTCCTCAAAAAAGACCTAAATGAAAAATGTGCAGGGTGGATTACTCGTGTCATGGAGTATGACATTGAGATCAAAGTTACCAAGCTGGTTTGAGGAAAGGGATTATATGAGTGGCTGGTCTTGAGAAAATCAATGGAAGAAAGCAATGGGAAGGATGTTGTTTTGGAGTTGCAAGACAAGCAAGATTAAGGAGGTGTTGAAGAAGAGAATGAAGTGTTCACTCCTTGCTGGACCCAAGACATAATAAACTTCTTAAAAATAGGCCTATGCCCTCCAGAGATGAATAAAACTAAGAAAGACACTTCAGATTGTAGGCTATTCCATATGCACTTTTTGATGGTGTCTTGTTCAAAAAGGATATAAATGGAGTGTTGCTGAGATGCATCAGAACAAATCAAATTAAGAGAATGTTAGAAGAGTTCCATGATGGATCAGTTGGGGGTCATTTTTCCCCAATAGTGAAAGCCCTCAAGAATATGAAGGCTGGCTATTATTGTCGCAAGATGTTTAGTGATTGTTATCTATGGATCAAGAGGTGCAAAAATTGTGCATTCTTCACAGACAAGGAAAGATTAGCAGCCCTTCCATTGCACCTAATTTTAGTTAAATAGACATTCATGAAATGGGGTTTGGACTTCATTGGAGTCATTAACCCAAACTCAAGCCAAGGACACAAGTGGATTCTAATAGTAACAGACTACTTCACCAAATGGACTGAGGCGGTGGCACTCAAAGAGCTAAATGAATCTAGCATTCTAGAATTCTATGAGGGGAAATTAACTAGATTTGGTATACTTGCCACTATAATATCATATAATGCATTGGAATTTATAGGATCAAAGGTAACTGAATGGGCTGTTAAGAATGGGATTTATGTGAGAAATTCATCAAATTATTACCCTCAAGGTAATGGCCAAGTTAATGTTACCAACAAGAACCTATTAAAGAACATCAAGATGACTCTTGATGAAAATCAAAGGACTTGGCATACTAAACTGAAATGAGCCTTATGGGCTGATAGGATAACTCCCAAGAGATCCACTGGTAATTCTCCATTCCAACTTGTTTATGGAAGAGAGGAAATATTACCTATGTCACTTGAGTTGCCAATGTTGGAACTCATGAAGTAATTGGAATTATTGGAGTTTGAACCCATGGAGGTTAGATATGCAGAATTGATGGAACTCTAAGAAATTAGAGAGCATGTAAGCCATATAATGGAGAAGGACCAAACCTTGATTAAGAGAACCTTTGATAGAAAAGCTAATGCTAGAACCTTCTAAGTTGGAGATTTAGTTTTGGAATGGGATGTAGACCAAGCCAAGCCAGGAAGGCATTCAAAGTTTGATGCCATTTGGAGTGCCCCTACATGGTCACAAAATGTAAGAAAAACAATGCCTTCTAATTGTCTAAATTGGATGGTGAAGAAATGTAGATTCTTGTTAATGGAATCCATTTGAAGCATTTCTACTAGAAGGGAAACTCCTCACCTTGTACATATTACCTTATATTTTCATTCCTCCAAGTACTTGTGCACACTATTTTGTTGTAGCTTAGTTTTACATTTCACTAAGTGCTTTGGCACAATCTTTGTTGTCCCAATCATGCATCTTTTTAGGCCATGTACCAGATCAAATGATGTTCTACTCTCACAATCTTCTTTCTAGCATTTTATAATGAGTTGAAAGTACCAAGAACTTAAGTTGAAAACTCCATAATTGTATACCTCAATTTAGCTGCTTGTAAAGCCTTACTAAAGAAAGCAATAGGCCTCTCAGCTCCATTTTCATCCTTTTGTAGCAATAGTAAATTCAGATGCAAAAGAGAAGATTTGGAAAGGCATCTTATAGTTTGGAGCTGCCAAAAAAGGTGCATGTTTGACTGTATCCTTTATTCCTTCAAAATCTTGGATGGCAGCCTTTTCCCACTTAATAACTTGGTCCTTTCTTATCATACTTGTGATTGGGAAAGCTAGCTCAAAAATATTGGAGAAAAACCTTCTAATGCAATTGATTTGGCCAAAGAAAGATTGGATACCTTTCTTGGTTCTTGGAATAGGCACCTTGTTGATTGCTTCCACTCTCTTAGGGTCTATCATAACACCTTCTTTAGATACACTATGTCTGAACAGCTTGGCATTTGGCACACCAAAATGACATTTCTTTGGATTAAGTGAAATTTCATACTCTCTAAATTTGATCAGCATTTTCTCTAGGTGTTGTAAATGGTCTTCTTGTTGCCTTGAAAAAAAAGTTACATAATCTTGGTAAACTGCAATAAACTCATTGATATAACCAGAAAAGGAAACATCCATTGCCCTTTGAAAAGTAGCACCAACATTCATCAATCCAAAAGGAATCCTCACAAAAACATAAGTCCCCCAAGGAGTAGTAAAGGCTGTCTTAAGTCTTTCTGATTCTTTGACAACTACTTGATTGTATCCAGAGAAACCATCCAAAGTATAAAGCATTTCTGACCCTGTTACAAGCTGCAACATATTCTCCATGTTTGGTAAAGGATAGTTGTCCTTCATAGATGCTTTGTTTAGATTCCTAAAATCCACACAAATTCTGATATCTCCATTCTTCTTTCTAACTGGCACAAGGTTGGCAACCCAAGAAGAGTATCTAGTAGGCTGAATGATGCCACCATCTCTCAATTTCTTCAATTCTTCTTGCATTTTAATGGAAATCAGTGGGTTAATATGCCTTTTATTTTGTCTAAATGGATTGGTTTTAACCTCAAGATGGATCTCATGCTGAAATAAATCTTCTCTATATGCCTTCAGCTCTGAATAAGACCAAGCAAGGCAGTCTTGATATTTCTTTAAAAGTTGGGCATAGGACTATTTTTATTCTTTGCTGAGATGACTGCACAACTAGATCTTCCTTGTTTTTTATTTATTTCCCAAGTTGTGATCTTCCACATCCTTTGAAGTAGACATATTTCTATTAATGATGCAATCAACATTGCTAAAATTGGATTCAAGTGCAACAAGACCCTTAGGAATGGTATTTGTTTTCAATTATATAATATCCTTGTCAAAAAAAATTTCTCTACCTTCATTCATGCACACCATTGGTTCCCAATCAATATTCTGACCAAAAAACTCTCCTTGGCATTGTAAGAATCTCAACACTTGTGCATCATCATCAAAAATCTGCCAATGTCTCACATTATCCGCGACAGCTGGCCTTGTTAGCACTTCAACATCATATTCACAAAAACGTGAAATGGTGCAGTCATCAAATTTAGAACCAAGAACAGCCAGCTTATCAGCAGCAGCATTAAGACTTCTATCATGGTAAATAATGTTAATGAAATCAAACATTTCAATCAAGTCCCAAACAACATGCTTATATTGTTTCATACGCTGATTTTTTGTGGCATATAACTTTCTTACTTGCTTGACAACCAGCTCTGAATCTCCTTTAGCAACAATATCCTTTACTCCATACTTCCATGCAATCCTTAATCCCAATAATAATTCCTCATACTCAGCAATGTTGTTAGTACATTCAAAATTGAGCTTGAAGGAAAAAGGAAACTCTTCTAAACTAGGGGAAACCAACACTATACCAGCACCATTTCCTATTTTGGAGCAAGCTCCATCAAATAGTAATGTCCATGGAGAACCTAACATACCAAGGCACTCTGATTTATCCATCTTATTCTATTTTCCATCAGAAATACCAATGAAATTTTCAACATCTACATTAGCAAATAACACTTCATAAGAAGCATTGTTGGGATCTTCAATCAAGTGTAACATCTTCTTTTCACCATAGAGTTTGACAAGGCTGCCCTCAATGGGAATGGTGACATAGGATATGTCCATTTGAACACTACCACTAACACTTGTAGCCCACTTCCTTGACAAAGGATACCCCATTTGGCATGGTAGTCAACAATTACAACATCAAATTTTAAATTCTTACCCGGATAGGCTGCAAGTTGCACTACTAAACCCTTCACACATACAACAACAAGAACTTACCTTGAATCCATGGCTGTAAACTTCCCATATGCTACTATCACCTTGATATTCAACTCATTCATAATTTCTAGAGGCATAACATTACATGATGCACCGGAGTCAAACATGCAATTGTGAAGCAACCTACCTTTTATGAGAAAAGTTGTGAATAATGTATCAACATTCAATTGGGAATAACCCAAGGACATCCCCAAATACACTTTAGGTGCCTCTCCAAGATATTCCATTGGTGGTGGTGTTTCAGGGCCAGCAATGCTTTGAAGAGGATTCTCAACAACATTCACATTTCTGCTGGGTAAACTCTTTTCTTCCTTCAATCCCAAGTATTCAAAAGCTATTTTCTTATGTTCAAGAATTCTAAGAAATTCAATAATGGGAACAATCACTTTACTTTGGCTCAATACCTGGGCTATATCATATGGAACATTCTTTGGCAAAACAACATTGGAAGGGAAACAAGAAGGTTCTTTAGATGGAGAAGTATTCTTGGCAGCCTAGGCATGGAGAGGACTAATATTTTTGCATGGGATAGCAGGGTTCTTAGCAACTGTTTCTCTTCTAGGATTATCTTTGGGAATTCTTGTGAGAAAGGGTGTTTTTGGCTTGGCTTGAAGACCGGCTCCTCTAACAACTTTAATTCTAGTATTGTACTCTTTTTCTTGACCAACCACAACATTCATTAACAATTGTCTATCTTCCTCCGAAAGAATACCACCATCATACTTCTTGATCATTAAAGCCCTTAGATATTCAAAGTCATTATTAGTAATTTCAAAGGCCTGAACTACATCTACATCATGACCTTGAGGAAGAGAAAGAAATGTTATCCTCTTTATGCAATCCCAAATGGTTACAGAAGTCCTTGCACTTATCACATCTATTGATGTTGCTGCTTGTTGTGAGCCTAAAGAGCTTCCCATCATACAAATCTCGTCATCCATTTCATTCTAATTAGCATCATTAATATCTTGCTGGTCCATTTCACATGGTGGATGAGGAAGAAAACATCTATCACACCAATCCATATCAGAAACTTCTTGAACAACAGCAACTCTTGTAGTCAGAGGGTCAGGCACCACTCTTTTTTTATGTGCTTGGGGTTGTTTATTTGCAAATCCAGCAGGCCCTTTACCTCTATCATCTTGTCTTTGATCACCCCTAGGATGATTTCCAAAATCTATCATGGTTTTGAGTTATTTGTTATCCTTGTGAACTTTTCCCAATTCCTTTCTCAGCCTGGGCTAATTTGTAGGAAATTTATTTGACAACCCCTAACAAAGTCTTGAAAACATCTTCCAAATCAGAACCCTTGCTATCTTGAGGCTTCTCAGGGTTTATCAGCTTCACACCATCCCTCTTAAGTGGTTTACCAATAGCTTTAATATTATTTTCAATTTGAAGTGACATGGTGAAAGCTTGCCTCAAGTTTGTAGGATTCTTGTCTCTCAAGTAATAGGCTACATTTTTATCAAATTGATCTGTATATTTGATCAAGCAAGATTCATCACAAGGCCTCAAAATTACAGGAAGCCTTCTCAATTTATTATTAAATCTTGTATTGAAATCATGAATGGTCTCATTAGGGTTCTTCTTGATATTCTCAAACTTGGATAGAAGGAACCTTGGATCTGTTTTGTCCCCATATTGTAATCTGAATGCATTACTCATCTCAGTCCATGAATCAATAGAGTTATTAGGCAAAGCTTTATACCAATCTCTTGCATCTTTCTCAAGTGTATGGATAAACAAATTGATATACACATCCTCAAATTTTATTTCAAAGTCTTCCATCATGTTAACAAATAGTTTGAGGTGTTGATCTCCAGTTATGGCAATGTTACCCTGGAATTTTGGTAACCTATTTCTCACATCCTGTGGGACAGCATTTGGATAACCATCTATTCCTCCAAAATTTATAGGACCAAAGGTGTTTACAATAAATTAAGGTCTAGGTTGAGCCATATTATTTGGTGGGGGTGATATTGGAGGTGAAACAAGCTGATGAGGAGTAGTAGTGGGTCTGATTGGAACAGATGACTGATCTCTAAAATGATAAACCCCAAAGGCTCTCTATCTTTACAGACCTTAGCAAAATTAGAAACCACAGGAGCATATTTAGGAGCAAGTTTTTTAAATACACAATAAGGTCCTCACCTGATGGAGAATGAAAATCAGCAAGAAGATTGCCTGAATCAGATCTACTTGAAGAGGAATTATAATCTTCAATGATAGGCTTCTCTCCTTCAAATTCAACTATGGGGATTCCTTTCCTTACAACCAAATCACCAACCACTTTCCACACTCTTCTTCCTTCTATTTCTGAGCTTCTTGATTCAGTGAGAAAATTCTTAGAAGAGTCCTTGATGAAGAGGGATCTCCTTCCCTCAAGTTTGATTGATTTAAATGACAAGTTTTAAATGATAAAAATGTGTTAGACAACTGGTATTTCAAGATCCCAACAGCATGGAGTCGCCACCAAGGATGTTCACCTTAGTTGTGCAAAAAAACACTAAAAATATTCTGTCAGATGCATGATATACTGAAAAATTTACAGGGATTTACAAATCATATTTTCTTCTTCTTAATTCAACCAAAACAGTGCATCCAAATCATATAAACTACTGGTAGATGAGGAGAGTAGGCTGAGTTTGAAGTCTTTCTTACCCAAAACATCCAGATTTGAAGTATGAAATGATATCTCAAGAATGTAACAACTCAAGTACTTGATCACACAAATTATCAAACCTTTCAAGTACTTCAAAACCACCAAGAAATTGCAAGAAGTCCCTAGCAATAACACCACTCGGGTGTTGGTATTAAGATTTAATCTCCTTCACAACTTGAACACCATCATGAATCTACACAAGACACTCAAGGATAAATAGATGTTTTATATGTCATTTGTATCCAGGGATCATACATATCTACTTGTTTGCATTCAAAAATTGAGGGAGTGGATAGCACCTTCATAAGGGTTTTTATCTAACCCTCACTATTTTAGATTGTTCCTATCAACCAAGGTAAGAGAACCTATATTGCAGCCCCTATATGGTAAGGAGATGGAGATATGCTTGTATTTTATGTATGATGTGGAGGAGGCTTTGTGAAAACATGATCAAATATCCATTATCCAAACTCAAAGGAGCTGTAACTACTAAATGATGGAAATTTTCTCAAAACAAAGCTAGAGCTACTAAAGACATGATAAAACCCTGATCAAATTTGTGCATTTTTGTGAAAGGATTGAATTATTTTATGGACACACAATGTAGATGCATGGGTATTGTAGGTAGGATGAGTTATTTTAAAGTGAAATTCTAATGAGATATGTTAGACAAGAGTAGTTATGAGTCATCACCTTATTTGAGAAACCTTGCAAAAGAGTTACAACGCCTAAACAACAGAGATATTTCAATGAATTTGAAGTTCTCTTTCAACCAAGATGTGTGCACATATGGATGCCCAAATCTGCACTATTCCATACAAACATTGATAGCCTGCCACAAAGGCTTGAATAAAAATATCAATAAAGCATTCAAAACTCCTTGTTAGATCATGTCTGAAGGTACACCCAAAGGTTTACAAACACCCTCAATTTACAAGGAAGGTAAGATGAATTTAAATTTGTTTATCTCCACTCAAATGAATGCTCTTCTAAATGGAAGATTGCATATGGCTTCAAACCCTCTATAAGAAATGAGACCATGTATGACCAATAAAGATCCCAAACACAAGATTGCAACATGAGCATAAAACACAAATTGAAAACATACTGAAATACAAGTGCATGCAAGCTTTGCTAAGAGATAAAACAAGTTAATCCAAGAATTTGATCAAATATATCAACAAGGGAATGTTATTTAGACAATCTCAAAGCTTGTGATGGCTTTACAGCTGAAACCAACTCAACATGATGAACATTTGATGCAAACTGGAATCAAAATGGCTCTCAGGCATTTTCTCAAAAAGGAAATGGACTTCTTCCAGTTTTCCTTGTGAAAATTCTTCTCTCCTTCTCAAAAAATCTCAAAAGATTTACAAAAAAGCTTCCAAACTACATGATATAGCCTATGCCAACTTGGATCCTTACATCCCAAGCAAAGAATATGCCAAAGGGATCAAATTTGTTACAAAACCCTATCCATTTGATGAAAAATGATATAAAACTATGAAACAACTCGCGAAATGCTAGAGATGCACAAATATTTTTAAAATATTACATTAACTCAGATCCTTATTCATCTTAGGGTCACATTATTGGCATTCCACCATGCCAGCATGCATTTGCAATTATTTTTCACCTTTTTCCCTTACCATTGTTAACTCTGCAACTTTTTACTTTCACCTTTCACGTGTTTTTCACGGGCGGAGGAAAATATTTAATGAATTACACTATAGGGCACTAAATCAACTCAAATAAATGATGCCATTGTGTTTATAAGGCCGAAGGGATGCAGATTCATATAAAATTTCATGTGTTTTTGTGCAAAAATGATGATTCCACACTTCTTGAGCTCCAATAGCACCCAAAAAATGAAAATGCATAGATGCCGTTGATTAAAATCAACTTTAAAATTCCGGCCCCCACATGTCAGATGATATCTTTAATATTCTTCCTCTTTGTCTTTTGATGGGGTGGGCACATGTCCAAATATGATTGGGGTGGGCCCCCAATTCTAAAAATGCATTTTAAACCCCTTTTTCATTTTTGGAAAATTCTGAAAATTTGCCCCGCGAGCCCCTTGGATGCGCCACGTGTCCTCCTGTGGGTCCCCATCAAAACCGCAAGATAATTTGATGAATTTTACCACTTCTTCACAAAAAGGTAAATTTTCTTAAAATTCCCCACGGGCCCGAACACCCGCTGCCTCTTCTGCCATGTGTCTCCGTCTCATTTGCTGTCAGGGCCAACCCTCCAAATTCTTCCTTCAACCCTCCGCAAGCATCAAAACTTCATGCGGGCCCAAGCTTTTCTTTTCACCTTTTGAAATGTTCCACCTGTCTCTATCCTATTGGATGTAGAGCCGACCCTCCAGAGCTTCTGCGGGTTTATTTTTCACCTTGAGATTTTCACCAAAAGTTTGTAAAATTTTCAACTTCCTCTCTACACTCAAAACCTCCACCAAATTTAAGACACGTGTCCTATTTTCATTGGACGTGGGCCTATTATTCATTTTTACCTTTTACACCAAGGCATAAAAGTCCCAAAAGTTTCCTTTAGCCCCCATTTCCCACTTCTCCTCCTGGACACATGTCACCTTCCTACTAGTCGCAGGCCTTCGGGCAAAAACTTGATTTTAGCATCTTAAATCCAAATACTTCAAAATCCTCCAAGTCTCCACCCCTCCATTTCATCCCTGTGCATATGTGTCACACTGTGATTCATGCTGAGATCTAGATCAAAATGTTAATTTGAAATTTTTCCTCCAAATGCAAAAATCCAAAAAAACATGCACCATCCCGCTTCTATTTTGCTCCACTAGACACATGTCTTCTTCCTATTGGACACGGGCGCGCAGACCAAATTTTTCCCCTAACACCCTGAGCCAAAAGACATCAAAAATTTTCCAAGTCCTTTACCACCCACCATGGCCCTCCTGTGCCACATGTCATCATGCCATTAGGTGCGGGCCCTCGAGTCCAAATTTTTCTTTGAGGTTTTGAGCCAAAAATTTGAAAAATTTCAACTCCTCACCTCCCTGCTTGACCTCCCTGGACACGTGTCACCCTTCCATTGGGCGTGGGCTCATGGGCCAAATTTCTCCTTTGACATCTTTGAGTCAAAAACAATAAAGTTTTCCCAACTCCCACACTGTCTGTTTGATCTCCCTGTGCCATGTGTCGCTTCCCCATTGGGTGCAGACCTTCGGGAAAAATTTGGATTTTGAGAATTCTTCAAAAATTGAAAAAAAAGTCTAAGTAACCCCCACCACCTAATGATCCTTCAACCAATTGTATCGTGCCACGTAGGTGCACCATTGTAACACTTCGGGGGCGTGTTCAAAATTTTTCCCTTTTGCAAAAAACTCAAAAATGACAAGTTAGCAATGTTTTTTTCCACATATCCCGACAAATGAGAGCCTGCCAGGTTAGCATAAATGTTGCAATGATAAATTTGACGGGTAGAACATGCTTGTATGCCCGTCAAAATGCAAAAAATGCAGGGGATGCTTCTGAAATCAAATTTTTTGACAGGGAAGGTAGAATTCTTCATTTTAAACCAACTAAATCATCTTTTGACATCATTTACGACCTTGGGATTAGGGAAGCACTTGCACAAATTCAGGATTTGATCAATTTCGAGCACTTTCATGATTTGGCAAAGGATAAAATGGTACATCCCATGAAAATGAATAAATCAAGGCACAAATGGGGTGGAATTTGGATTTTACTTCAATTTAGGGTAGAATAACAACATTGAGGGAAGTTACGAAGGTATTCAGTTGGAAAATGCAAACTGGAGACCATGAAATCAAAAAAAATGAAACGTTTTTGAGCATATTCGGTCATGGAAAAACAAGGCACATTATGCAAACTCAATAATGGGACCAACAGCCCCTATATGGTCACGAAATGTAAGAACAACAATGCTTTCTAATTGTCTACATTGGATGGTGAAGAATTGCAGATTCCAGTTAATGGAATCCATCTGAAGCATTACTACTTGAAGGGAAACTCCTCACCTTGTACATATTAGCTTAGATTTTCATTCCTCTAAGTGTTTGTGCATGTTGTTTTGTTGTATCTTAGTTTTACATTTCCCTAAGTGCTTTGGCACAAGCTTTGTTGTCCCAAGAATGCATCTTTACAGGCCATGTTCCAGATCAAGTGATGTTCTACTCTCACAATCTTATTTCTAGAGGTTTTCTAATGAGTTGAGAGTACCAAGCAATTAAGTTGATGACTCTGTTTCTCAATGGATTACTTCAGGTAGTTGATCATTCATCCAGCAGGTAGATGACCCCTTTGTGTTGCCAAAATTGTTATCCAAAATAATCCCCTTGCTATTTTTGGCTAACTCTCTCTTCATTTCTTCCTTCCTTGTGCTTCAGTCAAATTTTTCTAGTTTTTAGGAACTCATTTTTTTCTAGAAATGGATTCATCAGATAGAGAATTTCCTCACCTTTTCAGAAATGTAGAATTTTCCTTCTAACTCCTTGTAGTTTGCAAGTTATGGCTTGGCATAGTTTTTGAGGGAAATTTTCCCTAGGGATGTCCGCGGACCAATCAAAACATGCCACGTCAGTGGTGGAATGGCGGGTCGATGGAGGTTAGTTTGAAAAATTTCCAAAGGGTCAGCGGGGGGTGCAAAGAAATTTTTTGGCCTGAAGGCCCATGAGTGAATAGGAAGGAGACACGTGTCCATGGATCCGGAGGGGGCCAGAGGTGTGAGGGGAATTTAACAATTTTGCCAAAATGTGGCAAATGGCACAATAAAACTCTACCTCCCGAAGGCCTATGCCAATCAAAACCTGCCATGTGTCCATGTGGCTAATGAAAGTCAAAAGGGTCGGCAGTGCCTAAGGAAAATTTGGAAGTGAAATCCTGCTAGCGAATAGGATGATGACATGTGGCAGCGGAGTGGCGGGGCGCGGAGCAACTTTGGATTTTTTTCCAAAATTTTAAAAAAGGCATAGAATGGTTGGTTGAACCTACAGACCAATCAAAACATGCCACATGGCATCGGAGCAATGGGGGGTAGAAATTTTTGGAGAAATTTTCCCAAATTCAAAAAAGAGGGAAAAATTTTGGGTTTCGGCACGCCGACCCGATTTTTGCCCTCTTTTGCCCTAAATCTTCAGAGGGGCATATCTTTCAATGTAGAGTTTGGTTTATCTTGATTTTGGTGTCATTAGAAATATATTGAAGTCCTCTACATGATGCAATCTTCAATTTTGTGTTTTGATGGAGTTTGGTGAGAGAAAAATAAAAAATGCCTTTGGCATGGGGAAAAGAGAAGAACTGACATTCGACCACCATTTTTTAATGTAGTATGGCTTCCATTCTTCTCCAGCATGGTTGAAAATATTGGGGAATGGACTTGTAAAGGTACCCATGCTATATTAATGGATTTGGTCAGTGGTTAAATGATTCCTTTCTTTTTTCCTATGTTTCTCCTTCCTGAGCTCGAGTTTTCATTTTTAAAAGCCAGATTTGGTTCATTTGTAAAAGGTTGGACATTTTCTATGATCTACAGGCTCCCTCCATGACCCTAGCAAGTGGATTTGTGGAATATCACACTTCTTTTATGACTACAACATGTTTTCTACCTCTTTGTTGTTGTAATGCACTGTATTTAAAATGGAAATGACAATGCAAGATCTGTGAATGAATTTTCAATCCTTTCTTGTGTTGTTTTCTTCATTTTGATCCTTCATTACAATTTTAGCAATTTGTGCATGATTTGTGTTGAATTTTTATAATCTGTTTCAATTTTCAGAAATAGATGTTCACCACTCCTTTGGTGTATCACCACTTTTACTTAGTTTTATTTCTTTTGCATCCTTTATCTCTGTCTCCTTGGAATTTAGAGTAAGATCTAGTGTTAAACCTCTAAAAAATTCATGCATACATCTGATCAGAGGAGTAGAGGAACCAACCTTTAATTTGGAGTTTTTTTCCCATTTTTGCAAGTCCCACACTTGGGGAAAAGATTCAATGTTGTGCAATCACACTAAATGACAGAATTCTCACCTGCATACTTGAAGGTCATTTAGGGGGTGCAACTGATTTGCACTAACAGTTTGTCTTTTCCATATGATGTTATTCCATTGGAAGTCTATGTTTTGCATACTCTATGAAATCTCTATTTGAAAATGGTAAATTGGAACATGTGAAAAGAAAATTTAATATTCTGCCCTATGTTCAATAAATGATTTTGGAAGGAATAAAAGAAAGAAGTTGTAAAATTGCCTTTGGAAATCAATAAATGAATGAAATGATTTTCCCAAATTGCATTGTTAAATTGTATCTGATCATATCAATGTATTGAAATCTCTATTTGAAAGGAAGAAATGCATGTGAGAAAAGTGTAGTATTTTGTCTCTTTGAAATGTGAAAATTTGGAAATCAGTATTACATTTTGGTCTTGAATGGTTTGTTTTGAATCAACTAAAATGTGTTATATTAGAATTGGAACGTATTCTAAATACTTGGAAGAAGAAATGGAAAATAGATCCATCAAAATTTGACCCCTGTTATTTGTAATTTCAAACTAGCAATTCATTAAACCAAAAATGCATAGTTCCAACATAAAACAATAAATAACAAAAAACTATTGATCTCCGTGAAAAGAGGACATCGAGAGCTTTCCATAAAGTCTTCATTTTCCCAAAACTGAGATCTTTATTAAAAGTTATGGCCTTCTGAATTTTTCTTCACTTGGCATTAAAATTTGGGGAAAATTTTCCTTTGCAGGCCCGCAGCCCGAATTTTTCTCTTGAGGCTTAGGAAAAAAATTTGGGAAAATTTTCAAAATTTTCTCTGCCACCCTACAGCCAATCAAAGGCTACCATGTGGCACCATGAGGTGACAGCAAAGGGGCAGATCCTCTTTTGAACTTAGCGTTTTTTTTAAATATTGGGAAAAATTTCCAAATTTTCCTTACCATCCCGCAACCAATTAGATGATGCCATGTGGCACCATGAGGAATTAGTAGAGGAATGGGTCCCTTTTTTGTCTTTTGCGTCTTAAATATTTTTTGGAAAATTTTCCAAGTTTTCCCCGTTGTTCCATCAGCCCACAGCCAATCAGAGGCTGTCACATGGCATCACAAGCTTTCGGCAGAGGCGCGGGTCCTTTTACCCTCTTAGCCCTTCGGAGCATTAAGTCAATCTTCTCCCCACTGCCCTACTTTCCTCACATTGGCTTAGGTGATGCCACATGTCCCCTATGGACTCACGGGAGCATGGGCACAAAATCCACTTTTCACCCCGCACGGGAGATTTTTCAAATGTCTCCCACCACCCCACCTTTCCCCGCTCTTCCCTGTGCTACCTTAGAGAGCGCCACGTGTCCCTTGTGGACTAGCAGACCCACGGAAGCACAGGCGTAAATGTGGTTTTTTCCCTGCATGGTAAAAAAATTTCTCAAGGTCTCCCCGCAGCCCACCAACCCACCCTTTGAGCAAATTTTCACCCCTGGGCCTGCAGGCCCGCTCTTGGGGAAAAAAATTCACCCCAAGGCCTGCCGGCCCATAACTTGAAAAATATGAGGAGTTAGGAGGACTTCTTTATATCACTAGAAAGGTGAGGAAATTTCCTATCCATTGAAGGCAATTTATTAAAATTTTGATTACATTAAGGGTTAGAAAAATCAAGTTGAAACTTTAGGCCTGTTAGAGAGTGTGTTTGGTGAGGAATTTCCCTTTAAACCTAATTGAAACTTCTAACCCTAAAATTTGGACCTTATGACCTCTAATAATTTTTAATAAAAGAAAAGTATTTTCTAGTAGATTGGATTTTTTCTAGAACCTGTTAGTTACAATTTTTGTCTTGTAACATGGTTGTAGATTCTTTTAATAAAAAAAAATTATTCCATAATTTTTCCTAACTAATCCTAGGTTGTTCTTAGGTCTCAAGTGGGTTGTTTTAACGGGTGTTACAGCGCATCTATTTTAGTGTGGGGTAGAGTAGTGTGAAGTAAAGTATAAGTTGACAGTAAAATTTTTAAGGCCTGGATGAAATGATTGAAGGTGCAAAAAATAGAAGAACACGTGTGGAAATGGTGGACAAGAATGGTTGGTGTCAGCATAAGGCTTTATAAAGACCACATACAAAGAAGGAAAAGCACAGAAGCAACATGAGGTAGGCGAGGGAAAAAATCAGGTAAAGGAAAGAAGAAGTTCCTTTGGCGATGTTGACGTGTTCGTAAGAGTCTTTGGTTAGTAATTATTTTTACGTGCCAAAAGGTTGTAAAGATTTTTTCATGTAGGATTGGGCACATGGGTATGGGTGTTTAAGGTTGGTGTTAGTGGAAAAATTTCCATTTAATGCTAAGTACATTGGTAGGTAGCATAACATTTATTGTTGAAAATGAGGAAAAAGCTATAAGTATGAGGTCGGTTGAATCATTATTTTAACTTGTGATTATGAAGTGGAAGAGCTCTTGCGAACTAGGGAATCTAGAGAGATTTGTGCAAAGGAAGAAGAATCATAGAGATCTAAGTGCATGACTAGGGTTGATCTACAAACTAGAGTGGAAGGAGTACAGAAGCATAGGGACAATTCTTTTGGAGTACGTCATCTTTTGGAAGGGTTTTCCTAGTTAGGGTTTGGAAGTTAGGGCATGGAGGTAGGAGGATTCTTCATAGATTTGAGCCTTATCTTTGAGTAGATTATTATAGCAGAGCAAGGAGGAATTTAATTTTTATCCTAACAAGTAGAATGACACAAAAGAAAGCAATAATCTTAACATAAATAGAAGAGAAAGGGAAAAGGAAAACAAACTGATCCCGATGCTAGTTCCAATGAAGAGTGGTATGCAAAAATGCAGTACCTAGATAGAGTTTTGTTAGGGAAAGAGTGGCAATCACACTCGAGGAAGATAGCCATAAGTGACTAAAATCATCACATGAGCATTACAGAAAAGAGGTGACGTTAGAACTGATTCATCCAACTAACAAGAGGACATAAGAAGGAATTCCAATCTACAGTGACTGTAGTCAATTTTTATACCTGTTAGTAAATAAGGACAATCCCATGCACGTCGGCCTATCACCTAGCAGATTTAGGCACTCACATGAGGCACACGTGGGCACCGAACCCCTATTTTATGTGAATTTTGTAAGAATGTAGCATAGATGTGTAATATAAAGATAGAAGAAACTCCTTATTCAACTAAAAACTTCAGATAGATGTTACACTAATGTATTCATTCAAACAAGAAGCACATTGACAAAAGATAGATCTGAACTATGAGGGAAAGAGGATGCATAATGATTATACTCATTCGTATGAAACATGCTAAACATAACAAAAAGAGATAAGTATAAACCATGAACCACATATATTTATATCTGAACATATCCAAAAATCACATTATATCTATCAGGGTCATTACAGACCCAAATGATATTGCAAATTAGAACCATGTAGCAAGACTGGACTTACGTCCCTTACAATGCAAAATAAACACATATACCCATCCCTTGATACATAATTCTTCCTACAGATCTCCTAGCCCAACCCATAAATCTCCTCATGTAGATCTACAAAGGTTTTCCTCTCATCTTCTCTCTCTAATCCCCTCTATGTGTATCTCTATGTCTCTCCTCTCCCCTATCTTCTATTGGGCACTTTTATTTATAGACTTTCTCAACACCTTCAAGCCTTCAAGAAAATTTCAAATTTGTTGCCAAGTGTCTAAGGTGGTCCTCTATGGGAGCATTATTATTCAAGCTTGATCTCTCCACTCTTTGAAATGATGGCCTTCTAAAATCTTCCATCACAAGGTATATTCCTTCCTAGGCCACCTTGTTGTCAGGCTGGCACCTTATCCACTCTGCATGCACAATCAGGTCACGCTTTTCTTGTGTTCTATCTGATATGCTAAATATGGCTAAGTCCCAAAACCTTGTCTCTACCTTGTGTGTGCGTCACTTGTTCTACTAAAACCCTCCTAGAACCCTATCCTGTGCACTTTCCCCTTACGCGCACTTTTTTAAGTGGGTCCTCCATACCCATGCACTTCTCTATACTTAGCCAATAAATTAGGGGCCCAACATCACCCCACACTATGTATGTTCTTTGCCCTCAGGAATACCTTCTCAAAGAATAAATAATGACTGTCCTTGAATAGTTTGGAGAAAGAATAAAGGAATAAATAATTTTTGGGGGGAAAGAAAGAATGGGGAAACTATGATTATTTTTGCAAGAGGAGATGGAAATATTTTTTGAAGTCTACCTCCAACTTATTCCAGGTATTGACCTTTCTCTATGCCTATTGACAAAGGTCATCAATTAAGGTGATCACCTCTTCAAACCTTATCATTGCTCCTTAGGTATCCATCATTTCCACAATCTCTTCTAATGGTTTTCCCAAATCCTCAAGTGCATCCATTCTTCAAGTGATCTGGGGATACAACTCTTTCAGCTAGTTTTTTATTGATATTCACAAGGTCTCAATAGCCTCTGATTTCTTCTCAACCTTAGCTATAATTTGGTCTCTTTCAGACCTATTCCCCTTGTTCTTTTCTTAAAACTCCTTGAGATCCACCTCATGGGTGGTGACCAAGATACTTGTCACTTTATCTCTTATAGTGCAATTTTCATAGACGGCCTCAACGACTTGGGCGGCGGCTCTCACATGTGCAAGGATTGTCTTGTATTGGGCCATAATGGCCATAACCTTCATCTTGTCCTCCTTTTCTCTGTGTTTCATTGCCTTCTCTACAAAATCCAAGGCCAATGGTCATCTTTCCATCATGAGAATGTGAGTTAAGTCTTCTAGGAATTGCAGACTTGATTCATATTTCTGTGCGGGTGGTTTCAAGTCTGGATGCTTTAAGATAATGGCACTTGTGATCATCTCCACCTTCTTGAAGACTTTACGTACCCTTTCCTTCTATTCCTTTAATTCACACCTTAGTTGAGTCCTTACTAGTTCCTCATGTTTTAACTCCTTAGTTATTTTCTCCATCTCCTCTTCCTTCTTCTCCATCTCTTCCTTTAGAAACTTCACTTTTTCATTCCTCCCAAAGATTTTGGCCTCTACTTCCACCGAAACTTTATTCAGTACGTTGCATATTTGTTTGTTTGATAGCCATTTAGTGTTTACCAAGGGGTTGTCACCTTTTGAATTTGGTACCTTCAATATTTCCCCTTGCCTCACTTCAAATTTAGGTTCATCGATGTGGGACTCAAATGCCCAAGAAAGCATTTTCCTTATCCGAGGGTATGCACCTTCCTCATCAAATGATGTCATATCCAAGAGTTACTCCATTGGTATGGTTTTTTGAAATCGTGCATGAAACACCTTGTTCGGTTCATCAATATAGCCCATCCTCTAAACATGTGATGCTTCTATGCTTTTTCTCCCTATGCACGCGGCCTTCGGAAAGTTCACAGCCAAGCTGGGATCCCCTCCCATGTTGTCATATTCTTTTTCTATGCTTTCTTCCTTTTCTTCCTTCATCACTAGGTCCACGTTGCATTCCATCTCTTGCTCCAATAGGTCTTTAATGATCTTAGCTACTTCCTTCTCCATGGCCTCATCTATATATTCCTTAGTGAGGCTTGGGGTCCTTTATTATTTTGTGACTTCCTCACTTACACCCTTGTCTTGAGTATCCTCTTCTTCCTTGTCATTCTCCCTCTTGGAAAAGATGTATTCCCTATCTTCTTCCTCTCCTTCTTCCTCTTATTCATGAACCTCATAGATAGGATCGTATTATCCTCCTAATTCATCTTCATAATCATCATCTCTCTCACCTCTCTAGGCCTCTAAGCTCTCTATATCCTCTAGATCATTTTATTCTATCACCTTCTACTTCTTCTTGGAAGGAGTTTTTTTTTCCTTCTCCTTCTCCTCTAGTGACCTCTCCTGGGTGATGTTTTCCTCATGCTCCGGTGCTTCTTCCTCTAGAGTATTTTCTTTCACTGGATACTTTTTTCTCCGCGTATAAGTATTGGGCTTAGCGCTTGTCCCCGGTGCGCTTACCGCTTGTGTATACTAAACACTTGGTGCTTTCTGCACCTCTTCCCTTTCCCTCTTCCTTGGCATGAGCTTCTTTCTACCTATGGGGTCCTCAGGGATGGATACATCATTTTCTAAGTATGTGTCCTTTTCAAAATTTTGTCTGATGTGAAGGTATATTCTTTGTGCAGCCCTTACATTAATTGGTAAAGTCATTGGTTTCATCATATGTATCTCATGTGAGACATGACTCTCTAAGTATGCACACTTCTTGGGGTAAACCAACTTCCTATGTAGCTCTTTGTGGTCTTGATCTACTTCACTAAGTTTGAACCTTACTCTCTTAGCCTCTATAAACTTTTTCACTCCCACTTGGAAGTATTGCATGGTTGTAGTCATTTTTACTCCTATCACAAAAGGAAGGAACCCCATGCACGTTGGCCTATCACCCAGCAGAAGCTGAGCGCTCACCCGAGGCACGTGTGGGTACCGAGTCCCTCTTTTATGTGAGTTTGGTGGGAAGCATCGTCTATGATTAGTGTAAGAGTTTTTAGGAGGGAATTTTAAGACAAACAAGAACAATAGGGATCATAACAGTCTCTAGATCCTTATAGTCACTTTGGACTGAGTGCTTTAACAGAATACATAACATATATTATAACAGAAATAATTATACAAGCATTCATACATAGCATGAAAGGAAAGAGAACTCATATGAGAGAAAAGTGCATTAAAACCATTGATATCCATGTCTATTTATAACAGGTAACCTCATTATATTCATTGATTCATTACAGAGTGTCACAGAGAGCAGACCACAGTCATGCATATCTCTGGACGTATGTAACTAAGCTAACAGAAAAAGAAAAATTACAACTCCATGCTTAGTGCATTCTTTTCTGAATACAAATATCCACTCACAGTAATTCTATAGAGCTCCGCTCACTCTCTAACCCGCTATACCTCGTACTTCTTCATCTCTTTTACTCCACAGGCACTTGTATTTATAATTCTCCTACACTGCCAACTCACCTTCCAGTGTCCTCAGATCTGGTGCCAAGTGTCGAATGTGGTCCATGCGAGCATGCTTCTTCAGGCCTGAGCTTTCCACTTTACCTCATGATGTTCTTCTAGAAGATTCCATCTGGGGCATGCTCTTTCCTGGGCCAGCCTATCGCCAGGATGACATCTTATCCACGTGCAACCAATCATAGTTTTCACGTGTTCTACCCTGGGTGCTCAAATTGACTAAGTCCCGAGCCTCCTTTCACGTGTCACACATGTTATGTGCTTCCCTAAGCCTTTCTCTCGTGCATTGTTTCCTTGCGCACCTTTTCATAACTGGGACCCTATGTGCCCACGTGCCTTCATACTTGGTTAAGATTACAGGGGTCCAACATCACCCCACACTACACCTGTTCTCCATCCTTGAAAACATTTCACTTGACCAAGATGCATGTTTTCCAGGGAACCAATGAATCATCTTACACTTTACAAAAAGAATAAGGAATGAAAGAATCAGGAAAAATAATGAAGAATGGGGGGAAGCATCAACTCAACAAGCTAGGAAAATATTTCTGGAGGTCTGCCTCTAGCTTATTCCATACTCTGACCTCACCCTATGCCTTCTGGCAGAGGTCTCCCACCAGGGTGCTCACTTCATCAAAACTCAGGCCAACTCCCTGGGTGCCCAAAACATCCACAATATGCTCCATCTCTTTGCCCAGGTCCTCAAGTTTATCCATCCTTCTAGTGATCTGGGGGTATAATTCCTTTAGCCAGGCCTTAATTGAGCTCCTTAAAGCTTCAATTGCCTCTGATTTCTTCTCTACTTCAGCCAGGACCCTATCTCTCTCCGCCCTGTTCCCCTTGTTCTTTTCTTGGAACTCTTTTAGCTCTGCGTCAATCATGGTGACCAAGGAGCTCGCCACCTTATCTCTATCTACACATGTATCATATGTGGCTTTTGCAGACTGGGCAGTGACCTTAACCTCCATGAGTACTTGGCTATACTCTGCAATGAGCGCTACCACCTTCAATCGGTCCTCCTCTTTCAAGCATGCATGGCCACTTCTTCAACAGACTCCAGGGCCAAGGGTCATCTCTCCATAGTGAGGATGCACGTTAGGTCTTCCATACACTCCAGGAGGGATGAGTACTTTTGTGTGGGTGGCACTAAGTCTGGGTGCTTCAGGAGGATGGCACCCTTGATAGACTCCATTTTCTTGTATACTTCCTGCACCTTTACTTTTTCTTCCTTTAACTCGTGCCTTAACTGTGCACTGATCAGTTCCTCCTACTTCAAGTTCTTGGCCTTCTCCACCAGTTCTTCCTATTTCTTCCCTAACTTTTCCTCCAGCATTCTAATCTTGTCATTGTGTGTGAACAATCTAGCCTTGGTCTCGACCGTGACCTTGTTAAGAGCATTGCAGACCTTCTCATCTTGAGAAGCTCCTAAGCATTCACTAAGGGATTGACCCCCTTAGACTCTAGGCAATGTGATGAGCACTCCTTGGTAGACTTCAAAGTCTGGCTCATCAACGTGGGACTCAAATGTGCAAGAGAGCATCTTCTTGGTTCTGGGGTATGCATCATCCTTCTCAAAAGACCCCATGGCTATGAGCCTTTCCATGGGTATGGTGCTCTAGAATCACGTGTAACACCTTCCTTATGTCATCAACATAGCCCATTACCTGCCTCTATTGTGCATCCAAAGTTTTTCTTCCCGAGTGCGTACCTTTGGGGAAGCTTACTGTCAAAGTGGGGCCTCCTAGGCTATCATGTTCTTTTTCAATGTTCTCCTCCTTCCCCTCCTTCAGCACTATGTCTGCATGCTATGCTCCAACTCTTGGTCTACCAAGACCTCGAGCATTCTTTGTGCTTCTCTCTCTGCCACCTCTGTGATCTACTCCTTTGTAAAACTTATGGCTCCCTCCTTTTCCCTGGAAACCTCCTCATCCTCCATGTCTTTGGCATCTTCCTCATCTTGTGTGCCCTTATGCGAATACAAACTCTTTCTTCTCATCTCCACTCTCCTCTCCCGAGTCGTAGACACTAAACACATGTGGATCTTGGTCTTTCTCTGTCTCTTCATCCTTGCTGCCATCTTCTTCACTTTCATCCCCTCTTCTGCCCATGTATTTCTCCAAGCTGTTGGTTGCCTCCAAGTCAGCTTCTTCATCAACCCTCTACTTTTTCCTGAGAGGTGGCTCCTGATTAGGGGATTCAGCCTTATCTTCTTCCTCAGGTGATTCTTCCTTGGAGATGGGTTGCCTAGGTGCCTCTACCTCTGGCATCTTCTCCTTCACCAGAGACTTCTTTCTCCACATGTAAGTGCTTGGCTTAGAACTCATGGATGGCATGCTCACTGTCTAAGTAGTCTGCACAATTGGTTCTTCTTCTTCTCCTCTCCCTCTTTTCTTGGATGTTGGCTTCTTCTTCCCCAAGGGGTCTTCAGGTATGGAGACTTCATTCTCCAGATACACACCCTTCTCAAACTTCAGCCTTATGCATAAGTACATGCGCGTCGCTGATCCTCCAGTGATGGGTAGCATCATTGGCCTTGTCATTTGAATCTCATGTGACATGTACTTTTCCATGTACATGCGCTTGTCATTGGGGTAATTTAGCTTCTTCCTCATCTCCCTGTGTTCCTAGTCTAGCCTACCCAGTTCCAATCTTAGCTTCTTTGACTCTTTAAACCTGTTCACTCCCGCTTGGAAGTATTGGGTAGTAAATGTGAAGGGGAGCTTGCACCAAGGGCTCCATGATTCATCTATCAGCTTGAATCTACCTAGGTAGTAGTGTTGGTAGACTGTGAATTCAGCTTCTCCCTCAGTGGTTGCTAGGAGTTGTTTGGGGATTCTCCACTTTACCCTGAATGCATTCCTTAGGCACGTGTACCATTTTTCTAGCCATGCCTTGTGGGGTGTTGTCATTGTATCGCAAGAATATTTTTCAAACCTCTTTGTGGGTGAGGGATCCTCGGTGGGGTACTCCCATACAAATTTTTCTGGTGCATCAGGCACCCCAATCTCCATGAATACAATGGTGAGAAAGACATTGCTGAAGAGGATCATGTCCCCTTCCTTCATGCAACTGACAATTTCCTCTGCAATGTACACAAATAGGTTATATATAGTTCCCTCTACAATCTTTCTGCAGACATGTAGCCAAGGTTTGTTGACATGTGTCCATCTTTCCTGGCCATTCAGCTTAGTCACCAGATGCATGGCCATTTTCATTATGGGGTCCTTGATGTCTGAAATGTCATAGTACTGCAACCCTTTCTTGCAAGCATACTCGGTGATGGTCTCTTGAATAGCTTCCTTGTCACCAAGGTCATCTTCTAGGCTATCTCCCTCACATATGAGGCCTGTAAATTGTGAAATCAGCTGGGGAGTCATGCACATCTTGTGCCCTGCAAAGTGGAAGTAGTCTTCATGCACCTGTGACATCAACCACTGGTACAAGCACTCTGGCTTTCCAAAATAAGGCAACTCATAGAGTTGCAACAGCCCTGCCTTCTCCATTTTAACCTTAACATCATCATCGTATATAGGAAAACCCTCAGGTGTTCATTTTTTGGTGGGGCGTACTAATTCCAATGCCATTTCATTTTCTATTGTGTTTGTGTGGTGATTATAGTCACTAACAGGTACACTTCTCAAGTGGGATTCCCATTCCTTCCCCATCATCACCCCATCTGGGTATTGCATCTCTGCATACCATTCTTCATTTGTGTCTACCATGGGTTCTAGTTGTTTAGCCTTGGCTTTGCCCTTTCCTTTCTTGGGTGCCATGGTCGAGGTATTTTTATCACTCCTACCCTCTCCTTGTTATTCTGTCTTACTTCTTCCAATCCTTCGATCTCAGATTCATGATACAACTCTTCTAAACCATGCCCTAGTTTGTTGAACCCTAACTGGGATAAAATCTTCACAAGATAACATTTCTTCACTCTCTCCATGCCTGTGTAACCCCTTCTAGTTCACAAATTCAAACTAGCTGCTTCAATCTCATAGATCTTCCTTCACTCGATCAAATCTGAAAGCCCTAGTTTATGGAACTCGCTTATATCTCAAACTCTTCTATTTCACAAGGTAAAAATGAGAGTGCCTCGACCCTTTACTTATAGTTTTTCTCTTTTTAAACATTAAATGCTACTTCACCTACCATCATACTTTGTTCATTCAATGTATATTTTTCAAACAAATCCCATCTTTAGCGCCTTCCCTTACGTGCCCAACCTTGTGTAAAAACTCCTTCAACCTTCTGGGATGTAACCAATCCAACTTGACAGGAGACTCTTGTGTGTGTAACCTACGCCGAAGGCACTTATTTTGTCCTGATATTTGCTCTTGCCTACCTCATGTTACTTTCAAATGTGATTTCTCCTCCTTAGTATGTGGGATCTACAAGTAGCTTTACCTGGCACCAACCATTCTTCCATCTTCCTCTTTATATACCTCTTTCAACCTGGCTACTCAACAAGGCTTTTCAACACAACTTCCTTGGTACTTTGATCACACACTTCTTCACCTTTCTCCACCCCACACTTAAAGTGATGCACAGTCCTCTGCACACTCACAAATTCTCCAAAAATAGTAATAAGGTTACCAGTGCCCAAGGCATAAAACAAAACAACGCGAAATGGAAACACAAGAAAAGGAAAATGCATAAAATAAACTTCTAAACTAACTAGAAAAACTACCTTATTTACAAACACTAAGAAGACTTATTTATAGTAGGGCTTTAACCTACTCCCATTGAAGTGTCCAAGCAACTTCGTCCCATCCAGCGCTTGTAACTGGAACGTGCCTGAATCAAGGATGTATGAGATTGTGTAAGGACCCAACCAATGGACTTTCAACTTCCCAGGATGGCGTAAAAACTTAGAATCATATAATAACACCATCTGCCCAACCTCAAACTTCTTGTTTCTAATATGGTGATCATGCCAAGCCTTTTACTTTACCTTTTCCAATTGTTGGCTCCATCAGGCAAGTGATCGTCTCTCATCCAGTTTCATTAACTCATCAATTCTTTCTTCCAGTGCTTGTTCATCATCTAACCCTCCTACGCATGCATTATTCATAGAGAAGGAACATAAATTCAACTAGAAAAATAGATTCCACGCCAAACACCAATTGAAAAGGTGTGGCTTTATTTAGTATTTTATACATTGTTTTGTAATCCCATAACACTGCCGATACTTTTTCATCCCAATCAAGTCTTCCAACATCACAAATCTTGGTCAAGGTATGACTCAGTATTTTGTTGAATGCTTCCACAGTTCCATTTTCTTGTGGGTGATAGGGTGTAGTCTTGTGATGAGCCACCATGAACTCTGATAACAGGATCCTGATGGTCTCATTCAAGAAATGTGTACCCCTATCACTAGTCAAACTCAACAGGCATCCATACCTCACTGATAATGTTTTCCCATAAAAACCTAGCACTATTGTTGCTGTTGTACAATCTTTAGTTGGGGCTGCCTCTACCCACCTTGTGAGATAATCAGTGCAAGTGATGACATAACGTGACCCAGTCCTACGTGTTTCTGTGTAATAGCTCCCATAAAGTCTATCACCCACTTTTCAAAAGGCTCCGCATTAGGAATAGGGCATAAAGGCATTTCATCTCTCCTTCTAGGTTTTCCAATGTGCTGACAATGGTCACGGGCTTTACAATAATCTTTGTAATCCTTGTACAAGTTTTCCCACCATAAACCTATAATTAATATCTTGTGCATGGTGGCATCACCTGCATAATTCCCACCCACACTTCCTTCGTGTGCTTCCTCCATGATGGCTAGGTGCTCATGCTCTAAGACAAACCTACGTAAAAATTCATCACATCCCAATTTGTACAAGTCTCAACTGATTAACATGTAGGGTGTGGCACGTATGGCTAACTGCTTCTTTTCTAATGTCTTCATTCCATTTGGTGCCACACCTTCCTTTAAGAATACTACAATCTCCTCTAAATCTGAGGGCACATGCCACAACCTAAATAGTTACGCATCTGGCATTACTTCCTCAATACTCTGTGTGTCCTCCCCTGAATCAATTCTTGACAGATGATTAGGCCCACAGTTACTTTTTCCAGGTTTTACTACAACGGTGAATTCAAACTCTTGAAACAATAACAACCCAATCAACATATGTGCCCTTATAGAACAAGCTTGTTCACTAAATATTTTAATACCATGTGATCAGTGTAAAACACAAAGGGTGTTGCTAACATATACTATCTAAACTTGAAGAGTGTGTAGATCATTGACAATGCCTCGCACTTGGTTGTGGTATAATTCTACTCTACTGGTGTCAGCTTCCTGCTTGCAAAATAGAGAGGATGATCAACAATCCCTTCACCTGTTGTGCAAGCACTGCTCCAATGGTGGTCCCTGAGGCATCTACATGAACAAGAAAGGGCTTGTCCCAAGAGGGAAACCATAAACTAGGAATGGTAATAAGCCTATCCTTTAAAGTATTAAATGCCCTCTACTGTGCCTCTCCCCAATGAAAGGCACTTTTATGTCTAAGAAGCTCCTCTAACGGCAAATTCAGCAATCTTGGCATATCCCTTGATGAATTTTCTGTAGTACCCCGTATGCCCAAGGTTCTTCTTCTGAATCCATGTACTGCATCTTTGGCTAGTAGGCTCCCTTAACCCCACAATAACTGCAACTTTAGCAGGATCTACAAGTAAGCCCTGATTCCTTACATATGATATGCCCAATAATTCCAAATGGGTGTAGCAAACACACATTTCTTAATGTTGAGGGATATCCTCAACTACCGACACCTTTCAAACATTAACCTTAAGTTGTCACAATGGTCTTTAACTAACCTATATACTGTCCAATCATCCAGGTAGACATGAAGAAAATTATGGATGAAGTCCTAGAATCTTGCACCATAATGCACGAAAACACAACAGGCACATTCTTCAACCCAAAAGGCATGACCGTATATGGTAAAAATTCCCCACTCAGTGGTAAAAGTTCATCTTCCCTGGTCCTCCTTTGTAACCCTTACCTGGTGATACCCTATAAAATCCATCTGTGAAAGAGTAGATTCTTGTACCCAGCAACTGCCTTCTAAAATTTCTTCAGTAAATGGGGTTGGGAATGGATCAATGACACAAGACTACATTCAATTCCCTGTAATCCACACAGATTCTTATCCTTCCATCCTTCTTGATGTTAATTACCATCCAGGACTTATCCACTCTGACTCTTCAAAAACTTCAATGATGCCTAATCGCTATCATTTTATCTATCTCTTCCTTGACCTTTACGCATAGGTTTAGATTCATTCGGTAGGGCCTTGGACCAGCATGCTTCAACTTAATTCTCATTTCCCCTAAGGAATGGTGAACACCTTTGAGTTCATGATACCCAATTAGTAGGAATAAATCCTCAAACTCATGTAAAAGATCAATGATCTTAGAACTTCTTCTCCAACCAATAGTCTCTAATATAGCATTTAGGCTCTTCTTTTGATCCGATGTTAACCTTTTTTGTATTTAAAGATTCATGATAGACCATGCATCATTCATCAGCACTTTTAACATCTCACTGTCCCTACATAATGGTCCACATAAAAATTTTGTAACACTATCTTCCCCATTAATTATATACACCATCTTTCCTTTTTCTTTTTCCACAACACACGCTCAAGTTAGAAACTTCTGGTTCTCTCCTCAAATCATGCCTCCAAGTTAGGTTCACCCATGAAATCTAGTAGCCTATCTTCTTCCATGGTACAGTATCCCCAATGGTAAGGCACTTTAGGTCTCCCTATCTGATGCCTTATCCAAAGGGAACATGTACTCTGATACTTGAATGTTTGAATGACATCCAGCCACTAACTCTTCACCAATTTCCTATTTGGAAATGTGTCTTATTGTGAATGTACCATGCATGCACAACCTTGCTCTAGGGTGGGTATAACTTGTGAACTAGGATCTACTGAAGGTGGAAATGTTTTGTGCCTTAGTATCCAAGCTATCTCACATCTAGGTATGGAAGGAAGCGGTCTCTTCTACCATGGTAGTATCCTCCCTTATAGTCGTTTAGACGTGTTGCTCCTGAAAAACCTTATAGATATTGTAATTATCACCCAAAGCTGTTGATGTGCCATTCCAAGAGGTTATCCCAATGTTTTTCCCACAAGCACGCAATAGTAAGGCATTGAATAGGTTGTATTAAGCAGTTCTCTAATCTTTCCTTTCTGATTCATTTCTCAAATAGTTGGGCCTCCTCATACTTATGCAAGAAATCTTTCAGATTAGCCCCTCCTGTAACAGGTCTGGAACTTGGTGTTTTATTCCATAGTTAATTTCCACGTGCCAGAAATGCACCTTTTTCACCTTGGTTACCCATCCTCTTAAATGTCCTCCGGTCATCTCATAGGTGTCTCATGTGCCTAATCTCACACGCTATAGTGGTGGTGTCACTTAAGGAATAGAATCCTCAAAATAGATAACTACCTCTATGGGATGAATTATCTATAGATCTGTAACATCCTCATTTTAGTACATTAGAACAAGAATTTTTTTTTATAGGTGCATCCTAGTTCTAAATACATAATTTAGAACTCTCAGATCATAACAATCATTCTTATAACAGATAACCATATGCAGCTGTAATGACTCAGAGTACCTCCGATCTATTCATTCCATGACTCGGTAATCTACCGATCTATTCATGAGTATCAAAGAGTTGGCATTTTTATTTTAACACATCACTCTTGCGGTTCTCTTCCCTAATCTGGGATTCAGAATGCTCTGTCCAAGGAACCTATCTGAATAATTGTTACCATTATTCATCGGCATCTCGTCCCTCAGACTAGGTGACATAGGACAACGCAATCAGCAGCTTGCGATACTTTGGCCAAAGATTTGAAACATACTGCTTATGTCTCGTATTCCTTGATGGCATACTCGTCAATCTGGAATACGTCCTTCACCCCATTCCTATGTTATGTAGAATGTCTTACACTGACTTCTGTCAGCCTCCCCTGTCCCAAGTTATTCACTCAGGAACGGATTAATAATATGACAATGATATAAGGATGTTCTCAAGAACTAGGGATACGCTGACATACTGGGTCAACCCTAGTTAACCCTGTGTGTCAAGGTACCCCGAGTCTCCAGGGCAGCCTCATATCATGACCACATTCCTAACCAGTCCCTGGAGTAAAAACTTGTTCGAGTTTAAGGTGTAAATCTTAACGATCAATGCAAAGGGTGTCGCCATAAGTCACCTGCATTGTTGTATCTTCGAGAAGATCCTAATCTTCTCGAAGGTACAACCCTGCAGTTGACTTGTGCCATCAACCTTCAAATCCACCTCGAAAAGATCTACTTAACTTTAAGGTGTTACTTACGTTGAGTTAAAGTTATACTTTAAGACACTCCTTTCAGGGTAGTCTTTTCCCAACCCCTGGGTTCCTCACCTTAGAATTGCCTTTCTTATTAAGACCCATTTCACAAAGAGAATTTAATAAGATTTGAGGTTTCATTAAGGAGTTCATTGATACACAGTAATCTAAATCAATGAATTTGGGCAATAGCCCTAAGTCTTCTCATAAGGTTGCTAACCATACCCTTATTAGGTTTATATCAGTTCTCAAAACTGAAATATATCTTACTTATTAGTATTAAGATATAGTGATTTAAAACCAAATTAAACGTTGTCTTGACTTAGATCAAGACTTAGGGAGTAATAATTTATTCAGCCCGTTCAGCTTCCTGTTGAGGTTTATTTTAACCTTAGCTTCTCGAAAGACAGTGATCTAAATTCCAATTTAGCTTTAGATAGAACATAACAGAACTACTAAACATTCACAAGTATTCAGTCACATAATCTTTGCAAAGCTTACTTAGAGAATCCCAAATGTCTCCAAGGTATACAATAATAACAATGCTCTTAAAATCATTCGAACCGAAGAAGTTCAATCCATCAAGATACGAATGCAAACACATAAGTAACAAATACCTCATTTCATTCATTTCTAAGCTAATCAAATACATTTTATGCATTCAGCATATTTGATACAATACTCAACAGCAAAAGAACATCTTTCTTCAAGTAGTACATTTAGAGAATCAAGTTGGAATTCATCATAAAACCAAATTAAACAATCTGAACATCATATCAGATCTGCGTGCCTTTACCACTTACGGCAACCATCTGCAAAAATTGTCAACACGGGTCAGTTCGGTGAACTGAGCATGATAAGCACTAATTCTTAAAACAATTGCAATCCACCAATTGTTCTCATTAAACAACCTGTTTAAATGAAATCATTTCTTCAAATTCCAAACATAAATCAGGCTATTCATCTTATATGTTAGAGACTAAGAACAAATGAATACAACCATTCTAAAGACAGCAAAACTCCTACAAGAATGTTTCTAACAATTACTCAAAGGCAGTTTATAACATTCAACAAGCTCAACTGTCGTAATTTCCTTTCAATCATACATTATTTTAATGGTATTGACGAGTATACCTACTTATACAGCAACACACATTTTATACCAGTCTCTCCATACAATACCACAGTCTATTCTTGTTATGCCCTTACCGTAGAGATCACATAAGGATACAAGAAGAAAGCACATAAAGTTTCCAGACTAGGAGAGAGAGTATTTTCTTATTCCTCTTATTACACATCAACATATAATTTACAGCTCAGGAGAAGGAAACAGAGTCAATCAGATTCCCATTTCAATCATGTTCTGGACTGTACCGACTCCTCTAAAATAACGCAATTACTTTTACGCATGCAATTTAAAATAGTCGAGATCACAAGAAGAAACTACAGTTTCATCTAAATTCATTAATAAAAATCACCTGTAGCTATTAAGCATTACAAGAGCTCTCGCGACAAAGCAAAAGAAAAATAATCCAACCATGAAAGACTCAACAAACCTTTTCCATATCATTCATCAACATGAAAATACCCAACGCCATCGCCTGACATGGTACAACTAAGAGCTCTTTGTTTCAGTCAAACTCGAGACAAGATAACATTAAACACAAATAACGTTTCCATATGCAAATACAGTGACATTCACACTGAGTCGAAACACAAACATGCACAGCTTCATTCAACTTAAACAAATCCCTACGATTATACAGCAAGGACTTATATTAGAAGCCGATTTCAAGAAAAATAATCACAACAAGGTCTTCACAGAAGCCGAATTCCATAACAATAATTTCCTCAAAGTTTCATCCGAAGTCGAGCTACTACGAAATACAACAGGGTCTCAAACAGAGTCAAGTTTGTAAAGAAAACCCATCCTTTAATTCCACAGAAGTGAACTGAATATAACACAACAATGTTAAGAAAGAGTCTGTACGATATGCATGCACAGCGAGGACTTAATTCGAGAATCGAGCCAACTCGCAACATATCAAGGACTCCAACAGTGTCAAATACAACTAGTACTCACAACCAGGGCTTTGATTGAAGTCGAATTCATACGACAACAATTCAAGGACTCCAACAGAGTCAAAACCAATTCTAGTAGTTAACAACAAAGCTTCAAGGACTAAAGGAGTCGAAAACATACTATCCATTTCAAGGATTCCAAAGTCAAACATATGCACAACAAAACTTCTACAGAAGTTAAAAACATAAGTTACGTTTCAAGGACTCCAAAGAGTCAATACCATATAGTATTCTCAACTAAACTTCTACAGAAGTCGAAACATACTATCCATTTCAAAAATTCCAACAATATCATGCTAAAAAGTATTCACTGCAAAACTTATCAACAGAAGTCGAAAACATACGAAACATTACAAAGACTCACACTGAGTCATTTTCATATATAATCCTTGCAACTTTCAACAGATTCTAACCCAAAATTGCAAACACAGTAAGGACCTCGACAATAGTCGCATTCAAGTAGTATAATCACAGCAAGCATTCCAAACAGAAGAAACTTCAAGAATTCACAGCAAGATTCAACAGGATTCAATCAACAATAAAAGCACAGCCGGTCTTTAATTGAAATGAATCCAAAAGGAAGAATAAATACAGTAACATTCCAACAAAGTCTTCGAAAAACCCAAGATTCCTAATTCCACAGGAAAAGAAGAACCAAAACATTGCTTCAAACCAACTGAACTGAAATCACCTGAACAGAGTTGTTTTAATGAAAGCATTTGGAGTAAAGCAAGATTTTTAAAAGTCAGGGCCTATCATGCCTGGTAATGTCGCTTAAAAATTTGAAGAAGACCTTTGAATGAGCTCGCGCCTTCTCCTCTTCTTCCACGATAGATTCAACAACAATAATTTGTTACCCTCATGTCTTATAAACTTTCCCCGATAGAGAAAAGAGCTAGATATTCTCATAGCTTGCATGCAACACCAAGTAGACTGGTTCAAAGAACCAGTGATCAAACAGAGAGAAAAACGGAGCGAATGGAAAACCAAACATACCAACCAATTTTCCATTTGCATGCCTTCCCAAGCAATCCGCGCTCGGGAACCGAAGTTCATCAATGACATTAACTCCAAGATTCCCGCCTAATCTCCATTGCCACCGACCGCCAAAGTTGGTGATTGACAATTGAAACAAACAACCATTCCCAAATTTGGTGATACTCTGCCACGTCAGGTCTCAATAGATGTTTACAACCTCCACCAAATCCCTTGTCCTTCATGCTTATCCATCTCATTTAATTCCATGGAAACCACCACCCATGACTTGCACCCCTTCATAGGTCCCCCTTTATCCATGATCATTAGTTAGGTTAGAAACATAGGTTAAATCACAAGGTAATACTTTAGTCTTACCTCCATAGTGCTAGGTAGCTAACCTTAGGAGCATTAAACCTATAGTTTAGGGCTAGGTTAGATTAGCAATAATTCAACCCATAGGTTATAGTTTAGGTTAAGGTTATTAACCTTAACGAATCCATTCTAGGTCTCACAAGTAGGATCGTTCAGTATAAGAACCAACAGGGTATAACATTCCCGAAATGGATTCTATCTGGCATTGATAAAAAGCTTGCAGTATACACCAGAATTTATTACCTGGCTTAAGGTCTAGGCCTTCCTGATATTACGATATCGGGAACCAATTCATTTAACATGATCAACCTGAGTTAGACTCCGGAATTGCTTATTCAACACATTCAGACCTTGCAACTTTCGTAAGGTCTATAATTTTTGTTCATCCAAAATAAACTTAAAACATCTCTTGGATCAATGCAACTGATCCAAGGCTGAGTCATCAAGACGGATAAATCCACAATTCCTTTCGAAATCAAATTGAACTCAGGTGCTAAAAATGAAAGAAATAAAAGAGTCCAAGCATATCCTGACTCAGTCAAAGATCTTCAAGAGCAAAGAAGATACAATCCATATCAAGCATGACTTCACAATCAAAGGAACACATCCTTATACAGAAGAAATCATATATCAACACTTGAATGCTTAGGAGGAAGTAACAATAGTTCAGGGTGTTACATGCTTCCCTCCTAAAAGATTCATCGTCCCGATGATTACATATTTTGATTTACCTTCAAGTCAACCAATTTATTAGTTCACAATACAATAAGACTATTTCCAACTTGAATAGTTCCAGAAATCAATGTCACGATACATTTTATTCAGCCTGAATAATGTTTGCCTCAATCTGGCTTTCATATAGACATGAAAAAGATAAGTTCATAAAAAATGTTTTGTCAACAGATTTCATTCTGTTGAAAAAGAAAAGGAAAAGCAATTTTCATCTCTTCCAGATTTTCCCAAGTTGCACTTTCTTCGTTAAACTGGTCCCACTGGACCTTACATTGCTGTATTTCACGATTTCTCAAATGCAATTGGTGAGTTTCCAGCACTCGTGTGGGTTTAACCACGATTATTCCTGGGTCTTGGACCTGCAAGGAATTCCAATTTAAGACATGTGACAAATCTGAAACGTATTTCTTAAGCAAAGAAATATGGAAAACATCATGCATGCGAGACAAAGCAGGTGGTAATGCTAATCGATAAGCTACAGGATTGATTATTTCGACAATTTCGAAAGGTCCCACGTAACGAGGTGACAACTTGGCAGCCTTGCCAAAAGTTATAGAACTCTTTCTGGGTTTAACACGAAGAAAAACCTTCTCACCAAGCTCAAACCTTCGATCAACCCGCTTAAGGTCAGCATAGCTCTTCTGCCTATCTGCTGCTTCCTTTAATCATTCACGAATCAACTTTACTTGCTGTTCCATTTCAGTGAGGATCTCTGGTCCAATTACCACTCTATCCTCAATACTATCCCAACTAACAGGGGTTCTGCACTTTCTTCCATAAAGTGCTTCAAAAGGTGCCATTTTAAGAGATGAGTGATAAGTGTTGTTGTATGCGAATTCAACTAGTGGAAGATACTCTTCCCATTTATACTGTTGATCCATGCAATACATTCGCAACATATCTTCCAACACTTGATTTACTCTCTCGGTTTGTCCATCCGTTTCCGGATGATATGCAGAACTGAAGTTTAGTTTCATTCCAAGAGCTGTATTAAGCGTTTGCCAAAATCTTGACGTCATTCTAGGATCCCTGTCAGATATAATCAATTCTGGTACACCATGTAACCTGAAAATTTCGTGCACGAATCTTTTGGCCAACACTGGTGAATCATCCTTTAGATTTCCAGCGATGAAATGAGCTACCTTAGTTAGTTTATCTACAACTACCAGGATAACATCATGTTTATTCCTGGACATAGGTAACCCTTGTACAAAGTCCATGCTTATTACTTGCCATTTGTACTGCGGTATGCTATGGGGATATAATAGTCCAGCAGGGTGCATGTGTTCTGCCTTAACCCGCTGACATTCCAGACAATGAGTCACAAAATCAATAACATCCTTTTTCATACCTTTCCAAAAGTATTGTTGTTTTAGATCAGCAAGCATTTTTGTGATACCCGGGTGTCCAGAGAAGGGTGAATTATGAAATTCAACTAACAACTTCTTTCTCAAATCGTTCAGCATAGGTACGTATACCCTGTTTTCATAACGTAAGATTCCTTCATTATCAAAATGAAAACCTTTATACCTTTCATCATTAGGTTCTGCAGCAAGCGCTGCTTTTACTTGCTGAAAGTATATATCAGATTCTGAGGCACTTTTTACCTCATCCTTAAACTGAGTTCTTAATGTTATAAGAGCAGAAATGTGCTTCCTACGACTTAGAGCATCTGCTACCCTATTCTCTTTCCCTTTGATGTAGCTAATATCAAAATCATATTGAGATAAAAACTCTAACCACCTTCTCTGTCTGGCATTTAGATTAGGCTGAGTGAAAATATATTTCAGTCCTAAGTGATCAGTTTTCAACTCAAAAGGTTTCCCAAGTAAATAGTGTCTCCAGACTTGAAGCGCATGAACAATGGCAGCAAGCTCCAAATCATGAGGAGCATAATTCAGCTCATGTAACTTAAGTTTTCTACTTTCATATGCTATGACTTGATCATTTTGTAACAAAACACCTCCAAGGCCTTCCCCAGAAGCATCCGTTACAACAGTAAAGCTCCCATTAGGGTCTGGTACAGCTAATATAGGTGCGGAAGTCAACTGGCTTTTCAGACTTTTGAAAGCAGTTTCGCACTTATCATTCCAAATAAATTTCTTATCCTTCTTCTGCAATGAAGTTATCGGTGCAGCCACTTTAGAAAAATCCTTAACAAATTTTCTATAATAACCAGCAAGACCCATGAAGCTTCTTACTTCGTGCACATTCTTTGGTGCAGGCCACTCAGTTATTGCCACTATTTTTGAAGGATCCACAGCAATTCCTTCTTTACTAATGACATGACCCAAATAGTGAACTTCTGTATCAAAGAAAGAACATTTGGATAACTTACCATACAACTTTCTTTTTCTCAAAATTCCCAAAACTATCTTCAAATGCTCATTGTGCTCTTCAACACTTTTAGAATAAATGAGAATATCGTCCAAGAATACAAGTACAAACTTGTCCAAATATTCTTGAAAGATATTATTCATTAAGTTCATAAAAGCTGCGGGTGCATTAGTTAATCCAAAGGGTAGAACCGTGAATTCATAATGTCCGTACCTTGTTCGGAAAGCTGTTTTATGAATATCTTCTTCTCTAATCCTTAATTGATGATAACCAGATCGAAGATCTATCTTAGAATAAACCGCTGCCCCACGCATCTGATCAAATAGATCGTCGATCCTTGGAAGTGGGTATCTGTTCTTGATTGTTGCTTTGTTCAACATCCGATAATCAATACACAGCCTAAGTGTTCCATCCTTCTTTTTTACAAATATTACTGGCGCTCCCCAAGGTGAAACACTTGGTCTAATCAAACCTTTAGACAAAAGTTCTTGCAATTGTGCCTTAAGCTCGACTAACTCTGTAGTAGTCATCCGATAAGGTGCTTTGGAAATAGGTTCCGTTCCTGGTTTGATTTCGATGGTGAAGTCAAATTCCCTCTTGGGTGGTAAACCTGGTAATTCCTCCGGAAAAACATCCTTGAAACTTTGCAACAGTGGAAATCGTTTCATGGAATCACCATCTTCTTCTGAAAATTCAGATATCTTTACTGCATAAAGGGTACATCCTTTGTTTTTAGCCTTTTTAAGCTGCATAGCTGACAGTTTTCTAACTGAAATTTCCCGTTTCACACCTTGAATCTCTGCTGCCTTCAGCCGATCATCTAAACATTTTATATTCTTTTCATAGCAGTCTACTTTTGCTTTATGGTCAGCTAACCAATTGACACCGATGACAATGTCATACGATCCCAAAGGTGTAACATAGAGGTCAACTTCAGTGGAAAAGTTAGGTAAGTCAAGGACTGCCCCAAAAAGACACATACTCACTGTATGAACAGAATTATTACCGTACAGTACAGTCCAAGATTTATCCATTTTTCCAGCTTTTCTCTTAAGTTTAGAAGCAAGTTTACTAGAAATAAAACATTCAGTAGCTCCTGTATCAAAAAGAATAGTGACAGGTATGCCAAATAACTTACCCGGAACTTCTATAGGTGTCACTTGCTTTTCAGCTTGCTTGTCTGCTACTGCAGCATGTATCTTATGCTGCTGATTACGATCATCCTTCTTCAAAGGGCACTGATTTGCGTAGTGGTCTTTGCCACAATTGTAGCAGCCTCCTACAGGTCCCTTTTTAGGCTCAAAATTACCTCCAGCCTTGTAATTATCACGTTGTCCTCCATAGGGCTTCTGCCCATTGTTATAATTTTTGGCAAAATTATCCCTTACATTTCCAGCAGGCTTATTTGCTACTGTTTTCTTACTATTATCCCCTGGAAACTTACTTCTGTTTCCAAACTTTTTCCATGGCCCCTTTTTGGGTGCAAGTGAAGTTGAAGAAGGGTTTGCAATCTTCTTCCGCACTTCCTCTTTATGAGCAGAAATAGCCTTTAATTTCTGTTCTTGTCTTATGGCCTTTTCAACAACTCCTTCCATAGTGGTTGGACTGTGAACATCGACCTCTCCCCCTATCACGGGATTCAGTCCCATGATGAATTTCCGTATTCTGAACTTCTCGTCAGTTTGATACTGCGGTACATACTTGAGGAGTTTTGTAAACCGCTCCCAGTATTTAGTTACCGTTAGCTTCCCTTGAGCTAAGTTCTGGAATTCTGTCATTTTCTGATCATAGAAAAGTTGTGGCAGCCAACGTTGCCTAAAATAGCCCTTAAATTGATCCCAAGTAATATTGGTCTCATCAATATTTAGCTCAGCTTTACGGCTATCCCACCACGAAGATGCTTCGTGGGAAAGCTGATAGGCTCCCCAAATAGCTTTGGTTTCCTCTGAGAAGTTTCTTATTGCAAAGTACTTCTCCATTTCGCTGAGCCAGTTCTCAGCTCCATCTCCTAATGTGGTGCCATCATATTTAGGTGGACTTATCCTTTTTATATCATTAGTGAGTTCTGCTGCCAACCTGGCCTTTTTGTTTTCTGGTTGGACAGGTGCATTTCCAGCGTTATTATCAACACCCATATCGGGGTTGTCCTCAGGAGGTTGCTGATTGTTATTACCAGCTTCATCATCCTCCTCATTTCCCATTACTTGCTGTTCAAGTATAGCTAAACGATCTCTTGTGTCCAATAGGGAAGCAAGGATCTCATCAAGCTTTTGGGTTGTTGCCGCCCCTCCTTTAGGGGGAGCATTATTCGCAACGTTCCCCTTTGTTCTAACCATTTTCTATTACAAGAAAATTCAGGTTTTTATCAGATTATGGACACAATAGGTCCAAGAGCTGCAACCTTCAGCTCTGATACCAAGATGTAACATCCCCATTTTAGTACATTAGAACAAGAATTTTTTTTTTGATAGAAGCATTCTAGTTCTAAATACATAATTTAGAACTCTCAGATCATAACAATCATTCTTATAACAGATAACCATATGCAGCTGTAATGACTCGGAGTACCTCCGATCTATTCATATCATGACTCGGTGATCTACCGATCTATTCATGAGTACTAAGAGTTGGCATTTTTATTTTAACACATCCCTCTTGCGGTTCTCTTCCCTAATCTGGGATTTAGAATGCTCTGTCCAAGGAACCTATCTGAATAATTGTTACCATTATTCATCGGCATCTCGTCCCTTAGACTAGGTGACATAGGACAACGCAATCAGCAGCTTGCGATACTTTGGCCAAAGATTTGAAACATACTGCTTATGTCTCGTATTCCTTGACGGCATACTCGTCAATCTGGAATACGTCCTTCACCCCATTCCTATGTTATGTAGAATGTCTTACACTGACTTCTGTCAGCCTCCCCTGTCCCAAGTTATTCACTCAGGAACGGATTAATAATATGACAATGATATAAGGATGCTCTCAAGAACTAGGGATACGCTGACATACTAGGTCAACCCTAGTTAACCCTATGTGTCAAGGTACCCCGAGTCTCCAGGGCAGCCTCATATCATGACCACATTCCTAACCAGTCCTGGAGTAAAAACTTGTTCGAGATTTAGGTGTAAATCTTAACGATCAATGCAGAGGGTGTCACCATAAGTCACCTGCATTGTTGTATCTTCGAGAATATCCTAATATTCTCGAAGGTACAACCCTGCAGTTTACTTGTGCCATCAACCTTCAAATCTGCCTCGAAAATATCTACTTAACTTTAAGGTGTTACTTACGTTGAGTTAAAGTTATACTTTAAGACGCTCCTTTAGGGTAGTCTTTTCCCAACCCCTGGGTTCCTCACCTTAGAATTGCCTTTCTTATTAAGACCCATTTCACAAAGAGAAGTTAATAAGATTTGAGGTTTCATTAAGGAGTTCTTTGATACACAATAATCTAAATCAATGAAATTGGGTAGTAGCCCTAAGTCTTCTCATAAGGTTGCTAACCATACCCTTATTAGGTTTATATCAGTTCTCAAAACTGAAATATATCTTACTTATTAGTATTAAGATATAGTGATTTAAAACCAAATTAAACATTGTCTTGACTTAAATCAAGAATTAGGGAGTAATAATTTATTCTCCCCGTTCAGCTTCCTGTTGAGGTTTATTTTAACCTTAGCTTCTCGAAAGACAGTGAACTAATTTCGAATTTAGCCATATATAGAACATAACAGAACTACTAAACATTTACAAGTATTCAGTCACATAATCTTTGCAAGAATCTCAAATGTCTCCAAGGTATACAATAATAAAAATGCACTTAAAATCATTCGAACCGAAGAACTTCAATCCATTAAGATATGAATGTAAGCACATAAGTAACAATTCCCTCATTTCATTCATTTCTAAGCTAATCAAATACAATTTATGCATTCAGCATATTTGATACAATACTCAACAACAAAAGAACATCTTTCTTCAAGTAGTACATTTAGAGAATCAAGTTGGAATTCATCATAAAACCAAATTAAACAATCTGAACATCATATCAGATCTACGTGCCTTTACCACTTACGGAAACCATCTGCAAAAATTGTCAACACGGGTCAGTTCGATGAACTGAGCATGATAAGCACTAATTCTTAAAACAATTGCAATCCACCAATTGTTCTCATTAAACAACCTATTTAAATGAAATCATTTCTTCAAATTCCAAACATAAATCAGACTATTCATCTTATATGTTAGAGGCTAAGAACAAATGAATACAACCATTCTAAAGAAAGAAAAAACTCCTACAAGAATGTTTCTAACAATTACTCAAAGGCAGTTTATAACATTCAACAAGCTCAACTGTCGTAATTTCCTTTCAATCATACATTATTTTAATGGTATTGACGAGTATATCTACTTATACAGCAAAACACATTTTATACCAGTCTCTCCATACAATACCACAGTCTATTCTTGTTATGCCCTTACCGTAGAGATCACATAAGGATACAAGAAGAAAGCATACAAAGTTTCCAGACTAGGAGAGAGAGTATTTTCTTATTCCTCTTATTACACATCAACATATAATTTACAGCTTAGGAGAAGGAAACAGAGTCAATCAGATTCCCATTTCAATCATGTTCTGGACTATACCGACTCCTCTAAAATAACGCAATTACTTTTACGCATGCAATTTAAAATAGTCGAGATCACCAGAAGAAACTACAGTTTCATCTATATTCATTAATAAAAATCACTTGTAGCTATTAAGCATTACAAGAGCTCTCATGACAAAGCAAAAGAAAAATAATCCAATCATGAAAGACTCAACAAACCTTTTCCATATCATTCATCAACATGAAAATACCCAACGCCATCACCTGACATGGTACAGCTAAGAGCTCTTTGTTTCAGTCAAACTCGAGACAAGATAACATTAAAAACAAATAACGTTTCCATATGCAAATACAGTGACATTCACACTGAGTCAAAACACAAACATGCACAGCTTCATTCAACTTAAACAAATCCCTACGATTATACAGCAAGGACTTATATTAGAAGCCGATTTCAAGAAAAATAATCACAACAAGGTCTTCACAGAAGCTAAATTCCATAACAATAATTTCCTCAAAGTTTCATCCGAAGTCGAGCTACTACGAAATACAACAGGGTCTCAAACAGAGTCAAGTTTGTAAAGAAAACCCATCCTTTAATTCCACAGAAGCGAACTGAACATAACACAACAATGTTAAGAAAGAGTCTGTACGAAATGCATGCACAACGAGGACTTAATTCGAGAATCGAGACAACTTGCAACATATCAAGGACTCCAACAGTGTCAAATACAACTACTACTCACAATCAGGGCTTTGATTGAAGTCGAATTCATACGACAACAATTTAAGGACTCCAATAGACTCAAAACCAATGAGTATCCACAACAAGCTTCCGCAGAAGTCAATAACATACTATCCATTTCAAGGATTCCAACAGTATGCACAACAAAACTTCTACAGAAGTTAAAAACATAAGTTACATTTCAAGGACTCAAAAGGAGTCGAAACCATATAGTATTCTCAACTAAACTTCTACAGAAGTCGAAACATACTATCCATTTCAAAAATTCCAACAATATCATGCTAAAAAGTATTCACTGAAAAACTTCAACAGAAGTCGAAACATATGAAACATTACAAAGACTCACACTGAGTCATTTTTCCATATTGCTAATATGTGTACTTGCAACAGAAGTTTACAACAGACTTCTAATTTAATCCTTGCAAAATTCTAACAAACACAAACATAGTAAGGACCTCGACAATAGTCACATTCAAGTAGTATAATCACAACAAGCATTCCAAATAGAAGAAACTTCAAGAATTCACATCAAGATTCAACAGGATTCAATCAACAATAAAAGCACAGCTGGTCTTTAATCGAAATGAATCCAAAAGGAAGAATAAATACAGTAACCATTCCATCAAAGTCTTTGAAAAACCCAAGATTCCTAATTCCACAGGAAAAGAAGAACCAATACATTGCTTCAAACCAACTGAACTGAAATCACCTGAACAAAGTTGTTTTAATGAAAGCATTTGGAGTAAAGCAAGATTTTTAAAAGTCAGGGCCTATCATGCCTGGTAATGTCACTTAAAAATCCAAAGAAGACCTCTGAATGAGCACGCGCCTTCTCCTCTTCTTCCAAAATAGATTAAACAATAATAATTTTTTACCTTCATGTCTTATAAACTTTCCTCGAGAGAGAAAAGAGCTAGATATTCTCATAGTTGCCATGTAACACAAAGTAGACTGGTTCAAAGAACCAGTGATCAAACAGAGAGAAAAATGAAGTAAATGGAAAACCAAAATTCCAACCAATTTTTCATTTGCATGCCTTCCCAAGCAATCCGCGCTCGGGAACCGAAGTTCATCAATGACATTAACTTCAAGATTCCTGCCTAATCTCCATTGCCACCGACCGCCAAAGTTGGTGATTGCCAATTGAACACAAACAACCATTTCCAAATTTGGTGATACCGCCATGTCAGGTCTCAATAGATGTTTACAACCTCCACCAAATCCCTTTTCCTTCATGCTTATCCACCCCATTTAATGTCATGGAAACCACCACCCATGACTCGCACCCCTTCATAGGTCCTCCTTTATCCATGATCATTAGTTAGGTTAGAAACATAGGTTAAATCACAAGGTAATACTTTAGTCTTACCTCCTTAGTGCTAGGTTGCTAACCTTAGGAGCATTAAACCTATAGTTTAGGGCTAGGTTAGATTAGCAATAATTCAACCCATAGGTTATAGTTTAGGTTAAGGTTATTAACCTTAACGAATCCATTCTAGGTCTCAAAAGTAGGACCGAACAGTATAAGAACCAACAGGGTATAACATTCCCGTAATGGATTCTATCCGGCATTGATAAAAATCTTGCAGTATACACCAAAATTTATTACCTGGCTTAAGGTCTAGTCCTTGCTGATATTACGATATCGGGAACCAATTCATTTAACACGATCAGCCTGAGTTAGACTCCGGAATTGCTTATTCAACACATTCAGACCTTGCAACTTTCGTAAGGTCTATAATTTTTGTTCATCCTGAATAAACTTAAAACATCTCTTGGATCAATACAACTACTCCAAGGCTAAGTCATAAATATGGATAAATCCAAAATTCCTCTTGAATTCGAATTGAACTCAGGTGCTAAAAATGAAAGAAATAAAAGAGTCCAAACATATTCCAACTCAGTCAAAGATCTTCATATGCAAAGAAGATACAATCCAGATCAAGCATGACTTCATAATCAAAGGAACACGTCCTTATACAGAAGAAATCATATATCAACACTTGAGTACTCAGGAGGAAGTAACAACAGTTCAGGGCATTACAAGGAAGGAGATATGCCCCCTCGAGTGTCGATGGGGTGATAAAAGAAGTTGATCGACGATCAGAAAAGATGAGAGATAGACAGAAGAAGGGGAAGGGGCAGGATGCCTCATTGAGAGAAAAGATTAGGGGTGAGAAGAAGGTGATGTAGAATAAATATGGAGGGGAGAGAAGAGCTTATCCTCTAGCTGTGGTGTATTGGAACAATTTTGATGTCATCATATTACCATAGGAGCTATGCCATCGGTCCTTGTGAAAAATATAAGCATACGAAAAAGGTAGAATGACATGAAAAACCTTACGATGAATAATTTCCTATTGCTGAAAATATCAACTCCATGCAACATACAACAATGAAATGCAATAAGAGAAGGAAACAAGCTCATCTAACAGGGAAAACAAGTATGAATGCATAAACGTAACCCAACAATGGTCAAGATAGTTGTACAAATGTTTTGTTATCAATGATGAAGAGATCCACAAGTTTATGATTTATGACAAGGGTTAAAAATGATGCCCCAAGTAAGGATACATGCAAGGGGGAATGATAATGGACACAGGGTCCAAGAAAATTGTTGTGCGTGATGAAACAGCACCAGACAACAAACGTGCCCCAGAGTACAGACAAAGCAAGCAGCTAGATTTGTGAATAGTTGTGAATTTTTTGATCTGCGAGTCGTATTAATTGGGGAAGATGTGAGAAAAACTAGTAGGATAAGGATAAAATACCATGCACAACACACAAGTTTCAGCCATGATAAGCAAGTTACCATTTTTGTAGGTTTTTTTACTTTTTTAGGATTTCGTGAAAAAAAATTCCCTATTTTTTTATTTTTGACATATATATTATTTTTACTTTCTTTTTTTCCAAATTGTGTTGAATAGTAGAAGAAAGTATAAGAAAGAGAACGAAGGGCCTAGGGGCAATAGAAAGTTCCCTAGGTGGAAGAAAGAAGAAACAAGTGAAAAATAATGTCTGTGTTTAGTGGAAAAATTAATAAAAAATAATTATTTGCGAGAGTGTGGATAGGAAGAAAAATCACCAAGGAGAAATAAAATTGTCCGAGGGAGAAGAAGGGGGTATTGGTCAACAAAAAATGCCCTAATACAATGAAAAATAAGAGAAAAATAATTATTTAATAAAAATAATTATTCCATGGTGAATAGTGGAGAAAACGGCAATCAAAACGGGCCTTCAGGCCCTCCCGATGATGAAAAATGGGTTAATATACCCCACCCGGGGGGTAAAAACATCACGACCAATTCATTTTAACAGAGTTGTTTAGAAATTTTACTATGAGGCTCTGATAGTGATGAGGACAATGGTGTTCGCACGAGACCGAGTGAGGCACATAGATGTAGTTCGAGGGTACCAGCGGCATCGAGACGATGGCCCCTTCATGAGTATCGAACCCTTGCACATTAAATTTGATCATTAATTTTCTAAATTCCACTTTTATCCCTAGGAAGTCACATCGGTGTGCATGCGCGCAGGCGTAGGCATCAGGTTAGGGGTGTAGGCATCCCTTTGGGGGCACATATGCTATAAACACACACGCACACATGTGCAAGCATGAAGTGCACACACTCACATGCACGTGCACACACACTCACATATGCGCACATACGCACACACACAAAAAGAGGTGCACTTGTGAAAAACATAGCGCATGCACAAAAGGGGTGCACACACACCCATGGTTATACACATGCAAGCGCATGCACCAATTGTGGGGTGCACATTCCAAAAAGGGCACACAGGCACCCTAAAGAGGGTGTAAGCGCCAAAAGACAGATGCATGCACACACACCCAAAAAGGGGTGTAGGCATCCAAAAGTGGGTGCAAGCATCCAAAAGGGCCCGCAGGCACCTCAAACCGGGTAGAAAAGATAAGAAAATGTCAAAGAGATGACACTTAGAATAATTTTTAGGATTTTTTGGTTAACCCTAAAATATTAAATAGTTTTTTAGAATAAATGTTAGTAACTAATGAGTGATTTGATATTTTGTAGAGACGATTGCTAGTTTTACAGATGTGGGAGTAGCACACCCAGATAGCAGGGCTAGAGGGGAGTATGCGCTGGCATGACCAGTGAGCCATGGCAATACTTCTCAAGTTGGTGGGGCTAGGCCTCGTGTCCCGGATGCCTTCCATTACACTAGATCATTGTTAACTTATTGTGCTAGCTGAGTGATGGCATGATGAGTTTCAAATTACCCACAGTGGAGATGACAGTGACTCTCGAGGATGTATGGTAGATCCTCCGCATGCTGATCATAGGCACCTTGATTAAGTACAACACAGATGCAGGACTGATTAGAGTAGCCTACAGTGACCTTTTTGATATAGATGATGTTCTGCATGATGGGATGACTATAGCCCTGCAGGAGTGCATCTCTGACCCCACATTACATTGGGGGCCTCTTTATATTATGTCTCTTATGAGTGGGTTTTTACTCACTGATAAGACAAGGATGTCATTCTTGAGAGGAATATTACCTTTTGTTCACGACATCTTCAGCAGGAAGAGATACTGCTGGGGGCAGTGTATTTTGGCCCACTTGTATTGGGACTTACATTTGATTACATACCATGGTCAGAAGACCGTGGGTCTAGATTCATTACTTCAAATCTGGTCATGGGACCATATTTCCATTAGATGCCCCATGGGCACTTTATGTGTCTGAGATCTAGAGGAGCCATCATACATGGCATGGGTAGTAGCGGGTGGTGATATACGCAGCCACCTTGGCATCCTATTCAGATATAGGCGAGAGTTTGATGAGCTGCCAGTGATAGATGTTATCTAACAGTCATACAGACATTTCTAATGGCCAGAGGATGCCACAGAGCTCAACGTGTGCTTAGTAGAGCACTATATCATTGGAAGTCACAGATACATCATAGAACTATATCGAGTTGATAAGTGCCAACAGCAGCTTGGTAGAGTATAGGGGGCCCCACAGCTGAACATTTAGTATGCACGTAGAGATTCAGAGAGGTAGACTATGGGGTTATGCATACCATTGGCCTAAGCTTGAGTGAGTTCTACATAGGTGGTCCCCTAGGTGTGGGACCCAACACGACAGGTGCAGGATCCAGGGACCATAGTGGAGTACATAGCTTGGTATGCCACTTTATTACCTCAGTGTCGCGCCATTCTGGAGGAGGCATGGGTAGCAGGTGCCCATCCACCTATAGAGATATGACAAGGTTCAGATCACAGAGCGAGAGCAGTGGGGCCAGATCCAGAGGATCCTTTTGATGGCATTCCTCATGATGCATAGAGTGTCACACAGGAACAAGGACTAAGGCTGCATGGCCCAATACATGCCCCATTTCAACCAGTGAGAGAAAGGGTCCTAGAGCAGGACCAGTCCTCCAGAGCACCTTAGGGACTAGTCCCTGAGGCATGAACAACCTCCCAGCCAGTGGCATAGATAGCCACATTATAGCAGTAGTTACAACAGTCCCTAGCTGAGAGAGATACAGTGAGAGCAGAGAGGGATGAGGCCTGAGGCTGGTGTGTGACCACCACAACGGATCGTGATGAGGCCCAGGCCCATATTGTTACATTACTTTCAAATCGGGATCAGGTTCGAACCCAAGCTGGCCCAAGAGATAATAGAGCGGAATACCGGAGTCAGATTCAAGAGACAATGGCACAAGGGGCTCAGATATTGATCCTTCTTCATCAATCACAAAATCAGGTGTGGATGGTCATAGCTCAGAGGGATCACATATATGCATGGTCACATGGCCTTCTTACATAGAGAGATTAGGTATGAGCCGAGTTACAGACTGTGACTGCCGAGAGAGATCGAGAGGCTAACTCTGCGAGACAAGTTGAGGCTGATTTAGGCTGAGTGACAGGAAAGTGTGATGCTACGCTTTAGGTAGCCTTCACCTCCAAAGATGCTGACTTGATACATAATTCCATGAGGCTTGGTGGTGAGGCTCTATTTTATAGGACTACCTATTATAGGGTAGTCCCCTAAGAGCAGGGAGTGGTACTGCCTCAACATTCAGGATCGAGTGTGATAAGCTCTTAGTCATGGAGATCAGGCCAATCTACGAGATCAGTGAGACAGCCCATACCAGAGCAGCTGGTTGGACCAAGACCATCTCAGCCTCCATTGTTTCGTTGGCCAAGTGATAGACCTGAGAGCCTCGGTGAGGGCGAGAGCTGCAATTGAGCTGTATATTTTTGTTGTACATATTATTTATATACATGCCTCTTATTAAGACTGATGTTGATATATATCTTTGTATACTTGCATTTTGGTGATGCCTCATGATGAAGGCTTTATTATTTTTGATACATGACCCTTTTTTATGGCACTTTGTATCTATGATGTATCACTTTGAGTACCGATCTGGATAGTTTATACTTGTATAGATTTGTGGACATTTTTGATGTATCATCTTTGTATGCCTCAGCTGAAGGCATTTTTGATATAGAGTACCGATGTATATCCATTTTTGTTGATATAAATGTATATGACACATATGTATATAGAGGATTACTTTTTGGGCTCAGATACACATGTTTACAAGATGATGCACTTTATTTTTTTGTGTCCTAATGCATGTGACACGAGTGGGCATAATTCTATGATATAAAATACCCTTTATCATAAATTACTCTATGTTGAATCCCATTGCATATTTCGTGTTTTGATTAAACACTTATGGATGTGTTATGATGTTGTCTGATTTTGTACCTGCATGTATGTTATCTTGATGTTTTATGTATACATATGATTTTATTTCTAGATGATGTGATCTTGTAGAATGTATCAAATGTGTTTTGTTTATGGTATGTGCCATACTCAGTGGATGGGATGATATGCTGATAAGGGTGTGGGGGGGATGTATTTTTATATTTGCAATCCTTCTTGCCCCCATTTTATGATACGATATGTGATGATTAGCTTAGCATTCATGTATGATGTATACTTAGCTTCTTCTAGATATATGATGTATAGATGATGTTAGATGTGATTATAAAGATGATAATGTGATGTTATGATAATAAAACAATACACATGCAATAAACACAATCAAATGCTAACAAAGAACATAAGGAGATAACATAATACACCATGATTCCCTATGCACAAGCAAGAATAAATCTAATCTAAGAAAGAAGAGATGAATCCTTATAAATTATGCTCAAGCAACAAACAACCCAAAAGCAGAAACATAAAACAACTATACAAGCAACAAGCAAAGCAAGAAACAAGACAATGCAAGTAAATATAAGTAAATGTTTTTGTAAGATTTGTTTTCATGCAACAATTTTCTATTGTTTTTGCATTTTTTTCCAACGGTTTTCCAAAGCTATGTACATGTAACCAAGAAAGCATGGATTCCCCCAGTGTTAGATGGGGAATGTACAATGGAAAAATCCACGTGCTTATAAACAAGAAGGTGAATTCATTGAATTGCCCCCAGTGTAAGATGGGAGATAGTGAAAGACCATACCCCTCACAAATGAATAAAAGAAGGAAAAGCCGGATCAAGGCTTGACGGGATGGGGCTCACAGGGAATCTCGAAGGTAGAACTAGGGCTAGGCAAATGAAAAATACCCTCCATATGTAAGATGCTTGTGAACAACGAATCCTCCCAAGGTGCCAAAAACTGGTTTTCACCCTAGGAATTGTCCAAAGTGCCACAATTGTGTGGTTTTTACTTGTGGACAATCTATTTTTTTACATGTTTTTGAGTTTTTTTCTCTTTTGACCTTCAGTGCCATGTTTAAGCATAGAACCACTTAAGATGCATGGCATTCATGGGCTCCCAAATTTCATCACCATCGGGGTGAGAAAGTTTGTATACCCCTGTGCCATACTTGGCGACTATAACATAGGGTCCCAGCCAATGTGGTTCAAACTTACCTTTCTTTTCTCATTCCACTCTAGTGTTAAATTGGTTCTCCTTCATGATTAGATCACCAACCTCAAACTGACGAGGGATGATTCTCATGTTGTAGTTTCTGTAGACTCTATTTTGATACACTTTACGGTGATTAAGAGCACGAATGCATCTCCCATATAGGAGCCCCAATTCAGCCAATCTTGCTACCCGGTAATCCTCATCTTTATCCAAATAGTCCCTAAGAGAGATTCTCAAGGAAGGAAGTTCAATCTCTAAGGGGATGATAGATTATTTCCCAAACACCAGAGAATATGGTGTTGCACCCGTAGGAGTACGAATGGAGGCTTTGTAATCCCAGAGGGCTAGATGGATTTGTAAGTGCTAATTATGACCTGTTTTACTAACCATCTTCTCCATTATCCTTACCAAAGTCTTGTTTGTGGTTTCAACCTATCCATTACCTTGAGGCTAATATGGCATAGACCATTTTAACCTGATTTGGAAACATTGAAAAATACCTTTTACATTTATTTTTCTTAAATTACTTCTCATTATCTATTACAATGGCAGCAGGAATGGGATATCGACAAATGATATGATTCATGATAAACTTAGAAATCTAGGCTCTGGTTACATAGGTTAAAGGGACAGCCTCCACCCATTTTGTAAAGTATAAAATGGCCATGATGATGTTTGTATGACCATCAGATGAAGTAGGAGTAAATTTTCCTATTAATTCAAGTCCCCACTTAGAGAATGGCCATGGGGTAGTGATAGGTTGCATTGGTTGCAATGGAGCATGAATGAAGTTTCCATACTTTTGGCATAGTACACATTTCTTGATATAATTACAAAAATCAATTTCCATGGTAGGCCAATAGTAGCCGACTCTTTTAAAAAAATTAGCTAAGACCATTCCATTTATATGTGCTCCACACACCCCCTCATGTACTTCGTTGATTGCTTGGATTGACTCCATTGCATCCAGAAAACGTAACAGATTCTCATCGTAGCCACGATGATAAAGTGTACCTCCTAAAAGGGTGTAATGGGCTATTTGGTGAATCAAGCTTTGCTTTTCAAAATGAGAGATATCGGGAGGGAACGTGTTGTCCTTAAGATAGGTAAAGATGGGTTCATACCATGGGGAATTGGGACAAACAACATCACAAGCCAGGAACGATTCTTGCATGTCATACGCGGGCTGGCGTAGATTTTCTAAAAATAACGGCATGTCATTATTCCCTTGTGGAATATGAAGAATAGAACCCACTGTCACCATGGCATTTGCCAATCTATTCTGTGCTCTAGGGATTTTTTCAAATGTAATGTGCACAAAGTACTCCTTTAGAGTGTCCACTAGCTTTTTGTAAGGTATGAGCTTATCATCCTTGACCTTGTATTCATCATTAACCTATTTGATAATTAACTGTTAATCACCCACAACCTTGACATGATGAATATTCCACTTGATAGCTAGCTTCATTCATGTAATAAGTGCCTCATACACCCCAATATTGTTCATGCAAGGGAAGCCCAGGCAAAAATCCTATGGTATAGGATCGCCAGAAGGAGTAATAAGGATTGCTGCTACACCTGAACCATGAAATATAAAGGATCTATCAAAATGTATCTGCCATACAAAAAATTCTTCAATGTAGAGTAAGGAGGCATCTAGAAAATCCATATTCAAAGGTTTCGTGCCTTGCAAAGGTGCTTTCGCTAGCTGGTTAGCAAGTACTTGTCCTTTAACTAATTTTTTATGTACAAATTTTATGTCAAACTCACTGAGTAGAATGAACCAATTAGCCATTCTACCTCTGTGGGTGGGTTTAGACATTAAATACTTGAGTGGGTCAACCTTGGATATTAGCTTCATTTTAGTATTCAATAGGTAATGGTGAAGTTTTTAAAAAGTAAAAACAATAGCCAAGTAAGCTTTCTCAATTTGAGGATAATTGAGCTCATAGGCGATGAGGGTATGACTCAAATAATACACCACTTTTTCCTTATGACCAAGGTCATATTCGGTGATTAGTGCTCCAATAGAAAATTACGTAGTGGAAATATAGAGAAAGAGCGGTTCTCCAAGAGTTGGTGGCATGAGGACAGGTGGATTAGCCAAGTATTGTTTAAGCAAAGCAAAGGCTTGTTGTTTCTCAGGTCCCTAGATGAAAGCGACATCCCTTTTAAGCAAGTGGGTGAATGAGTGAAACTTATCTATAAGCTGGGAGATGAAGCAGTGAATGGCTTGAATTTTCCCCTTTAAGCTGCGCAGTTGCTTGATATTCTTAGGTGGAGGAATTTCAGTGATAGCAGACACTTTAATAGGGTCTACCTCAATACCTCATCTTGATACAATGAAGCCTAATAGTTTTCCTGATAGCACACTGAAGACACACTTCTTTGGATTCAACATGACTTTATATTCACATAGGCATTCAAAGATATGCCACAAAATGACAGGGTGATCCTCTCTTGTTTTATTCTTTCCCAAGATGTCATCCATGTAGTCCTCCATGATATCATGAATCATATCATGAAAAATTATTGTCATGGCCCACTGATAAGTAGCTCCTACATTTTTGAGACCAAATGGCATCACTTGATAATAGAAGGTTCCCCAAGGATTCATAAAATCTATTTTGTGCTGGTCTTTTTTAGCTATCTTGATTTGGTTGTATCCTAAAAAACCATCCATGAGAGATAGCATCTCATACCATGCTGTTGAGTCTAAAATCATGTCAATATTTGGCAGCGGAAAATAATCTTTAGGACAAGCCTTATTAATGTCCCTAAAATCCATGCAGATTCGGATACCAACAGGATTTTTCTAGATATGAACAATGTTCGATATCCATTCAGAATAATCAATAGGCCTAATGAATCCTACTACAAGCAATATTTCAAACGCTTCTTTAACCAGTAAGGCCACTCTTGGGTGCATCTTTCAGAGCTTCTGTTTGATAGGCTTAGTGTCTACATGCATAACTAGCTTGTGCATGACCAAAGTTGGATCTAATCTGGGCATGTCTTTGTAAGACCACACGAACACATCTATAAACTCTCAGAGTAGCATAGTGAATGTCTTTTGTTCTCTAGCTAAGAGTGATGCTCCCAATTTTACTATCTTAGGATCTTCTTCTATGCCAATATTCACATCAATGGTTTCTTCAACTAGTAAGTTTGATAAGTCCTCCATATGCGTAGGATCAGGAGGGAGGTTGAGATCTTAATCCAAGGATGTCTCCATGAGATTTTCATCCTTGGTATGGTAATTTTATTTGTCCTTTGATTTTTTAATTTTTTGTCAGCCAATGCCTCAAAGAGGTTTTCACTATGTGACTTGGACTTTGATTTTTTTTTAGGCTTCACATTAGGACTTTTTCCCTCACTTTTCTTTAAGTTTTGTTGACCACAAAGTTCAGTCCCCCTCGCTGAAGTAGGCACAGGTATCTAAGTTGATAAAGAAACCTTTCTTGTGATCTCCAATGGGAATTTTATCCCTTATGCCCATGAACTCTACGATAGCTTCGTCATTCTCAAATAAAACTAGTAACATGTGGCATTGTTGGTCCCATTCAACAAGGAAAGGGTACATAAGGTCAAAGGCTAGTTTCATAGGGGTTATGGTTAGGACAGTGTTGTTCATGAAAAGGTTTGTAGAGGCTAGATCCTCATATTGGTTACAATGGGAATTTTTATCACTGTCTAGATAGTCAGAGTTATCCTCATGTTCAAAACAAGTAGCATTTTGATCATTGGGGTGTGCTCCATAAGGATGAATCCCAATGCCATATCTTTTTGTTTTGAAATTTGGAAAAGGCACTAGCTCCCTCTGTCCTTGTTCATTTCTTCCACATCCTAGGCCCTTGTAGCCCATGAGTACATCATTTTATTTGATTTTTCATATTCTAGGGTTCGATAACAACATGGCTGAGTATCCTTTGGGACCCAAGTTATAGGTGGATCAAGTAATTTTACCTTTGCTAACAAGCCTCCAGGTAAGAATGACCCAATAGTGTGTTCCTTTCTAGGTCTTCTGAAGTGGTAGTTGGGTTGACCTCTAGTCTTGGGTGACAATGAGAGGTCTGAAACAAGGAGCACTTGTTGTACATTATACTCCCCACAGCCATATTCAAGGATTTTCATCTCCCATGAATCAAATAGAGATGTTGAAGTAGATGCACCATGAGCACAAGAACTAAGAGAATCTAAATCCACCCGAGATTCCATGGCCTCATATTGGAGAGGGACAGCTATATTTGCGGAGGTACATGCATATGTAACCTTTCGAGAAAATCTATTGAGAGCTCTAGAATGATTTAAGGTCTCTGAATCTCCTTGTATTGTAATGGTGTGTCCCTCATGCTTCAATTTAATACATTGATGAAATGTTGATGGTATGGCATACATGGCATGAATCCAAGGTCAGCCTAGAAGCATATTATATGGAAGTTCCCAGTCTAGGACATGAAACTTTGTCTGAAAAAAAGTGGGACTCACCTCCATAGACAGTGTGATTGTTCCTGCGTACTCCCTTTCCATGTTGTCATATATGGTGATAGTGATGATATTAGACTCAAGATCTGTTTCAGTATGTCCTAGCTGTTTAACCAACTTGAGTGTATGTAGTGCCTACTTCCCTTTAACACTTTTAGATACTAATTTTGATACTATTGATCATATTATGGACACTATCATGTTTTTTTTAGTATGATGGGTAGATGTTAGATCATGGATTATTATTGATCTGGATTCGGTTATTATGCATGATGGTTACTAGAGACATTTTCTATATGTGTTTGATGATATACTGTTGTGACATGGATATATTATAAATGCTAATTTGGACTTATGATATTTGATATTTTGAGTAGATCTGGTATGGTAGATTTTGATGATGATATAGTTGATTTATTTAATTAAAAATGATAATGTTGAATTATTGATATTATTGTGATCTATGTGTTTGGATGATTTTGAGATATTGTTTATATCATTTTGGATGTTATGATATGGCCATGAGGATGAAGGAGGTATTTCCATTTTGTAGGTTAAAAATCACAACAATGTCTAGGGACTGGAGACTAAACATATTAAAATTCTGGGTGAATTCAACAAGGTCACCATGATAACTGTGTTATGAGTTTGTGTGTTGTGTTATGTTAGGATTTCCCATGGGGGGATTTCCATTATATGTGACCATGTGATAAGTGTTTTATTTATTTGTTCCTTTTTAATTATTTTTGTATGTATTTTATTTGTAATGTGTTCCTTCTTTTAATTAATTTAAATGTGGTAGATTAATGTGATAGTCATATAGTTAAATTTTATTCAAATTAAATTAGGATGTGGAATGTAATTAATAAGTTTGTTGTCTTTAGATATTAATTTTGGAAGAGTGTGTAAGTTAATGTTGTAAGGATGTGTAAGAAACATGTAAGAGTATGTAAGGTAGATTTTGGAAGGTCTAACACTCCATCTTTTATGGAATTCGAATTTGACCTTGGAGGCCAAATTTGGAGGCTTATGGGACAAGTTAAACTTGTCCTACACCTCTTAAAATGATCCACCAACCATGCCTATGGTTTTGAGGTTAAATGTAGGCATTTATAATACATTTTGAAGTGACAATATGTAAGTTTTAATTGCATTTCCCTTACATGTTTTAAATTTGGTCCTTTTGGAGAATGGGCATTTTTGGAGTGTGTAAGTCATTTTTGTCATTTTATTTATTGTGATTTGGTGAAGGATGTTGACTTTCCTCTTGGGGTTGAGGAAGAATGATGTGGCATCCCACATGGATCCACATCATCCTCTTCTCTTCCCTCTCCTATAAAAGTGAAACTCCTTGCTTGTTTATGGTTGTTGAAACTTTGTCCATTTCCTCTTGGGGGCTCATTTTTTTTGGTGTTGTTTCTTTTGGAGCTTGTTTGAGGAAGATCTTGGAGTCTTTTTGCTTGCTTATACTTGTTGGTTTTGGACTGCACTTTGACATTATGGAAAGCTTGTGAGATTGGAACAAACTCCGTTATGGAGAGGTAGGCATCTTGAGCTGTATTTTAAATGTTTTCCTTCTCTTCCATGCATTTTTAAATGGTGTCTATGTTTACATTCTTGGCTGGTTGGGTAGAATGCTAAGGGGAAGGTGTAGGAGAAGGCTATGGGGATTTCATATGGGGGCATAAGGGATTGCCAATGGCATTGTTTTATTGTGGAGGAAGTTTTGGTTTGGGATCCACCTTGGAAAATAATTATACTTGTTCTCTGTTTTTGGAAAGGAAATGTAAAGGATATTATAAGCATTGTAATTTGTGTTTTGTATTCGAATTGGTAGAGTGTTCAGTTGTAAAAGTGTCATTAAATCATGAATAGAAGATTGAATTAGTTTCAAAATTGGATTGTATACTGGAATTCTTTTCCTGTCCAAGAATGATATCTCTATTTGTAAAAGGAATAAGTAACAGTGTTGTTATTGTATGTACTGTAGTTTGAAATTAAATAGAAAGGAAAGTAGAAAAATTATATTGATGATCAGTGAAGGATTACATCCCTTTCTCAAAAGTGTTTTACCTTGTTGATATGCTATCTTCTCCATTGGAAGTCTGAGTTTTACTTGCAATGAGAAACCTCTGTTTGGAATGTTGAAAGAAGAATGCGTATGGAATGAAAGTCAATGTTATTTTCCTTACAAAATGTATATTAAAACTAAAATAAGAGATGTAGTTTAATTTAGGATTGGATGGATGATTTAATAAGCAATGTATCTGACTAAGTTAGTGTTGTTGCAAATCAGCAGCACCCCTAGATGTAGATCAGACTTCTATTTTGACATCTTGGACATCCAGTGTGATTGCACAACATTGAATCCTTTCCCCAAGTGTGGGACTTGTAAAATGGGAAAGGAATATCTAGATTAGAATCTGGTTCCTCAACTCCTCTGACCAGATGTATTACTTGTAATTTATACATAGGTTTCAAACTCAAAATCCTACTCTAAATTCCAAAGGGGACAGAGATGGAGAATGCAAAAAAACTGAAACTAGTGCTAATAAGTGATACACTAAAGGAGTGGTGAGCATTTTTTACTTTTGAAAATTGACACAGTTCATAAAAATGCAACAAAAACTTCATGCACAAACTGATAACTCTAATGGAGGGTTAGAAATGAATCAAACAACACAGACAAAGGATTAAAACTCATTCACAGAGCCTGTATTGTCATTTTTACATCAAAACCACTTGTATTACAACACCTGAGAGAAAAAATAGGTAACAGTCTTGGAAAAGGTCTATTTTTCCACAAAAACACTTTTTAAAGTGATAGAGGGAGCCTAAAATACATGAAAAAATGTTCCACCTTTGAAAAATGAGCCAAATTTGGATTTTACAGTGCAAGTCACGACCCCAGGAGAGAGAAACATGGAAAAAACGTGGGGAAGATTCAAGAATTGACCAAAATGTAATCAAAATAGCATGGGCATCCTTACAATCCCATCCCCTGACATTTTTAGCCACGCTGGGAGAGAATGTGATCCATTCTTCATTTGAAACGGTGGTTGAAATGTCATTTCTGTCCATGACCATGTGTCATAGGTGTTTTTCAATTTTCTCTCTCCAAACACCATCAAAATGCAAAAATGACCTTGGAATCTTGTAGATAATTTCACTAGCTTTCCATTGATATAAATAACATGAAAAACTGAGCTCTGGATCGAAAGATATGGCCGTTTGAAGTTTTAGGGAAAAACAGGGCCAAATCGGATTGGCGGGCAAAAATTTGAATTTTTTCACCTTTTTGCATTTGGGAAAATTTCCCAAAAAATCCCCACGATCCACCATTCTGGGTGCCATGTAGCATGCTTTGATTGGATGTGGGCCCTCTGCACTTCATTTCCCTTTGTTTTTTGCCATTGAAAAACAAATTCCCAAAAAACTTCGTTGGGTCGATGAGTTGAGGACACGTGGCTCGTGCTAATTGGTCCTAGACCTTCCTTCCTAAATTTTCCATGGGCCTGACTGGTATTTTAAAACCACTAGACACGTGGTGAGACCCTACTAGATGCAGACTTGCCCCTTCAAATTTTTCATGTGGGCTTGGTGATGCTTTGGCCGCCAATGAACACGTGGCGAAATTCCATTGGCTCGCGCTCAGGGGGGGCGATTTTTCCTTCAAAATTTTCTCCTTTTTCCTTTGGGAAAATTTCCCAAATTCTTCCCACCTTCTGTAGCTCTGACCCCCGGGGACATGTGGCATAACATGATTGGTTGGTGGGGGCAGCAGGCCAAAAAAATCCTTTTGAAAATTGGCAAAACACTTCACCAAAATTCTTACCTTTCCTCCGTGCTTTCCCGGTCCGGTGCCATAGGACATGTGGCATAATATGATTGGTTGGCAGGGGCCTTTTTCATTAAAATTCTCCCTAAACCAACACTTAGTCATTTTTCAAATTTTTCCTCATGGACATGTGGCGTCATCTGATTCACCAGCAAGCCTGCGAGGAAAATATTCCTTTTTGAAATTTCACCAAAACACTTGGTAAAAAACCAATTTTTCTTCCAACCCCCACCACTTCCTTGGACATGTGGCAGCATCTCATTGGCTATGGGCCTTCCCAGGGAAAATTTCCCACAAAAAATCTGCCGAGCCATAACTTCAAAAATACATGGAGTTAGGAGGAAAACTTTACCTTTCTAGAAAGCTAAGAAAGATCTCTATCCAATGGTGCCCTTTCCAGAAAGTTTTGAGTCCTTGAAAAGAAAAAATTATGACTGAGGCACAAGAGAGGGAAGAATGGAAGGAGTTAGCCACAAAATGAGCAAGAGGCACATTTTGGATAACAATTTTGGAGACTCAGAGGGGTCATCTGCCTGTTGGATGAAGTTAGCAGTTGCATGAAGTAATCCATTGGGCATGGAGTCATTAAATTCTCCATTTGGTACCCAACTAACTAGAACACTGCAAGGAGGAAGATGGAATATCATCTGATGGAGCAAGGCCTGCAAACACATTCCCAGGAATAGCAAGATTGTGCCAAAGCACTTAGGGAAAGCAAACTAAACTACAGCAAAACAATGTGCATAAGCACTTGGAGGAATGAAAACCTAAGGTAATATGTACAAGGTGGAGATTTCCCTTAAATAGCAATGCTTTAGATGAATTTCGTTGACTGGAATCTGTAGTTCTTCACCATCCAATGAAGACAATTGGAAATTATTTTTGTCCTTTGCACCTTGTGACCATGTATGTGTCACTCCAAATGACATCAAATTTTGAATGCTTTCCTAGTTTTTCTCTATCTGCATCCCATTTTAACACTAGATCTCCAACTTGGAACAATCTACTCTTTTCTTTTCTATCAAAGGTCTTCTTTATCAAAGCTTGATCCTTCTCCATTGCTTGGGATGCCTAATTTCTAATTTCTTAGAGCTCCATCAACTCTGCATATCTAACCTCCATGGGCTCAAACTCCAACAACTCCAACTATTTCATGAGTTTCAATGTTGGCAACTCAAGTGACATGGGAAAAATTGCCTCTCTCCCATAAACAAGCTTAAATGGAGAGTTACTTGTAGATCTCTTGGGAGTTATCCTATCAGCCCATAAGGCTGATTTCAATTTAGTATGCCAAGACCTCTGATTTTCATCAAGAGTCCGAATGATCCTCAACAAGTTCTTGCTCGTAGACTCAGCCTGGCCATTACCCTGAGGGTAATAGTTTGATGAAGTACTTAAGTAGATCCCATTCTTGACAGCACATTCAGTCACCTTGGACCTAATGAATTCCAATGTATTATTTGCTATTATTGTAGTAGGTACACCAAATATGGTTGTTATTCCCTCATAGAAATCTAGGATACTAGATTCATTTACTTCCTTGAGTGCTACTACTTTAGTCAATTTGGTGAAGTAATCTATTGCTGTTAGAATCCATTTGTGTCCTTGGCTTAAATTGGGATTAATGACTCCAATGAAGTCCAAGCCCCATTGCATGAATGTTTGGTCAACTGAAATTGGATGCAAAGGAAGGGTGGCTAGCCTCTCTTTACCTATAAAGAATGCACAATTCTTGCACCTCTTGATCCATGCATAACAATCACTAAAAATCTTGGGCCAATAATAGCCAGCCCTCATGATCTTTAGAGCTGTCACTCTAGTACAAAATGACCACTAGCTGGTCCACCATGGAACTCTTCCAACACCCTATGAATCTGATTTGCACTAATGCATCTCAGCAGCACTCCATTCACGTCCCTTTTGAACAAAACACCATCAACAAGGGCATATGGGATAGCCTGCAATCTAAAGTGTCTTCTTTTGGTCTTATTTATCTCTGGAGGGCATAAACCTGAGGAAGTGCATTATATCTTGGGTCCAGCAAGGAGTGAGGACACCATCATTCTCCTCTTGAGTGCTTCCTTTCTCATGGATTTCTTGTAACACCAAAACAACCTCCTTCTCATTGCATGTTTCCTTTTGTTTGCTTAAAATCAGTAGCTCACACAATCCCTTTCCTCTTACCACCTTGGTAACTTTGATCTCAACGTCATACTCCATGACACGAGTAATCCAACCTTCTCTCTTTTCATTCAAGTCTTTGTTGAGGAGGAATTCTTTAACTCCCACATGAGAAACCAGCAATTGAACTTTATTGTTTGAAACTAGATGCTTGAATTTCTTCAAGCTCCTGATTACTGTAAGAACATGCTTATCAATAAAATAATATCTCACCTCATAGTCCTCCAAGCTTTGGCTGAAGAAAGAAATTGGCTGCTCATCATTATTTTTGTTCTACTGTACCAAAATTGCAAAAATAGTATCATCACCCCCAAATGCATAGAGGATGAAATCCTTGGAGAAATCCAGGTTGATGAGGGTTGGGGCTTGAGAGATGGCTGCTTTGATTGCTTAAAAAATTTCCTTGCCTTTTGTTGTCCATTTGCAAGCCATGATTACATTTAACATCTTGGTGATAGGCCTGACAATGGCTGCAAAATTTGGGACAAACCTCCAAACAAAATTTATTTTCCCCAAGAAACTTTGAAGGGCCTTCTTGTGGCTTGGAAATGGTAGTGTTCTTATGGCTTCAACTCTTTCTGGATCAATTGCTAATCCTTCTTTGGAGACAATGTGGCCAAGAATTTTTCCTTCATGGGCTAGAAAAATACACTTTTTAGGATTCAAGGATACTCCAAATCTTCTGCACCTTTAGAACACTTGTCTCAAATGGAAGAGGTGATCTGCTACGTCTTTTGAAAAAATAGTGATATCATCAAGATATATCAGCACTATGTTGTTAATCAATCCCTTGAATGCCATGTCCATTGCTCTTTGGAAGGTAGCTCCAGCGTTGGACAACCCAAATGGCATTTTCTTGTATGCATAAGTTCCCCATTTGGTTGTAAAGGCTATCTTGAACTGATCTTCTTCTTTCACCATAATCTGATTGTACCTCGAATAGCCATCAAGTAATGAAAACCTCTCGGAGCTAGCAACAACTTGTAAAATTTGCTCCATAGAAGGAAGTGAATAATGATCCTTGAGAGATTCCCTATTCAGATCTCTAAACACACAATCTGATTTTCCCACTCTTATTTCTTACTATAACCAAGTTGGATACCCAACTAGAATGCTTGATAAGGAATATGATCCTTGATTCTATCAACTTACTCAATTCTTTTCTCAAGAGAGGCTCCATGTGTGGATTGACTGGCCTTTGTTTTTTCCTGATGGGTTTAGTACTTGGGTCCAACTCAATGGTGTGTTGAGCTAACTTGGGATTGAAACCTTTCAAATCTTCATAGCTCCAAGCAAACACATCAGGGAATTCTTGACAAAGTTATATGAACTCATACCTTTCTTGTTCAGTTGTCATCTTACCAATTTGGAGTGATTTGCCTTCTTCCACCAAGATGGACACTGAATCTTCTCCCTTGACTTGGATGTTTTCTTTCTCCTTCCTAAACTGATCATTAGGATTGAAAATGGACTCCAAAGTAATAAGTCCCTTTGGTAGTTTGTTGGTTCTTAGCTGTACCACTTGGTCACCATACTGCTGCTCTAACTTTTCCTAATTTTTAGCTGAGAACTCAGCCTCTTCTTGCAAGAAATGGATGATTTGCTGATCATTTTCAAACACTTGCCAACTTACATTGTTGTCTGGTACTGAAGGCCTCAAAATCACATGGATGCTTTGGTTGTAGCTTATCTTTTTGAATGCTTTCAACAACGTCAAAGGCTGCCCCAACTGCTGCAAGCCTGTCAGCAGCTTGATTCTCTTTTCTAAGAATGGATTTTATGCCAAAGCCCTCAAAATACTCAATGAGGTCCCACACCCTATTTTTGTAGCTCTTGAGTAGATCATTCTTGACAGCATGTTGCCCTTAACTTGGTTGACAATCAACTCACTGTCACCAAAGACTTGCAAGTTCTTTATTCCTCTCTTGATTGACCAATGCAATCCTTGTATCAAGGCTTCATATTCAACAGTGTTATTAGAGCATGCAAACTGAAATCTAAAAGCTAAATAATACTTAACTCCTTGAGGTGAAACAAGCATAGCTCCCCCTCCTGCACCTTATCTACTCCTTGATCCATCAAAAAACAACTGCCATACCTCATTGTCATCCTTGTGGTCTGGCTTGGTGATGCTAGGAATAGGCTGATTTTCTTCATGCATGCAATAGACTCCTAACTCAGATTCTTCTATTTCTTGATAAGGATCAAAAGCATGTACCTTGTTTTCCCATTCATCAAGAGTTAGATCTGGGATACTTCCAACCTTGGTGTCAGCTTCATCAGTGCTTGGATAATCTTCTTGATCAAACGCTGAACAATTGGTATTGATCTGGCTTGGAGTGTAAGGCTCAATGTGAAAGTTTGCAATAGGCTCAGATCTGATTGTGGCTTTAGTTCCATATCTTGTCCTGAACAACATGTGTGACCAATCAACAGATAATTAGCCTCCAATATTGGCTGTGAAATCCCTTAATAAACATAGGACAAAGAGTGGTGGAAGGTCTATTACTGAGACATCTTGCAAAACAACAACGTTGGGGTAGGCATGCAAGGTAAGACTTAAGTTTTTTATCACTCCAATTATTTGTTACTGTTGTCCCATCCAATTGCACTACCCCTTTGATATGACTTCATACTAAATTCCCAACTGATCAGCTATTTGCTTGGGCATTACTGAACTACTTGCCCTGGAATCAATCATGCAATTGTGTACTAATTGATTTCCAATGATCAATGAAACATAGAATGGAGGGGGCTTAAACACTTTACCTTGTTGTACTCCATGATTCCCTTCATGCTGGGCAGCATTTGTGAGCACCTTCTCTTGCATTTGGGCCTGCTGATTTGAAGTTGACCAGTCCTTCATGGCAGCTTGTAGCAAATCTCTTTGGCCTGGGATAGATAGTGATTCCCACATTGATATGTTTACATTTGTCTTCTTCATCTAGTCAATGATATTGAATGGAGATGAAGCATCTCTTTGATGTCCCTTGGCCTGCACATTCATTCCTTGCACATGGGCAGCAGCAACTGGCATTTGAGTTGGCCTAGGAGTTGTCTTAGGTAGTCCTTGCGTGTTTGGGACTGCACTTTGCTTGCCAATAGTTTGTGGAGTGATAGAAGATTGTGGATTGCTTGGGGCTAATGGTTGTTCTTCACCCAAATTTCTCCTTTTTGACCTTGTGTTGGCTGCAACACTTTGGGGAATTGTTTGATTCATGCCACAAAAATCTTCTGCTTGCCAGTTTACAAGTGTGGCATCATTTGGAGCTGATTGCTGCTGGAATGTTTCTTGTTGTTGGTTATTTCCTTGGCTACCTTCACCTTCCACACCAGTAGTTGTCACCATTAATGCTTGATTCAAGGCACCGTTGAAGCACATGGACTGGTTATGAGGTTCATTGCATGGGAAACACCAATCATACTCTTGAGCCATATTATTTTGTACTGGCACTAATGCTTTAGAGGTAGATGTAGCATTGGGATTATAGGGCTTGAAATGGTCTGTTGGTAGGAGGCCTTGCTTGATTTAGATTTACAGCTAGATTGGGTGGTCTTTGAGGTTGGTATGGCTGCATGTTAGGCTAAGCTTGAGGTTGGAAGGAAGGTCTAAAACCTTGGGCTTGCTGTCTCTTGAGTGTAACCAATTCATTACCTAAATTTTGCAATTGCTTCATGACTTCTTGAAGTTCATTTGAGGTACTAGAAGATGAAGTAGAAGCTTCATTTAAATTTTGATTTCTAGGAGTGGGAATAGGAGCTAAAATAGGCACTTGGCTAGCACTTGGGCTCTCTAAACTTGGAAATAATGGCATTGGAGGCCTAGGAGCTAGCTTGCCAGCTTGAATCAAACAATTTTCAGCTCTAATGGCAATGCTATAAGCAATGGGGATAGTTGTGCCTCCCATGGATTGAATTAACATAGAAATATCAGAATTTAAAGCTTTAAGGTAATAAAGGAAAGCACCTTCTGCTATTGGCCTGACTGCCACTGGAATTCTCTCCCAAGTCCTTTGAAATCTGAAGTTAAAATCAGTCAGCTGCTCATTGGGAGCTCTCTTGATGGTTGTCAGCTGCTCCAAAAGGGACAAGTTATCTCCCTTTTCTCCAAACTGCTCATGGAGGGTTATACATAGACGATTCTAGTTTTGGATAGAACCTGAGGCTAGACTCCTAAACCATTGCAAAGCTTTCCCTTTGAATGAAGATGCCAGCAGTTTGACAGCAACTTGCATCTCATTGATCTCATGGATTACACAAATGTTAGCAATATCCTTAACATGATCACCAGGAGTAGTCTGATTCTCTCCAGTAAAGTATGGAATGTTCTTCAATGCTACAACTGGGATTGGATTCTATGCATTGAGAGCAAGTGGGCTGTTGTCAGTGAAATTGACATAGGGGTTGTTTTGTGCCATTCTGATTGGCCTTAGAACCCTTGTTGATTGAATGAAAGGCCTACCAGGTGGAGGAGTTGAGAGAGTTCTGTTTGGTGGAGATGGAGACCTTTGAATTCTCCTCCCTCTTTTCCTTCTTCTTGGAGATAACTGTAGATACTCAAACAACACTTCTTCTTCTCCAACTCTTGACCTTGTGGTGATTCTTCTCATGAGTTTTCAGGCCTGCACTGCTAAAACCAGCTGATTCTTCTTCCTTGGAGTCGCCAGATGTGCAATTTAGGGATATTTTAAGTAAGAAACTTACAACAAATGCACATCAATTTTGTTGCAATGAAGATGAAGACCTCTTAGGTCCCATCGGGTGTGCCAAAACTATTGTTTCAAATCAATAGCACCCCTGGATGTTGATCAGACTTCTAGTTTGACATCTCGGGACATCCAGTGTGATTGCACAACATTGAATCCTTTCCCCAAGTGTGGGACTTGTAAAATGGGAAAGGAATCTCCATATTAGAGGCTGGTTCCTCAAATCCTCTGACCAGATGTATTACTTGCAAGTTATATAGAGGTTTCAAACTCAAAATCCTACTCTAAATTCCAAAGGGGACAGAGATGGAGAATGCAAAAAAACTGAAACTAGTGCTAATAAGGTGATACACCAAAGGAGTGGTGAGCATTTTTTACTTCTGCAAATTGAAACAGTTCATAAAAATGTAACAAAAACTTCATGCACAAACTGATAACTGTAATGGAGGGTTAGAAATGAATCAAACAACACAGACAAAGGATTAAAACTCATTCATAGAGCCTGTATTGTCATTTTTACATCAAAAACCACTTGCATTACAACACCTGAGAGGAAAAATAGGTTGTAGTCTTGGAAAAGGTCTAGTTTTCCACAAAATCACTTTTTAAAGTGACAGAGGGAGCCTACAATACATGAAAAAATGTTCCACCCTGAAAAAATGAGCCAAATCTGGGTTTTACAGTGCAAGCCATGACCCCAAGAGAGAGAAATGTGGGAAAACATGGGGAAGATTCAACCATTGACCAAAACACAAAATCATGGGAAACAACATCCCCTGACATGTTTAGCCATGCTGGGAGAGAATGAGAGCCATTCTTCATTAAAAATGGTGGTTGAAACGTCATTTCTATCCATGACCACGTGCCAGAGGTGTTTTTCAATTTTATCTCTAAAAAATCCATCAAAATACAAAAATGACCCCATAGTATTATAGAGAACTTCACCAGATTTCCATTGATATAAAGAACAAGAAAAATCGAGCTCTGGATCAAAAGTTATGGCCATTTGAAATTTTAGGGCAAAACAGGACCAAATCGGATTGGCAGGTGAAAATTTGAATTTTTTCACCTTTTTTACATTTGGGAAAATTTCCCAAAAAATCCCCACGCTCCACCATTCTAGGACATGTGGCATGCTTCTGATTAGATGTGGGCCCTTGCACCCATTTCAAATTTGTTTTTTGCCTTGCGGGCCTATTCTCTATTTTTCGCTGCCACATGGACACGTGGCATAATTGGTCCATTTCCTTCCTAATTTTGGGGGGCAGGACTGGTATTTTGAAACCTTTTAACATTGGAAACTTTGTTTTCCCTAGATGGGAATTTTTTCTTCAAATTTTCTACCTACCTTGACACCGGCCCACCGGACACGTGGCATAATATCATTGGTTCGTGCAGGCCCACTGCAAACATTTTTCCTTTTCATTTTCTCCTTTTTCCTTTGGGAAAGATCCCAAATTCCTCCCATGCTCCACCATTCTGGGTGCCCATGGACACGTGGCATAATATGATTGGTCTCGGGGGTTGCGGGACAAAACCCTTCCATTTCATTACCTTTTTGACGTGCAAAACACTTTCCAAAATTCTAAATTCACCTCCGCCCTCTACTTTTCCGGCCTCCGGTGACATGTGGCACAATATAATTGGGCGCAGGCATTCTTCATTAAAATTCTCCCTGCGCCAACACTTAGTCATTTTTTTAATTTTTTCCCCATGGACACGTGGCACCATTCTATTCGTTGGCAGGCCTACAGGGGCAAATCTTCCTTTTTGAAATTTCACCAAACACTTGGTAAAAAACCAAGTTTTCTTCCGACCCCCGCCACTTCCTTAGACACGTGGCAGCATCTCATTGGCTGTGGGCCTTTCAGGGGAAATTTTCCCACAAAAACTCCACCGAGCCATAACTTCAAAAATACATGGAGCTAGGAGGAAAACTTTACCTTTCTGGAAAGCTGAGAAAGAGCTCTATCCAATGGTTCCTTTCTAGAAATTTTTGAGTCCCTGAAAAGAAAAAATTATGACTGAGGCACAAGAGAGGAAAGAATGGAAGGAGTTAGCCACAAAATGAGCAAGGGGCACATTTTGGATAATAGTTAGGAATCACATGCACTTTTAAATTACAAAATGGAGATTCCAATTTAAAGAAATAGTTCATTGTAATATACTTCATCCTGGAAACTCACATTTTAATAAAAATGAATAGTTCATTCTTGCTCTAAACATTAAGTGATGAATCATTGAAAATTAAGCTTAGTACTACCTAAGGAACTCAAATTCACTATAACAGTCAAGAATGAAACTCCAAAACTTAATGAATTTCAATTTGGAGCTTGCACAGTCATTTTTCGGTCTATTGTCGGAAAAATGCAACCTTGAAAAAATTGGATAAATTTACTTCCCTAAAACACTCTAAACCATCCCTAGACTGATCCTCCATGTTTTTTTGACATGTTGAGTGAAGGAGGATTTCTAATTTTATCAAAATCATAATTTGGAAATTGCCAGTTTGCCAAATAAAGGCTTGCAGATTGTTTTTACAAAATTGACCCTTAAAATTCATCTAAAAGAAAATTTGATGTTTCTTGTGCAAAGAGGGCTTCTAGAGATTTTTGAAAAGTCCTCGTTTTCACAAAACTGAGCTTTCTAGCTCAAGTTATGATACTTTGAAGTTTTTGTGCCTTGGCGAGAAAATTTGGAAAAAAATTCCCTGGTGGGCCCGCAACCCAAAAATTTCACCACCACCACCCCAAAGACTCAGATTCACCACCACCACCACTAGATTAGGGTGTAGCATCCATTCTACCTCAGATTCTATAGACCCTTCAGGATGTTAATTCCACTCTACGCGGAGGATTAGGTGGAGGGTAGATAGCTAGTCATGATAAAGCTCCTTCTATCGAGGGTCAGGTACCCCCTCAACTTAGCGAGGAGCATAGAAGAGAGAACTTCCATTTAGAGTTAGTACAAGCAGAGTCACCACCTAGGAGATGGGGTGATAGATTTTTGGGGCATAGAAAGAGGTCTCGAAGCCCTAGGCTTAGGGATGAGCATGCAGAGAGACCTAGAGGCCAACAGACCACAACAGCAGATCACATCAAGGAGATCTGGAAGCTTAGGCCCTCACACTACTCAGGTGATATAGGTGGATTTTAAGCAGAGACCTGGCTAGTGATCTTGAGTGGATGCTTCAATATTTTTCCTTGTTCTAGCAATACAAAAGCTCGTGTTGCGATCCATCTACTGAGGGATGGAGTAGGAGTATGGTGGAGGACAGAGGAGCAGAAGCTCCATGTAGATTCAAAGACAGTGACTTGGGAGATGTTTGAGGATATATTTAGGAGCAGGTACCTATCACATAGGTTTATCCAGAAGAGTATTGATAAGTTCCATGACCTTCGATAGGTTACCCTTTCAGTAGCAGAGTATGAGAGTAGATTTCTAGATCTACTTCAATATGTAGAGTATATACAGGATGAGCAGGTGTGGATTCACATATTCATTCGAGGCATGAATTTGGATATTGGAGGTGCAGTGTGGATTCACTGTCCATATAATTTAGCAGAGGCCATTGAGAAGGCCTATATTATAGAGGAGACTTAAGGTAAAACCCATCAAGCTAGAGACCGAGTCAGGATCCGCATTCAGCAAATGCAGGATGGTAGATCAAGAGGTTCAGTACCTCTTCCTCATGGTGTTCAACAATCAGTACAGTAATCCTTTAGGCCATAGCACTAGTAGTCCCACCAACCATATAGACCTCCAAAAAGAGCTGATACACAGAGAGTTCGGAGCATGGGGCCTCCTCTTAGGGGTCCCATCAGGACACAGGGTGGACCTAGAGCTCAGTCAGCAGGATCTCACCAAAAGAGGCCACAACAAACCACAACTGGATAATCAGGATCCACACCACAAGCTTCTAGGGAATCTACTGGAGGTTTTGTTCCTTGGAGAGGATTAGACGGTTTCTTTGGATGTGGAATAGCTAGAAGTCATTTCTCCAGAGATTTCTCCTCACCTTACCTCCCAAAAAGGGTAAGGCACCAGTTTCTAAGACCCCCAATTCGTGACATAGGACATAGGTAAAGGATCTTTGCTAATGGTGTCAGATTTGCAACTATTTAGAGCACTTAGTCACTAAAGCATATGTCCCTTCAAAGTTTGCATCGGGTCTACACAAATGGGTGGGATTGCTACCAGTTTGAAAAATGGGCCCCTTCTTTAATATGGTTCTTTTGATTCTTTTATTGCACCATCTTTGGTGGAGCGATGCAAGTTGTTGGCAGTTTGGCAGGGTCTTAGTTGGGATGTCGAGATGGATTATGGAGTTGGGATCTTTGTAGACACCTTAGTTAAGGAGTGTGTAGTGGATTTGGGACCTTTCACCACTACCTCAGATCTTTCATATCCTTCCGTTGGGTTCGTATGGAGTCATCTTGGGCATGGACTGGTTGTCCGCACATAGAGCCATGAGTGGATTATTACCATAAGATTATATCATGTACAGATGATCTAGGAGTTGAGTTAGTAATAGAAGGGGTTAGGAGACTCATTTCCATATTCACACCGTATCTCCGCCATGTAGCTTAAGTGGTGTGTGTGACAGGGTTGTCAAATGTATGCTATTACAGTTAGTGACAGATCAGAGGATGAGTCTAGTGGACCATTGCTTGATGACCATCCCATCTTGAGAGAATTTTTTGATGTCTTTCCAGGGGAGCTACCAGGGTTACCACCCCCACATGAGATAGATTTTCACATAGATATGGTTCCAGGATTAGAGCCTATCTCACGAGCACCTTATCGGATGACCACCCCTGCAGCTCTATGCAAGCCCAAGTTGCATAGCTAGAGGGCCTTTTGGAGAAAGGCCTAATCTGTCCTAGTGTATCCCCTTGGGGTGCACTGGTGATTTTCATGAAGAAGGATGGATCATTGCGGTTGTGTATTGATTACCACCAGTTGAACAAAGTGATGATCAAGAATCATTATCCTCTTCCTTATATTGATGACTTGTTTGATCAGATGAAAGGAGCCACAGTGTTCTCTAAGATTGATCTCAAGTTGGGCTACCATCAGTTGAGGATTTCGGAGGTGGAAATTCATAAGACCACCTTTCGCACGAGATATGGGCACTATGAGTTCACAGTGGTTCCTTTTGGTTTGATGAATGCCCCTATAATGTTTATGAGTTTGATGAATGGGGTATTCAGAACCCTTTTAGATCACTTCATGATCATCTTCCTATATGACATTTTGATATACTCACGTACACGTGAGGAGCATGAGGGCACCTTTGACAAGTTCTCCAGTGTCTTCGTGAGTAACAGCTTTATGGGAACTTGGAGAAGTGTGCTTTCTTCTAGATAGAGGTGCAGTATTTGGGTCATATCATTTCTGGGGAAGGTATTGTAGTCAATCCTTCCAAGATTAGAGCCATTATGGATTGGCCAACACCCACTACTATGACCGAGGTGCACAATTTCATGGGATTAGTAGGATACTACCAAAGATTTGCTTAGGACTTCTCTCAGATTAAACATCCTATCACTTCCCTTCAGAGGAAAGGGAAGAATTTTGTTTGGACGGATAGATGTGAGTAGGCCTTTAGGAAATTGAAGGAGTGCCTCACTATAGCACCCATTCTTGTAGTACTGGATCCACAGGGTGAATTCTTTGTTTTCACAAATGCTTCTTTAGTAGGGCTTGGAGGTGTGTTGATGTAGGATGGCATATTTATAGCTTTTGAGTCTCGCAAACTCAAGGATCACGAGCTTGATTATCCTACCCATGATCTTGAGCTTGTGGTAGTTGTGCATTCTTTGGTTAGATGGAGGAATTTTCTTCTTGGTCAGAGATTCACACTTAGGACAGATCATTTGAGTCTTCGCCACCTCTTCACGCAGCCCAATCTTAACACTCGTCAGTGGCATTGGATGGAGTTGCTTTGTGAGTATGACATGTAGATAAATCATGTGAAAGGGAAGGAGAATGTGGTAGTAGATGCTCTCAGTAGATGAAGACATGTGGATATATCCACCTTAGTGAGCATAGATTACAGAGCAGGATTCTTCAGTAGCTTCCTCTTGATAGCTTCTACATGGTAGTATAAGCAGAGATCGAGTCACAGAGACCCCATAAGGGGAATTTTGATGGTTTTTCCTTGGAGGCAGATGGTCTTCTTATACATAGAGGTAGGATATATGTTCCCAGAGATGGAGGCTTGAGGTAGGACATCTTGGTAGAGGCATATCATGCACCCTATTCAGCCCATCCTGGGGTTAAGAAGATGCACGCTACCTTGAGATAGTTGTACCACTAGAGAGGACTTCATCGAGACATGGCTCAATTTGTGTCAAAATGTTTAGAGTGTCAAAGGGTTAAGGCTAAGCATCAACATCCAGCATGTCTTCTTTATCCTCATGTCATACTAGAATGGAAGTGGGACACAATTTCCATGGATTTCATTATTGGACTACCTATGTCAAGATATCACCATGATGCCATTATGGTCACGGTTGATAAATTGACAAAAGTGGCTCACTTTTCTTCGATGAAGACCACTTATACATAGCTCAATGGCACAAGTTTATTTGGATGAGATCATTAGGTTGCATGGGATCCCACAGAAGATCATTTATGACTACAATCCTTTGTACACTTCAAATTTTTGGACTACCATGTTGTATGTCCTCAGGACGAGGATCAACATCAGCACAACATATCACCCTGAGATAGATGGACAAACCAAGTGAGTAAATCATATTTTAGAGGATATTCTTAGGATGTATGTGATGGATCAGTAGTCTAAGTGGGAGGAGTACCTGTACTTAGTGGAGTTTACATACAATAATAGTTTTCAAAGTTCTATAGGTATGGCTCCTTTTCAAGAATTATATGGTAGAGAGTGCAGGACACCCCTTAGCTAGGATAGGTTAGAGGACAGAGTATCTCTTGGACCAGCTATTTTATAGGACATGGAGTAGCAGGTAGTGTTGATCAAGTAGAGATTGCAGAAGGCACAGGAGGTAGAAGAAGTTTGCAGATAAGCATAGGATTGATCATAGCTTTGATGTGGGCATGAAGGTGTTCCTTCGTGTTAGACCACATAAGTTCCCTATTTGATATGGAAAAGGTTCTAAGTTAGCTCCTAGATTCATTGGTCCTTTTGAGATCTTGGAGTGTATCAGCCCTTTGGCTTACCATCTAGCATTGTCACCCATCTTGACTCGTGTAAATGATGTGTTTCATGTTTCTTTCCTTAGAAGGTACATTGCAGATCCTTCTCATGTATTGGACTAGAAATCATTGCAAGTGTAGGATCAAGGGCAAGTGATGGTGGAGCCCATCCATATCATAGATCATAGGACCCTGGTCCTTCGAGGTAGAGAGATTGATTAGGTACAGGTGCAGTGGGATAGATATGCTGAAACTGCAACCACTTGGGAGGATGTCATAGTATTATGAGTGCAATTTCCACATTTTCTCTAGTGACTTGCAACAGGAAGTTGAGTCTAAGGGGAGGGGGATGTAGTGCCCACTTCCCTTTGACACTTTTAGATACCAATTTTGATACTATTGATCATATTATGGACACTATCATGTTTTGTTTAGTATGATGGTTAGATGTTAGATCATGTATTATTATTGATCTGGATTCAGTTATTATGCATGATGGTTACTAGAGACATTTTATATATGTGGTTGGTGATATACTGTTGTGACATGGATATATTATAGATGTTGATTTGGACTTATGATATTGGATATTTTGAGTAGATCTGGTATGGTAGATTTTGATGATGATATAGTTGATTTATTTAATTAAAAATGATAATGTTGAATTATTGATATTATTGTGATCTATGTGTTTGGATGATTTTGAGATATTGTTTATATCATTTTGGATGTTCTGATATGGCCATGAGGATGAAGAAGGTATCTCCATTTTGCAAGTTAAAAATCACAACAATGTCGGGGGACTGAAGACTAACATATTAAAATTTTGGGTGAATTCAACAAGGTCACCATGGCAACTGTGTTATGATTTTGTGTGTTGTGTTATGTTAGGATTTCCCATGGGGGGGATTTCCATTAGATGTGACCATGGGATATGTGTTTTATTTATGTGTTCCTTTTTAATTATTGTTGTATGTATTTTATTTGTAATGTGTTCCTTCTTTTAATTAATTTAAATGTAGTAGATTAATGTGATATTCATATAGTTAAATTTTATTCAAATTAAATTGGGATGTGGAATGTAATTAATAATGTTGTTGTCTTTAGATATTAATGTTGGAAGAGTGTGTAAGTTAATGTTATAAGGGTGTGTAAGAAACATGTAAGAGTATGTAAGGTAGGTTTTGGAAGGTTTAGCACTCCATCTTTTATGGAATTCGAATTTGACCTTGAAGGCCAAATTTGGAGGCTTGTGGGACAAGTTAAACTTGTCCCACACCTCTTAAAATGATCTACCAACCATGCCTATGGTTTGGAGGTTAAATGTAGGCATTTATAATGCATTTTTAAGTGACAATATGTAAGTTTTAATTGCACTTCCTTTACATGTTTTAAATTTGGTCCTTTTGGAGAATGGGCATTTTTGGAGTGTGTAAGTCATTTTTTTCATTTTATTTATTGTGATTTGGTGAAGGATGTTGACTTTCCTCTTGGAGTTGAGGAAGAATGATGTGGCATCCCACATGGATCCACATCATCCTCTTCTCTTCCCTCTCTTATAAAATTGAACTCCTTGCTTGTTTATGGTTGTTGAAACTTTATCCATTTCCTCTTGGGGGCGCATTTTTGTTGGTGTTGTTTCTTTTGGAGCTTGTTTGAGGAAGAGCTTGAAGTATTTTTGCTTGCTTATACTTTCTGGTTTTGGACTACACTTTGACATTGTGGAAAGCTTGTGAGATTGGAACAAACTCCATTATGGAGAGGTAGGCATCTTGATTTGTATTTTAAATGCTTTCCTTCTCTTGCATGCATTTTTGAATGGTGTTTGTGTTTGAATTCTTGGTTGGTTTGGTAGAATGCTTAGGGAAAGGTGTAGGAGAAGGCTATGGGGATTTTATATGGGGGGAATAAGGGATTTCAAATGGCATTGTTTTATTGTGGAGGGAGTTTTGGTTTGGGATCCACCTTGGAAAAGAAACTGCTTGCATTTCTTACTCTTGGGGGGGCATAAGGAGGGGTTGGGAGATATAAGGTTTATGGGATTGATATGTTTATTGGTGGTATGCACTTTGGTGGATGCCCAATTCCAAATTGGGAATCATAAGGAGTTCCCCATAGCTCTTTCTCTTGTTGGCTTGCTTGATCAAGCCTATGTGTTGTATGAATTGTTTTAAATGCGGTTGGGAACTGATGTATTGTTTTGAACTGTGCATTTTATTGATTGTATGCAATGATAATGTTGCTTGTTTGTGATAGAATCCTTTATTTCCATGTGTTGATATTCATGCTCCATTTCAATATGGTTGGGGCTCGGGGGACAATGGGTAAGGATGGCTTCTACTTTCTCATTGGATGTGTTGATTGGGTGGAGAGCATTGTCTTTCCCCCTTCCTTGTTTTGATAAAAGTTGTAAAGAAGATGAAACAAACATGTTGCTATTTGGAGAAATAATTTCATAGTTTGACATTCATTTCCCTTTGAGTAATTCAATGTAACTTCCCCCACTTTGAGTGGATGAATGTATAAATGTTGTAATGTGAAGCATTGTATTGTTAATGGAAGTTGTAGATGCTTTGAGGAATGTAAAGAAGAACTATACTTGTTCTCTGTTTTTGGAAGGGAAATGTAAAGGATATTATAAGCATTGTAATTTTTGTTTTGGAATCGAATTGGAAGAGTGTTCAATTGTAAAAGTATCATTGAATCATGTAGATCGTTTCTTTGAAGTATTGACAAAACAGATAGGGTAACGGGCGTAGGAGGAATACCTGTTCAAATGTTGGTTGATGGGTTGTTGTGCATGCGTATGACTTCTGAATCCACAACTGATCGTGAGAGCTTCCTTTTGGCTAGGAGGAACTACCTGTAATGAAAACAAGACCACCAAAAGGAATTAAACAATATGGGTAGTGAACTACCTAGCGTATGCTAGATCTGGGAAGTATGATACTTCCTAGATGGCTGTCAGTCCACTGTTTTAAACAATTTAATGTTGTAAACAAAGTAAATCCTATTGTTATTTTAAAATGATTTAGGTATCTCACTTAAAAACACAATAAGAAATAGATCTAATCTAACAGGCTAAGCTAGAATAGAATCCAAAGGTCAAATGATTTGTTATGGGTCTCTGCAGGTTTGATAGAGGTCTCAGGTAGATCACAGGTGAATGAGGGTGAGATGAAATTAGGTGGGTAGGTCTCTGTTCTAGGATGTGTGGGAAATACAGAGACCGGTGTCAGTCAGGGGTGACTGACGGTGGTTAGGTGTAACTGGTGCCGGTTACTGTGAGATCTGGAAATGTCACAGAACAAGCTTGGTCTCCTTTGTGATTACACAAAGGACTTTGGTGGTCAGGATGAGGTATTGGGTGACTGGAGTAGGCTTTTGTGAGGTTTTAATGGGTATATGGAGGTGAAAATGTTGGAGAAGGTCAATAGGGGGAAAGATAAACAATGGATGATAAAATGATGATGAAATGAAATAAACCAGGAAAGTATGATGTTATACTTACTTGGATTCCATTCCTGAATGCCTATGTGTGAGGGATGGAGGTGCTGATGATGGGTTTGAAGGTTGCAAGTGATCACCAACTGAAGAAAATTTCTGCATGGGCTGCATGTACACTCCTCTTTGCTTGGATAGATCAGATCATGGCTGGGATGGCTGTGCAGGAGAAGATGCTCAATCTCCTTCCTTGGATGTGAGTTTTCACTGGAATTTTCTCTCTGAAGATGTGTTATCTCTCTGAGATGTGTTCTTGCTCATCAAATTTCTCCCAATGTTTTCCAACCTTGAGAATAAGGTAGTTTAGGGGTTAAAAGGGGTAACTGATGGTGGTCCGGCTTAACCGGTGATGGTTAGGGGTAACCAACGTCAGTCAAGGTGGGATTTCCTAGGTTTACTAAACTAGGGAGATCCTCCTGATTTCCTTGGATCTCGTGTCGTTATCCCACAGATTAGACTGGGAGCTTCTTGTGAGCATGCGGGAATGTGGTTAGAGGGAATGTAGGCATTGATTTTTAGGGTTTGGGTAAGTCTTAGTTAGTTATGGCAACTTGCTAAGAATAGGTCTTAGGTTGAGTTGGTTTGATGAGGTGTCTAAGTGAACTGTATGTGTGGATATTATTTAAATAAGATATTTAAATAATAAATATAGTGAGGATAATGCATTAATTTAATTAAATTAATTAAATTAATATTAGTGGGGTGAAGGGGGGTCATGGCTAGGTAAATGTAATAAAGGGTGCTTATTGGTCGAGGTACGAAAGGGGAGTGTGACCTAATTTTAGTGTCTACATTTTTCCCCTTTTTGTTGCATAGCTTGTATTGGTAAGTGATGCTAACAAAAATAAGATGTGGTTGCCCCATGTGTGGGTGAAGGTGATCCCCCTCAAACCAGGAACTGATGAGGTAGCAGGCTGAAGTGGTGAGTGGTTTGATAAAAGGTAAATGTGAGGAAAAGGCAAGTGGGTATAGGGGAAAAGGGTGAAAGGTCTACTCAGGAAATCTAGGTAATGGGTCAGGGTCACAGGTAGCAACAGTCAAACACATGCACATGTATAAACTGCAGCATGCTACTGGGTTGAAGAGCAGGAAAACTCTACATCGTCTAAGGTCGATAGGTTTATCCAAACAAGGTTGAAGTGAATCTAGTATCCAAGGTATAGGATATGGTCAGGAAACACAATGTAGGTTAGGTGCAGGAACGTTTAGGTATGTTCTGGTACACCAAAGGTAGGGTCAGGATAAACGGTCATGGCAATAGGCTAGGTAAGGTCATTAGGTCAATCAACACAGGTAATAGTGCCAAGATATAACAAACACATGAGGTCAAAGGTCACTAGCGATGGTCCAGGTCCAAATATCTAGGTCACGACATGGGTAAGGCCAAGGTAGGGGTAAAATAAGAAGTCCCCAAAGGAGGAAAAATGGAAAGGAAGTGATGAGGTCAACAAGGTAAGGTAATGGTTGGGTAAGGTTGGATGGGGTAAAGGTCAAGGTAAAGGGTGGGGTAAAATGGGTAAGGGCAATGGGGTGAGGTGACCAATGGTGGTCATGGATAACCAAGAGGGGGATTTTTGGGGATTGCAGGTTTTTACCGCAACAGTATAGGATGTCAGTCAAATTGACAGCGTCAGTTGGGTAGAACTTGGTCAATCACCACAGGTGACTGATGCCAGTTTAAAGGTGACTGAATGTTGGTTAGGTGGTACAGGTAAGGATTTTGGGCACAAGGGTGTAAAAGTGATGTAGGTTTTAGTATTCATTTGGTAGGGTAACAATAGTGAGAAAATGACAAAAATAACTGGTGAATATGGTCATTTGGTAAATAGGGATTGAATGTTTGTGCTTAGATTAGATGCAGGGGAGAAGTGGGTTGGTGAGTACACATGGGGATAGGGTTCGACCTCTACTGGTGACATTGACATGGTTTAGTTAACCCCTTTAGAGCTGTAGCATGTGGAGGTAGTGGGCTTGAGGGATTTGGTGCACCGACATGTTGTTAGAGTAGCCCAGCTTGATGGTCAGCGCTCATCGATAGATGGGACTCCACAACCAACACGCTCCACCTTTCAACGGGTGAGATGACTATCACCCTAGAGGACATGTTCTAGATTTTACGATTACCCATATTGGGTGCCCAAGTTTACTCTGTCTCCTTTGCAGGCCTTAGAGGAGCTGATCAGTTGTTATTTTGTGGTGATGGGGTGGTGGATCTGAGATTCCATAGTGCCAGTTTGAGCTATGGAAAGATGTACCTAGCCCATCTAGATGAGACAAGGCTAGTGGTTTTATTGATGGAGGTAGTGTGCTGCTATGCACTGCCAGATGCAGAGGGTGGATGCTTTCCCGATCACTAATGGGGGTGCTCCACAATATGATGGTGCATGAGACATGCTTTTCCTGGGCACCAACATTCTTGGTGTAGCTATACAGAGAGTTGTGGGCATATGGGTGGTTGCGTAGGTTTAGCCTGTGTTGTACATTTATACTACACTGTTGGGCCTACGAGCACATAGTCTATGTTCGACCTATAGGGATGCCCTGAGTAGATGCATTTCCCATGAGATGTGTGTGGGGTGGGATATAGGAGATGGGTGTTGGTTGTAGGAGAATGGAGATCAGATAGGCTGACATATGATGTGGCCCATTTTCGGTAGTTGTTGGAGGGGTTGTCTGGAGTGGACATTATCTGGAGGCCATATGTGGGATTCCCCTCATATAGGCACATGCATGAGGAGCTAGCTGAGCTCCAGCTAGAGAGGTGGATATAGGGTCGCCATGCTGGGAGGATGAGATGATCCCGGTAGATAGGGTCCAATGGCAGTTCAAGCTTGTACAGGATATTCCTCTGTCCTTCCCACAGTATCAGAGAGATGATGTGGAGAGGCCTCTACCTCTACCACAGCCTATAGTGCCTACAGGGGAGGAGGAGGAGCCATTGGATCAGTGGATAGATGACGTTAGATGTACAGATAGGTACAAGTAGTGGTGGTCGGCTCAGTTATGAGCCATACCACCTAGACCGGGGTAGCCTAACTTAGCTACCATTACAGTGTAGAGAGAACACCCTACAGGGGTAGGTAGTGATGTTGATCACCCAGATAGGTATACTACAGACACAGGTGGAGGGGTCAGAGGCAGAGGTAGTAGAGCTATGAGTACAGGTGGCCAGTCTACAGGCCCAGATGGTGGAGGGAGAGGGAGGAGGAGATGGAGGAGATGGAGATGGTCATAGTGGTCAGGTGGTAGCCTTACTGGCTCAGGTGGTAGGTTTACAGGGCCAGTTGGCCACATCCCAGGCACAGATTGGGGCCTTACAGGCCCAGATATAGGCACAGGGGTAGGGGGCACCAGGAACAGGGGCACCACCATAGGCACAGGGAGCTGGTCCCAGTTCATAGGCTGGCACAGGGTAGGTCACTAGGGCAGGTATAGGGGATGAGACCTATGGGACCACCATAGACCGTGCCTGTATCTAGGTTACGGGATGCCCTAGGTGAGGTGAGATATTATCAGGATCAGCTCATGGTAGCGGATAGACTTCCTATCCTATGGAGAGTATAAAGCACAACAGGCATCCAGTGAGAGGATGAGATCCTACACACATAGTGTGGAGAGCACAGGAGGTCAGTGAGCTCCAAGGCCTGATCAAGGAGAGGCCACCAGCATATGGTGACTAGAGCTAGGTGATGTTCCAGTAGGGACATAGGAGGCCTAGGGTACAGGTGACACAGAGATGGAGGACATCCGGTGAGATGCCTGAGATGCAGTCACTTGATTTTTTATGTATACTAGTGATTTTTGGATATATATGTCAGCCTACGTGCTGAAAGATAGTTGTATTTTTTCACATACCGGCCTACGTGCCAAAGATAGTGAGGATGTACGAGTGATTTTTTGTGTATATTTTGAGCATATACCAGCCTGCATGCCGAAGATATTTTGTATTGATTCATTCATTCATTTTGTATATATGAGACCAGCCTATGTGCCAATGACATTTTTGAGATGATGGACAGGATGAGATAGACATGTATATTGAGATACACATTTATTGATTTGTATGATGAGATTCATGGTATTTCATGATTTGTTGATGTGTGTATGAGACAATGGTTTATGGCTTGTATTATATGATGTAGATTTTTTATGTTTAATGTGGATAAAATTAGTTGAGTTAGGCATGATGGAGTTAGGTTGGTTTAGGCATGGATCAAGTCAGGTTTGGTTAGGCATGGATCGAGTCAGAATAGGCATACATCGAGTCAGGTTTGGTTAGGCATGGATCGAATTAGGTTATAGGCATGGATTGAGTCAGGTTATAGGTATGGATTGAGTCAGTTATTGGCATGGATTGATTTAGGTTATGGTTGGGCATGGATCAAGTCAGGTTATAGGAATGGATCGAGTCAGGTTATAGGCATGGATCGAGTTAGGTTATAGGCATGGCTGAGTCAGGTGTGGTAGGCATGGTCAAGTTGAAAGTGGGTTTAGTTAATATTCATTATTTTGGCAATGAATGATACTATGGGTCACATGTGAGTATAATCTATGCATAATGATGATAGAAAGATGGTAGGTGTAATAAATGTATGTTGTGGTAAGCAACTTGTTATGTATGTGGCTTAATTTCCAATTTTGTTAGAAAAGGGGAACTAAGTGAAATGTGATGTAAATGGTGAGTTAGGCATGGTTGATGAATTTTTTTAGGGTAGAGAATGGCTGAGCTAACCTCCAAGGGCCCCATGCCCTCGGAGTGCTACCTACATAGTCCTAGTGAAAAGGGACCTCAGGCTGATGTAGTTCTCCCATGAGCTAGGGAAGAATATGAAAATGAGTTGGTAGGTTTTTGGGCATGTTGTGGGTTTAGGTTTAATAGGTGTGGGTAGATTATAGGTAAAATGATGTAGGTGAAGGCGATTATGGTGAAAAGGGGAGGACTACCTCAAAGGTAAGCGTCGAGGACCAAGTCCTGTATAAGGTAATCAAAACATAAACAAAGATGGTTAAAAGATAAGAGGGGGCAATAAAGCCACCTGATTGGGTAGGATCATACTGAGTAGATCATACCTTGGAGGGGGTGATGAACATAAGACCCGAAAAGACATTGCACGATTAATGGTTCTATGATGAAGGTAGTCACAGGATCACCAAATGTCTAAATTCCAAGATGTCCCTTGAGGAAATTGCGACAATGAGAGTGGAAATGGTAAGGTGGGTGAAAGGTAGCTAATTTTATATGTTTTGAGTGACAGGGCTTTTCGGCAAGAAGTCCTAGGTCACAATGGGCAAGTCCATGACTAAAAAGTTTTTTGTTTTGATAGACTGATTGATGCGGGAAGTCTATATGGGATAAATAATATGGTACTCCTTGAGGTCTTTGTGAAGCTGATCAATGCGGGAAGCTTTGGTTTCTCTCATTTTTTTTTTTTTTTAAAGCTTCACATAGCTGTCCTTCAAGGGAGTAGTCTATTTATAGCAGCAATTTTTTCGAGAGGAAGATGTCCTTTTGAGGGATTCATCTTTTATTAGAAGTTTTACTCAAGGAGTTTGGTCCCATGTGAGGTCATTGAAGTCATGGACAAGACCAAGGTGGAGGATAGGACTCTTTTTCAAAAGGCAAGGTGGAATGACCATGGGATCTCATCTAAAGGTAGATAAAAAGTATCCATGAGAATCATGCTATGTGCAGTGACGTGGTACACATATTAAAGAGAAGATAACAAGTGATGGGTACTCACATGATTCTTGTTTAATCATTAGGGAGGTGTATGGAGTGGATAGTGCTTAAGGGACAGCATATAAAGAGACAAAGGGTGAGGTAGGATAATGAGTCAACAATAGAATGGTCAAAGATGTAATGCGTTAAGGGGCTCAGGTTCGGGTTTACCATCAAGTGAGGATAAATGATAGGCACCTAATCCATAGGTATGAGTTACGATGTATGGTCCAAGCCAATTAGGAGTGAATTTTCCCCATTTACTTTTTTCTGCTTTGGTTATGTGTTGATTTTCTTTCAAGACAAGGTCACCGACTTGGAAGGTTTGTTCATGAACACGTTTTCATAAGCACATTTGATACGTTGTTGGTAAACTTGAAGGTGATCTAGAGTGTTAAGATGATGTTCGTCTAATAACTCTAGTTGTGCTAAGTGGTCCTGACAAAAGTCATCATCAGTAAGCATGTCATGGAGAGAAATACAGAGTGAGGGGATCTGGACTTCGAGAGGCAGAACAGCCTCTGTACCGTAGACCAGTGAAAAGGGTGTGGCCATAGTGGAAGTGTGAATACTAGTGTGGTATGCCCATAGGGAAAAAGGAATGTGTGTATGCCAATCCTTCCCAGTATCGTCAACCACTTTCATGAGAATTTTGTTGAGGGTTTTGTTAGTGGATTCTACTTGGCCATTGGTTTATGGGTAATAAGGTGATGAGAAACTAAGATGAATGCCGAAGGCATCACAAATTTTTTGCAATGTTTTGTTTTTGAATTATTTTCCATTGTCAGTGATGAGGCCATGAGGAACACCAAAGTGACAAATGATGTGATGGTTAATGAACTCACATATCTTCTCAACTTTTTTGGAGATGAGTGGTATGGCTTCCACCCATTTTTTGTAGTATTTGGTAGCAGTTATGATCCATTGATGGCAGTTGGGAAGAATGAGGATTGATTTCTCTGACAAGATCCAAACCCCATTGAGAGAAGGGCCAAAGGTCACGAGAAACCTGTAAGGCATGACTGGGTGTATGATGAAGGTTGGAATGTTGTTGGAATTTTACACAACATTTGACATAGTCACAACAATCATGGTTAAGGGTCAGCTAGTAATAGCCTAGGTGAAGAATACACTTAGCAACTGCAAGGCCACTAAAGTGACCTCCATATATGCCATCATGAACCTCCTTAATGGTATAAGGAATTTAAGAACTTGTGAGGCATCATAAGAGAATACCATCAAAGTTTCTTTTATAGAGGAGTCCCCCTAGAATGAAAAAATGAGAGACCTTCTTAAGGAAGGTGCATTGTCCGTTATGGGTGAGATCAAGAGGTAAGATGGAGAGAAAAAGGTAGTCGGAGTATTTTTTATACCAAAGGTCACTCGAGTCAGGGTGCATCGGCTCCAATTGAGTAAACATCGTGAGGTAAATAAGAAGGTTAATGGAGGTGTTGTACGGTGACAAAGATTTTGGAATTAGCAGGGGAAGTGGGTATTTGGGAAGCTAAGCAGGCCATGGTATCGACAAATTTTTTGGTTGAACATGGGATGGTTTGAAGGGTGTAATGATCAAAGGTGGTCAAAATTATGTCTACATGATGTTTATACTTTTGAAGTATCTCATTATGAAATTGGTACATACCATTGACTTGGTTTATGACCAATTGTGAATCACCAAAGATGTGGATTGATTTGACATCTAGGGCATATGTGGCTTGGAGACCTAGTATGAGCGCTTCGTACCTGGAAATATTGTTGGTTCATTAAAATTCTAGTTTGAAATACAAAGGAATGGATTCTCCATCCAGAGTAATGAGGATAATACCATCCCCACCCCCATGCTGACACTTGGAACTGTCGAAGAATAGTGTCATTGGGTAAGGGGGTTCGTCTAAGGAAAGAGTAGCAATTGACTCATCAAGAAAGTCAAAATTGGAGGGTTGATCCCTAGAAATAGGTGCATTGGCCAGTTAGTCAGCGATAGCCTTGACCTTGATGGACTTTTGATGAATTAATTTGAGGTCAAGATCAGCTAAAATCATAAGCCATCATGCAGCACGCTGATTTTGATAAGGTTTGGCATACATGAAGTGTAAGGGATCAATGTTGGTCACAACATAGGTTTTTTGGTTGAGTAGGTAATGGCAGAGTTTGGTGGCAACAAAAACTAAGGCTAAGAAAAGTTTTTCTGGATGGTTATATTGGGTTTCATAGTCCAAAAGAGTATGGCTTATGTAATAAACCACCTGCTCCCTGTGTTGTTCATCGTAATGAGTGAGCATGGCTCCCAAGGAATTATCAGTAGCTGATATGTATAGGTAAAAAGGTTATCGTCTTTAGGTAGAATGAGTACGGGTGGCTGGAGAAGGTATTTTTTTAGGGCCTCAAAAGATTTTTGACATTCATTATCCCATTTAAAGGGGGCATCCTTCCTAAGGAGATGATAAAATGGTTGACACCGGTCAGATAATTGTGAAATGAAATGGCGAATGGACTACAATTTACCTTGCAGTCTACGGAGTTGTTTAAGGTTAGTAGGTGGAGGCATTTCTAGAATGGCCTTGACTTTATTAGGGTCAACTTCTATACCATGGAGGGAAACAATAAATCCCAAGAGCTTTCCTAAGAGAACCGCGAAGACACACTTTTTAGGTTGAAGGTGGACGTAATGTTTAATGAGGTGGTCAAAGATGGTTTCGAGGACAGTGAGGTGCTCAGTGTGACATTTAGATTTGGCCAAGAGATAATCTACATAATCTTCCAATATGTGATGCATGATATCATGGAAGATGTAAGTCATAGTACACTCATATGTAGCACTAGTTTTTTTAAGACTAAAAGGCATGACTCGATAGAAAAATGTTCCCCAAGGGGTGATGAAGGTTGTCTTGTGTTGATCTTTTGGGGCAAGAAAAATTTGGTTATAACCCAAGGATCCATCCATGATTGAGAGCATCTCATGACTAGTGGTGAGATTAACCAGTTGATCAATACCAAGCAAGGGAAAGTTGTCTTTCAGGTAGACTAGGTCGAGGTCATGGAAGTCCATGCAAATGTGAAGTCCCCCTGTTACTTTAGTAATAGGGACAACGTTAGAAATCCAACGAGGATAATCAATGGGTAAGATGAAGAAAACTAAAAGAAGGCGTTGAAGTTCTTCTTTGACAAGAAGACCAATGCAATGGTGTATTTTCCTCAGCTTTTGTTTGATAGGTTTGGCATCGGGAATGGTTACAATATTGTGGACCACTATGGTGTGGTAAATACCGGGCATGTCTATGTAATACCAAGCGAAATCATGTTTATGATCTCAGAGAAAATAAGTGATGTCTTCCTGTTTAGCAACATCTAAAGATTGTCTAATCTTTAGGATGTGCGGGTCATCCTGAGTATGAATGTTGATCTTGATAGTTGATTCATTCAACATGGTTTGTGTCTCAGAGGGTAACGACCGATGAATATATGATTCTTTTACACCAAGGTAGGTGAGTATGGATTCATCATACTGATGTTTAATGACGTTAATTATAGGTGTGTTATCATCAATCATTTCAGGATACAGGAATGGAAGAGTGGAAGGGGCCTCACCTTCATGTTGATAAGTCAAAGACCCCAAGGAAATGGTGTTTATGAAGAAAAAAAAATCGGGGGATAGATTTAGGATCCATCGACTCCATCGGTGAGGGTGGTGATGAAGATGTAGTGGGTGAATGTGGTGATGAAGATGAAGGTGGAGAAGTGCTAGGGTCCTCAATGAGTTCAATTCGGGCCTATTTGGTAAGAGTGTCAGGGAATCTGATACCACTACAGTTGTTATGTTTATGGTTGGTACATGGAATAATAGTATGGCGACCTTTCTCGTAAAATCCAAAACCAAAACCCTTCCATGCACATCGGTCTAGGAAGGTGTGGATGAAATGGTGCTTGGTAAGTGATTGGAAGCTAGCAGAAAATGGGTTGGGTTATGATGGTGGTTCAGGTGTGTAAGTGGTAGTATCAAGTCCCCCATAGATGAGACTATTACAAAGATGAGGAGGACCATAAAGGAGGCATTCTCCTATACGGTGATCATAGCGAGGGTGTTGGTGAAGGCTTCCAAACTCGTGCAGAGTAAGGAATGTGTTGACAATATATAGGTGGTACTCCCCCAGAGTAAGGAATTAAAAAACACCTTCCAATGGGTTGGTGGTTGGTATGTAGGTAGCTGGAATGTATGATGTGTCGGAAGTCGATGAAGAGGTGGAGTTAATGGATTAGGAAGCTAATGGGTAAGTTATGGAAGTTATAATAGTGGTAGGAATGGAGGAGGTATGTGCGGTGAAAGCAAAGGTTGTACTGGTAGGTGGAGGTTTAGGTGAAGTGATAGTGGTTTTGGAGGTAGACGACTTGACAGGTATGAGCACATCATTGCCTCAGTAAAGCATGTTACATGTTTTGAAAGGTGATGGGACAGCTGGAATGGTATAAGTGTGTCCTTCATGTTCAAAATTTACACAACAATGCAAAGTGGAAGGAACCCAACCCATGACATGAATCCAGGGTCTACCAAGCAACAATTTATATTGGAATTCCCACTCCAAAATGTAGAACAATTCTGAAATAGTACGGGGGCCCACATGAATGTGAAGGATGACAGTGCCTAGTGTGGAGGTGATAGCATCATTGAATGAACACAACATGACTGGATGTTTATGCATGCAATTGTCAGGTATAAGCATTTGAGAAAATGCATGGGATGAAATGATGTTAATGCTAGCGCCTCCATCAATCATCACACGGTGTACCCGTATGTCATCAATGTGGATTGAGATGAAGAGGTCTTGGTCTAGGTCATTGTTTTGGTGTGGCATAATCTCTTCCTCTGAGAAGCTAAGGGAGGAAACTTGGTGAACAAGATGGTGTGAAGATGAAGGTTGTAATTTATTGAGAGAGGCCACATGATGGAGTGTGATAATGGAGGCTATGAGTGTAAGGTCATTGGCTAAAACCTCAATAGATTGAAGAACCTCCATGAGGGCTTGATGATGGGATTCCAAGGTTTGGATGAGGTTGTATAAGGACATTTTGAGGGGATATTGGTGTAATTGTTTGAGTATGGTATGATGTGTGATGCCATTAGAAATGGGGTACTTGGGGCCATGGATAGTTATTTTAGGTATGGGTGTAAATGGTATGTTGGGTACAGGATTGTTTGGTAGGTCAGTTTCCTTTTATTTTCCTTTCTGCACATGTGCAGTGACGTGTATCATGTTGATTTGAGGGGAGTTGATAAATGGAGAAGGTGTAGGATGAGTGGTATAACAACATGAAGGGGAAAAACCTACAAGAGGAGAAAAGCCTTGTGAGGTGAGCTAGGTGCAATGACATTAGGTTGGTGTCATAGCAAGTTCTCTGATGTGAACCATGTTAATTTAAAATCGTGAAGGTGGCTCTAGGAGTGGTGAGGGTGGAGGTTGTGGTTGTGGAGTAGGCAGTGTGGGAATGGGTGTCGGTGAAATAGGATCCTTGTCAAGAAGGTTTTCATCATCAAATTTGGTTTTTGGTGGACACAATTGGATAAGTATGGTTTTCAAGGCCTTGCAGTTTTCCACATCATGCCCTGACACATGATGGTATGTGTAAATTTTAGTATTGTCAAACCCTTTTGTCTTGGGTTTGAGGGGGTCATAAGGTCAGAGTGGTAGTAATGTGATAACAAAGTTCTCAAGAAGGTTGGTTAAAATTTGGGCATAGGATCCTACTAGTGGATCACAATGGTAAGTGAACGTGGGTTTGGGTGTAGGTGTTGTTGATTGTCGAAGGATTGTTTTTGGAAGAGGAGGAATGGGTCGAGCTATGGGTTTAAGTGCCGGCGTGGTCTTAGGTATCATTCATGTCTGTCTGGGTAGGGGTATAATATATGAATGGGTAAGAGGGTGTGTGATTGTTTTGACTACCTTATTGTGGGGTAGTGGGGCTTTGTTTTTGGGTTGCACCTTCTTGGGTAAAGTTGATGTGGGTGTACAAGATATAGAAGGAAAAGAAGATGAAGGAAGAGGGTGAGTTACCCATGGGGATAATGGGGGTGTTGTGAAGGTAGATGACGCATGTCGTACTTGGGGTGTGAGGGACAATGACTGAAGTGTAGTGGGTAGTGAAGCAATAGCTAAGGGTATTGGAGGTATTTGTGGTAAAGAGACTACAGGTGTGGGTGTAAGTCATGTTGTGTGCCTGGGTAGGTTATAGGTTTGTGAGGAAGGAATGGGTTGTTGTGTTTTTGGTTCATTAATGGGTAAAGGTTGTTTGACCATGTTGGGCAGTTGAGGTCTTAAGACAGACGGGACAAGTGTGGGTGTGATTGGTGCAGTCAGGGTATGAGGTTGATGAGTTTGTTTCTTTGGTTTGGGTGTCAGATTAGGTGTTGTATGGATATTTGAGGATGTATCTAAATCCATTTTAATAGTTGGATGAGTAAGCCTGGTGGCCAGGGTGACCCCTAAAGTGATAATAGGTTTAGCTGAGGAAAATTTTGTAGGTTTGGGTTTGGGTTTAGATGTAGGTTTGGTTATGGGTAAGGGTGTGGTTTGAATGCTAATAGGTATCATGGAAGGGGTTGTAACAAAGGTGGTTGTATTTGGTTTTATTGGTCGAAATGTGCTCAAGTAGATATTGGAGGTATCAGCAAGGGATCTCTGCATCTATGTTGAGATAGGGAGTAAGAGGCTCCCCCATAGTAAAGCCCTATCCACATAATCTAAGTGATTATCCAAATAGGAGAATGACACATCTGTGGGTGGAGTTGGTGAGGACCTAATGGAAATTCTCATAAAATATGTCTTAGAGACAGGGAATTGGCTAGCTTCATCTTCCATGGGTAAGAGAGCTGAAAGTAGGTCTATGGGATTCTGGGTAGCTAATGGAGAATGCTCACTAAGAGGTAAAGGTATCTCAACTAGGTCGATGATAGATGGAGGAGGTGATGGGAGCTCCTTTATAATTGGAGGAATAGATGGGCATGCCTCTGTGGCCAGAGGAGGCAATGGATGCTCCTCTGTGGGTGGAGGAGATACTGTAGGTAAAGTTTCTCTAAGTGGTGAAGATAGGGGTGAGATGGTCTCGATGTTAGTGGAAGACACCTTCGTAGGAAACGCTAGAGATGAAAGGTGTTCCTCTGTTGGTGAAGGAATAAGGGAGGTTGGTTCCAACATGGAAGGAGGATTTTGGGCTAGGATTTTCTCTATGGAAGGAATATGTGGTAATTGGGAGGCGACAGGTACCTCGTTAAAGATAGCGTGAACCTCGCAGGTATGGGTATCATGATTTGATGTCTCACTGGTTTGATTGGATGAAGGGTCATGGTTGGGAAACAATTTTTAGAAGATTTATAGATATTGGTTGGGGGTGGTGTTGGGATTATCCATAGTTAACTCACATTTCTCGAGCATTTCTTGGACAATATTTTTTAAAGTGATGCAGTTGTCGTCACTATGACCTTTTACTCGATGATAGGTACAGAAATCATGTTCTTTATACCATGTGGGCACGGGGAAAGTAGGGTCAAAACTAGTGTGTGGTTTAATAGGTGGAAGGTTGATGGCTCCGACTTTAACAAGATTTTCTAAGATAGAAGAGTAAGGTTCCCTAATTGGGGTATATTTTCACTGTTCTCATCTAAATTGAAAAGTCTTGACAGGTGAGAGATTAGATGAGGGTGTAGCCTGATTTAACAAATGAGTTGGGCCGGCCTTGAGTACCACTACGTTATTGGTGCCCTTAGCTTTTGAATAATTGGTTTGTGGTTTGTAATAAGAAGAGGTATCATTCGAATTGAATGCCAAATTCTTATTACGTAATTGGATTTTCTTCTCTTCGATGACCCGAATCTCTAAATTTCATGCCATCATGAATGCCTCATTGAATGTTCACAAGGTTTAGACCTACAAGGTTGGGGAGATATGTCTAGTGCAAGCCCATGTGAAGAGCTCAATGAGTTAAGTTTGTGGTAGGTGGAAGGTAAGTTGATTGATCAGGATGCGCCAATGAGCAAAAAAATCTGTGATAGATTCGTCCTCATAATGACGTGTGGAATATAAATCATTCATGGTAACCTTTTTGATGATATTGATAGAGAAATGATCTAAGAAGGCTTGGGCTACCTAATTGAATGAGAATATATAGTGTTTAGGTAACCCACTATAGCAATCTAATGCAGGTCCAGTGAGGGACATGGGAAAGGTTCTCAAAAGTAATGCATCATCATGAGTGATCAGATAACACCCATGTTTAAATGACCGCAAATATTTTTGTGGGTCTTCTTTGTTATTAAAATTATTGAATTTAGGCATTTGTTAATTCACATGGTATGCATGGATAGGAATGGATGGGTGAATAGGCTCATTTCAAATCTCGTCATAGGGGAGAGTGTTATAAGAGCTGAAAACCGATGCCTCCAATATTTGCATCTTGTCCAACATCAATTTAATTAGGTCATTAGTGGTTTGTGATGATTGGATGCCTCCCGTAGCATGAGAAGGTTGGTTTTGGGCATATAACAGGGGTGGCACTCCATTGTATGGGGCTTTCATGTAGGGTGGTGAAGAAGAAGCCAGTGAAATAGCGGGTACGTACCCAGAATGAAAAATGGATGAAACATGAGGTTGTTGGTAATATGTATATGGAGGTGGAAGGGTCGTGGTAACCCTAGTGGAAATAGGGGATAATGATTGTGGAATGGAAAGGACCACATTTTGAAATGGGGTAGGGGTCATTGACACTGGAGGTAGTAATGTAGCTACAAGTATGTGTGAGACATTAGGGGTGGATGAGGTTGTGTTTGGGGTAGTCGTCGAGGGTACGGTGGATGTAATGAGGGCCATAGAGGTAATAGATGTGGCAGTCATAGCGGGTATAGGACCTAACTGCGAAATGACTAGGGTAAGGTGGATGCGGGTAGCACAGAGCTAGATGGGGAAGATGTGGGAGTGGGTGCGAGAGTTAGGGGGATAGATACGGGCATGCCATATATCAACTAACCCAAGGCAAAGGTAAAATTGCAAGGTGGCAAGGTTCTGGTCAAGGAGTCATGAGAACTCCTCATCTCTGATATCAATAGTAGAAAGCTAGATGGGATCCATGGTTGGTGATAAAATAGAAGGTGGTGAAGGACTAGGTGGGATTGGTTGATAACTGGCATGGAATACGAGTGCACTTGCTTGTCTTTGGGTCAGCACCATGTGAACCAGTACTGGCTAGGTAGGGTTGATTCTCTGTAAATGACATAGAGAATAGTAGAAATAGGTGAATCTAGTGACCAAAAGTGGATTAAGTACCAAGTGGTGGTTATAATGTGAAATAGGCTAACCGATGTCAGTTAGGGAAAATTGATGTCAGTGAGGGGTAACCGCTGCCGGTTACTGTAGAAAATTAAAATGAGTAAACAGTGAGGCAGAAGGTAAAATCTGACATGTATGCCAATTCTAATGATGTTTATAACATCAATAGGAATAATGATAGTGACTCAGACTATGAAAAGTGGAAGAAAATGAATAAAAAATGTCCTTTTGAGTAGGTTAACAAAAGGACCTAGAACCAACGTCGGTTGGGTGTAACCGATGACGGTTACTATGAAATTGAAACAGTGATGAAAGAAAGTGGTTTTGAATTAAAATATGATGTAGAATCAGACCCAAAATTATGATAATGGTGATGATATGGCTTAGGCACACTTAGGTGAAGCTGGAATACACCAGCTTGTGATGAGGAGTGTGCAACGATGAACAAAAAAAAGTGATGAACATGATTTCTCACCTCAAAACGCAAGCCAAGCAAAAACACTAAGAAAATGTGATCTTAGGAGTGCCCTTTCTATTATTTTTGTTTAGCTTATGCTATTTAGGGATTGACACATAAATTTTGAAATAGATTTTTTGGTGAGGATGGCTTCCTATAAAGAAGGATATCTAAAAGGTGAGGTTTCAGGTATGTTATGGTGGTGGTGGGCTTTGCTCTGAAGTATGACTCGACAAAGTAGCAAGCTAGGTGCCCACTGTGTTGTGATCATGTGATCACCTACAACTTCTTCCAGGTAGGATGTTGTTTAAGAATGTATGTATTTTGAATTTTTTTCTGGTTTTGTAAGACTCAGAGAAAGAGAACATGATAGAAGTGATTTTCTACGATTCGTTTGTCAACCATCAACTGGGCATGACTTCCAATGTATAGCTTACCCTCAATTAATGTGAGCTAATGCAATAAATCATAATGGAATGCACTTATTTTTAAGCCCAAATCGAAATGTGAAATTGGATGACACAATAAGATGAAGAGGAAGAGGGATGCTCTTTCACTACAATGCAGAAAACATGAAATGATTCTTCTTAATTACACCAAAAGAAAAATTTTCCTTTAGAGAAAATAGAAAGAAGAGGTGGATTACCAGGGAAGAAAATTAGTGTGTACACTTTTCAAAAGGGAAAAAAACACACAATTTTTCCTAAGAATGAATGAAATTCAAGGAACCCTGGATGTGTCCCACCGGGCGTGCCAAAATGTTTCACCTTTTTCTTAGATCGTTTCTTTGAAGTGTTCACGAAACAGATAGGGTAACAGGCATAGGAGGAATACATGTTCAAATTTTGGTTGATGGTTTATTGCACACGTATGACTTTTGAATCCATAGCTGTTTGTGAGAGCTTCCTTTTGTCTATGAGGAACTACCTGTAATGAAAACAAGACCACCAGAAGGAATTAAACAATATGGGTAGTGAACTACCTAGTGTATGCTAGATCTGGGAAGTATGATACTTCTTAGATGGTTGTCAATCCATAGTTTTAAATAATTAAATGTTGTAAACAAAGTAAATCCTATTGTTATTTTAAAATGATTTAGGTATCTCACTTAAAAACATAATAATGAAAATAGATCTAATCTAATATGCTAAGCTAGGATAGAATCCAAAGGTCAAATGATTGGTTTTGGGTCTCTGCAAGTTTGATAGAGGTCTCGTGTAGATCACAGGTGAATGAGGGTGAGATTAAATTAGGTGGGTAGGTCTCTGTTCTAGGTTGTGTGGGAAAATATAGAGACTGGTGTTAGTTAGGGGTGACCGACGGTGGTTGGGTATAGCCGGTGTCGGTTACTGTGAGATCTGGAAATGTCACATAATAAGCTATGGTCTCCTTTTTTATTGCACAAAGGACTTTTGTGAGTTGAGATGAGGTATTGGGTGACTAGGGTAGGATTTGGTGAGGTTTTAATGGGTATATGGAGGTGAAAATGTTGGAAAAGGTCGATAGGGGGCAAGATAAACAATGGGTGATAAAATGATGATGAAATGAAATAAACCAGGGAAGTATATACTTACTTGGATTCCATTCTTGAATGCCTGTGTGTGAGGGATGGAGGTGTTGATGATGGATTTGAAGGTTGTAAGTGATCACCAACTGAAGAAAAGTTTCTGCGTGGACTGCATGTACCCTTCTCTTTGCTTAGATAGATCACATCATGGTTGGGATGGTTGTGCAGGAGAAGATGTTGAATATCCTTCCTTGGATGTGAGTTTTCACTGGAATTCACTCTCTGAAGATGTTTTATCTCCCTAAGATGTGTTCTTGCTCGTCAAATTTTCCCAATGTTTTCTAACCTTGAGATTAAAGTAGTTTAGGGGTTAAAAGGGGTAACCGACGTCGGTCAAGGTGGGATTTCCTAGGTTTACTAAACTAGGGAGATCCTCCTAATTTCCTTGGATCTCGTGTTGTTATTCCATAGATTATACTGGGAGCCTCTTGTGAGCATGCAAGGATGTGGTTACAGGGAATGTAGGCATTGATTTTTATGGTTTGGGTAAGTCTTAGTTAGTTATGGCAACTTACTAAGAATAGGTCTTAGGCTGATTTTTTTTTATGAGGTGTCTAAGTGAAATGTATGTGGGGATATTATTTAAATAAGATATTTAAATAATAAATATAGTGAGGGTAATGAATTAATTTAATTAAATTAATATTAGTGGGGTGAAGAGGAGTCATGGATAGGTAAATGTAATAAAGGGTGCTTATTGGTTGAGGTACGAAAGGGGAGTGTGACCTAATTTTAGTGTCTACAACTGTAGTTTGAAATTAAATAGAAAGGAAAGTAGAAAAAATGTATTGATGATCAATGAAGGATTGCATCCCTTTCTCAAAAGTGTTTTACCTTGTTCATATGTTATCTTCTCCATTGGAAGTCTGAGTTTTACTTGCAATGAGAAACCTCTTTTTGGAATGTTGAAAGAAGAATGTATATGGAATGAAAGTCAATGTTATTTTCCTTGCAAAATGTATATTAAAACTGAAATTAGAGATGTAGTTTCATTTAGGATTGGATGGATGATTTAATAAGCAATGTATCTGACTAAGTTAGGAATCACATGCACTTTTAAATGACAAAATGGAGATTCCAATTTAAAGAAACAGTTCACTATAATATACTTCATCCTGGTAACTCATATTTTAATAAAAATGAACAATTCATTTTTGCATTAAACAATAAGTTATGAAACATTTAAAATTAGACTTAGTACTACCTAAGGAACTCAAATTCACTATAACAGTCAAGAATGAAACTCAAAAACTTAATGAATTTCAATTCGGAGCTTGCATAGTCATTTTTCTGTCTATTACCGGAAAAATGCAACCTTGAACAAATTGGAAAAATTGACTTCCCTAAAACACTCTAAACCCTCCCTATACTAATCCTCCATGTTTGTTTGACATGTTGAGTGAAGGAGGAGTTCTAATTTTATCAAAATCATAAGTTAGAAATTGTCAATTTGCCAAATAAAGGCCTGCAGATTGTTTTTACAAAATTGACCCTTAAAAATTCATCTAAAAGCAAATTTGATGTTCCTCGTACAAAGAGGGCTTCGAGATATTTCTAAAAATTCCTCGTTTGATTAAAAATAAAATTTCTAGCTCAAGTTATGACACTTTGAAGTTTTTGTGCCTTGGCGGTAAAATTTGGGAAAATTTTCCCTAGCAGGCCCGCAACCCAAAAATTTCCCATCGAAATTGCCCTTAGAAAATTTTCAAAATTTTGGGCTCAGAAAAATTTTCACTTTTCCCTCCATTGGCCCATAGCCAATACAGAGGCTGCCACGTGTCCTCCAAGGGCTGAGGCGGAGGCACAGATAAATTTTACCCCTTAGAATTTTTGAAAATTTTTAGAAAATTTTAACTTTTCCCTCCGCTGGCCCACATCCAATCAGAGGGAGCCACATGTCCCCTTGTGGATATGGTGGAGACATGAGTTCTTTTAAAACCCTTAGCTTTAAAAAAAATTGGTACAAATTCCCATGTTGACCCCACCAGCCCGCGGCCAATGAAAGTGTGCCACGTGGCACCATGGGGTGGTGGCGAAGGTTCGGGAGAAATTTAGTTTTTAGGCATTTGGGAAAATTTCCTAGAATCCTCCCATGGCCCACAACTCCACCTTCTCCCTAGGGCACGTGGACTCACGCGTCCTTTCTTTCCTTTTTTCCCCTTGGGCGTTAAGCACTAAATCGGTCTACCACCCTGCCCTTTCCTTTTCCCTTTTTTGCCTTGCACTAGGACCTGACACGTGTCCCCTGGGGACCCGTGGGGGTGCGGAGTGCATTTTTTCTTTGAGACTACATTGGTAAAATTTCCCAATGCCACACCACGACCCACCAACCCATCCAAGGTGCACTCCTCTTCCTCTTGCCACGTGTCCCTCTAGGAAAATTTAATCCCGAAACTCTACCCACTCATAACTTGAGTTCTGTAAGGAGTTAGGAGGGCTTCTTTATATCACCGGAAACGTGAGAAAATTTCCTATCCATTAGAAATGGTTTAGGGAAATTTTGATAGAGTTGAATATGAGAAAAATATAGTTTAATTTCTGAGCCTGTTACAAAACAGGTATGGTGTAAGATTACTCCCTGAATCTAACTAGAACATCTAACCCTAAAATTTGAACCTTGTAAACTTGTTATAATTTAATAAAGAAAACTTGTGTATTAGTAAAAAGGTTTGTTCCAAAACCTATAAGTGAGAACTGATGTCTTACAACTTAGTTGTACACACTTCAATTCAAAAGAAAATTATCCCATAATTTTCTATCTAACCCTAGGTTGTTTCTTTAGTTTCAAGTGGTTGTTTAAATGGGCACTACAGTGTATAAATGTTCAACCCAAATCCATTATCCACAAGCACCCATTTGATCTTCTTGCGGGTGATAACTACCTCAATATATAAAGGAATATTATGTGTTGGATGCTCAGTAGGGATATCCCTATGTTTGAAGGAAATATGTTGATTTGGTATGATATTTTCCACTGCAACTTGAACTTGTGTAGGATCGACCTCTAAAGGCACGCCCGACCCCTGAAGAGTTTGGTATAGAATGTCTTTATGCACATTGGATATCTTGAGAAAATATAAGATTGAAATCTTAGTAGACGTCTTCTCAAGTTGTTCTAAAAGGTTATATTTATTAGTTTGTGGGGTTGACAGAAGAAGGTTCCGAAATCACGAGGTGATACATGCCTTGTTACTACAGCACAGTCCTTTCCCTTGATTCAAATGGTGTTGATAGGGTCAGTAGGATAGCGAATACATCCAATAAGTGAATCATAATGATTGTTGTCTCATTTGGTGTACAATTAATTCTATGCTACTTTATAACTTTGGGATGACTCTCCCCAATCCGGCTTTGATTTTTTTGATTTATTATGATTGGGGAATGGCTCTTTATATATCCCCATTTTCTCGTTAGGTGTCTACATTTTTCCTAGGTTATCCACCTCTATCTCCCCATTGTCAATGCGGTCCTGAATATAATGATGAAGTTGCAGAAATTTGTCTGTCTTATGTTCTTTGAAATGATGCATTTCAAAATATTCATGCTCCTTGTACCATGAAGGTTTTTTAGCATTGTCTTCAAATGGTTGCATCGTAGGATATGTCATCATGTGAGCCGCATCCAATTGTTTTCGTATAACTGACAAAGGTTCATTAAGAGAAGTGAACATTCTTCACTTTGGTGGTGGTTGAATTGGTCCCTTGGTCAGTTTAAAAGGTTGATTAGTTTGGACCGTTTGAACACATTTGGAATCAGTGATTCTGTCTCCCACCACATTTTTTTTTGTTAAAGATCTTCGGCTTTTCCATGGGTTTGACATTTTGATTGTCTCTAGATTGCGTTTTGAGGGTGCCTTTGGCAATGAGAGATTTCTCTATCTTAACCCATTTTCGATAACCTCCTCAAAAGTGTGAACACAATGCATTTGGAGGTGGAAAGCTATATCCGGGTTGAGGTTGGGAATGAAAATACTAACCATTTATTTTTCAGGGAAACCATAAGGGAAGCGACTAGCTATCCCTCTCCACCATTTGAAGGAAGCTGTTGAAAGTCTCATTAGGGAATTTGCTTGGTGCCACATAAATCTTTCCATGGTGACATCACTCTCTATGTTGTATGAGAAATGACACATGAACCTTTCTGCCAATTCTGGCCAAGTGAAAATTGATCCTCATGGTAAGTGTGTAAACCATTCCAAGGCTTGACCTTCAAGACTCTTGGGGAAAAGTCTGATGAGATAATTGTCACTATAAGACACCTCTTGACATGCCATATAGAAATATTTAACATGATCCCATGGATCTCCTTTCCCTTTATATTTGTCAAATTTTGGCATATCAAATTTCTTAGGAAAGGGTTGAAGGGTCATTGTCTTGTCAAAAGGATAGGGGCATAATTCTTCGTATTGATATTTCCTAATGCTCCCTATATTACTTTCTTGTAGGCTTGCGAGTGTTGATTTCATAAACTGTACCTCTTGTGCAAGAAATTGTTCTCTAGTGGGAGAAGCGGTGATGTATACGCGATGATACCCTGTGTAATCTTATCCTTGTTTTTCTCTATGGAGTTCATTGATCTTAACCTTAGGCTTCGACTTTTGAACATGTTCTTGTTTGCTTCCTTCTATATATGGGAGGTTAGACAAAGCTAGTTGTTGGCTTAGGTTACTAATTTATTGTTGAATTGTGGTTTCTTCTTCTAAAGGTTCTTCCTCCTCATATTGTGGAGGTTCTTCACTCGTCCCATGTTCTGTCTTGTTTCTATGTGGCACTTTGATAAAGGGTATTCTATGCCCCACCACTTTATCATTCCCTGCATTAGAGGTAGAAGCATGTCCATGCATCAGAATATCCTCCATATTGATAAGGGGGTCATTCTTCCTCAGTAGCGTTATTCGCAAGGTGGGATTGTTTCATTTTCAGTGGGTAGTTTGGCCCCTAATTCTATGACCCTGTGCTAACACTCTATCTTTGTTTCTGAAAAGAAACTCATCTAATAAAGTAGGGTCAAAATTGAATTCTTCACATGGGGATTCTAATTCATTTCCACTATGATCGACCATATCTTCTATCTCTTTTTCTGTAGAAAATAGAGGTCCTAGATCATGTCCAATGAAGGGGTTTGACCCTTGTCTGTTAGAGGCTTCCCAAGCTTGTGCTTGTTGTTCCTCGTATGTTTGTTTCTTGAGTCCTAATCATGTTTTAGGAGCCATGTTTTTATGATAGTTTCACTAGGGTAAGTTGTAAATGTGTTCAAAACTTTGTGACCACACCTAAGTGAAATGCAAGATGTATTGTTAAGAATATGAGTGAATCAACAATGTGAGAATACCAATGTGATAGAGTGATAAATCACCAGTGACACAAGGTTTTGGTATCTAAACCTGTTAAATGAAGTACCTACTAGACTACACTTCAAAAATTAGTTTCACATCGCAAGATGATTAACAAGATGTTTTCACTTATGCCAAGTTCAAGGGAATGAACAAAACATAAGTAAATACAAGAAGTCAATGTGACCTCCTAACAAGATATACTAGGAGCGAGCTCAAACTCGATTAAGACCTATATCTCAAAAAGTGCCAATTACAATTTGTGAATGACACAACAATATCACCAAGATATGTTAACCAACTTTGCGAGAAAGTAAGGTATTGATATCAAGGTGCTATTGATATAACACGCACAAATGGTAACACCCAACACTCTTCAAAATCGAGGTAATAATATAACTGAACTAAAAATCAAAGTATAGCTAGGAATAGTTAAAAATGTTTGTAGCGTAACCTTACAATATAGATATTTATGTCGAGTTTACAAGAAACAAGACGTAAATATCAAAATTGTAGTGATACGATACAAACAAGCTAACTCTTCTAAGAAAGTCCAAGATGATGAACCATTCCTAACTATAATGATGATCTTGACATGGGTATCAAGATCACAATGGCCACCAATTATATGAATGTCTCCAAGCACTTTAGACATTTAAATTACCTAGCCGTAAACATGGATGGGCGTAAACAGACAAAAAAGTGGCAGACACAATCGATTGGTAACACAAAGGTAGTCACTCTCCTTCTGATCAACAAAGTGACAAAAGAATGTGAAGGAAGCAAATCAAAAATGGGATGAAAAATGTTGGCTTCACTTTGGCAGAGTTTCACCTCGCCCTAAGGCAAGTAAAAACTAAGAAAAAGTAATGTGTCACACATTTCACAATGATAATATGGTTCACAACTCAAAACTATTTTACAATATTCAATAGTGGGCTCCTAGCCAAAGTATATCTTCCTAGGTGTTTCTCTCTTCCTAGGTGCTACAAAGATTATCCACGAGTGGGACGATTTACCCAAATAGTTCTGAGTATCTTGGGAGTATCTCGACTTTTCCCCCCTTAAGCACAGTGGGCATTAAATGCATCCATCATGTATTTAAAATGGCCACATAGGGACAAATTGTAACTCTATCTCACAAAGGAATCACTAGTCAGATAGGTAGTGCAGAGCACTTCCCATTTCATCCACAAGGTTCCCTCTTGTGTGGACTACTTTGGGGTTCCTAGGAACCACCCCCATTGTTGTAGCTTAAGGTGTTATGCCAAAAGGGTTATGTTCTAGCTGAGAAAAGAGGGACGTACCCTTTTCTGAAACCTGCAATATAGTGTTTTGAATATGTTGTTTGTTTAATCTTTTTTAATTAGATGTGGTTTGGTCAAACACCGTTTGGCAACCTACAAAAAAACTGTATTAGTAGTTTTTGAATTTTTTTTTTGATTCCTCCGTTCTTTGACAAGTGATGGCATTTTGGTCCTGTATGATGATTTTTAGTAGTTTTCCATCAAAAAAAGAGAAGGCACCATTTCTGATTCTCCAGATCATCCAAGGACACAAGAGAAAAGCATACGTGATGTCTTCAAAATCCAAAAAGATATTTAAATGGAAAAACACTTTAATTCAACTATGCCAAGTTAACCAATTCCCACTCAAATATTCCTAACAACCTCAAAGCATCAAAAGGACTTAAGAATCATTTCTGATTCCCAAGATCACCTCAAGGGATGTGAGGGAAAAGCATACGTGATCTTATTCCTATAAGTAAACAATGCAAAATATTATCTAATCAAGTACAAACATGTAAAAACAGCCTGCAAAGACAAATATATGATTAGATAAACCTACAAGAATGTTAGAACCTCAACACACTAATTTCAAAAATACAAAAGGACACATGCACCCCTTTTTTAGCACCTACACATGGGTTAGGGCGTATACGCCACTCTGCGTTGTTTTGGATTACAGTGCACCTGCGCCACCCGAGAGGCGTGTGCGCCACAAAAACAATGCATGCACCACTCTGTGTATTTTTTTCTTACCATGCACCTGCACCACTAGAGAGGCATGTGCACCATGAAAATAATGTATGTGCTACCTTTGAGAAAAATAGATAGAAAAATAGATAGAACACTTGCGCCACCAGGAAAACATGTGCGCCACCAAAAAAGTCATGTGCGCTACTGGGAAAACATGTGTGCCACCATTTTATGAAACATAGTCCCAGATTCTGATAAGAACGTCCACATCACCAAAAATGTGTCTACGCCACTAAAACAACATGTGCACTTCAGTTAGGGTGTGTGTTCCGATCTGATAGGTTTCATAATGCAGTGAAGGTACAGTATGAAACTGCGTCTGTGCCCGGGTTAGTGTATTTGTGCACTGGTTAGGGTGTGTGCACCAGGGTTAGTGCGCATGCACCAGGGTCGGTAAATAGAGAACCAGGTTTTGACAGTGCGCCTGCACCACCAGAGAGGCATGTGCACCACAAAAACTGTGCCTGCGCTCCTAAAAATGTGCCTACGCCAGACCTACAACCAAAATATGGCAAAAAACATAAGAAAACTCACAATATCTCAAATTTTGACAAGTTAGCTTAAGAATGGCAATAACCCATTAAAATGATGGCTATGAACATGAAGTTACACATATCAAATTAGTAAAAATTCCAAGAAAATGGACATTAATTACTACATGTGCATATCAAAAATTAGCCAAAACAATGAAACTTAAACTAAAATTCCATGGGACTAAGGGTCCCACCGGGCATGCCAAATGTGTGCATGTGTACTTTTCTTAATGCTAAATCAAATGGAACAAGAACTACCACCTAAAATAGTTCTACAATTTAGCTAAAACAAAGCATAAACACCATCAAGATAGAGAACTAAGCAAGATCTAAACTAACATTATAACTTTGAAAACATGAGATCAAAACTATGCATGCTATTTTAACATCTCTACTCTCCTAGATTACCAATAAAATGCATGGACCTATTTAGCTCCAATGGAAATCAAAAATTTCTTGTTTGATCCTTAAAGAATGCAAGAATAGGAAGCTTAGCTCTTAACAATGGTGACCTCTCAAGAAGACAAAATGCAAGCTCTTAGTCTCTTTGCTATATGCTTTGCATTTTCTCTCTTAAGAAGTTTAGGTGTAGGTATAAAGGTAGAAGGAGGGCTCCTTATATAGCCCAATGGATAAAGGAAACACTTCATCCCTTTGCATGTGGGATAAAGGTAAAACATGATTAGGAATGGATAAGGTTGCTTTATTAAAGGTAACCTTACTTTAGAAGGGTTTAATTTATGCTTAGCAAGTCATGGGAGTTGGGGGGTGTTTTAATTAATCAAAGGTGATTAACTAATAGGTAGATGTAAGCTTATAGAAGCTAATTAGAGGAATATTAGTACGATTTAGGCTATTAGAAGGGGATTAAATCAATTAAATATTGATTTATTAGTTAAATGAAGTGAAAGGCTAATTAATTAATAATAATTAATTAGTCTAGATAGAAGGGGTGAATAATTAACGGAAGGTCGTTAATTAGGTTGTTAGTTGGATAGGTGACTTAATCAATTAGCGTATTGTAATTAATTAATGAAAATAAGAGGGAATATGAGTGCTTTTGACGATATGTCATCAATTTGCGGGAAAGGAGATAATTAGCATAATTTAAGTATTTAAATTACTTGGGCGTAATTATGGGTGTCTACACTGTCCTTCAGCTTCATTTTCATCTCCCCGAAGGAATGGTGAATGACTTTGAGCTCATGATACCTACGCGGAAATAAATCCTCAAATTCACACAGCAGATCAATGATTTTTGATACTTCCTTCTTTGTCTAGTAATCCCCAATAATAGCTTCCTTAGGTTCTTCATCTAAACTGATCTTAAATTTATTTGTCTTTAAAGACTCATGGTAGGCATGTGCACGAGCATCTGCATTTTCCACTACCTCGTGTGTCCCTATAGAATGTCTAACATCTAAGATTTTTTATTCCTCTCTATCAATCACATATACCAACTTTCTTGGGCATCCATTGATCTTCCACCGCGTGCTGAATTCTAACCATTCCAGTGCCTTTGTTTTCTTACTTATCCTTCTTACTCATATTCTCATATAAGTCTGGGAACTCTTCATAGCTATGGTTCTTTATGCAGAAAGAACATGTAATATTTTGAGGACATTCATGCCTATAGTGGTCAGGAGATCCACACGTATAACATGTTCCATGAGGGAACTCACCTCTTCCTCCACCACGGCCTCATCCTCCATATCCACCATGATATCCATGTCCCCTTCCATGACCTCCTTCAAAACACCCTTCATTCTTGTCATAGCGTGTTTGATTATGATCTCGATCCTGCTACTCATTCTTACCATTAGAATTAATTTTTATACTTTTCTGTCGTACCCCAATGTCTATAGCATCCTGGATCTGACCAATCAACTGAAAATCCTCAGTATCATGGGTCATGGACCTATAAATCTTACAAAAGAAAGATACATTCTTCCTTATCACGCATTGTAACAAAGGATAGTGACTAGCATCATGATTCAAATGACAAATCTCACAATCCAACAGTAATGAGTGTACATATCTATGAGGGAAAATATCCTTGGTGTGACCTTCCACTTCATAATCTATACACCAAATTCTTGAACGCATGTTCATGGGCTGAATTTACTGATAGTTTCTCTAACTGCTTTTCCATAGCTGAATCTGTGCCTCTAAAAATGGACTAATGCCAGTGTCAATGCTCCCAACTACCTCAACATGCAAAGCTACTTCTAGTGATTTGTTTGGATCAGTGTATGTCTTATGTGATACTGCCCTCCTAAAATGTGTAATCAATCCTCCAAAAAACCATTGTGCATGTTGGCTAGCATGAATATCATAAGATAGCTTAGATAGAAGTGTCTTAAAATGAGCATCATACTCACGTACACTCTCAGTAGTGCCTTGCTTGATATCCTTGAGCACACTTATACTCTTCTGCTCAAACTCAGGGATATGGAACTCTTTCAAGAAAGCATCTTTCAATGTTGCATAATCCACACAAGTTTGATTAGGGTCAAATTTCTATATCAGCTGTGTGCATGTCCCTTGTAATGTAGTAGCAAATTGACTTTCCCTACGTGTCAAAAACCATGATTCCTTTAGCATGCACCACAAGATTTCACACATATGCACATGTTCAGTACACATCCTCTATACCTCTATACTCTGGAGATGAAGAGACATCTCCATATAAATATTTTGTGGTTGCTGCGGACCTTGACCACCTGATCCAGAACCTCCTGTGTTCCCTCTACCTCTAGAACCACCAGATCCACTAGAACTAGAACCACCTATACCTCCTAATCCTCCACCTATAGCTGGAATAGGACCTGGTAGATGTACTTTCCTTATGCTTCGATAGTACTACTATACTATACCCCTATAGTTTGTGAGGTAGTTCCACTTCCAGAGGTGAATCCAACATTTGTGTGCTCACATTCTGTGTGGATGATACACCTAAGAATGTTCCTCCAAATATCATTGAAGTCATCTATCCTACCATCGATGTACTTGCTCCTTGACTTACTCCTGCTCTCCTACTTCCCAAATTATCTTGTTGGTTACTTTTCGTACTAGATACTAGAAAACCAAGTGCAAGGGCTAGGTCACTAGGTGGATTAAGATATGTGCACCCATGGTCCAGGTAGTCTCTACTGGTGCACTTCTATGTGAGGCCAAGGGGGATCTCTATCATGTTTTCCAAGATGGGGGAGTTCCTGATGCTCTGGCTCCATGTCTTCTACGTGAGTTGTAAATCCTTCACGAGCCATCTCTCTCCTCAACGCCATATTTTCTGTAATGGAACACCACTTCTCTATCTCCCTCTTGCGTGCCTCATTATACTTAAGCCACCTTTCCTCTCTCTTCCTCTCTACCACTAGGTCTATCCATCTTTCACCAAACCTGTTCCTACCCTCGTGCATGTGGTGAAGTTTAGTTAGCCATCGGTTTACTCTCCAAGTTCAAAGTTACCATCAAGATCTTGATCACTAGTGGAATACCTTACAAATATGTTCCTCTTGGATACCACAAAAATTGGAATTCAGCTACCTCTGGGAAAGAATATGTCAAAATTGAATATTCCAGAATATAACTGTTTAGAACACCATGAAACCACATATCCACAGTGCGAGTCTAGATTATATCAGCATTATAAAGGGCTTGAAATTATTCCTGTGTCCAGACAAGTGTGTGATACCTCTAATTCATTGAGATGCATAAGCAGTAAGCCAATCATATAGTTCTATTGGAAAGATGGCAACAAATATCTCATATAAGTTCTCATATAGATTCTGTTCTACGCTAGTGTGTGTGTTAAACTCAGATCCATGTACTAAACTTCCATGCATATTCTTCTTCCAGATCATGTATCCATTCCTCAATACTTGCTAGAGTCAACTGGTACGTTCTTCATTTTGAACCATCTTGAAAACAACTGAAAAAGAGTTCCTGAAAACGGAACCAATGATGCAGCCTAGAATTTACCAGATAACACCCTAGTCACACTGGCACATCACTCAGCCTTGACTGAGCACTCACCCAAAGCACAAAGGTACCAGGTCCTCTTTAGGGTTGTTGTAGCAGGATGTTAGCATGATGAAGGAAGAAACATATAGATTCATAACTAATCCATCATTCTATAATGCATATTACATTCAGATCTATGAAAGAACAAGATTAAATAGTAATCATGATTGAATCAATAACATGCACTACTCAATTACACACAGAATGACACTTAGATTCAGCCAATATCTTCCATTTATTAATAAATACACAAAGCTCCTTACAATAATGTTAATCTATACCAATACGTGTATGGATCTGATACAATAATTCAGTCATATGCATATATCTCTATACCTCCATACATCCATCACACTCATATATTACTTCTACTATGTACCTCACATCATATATATAGGGTGGGGACTTTCCCTTCACCACTTATCTATTCTAAAAATAGGTCACATGCTATTAATAGCCATGCACGCATTGTTTAGGCATAGCCACACATGCAAGTGTGCTATCTATAGACCTCTTGATAGTTAACTGAAAGTATTAATCCTATTCTTAGATCATCTCCATGAAAAATGCTTCAATCCTCATCCTCTAAAGATAGACAATGCATGGTGTGCACATGTCTCTTGCATCCAATTGGTGTGTTCCGCACATGCCATCTTCTAAAAATAGGTCTCATGCTCAAAATCAGCTTAAGTCCTGAATGCTGAACTTTCCTTCCATGCGTGGGTCCTTCCTGTCCCTCCGCACCCTTGATTCTAGCCTTCTCTCTTGCACAAACTCCTTGTGTGTTCTCTAACAAGTATTAACTGATCAACACGTGGGTACTATAATTTTGCATCCCAACAGGTTTGGCAGCCTGATAGGGACAAGTTTGAAGCACCTTATCATTTCATTTCATTGGTTAATGTGTTCTTAGTAGATTCAGACTTTAGAGGCACATGTAAATATGACATGTGGTGACTCCATCTGGTCAACGACCCATTCTCTGATTTTTAGACTTTCCTTCCATCCATTTCCACCCATATAATCTTATTTACCATATTTTAGGGTGACCATGTCCATTACATGAAGCTGTGTAGACATTGATGAGCATTCCCATATTGGAATTCATGACTTGTAGCAGCAACAGTTTTGAGAGTCCACCTCCATTCCATGTATTTCTCAACTCTTCTAGATCTAGGATTATGAAATAATTCAAAACATTAGAGTACCCATATGAGATTCTCAAGTGACCAAATGATCAGTTTATTATGATAGCTTATAAGGATTTCTAGATTTATGCATACAATGAAAACAGTCATATGGAGAACACATGATCTCATTAGATCCAGATCTCAATATATGGAGGATGACATGGTTAATTCAAGGGATACTATGCAAATGAAATTTTTCAGTAAATTGCAGTTGTAGGGAATCCTTGATCCACGGGAAGGCCCTTTTCCAAGACACTATTTGAATAGGAGAAGCTTGATTCATGGTTGAAATTCTTAGGTCCCCAAATTAAAAAGTGGAATGGGATTTGAGGCATATGTGAAAAGTGCAAGACAACCTTGTCATTTGGTAAGTCACTCACCAACTCCTTATGCTCCTTTTTCTCCATCCCAAGCTTTATCATTTCAGTAGTGCTACAGGTGATTCAAGGCTTACATTGTTTGCACTGGTACGAGATCAAGTCTTGATTTCCCTCATCCATAACTCCTATTTAGGTCAAGCATTCATCTTTGCAATTATACTTCTGGTTGAACATCAAGTTAGTTCCCTACAATCCAAGCAGTATCCCCTCAAAACAAACAAGAATTTCTATCACTATTCCACCACCATAAGAAATTTCAAAATTTGGTGAGGTTGTAACTCCAAGATCCACTCTTATTGCTATCTCAAGTTCACTTGGGGAGAAAACAATCAAACAACCAGTCAAGGAGAGCTCCTCTGAAGAAATGATCAAAAGCTTGGTAATCTTGGCTCTTCAGAATTGGGATAATCCCCTTGATGGTTAAACCGTCTAAGGAGGCCCTAAGTCAGACCACATTGAGTGGAAAGTGCTATGTTTACAACAGAAGGATTACAAGAAGAAGTGGATCAACACACTCTTTTGATTTAACATGTAGTGTCCATCTGACACTATTTGTCTATCTCAATGAATATTACCCTGATATAATCCAAGCTACACCATTAGTACACGAGGGAGGAAGAATTACCATTACAGATCTACAGTCCTATTAGAGAGGAGAAACTGGAAGAGATCATTTAGAGTTGATAGCCACCATTGATTCCAAGAAAGCATTATTGAAGATCCTTTTCTCATTTAAAAGGCCTAATTTGATTGATGAATTTACATGACCATTATGAAAGATATCAAGAAGAGCTTACTACCATCTAGATAGTCCTCTAGAGCAGCGAATTAGAATATTATCATGATTGTGGCAAAATTTCATGTTAGATAAGAGGCATACCCAAAAGCATTTTCAGTATTCAAGCACAAAATGAGCTACTCAACAGCAACCAAGTGTTGTAGCAAATTGTAATGAGAGTAAAAAATGACTTCATTAGATGTTTCAATACTTGGTGGGATACTGTTATGAGTTATATATTGGAGAGTGAGTTCCATTGTCTACCATTAGGAAGGAATAAGAGCACCAAGATAGTTCTCTTCCACACCATGGTATTAGACTAGTAAGTTTCTCAGGAAGACTTCATTTTTGGAGTTGAATTTTATGAAAGGGAACATTTTATCATGATTTATACCTTACTTGAATTACGACCTATTGGCTTCACTAGAGCCAAGTGAGAAGCCAACACCAGTCATGCTTGTTCCTAAACATGAGGATGATTTTAGAAGGATAATGCATCTTCACCAAATGTAGAACAAAAAAAAGATGTATCATTTTCTTGTTTCTAGTTGATACCTATGATAATTATGGGTGGAGGATTTCATCTTGTTGGTTTTGTGTTTCACAATAGCAACCATGTTTAGCTTCTTCAAATCATATTATGTTGCTTGGTCATATTTTGAGAATGGGAAGCTACTGGCACCTCTACCTATCCAGTTGTAAGATTTGTTTGAGTTCCATTATTTCTTGACGGTTACTATAGAGTAGGTAGGTTCATACTCTTACAATAGAAGAAGTGACTTGTCTATACAACTTGCATGCTAGACTTGGGGTATGTAATTTTCAGGTATTAGTACATAGCGTCGTACCGTGGTGTGTACATAGTGTGGTTTCTCTTACCACTATCCATTATTCAGCAAGCTAATTATCATTGGATACAAATCAGATTTTGGGGTGGTTTTCAGAGTTGATTCTTACATCCTACCAATGATCAAGTTACTCAGTCCAAGTTAACTCCTCTAGTGTTTAAATTTTTGGTACCTTACACATGGTTAGTTCAAACATTTACTAGTGACACAGTTATCAGGCTAAAATCATCACCTTCCATTATCTTCCGACAGTGGCATTACAAAAGGCATTGTCTACCCAAGTCAGCTAATTCATGTGAAGAGTAGGGGACAGTTCAAAAGGATAAATTTTCAAGGTTAGGCTTCTTCCATCCATGACCAATAATTCTTAGGGCTAAACTATTCACACATCTAGTAGGAAAGTCCTCTGGTTACCGTTTTATCTGAACTATAGGGTTAATTTGGATAAATCATCATAAATGGACTCAGCTCATTCATAATAGTGACGTGCATACAACTTAGTGATAAATTTCAACTCACCATTAGAAAGAAAGGTAAGCGAACATGTTTTGGCTATAGGGTCCATTCTGGTCTTTCTATCATGAGCTAGCTTGCCATGATTCATCTTATAGGGATTGGAAAATAGGGATAAATCATCACTCATTCCAATCAAAGGTTGGCAGGTTGGATGATATAGGTTTCAGTATGATAGGTGGTTCAAGTCATCTTCTCCCCATGTTGGATGGTATACTGGTTCCCCATACACATTCATCAAGGGTTGGATGGATACAACCAATGAGGTATTGGGACTCAGAATATTGAATAAGTACAAGAAGGCACGTGGGCACATAGGAACTATATGAAGAAGGGCGCATGGGTGAAGGTGTGGGATAGGGTTTTAGAAGGGTTTAGTAGAACCCAAGGTGCACGCACAAGGAAAAGGAAGGGGTTTCAGGACTTAGCCATATTCAGCATCCTAGGAGGCACACGAGAAAAGTGTGACCCAAATGAGCATGCAGAGTGGATAAGGTGCCATCCTGGCAACTCGATGGTCAAGGAAGGAATATTCCATGCATGTGATGGAAGGATCCAAAAAGACATCATTGCAGAAAGGGGAGAGCTCAGATGGGAAGAAGCATGCTCCATTGAAGGACCACATGGACACTTGGAAACTGATCTACTACTTCAGGAAGGCATGGCAGTGGATGCTAAAGCTATATATAGAGATGCTCAGGTAGAAGGAAGGGATGGATCTTTGGGAAGAGGGCATCAAGAGAGATATCAAGAGAGGTAGAGAAGAAGAAGAGGAGAGGTGAAGCTCTACAGAAATAGTGATGGGTTCTAGGGATTCTCATTAGGGAGGCTATAGGAGAGATGACATATCTAGAGGGATGGGTCTATGAACATCTTTGTAATCTGGAAAGCATAGTTTAGGATTCTGATGTATAAGTCTTATCTACATTAAGACATTTGGTCTGTAATGGCCTTGAGGAATGTAATGTGGTTACTGAGAGTAATATGAATATATGGATTTCTTTTAAAATATATGCATTGTTCATGGGTATAAACCCTAGTGCCTTTTCTTTGTATTATCAGATATGTTATCTGTTTGATATTTCCTTGTTATCTAAATGGATGCATTTATATAGTAACTCATCCTAAGACCCTCAGAATGAATGCATGGTTCTTTCCCTTCTTGCATCTAAGCTTCTATTAGTAGGGGATGTATTCTCACAAAACTCACATAAAGGAGGGGCTCGGTGCCCACGCGTGCCTCAGGTGAGCACCCAACACCTATTGGGTGATAGGCCGATGCGTATGGGATTAGACTGTTGTTCTAAGGGCATAAAAATGACTACATCTTGGTTCCATTGTCTGGGACCTCTTTTCAAAGTTGTTGTGAGAAATGGCATACATCTTGGTCCCTGTGATGCATGATGACCAAACATCTGACCTTGGAAAGTGTTGAAGCATGGTTCAAGAGCACGGAGGATGAGTTTTCTCAAAGATTCAACACTTGACCTGAGTTCGATGCATGTAGATGGGTAGAAGAGAACCTGTACCATGAGTTGTACGAGACATTCTTCTATTGTTTTCCAGTAGAACTATATGAATGGCTTTCAGCATATGCATCCAGATCGAGTTGGTACTATAGATCACGCATATGGACCCAAGATGATTACCAGAGGCTGCAGGATGCAGATCTGACTTGGACACATGTTGTTGATCACTGGTGGAAAGGAGTCCTGACCAGTTATACTCTAGAATATGCCATTTCTACGTATTCTTTCCCAGAGGTTGCTGAGTTTGAGTTTCTGAGGGAGCCCAAAGGATCATTTTTACATGTTATCCCTTTGGCTATGAAGATCTTGATCATTACCCTAAGTTTAGAGGCATTCCCTATGGCCGGCTAAGCTTCTCTGAGCATTGGGTGAGGAAGCTAGGGTGGAGGAAGATGGTAGACATTGTGGCTGAAAGGGAAAGAGAAGAGAGATGACTCAAGTATAGTGAAGCTCATGAAAGGGAGATGGCTAGACAACATGAGGTTGTAGGTGTGATGGATCTATGGAGGTAGACATTGTGGGAAGGAGTTGAGGTTCACATAGAGGATGTGGAACCTGAGTAGTCTGTGCTACCCCATCTTGGCAAGCACAGGAGAGAATCCCCTTCAGCTTCTGATGATGAGATTTCATCACATGGAGAAAGGAGAGCCATCGTGCATCTGAACCCACCTGGTGACCAAACCCTGGTGCTTGGTTTTTTAGATCAAGGAAGAAGTATTGCTAATCCAGTTGGTATCGGTGGAAGTAACTGATCTATGCCTAGGAGATATAATTTCTCATTTGGGACATCCATGGCTATGCAAACCATTCCCATATTTGGAGGAATTTTTGGACAAGGTGAAAATACACAAGGTTTGGGTATCACATCTAGAAGTGGCATGGGACACACAACTGGTAGTGGGACAATATCACAAACCATCGGCATGCAGTTCAGTGGGACATTGGGGACACTAGGCGCAACCACTTCAGGCCATTTTCTAGCTACAGGAGGTGGATCTGGTGGTATAGGAGCTGGAGGACCTGGTGGACCTAGTGGATCTAGAGGATCTAGTGGGTCAGGAGGAACAGGACCTGGTGGGTCTAGTGGATCTAGTGGCAGAGGAAACACCAGGGAGGAAACCAAGGTTCTGGGTCAGGTGGACAAGGGCCTCAGCCACCTCCACAAGTATTCTTTGAGATGTCTTTGCACTTTTCCAGACTACAGAGGTATTGAAGGATGTTGCAGAACATGTGCACAAGTGTGAATTACTATGGCATGAAAAGAGATCACTACCCCAGAGTGAAAAGCAAGTCAGTTTGCAATGACATTGTAAGGGCATGTGCATAGTTGGTACCACAAGTATGACCCCCATCAGATGGTGGTGGATTACACTGCATTGAAGAATTCCTTCCTAGCAGAGTTCCATATCCCTGAGTTCAAGCAGAAGAGCATCAGTGCTCTGAAGGAGATCCAACAAGGAATGGCAGAGAGTGTGCAGGAGTATGACACATGATTCAAAACTCTCTTGTCAAAACTATCCTATGACATTCACCCTTCTCAGCATGCTCAATGGTTTTTTGGGGGATTGATAACACCATTTAGAAGGGAACTATCACACAAGACTTTCACAGACCCGCATGAGGCCTTGGAAGCTTCCCTACGCCCTGAGGCTATTGGGAGCATTGATACTAGTGTTAGCCCTTTTCTGATGGCTCAAATTGCTGCAATGGCCAAGCAGTTGGAGAAGATGTCTGCAAATTCAGTGCATGAGGTTCATAGTGGTCTTTGGTGCACAAAATGTGAAGTGGAAGGGCATGCAAAGGATAGTTTCCCTCGGAAGTTGGTACGTGCCATGGCGGTAGACTATGAGATTTTCCATGGGGATCATGATGTAAATAGGTGTCCTCTACTACAACATGCAATCTGTAAGAATGTTTCTTGCTATTGCAAGATTTGTACCTCTACAACCCATGATACCAAGGATTGTAGGCTGATTGACCAGATTCATGATGCTATTGATCTTGGTGTGCACCAGACTAGCCTTGCAAGTAGTTCCAAGGATGATGATCACCACTATGAAGGGCACAGATGGAGGAGCACGTGGAAGAGATTTTCGTGGAGGATTTTGTGGTCACAGTAACTGTGGTGGAGGAAGAAGTGAGTTCCTGTGAGGAACTTGTTATAACTGTGGGTCTACAGAGCATTATAAGCATGAGTGTCCTGATCTATTGTAGTGCTCATGGTGTGGAAAGAAACATAAGTATGAGGAGTGCCCTGAGTTATTTGTCAACATGAGCTAACAACACTAGAAATACAAAGGTGCTTGGGATGGTGAGTATAAAGAAGGCCACCCTCAGTGGATGCCAAGAGTGGCACGTGAGTCAGGATTAGAACCTGTACTAGTGACAACATGAGTAGAGGCTACATGTGTGCAAGGGAGATGCCAAGATAGAAACTAGTTGTTAGGGAAGAAGTGGTACATGGGAAGTATCCAGACCCTACTCATCAGAAGGAAGTGTATCAAGAGACTATGGATGTGATTCAGAGTTTGCAAGGGGAAATCCAATGTCTAAAGGAGCAGTCAAGGCAGTTGGAGCAAAGGAAGAATGTTGAGGCTCCACAGAAGGATCTGGATGAGGTCAGGGAAGTGTGTAAAATGTTAAGGTAGGAGAATATCATTCCCTTGCTAGGAGAATGGTTATGGGAGAAGGTACCACACACCAGGAGAGAGCATGAAAGGTAGGTTCTACATGCCAATCTTCCTCCTCACAGCCTTGACTATGATAAAGAGATTACATTGAATGTAGTTGTTGATGGGTGGCTTCTGAGAAATATCCTCATCGACATAGGAGTGGAGGTCAATGTTCTCACCTTGGATGCATGGCATCAAATGGGAAGGCCCACATTACAGCCATCTTTGAATGTGTTGTATATGGTGAACAAGACAAAGGAAATTCCCATTGGAGTCTTGAAAGATGTGGTTATCACTATTCAAGGGGCCAAGTTCACTAGGGAATTTGAAGTCTTGGTGCTCACCGAGGTGGATAATTTCCTAGTATTATTTGAGAACCCCTAGTGTTATAAGAATAATGCTGACCTGTGGTTTAACAAGGGGTATATAAGTTTCAAAAACAAGGAAGAAAGGGTGATCATCCCCTTAATAGATGGGAAGTTCAACACCCTATACTGAGCCCTTAGGAGAGGAATTCCTTGACAGAATCTATGTGTGCTCCATCAGAGACCCTGAAATAATTCATCCTACAGAAGGGGTTATCCAATTTGAAGATGCTCAGTCGATGAGTGATACAACTAGCATAGCATGTGACAATTGGGTACACAAGACTTATGAGTTGATTGGGTGACAATTGAGAGGATCTATAATAAGGATGATGAAGGTGCACTCATTCAAGAACTGGGAAGAAAGAAGCTACCAAGTTACTCTAGAGGGGAAAGCTCTGATGATTTCTTATGAGAAATGGAGGCTCAGTGGAAAAATGAGGATGAAAGGAGAAGTATGCTCAGTTATAACTTGCTCAGGATTGCAGCACATTGGTGGGAAACACATCGCGAGAGTTTCCTAGAGTGGCATGAGGTAAGAGTCACATTCTCTATAAGATTCTATAGAAGCAATGCACCCACTATTATCCAAGACTACCATGGCAAGGAACCCACCTTGTTCCATATCCAAGCTTGTGAGAAGGCCTGGATGGAGGGCACAGAAGCATTACCACCTTCATTATGGGTGCATAAGTTATATTCCACCTTACAGGGTTGTGCACGTGCATGGTATATCCACTCAGAGACACACCATCAGACGGGGAATTGGCAGGAGTTAACGGCTGATCTCATTCAAGATTTTGAGTATCAAAGTACCAAGCCATCAGTGGATAAGGCATTGCAAGTTGTCAAGCACCTTACAATGGGAGATAGTGCTATGGAAGAAGATAGGCTACTAGAGTTGTTGGGTGAACCTATTTTGGAGACATGCCTCAATGAAGAAGAATCAAAAGAAATATAGCTTGAGTGCACGTGCATTGAAAAGGAAAAAATAAAAATGTTCTATGTAGTAGATGGTGAAGAAATGGAAAGTTTGGATGTTAACCATTCTGAAGGTACGTGAAAATTCATAGATAGCACTGATGAGTGAGCACATGTGCCTACCATGAGCCCTTGAAAACAAATAAGGTTAACATTGGGATAGAGACAAAACCTAAGGAAGCTATCATTGGGGACTATTGGTCGGAGAAAGAAGTTTCAAAGATCATTGATCTATTGCACGAGTTCTAGGATTTGTTCCCACGTGGGTACCATGAACTCAAAGGCATCCACCATTCCTTGGGGGAGATGAGAATCAAGTTGAAGGAAGGTGTGCTCCCAATTCGGAAGAGGCCTTATCGGATGAATCTGAACTTGCGCGTATGGGTCAAGGAGGAAATAGACAAGATGATAGCATCTGGTATCATTGAGGCTATGGAGGAATCATAATGGATAAGCCCAATGGTCATCAATATCAAGAAGGATGGAAGAATAAGGATCTGTGTTGACTACAAGGACCTGAATGTAGTATGTGTCATCGATCCTTTCCCAACCCCCTTTACTGAAGAAATTCTGGAGGGAGTAGTCGGGCGCGAGGTCTACTCTTTCACAGATGGGTTCTCAGGGTATCACCAAGTCAGGATTGCAAAGGAAGACCAGAGAAAGAAAAATTTCACCACTGAGTGGGGAAGCTTTTCCTACACTATCATGCCTTTTGGATTAAATAATGCACCTGTTGTGTTCTCGTGCATCATGGTACAAGCATTCTAGGACTTTATCCATAAATTTCTTCAAGTCTACCTAGATGACTGGATGGTGTATGGGCTAGTGAAGGACCATTGTGACAATTTGAGGCTGATGTTTGAGAGATGTCGGCAGTTGAGGATATCCCTCAACATTAAGAAATGTGTCTTTGCTACTCCATTTGGAACCCTGTTGGGACATATTATATGTAAGGAAGGCTTACTAGTGGATCCCGCCAAAGTTGTAGTTATTGTGGGATTGGGGGAGCCTACTAGTCAAAGCACAGTGTGTGGATTTCTTGGGCATATGGGGTACTACAGGAAGTTCATCAAAGGATATGCCAAGATCACCACACCCTTGGAGGAATTTCTAAAGCACAAGAGTGCCTTTCATTGGGGAGAGGCACAACAGAAGGCATTTGACACTTTGAAGGATAGACTTGTCACTGCACCCATACTACATTTTCCTTCTTGGGATAAGCCTTTCCATGTGCATGTTGATGCCTCAGGAACAGCCATGGGAGTAGTACTAGCACAACCTGGTGAGGGGATTATTGATCACCCCTTGTGTTTTGCAAGTAGGAAGTTGACACCAGCAAAATAGAATTATACCACTACTGAGCATGAGGCACTATCAATGATCTACACGTTGCATAAGTTTAGATAGTATCTACTGGTAACACCTTCTATATTCTACATAGATCACATGGCATTGAAATACTTGGTAAATAAGTTCTATTTTTGTAAGGGTGCATATGTTGTTGGGTCCTATTATTTCAAGAGTTTGAGTTCACGGTGGTTGTAAAACTAGGAAAAAAATTCAGGGCCTGACCACTTATCAAGGATTGACTCAGGGGAGGATGCAAAGCATTGAGGATACCATGTTGGACCGCAAATTATTTAGGTTATGGCATGTGCCCTCAGAACTTAGAAGATATCACATTATTCTTGAAAATAGGTGTGGCACCGCAAAGGATGAAGGATTTGGAGAGGAAGCTAGTTATTAATACGTGCCACACCTTACATGTTGATTAGTGGAGATCTATATAAGTTAGGTCGTGATGAGGTTCTACGTCGATGCGTATTGGAACATGATCATGTGGAAATTATGAGAGGAAGTGCATGGTGGGATTGTATGAGGACACTATGCAAGAAATGATACCATGGAAGATTCTAATGGTAAGGATTTGGTGGGAAACCATCTACCAGGATTGTATTGAATTTTACAAGGCCTGTGACCATTTTCAGCACCTGGGAAAACCTGGAAAGAGGGATGAGATGTCATTAAGGCCAATAGCTAGTGTAGAGCCATTTGAAAAATGGGAAATCAACTTTGTAGGACCAATTTCACCTGCCACACGAAGGACTAGTTTGCGGTATATCATTACTTGCACTGATTACTTGACAAGATGGGCAGAGGTAGTGCCTACAAAGGATTTCACTGTAGTGACAGCTGCTAGGTTCTTATGGGAAAACATAATCAGTAGGTATGGATGTCCTTTGAGCTTGACTAGTGATAGGGGTACACATTTTCTCAATGAAATGGTCAGGATTCTGCTAGCACAGTTTATGGTCACCCATCACAAGACTATCCCCTATCATCCACATGAAAATGGAATTGTTAAGGCAATTAACAAGATACTAAGTCACACATTGACCAAGATTTGTGATGTCAGAAGATAGGATTGGGATGGAAAATTATTTGTCATTCTATGGGCATATAGGACAACCTACAAGAGGTTGAATAATGCCACACCATTTTAGTTGGGGTTTTACGCAGAGGTTTTTTTTCCAGTTGAATTCATGTAACCATCATTGTGTATAGTGGGTGAAGGAGGTTTATATGATGAATAAGTGCTTGAGGAAAGGATTGAAAAATTGATGTAGTTAGATGAAAGGATATCACTTGCTAGATAGAGTCAGAAGACTAAAAAATGCAGACAAAAGGAATGGCATGGTCATCATATCAAAAACAAGTAGTTTGAGGTTGGGCAGATGGTTCTATTGTATGATTCCAAGTGTCTCTGTCATCTTGGGAAGTTGAAATTCCATTGTTTGGGCTCTTACATCATCTCATACATCCTTGATTCAGGTGCATGTCAGTTACAAGCACTGGATGGGAAAAATTTACATGACCATTTCAATGGGAGAAGGCCGAAGCCCTATTATAAATAATCTTTGCATGTGTTTGTAAATAAGGTAGTATTGATAGTTAGCTTAGGATTTTCCTTTATGTATATACTTTTCTTGTGTTTCCCTTTTTTTTGCTTATTCCTTTCTTTGTGTTCTTTTTTTCACCTTGTGCACCAGTAACCACATTATTTTTAAAAGTTTGTGCATTATCAAAGGACCGCACATGTAGTGCCCACTTCCCTTTGACACTTTTGACATTGATCATGACATTGTTGACTATACCATGGACATTGTTATAGTATTTATTTAGTATGATAATTATATGTTAGAGCATGGATTATTGTTGACTATGATTCATATATGATGCATGATGATCAATAGATTTTTATATATTGATGTTGATATAGTGTTTGACATGGTTATACTATAGATGTTGTTTGGACTTGTGATAATTGGATATTTTGAGTAGACCTAGAAAATCAAAATTGAATTAAAATTGATGATGATATAGTTGTTGATGAAATTTTAAGTGATGTTATTGATTGGCTTAATTATTGTTGTGATTCACATATGTTTTGATGACTTTGGAAATATATTATATTAATTTGGATGTTCTGATGTGGCCACGAGGCCGAAGGAGGTATTTTTATTTTGCAGGTTTAAAATATCACAACAAACATCGGGGGATCGGAGACCAACCACATTGGAATTCTAGATAAATTCAACAAGGTCACCATGGCAACTCATATTTTTCATGTGTGTGTGTGTGTGTTTGATTGTTCTTAGGGATTCCCATGGGGGGGGATCACCTTTACATGTGACCAAGGGTTATGTGTATTTATTTATTGGGTTCATTTTTATTGATGTTTGTATGTGTTTATTAAGTGATGTATTTACCCTTTTCATTACTTATTAATTTTGGTAAATTAATGTGAGTAATCATATTGTTAAAAGTTAATTAATTAAAATCTGTCATAAGGAAGTAATTAATAGAGTTATTGGCCTTGAATTAAAGTTTTGCAAGAGATGTGTAAGTGATGTGTAAGTTAACTTTTGAGTGTGAAACACTCCACCTTCTTGGAAATTCGAATTTGTCCTTGGAGGCTGATTTTAAAGGCTTGTGGGACAAGTTAAACTTGACCCATGCCTCTTAAATCTACATACCAACCTTTCCTATGGTTGGAAGGTTAAATTTAGAATTTTATCATGCATTTTGGGAAGACAAATTGTAGGTTTTAATTACACTTTTCTTACATGATTTAATTTCAGTCCTTTGGGGTATGGGTTGGATTTGAGTGTATAAGTAAACTGTCATATTATTCACCCACCTCTTTATTGTGCATTGGAGAATGAATTTGAATTTTATGTTGGAGTTGAGGATGTGTGATGTGGCATCCTACATGGATCCACCTCATCCTTTTCTCTTCCCTCTTCTATAAAATTAGAGCTCCTTGCCTTGTTTTGGGTGGTTGAATATTTTGCATACTTCCTTTTGGGAAAAATTTTGTTGTGTGGAGCTCTTGCTTTTGGAAGGAGATAAGATACCTTTGCATGCTTGTTGGTTGTTAATTTTGGATTTTATTTTGGCATGGAAAGCTTGTTGTTTTGGAACTTAGACAGCTCCTTCATGGAGAGGTGAGATCTTGACTCTTGAAATATTCTTTTTTTTTTATGAATGTACATGTTATTGTGTGAATGTTTTAACATGTTTGTGGGTTGTTTGGGTAGACTTCCTAGGAATGATGTAGGAGAAGGCTATGGGGAATCCATGTGGGGGGGTATAAGGGAATTCCAGTGGCATCAGAATTCATGTTGAGGGAGTTTGGATTGGATTTCTACCTTGGAAAATAAATGGCAATACATTTCTTACTTTGTGGGGGGCAAAAGGATGGATTGTGGGGGGCATAAGGATATATGCGAGATGTTCTATATTGGTGGTCTATTACACATGGCTTTGACACATTTGATACTGATTTTGATACTATTGATCATATTATGGACACTATTATGTTTGTTTTAGTATGATGGTTAGATGTTAGATCATGGACTAGTATTGATCTGGATTCAGTTATTATGATTGATGATTACTAGAGACATTTCTATATGTGGTTGATGATATACTGTTATGACATGGACATATTATAGATGTTGATTTGGACTTATGATATTGGATATTTGAGTAGATCTGGTATGGTAGAATTTTGATGATGATATAGTTGATTTATTTAATTAAAAATGATAATGTTAAATTAATGATATTGTTGTGATTTGTGTGTTTAGATGATTTTGAAATATTGTTTATATCATTTTGGATGTCTGATGCGGCCACGAGGCCGAAGGAGGTATTTGCATTTTGCAGGTTAAAAATCACAACAATGTCGGGGGACTAGAGACTAACCATATTGAAATTCTGGGTGAAATCAACAAGGTCACCATGGCAACTGTGTTGTTTGTGTGTGTTGTGTTTTGCTAGGAATTCCCATGGGGGGGATTTCCATTATATGTGACCATGGGATATGTGTTTTATTTATGTGTTCCCTTTTTATTATTGTTGTATGTATTTTATTTTTAATATGTTCTTCCTTTTTAATTAATTTAAATGTGATGGATTTAATGTGAGAGTCACATAGTTAAACTTTATTTAAATTTAATTGGGACATGGAATGTAATTAATAAAGTTGTTGAGTTTAAATAATAATGTTGGAAGAGTGTGTAAGTTAATTTGTAAGGATGTGTAAGAAATATGTAAGAGTATGTAAGGCTGATTTTGGAAGGTCAAACACTCCATCTTTTATGAAATTCGAATTTGACCTTGGAGGCCAAATTTGGAGGCTTTTAGGACAAGTTAAACTTGTCCCACACCTCTTAAAATAATCCACCAACCATGCCTATGGTTTGGAGGTTAAATTTGGGCATTTATAATGCATTTTGAAATGAAATTTGTAAGTTTTAATTGCACTACCCTTACATATTTTTAATGCAGTCCCTTTTGGAGTATGGGTTGTTTTGAAGTGTGTAAGTCATTTTGTCATTATTATTTATTGTGATTTGTTGGTTGATGTTGATTTCCTCTTGGGGATGAGGAAAAATGATGTGGCATCCCACTTGGATCCACATCATCCTCTCTCTTTCCCTTCCTATAAAAGTGAAGCTTCTTGCTCATTTGGAGGTTGTTGAAACTTTGTTATTTCCTTCTTGGGGTCAAATTTTATTGTTGTTTTAGAGCTTGCTTGTGGAGGAGCTTGAAAATTCCTTTGCATGCTTGGTGTTGTTGTTTTGGACTACATTTTTGAGCATTGAAGGAAATTGTTGTTTTGGAAACAAACTCCATTATGGAGAGGTAGGATCTTGAGTTTTTTAAATGTTGTTTTCCCTTTTCTTACATGAATGAAATGGTGATTGTGTTGTGTGCTATTCTTGGCTGGTTGGGTAGAATGCTTAGGGCAAGGTGTAGGAGAAGGCTATGGGGATTTCATATACGGGGCATAAGGGATTGCTAATGAAACTTGTTTTATTTTGGAGGGAGTTTTGGTTTGGGATCCACCTTGGAAAAGAAACTGCTTGCATTTCTTACTCTTGGGGGGGCATAAGGGATAAACTTGGGGGGGCATAAGGAGGGGTTGGGAGATATAAGGTTTATGGGTTTGATATGTTTATTGGTGGTATGCATTTTGGTGGATGCCCAATTCCAAATTGGGAGGCATAAGGAGTTCCCCATAGTTCTTGCTCTTGTTGGCTTGTTTGGATCAAGCCCATGTGTTGTGTGTATGATTTTATTGTAGTTGGGAACTGTTGTCTTTGTTTGGACTATGTATTTTGTTAATGTTGTATGCATGTGAAAAGAATGTTGTTTGTTGTGAAAGAAGCCTTGTTGCCATGTGTTGATGTTCATTCTCCATTTCAATATGGTTGGGGCTCGGGGGCCAATGGAGAAAGATGGCATCTCTTTTCCCATTGGATGTCTTGGTTGGGTGGAGAGAATTTTCTTTCCCCCTTTTTGTTGTGATCAAAGTTGAAAAGAAGAAGAAATCAGCATGCTACTGTTTGGAGAAGGAATTTTACATCTTTGACAATCCTATCCTTTGAGAAAATTCAATGTAACCTTTCCCACTTTGAGTGGATGAATGTATAAATGTTGTAATGTGAAGTGATTGTATTGTAAATGGAAAAGATTGAATTGAATTGAGGAATGTAAAGAAGAATTACATTTGTTCGCTATTTTGTTTTGGAAAAGAAATGCTAAATGTATTCCAGCTTGTAAATTGTAAATTGAAAATTCAAAGTGGAAAAAGTGTTAAGTTTTAAAAGTGTTATTGAATTTTGAATAAAGGATTGAAGTAGTTTTCAAATTGTATTGTATGTTGGAGTTGAATTGTTGTCAAACAAATTGAGATTTTTGTGTTTGAAGAAAGTACGTATGAGAAAACTAAACTATATTGTTCTCATTTGAATTGTGCACTCAAATTTAAATCTGAACTGTAATTTAATTTAGAATTGATAGGTTGTCTTAATCAATTAAATTTATTTTACTAAGCTTAGGAATCACATGCACATCCAAATTACCAAAAATTGATGAAAAAATTTAAAAGAAACAGTTCACTGTTTTAAAACTCAAATCTGGCAATGCACATTTTAATAAAAATGAGCAGTTCAACTTTATACTCAATAATAAATTATGAAACTTTAAATTTATACTTAGGAAGACTTAAGGAATCCAAATTCACTAAAACAGTCAAGAATGAATCTCTAAAACTCAAGGAATTTCAAATTAGAACTTGCACGGTCGTTTTTCCTGTCAACTGTTGGAAAAATGCAAACTTGTATAAATGAACAAATTGACTTCACTAAAACACTCTAAACCCTCCCTAGACTGATCCTCCATGTCTATTTGACATGTTGAGTGAAGGAGGAGTTCTAATTTTATCAAAATTATAAGTTGAAAAACTGTCAGTTCACATATTAAAATCCTGCAGATCGATTTCTTAAAATTGACCCTCAAAACTTCATCAAAATCCAAAATTGATGATTTTTGTGCAAAGAGGACTCTGAGAGCTTTCCAAAAAGTCCTTGTTTTCCCAAAACTGACTTTTCTATCAAAAGTTATGGCCATTTGAAGTTTTACTTCAAAATGGCCATCCAAAAATTAATCTAACTATATTAAAATCAAAATTTAACCTTTGGAAAAACTTTCCCCAAAAATTCCGCGGCCCTGCAACCCTTACAACCAATCATATGATGTCATGTGTCACTTTGGAGGGCAGACCTTTTGAATACTTAACTTTTTGAAATTTTTGACCTTGGGAAAAATTTTCCATTTTTCCCTGCGGCCCTACAGCCAATCACGTGCTGACACGTGGCTTGGTGGGCACGGAATAAAATTGAAAACTTAACTTTTTAACTCTTTTAGAAAAAATTTAATTTTCTCTCTGTGGCCCCACACCCCTACAACCAATCAGGTGCTGACACGTGTCCTAATAGACGTGCGGGCCCGCGCAAGTCTTTTTGACTTTAAAACACTTTTGGCACAAAACATTAAATCTCTCCATCACTCTGCCGACCCGCGTCCAATCACAAGATGCCACGTGGCCCTTTTTAGCAAAATCGGAGGTATGAAGGAAAATTTTCCTTTAGGAAATTTGATTTTTGACCTTGGGAAAAATTCCCAATTTTTCCCCGCAACCCGCCAGCCACTGTCTAATCATGTGCTGACACGTGGCATGGGTTTCTCCTTGGCAGAAACGTGCATCCATTTCCTCCTTTGGGCTTTTGGCTTAAAAAAATCCAAATTCTAAAATGATCCACCACTCTACTTTTCCCTCCACCAATCAAGAATTGCCACGTGTCCTCCCAATCAGACCCATGGGCATGCAGAGGAATTTTGCACTTTTGCGTTCAAAGAGGGAAAATTCTTCACCCTAAGCCCGTGGACTCCCCAAGGGAAAATTTCACCCCAGAACTCCGCCGGGCCATAACTTGAGATTTATAAGGAGTTAGGAGGACTTCTTTATATGGTTGGAAAGGTGAGAGAATTTCCTATCCAATGGGCATGATTTAGGAAAGTTTTGATGACTCTAAGTGTGTGAAAAATCAAGTTGAACCCTGTAAGCCTGTTAGGGCAGAGATGAGTGAGATTTCACTCTCCTAACCTAAGTGATGAATTTAACTTCTTGTTTTGACCTTGTGCCTTGTCGATAATAGTTTCTAGAAGTAATTACTATAATTCAATCTTGATTTTTAACCTAAATTAGGTTTGTGCTAACTGAGATCTTGTAACCCTCCTTACTAACACTTCTAATCAAAAAAAAATTATTCCATAATTTTCCTAGCTAATCCTAGTTTGTTTCTTGGTCTCAAGTGGTAGTTTGAAGCGGGCATTACACTTGGTATCAAAGTAGTGGTTCAAAAGCTTGGACCATTGGGCACACTAGAAAATTGAGACTTGAAACCTTAAAACTAGCAAACCTGTTAATCTAGAAAACAAAACTGTTTGAAAATTGTTCATGATAGTAAACTTAGAAACTGAAGAAGGCTTGAAGTAATGAACTAACTCTCACTTTGGTCTATGTAGGAGGCATAGATGGAGCAAGAGAAACATTCACAGAGACCCAAATTCACCACCACCACCACCACCACCACCACCAGATCAGGGTGTAGCAGCCATTCTACCTCAGATTCTACAGACCCTTCAGGATGTTAATGCCACTCTACGCGGAGGATCAGTAGGAGGGCATTCAGGAAGACATGACAAGAGTTACTTCTATTGAGGGACATGCACCTCCTCCACTCAGTGAGGAGCATAGAGGAGAGAACTCCCATGCAGAGTCAGTCAGAGTAGGATTCACCACCTAGGAGACAGGGTGACAGAGTTTCAGAGCATAGAGAGAGGTCTCGGAGCCCTAGGCTTAGGGATGAGCTTGCAGAGAGGCCTAGAGGCCAACAGACCATAGCAGTGGATCACATCAGGGAGATCCTGAAGCTTAGGCCCTCACATTACTCAGGTGATATAGGTGGATTTCAGGTAGAGGCCTGGCTAGTGAGCTTGAGCGGTTGCTTCAAGCTTTGTCCTTGTTCTAGCAACACGAAAGCTCGTGTTGCGATCCATCTACTGAGGGATGGAGCAGGAGTGTGGTGGAGGACAGAGGAGCAGAAGCTCCATGTAGATTCAGAGACAGTGACTTGGGAGCTATTTGAGGAGAGATTTAGGAGTAGGTACCTATCACGGAGGTTCATCCAGCAGAGGATTGACGAGTTCCATGACCTCCGACAGGCTACCCTTTCAGTAGCAGAGTATGAGAGTAGATTTCTAGATCTACTTTAGTATGTAGAGTATATGCAGGATGAGCAGGTGCGGATTCAAAGGTTCATCCGGGGCTTGAATTTGGACATTGGAGGGGCAGTACAGATTCACTATCCACAGACTTTAGTAGAGCCCATCGAGAAGGCCTATATTGCATAGGAGACTCGGGGTAAAACCCAGTAGGCTAGGGACCAAGTCAGGAGCCACATTCAGCAGATGTAGGATGGTAGATCGAGAGGTTCAGTACCTCTTCCTCATGGTGGGTAGCATTCAGCACAGTCATCCTTTAGGCCACAATAGTAGCAGCAGTAGTCTCACCCACCATATAGACCTCCTCAGAGAGCTGATGCACAGAGAGGTCAGAGTATGGGGCCTCCTCCTAGGGGTCCCATCAGGACACAGGGTGGACCTAGAGCTCAGTCAGCTGGAGCTCACCAGCAGAGGCCACAACAGACCATAGCCAGATCATCAGGATCCACACCACAGGCTTCTAGGGCACCTACTGGAGGTGCTGCTCCTTGGAGAGGATCAGGTGGTTGCTTTGGATGTGGAGTAGCTGGACATTTCTGGAGAGATTTCCCTCAGAACCCTAACAAGGGTAAGGCACCAGTTTCTGAGCTGACAGTTGGTGACATGGGATGCAACCATAGGATCTATGTAGTGGTTGAGAACTACTAGGTAGAGCACCAGAGCACAGTCATTGAGACCACAGGTAGCATTGGTGGTATTCCTACCTCTGTATTGTTTGATTCTGGTTCTTCTGATTCTTTCATTGCACCATCTTTAGTAGAGTGATGTAGGCTGGTGGCAGTTAGGTAGGGTCTTAGTTGGGATGTCGAGATGGCTTCTGGAGCCAAGATCTCTATGTACTCCTTAGTTAAGGAGTGTGTTGTGGATTTGGGACCTTTCACCACCACCTCAGATCTCTGTATTCTTCCTTTGGGCTCGTATGGAGTCATTTTAGGTATGGATTGGTTATCTGCACATAGGGCCAGGATGGATTGTTATCATAAGACTATAGCTTGTGTAGATGATCTTGGGAGTTGAGTCAGTGATCTTTGGGGGTCAAGAGACCCATTTCTATTCGCACCATTTCTGCTATGCAGCTTAAGTGGTGTGTGCGACGGGGTTGTCAGATGTATGCTGTTACAGTTAGTGACAGGTCAGAGGATGGGTCTAGTGGACCATCGCTAGATGATCATCCCATCTTGAGAGAGTTTTCTGATGTATTTCCAGGGGAGCTACCAGGGATGCCACCCCCACGTGAGATTGATTTCCATATAGTTCTAGTCCCTGGAGCAGAGCCTATCTCACAGGCACCTTATTGAATGACCACCCCAAAGCTCTGTGAGCTCAAGTTACAGCTTGAGGGCCTTTTGGAGAAGGGCCTTATCCATCCTAGTGTATCCCCTTGGGGTGCACTGGTGATCTTCATGAAGAAGAAGGATGGATCATTGTGGTTGTGTATTGATTACCGCCAGTTGAACAAGGTAATGATCAAGAATCGTTATCCTCTTCCTCGTATTGATGACTTGTTTGATCAGATGAAGGGAGCCACGGTGTTCTCTAAGATTGATCTCAAGTTGGGCTACCATCAGTTGAGGATTTCAGAGGTGGACATTCATAAGACCACCTTCCGCACGAGATATGGGCACTATGAGTTCACAGTGGTGCCTTTTGGTTTGACGAATGCCCCTGCAGTGTTTATGAGTTTGATGAATGGGGTATTCAGAACCTTTTTAGATCACTTCATGCTCATCTTCCTAGATGACATTTTGATATACTCACGTACACGTGAGGAGCATGAGGGGCACCTTCGATAGGTTCTCCAGTGTCTTTGTGAGTAGCAGCTTTACGGGAACTTGGAGAAGTGTGCTTTCTTCCAGATAGAGGTGCAGTATTTGGGTCATATTATTTCTGGGGAAGGAATCACAGTCGATCCTTCCAAGATTAGAGCCATTATGGATTGGCCAGCACCCACTATAGTGACCGAGGTGTGTAGCTTCATGGGTTTAGCAGGATACTACCAGAGATTTGTTCAGGACTTCTCTCAGATTGTGCACCCTATCACTTCCCTTCAGAGGAAAGGGAAGAAGTTTGTTTGGATGGACAGATGTGAGCAGGCCTTTAGGACACTGAAGGAATGCCTCACTATAGCACCCATTCTTGCAGTGCCAGATCCACAGGGTGAGTTCTTTGTTTGCACAGATGCTTCTTTAGTAGGGCTTGGAGGTGTGTTGATGCAGGATGGTAGGGTTGTAGCTTTTGAGTCTCGCAAACTCAAGGATCACAAGCTTAATTATCCTACCCATGATCTTGAGCTTGTGGTAGTTGTGCATGCTTTGGTTAGATGGAGACATTTTCTTCTTGGATGGAGATTCACACTCAGGACAGATCATTTGAGTCTTCACCACCTCTTCACGTAGCCCAATCTAAACGCTCGTCAACGGCGTTGGATGGAGTTGCTTTGTGAGTATGACATGGAGATAGAGCATGTGAAGGGGAAGGAGAATGTGGTAGCAGATGCTCTCAGTAGATGGAGACATGTGGCTATGGCCACTATAGTGAGCACAGATTTGCGGAGTAGGATTCTTCAGCAGCTTCCTCTTGACAGCTTCTACATGACAGTACGAGTAGAGATCGAGTCACAGAGACCCCTTGAAGGGAAGTTTGATGGTTTCACCTTAGAGGCAGATGGTCTTCTCAGGCACAGAGGTAGGATATATGTTCCCAGAGATGGAGGCTTGAGGCAGGACATCTTGACCGAGGCACATCATGCACCCTATTCAGCCCATCCTGGGGTGAAGAAGATGCATGCTACTTTGAGACAGTTGTATCACTGGAGAGGACTTCGTCGAGATGTGGCTCAATTTGTGTCACGATGTTTAGAGTGCCAGAGGGTTAAGGCCAAGCATCAGCATCCAAGCAGGTCTTCTTTATCCTCATGCCATACCAGAATGGAAGTGGGACACCATTTCCATGGATTTCATTGTTGGTCTACCCATGTCGAGATATCACCACGATGCCATTATGGTCACGGTTGATAAATTGACAAAAGTGGCTCACTTTTCTCTGGTGAAGACCACTTATACAGCTAGAGTAGTGGCACGAGTATATTTGGATGAGATTGTCAGGTTGCACAGGATTCCGTGGAAGATCATTTGTGACTGCGATCCTTTGTACACTTCACATTTCTAGACTACCATGCAGTATGTCCTCGGGACAAGGATTAATTTCAGCACAACATATCATCCTGAGAAAGATGGATAGACCAAGTGAGTGAATCAGATTTTGGAGGATATGCTCAGGATGTACGTGATGGATCAGTAGTCTAAGTGGGAGGAGTACCTGTACTTAGTGGAGTTTTCCTACAATAATAGTTTTCAGAGTTCTATAGGCATGGCTCCTTTTCAGGCATTATATGGTAGAGAGTGCAGGACACCCCTTAGCTGGGACAGGTTGGAGGATAGAGTATCTCTTGGACCAGCTCTTTTGTAGGACATGGAGTAGCAGGTAGTGTTGATCAGGTAGAGATTGCAGGAGGCACAGGACAGGCAGAAGAAGTATGTGGATCAGCATAGGATTGATCGTAGCTTTGATGTGGGCATGAAGGTGTTCCTTCATGTTAGACCACACAAGAGCCCTATCCACTATGGAAAAGGTTCTAAGTTAGCTCCTAGATTCATTGGTCCTTTTGAGATCTTGGAGCGTATCGGCCCTTTGGCCTACCGTCTAGCATTGCCACCCAGCTTGTCTCACGTACATGATGTGTTTCATGTTTCTGTCCTTAGGAGGTACATTGTAGATCCTTCTCATGTGTTGGACTGGACATCATTGTAGGTGTAGGATCAGGGGTAGGTGACAGTGGAGCCCATCTGTATCATAGATCGTAGGACCCTGGGCCTTCGAGGTAGAGAGATTGATCAGGTATGGGTACAGTGGGATAGATACGATGAGACTGCAGCCACTTGGGAGGATGCTACTATGTTACGAGTGTAGTTTCCACATTTGTTCTAGTGACTTCCAGGAGGAAGTCGAGTCTAAGGGGAGGGGGATGTAGTGCCCACTTCCCTTTGACACTTTTATATACTGATACTGATTTTGATACTATTGATCATATTATGGACACTACTATGTTTTGTTTTAGTATGATGGTTAGATGTTAGATCATGGACTAGTATTGATCTGGATTCAGTTATTATGATTGATGATTACTAGAGACATTTCTATATGTGGTTGATGATATACTGTTATGACATGGACATATTATAGATGTTGATTTGGACTTATGATATTGGATATTTGAGTAGATCTGGTATGGTAGAATTTTGATGATGATATAGTTGATTTATTTAATTAAAAATGATAATGTTAAATTAATGATATTGTTGTGATTTGTGTGTTTAGATGATTTTGAAATATTGTTTATATCATTTTGGATGTCTGATGTGGCCACGAGGCCGAAGGAGGTATTTGCATTTTGCAGGTTAAAAATCACAACAATGTCGGGGGACTGGAGACTAACCATATTAAAATTCCAGGTGAAATCAACAAGGTCACCATGGCAACTGTGTTATGTGTTTGTGTGTTGTGTTATGTTAGGAATTCCCATGGGGGGGATTTCCATTATATGTGACCATGGGATATGTGTTTTATTTATGTGTTCCCTTTTTATTATTGTTGTATGTATTTTTTTAGTAATATGTTCTTTTTTTAATTAATTTAAATGTGATGGATTTAATGTGAGAGTCACATAGTTAAACTTTATTTAAATTTAATTGGGACATGGAATGTAATTAATAAAGTTGTTGAGTTTAAATAATAATGTTGGAAGAGTGTGTAAGTTAATTTGTAAGGATGTGTAAGAGTATGTAAGAGTATGTAAGGCTGATTTTGGAAGGTCAAACACTCCATCTTTTATGAAATTCGAATTTGACCTTGGAGGCCAAATTTGGAGGCTTGTGGGACAAGTTAAACTTGTCCCACACCTCTTAAAATGATCCACCAACCATGCCTATGGTTTGGAGGTTAAATATAGGCATTTATAATGCATTTTGAAATGACATTTGTAAGTTTTAATTTCACTTCCCTTACATATTTTTAATGCAAGCCTTTTGGAGTATCGGTTGATTTTTGAGTGTGTAAGTCATTTTGTCATTTTTATTTATGGTGATTTGTTGGTTGATGTTGATTTCCTCTTGGGGATGAGGAAAAATGATGTGGCATCCCACTTGTATCCACATCATCCTCTCTCCTTCCCTTCCTATAAAAGTGAAGCTTCTTGCTCTTTTGGAGGTTGTTGAAACTTTGTTATTTCCTTCCTTGGGGGCACATTTTTTTTGTTGTTTTGGAGCTTGTTTGTGGAGAGAGTTGGAAAATTCCTTTGCATGCTTGGTGTTGCTGTTTTGGACTGCATTTTGAGCATTGAAGGAGCTTGTTGTTTTGGAAACAATCTCCATTATGGAGAGGTAGGATCTTATCCTTTTTTAAATGTTGTTTTCCCTTTTTCTTGCATGAAACATGAAATGGTGAATGTGTTGTGTATTCTTGGCTGGTTGGGTAGAATGCTTAGGGAAAGGTGTAGGAGAAGGCTATGGGGATTTCATATGGGGGGCATAAGGGATTGCCAATGGCACTTGTTCTATTTTGGAGGGAGTTTTGGTTTGGGATCCACCTTGGAAAAGAAACTGCTTGCATTTCTTACTCTTGGGGGGGCATAAGGGATAAACTTTGGGGGGGCATAAGGAGGGGTTGGGAGATATAAGGTTTATGGGGTTGATATGTTTATTGGTGGTATGCATTTTGGTGGATGCCCAATTCCAAATTGGGAGGCATAAGGAGTTCCCCATAGTTCTTGCTCTTGTTGCCTTGTTTGATCAAGCCTATGTATTGTGTGTATGTTTGCAAATGCAGTTGGGAACTGTTGTCTTGTTTGGACTGTGTATTTTGTTGTTGTTGTATGCAATGTGAATGTTTCTTGTATGTGAAAGAATCTTATGTTGCCATGTGTTGATAATCATGCTCTATTTCAATATGGTTTGGGCTCGGGGGCCAATGGAGAAAGATGGCTTCTCTTTTCCCATTGGATGTCTTGGTTGGGTGGAGAGTGTTGCCTTTCCCCCTTCCTTGTTGTGATCAAAGTTGAAAAGAAGAAGAAATCAACATGCTGTTGTTTGGAGAAAGAATTTTATAGTTTTGACAGTCCTATCTATTGAGAAAATTCAATGTAACCTTTCCCACTTCGAGTGGATGAATGTATAAATGTTGTAATGTGAAGTGATTGCATTGTAAATGGAAGTTGTAATTGCATTGAGGAATGTAAAGAAGAATTACATTTGTTCATTATTTTTTGGAAATAAATGCAAAGGATTTTATCAGCTGTGTAATTTGTAGTTTGAAACCAAAGTGGAAAAAGTGTTAAGTTGTAAAAGTTTTATTGAATTTTGAATAAATGATTGAAGTAGATTTCAAATTGTATTGTATGCTAGAATTGAATTGTTGTCAAGAAAATGAGATTTCTGTGTTGGAAGAAAATACGTATGAGAAAGCTAAACTGTATTGTTCTCATTTGAATTGTGCATTCGAATTGAAATCTGAATTGTAATTTAATTTAGAATTGAATGGTTGTCTTAATCAATTAAATGTATTTGACTAAGCTTAGGAATCACATGCACATCCAAATTACCAAAAATTGATGAACAAATTTAAAAGAAACAGTTCACTATTTTAAACTCAAATCTGGCAATGCACATTTTAATAAAAATGAGCAGTTCAACTTTACACTCAACAATAAGATTCGAAACTTTAAATTTATACTTAGGAAGACTTAAGGAACCCAAATTCACTAAAACAGTCAAGAATGAATCTCTAAAACTCAAGGAATTTCAAATCAGAACTTGCACGGTCGTTTTTCCCGTCAACTGTTGGAAAAATGCAAACTTGTATAAATGAACAAATTGACTTCACTAAAACACTCTAAACCCTCCCTAGACTGATCCTCCATGTCTGTTTGACATGTTGAGTGAAGGAGGAGTTCTAATTTTATCAAAATTATAAGTTGAAAAACTTGCCAGTTCACATATTAAAATCCTGCAGATCTATTTCTTAAAATTGACCCTCAAAAATTCATCAAAATATAAAATTGATGATTTTTATACAAAGAGGACTCTGAGAGCTTTCTGGAAAGTCCTTGTTTTCCCAAAACTGACTTTTCTATCAAAAGTTATTGCCATTTGAAGTTTTACTTCAAAATGGCCATCCAAAAATTAATCTAACTATTTAAAATCAAAATTTAACCTTTGGAAAAATTTCCCCAAAAATTCTGCGCCCCACAACCCTTGCAACCAATCACATGATGCCACGTGGCACTTTGGAGGGGGACAATTTTGAAAACTTAACTTTTTGAAAATTTTCACCTTGGGAAAATTTTCCCATTTTTCCCCACGGCCCCGCAGCCAATCACGTGCTGACACATGGCATGGTGGGCACGTGGAATAAATTTGAAAAGTTAGAGTTTTGTCTCTTTTGGAAAAATTTACTTTTTTCTCCACAGGCCCCACACCCCCACAGCCAATCAGGCACTGACACGTGTCCTAACGGACGCACGGGCCCGTGCAAGTCTTTTTGACTTTTAAACACTTTTGGCACAAAACATTAAATCTCTCCGTCTCTCCGCCGACCCGCGTCCAATCACAGGATGCCACATGGCCTTTTTTTAGCATGAATCAAAGGCACGAAGGAAAATTTTCCTTTGGAAAATTTGGGTTTTGACCTTGGGAAAAATTCCCAATTTTTCCCCACGACCCGCCGGCCCCCATCCAATCACGTGCTGACACGTGGCATGGGTTTCTCCTTGGCGGAGGCGCGCGTCCATTTCTACCTTTGGGCTTTTGGCTTAAAAAATCCAAATCCTAAAATGGTTCCACCTTCTTTTTCCCCATGCCAATCAGAGGCACCATGTGTCCTCCCAATCAGACCCGTGGGCGTGTGGAGGAGTTTTGTTTTGCCTCAAAGAGGGAAAAATTTCACCCTAAGCCCGCGGACTCCCCAAGGGAAAATTTCACCCCAGAACTCCGTCGGGCCATAACTTGAGATTTATAAGGAGTTAGGAGGACTTCTTTATATGGTTGGAAAGGTGAGATAATTTCCTATCCAATGGGCATGATTTAGGAAAGTTTTGATGAACTCTAAGTGTGTGAAAAATCAAGTTGAACCCTGTAAGCCTATTAGGGCAGAGATGAGTGAGATTTCACTCTCCTAACCTAAGTGATGAATCTAACTTCTTGTTTTGACCTTGTTCCTTGTCGATAATATTTGCTAGAGTAATTGTTGCAATTCAATCTTGATTGTTAACCTAAATGCTGGTTTGTGCTAACTGAGATCTTGTAACCCTCCTTACTAACACTTTTAATAAAAAAAAATATTATTCCATAATTTTCCTAGCTAATCCTAGTTTGTTTCTTGAATTCCAGTGGAATCATAAATTCTTAAAGTGGAGGGATTATGGGATTGGGATCCACCATGGAAAATGAAATAGTTTGCATTCTCCTCTTCATTGAATGTCTTGGAGGGATTGGGTGGATAAGTTTGTTGCCTTTCCCATGGTGGTTTGCTACAGGTGGATCCCAATTCCCATTGGGAGGCATAAGCATCTCTCATAGTTCTTGCTCCTTTGGCTTGCATGGTGAAGATAGTTTGTTAGTTGAGTCTTTCAAGTGGTTGTAAAATGTTGTTTTGTTTTGGACCATGTTTTTATTGAAATGTGTTGAATGATTTCTTTGTGATGTGGAATTTTTTTGTTTCCATGAGTTGAAATAGATTTCTTATTACATTGTGGTTGGGGCAAGGGGAAATGAAATGAAGGATGTTATCCTTTCATTGGATTTTGGAAGAATGTGAAAGAATGATATGTGCCTTTATAACATTTTGTAATCAAATGGAAAAAGTTGTAAGTTGTTCATTTGAATTAATGGAAAGACAATTTGTCTTGTTCCATATGATGTTATTTCCATTGGAAGTCTGTGTTTTACATACTCTATGAAATCTCTGTTTGAAAAGTGGTAAAGTGAAACATGTGAAAAGAAAATGTATTATTCTGCCCTATGTATATAATATATGATTTTTCAGAAGGAATAAAATAAATTCAAGTTGTAAATGTTTCCTTTGGAAATCAATAAAGGATTGCAATACTTTTCCTCAAATTGCATCATTGTTAAATTGAAATCATTTAATGTATTGAAATCTCTGTTTGAAAGGAAGAAATGCGTGTGAAAAAGTGCAGTATTACCTTGTCTCTTTGAAATATGAAAAATTAGAAATCAGAGATTGTATTTTGGCCATTGAATGGTTTGTTTTGAATCAAATAAAATGTGTTAGATTAGGAATTGGAAATGATTATAATACTTGGAAGAAGAAATGGAAAATAGATCCATCAAAATTTGATCTCTGTTATTTATAATTTCAAACTGGCAAATTATTTAACCAAAAATGCACAGTTCGAACCTGCAACAATAAAATAACAAATTAAATGATTGAATTGAAGTAGTAGTATAAATGAGTTCAAATAGACAAAAACACTTAAGGAAATATTTTAAAACTTAGCAAAATCAGGCTCAAACTTTTCATAGTCGTTTTGCTGTCAAGAAGTTGTAAATGTTCAAATTGTAAATCAATCAGTTAAAATTGAACCTTGAAATCCTTCCTAAATCCATTTTGTAAGAAAATTCTCCATGTCTATTTGACATGTTGAGAGAGGAGAAGATCAAATTGAACAAATCTAACAAGTTAAAATTTACCAGTTTGCACTATAAAATCCTGCAGACATTTTCTTAAAATTTACCCCTTAAAATTTATCAAAATCAAAAATTAATGAGCTTCTGTGCAAAGAGGACTTCAAGAGATTTCCAGAAAGTCCTCATTTTCCCAAAACCAAGCTCTCTATCAAAATTTATGGCCTTCTGAAGTTTTCTTCACTTGGCGTTAAAATTTTGGGAAAAATTTCCTTGGCGGGCCCGCGGCCCAAATTTTTCCCTTAGGGACTTAGGAAAATTTTTTGGGAAAATTTTCTTAATTTTCTCCGCCACCCCGCTGGCCAATCCAATCAGAGCTTCCATGTGGCACCATGAGGTGAACAGTGGAGGGGTGGATCCTCTTTTTAAATTAGTGCTTCAGAAAAATTTTGGGAAATTTTTTCAAATTTTCCCCACCGGCACCAGGCCATAACCAATCAGGTGATGCCACGTGGCATCATGAGGCATCGGCGGAGGAATGGGTCCCTTTTTTCCTTTGTACATTTTCAAAAATTTTTGGAAAATTTTCCAAGTTTTCCCCATGCCTCCCTCCGGCCCGCAGCCAATCAGGGGCTGCCACGTGGCATCACAAGGTGCCGGCGGAGGAGGCGGCGGGTCTTGTACCCTCTTAGCCCTTTGGGGCATTAAGTCAATTTCTCCCCACCACCCCACCTTCCCCATGTTGGCTTAGGTGATGCCATGTGTCCTTTGAGGACTGTGAGAGAGCGTGGGTGCAAAGATGGCTTTTCACCCCATAAGGAGATTTACCCTTTCCCTGCTCTTCCCCGCGCTGCCTTAGGGAGCGCCACATGTCCCTTGTTGACTTGTGGACCCGCGGAAGCACGGGTAAAAATGTGATTTTTTCCCCCCACGTGGTAAAAAAAATTCTAAAAGGTCTCCCCGTGGCCTGCCAACCTGCCCTTTGGGCAAATTTTCACCCTTGGGCCCGCAGGCCCGCTCTTGGGGAAAATTTTCACCCCAAGGCCCACCGGCCCATAACTTGAAAAATATGAGGAGTTAGGAGGACTTATTTATATCATTGGAAAGGTGAGGAAATTTCCTATCCAATGGGAATAATTTAGGAAAATTTTGAATGCATTAAGTTTGAGAAAAATCAAGTTGAAACTTTAAGCCTGTTAGAGAGTGGGTATGGTGAGGAATTTCCCTCTGAACCTAATTGAAACTTCTAACCCTAAATTTTGGACCTTATGACCTCTAATAATTATTAATAAAAGAAAATATATTCTAGTAGATTAGAATTGTTCTAGAACCTGTTAGTGACAACTGTTGTCTTGTAACATGGTTGTAGATTCTTTTAATAAAAAAAATTATTCCATAATTTTCCTAACTAATCCTAGGTTGTTCTTGGGTCTCAAGTGGGTTGTTTTAACATGCATTACACTTGGTATCAGAGCCATGGGTTCAAAATCTTGGACCCTTGGGCACACTAGAAAAAAAACTTGAGACATGAACTGTAAACCTAGCACACTTGTAAATCTAGAAAACAACCTTGTTTGAAAATTGAAAAAAGAAATAAGTATGAAGAAATATTGCATTACTCTGTTCATTTGAACTACCAGAATTAAAATGATAATAAAATAATAAGTTGTTTGAGTTGTTGTGTTTGCTTAGTGGCATTTTTTCTAAACCCAGGTAACTAAGAATGTCAAATTAAATTGATGTTTGTGAACTTATAAGTAGTGGAAATTTGGTTCCCTTTTGAAAATGTGTCATTTTTACAAGTCCTAAATCTTGATTTAATTGTATGATGCGTTAAGCCCTTTTGAGACCCTTCCTTATTAAATTTGTTGGAATGATAAGTTGTATGGTGTGATTCTTGTGGTTGGACAATAGTGGTTGTGTTCTGGGTCAGGAAGAGTTAATTAGAAGTTGTTTAGAGCTTCCTTCCTTCAGTGGTTAGGAAAGAGGGTCTGGTTGTCAGTTTTCCATTTTGTTACCCGTATGGGAGAGTGGACATTAAGTCTGGGTGTCGTTTAGGACCCAATCCTACGTATGTGTTCCTTGGAACTAACCTCGAGGCATAGTACCCCTATTGGCAGCCATGAAGGGCTGCGAGTGAATGTGGTGTTAAATTTTATGTTTTACATTCGTAATCTTGTGTTATTTTATCAGGGACCAACATCTTATGTTATGATTGATTTGAAAAGCTCTGAGGCTCTGTTTTTATTTATATTTATTTTGTGAGAATTTTCTGACTTTGCAATGCAGCTACTTAGCCACTTTCCTTGATTGGCGATATTTCTTGGACTTTATTTTGATTGGTGACTCAGAGCTCATTATGTTGTTGGCTACTTAGCTAAATGTTACATGGATTTCTTCTTGCATGATGATGAGCTGGTTCTATGCTACTTGTATTCATACATTTTATCATATGGGGGTACACCCTAGGTGTCTTGAATGTCCTCTTAGGTGCTTAAAGTTATGCCTTGGTTTTAGATGCATGGAACCTTGAGTGTATCTAGGATCTTAGAGTGACCTTTTCATTACTCGACCTTGCTGGGAAGAGAGTTCGTTGTGTTGTGCATTCTAGTTGGCAGTCTGTTAGTGGTGGTGGTGATTCTCTTACAATCCGGTAAGAGCTTGAACCTCATCAGAGTAGAGGTGTTTAATTGTGGGTTGATGAATTATGGTGGGATCGGTTTGCTTTTGGCTGGCTGTGGATGTTAGTGGAAAAGTGTTTGTCTGGTAGTGGCTTCTCTTCGATGGCATGCTAAGTTTTATCAAGATTTCCTCATTTCATTATATTAAGTAGTGACTTGAGGATTGTATGCATCTTGGTAATTATGGTTAGATTTAATCCCATTCGAGTATTGTGTGTAAATTAAGTGTGTTTGTTTTCCCTCTTGACCTATAAATAAGTCTACCCTTTCCTTAACTTTTTTTAGTTACTATGAATAATACTCTATGACCTATTAATTTTGGATTACGTGGAGACACTTATGGATGCTTTGAGTCTTTTGGACCATGACATTGGTGATGATAGTGTAATTAGACCTTGATAATTTAATCTCAGGTGGTATTTTATAATGTGATTCTCTTGCGAAACTGTAACTCTTGGTCGTAAAAGCCATGTTGAATAAGATGGCTGATTGTCTGCTTACTTTTGATGCTTTCTAATGAGTATGTGGTGTTCTTATAGTTAAAATATTTCCTTGTCATTTTGATTTCTTGGTTGGTGGTATCCTGTGGTAATATGGGTGTAGATTTGAAAACTTTCCTTGTCTTATCATGTGAGTAAAATATTTTCACCAAAACAACAAACATGTTAAACCCTAGTAGATCAGTAAAAGTAATTATGCTTCCTTAATGGGTCTTCCTTGTAACTTCTTTTGAGAACTTGTAGAAACCCACTAGGAATGTTTTATGATACTTGTAATTAGTGGAAAAATCTCAAATATTGGTGTGATCCATGTTGGTTGATTTTTTCCTAGTTCTTACAAATTAGTAATGTGTTTTCTATGTTGAATGTCCCTTGTTTCCTTAGAATTAAAAATGTGATGTGTTGAATTACCTCTCTCTCCCATAAAAGTAATAGTGTGATATGTTTACCCTTCCTTCTCATTAAATTTTTTTGACAAATTGACTCACCCAAACATCATAAAACTATAATTGAGGAGATTTGGCCTTGAAGCTTAATAAATAAACTGGAACATAGAAAGAGAAAATGGTCCTTGCTTTAACCTTGGTAGATTAATAGAAGAAATAAAAACCATGTAGAAGAACATAAAAGGGAAAAACTTTGTCCATCTACCTCCCCTAGGAGTAAAATAAATATTTTTTCTCTTTTCTGACTTTACAGAAGGGTGAGATATCATGGCCACCTTAGTGGTGATCCTTATAACGCAAACATGTGATATCCAAATAAAAAAGGAATATTTTAATTAAGAAAACTCGTAAAGGAATGTGCTAGGAAAAAAAAATGAAACTACAACTTTTGACTTAATTAGTTGAGTTATAAAATAAGTAAGATTTATGTGTATTGAGTGCAATGTATAGTTGAACCTGTAGTTCTGTCGCCTACCTGAAATTGTGAAACACCTGGTGGATAGTAATGTGTTCTAGTTGCTTAGTACTTCTTGTTCATAGATGTATGTGCCTTTCTTGTGGGAGTTTTGGGTCATCATACCCTTATCATCCCGTAGCTTGATGAATGTGAGTTGTGGTCCTTTTGGATTGAGACTTATCTGTTGTTTGAGAAGCAACCTCCTTGCGTGTTGTCTTGTCCTTGGAGACCTAAGTTATTGTAATTTTAAGGCAACATATGTTAAGGATATAAAATAACTTTGGGAAGTCTTCTTTTCTTCATATTTTCTTGGGTCACCTTGTTGTTGTTGCCCCTTTTCCATTAGGATGGAAAGTGCAAGATGATGTTATTCACTTTTGATACGATGCACCCTTGGATTGTAATTGGACCCCATGTTACTTGTTCTTCTCCCTAGCGACCTTGAGTGGTCCTTGGTGTTTCTTGTGCTCTCTTTATGGTTATTCTGAGCTTGAGTAGGAAATAAGATAAATAAATCCCATTGTGTTATAATGTATGGTACTTGTATTGATATGTTAGTTGCTAGGGGATATATATATTTGCTAAATGGTTGACTTCTTTAGATTTGGTTGGTATGGTGTGTTCGATTCTTAAAACAAAAGTGTAAAAATTAGACTATAGGAAAACTTGTGGTCTTGACTTCACTTTTATTACCATGAAAAGTTAATTGTACCCTCTCGAGTTATAGAAGTGCTTTCCTAAATAGTTCCTTGATTTTAAATGTTTTGTTGATTTAGGTGTCCTTGTTGATTCACCTCATCCTGTGTGATCCTCAAATTGTGGGACCTTGAGTAGACTTGTTCCTCATGCAAATTTGGTCATAGTTGATTTTTGCTAGCCTTGTCTAGACAACGAACCTTGAAATCATGGCTTAAACGTGTAGAAACCTTAAATTTTATTAATGTAGTATGTTGTATTCCTTGGGAAACTATGTGGTCATTCTCAAACTCATGGAATTCTCCTTATTATTCCTCTACTTGGTGGTTACTCTTAAGACTCTTTTGAACTCTTCATGTTATATTGTTATGTGTGGTATCTTGGTTGATAGCGTAAATTTACTCTCTAGATTTAAGTGTTCGTAGCCTTGCATGCAGAAAGTTTAGAACTCATCCCTTGCAATCTCCCTTCTTCTTGCTGAATTGCATTGGACCAAACTTAGGTTTTGTAGACCCACACTTGTTTGAAGCAAGCAATCCCATAATGGAGTGATCCTTTTTCTATTGCATTTGTTCCTATCTCTCTTTCCAGTGACTTCCAGGAGGAAGTCGAGTCTAAGGGGAGGGGGATGTAGTGCCCACTTCCCTTTGACACTTTTGATATTGATCATGACACTGTTGACTATAACATGGACATTGTTATAGTTTTGATTTAGTATGATAATTAGATGTTAGAGCATGGATTATTGTTGACTCTGATTCATATATGATGCATGATGATCATTAGAGACATTTTTATATATTGATGTTGATATACTGTTTGACATGGTTATATTATAGATGTTGTTCGGACTTGTGATAATTGGATATTTTGAGTAGACCTAGAAAATGAAAATTGAATTAAAATTGATGATGATATAGTTGTTGATGAAATTTTAAGTGATGTTGTTGATTGGCTTGATGATTGTTGTGATTCACATATGTTTTGATGACTTTGGAAGTATATTATATTCATTTGGATGTTCTGATGTGGCCACGAGGCCGAAGGAGGTATTTGTATTTTGTAGGTTTAAAATATCACAACAAACATTGGGGGATTGGAGACCAACCACATTGGAATTCTAGATGAATTCAACAAGGTCACCATGGCAACTAGTATTTGTGTGTGTGTGTGTGTTTTGTGTTAGGGATTCCCATGGGGGGATCACCTTTAAATGTGACCAAGGGGTTATGTGTATTTATTTATTGGGTTCCTTTTTATTTAATGTTTGTATGTGTTTATTTTGATGTGTTTACCCTTTTTCATTATTTATTAAATGTTGTGGTAATTAATGTGAGTAATCATATTGTTAAAATTTAATTAATTAAAATATGTCATAAGAAAGTAATTAATAGAGTTGTTGGCCTTGAATTAAAGTGTTGTAAGAGTGTATGTTGATAAGTGATGTGTAAGTTAACTTTTGAGTGTGAAACACTCCACCTTCTTGGAAATTCGAATTTGTCCTTGGAGGTTGTTTTTGGAGGCTTGTGGGACAAGTTAAACTCATCCCATACCTCTTAAATTTACATACCAACCTTACCTATGGATGGAGGGTTAAATTTAGATTTTTATAATGCATTTTGAAATGACTAATTGTAAGTTTTAATTGCACTCTTCTTACATGATTTAATTTCAGTCCTTATGGGTGTGGGTTGTTTGAGTGTGTAAGTAAATTGTCATATTATTCACCCACCTATTTATTATGCATTGGAGAATGAATTTGACTTTTGTGTTGGAGTTGAGGATGTGTGATGTGGCATCCTACATGGATCCACCTCATCCTCTTCTCTTCCCTCTTCTATAAAATTAGAACTCCTTGCTTTGTTTTGGGTTGTTGAACATTTTGGGAGACTTCCTTTTGGGTGAATTTTCTTGTTGTTTTGGGAGCTCTTGCTTGGAGAAGATTTTTGGAAGATTGTTGCATGCTTGTTGTTGGGTTGATTTTTGGATTGCTTGCATTGGAAGGAGCTTGTTGTTTTGGAACTTAGAACAACTCCATCATGGAGAGGTAAGAGCTTGGCTCTTGAAATACTCTTTTTCCTTTATGAATGTACATGTTATTGTGTGAATGTTTTAGCATGTTTGTGGGCTGTTTGGGTAGATGGCCTAGGAATGGTGTAGGAGAAGACTATGGGGTTTATTTTGTGGGAGGCATAAGTGTGTTTTAGGGAGGTATAAGGGTGGAGGGAGTTGGGATTTGGGTTCCACCTTGGAAAAGAAATAGCTTGCATTTATTTACTCATTATGGGGTGCATAAGAGGTTGGGGAGGTATAAGGAAATGTGAGGAATAAGGGGTACTTGGGGAGGCATAAGGAATGTTATGGGTTTTGATATACTATTTATTTGGTGGTTTGTAACTCAGGTGGTGATACCCATTTCCCATTTGGGAGGCATAAGAAGCATCCCCCATAGTTCTTGCTCCTTTGGCTTGCTTGGTGAAGCCTTAGTATTTTTTGTGATGTCTTTCATGTAGTTGTAAAACTACATTTTGTTTTGGACTGTGTTTTTAATTTGAATGTGCAAAATGATTGCTTGTGTGATGTGGAAGCCTGTTGTTGCCATGAGTTGAATCACATTTCTTATTGCATTGTGGTTGGGGCTCGGGGGCCAATGAAGAAGGATGGATTCTCCTTTCATTGGATGTCTTGGTTGGGTGGAGAGCATTGCCTTTCCCCTACCTTTGTTGTGATCAAAATTGGAAGAAAGAGAAGAATGCATGTTGTTGTTCTGGAGCTGAGAAAAGATAGTTTGACAGTCCCTTGTGAAATGAAATCTCATTGTAACCTTTCCCACTTGAAGTGGATGACCTTGTAAATGTTTGTAATGGAAAGATGTTGTACTGATTGCAAGTGGAAATTAGAAATGTAAAAGAGTTATACTCTGTATTCTGTTTAGGAAGAATGTGAAAGAATGATACGTGTTTGGTATACTACATTTTGTAATCAAATGGAAAGGAAGTTGTGAGAGTTCATTTGAATTAATGGAAATGTTTTTGTCTTGTCCATATGATGTTATTCCATTGGAAATTTGTGTTTTGCATACTCTATGAAATCTCTATTGAAAAATGGTAAAGTGGAACACGTGAAAAGAAAATGTATTATTCTGCCCTATGTTCAATAAATGATTTTGGAAGGAATAAAAGAAAGAAGTTGTAAAATTTCCTTTGGAAATCAATAAATGAATGAAATTCTTTTCCCAAATTGCATTGTTAAATTGAATCTGATCATATCAATGTATTGAAATCTCTGTTTGAAAGGAAGAAATGCGTGTGAGAAAAATACAGTATTTTCTCCTTGAAATGTGAAAAATTTGAAATCAGAATTGCATTTTGGTCTTGAATGGTTTGTTTTGAATCAACTAAAATGTATTAGATTGGAATTGGAACGAATTCTAAATACTTGGAAGAAGAAATGGCAAATAGATCCATCAAAATTTGATCCCTGTTATTTGTAATTTCAAACTGGCAATTATTTCCAAAAATGCACAGTTCGAACCTGCAACAATAAAATAACAAATTAAATGATTGAATTGAAGTAGTAGGCCCTAAACGAACTCAAATAGACAAAAACACTTAAGGAAATATTTCAAAACTTAGCAAAATCGGGCTCAAACGTTTTGCAGTCGTTTTGCTGTCAAGAAATGTAAATGTTCAAATTGCAAATCAATCAGACAAATTGAATCTTGAATCCTCCTTAAATCCATCTAAGAACAATCCTCCATGTCTATTTGATATGTTGAAAGAGGAAGAATATCAAATTGGATAAATCTAACAAGTTAAAATTTACCAGTTCACACTATAAAATCCTGCAGGCCATTTTCTTAAAATTGACCCCTTAAAATTTATCAAAACCAAAAATTAATGATTTCAGTACAAAGAGGACGTCGAGATATTTCCATAAAGTCCTCGTTTTCCCAAAACTGAGCTCTCTATCAAAAGTTATGGCCTTCTGAAGTTTTCTTCACTTGGTGTTAAAATTTGGGGAAAATTTCCTTAGCGGGCCCGTAGCCCAAATTTTTCCCTTGGGGCTTAGGAAAATTTTTTTTGGAAAATTTTCTTAAATTTTCTCTGCCACCCCACCAGCCCCCAGCCAATCAGAGGCTGCCACGTGGCACCATGAGGTGACAGTGGAGGGGTGGATCCTCTTTTGAACTTAGCGTTTTCAAAAAAAATTGGGAAAATTTTCCAAATTTTCCCCACCGGCCCGCAACCAATCAGGTGATGCCACATGGCGTCACGAGGCATCGGCGGAGGAATGGGTCCCTTTTTATCTTTTGTGACTGGGAAAATTTTTGGAAAATTTTCCAAGTTTTCCCCACTGTCCCGCCAGCCCGCAGCCAATCAGGGGCTGCCACGTGGCATCGCGAGGTGTCGGCGGAGGCACGGGTCTATGTTCCCTCTTAGCCCATCGGGGTGTTAAGTCAATTTTCTCCCCACCACCCCACTTTCCCCGCATTGGCTTAGGTGATGCCACATGTCCCCTATGGACTCGCGGGAGTGCGGGTGCAAAATCAACTTTTCACCCCCGTGGGAGAATTTGAAAATGTCTCCCACCACCCCGCCTTTCCCCGCTCTTCCCTGTTGCCTTAGGGAGCACCACGTGTCCCTTGTGGACTTGCAGACCCACGGGAGCACGGGCACAAATGTGATTTTTTCCCCACTCAGTAAAAATTTTTCTAAAGGTCTCCCCGCGGCCCGCCAACCCGCCCTTTGGGAAAATTTTCACCCCTGGGCCCGCAGGCCCGCTCTTGGGGAAAATTTTCACCCCAAGGCCCGCCGGCCCATAACTTGAAAAATATGAGGAGTTAGGAGGACTTATTTATATCACTGGAAAGGTGAGGAAATTTCCTATCCAATGGGAGTAATTTAGGAAAATTTTGAATGCATTAAGGGTGAGAAAAATCAAGTTGAAACTTTAGGCCTGTTAGAGAGTGTGTATGGTGAGGAATTTCCCTCTGAACCTAATTGAAACTTCTAACCCTAAATTTTGGACCTTGTGACCTCTAATAATTATTAATAAAATAAAATTATACTCTAGTAGATTAGAATTGTTCTGGAACCTGTTAGTGACAACTGTTGTCTTGTAACATGGTTGTAGATTCTTTTAATCAAAAAAATTATTCCATAATTTTCCTAACTAATCCTAGGTTGTTCTTGGGTCTCAAGTGGGTTATTTTGAGGTAAGGAAGAAAAAGATAAATAAAGTAATCTTTAGGTCTGACCTATGAATCTCTGATCCTTCTAAATTGCAACTTATGTAACCTTCGTCCACCCTAGCTTTCAAACACTCAAGGGAATGTTGAGACTGTGCGATATGGAAATGCCAATCCATATAATTAAGGTACATGATGCATAGGGATTTCATTGCTAGAGGAAACTAGATATGGAATGATCACATTCAGGTTCCCTGTAGGATACTTGAACTCATACCCCTATTTAGAGTTCGTCATATTCTCAAATGGCATTCTAGTTAGTGTAATTGGTCAACACTCTTTCCATGGACTGGTAAGGAGCACATTCATATTATTTGCATCCTTATATTACAGTATGACATATTCCTATTGTGTCCATTTAAGCGAGGAACCCTTATTAGTACTAGCTTATCCTGATGAATGTATACTGAGTTTTTTGGCACCAAACATGCATTTCATTTCACCTAGGAAGCAGCAAGAAAAATTTGGAAAAGTATAAACATGGTTGAGGTGATGCTAGTATCCAATGAACTATTTCATGCATGAAACTCAGTAGCTAGATTAGTGCTCCTAGGGAAAGATGCTTTCAATCCTCTACTAGGCAGTTATACTATTGACTACCATCAACATAGGATTACATCATTTTGAGGATGATGTTGAAATTTTATCATCCAGAATCTAACAAATTGGATGTAAAGAATCTTGGGGAATTCCTTAATCTAAGCAATTGTAGTCATTTTTACACCCACCAAAGAACAAGGGAATCCCATGCATGCCAGCCTATCACCTAGTGGGCGTTGGGTGCTCACCTGAGGCACGCATGGGTGTTGAGTCTCTCCTTTATGTGAGTTGTGTGGGAAGAATGTATCATAGATGCAAAATTGAAAGATAGAAGAAACTCCTTATTCAGCTGAGAATTTTGAGTAAATGCTACACAAATTTATCATTCAAACTAGAAGCGCATTGATAAAAGATAGATTTGAACCATGAGGGAAAGAGGATGCATAAATATTATACTCATTCATATGAAACATACATAAACATAAAAAAAGAGATATGTATGAGCTTGAACCACATATATTCATATTTAACATGTCCAGTAATCACATTACATCTATTAGGGTCATTACAGACCAAAATGATAGTGCATATTAGAACCATGTAGCAAGTCTAGACTTACGTCCCTTACAATGCAAAAAAAAAACATGTATCCATCCCTTGATACATAATTATTCTTACAAATCTCCTAACCCAACCCATAAATCTCTTCATGTAGTTTTACAGAGCTTTTAATCTCATCTACTCTCTCTAATCCCCTGTATGTGTATCTTTATGTATCTCCTCTAACCTATCCTCCTTTTGCTATTACTAAGTGCTTGTATTTATAGTCTTTCTCAACATTTTCAAGCCTTTTCAGGTTATACACATCCATTGCCAAGTGTCCAAGGTGGTCCTCCATGGGAGCATGCTTCTTCAAGCTCAAGCTCTCCACTCTTTACAATGATGGCCTTCTAGAATCTTCCATCGTAAGGTATATTCCTTTCTAGGCTACCCTGTTGCTAGGCTGACACCTTATCCACTCTGTATGCATAGTCAGGTCACACTTTTCTCATGTTCTGCATGATATGCCAAATATGGCTAAGTCCCAAAACATTTTCTCTATCTTGTGCGCATGCCACTTGTTCTACTAAAACCCTCCTAGAACCTTGTCCTGTGCACTTTCCCTTGCGTACCTTTCTTTAAGTGGGTCCTACGTGCTCACGCGCTTGTCTATACTTAGCCAATAAATTAGGGGCCCAACATCACCCCACACTACACTTGTTCTCCACCATTGGGAACACCTTCTCAAAGAATAAAGAATTTATTTCCTTGAATAGTTTGGAGAAAGAATAAAGGAATGAAGAATTTTGGGGGGGATAAAAGAATGGGGAAACTATGATTATTTCTGTAAGAGGAGAGGGAAATATTTTGTCAATTATACCTCCAACTTATTCTAGGTATTAACCTTCACTCTGTGCCTATTAACAGAGGTTTCCAAATAAGGTGCTCACCTCTTCAAATCTTATCCCTTTCTCCTTGGGTATCCATCGTTTCCACAATCCCCTCTAATTTTTTTCCCAAATCCTCAAGCATGTCCATTCTTTGAGTGATTTGGGGATATAAATCTTTCAGCCAATTTTTGATTGAGCCCTACAAGGTCTCAATAGCCTTTTAATTCTTCTCAACCTTAGCTAGAATTTTATCTGTTTTAGCCCTATTCCCCTTGTTCTTTTCTTACAACTCCTTGAGCTCCTCCTCATGGGTGGTGACCAGAATACTCACCACTCTATCTCTATCAGTACATTTGTCATAGGTAACCTTAGTAACTTGGGTGGTGGCTTTCACATCCAAGAGGACTTTCTTATACTGGGCCACAATGGCCAAAACCTTCATCTTTTCCTCCTTTTCTCTACACACCAATGCCTCCTCTATAGACTCTAAGGCTGGTGGTCATCTTTCCATTGTGACAATGCGAGTTAAGTCTTCTAGGCATTGTAGGGATTGATTCATATCTCTACACGGGTGGTGTCAAGTATGGATGCTTCAAGATAATGGAACTTGTGATCATCTCCACCTTCTTAGAGACTTTACATACCCTTTCCTTCTCTTCCTTTAGTTCATGCCTTAGCTGAGCACTGAATATTTTCTCATATTTTAACTCCTTAGTTACTTTTCTCCAGCTCCTCTTCCTTCTTCTCTAGATCTGTCCTCTAGAAACTTCACTCTGTCATTCCTCTTAAAGAGTCTGGCCTCTACTTCCACTGAAACTTTATTTAGTGTGTTTCATATTTATTTTTCTGATAGCCATTGAGCGTTTACCAAGGGGTTGTTACCTTTTAACTCTGGTACCTTCATTATTGCCCCTTGACTCACTTCAAATTCTGGTTTTTCGATGTGGGACTGAAATACCCAAGAAATCATTTTCCTTGTCTGAGGGTATGCACCTTCCTCATCAAATGATGCCATAGCTAAGAGTTTCTCCATTGGAATGGTGCTTTGAAAGTGTGCACACAACACCTTGTTTGGGTCATCAATATAGCCCATCTTCTGAACCTATGATGCTTCTGTGCTTTTTCTCCTTGTGCATGTGGCCTTAGGAAATCTCATAGCCAAACTGGGATCCCCTCCCATGCTTCCATATTATTTTTCTACACTTTTATCCTTCATTCTTCCTTCATCACTAGGGCTGTGCTGAGTTCCATCTCTTGCTCTACTAGGTCTTCAATGATCTTGGATACTTCCTTCTCTACAACCTCGTTTATCTATTCCTTAGTGAGGCTTGGGGTCCTTTGTTCTTTTATGAATTCCTCACTTACCCCCCTTTCCTAAGTATTCTCTTCTTTCTTGTCATTCTCCTTCTTGGAAAAGATGTATTCATTCTCTTCTTCCTCTCCTTCCTCCTCTAATTCATGAACCTCATAGATAGGATGGTCCTTGACCTCCTGGTTCATCTTCATCATCATCATCCCTCTCACCTCTATAGGCCTCCAAGCTATTCTGTATCCTCTGAATCATTTTCTTTTTTCACCTTCTTTTTCTTCTTGGCAGGAGATTTTGCTTCCTTCTCCTCCTCCTCCTCCTCTGGTGACCTCTCCTGGGTGATGATTTCCTCGTGCTCCAGCGCTTCTTCCTCTGGAGTATTTTATTTCACCGGGGACTTCTTTCTCTACATATAAGTACTTGGCTTAGCACTTTTCCTATCACACGTATCATTTGTGTAGCCTAAACACTTGGTTCTTTCTACACCTCTTCCTCTTTCCCTCTTCTTTGGCATGGATTCTTTCTACCTATGGGGTCCTCAGGGATGGATACATCATTTTCAAAGTATGTGCCCTTTTCAATTTTTGTCCTGATGTAAAGTTATATTCTTGCTACAGCCCTTCCATCGATTGGAAAAGTCACTGGTTTCATCATCTGTATCTCATGGGAGACATATCTCTCCACGTATGCATGCTTCTTGGGGTAAACCAACTTCCTGCGTATATCTCTATGGTCTTGATCTAATTCACTAAGGTCGAACCTTAGTCTCTTGGCCTCTTTGAACCTGTTCACCCCTACTTGGAAGTATTACACAGTGTGAAAAATAAGGGAAGCTTGCACCATGGGCTCATTCTTTCATTTGTCAACCTAAATCTACCATTGTAGAAGTGTTGATATACCGTGAACTTAGTTTCTACTTGTACAAGCATAGGTAAATACTCTGGAACTCTCTATTCCACCTCGAACACATCCCTCATGTGCTTGTACCATTTCTCTAAATGCACCTTGTGAGTCATTGTCATTGTCTCACAAGTATATTTTGTGAATTGCTTCACAAGAAAGGGATCCTCTTCTAGGTACTCCCAAACAAACCTTTCCGTCCGATCAGGCACTCTAATTTCTGAGAAGATAATTGTGAGGAGGACATTACCAAATATGATCTTCTTTTATGTTATGTGAAATAATGATTTTTCATCCCTTGAAATGTGTAAACGGTCCCCTCAGATATTTTCTTAGCACATTTCATCCATGATTGTTCAAGTCCATCTCTCATAACTGAGCTTGGTTACCAATGGTCCATCCTCATGTACATGGGGTTTGGGATTCTTGATGTCAAATATCCATGCCTTGTCCAGTCATATGTGTCCATCTCTCCTTGATCATTAAGTCTTCATCAATGTTATCTAGATAAGGCCACTGATCCTTGAAATTAATTTGGGAGTCTATGTGCATCTTGCACCCCATGAAATAAAAGTATCTTCATGAACACAACATTATTTTAGGTAGAGGCACATCGATAGTTTTCCAAAGTGGCTTCCTTATTTCATAAAGTTGCATTAGCTAGACTTCTCCAATTTAACCTTTACCTCGTCACTGTAAATGGGAAATTAATTGGGGTTCTCTTGTTGGTTGGCCATTCAATTCCAAGGCCAATTATCCTCATACATGTGACATCATGCCACTGGTTAGAGTCACCTATGGGATTTCTTGATATGGAAGTTCTCCTAAAGTTACAATAACCTTTCCTTCACCATCTTAACCTTTACCTTGTCACTATTTGAATGGCCATGCACCCCATTCTCTTATTGGTTGGGTACATCCAACACAAAGGCCATCTCCTTCTTGTTGTACCTGTGCTCATTGTTTCATCACTCAACCTCAATATTCCAATTAGAAGTGTTGATATACCATGAATTCATTTTCCTTGAAACAGCATGGGTAACTACTCATCTCTATTACCATTCTACCCCATTTGTTCCCTCGATGGATTGTACCATTTGTTCTAAACTTGACCTTGTGAGTACTTCTTTAGTCTCACAAGTGGTTTTCTGGGTGCCATTTTTCTGAAGTTAGATTTAGCACTTAGAACTACTTTCTCTTACCCTTCCTAATAAACCTTGTATCCACCCAAATCTCAATCTTAGCTTATTACCATTTCATAACTGAAAGTAAAACTTTGCACAAGATGGACGCTTGCTTACTTCTAACTTCTCCATGCCTTGTTCACCTGAGTCCATCTCTCCTGGTCATTGAGCTTTAACCAAGCTACGCACTTTATCCTCATCAAATGGTTCATGGGATCTCAACGATTTCAAAGTATCATGATGCCCTTATAGGCATACACAGCTAAAAACTGCTTTCCTTGATGGCCTCCTTGTCACTCAAGTCATCATCAACTCTATCCCTTTGCAATAAGGCCTATGAACTTTGAAATTAACTGGGGAGTTATGTGCATCTTTTCATAGCAAATAAAATGATCTCTCATGAACACACTACCATTATCCATTGAGTAAAGGCGCTCAGGTTTTCCAAAGTCTGGTATAAATTCATAAAGTTGCAACAACCAACCTTCTCAAAAAACCTTTACCTTCATCATAAAAATGGGCATGCCTTTTAGAAGTTCTCTTACGGTTGGTCGCACCAATTCCAAGGCCATCTCCTTCTCTATTGTAGTTACTCTGTCCTATGGTTATAATCACTCACCTCATCTTCCTTAGGTGTGATTCCCATTCTTTTCCCAGCAACACCCTATCTAGGTACTACATCTCTACATACCATTCTTCATTTGTGCTCTTTACGACTGTTGTTTGTTTTCCCTTACCCTTTTACTTTTGCTTCTTTGGTGAGATGGTTGGTTTTTATTACCATCTTTCTGATAGTTTTAGCACTTAGAACTCTCCCTCTTAAACTGCTTGACCCCTCTATCCATCCCTAAGCTTGTTCTTCATGGAAAAATCCTTCTAACTCCATGCCCTAGTCGCCAAACCCTAACTGGAAAATCCCTTTCACAAGACAGTGCTTTCTTACTTAACTTCTCCACACCCGTGTACTCCTTTCCTACTAAGTTTAAGAATTTACCCTAAACTTATGCACTTCATGGATATCTCAAATGTTTCCTTCATTCACAAAGATATTTTTGGATGACCCTAGTTTGTAAGAGTTTCTTTTACTTCGTAATCATAATGTAAATAATGAAGTGCTCCAACCTTTATTTATAGTTTTTCTCTTTTCCTAGAACATTAAATGCTCTCTCACCTACCACCATACTTTGACCTTAAATGTGGATTGATTCCACTAATATATGTCTTAAGCACCTTTTAGCCCCAATGTGTACATACTTAATAGCAAAACCCCTTTACAACCTTCTGGCAAGTGTAAAATCCAACCCACTAAAGACTCTTATGCGCATGTTTAACTATCACCGAAGGCACTTCTTCCATCCTTTTACCCTATTTTTTCCCTCACCTACCTCAATGTTGTTCGATGCACTCTTCCTTTTTCCTATATGTGGTTTCTTCAAGGATTTCTTGACACCAACCATTTATGTCCATCTCTTCTCTATGCCAATTCCTATTAACCTTACATCTCTTTAGTCCTTTAACCGGGCCATTCACCGTAACTTCTACTGCCAATGCATGACTTTCTTATGGGCCTATACTTTTCATCACTTCACCCCACACTAAAACAGATGTGTGGTCCTCCACATGCACAACCTTCAAAAATTAATGTGGTTACCAGTGCACATGGTGCAAAACAAAACAACAGAAAGGAATGAACAACGAGAAAGGGAAACACAAGAAAAGAAAATGCATAAAGGAAATCTATTATAACTGGAAACACTACCTTATTTACAAACACCAAGAAGACTTATTTATAGTAGGGCTTCAACCTACTCCCATTGAAGTGTCCTGGTAATCTTGTCCCATCCAGTGCTTGCAACTGGCATGTTCCTGAATCAAGGATGTACAAGATGATGTAAGGGCCCAACCAATGGACTTTTAGCTTCCCAGGATGGCGCAGAAACTTGGAATCATATAGAAAAACCATCTGCCCAACCTCAAACTTCTTGTTCTTGATGTGACAATCATGCCATGCCTTTTGTTTTGCTTTTTTAGTCTTCTGGCTCCACCTGGCGAGTGACCGTCTTTCATCCAACTACATTAATTTTTCAATCCTTTCTTCCAACACTTGCTCATCGGCTAATCCTCCTGTGCACGCTATACACAATAAAGGTAACATGAATTCAACTGGTAGGACAAACTTTTTGCCAAACACCAATTTAAATGGTGTGGCCTTATTTAACCTCTTATAGGTTGTCCTGTATGCCCAAAGAACGGCTGATACTTTGTCATCCCAATATTGTCCACCAACATCACAGATCTTAGTCAACATGTGACTAAGTATTTTGTTAAATGCCTCAGCAGTTCCATTTTCTTGAGGGTGATAGGGGGTAGTCTTGTGATGGGCCACCATAAATTCTGATAACAGAATCCTAACCATCTCATTGAGAAAGTACATACCTCTATCACTTGTCAAACTTAATGGGAATCCATACCTGTTGATTATATTTTCCCATAAAAATCTAGTAGTTGTAGCCATGTACAATCCTTTGTAGGTGTTTCCTCTACCCACCATGTCAAATAATTAGTGCAAGTGATGATATACCATGAACCAGTCCTTCACGCCGCTGGCGAGATTGGTCCTACAAAGTCGATAGCCCATTTCTCAAATGGTTCCACACTGGCTATTGGTCATAAGGGAATTTCATCCCTCTTTCCAGGTTTTCCAAGGTGCTGGAAATGGTCACAGGCCTTGCAAAACTCAATACAATCTTGGTAAATGGTTTCCCACCAAATCCCTATGAGAAGAATCTTCCGCATGGTTACATTTCCTGAATAGTGTCCTCCTGTGATCCCACCATGTGCTTCTTCCATAATTGCAATGCACTCATGTTCTAGCATGCATCATTGGCAGAACCTCATCACGACCCAATTTGTATAGATCTCCGCTAATCAACATGTAAGGCATGATGCATATGGCCATTTTTTCCTCTCCAAGGCCTTCATTCCTTCTAGTGCCACACCTGTCTTAAGAAATACTACAATGTCCTCCAAATCTGAGGGCACGTGCCACAACCTAAACAGTTGTGCATTTGACATAGTCTCCTCAATGCTCTACACGTCCTCCCCTGAGTCAATCCTAGACAGATGATCAGGTCTAGAATTACTCTTTCCTAGCTTCACAACCATGGTGAACTCGAATTCTTGAAATAGCAGGACCCACTGACATATGTGCCCTTGAAGAACAATCTTATTGACTAAGTATTTTAATGCCATGTGGTCCATGTAGAATATAAAGGGTGTTGCCAACAGATACTTCCTAAACTTATGCAGCGCATAGATCATGGATAATGCTTCACGCTCAGTAGTTGTGTAATTTTTCTCTGCTGGTGTTAACTTTTTGCTGGAAAAACACAAGGGATGATCAACAATCCCTTCACCAGGTTATGTCAGTACTGATCCAATGGTTGTGCCTAAGGCATCAACATGAACATGGAAAGGCTTATCCCAAGAAGGGAATTATAGTATGGGTGTGGTGATAAGATTATCCTTTAAAGTATTAAATGCCTTCTGCTGCGCCTCTCCCCAAAGGAAGGCACTCTTGTGTTTAAGAAACTCTTCTAAGGGCACAACTATCCTGGCATATCCCTTGATGAACTTCCTGTAATACCCTGTATGCCCAAGGAATCTGCGCACTGCGCTTTGGCTAGTAGGCTCCCCCAACCCCACAATGACAGTAGATTTGGAGAGATCTACTAGTAAGCCCTCCCTACATATGATGTGCCCCAATAATGTTCCAAATGGGGTAGCAAAGACACATTTCTTAATGTTGAGGGATATCCTCAACTGCCGACATCTCTCAAACATTAATCTTAAGTTATCACAATGGTCCTTCACTAGCCCATACACTGTCCAATCATCTAGATAGACTTGAAGAAATTTATGGATAAATTCTTGAAATGCTTGTACCACAATGCGCGAGAACACAGTAGGCACATTCTTTAACCCAAAGGGCATGACCGTATAGGAAAAATTCCCCACTCAGTGGCAAAATTTGTCTTCTCCTAGTCTTTCTTTCTGATCTAAACCTGGTGGTACCTTGAAACTCCATCTGTAAAGGAATAGACTTCTTGTTCAGCCACTCCTTCCAAAATTTCTTCAGTGAAGGGGGTTGGAAAAGGATCAATGACACAAACATCATTCAACTCCCTATAGTCTACACAAATCCTTATCCTTCCATCCTTTTTGATACTAATGACCATTGGACTTACCCATTCTGACTCTTCAACAAATTCAATGATGCCCAATGCTATCATCTTATCTATTTCTTCCTTGACCTTCATGCATAGGTTAGGATTCATTCCGTATGGTCTCTTCCAAACTAGGTGCACACCCTCCTTCAACTTGATCCTCATTTCCCCCAAGGAATGGTGAATGCCTTTGAGTTCATGATACCCATGAGGGAATAAATCCTGGAACTCACATAATAGATCAATGATCTTAGAGATGTCCTTCTCCAACCAATAATCCCCAATGATGGCCTCCTTAGGTTCCTCTTCTGTACCAATGTTAACCTTTTTTGTCTTTAATGGTTCATGGTAGGTACGTGCCCATTCATCATCACTATCTATCACTTCGCGCACGCGTCCTTACAGAATGGTTAACATCTAGATTCTCCATTTCCTCTTCATCTATGACATAAACCATCTTTCCTTTTTCCTTTTCTATGCATGGTTACTCAAACTGCATCTCCCCTCTCCATCATCCTCATCAAAGCATGCCTCTAAACTAGGGTTCACCTAGTAAATCTAGTAGCCTGTCTTCCACCATGGCACTATCACCCATCGTAAGGTGCTTGACCACTTGCAATGCCTTATCCACTTATGGCTTTGTGCTCTGATATTCAAAAGCTTGGATGAGATCAGTTATTAGCTCCTACCAATTTCCTGTTTGGTGGCATGTTTTTGAGTGGATATACCATGCATGTGCACAACCTTGTAGTGTGGAATACAACTTATGTACCCATAATGATGGTGGTAAGGCTTCTATGCCTCCTATCCAGGCCTTCTCACATGCTTGGATATGGAATGAAGTGGTCTCTTTACCATGGTAGTCTTGAATGACCATGGGTGTGTTACTTTTGGAAAACCTTATAGAGAATGTGATTCTTACCTTGCACCACTCTAGGAGGCTCTCCCAATGTGTAACCCACCATCGTGATGTAGTCCCAAGTAGGCTAAAATTGAGCAGCTCTCTTCTTATGTCCTCACTTTTCCACTGATATTCCATGTCTCATAAGAAAATTTCAGGGTATGTCCCTCCAGAGTAACTTGGTAACTTCTTTCCTCCTAGGCACTTGAGTGAGTGCCTTGGTCACTTTTTTACACACCCCCTCAGTTGTCACCCAATTAACTCATAGGTCCTCATGCACCCAATTGTCACATGTCATGCTTGTTGTATGACTCATAGAGTGAGCATCCTCAAATTGGATAACTCCTTCTAGAGGGTGAATTATCTCTAGGTCTCTGATGGAGCACACATAAATTCTATCAAGGACCTCTTCTCCCAAAGGTTCAGTGTAAGGTGCGAAATTCCCATCCGTTAGAGGGATGATGACCCATTCTTCCTTGTTTTTGAAACTGATATATCCTTTTTGAACCTGAAGGTCAACATTGTTCTTATAGCACCATGGGTGCCCAAGTAATGCTAGAAAATTTTCTACCTTGGCAAGCACCAAGACTTTGAAGTCTCCAGTAAACTTGGCCCCCTGAATGGTAATCATTACATCCTTTAATACTCCAATGGGCATTGCCTTAGTTTTGTTTGCCATATACAACACATTCGAAGATGGCTGTAATGCGGGCCTTCCCATTTGATGCCAGCATCTAATGTAAGAACATTGAATTTTTCTCCCATGTCAATTAATATGTTTCTTAGAAGCCAACCATCCACAACTACGTTCAATGTGATTTATTTGTCATAATAAAGGCTATGGGGAGGGAGGTTTACATGCAACACCTACCTTTTATGCTCCTTCTGGCATGTGTGGAATATCCTTCTCCCTAGCCATTCTCCTAGCAAGGGAATAATATTCTCTTGCCTTAACATTTTGCATACTTCCTTGACCTCATCTAGGTCCTTCTTCGGAGCCTCAACATTCCTTCTTTGCTCCTGTTTCCTGGACTTCTCCTTTAGACACTCGATTTCTCCTTGTAAACTCTGAATGACATCCATTTTTTCTCTATACACCTCCTTCTAGTGGGCAAGGGTCTAATACTTCCCATGAACCACTTCTTCTCTTGAGACTAGAGTCTTTTTCCTTGGTACTTCTTTGGCACGTGCAAAGCCTCTGCTCATGTTGTCACCAGAACATGTTCTAACCCTGACTCACATGTGCCACTCTAGGCATCCACTGATGTGTCAAGCCTTCTTTATACTTACCATCCTGGTGCCCTTTTCCTTCTGATGTTGTTGGCTCATGTGCTCAAACAACTCAGGGAACTCCTCATACTTATGCTTTTTCCCATACCACAAGCACTATAATAAATCTAGACACTCACACCTGTAATGTTCTATAGATCCACAGTTATAGCAGGTTCCTCATGGGAACTCACTTCTTCCTCCTCTGGTTACTACGACCATAGAATCCCCCACGAGAACCTCTTCCACATGCCCCTCCATCTGCATGTCCTTCATAATAGTGATCATCTTCCTTGGAACCACTGGCAAGGATGGTCTGGCACACACCATGATCAATGGCCTCATGGATCTGGTCAATAAGCCTACAATCCTTAGTATCATGGGTCGTAGAGGTGTAGATCTTACAGTAGCAAAGACACATTCTTCTGAATTATGTGCACTGTAACAAGGGGACATCTACTCGCATCATGGTCCCCATGAAAAATCTCACAATCTACTGCTATGGCGTGCATACTAATTTCTAGGGGAAACTATCCTTGGCATGCCCCTCTACTTCAAAATTTATACACCACATTCCACTATGAGTCTCATGGGTGAGTTTGTAGATAAATTTTCCATATATTTAGCCATGACAGTGATTTGAGCCTCTAGAAAAGGGCTTGACACCAGTATCAACGCTCCCAACTACTTCAGCGTGTAAGGAAGCCTCTAGAGCCTCACGTGGGTCAATAAATGTTTTATGGGACAATGCCCTCCTAAATGGAGTGATCAACCCTCCAACAAACCATTGAGCATGTTGTGAAGGGTGAATGTCATATGATAATTTTGACATGAGATTCTTAAACCATGCATCATACTCCCACACACTCTCTGCCATTCCCTGTTGGATCTCCTTCAAAGCGTTGATGCTCTTCTGCTCAAACTCAAGGATGTGAATTCTGCTAGGAAGGACATTTTTCAATGTGGTGTAATCTACCACCATCTGATGGGGTTCATACTTCCTATACCAGCTATGTGTGTGCCCTTGCAAAGTCATTGTAAAACTGACTAGCCTTCCATTCCAGGGTTGTGATCCCCTTTGCACATGCCATAAAAACTCACACTTGTGTACATGCTCTGAAAACATCCTCTATACCCTGGGAATTTGGTAAGTGTAAAAAAATTTCAAAAAATACCTGAGGAGGGGGTTGATACCCCTATCCTCTTGGTCTAGATCCTTGGTTTCCTCTGGTGTTTCCTCCTCCAGTGTTCCACTAGATCCACTAAATCCACCAGATCATGTGCCTCCCAGATCCACCAATTCCACCTCTATATCCTAATGTAACCAGTAATGGGCCTGAAGTGGTCACGCCTAGTGTCCCAAATGTTCCACACTTGAAATTATGCACCAATGGTCTGCGAGATCATTCCACCACTGCCAGATGTGTGTCCCGCGCCACTCCCCGAACATGTTACCCAAACCTTGTGTATTTTTTGCCCAAAAATTCCTCCAAACACTGGAATGGTATGTGCAACCATGGAAGTCCCAAATGAAAAATTATATCTTCTTGGGTCTCGATCAGTCACTTCCACCTGATAATAAACTGGGTTAATAATACTTCTCCCTTGATCTGGAAAACCAAGCACCAAGGTCCAGTCACTAGGTGGGTTCAGATGTGTGCCAACAAATCTTCTTTCTCCAGGTGATGGAATCTCATCAGAAGTTGAAGGGATCTCTCTCCTATGCTTGCCAAGATGGGGTAGCATAGACTTCTCAGGTTCCACATGAACTTCCTCTAACGTGAACCTCAACTCCTTGCCATATCACATTGTCTACCTCCATATATCCATCACACTTCTCAACCTTCATTGTCAGTTAGTCAATATCCCTTTCCTCACCTGTGTTAAAGTAGCTTCATTATACTTGAGTTCATCTCTCCTCCGTATAAGGCATGATCTTTAGTTGCTTCTTTTGAACTCAGAAAATTCCAATGTATAAATGGAATATTCTAGAGTGTAGCTAGCATCCCTTCCACCAATCCACCCTAGCTTCCTGTTGCAGCCTCAATCATCTCAGATAGGGTTTAAGTACCATCTGGAAATGAGAGCCTTCATAAACTCAAGGTAATGATCAAATCTTCATACATCATGGTAGACGACCCATACTGTTAGTGAATATCTACAACACCCCCCTAAATGACCTCCAGATCTGCAATTGCAGAATTGGGTCACTCCCCCCCTTAGTGTGATTGTACAACATTGAAACCTTCTCCAAGGTGTGGGACCTTGTGAAGATGAGAAAACTCTCTAGATAAAGTTGGTTCTTACTCCTCTGTTTAGGTGTATGCATGAATTTTTCAGAGGTTTAATGCTAAATCCTACTCTAAATTCCAAGGAGACAAAGATAAAGGATGCAAAAGAAAAGAAAAAACTAAGTAAAAATGGTGATACACCAAAGGAGTGATGAACTTATGTCTTGCAAATAAACACAAATCATAGAGATGTAACACCAAGCATGCACAAATTTCCAGAATGTAATGAAAGACTAGAAAATAATAATAAACGCATGAGAGGATTGGAAGATCATTCACAAAACATGCATTACCATTCCCAAATTTGATACAATGCATTACACTGGCAGAAAGGCAAAAAACGTGTCATAGGTTCCATGGAAGGTTTGAAACTCCTCAAATTCACGTTCCAAGGGGAAGAGGGGAGTCTGCAAGAACAAAATGTCCAACCCTTTACAAATGAGCCAAAACTAGATTTTAATGGCAAAGCAGAACCAGGAGGGAAAGCATGAAACACAAGAAAATGAAGTTTATGAGCTCAACCACCAATCAAGACTCATTAATTTCAAAATGAATGGGATTCACCCTTACAAACCCATTTTTTGAAAGTATTTTCCCTGATGGAGAGGAAAAAAATGCCCATACTTCATTAAAATTGGTGGTTGAATGTCAGTTCTGTATTTTTTCCATGTGCCAGAGGCGTTTTTCATTTTTCTCCCACCAAACTCCACCAAAAAACAAAATTGAATATTCCATCATGTGGAAATTTAAATATCTTTCCAATGACACAAAAATCAAGAAAAAATGAGCTCTGGATCAAAAGATATGGCCCTCTAAAGATTTAGGGAAAAACTGGCAAAATTAGGGCAAAAATGGGTTCCGCGGGCCAAAATTTGAATTTTTTCCCTTTTTTTCAATTTGGGAAAAAATCCCAAAAAATCTCCATGACCCTCCTTTCCACTGACCATGTGGCACCACTCTGAGCTGCTTGGCAGGGACAGGCTCAAACCTCGCCTTTTACCTTTTATTTCACATTTGGAAAATTTCCCAAAATTCCTTCCACACTCCGCTCTCCCAGTGACATGTGTCACCACTTGGCTACTCAGCGGGTGCACGTGGCATTTCTCACCCTATGATGCTTTTTTACCACTTTGGAAAATTTCCCAAATCCTTCTGCCACTCCAACCCGACTTCTGCCACCAAATGGACATTTGGCAGCATCCCCATTGCTCGATGGGCCCTTTCCAAATTTCTCCTTTGTCTCCCCCAAAAAACTGCCCGAAGGGCCGGTTTTTTCCTTTGAACCCATTTTGCCACTTTGGAAAAAATCTTCCCTTTGCACCTTTTGACAAAGCTAAAATGGAACTCTTTCCCCCCTCAATGCCTGGCGGGCTGCCACTTTGCCATGACACGTGTCATCATTTCTCCATGCCTCCGCCATCCAGTTGCGCCTGTTTCATTGGCCTTCCTAGGGAAAATTTCCCCAAAAAACTCCGTCGAGCCATAACTTTCAAAATTTACAAGGAGTTAGGAGGAAAATTTTACCTTTCTGGAAAGGTGAGAAAATTCTCTATCTGATGAAGCCATTTCCAAAACCTTTTGAGTTCTTTGAAATGTGTAAAATTTGATATTGAAGCACAAGGAAGGAAAGAAAGAAGGCAAGTTAGCCAAAATAAGTAGGGGGCTTATTTTGGATAACAATTTTGGTGACTCTCAGGGGTCATCTACCTGCTAGATGAAGTGACCAGCTACCTGAAGCAATCCATTGGGCAATGGAGTCATGAACTTAACTTGCTTGTTACTCTCAATCCATTAGAAAATCTCTAGAATGAAGATTTTGAGAGTAGAACATTACTTGATCTGGAACATGATCTGTAAAAGATGCATCCTTGGGGAAAAAAATGTGTGCCAAAGCACTTAGGGAAAAGTAAATCTAAGCTACAACAAAACAATGTGCATAGGCACTTGGAGGAATGAAAAATCTAAGCTAATATGTACAAGGTGAGAAGTTTCCCTTCTAGTAGCAATGCTTTAGATGGATTCCATTAACTGGAATCTGCAATTCTTCACCATCCAATGTAGACAATTGGAAGGCATTGTTGTCTTGCATTTTGTGACCATGTAGGGGCCACTCCAAATGGCATCAAATTTTGAATGCCTTCCTGGCTTTGCTCGGTCTGCATCCCATTTCAACACTAAATCTCCAACTTGGAAAGTTCTAGCCTTAGCTTTCCTATCAAATCTTCTCTTGATCAAAGCTTGATCCTTCTCCATTGTTTGGGTTGCATGCTCTCTGATTTCTTGGAGTTCCATCAATTCTGCATATCTAACCTCCATGGGCTCAAACTCCAACAATTCCAATTGCTTCATGAGTTCCAATGTTGGCAACTCAAGTGACATAGGCAAGACTACCTCTTTCCCATAAACAAGTCTGAATGGAGAGTTACCTGTGGATCTTTTGGGAGTTATCCTATCAGCCCATAAGCTGATTTGAGCTTAGTGTGCCAAGTCCTCTGATTTTCATCAAGAGTCCTCTTGATGATCCTTAATAGATTCTTGTTTGTAGACTCAACTTGGCCATTACCTTGGGGGTAATAATTTGATGAAGTGCTCAAATAGATCCCATTTCTAATAGCCCATTTAGTTACCTTTGATCCTATGAATGCCAATGCATTATCTGATATTATAGTGGCAGGTATACCAAATCTTGGTTGCTATCCCCTCATAGAAGTCTAGAATGCTAGATTCATTTGCCTCTTTGAGTGCCACCACCTCAGTCCATTTGGTGAAGTAGTCTGTTGCTATTAGAATCCATTTGTGCCCTTGGCTTGAGTTTGGATTAATGACTCCAATGAAGTCCAAACCCCATTGCATGAATGGCTGGTCAACTGAGATTGGGTGCAATGGAAGTGCTGCTAATCTCTCTTTTCCTGTGAAGAATGCACAATTCTTGCACCTCTTGATCCATGCATAACAATCACTAAACATTTTGGGCCAATAATAACTAGCCTTCATGATCTTGAGAGCTGTCACTCTTGGAGAAAAATGACCCCCAGCTGATCCACCATGGAAATCTTCTAACATTCTCTCAATCCGATTTGTCTCAATGCACCTCAGCAATACTCCATTGATATCATTTTTGAACAAGACACCATCAACAAGTGCATATGGAATAGCCTGCAATCTGAAGTGTCTTCTTTTGGCTTTGTTCATCTCTGGAGGCCATAGGCCTATTTTTAAGAAGTGTATTATGTCTTGGGTCTAGCAAGGAGTGAGCATACCACCATTTTCTTCTTGAACATCTCTTTGTTCTTGGCTATCTTGCAACACCAAAACAACATTCTTCTCTTTGCTTGCTTCAATTGATTGGCTCAAGGCCAATTGCTCACACAATCCCTTTCCTCACAATAGCTTGGTGACTTTGATCTTAATGTCATACCCCATGACATGATTAATCCACCCTACATGGTTTTTCATTTAGATCTTTGATGAGGAGGAAGTCTTTAACTCCCACATGAGAAACCAGCAGTTGAACCTTGTTGTTTGAAACTAAATGCTTAAATTTCTTCAAGCTCCTAATCACTGCAAGAACATGCTTCTCAATGAAGGAATACCTTACTTCATAGTCCTCCAAGCTTTGGCTAAAGAAGGCAATTGGCTGCTCTGCATTTTCTTCGTTCTGTTGTACTAAAATTGTAGAAATTGTATCATCACCACCAAATGCATAAAGGATGAAATCTTTGGAGAAATCTGGGTTAATGAGAGTTGGAGCTTGTGAGATAGCTTCTTTGATTGCCTCAAAACTTGCCTTACCTTTAGTTGTCCATTTGAATGCCATACTTTTCTTCAAAATCATATTTATTGGCTTGACAAGGGCTGTAAAGTTTGGAACAAACCTTTGAACAAAATTGATTCTTCCCAAGAAACTTTGAAGAGCCTTCTTATGTCTTGGCAATGGAAGTGCTTTTATTGCTTCAACCCTCTCTGGATCAATTGCTAATCCCTTCTTTGGAAACAATGTGGCCTAGGAGCTTGCCTTCATGAGCTAGAAAAATACATTTTTTGGGATTCAAGGATACCCCAAATCTTCTACATCTTTGGAACACTTGTCTCAAATGAAAGAGATGATCTGCTACACTTTTAGAAAATATAGTAATATCATCTAGGTATATCAGCACTATTTTTTATCAATCCCTTGAACGCCATATCCATTTCCCTTTGGAAAGTGGCTCCAGCGTTAGACAACCCAAATGGCATTTTTCTATATGCATAGGTTCCCCATTTGGTGGTGAAGGCTATTTTGAACTGATCATCTTCCTTTACCATGATCTGATTATACCCTGAATAACCATCTAGCAATGAAAACCTCTCAGAGCCAGCAACAACTTGCAAAATATGCTCCATAGAAGGAAGTGGGTAGTGATCCTTGAGGGATGCTCTATTCAAATCTCTAAAGTCTACACACAACCTGATTTCTCCACTCTTCTTTCTGACTGGAACCAAGTTTGCAACCCAGCTTGAATGCTTGATGGGGAATATGATACTTGCCTCTATTAACTTATTCAATTCCTTCTTCATGAGAGGCTCAATGTGTGGATTGACCGGTCTTTTTTTTTTCCTGATGGGCTTAGCACTTGGATCTAGTTCAATTGTGTGTTGAGCTAGCTTGGGATTGAAACCTCTCAAGTCTTCATAGCTCCAAGAAAATACATCCAGGAACTCTTGGAAAAGTTGCATGAATTCATACCTTTCTTGCTCGGTTGCCACTTTACCAATTTGAAGTGACTTGCCTTCTCCAACTGAGATGGGATCTGAATCTTCTCCCTTGACTTGGATATTTTCTTTCTCCTTCCTAAATTGATCATTAAGATTAAAGATAGACTCCAAAGTCACAAGTCCTTTTGGTAGTTTGTTGGTTCTCAGCTGTACCACTTGATCACCATATTGTTGTTCTAACTTTTCCTAATTTTTGGCTGAGAACTCAACTTCTTCTTGCAAGAAATTGATGATTTTTTGGTCACTCTCAAACACTTGCCAACTTACATTATTTCTGGCACTGATGGCCTCACAATCACATGGATGTTTGGCTGCATTTTATCTCTTTTGATACTCTCCACAACATCAAAATTTGCTCCAACTGCTGCAAGCCTATCAGCAGCTTGGTTCTCTTTCCTAGGGATGGAGTTGATGCCAAAGCCCTCAAAATCCTCAATGAGGTCCCAAACCCTATTCTTATAACTCTTGAGCAGGTCATTTTTGGCAGCATGTTGTCCTTTAACTTGATTAACAATCAGCTCACTATCACCAAAGACTTGTAAGTTTTTGATACCTCTCTTTCTTGACCAATGCAATCCATGTATCAAAGCTTCATATTCAGCAGTGTTGTTAGAACATGCAAACTGAAATCTAAAAGTTGAATAATACTTAATTCCTTGAGGTGAAACAAGCATAGCTCCTCCTCCTGCACCTTGTCTACTTCTTGATCCATCAAAGAACAGCTGCCATACCTCATTGTTATCTTTATGGTCTGGCTTGGTGATGCTAGGAAGAGGCTGATTTTCTTCATGCATGCAATAGACTCCTAGTTCAGATTCCTCTATTTCCTTGTAGGGATCAAAAGCATGTATCTTGCTTGCCCATTCATCAAGGGTCAAATCTAGAATGCTTCTAACTTTGGTGTTAGCTTCATGTGTGCTTGGATAATCCTCTTGATCAAATGTTGAACAATTGGCATTGATTGGGCTTGGAGTATGAGGCTCAATGTGAAATTTTGCAATAGGTTCAGACCTGATTGTGGCCTTGGCTCCATACCTTGTCCTAAACAACATGTGTGACCAATCAGCAGATAAGTAGCCTCCAATTTTAGCTGTGAAATCCCTTGACAAACATATGGCAAAGAGTGGTGGCAAATCTATCACTGACACATCTTGAAAAATAGTGACATTGGGGCATGCATGCAAAGTAAGGCTCAAATATTTAATTACCCCAACTGTTGTTACTACTGTCCCATCTAATTGCACCACCCCTTTAGATATGACTTCATATTGAAGGCCCAGATGATCAGCTATTTGTCTTGGGCATCACAGAACTACTTTCCCCAGAATCAATCATACAATTATGTACTATTTTATCCCCAATGATCAATGAAACATAGAATGGAGGGGGCTTCAAAATTTTACCTTCTTGTCCTCCATGTTTTTCCTCAGGCTGAGTAGCATTTGTGAGTACTTTCTCTTGCATATGAGCTTGTTGATTTGAGGTTGACCAATTCTTCATGGCAGCTTGTAGTAGATCCCTTTGGCCTGGGATCGATAGTGACTCCCACATATATATGTTCACATTTGTCTTCTTCATTTGTTCAACGATGTTGAATGGAGATGAAACATCTCTTTATTGTCCTTTAGTCTGCACATTCTTCTCTTGTACATGGGCTGCAATAACTAGTATTTGAGCTGGTCTAGAAGGTGGTTTGGGATGTCCTTGCACATTTGGAACTGCGTTTTGCTTGCCAACACCTTGTGGAGTGATGGAAGGTTGTGAATCACCTTGGATCTAATGACTTCCCTTCACCAATATTCCTCTTCTTTGACCGTGTGTTAGCTGCTACACTCTGAGAAGGTGTTTGATTCATACCACAAAAATCTTCAGCCTACCAATTCACAAGTGTAGTCTCATTTGGAGTTGTATCTTGTTGAGATGTCCCTTGTTGTTGGTTTGTTTCTTGACTCACTTCACTCTCTATACTAGTTGTTGTCACCATAAAATCTTGGTTCAAAGCACCATTGAAGCATATAGATTGGTTGTGATGTTCATTTCATGGGAAACACCAATCATACTCTTGAGCTACATTATTTTACATTGGCACTAAGGCTTTAGAGGTAGATGCAACATTGGGGTTATATGGCTGAAATGGTCTATTGGTAGGAGGCCTTACTTGATTTTGATTTGCAGACTGGATTGGGTTGGGTATGGCCTATTAGGTTGAGTTTGAGGCTGATAAGAAGGCCGACAACTTTGAGCTTGTTGCCTCTTGAGTGTAACTAGCTCATTGCCTAAATTTTGTAATTGTTTCATAACTTCTTGAAGCTCATTTGAGGCACTAGAGGATGAAGTAGAAGTTTCATTTGAAATCTGATTTCTAGGAGTGGGAATAGGAGCTAAAGTAGGTGCTTGACTAGTACTTGGGCTTTCCAAGTTTGGATATAAGGGCATAGGAGGCCTAGGTGCAAGTTTACCAGCTTGGATCAAACAATTCTCAGCCCTAATGGTGATGCTATAAGTTGCAGGTATAGTTGCACCTCCCATGGATTGGATTAACATAGAAATGTCAGAATTTAAATCCTTGAGAAAGTATAAGAAAGCACCTTGAGTTGTTGGCCTCACTTTCAATGGAATTCTATCCCATGTTCTTTGAAATCTGAAATTGAAGTTTGTTAGCTTCTCATTGGGAGCTCTCTTGATAGTTGTCAGTTGCTCCAATAGAGACAAGTTGTCCCCCTTTTCTCCAAACTGGTTATGGAGAGCTATGCACAACTAGTTCCAATTTTGGATAGAGCCTACCTCAAGGCTCCTGAACCATTGCAAGGCTTTCCCTTTGAATGAAGATGCCAACAATTTGACAGTAATTTACATCTCAACAATCTCATGGATTGCACAAACATTAGCAATGTCTTTGACATGATCACCAGGAGTGGTCTGATTTTCCCTAGTAAAGTATGGAATGTTCTTCAATGCTGCAATTGGAACTGGGTTTTGTGCATTGAGAGCAAGTGGGCTACTACCAGTAAATTTGACATAAGGATTGGGTTGTGCCATTATGATTGGCCTGAGAACCCTTGTTGATTGGCTGAAAGGTCTACCAGGTGGAGGAGTTGATAGAGTTCTGTTTGGTGGAGATGGAGACCTTTGAATCCTTCTTCCCCTTTCTCTTCTTTCTAGGGATAATTGCAGATACTCAGACAATCCCTCTTCTCTGGCCCTTGACCTTGTTTGGATTCTTCTCATGAATCTTCAGGCCACTTGGACTACTGAAACTAGTTGATTCTATCCTTTTGGAGTCGCCAGATGTGTAAATCAAGGCTCTTTTAAGCAAGAAACTTACAACAATTACACATCAAATTTTTTGTAATGAAGATGAAGACCTCTAAGGTCCCACCGGGTGTGCCAAAACTATTAGTGCAAATCTACAACACCTCCTAAATGACCTTCAGATATGTAATAAAATGGGGTCATTTAGTTTGATTGCACAACATTGAATTTTTTCTCAAGGTGTGGGACCTTGCAAGATGAGAAAACTCTCCATAGAAAGCTAGTTCTTACTCCTCTCTTTAGGTGTATGCATGAATTTTCTAGAGGTTTAATTGAATCCTACTCTAAATTCCAAGGAGGATAGAGAGTTAAGGATGCAAAAGGAAATAAAACTAAGTAAAAATGGTGATACACCAAAGGAGTGATGAACTTTTGTCTTTCAAATAAACACAAATCATAGAGATGTAACACCAAGCATGCACAGATTGCTAGAATGTAATGAAAGACCAGAAAACAATAATAAACACATGAGAGGATTAGAAGATCATTCACAAAACATGCATTACCATTCCCAAATTTGATACAATGCATTACATTGGTACAAAGGTAAAACATGTGTCACAAGTTCCATGGAAGGTTTGAAACTCCTCAAATTCACATGCCAAGGGGAAGAGGGGAGTCTGTAAGAAACAAAACATTCAACCCTTTCAAAATGAGCCAAATCTGGATTTTAATGGTTCGAAGCAAAACCGAGTCCAAAAAACAGGAGAAATGGGAAACCACTGATAATCCCTCATTTTTCCTAGAAAGGTCACTTCAACCAAATCCTTTACAAAGTAAATGCTAGATAAGAAAAAATGACCCATACAAAATTAATTTCGGTGGTTGGGTTTTGCATACCTTTACCACTGCCATAGGCATGATATCTCCTTTTTATCCCGAGTAAATATAGAAAAACAAAAGAATAGTCCTAGAGTCCCTGGAAATCAAACATGGGAAACTAAAAAATTAACTGACATTTATTGCATTTCCAACAAGATTAAGGGCGCACATCAGAGGATTGTCGACTGACAAATATAGATTTGTTCACTTTCTTCATTCTTGGCACATTCATCACTAGATGTTAAACCTCATTCGTGGAAAGATCAGGTCCTTTCCAAATTTTATTTCCAAGTGAAATAACACGAAAATGGAATTCCTAAATTGATAGACGCCCATGGTGCAGGTAAAAGGCGCACATCAGAAGGTGTTAACACGAAAATGGATGCGCCAAGGCACAAGTAAGATGTGTACGACAGAAGGTGTTGAACATACGAAAATGGATGCGCCCATTGCGTAGGTAAAAGGCACACATCAGAAGGTGTTAACACGAAAATGGATGCGCCAAGGCGCAGGTAAGAGGCACACGAAAGAAGGTGTCGACACAAAAATGGATGCACCCATGGCGTAGGTAAGACGCACACGACAGAAGGTGTCGACACAAAAATGGATGCACCCATGGTTGCACATGTAAGAGGTGCACGACAGAAGGTGTCGACACGAAAATGGATGCGCCCATGGCGCAGGTAAGAGGCACACGACAGAAGGTGTCAACACAGAAATGGATGCACCCATGGCGCAGGTAAGAGGCACATGACAGAAGGTGTCGACACGAAAATGGATGTGTCCATGGCATAGGTAAGAGGCACATGATAGAAGGTGTCGACACGAAAATGGATGCACCCATGGCACAGGTAAGAGGCGCACGACAGAAGGTGTCGACACAAAAAGGGTGCATGACACGAATGTCAACATGAATTGAAATTCACACCTAGGGCACATGTAAGGGTATGTCGACATGGCATATGGATGTGTCTATGGTGCACCTTCATGAGGCGCAACATTGAAGCGCGACAAAGCATACCCTGACCCAGATATTCAGACAACATAACTTTTCACATGGATCGTGATTCATGGCACAGGTAACTTTTTGGATGCTTACGACACTATCCAACTACAACTGGATGTGCCAATTATAGGTGGGAAAAATTTCTTAGGAGGCAAAATACATTCTAAGTTTGCTAGGGTTCTCACCTACGACCATAATGAATAAATTAAATGCAACCTAGAGGTGGTCAGGGTAGATTTGGATTTCCTCTAACTTTTCACATTATTCCTATAAATTTAAGGAGCTCGGATTATTTCTAAAGGTTGGACATTCTTGTTTTACCCCTCCCTTCTTCTCTTTGGTAGGTGAATTTGTGGAAGTTCAAACCTCCCATTTAAAACTACAATGCAACTTTTCCTCTTTGACATTTTGTAGTGTATTGTATCAATCTTTGGAGAAAATAATGCATGTCTATGGATGATTCTCAACCCTCTCTATGTTTATTTACATCCTTCTGATCTTTCACTACAAACCTAGTTATCTGTGCATGATCTTGCATTGCATTTTAATGGTCTGTGTTTATTGGCAAGACAGGTGTTCTTCATTCCTCAGTACATCACCTTTGTATAGTTTAGGTTTTATTTTCATGCATCTTCTTACCCTATCTCCTTGGAAAGTTAGTTTAGGTTTTTGAGTAAACCCTCTACATTTTTTATGTGTGCATCTGAACAGAGGAATAGGAACCGTCCTTCATCCGAAGAGCTTTTATGATTTCGCAAGGTCCCACACTTGGGAAAAGCTCCATCTTATGCAATCGCAATGAGAGTCTCAACCCATCAAGTTGTACACATTCATGGGTGCTATGATTCACCATCAACAGAACCTTCCCATTCGCTGATGGAAATGCAGGCTCAAACCTCCCCTTTTTCCTCTAATTTCACATTGGAAAAATTTACTAAGATTTCCCCACGCTCCGCTCTCCCAGTGAAACGTGTCACTCTCTGGTTTTATTAGATGTGTGCTCCAATTTCTCACCCTAGCTCTTTTTACCACTTTGGAAAAATTTTCCAAATCCTTCTGCCACCCCTGACTGGACACGTGTTGTATCCCCATTGCTCAACGGGCCTTTACAAATTCCTTTATCCTCCCTCGCGGGCCTGCGGGCTGGTTTTTCCTTTGAACCCTTTGCCCACTTTGGTGAATTTTTCAATTTCACTCTACTGCCCTGACCTCCACCTCCACATGGCACCATTTCATTGGCCATGGGCCTGCCTAGGGAAATTTTCCCCAAAACAATCCATCAGGCCATAACTCAAAATTTACAAGGAGTTAGGAGGAAAACTTTACCTTTCTGGAAAGGTGAGAAAATTATCTATCTGATGGAGCTATTTCTAGAAAAAAAAATTGAGTCTTTGAAATGTGTAAAATTTGATATTGAAGCACAAGGAAGGTAAGAAATAAGGCAAGTTATCCAAAATAAGTAGGGGGCTCATTTTAGATAACAGGAATAGCACGTAGAAATAATCCTTTGGCCTCCCTCAGAAAATTGAACTCAGTAACTTCTGGAAAAGAGTATGTATGAATGGCATTTTACATAGTGTAGTTAGCTAGCACTCCCTTCCACAAATGATCCACAACATGAGTCCACATCAGATCTACATCTTGCAGCCTTTGGTAATCCTCTTGGGTCCATATGTGCACTCTATAGTACCAGCTTGATCTGGACACATATGCTAAGATCCATTCATACAAATATACTGGGAAGCAATAGAAGAAATATTCATATAACCCATGGTAGAAGTTATCTTCTACCCATCTACATTCATCAAACTCAAGTCCAGTGTTGAATCTCTAAGAAAATTCATCCTCTATTGTCTTGAACCATGCTTCAACACTTTCCAAGGTTAAACACATTGTCATCACATAGTATAGATACAAATATGCATGCCATTTCTTACAAAAACTTCAAAAAGAGGTCCCAACAATGGAACCAGGATGTAGTCAATTTTTATACCCCTTAGTAAATAATGACAATCCCATGCACTTCGGTCTATCACCTAGCAGCGTTGGGCACTCACCCAAGGCACGCACGGGTGCCGAGCCCCTCTTTTATGTGAATTGTGTAAGAATGTAGCATATATGTGTAATAGAAAGACAGAAGAAACTTTTTATTCAACTGAGAACTTCAAGTAGATGTTACAATAATGTATTCATTCAGACATGAAGCACATTGAAAAAAGATAGATATAAACTATGAGGGAAAGAGGATGCATAATGACTATACTCATTCATATAAAACATGCTGAACATAAGAAAAAGAGATAAGTATGAGCCACAAACCACATATATTTATAACTAAACATGTCCAATAATCACATTATATCTATCAGGGTCATTACAGACCCAAATGATAGTGCAAATTAGAACCATGTAGCAAGACTAGAATTACGTCCCTTACAATGCAAAAAAAACACATGTATCGATCCCTTTATACATCATTCTTCCTACAGATCTCCTAACCCAACCCATAAATCTCTTCATGTAGTTCTACAGAGATTCACCTCTCATCTACTCTCTAATCCCCTTTATGTGTATCTATATGTCTCTCCTCTCCCCTTTCTTCTACCAGGAACTTATATTTATAGCCTTTCTCAACACCTTCAAGCCTTTGTGGAAGTTGTAAATCCATTGCCAAGTGTCCAAGGTGGTCCTCCATGGGAGTATTCTTCTTCAAGCTCAAGCTCTCCAGTCTTTGCAAGGTTGGCCTTCTAGAATCTTCCATCGTAAGGTATATTCCTTCCTAGGCCACCCTATTTCCAGCCTTGAACCTTATCCACTCTGCATGCATAGTCGGGTCACACTTTTCTCATGTTCTATCTGATACACCAAATATGGCTAAGTCCCAAAACTTTTGCTCTACCTTACACGCGTACCACTTCTTATACTAAAAATCTCCTAGAACCTTATCTTGTGTGCTTTCCCCTTGTGTACCCTTTTTTAAGTGGGTCCTGCACACCCATGCGCTTCTCTGTACTTAGCCAATAAATTAAGGGACCAACATTGATGAAGTGAAGGTGAATTTTGAGAAGGCCAGGTTGCTGTAACTTTATAAATTGCCCTATTTTGGAAAGCTCGAGTTTTTATACCAGTGTTTGATGTCACGCATACATGAAGACCACTTCTTTTTTATAGGTCATAAACTGTGCATAACTCCTCAACTCATATCAAATTTCACTGGCTTGATTTGTAAAGGAGACTCCATAGATGACGACTTGGATGATAAGGAGGCTATCAAGGAAACTGTGGTGTCCTATGATTACATGAATGGTTCACGTTACTCTAATATCTCAAATATCCCTGACCCTGTTATGAGAATGGTTGTGTGCTTGGTTACCAAGTTGAATGATCAAGAAAGGTGGACACAAGTGAACAAGGCATGGCTAAACGTATGCCAAAAGATCTCTAAAGGAACCATTTACAACTTATCCACCTACATTGCAGATGAGATCATTAGTAGTGTGTAGGAAGGAGAGAAGGTATTATTCAACAACATTCTCCTCGCCATCATCTTCTTGGAGATTGGAGTTCTCGATGGGCTAGAGAAGTTCGTATGGGAGTATCCAAAAGAAAATCCCTCACCCATGAATTTTTTTGAGAAATATACTTGTGATACCATGACGGCCACTCATAAGGCGTGCCTGGAAAAATGGTATAAATGGATGCGTGATGCATTCAAGGTAGAGTGGAGGATACCTGAGTATTTTCCCACACTCGTAGTTAAAGAGGCTGATTTTTCTATATATCACCACTTTTGCATTGGAAGACTCACATTTACATATGGTATAAATAGTCCATAGTGCCAGCTACTATTTTCTTTCATCGTGTAATACTTCCAAGTGGGGGTCAACCATTTTAAGTAGGCTAAGAGACTAAGGTTTGACATTAGTTAGGTATAACATGACCCCCATGAGCTACGCAGAAAGCTTGTATACCCAAATAATCATGCATATGTTGATAAATATGTCTCCCACAAAGTCTAGATGATGAAAAAAGTAACATTTCCAATCATCAGAAGGGCTACAGCAAGGGTATATCTACACATAAGGCTAAAGTTTGAGAAGGGTGCCTACTTGAGGAATGATGTCTCCATTCCATAAGACCCACAGGAAGAAATAAGGTCGTGCCAAAGAAGAGGGAGAGAGAAGAAGTACATGAGAATAAGGCACCAAGTGTGCAAACAGCACAACCTATGGGTACACCGAAAACAAGTGTTAAGACAAGTACTTACACACAAAGAAATAAGTCCCCAGTCAAGGAGAAGACCCTAGAAGAAGAGGCACTAGGGAAAGAGTAGTCCCTCACAAGAGAAGATTCATCAAGGAAGGAGTCATTCCCTGAAGATAAAGAGAGGGAAGAGTCTCCTTTACTATAATCCCCAATTAGGAAGAAACTGAAGATGGCGGAGAAGGAAGACTTAGAGGAAGTGGAGGAATTAGAGGCCTATAGGGGTGAGAAGGATGAAGATGAGGATGAATAATTTCATGATCATACCATGTATGATATATATAATTCAAAAAAAGGAAGCGAAGGGAAGAATGGTGAGGAAGAATCAGATGCACAAGGAAAAGGGGTGAGCGAAGAAGCGAACAAAAGAGATCATAGGACCCCAAGTCTCACCAGGGAGTAGATAGAGGAGGCTATGGAGAGAAAAGTGTTAGGCATCATCAAAATGTTAGTGGAACAGGAAGTAGAGTGCAACGTACAGGAAGTGATGAGGGATATTGGGGAAGAAAGCATTTTAAAGGAGTATGGCAGCATGGGTGGAGATCCCAACCTAGCAGTGAGCTTTTCAAAGGTTGCATGAACTGAGGGAAGAGTGTGGTGGTAGCCCAAGGGTAGAGAATGGGTTACATCAATTATCCAAGCAAGGTACTACGTGTGTGCTTCTAGAGCACCATGTCAATAGAATAACTCTTGGCCATTCCCTCGTTTAACGTAGAAGGCATATACCCAAAAACCAATAAAATACCATCTTGTTCATTTGAATCCCATGTTAATGAACCTGAGTTTGACGTAAGCCAAGGGGTGCTAATGAAGGTGTCAGAGACAAAATTATTAAATCCCTTGGTGAATACTCAATGCTTGTTAGATGAGAAATTCTATAATACACTCAACAAAGTTTTGGTTGAGGTTGAGGTCAGACTCTTTGGGAGGAATGATAGGGTGAGATTCCTAAAGGTGAAGTTAGAGAAGGAGGAGTAGCTTCTCAAGAAAATCAAGGACCTGAAACAAGAAGAACTAATGATCGCGTAGTTAAGGCATGAACTAAAAGAGGATAAGGAAATTTTGTGTTGATTACACAAGAAAATTGAAATGATTACAGATGTTATTATTTTAAAGTATCCTGACCTAGAGCCACCAGAGAAAAAACATGAATCAACTCACACCCTCACTATGGAGAGGTGTCCACTTGTCTTAGAGTCCGTAGAAGAAGCATTGCCATACCAAGAGAGAGAAGATAAGCTAAAGGTCATAGGGATTGTGGCTTAGTATACCAAACTCCTTTCTGATGTGAAGACCATTGTGCAAGTTGCTGAAGCTACCTATGATAATTGTATTGATAGAGATAGAGTAGCAAGCATCTTGGTCGATAAACATGAGATGAAACTCAAGGAGTTCTAGGAGAAGAATAAGGGGGAAAAAGTGGAGTGGGATAAGATCCTAGCTAAGGTGGAGAATAAATCAAAGGCTATCGAGAACTCGTGGGGCTTGATCAAAAACTGATTGAAGGAGTTATATCCCCATATCACCCGTAGGATAGACACCCTCAAGGATTTCGGCAAACAACTAGAAGGAATTTTTGAAACGATGAGTAATAAGGGGGAAGGGATAAGTTTTCAGGAGGTAAGCACCCTAGTAAGTGACCTTTGTCAGCAAGCACAGAGTGAGATTAATGCCTACGAGAAGCTAGAGGTAGATATAGGAAAGGATTTCCCTCTCCTCCTTCAATAATGAACATTTTCTCATTTATTTCCCCATTCTTTCATTATTTCTCCCAATTATCCATTCCTTCGTTCTTTTTCCAACTATTCAAAACCCACCATTCTTTATTCATCGAAGAGAAGTGTTTTTGAGGATGGAGAACAAGTGTAGTGTGGGGTGATGTTGGGCCTCAGAATATTAGCTTAGTATAAGAAGGCACGTGGGCACGCAGGACCTATTTGAAGAAGGGCATGTGGGGTGAAGGCACGTAGGAAAATGTTTTAGAAGGGTTTAGCATGACCCAAGGTGCATGTGCAAGGAAAAGGAAGGGGTTTTAGAACTTAGCCATATTTAGCATCCTAGGATGCACATGAGAAAACCATGACCCGACCGAGCATGTGGATTGGAGAAGGTGCTAGCCTAGTATCTCGATGGTCAAGGAAGGAATATTCTATGCAATTGAAGGATCCAGAAAGATATCATTATAGAAAGTGGAGAGCTCAAATGAGAAGAAGCATGCTCCATTGAAGGACCACATGGACACTTGGCAACCAATCTACTACTTTAGGAAGGCATGGTGGTGTATGCAAAATTTATATATATATATATATATATATATGCTTAGGTTAAAGGAAGAGAAGGCTCTTTTGGAAGAGGGAATCAAGAGAGATATTAAGAAAGAAAGAAAAGAAGGAGAGGAGAGGTGAACCTCTACAGAAATAGCAATGGGTTCTAAGGATTCTTATTAGGAAGGCTATAGGAGAGATGACATATCTAGAGGGATGGGTCTATGAAAATATTTATAATATGACAAGCATAGTTTAGGATTCTAATGTATAATTATTATCTACATTAAGAAATTTGGTCTATGATGGCCTTGAGGAATGTAATGTGGTTACTGAGAGTAATATGAATATATGGCTTTCATTTAAAATATATGCATTGTTCACGGGTATAAACCCTAGTGCCTTTTCTTTATATTATCATATTTATTATCTGTTTTATATTTCCTTGTTATCTAAATGGATGCATTTATATAGTAACTCATCCTAAGACCCTCAGAATGAATGCATGGTTCTTTCCCTTCTTACATCTAAGATTCTATCAGTAGGGGATGTATTCTCACAAAACTCACATCAAGGAGGGGCTCGGTACCTAGGTGTGCCTCGAGTGAGTGCCCATCATCCATTGGGTGATAGGTCAGTGTGCATGGGATTAGACTGTTGTTCTAAGGGAATAAAAATGACTACATTATACTTAGCATATTTTACTACTTGCTTCTATATGCTTTGACATATTGTTTTTCACTCTAACATACTAACGTATGTTCCGTGTGTAGCACTTGTTTTTCAGGACTACATGTTTCCTTGATTACATGTTTTTTACTTGTTTTCATTATTTTCCATTGTTTATGGGATTTTCCCTTTGCTTTTGTGCACACTTGACTGTTGTTTGTGACCATGATGGCCTTACGTGACTTGCGACATCATGAGTGATGTCCCATGTTTGAAACCCACTTTATGCGGTCTCCTTATTTTCTTGTGTGTTTACACTACTTTTCTCAGTAGTTTTTACATTGTCTATGTATTTTAAATTTATTTGAATGCATGTGTTTTTACTAACACTTATATTGGTTAGCCATCCCCTTTTATGCATGCCTTTGTTTCTACCCAGCTCTTTCCTTTCCCCCTATAGGGCAGAGTTCTACAGATCAGAGTGTGGCTTTACCTCTTTTGGGGTTACATCCTCCTTTCAGGGTCATTGCATGCACCCCTAAAGAGGTGGGAATCATTGAGGGTTTCTACTAACACAAAGTATCTACATCGGTTCATACATAGTGAGTGAGTTTAGACCACTCTACAAGCTCCATACACAATGGCCTCAATAGGACATGGTGTCCTTCAGCAATTTTATGGAGAGATTACAAGCTCATTGGTTACAATGGGTGGCCTCTCTACACTTCTCCATCAAGTGGCATAGGATCACCCAAAAAACAAGCACGGTACAGAGATATCTTAAAAAAAAATTAGCAGAAGTAGTTAGAGTTGGAGGAAACAGAGCATTTCCTCCCTACACTTCTTTGGCTATGGTGGAATGAGATCGTCTGAAAAACTTGCGACACTACAGGATATCCTTTTACACCCTTTTTCTCGACATGGATCAGTTGCACATGTTCCATTTTTCTATTTACACTTTATATTCTAGCATATTTTACATTTATAGATTTTTACACAACATTTTTACATACATACATATTTGAATACTTGAGTGTTTTCTCCTTGTAGGTCCACTATATGAGAAACAAGTAGTCAAATTGGGGGCAATAAAAACAACAATAACAGTGATAATGATAATACACCATGAAGGTTCTTGCTATACTAATCATACAAGTACACCACACACATGCAATAGCTACATACGCATTCCACCCTAGGTTCACTCTCATCACTTTTATTCACATTTTTCATCTTTAGAATCCACACTTCACATCTTTCTTTTAGTCATTCCGCACTTGATTTTATTCAATCGACACATCTTCTTCTACACTCTACATGGTTATCAGATACTCATCTCTATCTACTTTATGTTATTAAGCTTTCCGCTCACCAACATAAAGTGGGGGAAAATGTAGACACAAATATTGCACATTAGACAATAATATCCTGGTCTTATACTACTATTTAGAAGGTTCTCAATTATACAAAGTACTAATTAATCCCACCTTTTGACCACCTTTTTCTTATCTTCTATTTCATTTCCCACGTCACTTTCAATGCTTATCATCCCATTTTCTAACTTCCCCAAGTTTTTATCCCTAAATTAGGGCACCACATGCTATACTAGGGCACCCCAAGGCACCTTAGTCCCACCCAGGGTGCCTCGATCTGTGAATAACCTCTTTCACTCTTTTTTGAGTCACTTCTAGTTATTGGTCATCCTTATCTTCTTCTTAGTTAGCATTGACAGGATTAATTACGAAATTAAACTTGAGATCCCTATAAATATAAAGCTTATAAGACCATAATGAGGGTCTGAGGCCATTGCATCCTATCACTACTATCACTCCATCTAGGGTTGTATCTATTGAATCACTTGCATCCACATAGTACCATAGCTCATTATTTCACAAAGTGTGAATGACATGAGAGAACCTAGGGCACAACATACATACACTCACCATAACTACATTAGGGTCTGTAATATAGTGCAATGTTTAGTTATAAGTCTATATGTTTGGTGGTTGAGGTCAATCTGACCCCTTATTCTTCTTCTTGTGTAGGGCGTAATACAGTTCATCTAATGAATCCAATGTGACATATAGAGAATATTCATAGACACTTAGTGACTATGCCAAATTAGGGTTTTAAACATTTACATTTTCTTAAGTGCCTAGTATGTAGACCAGGGTGCCCCAGTACACTCCCAGGATCCCATGTCACTTCAGATAGTCTAGATCTACCCTTCATGGGGCCCTTGAGTATTCATCTGCACTGCCGAGTCCCAGATCAAAAATTGTGATAATCTACGATAGTCTCCTGTTATCAAATGAGTCTATTCCTTACTCTTCTCTTACATATTAGGGTTTGATTCCACTTAGAATAATTTATTGACATTTATTTCATATTGCTTTATATCATTTAAAATCATTTTATTCCTCCTATTTACATTAACACTAGAACCCTAAATACCCCATTTATGGCCTTCTTTATTTTTTTTAATCTTGTCCCACTTTTTCTGGTGTTATTACCTTCCTTAGTTTATGTTTCATTTTTTTATGTTTTCCTTCTATCCCTAGTCTCGTGGCATCATTATCTTAAGATTTACTTTCAGCATTAGGATTAGTAGTAGTAGTAGAAATAGGTAGAGGAACCGACCTTCTCTAGAGGTTTGCCTCAAGTGCACAAGGTCCCACAACTTGGAAACATACCCATTGTTTCCTAAACGACTCAGTTCAACCTGATTTGAGATGGGTGTAATTTTGAGCTCTAATAGTTTTTTGCATGCGTGATGGGACAAGTTTTGAAAGCTTAAATTTCATCATTGCTAATTTCTAGTGTGTGGCTTAGTGATTTCCAACTTTTTAGAGGATCATTTTAACACATCTTGTGACTATCAACACTTCCAGATCTATTGTTTTTCAGCAATTTTGATTTCCTTTCATGAGAAGAGTGCATACAAGATAAAGTGCACTAGTTGAAGCATCTTTTGAGTACCTCTAGCTATCTACGAGGAGAATATATAGCAAAACACCTATACATGCATCCCAATCTCCAACATGCCATGCACAATCCACTCCTCCTCATAACAAAACTAGGCACCCTACCATGGCACTACAGTCACCTCCTTCTCTAATGAAATTTTCCAATTTTACTAGCGCAATTCCTCTTGTTTTAAATGCACAACATGATATGTCAGCAGTAGTGCTCAAGAGTATACCATACTTCACTAGTGAGAATCAAGTCACCCTTGTTGAGCACATCTAGGATATAGCAAATGTGTGCTCTATCTATTTGATCATGCATAATGATGTAGTAGTCAAGCTACTTGTAGCCTCATTCAAAGGCAAAGTGCTTCAATTATACAAAGGTTTGATACCCGTATCTATTGCTACTTAGGATGAGCTTGGAACACCTCTATGTAACTATTTTGAAGACAAGTCAAATCATCTATCACTATTAGAGATACTGACTACAACAAAGAGGGTGCCCAATAAACAAATGATTGATTTCAATATCAGGTTTCAGAAAACTTGGGATAGAATCCTTCAAGTGGTAAGGCCTACAACCAAGCATGTTTTCTTGTACTATATAAAGGCATTGAATAGTGACATTTAAGTCATGATTCAGTCCATGGGAGGTAGAACCTTACCTGCTACTTATAATATTGCAACAAGGGTAGAATATAGACTCATCCAGGCAGGAAATTTTACCCCTAGACCACCTATTCCCTTATTCCCATAAATGTCTCACATGCTCCAACCTTTTTTGTTCCTATTCTCGAGTAGAGCATGCAACCAGTATCATCCATGTCGTACTCTCCCGTGTAACAGAAATAAGATGAGGAATTTAAAACCTTGATTAGAAACATGTCCAATAAATTCATATCTTTATAGAGATAACAAGCACAAGCCTTCAGAAACATTTCTAATCAAGTTCATAGCCGAAACAATCAGCCTTGGCAGAATCAATATGCAAACCAAAGATATGGGTAGAACCAAAAAATGATAGATGGCATGGTAACATGCATCTTCCCTTGTAAGTGGTCCCTCCTACACAGCCTCTCCCAGTGCTCAACATAATTCAAGAACTTGTTCCAATTCAAAATAATATGGCTCATGAGTCATAATGGTGTTTTCCTTGCAATATGCCTCATAGTTAGTATCATTACACCAATGTTGTGCACGTGTAGGATTATATGATCTAGAATGCTTCCAACTATGAACCTTCCATAAGCACAAGTGAGCCTGAGAATCAAGAAAATACAAAATCTCCTCTTGAGTCTAACCTTATGTTCTTTGGTGTCAAAGACTTTTGTTTCATTAATCAAGCTACAGACAGTCCTGATAGACCATGCACCTAAGTTGCTATTAATAAGAGGTATAAGAAAAGGATGCAGGACTCAGGAATATAACCTTCAACTCTTATCATACATGATGATCTTCAAAAGCAGAGAGATACATTTAAGTAATCTAATAACAAAGGCATGTAAGTTCCTGTGCATGAGATTTCACTAAATTCTCCTTCTGAAGTAGCGAGTGCCCCTCTTTTTGTAGGTCAAGCATCTGCACTAACTAGGGATCCTACCCTTACACCTAAACAACCAAGGAAATACATTGTTATGCCCCAAATGCACAAATCAATGGGCCTTCCATTCAACATTGTGGATCAAATGAATAAGATAAATGTGAATGTCATAATGTGGGATGCCCTGTACATTCAATCTTAGTGCGACCTGTTACATGAAGCTCTTGCTCAGCTCCTACATGCTAATCTATCTATTTAAGAATCACATGCTACTGTCAATATTTTTCAAGAAGAGTAGAAGCAAGTAAGTAAGGCGCACAAAACCCCACCCTTCTATATTTCCTTGATCATAGGTAAACACCTCATGCACAATTGTATGATTGACTCAGGCACTAGTACTTCTATCATTCCTAAGAAAATTGTTGATGTCCTAGGCCTTAAGTACACCCCTTTGTCCAAAGGATTCCCGTAGCTTGATGTCTCAACTATAAGGACTTTAGGAGTCATCAAGGATCTTGAGTTAAACCTCCATGCATGTCAGAGTCTCACTATAACTCAAGATGTGTCAATCATTGACCTCCCCCCTTTATTTACCTTATGTTTTTCAAGAGATTTTACTACTAAAGTGGGTGGTTACTTTTCTTCTGATTGGTCTCTAAGAACAAGGTACGGTACCCGGTTTACCATACAATATGAGCCAATATTTTCCTCTCATGTTCAGTCATATGACCCATCCCCCCTCTAAGAAAATTACCTGATCCAAGAAGAGAAAGTTTCAGTTCCTAAAGAGAAAATTGTTCCTCCTTCTCTACCTAACTTAGTGCTAGATGAGTGGGTAGAAAGGCATCAAAAATTTGATCCATATGCTAAGTAGCTTGAAGATTTTGAAATTAGGCTTGGTAAATACTACATCCTTAAATAAGAACCTATGTCTCCACACATGCTAAAGAAAAATGAAGAAGATTCTGGTTTGTGGAAGTTGTAATTTGATGGATCCGAAAGTAGAAATGGCACAGGAGAAGGTGTTGTTCTCATTTCTCCCAAGGATGAGAAATTTTTCTTCATGCACAGGTTTCAATTCACATGCTCCAACAGTGTAGCAAAATATGAAGCATTAGTGCATGGTCTTCTTATTACTAAGATGAAAAGGATTAAGGCATTGCAGATCTTTGGGGACACATAATTGGTTATCCACAAGGTCACAAAGAAATACATGAAAACTAATAAGCTCCTCAAATATTATAGACACAAATTTTGGGACCTCTTTCATATATTTCATGCTCTAAATATGTGGGTGGTGTCAAGGAAGATGAACAAAGAAGTTGATCAGATGGTAGCACTTAGTTCACAATTTTCTCCTATGAAGGATTTTGTCAAGGGCAATGTGTAGCATGTTAATATGGTAACCATACCATCCATTCTAGAAAAAAACACCAGCTAGAAAGTGTTTAACAGTGATGCATAAATTGTCTAGTTCATTCAGAATGAATTTGAGTTCTCTTCGAGCATGCAAGATAACTTGCTTGACAGCTATGGTGACCAAGTCATCCAGCAAAACAAAAATAATTTTCTTAAAGGGATGGTCACTTTAGAGAGAATATTCATCCCTGATGATGATTTCAAGGGTGAAGAAGAGTATATGCATGTAGTGCAAGAAGACTGCTCCCTAGTAACTATTACGCATGGAAAATAACTTTTGCTAAGTAAATTTTGCACACATGATGAAAAGAAAGCCTTCATCTCTCTCTATCAAAAATATAGTGACATATTTTCATGCGAATATGACGACCTACAAGGATTTGATCCAAGTGTTTCTCAACACTCCATTGACCTTAGTCCTAGTATCAAGCCCATCATATAAAAATAGAGGCCATTCAATCCAAGGATAGAACCCCTCATGAGGAAAGAGTTATCTAATCTCATTGAGATGAATATTATCTTTGGTATCAATCACTCTACTTGGTTCATGAATCTTGTTCTAGTATGTAAGAAGAACATTAAAATCAGACTTTTTGTTGATTTCAGAGATTTGAACAAGGCATCCTTAAATAATCATTATCCTTTTCCCTCCATGGACCAGATTCTATAGACAGTGGTTAGCGAGTAGATATTTTATATGTTGGATGGGTATTCTAGTTTCAATCAAATCCTAGTCAAGGAAGAGGATCAATTCAAAACGGCATTCACAACCAAATGGGGAACATATGCATATCAAAAGATTCCTTTTGGTCTGTCAAACATAGGTGCAACCTTTTAGCATACCATGGATATTACCTTCAAAGGATATATCAATGAGTTCATCTTGGTTTACCTAGATGACATGACTATCTTTTCAAAGCAAATCACGGATCACATGGAACACCTAGAGAAATTCTTTGAGAGATGTAGAAAAATTGGGGTGTCTCTTAACCCTAAATAGTGTGATTTCATAATGGCACATGGCAAGATTTTCGGCCATGTGGTCTCAAAGGATGGCATCACAATTGATCTTGAGTGTGTTTCAACCATCATGACTCTTTCCCTATCATTGCATAAGAAATCCTTGTATTCATTCCTAGGAAAATCCAACTTTTTTAAGAGATTCATTCCTAACTTTTTGGGACTGGTGATGCCCATCACCCTCATGTTAAAGAAGGATGTGGTCTTCAAGAAGACAATAGAAGGAAAGGAAGCCTCAATAATATCAAGCAAGAAATTTATTTCATGCCAACATTCATCAACCCAAATTATTCCAAGGATTTCATCATCTATGCTTATCACACTGATGTGAGTGTTCTTATTTTCCTTTAAAAGGAAAATGAACAAGGATTGGATGAGCTAGTGGATTTCTTCAATAAAACACTGAAGGATTATGAATTGAAATATGGTCACATGGAGAAACAAGTCTACACCATCATGTGTGCACTTAAAAAATTCAAAATCATGCTCATCATAAAACATATCAAGGTGGTAGTTTCACACATTGGTGTCAAATAATTCATCATGGGAGCTGAAATTAGTGAGAAGAGAGTGCGATGAGTAACAAAAATCATGGATTATGATGTGAATATCAAAGCCATGAAGCTGGTTAGAGGTAGGGAATTTTGCAAATAACTTGTTGAGGATGCATGAAATGAACTTGAGTCTTCATTATTTGTGGATGAAGATCTCCCACGCATAGATCCTAAACAAAATAAAGCCCCTAACACATGCAGCTAGAGGAAGGAAATGATTTCATTCCTTTATAAGGGTTTATGTAACACCCTGAACTATTGTTACTTCCTCCTGAGCATTCAAGTGTTGATATATGATTTCTTCTGTATAAGGACATGTTCCTTTGGGTTGTGAAGTCATACTTGATATGGATTGTATCTCCTTTGCTCTTGAAGATCTTTGACTCAGCCTTGGATCAGTTGTATCGATCCAAGGAATGTTTTTAGCTTATTCAGGATGAACAAAATTTATGGACCTTACGAAAGTTACAAGGTCTGAGTGAGTTTGAATGAACAATTCCAGAGTTTAACTCAGGCTGATCATGAAAAATGAAATTTGGTTAGATATCATAACATCAGGAAGGCCTAGACCGTAAGCCAGGTAAGATGTTCTTGGGTATATAGTAAGCTTAATTAGCAATGCCAGATAGGATCCTATACAGGAATGTTTTACCCTGTTTGGCTCTAATATTGATTGGTATTACATGGGAGACCTAGACTGGATTCGTTAAGGTTAATAACCTTAACCTAAACTATAACCTATTGGTTAAATAATTGCTAATCTAACCTAGCCCTAAACTATAAGCTTAATGCTCCTAAGGTTAGCTACACCTAGCACTATGGAAGTAAGACTAATGTCTTACCTTATGATCTAACCTATGTTTCTAACCTATCTTAACTAAGGATATGAATGGAGGGGGACCTATGAAGGGGCGCGAGTCATGGGCGGTGGTTTCCATGGAATTTATGAGGGAGATAAGGATTGAAGGACTTGGGATGCTGTCAGATTTGGAGGAGGTTGCAAACGGCTATATGATCTGACGTGGCAGTATCACCAAATATGGGAATGGTTGTTTGTTTTCTTTTGGCAATCACCAACTTTGGCGGTCGGTGGCAATGGAGAATTGGTGGGAAGATGGGAGTTAGTGCAATTAATGAACTTTGGTTCCCGAGCGCGGATTTTTTAGGAAGGCATGCAAATGGAAAATTGTTTGGTTGTTTGGTTTTCCATGCATTCCATTTTTCTCTCTGCTTGAGCACTGGTTCTTTGAACCAGTCATCTACTCTGTGTTGCATGGAAAATTTGAGAATTTCTAGCTTCCTTCTCTGTCGGGGAAAGTTTATAAGGCATGAAGGTAACAATTTATTGTTGTTTAATCTATCGTGGAAGAAGAAGAGAAGGTGCAAGCACATTCAGAGGTCTTCTTCAGATTTTTAAGCGACACTATCAGGCATGATAGGCCCTAACTTTTAAAAATATTGCTTTCCTTCAAATGCTTTCATTAAAACAACTCTGTTCAAGTGATCTTTACACAGTTGGTTTGAAGCAATGTATTGGGTTCTTCTTTTCTTGTGGATTTAGAAATCCCTAGTTATGTGAAGACTCTGTTGAAATGTTTTGTTGTATTTATTTTATGGATTCATCTTCGGCTGAAGTCCTTGCTGTGTTAGCCTGTTGTTGAACTTTTGTTGCATCTTTGCTGGGTATACTTATAGATTTTGACTTCTGTTAAAATGCTTGTTGTGTTTACATTTGGTTCGACTCTGTTGAAATGTGTGCTGGGATTACATACGAACACGACTCTATTGGAGTCCCTGCTGTGTTTTCGTATTGGTTCGAATTTTGTTGAAGTCTTTGCTGAGTTTATGTTTTAGATACGACTTCTGTTGAAGTCCTTACTGTGTTTTCATTTTGGTTCGACTCTGTTGAAATGTTTGCAAGGATTATATTTGAACATGACTCTGTTGAAGTCCTAGCAGTGTTTTCTTATGAATTTGGCTTTTGTTGAAACCTTGATGTGTATACATGTTGATTCGACTTCTGTTGAAGTCCTTACTGTGTTTTCATTTTGGTTCGATTTCTGTAGAAGTCCTTATAGTGTTCTCATGTGAACTCGACTCCTGTTGAAGTCCTTGATGTGTTTGTATGTTGGCTCAACTTCTGTTGAAGTCCTTGCTGTGTATACATATTGATTCGACTCTGTCAAAATGTTGTTGTGATTGCATATGGTTTCAACTTCTGTTTATGATGCTACCCAATCTCTTGTTCGACTGGGGTAATGAGTTCCTGACTGTGCCATGTCAGATGATTGCATTGGATAATTTCATGTTTGAAGAATGACATGGATGGAATTGTTGTGTCTAATTTGGTTGGTTTATTGATTATTACTTGGTCGCAAGAGCTCTTGTATTGCTTAATAGCTACAGGTGATTTTATAAGTGAATTGTGAGGAAACTGTAGTTTCTTCTTTTGAGCTCGACTGATTTAGTCGCATGCGTATAATGTATGTTATATTTGAGCCTGCACCTCTATGAAAAGGGTCTGGATGGTTAATGAATATAGGTTCTGTATGAGATGAAATATTAGTGTAGTTATTGTTTTCTTTACGACCTTGCTTGGTTAATGGGAATACATCCTGACCGAGAGAAATCTTGCTTGATGAACTCTAATTTTTAATAACGTATGGGTAATCTTAGATCTGCATGGATGGAAATCAGGTTTGTATTTGGAAGGGATGGGTGTTGATTTTCTTGCCTTCTCTTCTTCCTTATTGAATTCAAGATTGAATGTATATGCGTTACTCTTGAGAAGTTGGTACAGTCCTGAACATGATTGGAATGGAAATCTGATTGCCTCTATTTCTTTCTCCTAAGATGTAAAGTATATGTTGTTATTTAACTGTAGGAATAAGAAAATATTCTCTCCTTGTCTAGAAACTATGAGTGCTTTCTTCTTTTGTACCTTTATGTGAACTCTACGGTACGGGCATAAGAAGAATAGACTGTTAAATTGTATGGAGAGACTGGTAAGTACTGACTCCTGACCGGGTCTCCTACTTTATTGACGGTTATAATATCTTGTTTGGGTTGTTTGGTTATCCACTTTTATAAAAATTGTATTGCAGTATAAGTTAGTATACTTTCCAATACCATTGAAATAATGTTATGAATATAAAGGAATCCCGCCAGTTGAGCTTGCTGGATGTTATAATCTACCTTTGTGGAATTGTTAAAAATATACCTGTTGCATACACGAACTAATAGGAATTCATTTTTGAATGGAATTATTTGTTGGATTATTGCTGTCCTTGGGATTCAGATGGATGGATGTTTTGGATTCATTTTATTCTTCTTAGTCTCTAATATATACGATGAATCATCTGAAAAATATTTAGGTTTAATTGGCAGCTATAATATGAGTCATGCGTTTAAGTCATGTTAGAATTGTAGAAAGATGATTAGCCTGATTCATGTTTAAGGATTTGAAGAAATGATTTCATTTAAACAGGTTGTTTAATGAGAGCAATTGGTAGAATGCAATTGTTTTAAGAATTAGTGCTTATCATGCTCAGTTCATAGAACTGACCTGTGCTAGCAATTTTTGTAGATGGACATTGTAAGTGATAAAGGCATGCAGATCTGATATGATGCTCAGATTGTTTAATCTGGTTTTATGATGAATTCCTATTTGATATCTCTAATTGTACTATAGTAAGAAAGTTGTTCTTTTGTTGTTGAGTATTGTATCCAATATGCTGAAGTGCATAAGTTGTAATTGTATGGCTTGGAAATAAATGAAAAGGGAAAAATTGTTACTTATGTGGCTGCATTTTTAATTGATGGATTGATCTTCTTAGGTTCGATTGATTTTAAGTGCATTTTTATTATTTTATACCATAGAGTTATTTGGATTCTCTAAGTAGGCCTTGTAAAGATTATATGACTGAATACTTCGTGAATGATTAGTAATTCTTTTATGTTATGAATAAGGCTAAAATTGGAAATTAGTCCACTGTTTACGAGAAGTTAAGGTTAAACTACATCTCAATAGGTAGCTGAAACAGGAAGAGTAATCTATTACTTCCTACCCATGATCTAAGTCAAGACAACGTAACTGATGATTTTAAATCACTATATCTTAATAACAATAAGTAAGATATATTTCAGTTTTGGGAACTGATATAAACTCATATGGGTATAGTTAGCATCCTTATGAGAGGACTTAGGGCTACTGCCTAATCTCGTTGATTAAGATTATTATGAATCAATGATCTCCTTGACGAGATCTCAAATCTTATTAAACTTCTCTCTGTGAAATGGATCTTAATTAAGTAAGGCAACTCAAAGGTGAGGAACCCAGGGGTTGGGAAAAGACTACCCAGATAGGAGAGTCTTAAAATTTAATTTCAACTCAACTTGGTAACTCCTTGTAGTTATGTAAAAATTTCCGAGGCGGTTTGTAGGATGTTGACACATGTCAACTATAGGGTTGTACCTTCGAGAAGATTAGCATCTTCACAAGGATACAATCATGCAGGTGTCCTTTGGTGACACCCTTTGCATTGATCGTTAAGATTTACACCTTAAACTCGAACAATTTTTTACTCTGGGACTGGTTAGGAACATGGTCATGTTATGAGGCTACCCTTGGAGACTCAGGGTACCTTGACACAAAGGGTTAAATAGGGTTGACCCAGTATGTCAGCTTACCCTAGTCCTCGAGAGCATCCTTATAACATTGTCATGTTATTAATCCATTCCTGAGTGAATGACTTGGGACAGGGGAGGCTGACAGAAGTCAGTATAAGACATTCTAATTAACATCGGAGTGGGGTGAAGGACGTATTCCAGATTGACGAGTATGCCGTCAAGGAATACGAGACATGAACAGTATGTTTCAAATCTTTGGCCAAAGTATCGCAAGCTACTGATTGCGTTGTCCTATGTCACCTAGTCTGAGGGACGTGATGCCGATGAATAGTGGTAACAACTATTCAGATAGGTTCCTTGGACAGAGCATTCTGAAATCCTAGATTAGGGAAGAGAACCGCAAGAGTGAAGTGTTAAAATAAAAATGTCAACTCTATGATACTCATGAATAGATCGGTAGATCATTGAGTCATGGAATGAATAGATCGGTGGTACACTGAGTCATTACAGCTGCATATGGTTATCTGTTATAAGAATGATTGTTATGATCTGTGAGTTCTAAATTATGTATTTAGAACTAGAAAGCACTTATCAAAAAAAAAAAAATCTTGTTCTAATATGTTAAAATGGGAATGTTACATCTTGGTATCAGAGCTGAAGGTTGCAGCTCTTGGACCTATTGTGTCCATAATCTGATAAAAACCTGAATTTTCTTGTAATAGAAAATGGTTAGAACAAGAGGGAACGTTGTGAATAATGCTCCACCAGGGGAAGGGGCAGCAACAACCCAAAAACTTGATGAGATCCTTGCTGCTCTATTGGACACAAGAGATCGTTTGGTTATACTTGAACAGCAAGTAATGGGAAATGAGGAGGATGAAGAAGCTGGTAACGACAATCAGCTACCTCCTGAGGACAACCCCAATATGGGTGTTGGTAATAACACTAGAAATGTACCTGTCTAACCAGAAAACAAAAAGGTCAGGTTGGCAGCGGAACTCTCTAATGATATAAAAAGGATAAGTCCACCTAAATATGATGGCACCACATTAGGAGATGGAGCTGAAAACTAGCTCAGCGAAATGGAAAATTACTTTACAATAAGAAACTTCTCTGAGGAAACCAAAACTATTTGGGGAGCCTATCAGCTTTCCCATGAAGCATCTTCATGGTGGGACAGCCGTAAAGCTGAGCTAAATATTGATGAGACCAATATCACTTGGGATCAATTTAAGGGCTATTTTAGGCAACGTTGGCTGCCACAACTTTTCTATGATTAGAAAATGATAGAATTCCAGAACTTAGCTCAAGGGAAGCTAACGGTAACTGAATATTGGGAGCGGTTTATGAAACTCCTCAAGTACGTACCGCAATATCAAACTGACGAGAAGTTTAGAATATGAAAATTTATCATGGGACTAAATCCCGTGATAGGAGGAGAGGTCGATGTTCACAGCCCAACCACTATGGAAGGGGTTGTTGAAAAGGCCATAAGGTAAGAACAGAAGTTAAAGGCTATTTCTACTCATAAAGAGGAAGTGCGGAAGAAGATTGCAAACCCTTCTTCAACTTCACTTGCACCCAAGAAGGGGCCATGGAAAAAGTTTGGAAACAGAAGTAAGTTTCCAGTGGATAATAGTAAGAAAACGATAGCAAATAAGCCTACTGGAAATGTAAGGGATAGTTTTGCCAAAAATTATAACAATGGGCAGAAGCCCTATGGAGGACAACGTGATAATTTTAAGGCTGGAAGTAATTTTGAGCCTAAAAAGGGACCTGTAGAAGGCTGCTACAATTGTGGCAAAGACCACTACGCAAATCAGTGCCCTTTGAAGAAGGATGATCGTAATCAACAGCATAAGATACATGCTGCAGTAGCAAACAAGCAAGCTGAAAAGTAAGTGACACCTATAGAAGTTCTGGGTAAGTTATTTGGCATACCTGTCACTATTATTTTTTATACAGGAGCTACTGAATGTTTTATTTCTAGTAAACTTGCTTCCAAACTTAAAAGAAAAGCTGGAAAAATGGATAAATCTTAGACTGTACAATATGGTAATAACTCTGTTCATACAGTGAGTATGTTTCTTTTTGGGGAAGTCCTTGACTTACCTAAATTTTCCACAGAAGTTGACCTCTATGTTACACCTTTGGGATCCTATGACATTGTCATCGATGTCAATTGGTTAGCTAACCATAAAGCAAAAGTAGACTACTTTGAAAAGAATATAAGATGTTTAGATGATCGGCTGAAAGCAGCAGAGATTCAAGGTGTGAAACAGGAAATTTCCGTTAGAAAACTGTCAGCTATGTAACTTAAAAAGGCTAAAAACAAAGGATGTACCTTATATGCAGTAAAGATATCTGAATTTTCAGAAGAAGATGGTGATTCCATGAAACGATTCCCACTGTTGCAAAGTTTCAAGGATGTATTTCTGGAGGAATTACCAGGTTTACCACCCAAGAGGGAATTTGATTTCACCATTGAAATCAAACCAGGGATGGAACCTATTTGTAAGGCACCTTATCGAATGACTACTATAGAGTTAGTTGAGCTTAAGGCACAATTACAAGAACTTTTGTCTAAGGGCTTGATTAGACCAAGTGTTTCACCTTGGGGAGCGCTAGTAATATTTGTAAAAAAGAAAGACGGAACACTTAGACTATGTATTGATTATCGGATGTTGAACAAAGCAACAATTAAGAACAGATACCCACTTCCAAGGATTGACGATCTATTTGATCAGATGCGTGGAGCAGCAGTTTATTCCAAGATAGATCTTCGATCTGGTTATCATCAATTAAGGATTAGAGAAGGAGATATTCATAAAACAGCTTTCTAAACCAGGTACAGACATTATGAGTTCACGGTTTTACCCTTTGGATTAACTAATGCACTCGCAGCTTTTATGAACTTAATGAATAATATCTTTCAAGAATATTTGGACAAATTTGTGCTTGTATTCTTGGATGATATTCTCATATATTCCAAAAGTGTCAAAGAGCACAATGAGCATTTGAAGATAGTTTTGGAAATATTGAGAAAAAGAAAGTTGTACGGTAAGTTATCCAAATGTTCTTTCTTTGATACTGAAGTTCACTATTTGGGTCATGTTATTAGTAAAGAGGGAATTACAGTAGATCCTTCAAAAATAGTGGCAATAACCAAGTGGCCTGCACCAAAGAATGTACATGAAGTAAGAAGCTTCATGGGCCTTGCTGGTTATTACAGAAAATTTGTTAAGGATTTATCTAAAGTGGCTGCACCGATAACTTCATTGCAGAAGAAGGATAAGAAATTTATTTGAAATAGTTCCATAACCCTGATTTTGAGCAAAAGAGTATTAGTGCACTCAAAGATATCAAGCAAGGCATTACTAAGAGTGTACGTGAGTATGATGCTCATTTTAAGACACTTCTATCTAAGTTATCTTATGATATTCACGCTAGCTAGCATGGACAATTATTCATTCAAGGATTGATTACACCTTTTAGGAGGGCGTTGTCATATAATACATACACTGATCTGTGTGAATCACTCGAAGCATCTTTGCATGTTGAGGCAATTGGGAGCATTGACACTAGTGTTAGTCCATTCCTAGAGGCACAGATTATAGCTATGGAAAAATAGTTAGAGAAGCTATCAATAAATTTAGCCCATGAAACATGCTCAGGAATTTGGTGTAGAGATTATGAAGTGGAAGGTCACACCAAGGATAGTTACCCTCGTAGATCTATACGCTCATTATAGTTGGATTATGAGATTTGCCATTTGAATCATGATGCTATTCATTTTCCTTTGTTACAGCATGTGATAAGGAAGAATGTATCTTGCTTTTGCAATATTTGTAGGTCCATAACCCATGATACCAAAGATTATCAGTTGATTCGTTAGATCCAAGATTCTATAGATATCAGGGAACAATAGACAAGTATAATAGATACTTCTAAGGGTAAGAATGAGCACTAGAATCAGGATGATAATCAAACATGCTATGACAGAAATGAAGGGTGTTTTGAAGGAGGTCGTGGAAGGGGGCATGGATATCATTATGGATATGGAGGACGAGGTCATGGTGGAGAAAGAGGTGAGTTCCCTCATGGAACATGTTATACATACGGATCTCTTGATAACTATAGGTGCGAATGTCCTCAGAATATTACATGTTATTTCTTTGGAAAGAACCATAGCTATGAAGGGTGTCCAGACTTATATGCTTAGAATCCAACGCACGGTGGAATATCAGTGGATGCCCAAGATAGCAGAAGGAACTGAGGCATTGATAGTGAATATTACTATACACGTTGAAGCAGTGTGCATAAGAGAGGCATTGCACCAGAATCCTGTGATCACCAAGGAGGAGGTTTTGCATGCAAGGTACCCAGATCATGGTCATCAGAAAGAATTTTACTAGGATACCATGGAAGTGCTAAGGAATCTTCAGGGTGAAATACAGTACCTAAAGGAGAAAAAGAAAGCATCAGAGATAGTCCCAACTGATGTCAATGATCTGCAAGAGGTGTGCAAGATGTTGCACCAGGAGAACATTATTCCACTATTAGGAAGTTGGTTATAAGGAAACACTCCTCGCATAATTCTTGAGACCGAACAGCATATTCTACATGCAAATCTTCCCCCTGATAGCCTTGACTATGACAAAGAAATTACTCTAAATGTTGTTGTAGATGGGTGGTTGTTGAGAAACATATTGATTGATACAGGTGTGGAAATAAATGTGCTTACATTAGATGCATGGGTACAAATGGGGAGGCCTCCATTACAGCCATCATCTAATGTGTTATTTATAGCAAACCTAACTAAGGCCACTCCTAAAGGAGATTTGAAAGATGCATCTATAAATATATAAGGGGCCAAGTTCACTGGAAATTTTGAGGTATTAGCACTTACAGAAGCAGAAAAATTTCCAACCTTGCTTGGACGCCCTTGGTGTTATGTGAATAATTCTTACTTGAGGTTCAATAAGGGGTATATTAGCTTTGAAAACAAGGAGGAAAGGGTTATGATACCTTTGATAGATGGTAAGTCTACACCATATGTTGAGCCTCTAAGTGAGGAGGACATAAACAAATTTTATGTACATGTTATTCAGGACCCAGAGGTCAATGAGCCATTAAAAGAAGGCATCCTATAGTGGGAGGATTCTCATTCTACTAGTGATACTATGAGTATTACTTGCAACAATTGGGCTCATGGTACATATTAATTAGTAGGGGGTGAGGTAAAAAGTGTGGTTGAACGCAGGAATGGATTTCATTTCAGTTCGAAAGATAGGTAGCATAGTACTTTAGTATATAAGGGCAAAGGATCTTCCTACATTTTTGAAGACCATGGAAACATAGTGGATAGATCAAGTTAAGAGAAGAGCTATGTTAGTATCTACCTTACGTGGGATAGTAGCGTGCTGGTGGGTAGTCCACAAAGATAATCTTATAAACTGGGAAGATATTATAGTCACTTTGTCTACTAGGTTCATAAGGAACAATGAACCTACGTAAATCTTCACTTATCATGGTGATCAACCTGTTTAGCATCACATGTAGCAATGTGAGAGACTCTAGACAGCAGGACAAGAAGCATTACCACCTTCACTCTGGGTGCATTGTATGTATTCTACACTATAAGGATGCACACGCACTTGGTATGTATATACAGAACTACATTGAGAGACTGGAAACTGGCAAAATTTGACTGCAGGAATGATCCATACTTTTGACTACTTCGCGACTAAAACTCCTATCGAAGAGGCATTAAAAAATTTCAAGTGCTTAAGTATGGGAGATAGTGCAAAAGAAGAAGAGCATATCATGGAATTATTCGGTGAGGGAGAGTTCGGAACATGTTTTGAAAAGGAAGAAGAACTAGACTCCATGCTACTTGAATGCACTTACCTTGAGAAAGAGAAAGGAAAGATGGTTTACATCATAGATGATGAGGAAGTTGAGAACCTGGATATTAAACATTCACAAGGGGTATGTGAGGTCTTAGATAATGTAGAAAAAGATACATACACCTATCACGAACCCATGAAAACAAAGAAGGTGAATATAGGTTTGGAGGCTGAGCCTAAGGAGGCCATAATTGGAGACTACTGGTCAGACTCGGAGGTAGCAAAGATCATTGAGTTACTCAGGGATTATCATGACTTATTCCCTTGAGGGTATCATGAACTTAAAGGTGTGCATAAATCACTTGGAGAAATGAAGATGAAACTTAAAGAGGGTGCACGGCCAGTCAAAAAGAGACCTTACAGAATGAATCCTATTTTATGTAAAAAGGTAAAGGAAGAGATTGATAAAATGTTGAAATCTGGAATTATCAAGCCCCTTGATGAGTCGGAATGGGTTAGCCCAATGGTGATCAGTATCAAGAAGGACAGATGAAATAGAATATGTGTGGACTACAAGGAGATGAATGTTGTGTGCTTCACATATCCATTCCCTATGCCATTCAGTGATGAAATACTAGGAGTTACAAGGCGCAAAATATATTCCTTCACATATGGGTTTTCTTGGTATCATCATGTTAGGATTTCTCAAGAGGATCAAGAAAAGACAATATTCACTACTAAATGGGGCAGTTTTTCCTATACTATGATGTCTTTTGGATTGAAAAACACACCTGCTCTATTCTTGCACATAGTTGTTCAGGCATTCAAAGATTTTATTCACAACTTCTTATAGGTCTACCTAGATGATTGGACAGTATATGGGCTTGTGAAAGATCATTGTGACAATCTGTGCTTAATGTTTGAATGATGCAAATAGTTGAGTATCTCTTTGAACATCAAGAAGTGCATATTTGCTACACCATTTGGAATATTGTTAGGACATATAATCTATAAGGAAGGTTTGTTGGTTGATCCAGCGAAGGTTGCAGTCATTTTAGGCCTGGAAGTGCCTACCAGTCAAAGTGAGGTGCATGGATTTTTAGGTCATATAGGATATTATAGAAAATTCATCAAAGGGTATGCCAAAATTGTTACACCCTTGGAAGAATTACTGAAGGGAAAAGGTACATTTTATTGGGGAGAACTACAGCAGCGTGTGTTTGAGATATTAAAAGAGAAACTTACTACCATGCCCATTATGTGCTTTCCTTCATGGGATAAACCATTTCATGTGCATGTGGATGCTTCTGGCATGGCCATTGGCATTGTGTTAGCTCAACCTAGTGAAGGTATTGTAGATCATCCAATCTTTTTTTCTACTAGGAAGCTGACTCATGCTAAAGGAATTAAACAACTATAGAATGCAAAGCTTTTTCCATGATCTATGCATTGCACAAGATTCGAAAGCACTTGTTAGCAACACCATTTGTGTTTTATATATATCACATGGCATTGAAGTACTTGGTAAACAAGCCCATCTTACAGGGGTGCATATGCAGATGGGTGCTTTTATTTCAAGAGTTTGACTTCACAATTGTGGTGAAGCCAGGGAAAAGAAATTCTAGACCAGACCATTTATCTAGAATCAACTCAGGAGAGGAAGCACATACAATTGAAGAAACCATGTCAAATGCACAGTTATATAGGTTAAAATGCACACCCATGGAATTAGAAGACATTGTTGTCTTTCTACAAATAGGTATGGCACCAGAAGGAATGAAAGCATTAGAAAAGAAGTAGCTTGCTATACGTGTGACACCATTTATGTTAATCAGTGGTGACCTCTATAAGTTAGGCAGAGATGAAGTATTACGCCATTGTGTATTAGAGCATGAGCGTAAGGATATTATGGAAGAAGCTCATGGTGGTATTGCAGGAGGCCATTATGTAGGTGATGACTAACCAGAAGATCCTACTTGCTGGATTATGGTGGGAGACATTGTATAAGGACTGTAAAGAATATTGTAAGGCATGTGATCATTTTCAGCACCTAGGAAAACTAGGGCAAAGAGATGAGATGCCTTTGAGACCAATTCCTAGTGCCAAACCATTTGAGAAATGGGCCATTGACTTTGTAGGACCTATTTCACCAGCCACACATAGGACTGGATCATGCTATATCATTACTTGCACAGATTATCTCACATGGTGGGTAGAAGTAGCACCTACGAAGGACTGTACAGTAGCTACAACAGCTAGGTTTCTATGGGAGAATGTTCTTACAAGATATGGATGTCCCTTAAGCTTGACAAGTGATAGGGGTACACACTTTTTGAATGAGACAATTAGGATCCTATTAGATGAGTTTATGGTTGCACACCATAAAACTACACCTTACCATCCTTAGGAAAATGGAACTGCTGAGGCTTTCAACAAGATTTTGAGCCAGACTTTGACAAAAATCTGTGATGTTGGAAGAAAGGATTGGGATGAAAAAGTGTCAGCTGTTCTTTGGGCATATAGAACAACTTACAAGAGATTGAACAAAGCCACGCCATTTTAGTTGGTGTTTGGCATGGAATCCATTCTCCCTATAGAATTTATGTTACCTTCTTTGTGCATTGCACGCACTAGAGGTCTAGCTGATGAATAGTCTTTAGAAGACCATATCGAGAAGATGATTCAACTGGATGAGTGTCGAGCCATAGCACGATGGAGTCAGAAGTAGGAAAAGGCCAGGAAGAAGGCATGGCATGACAGAAACATAAGGGATAAGAAGTTTGAGATTGGAAAAATGGTACTTCTTTATGACTCAAAGTTCTTGCGCCATCCAGGAGCAAGCTTAAAGTACATTGGTTGGGGTCGTATGTCATCACTTCTATACTTGAATCAGGTGCTTTCCAGTTAGAAGCACTTGATGGAACATGGCTACCCGGTTACTTTAATGGGAGTAGGTTGAAGCCCTACTATAAATAAGTCTTCTTGGTGTTTGTAATAAGGTAGTATTTCCATTTAGATTAGGTTTTCAATTTTGTATTTCCTTAATGTATTTCCTTCATTTTCGTTATGCTTTGTCAATTTAGTTGTTGTCTTTGTGTAATAAGTGTGCTTGCGTGCATGAAGCTAATTACTATATGAAGAATGTCTATGCATAGAGGACTACACATACCTTTCATGTGGGGTGGTTGTAGTTATCCAAGTAAAAGACTATGGGAATTGAAAGGTGAAAGGAATAAGCTGCTACGGGTGTTCTTTAAGTCAAAAGAAGATTGCTTCTCAAAAGTGACCAAGGATGGAGATGAATGAAAGGATAGTATAACACAAGGTAAGCGGAGGCCATGATAGCTACTAGGAGAAGGTACAGTGACAAGGGGTACTCAAGGCAAAGGTGCACTGAAGAGAAGTCTATAACTAGAGGGTAGGAAGGTGCACTAAAAGGTTATAACTGGGATGCAAAGATGTACCACGTGAGATGAATGAATTTGGTCAATGAATGAGGGGATATTTTTAAGGTGAAGGAGCAATAAATGCATCAAAATTTGAAAAAAAAAATATATAAGGATGGGATGCAGATTCATTTTTACCATTGCGACTAAGAGAATTTGAGGAAAGAGCTAATTGTGAAGAGCCGAGTGATTGGGTTAAGGTGCGAAGGGTGTGAAACCAAGCGTGATAAATAGATCTATGTGAAAAAGAAGCTTGCATCCCTAGTGGTGAAGGGTTTGAGTGAAGTAGGGAGACAGAAAAGAGTTAGGTTACAAAGTTTCCACCTAGGGCACAATTGAATCGAGCTAGGGTTTGATTTGCAAAGTTGCAGAGTTAAAAAGGAGACATTTGCAAGGTAAAAATGGCACCTAAGAAGGCATCTACAACAGTAGTAAAAGGAAAGAAGAAGGTGGTCATTGAGGAGGAAGAGATGGCACCCAAAATCCATTTTTCAAGAAATGCAATATCCAAAAGGAGTCATCATTGGCCAGGAATGGGATTCACCCATCAGAAAGAGCAAAGTAAGTGAATACAATCACAGGACTACATGGAGAACAAGAAGGAGCTTGATTCCTTGCTCACTGCTAGGATGAACAAGTGCATAGCGGATGACATGCCAATTTATGACAATGTAGGTGAGAAGATTATGAAAGAGAATTGGGGTCTACCAATTATATGAGCTTCCATATTTTGGGAAGTATGAGCCCTTGTATCAATGGCTCATGAGAAGGGTGCACAAGGACTTCTTCTACTTTGTAGGACATAGAGTTAGAATCTCATCTGCACTTATCTCATTAGTTACAGGTTTGAAGGCCACAAGAGAGGACATAAAAAGTGATCTTGCAGATAAAGCCACAATTTTAAAGACCAAACAGGAGTTGGGGTACCTGAAGGGTCCGTGCAGAATGGATATAGACAAATTGAAGAATTGTCTAGTTGTGCAAGCTGCAGCACACCTTGTTACAAAGTTGAATGATCAGGAGTGGTGGTCACAGGTAAATACTATGTGGTTACATGTTGCACGTAAGATGTCAGAAGGGGAAATCTACAACATTGTAGGCTATATTGCAGAGAAAATAGTCAAAGAAGCACACACAGGAGGGAAGATCAGCTTTGGGGCTGTTCTACTATCACTGGTATTCATGGAGATTGGAGTACCAGATGGACCGAAGGAAAAGGTATGGGAATACCCCATGGAGAACAAGTCACCAGCTGAAAGGTTCAACAAGTATCTATGTAAAGGGGCCATGACAGACGACATAAAGCAAAGGGTGGAGAAATGGTATGATAGGCTCCGCATGGCATTTGGAGAAGAGTGGCACATCCCAAAGGACCTACCAGCAGTGGTAGGGAAACAAGTCCAGTTTGTTGTATATCAGCATTTCTACATCATGCGCTTCCCAATGAAAGATGGAGTCTAGAGCCCTTGGTGTAAATTGCCTTACGCATTCACTGCAAGGTATTTCCAAGCATTTGTTCATAAATTTACAGACATGTGCACCGACTGGTATTCAATGCAGATAAGGTAGACTGTGACTACCACACGTTGAGAAAGAAGTATGTGTATCCTGGAAGAAGTGCTTATACAGAGAGGATCATTTCAGAGGTGTTGAATATTAAGCCAATAAGTCTAGTTGTAGCAGATGTGGGGGCAGCATTGGTGTATCTCCAGTTGAAGCCAAAGATGGAGAATAACAAGTATGTGGAAGGTGAGTTTGCACTTCCAGCACCACCAAAGGGAAAGCATACAATGGAGAACATCCCAGTGCCTAAGCCCACAGAGCCAATTGAAGTGGAGGATGAGGAGGAGGAGCGTGAAGATAGTGGTGGTTTGGAGCATAGAGGTAGGAGACATCCTACAAATAAGGGTGAAGCTGAGCATGTCATTACACCACCTCAGCCACAAGAGGGGGATGATGAGGACTTGAATGCAGTCCAAGGGGAGCATAGATTTAAGAAGGTGTTTTAGAGAACCAGGACCCAAGGTGCTACTCCAACCACGGTGCACAGATCACCCAAACTCTCTCCACAAAAGAGGCAACCATGTAAAGAAGGAGGAAACTGAAGTTAAACAAGGAGGCAGAAGAGTCAGAAGAAAGCACGCCTAATTCTCCTACACTTCCAGAGAACATAGAAGAACAAGGTGAGGGATCAAAGGGAAGAGAAGAGATAGCTACAGAGAATGTTCAGGACATGGAGACACAAGTCCCAAATTTGGAAGCTAAAGTTCCTAAGTAGTAACGGTCTAGAAGAACAAGTGGAGAGCACATTCCACCAGCCATGGGGTATGCAGAGGACAGTAGGTAAAATTATCTACGCCCACTTCTAGAGCACGATAGCACATAAGAATTTATTTGGCTGGGAGCTAATGGATGAGGATATGGTGAATGTGCACACTCAAAAACAAACTATCATGGTCAATGCACACCCACATGGATGAGCCTAAATTTGATGTGTGTGAAGATTCATGCATTTTGAGATGACTGAAGAAGGCACCCCAAGCTAGACACATGACAGTAAATCCTACTGTCATGTCAGATGAGTAGGTCAGCAATGCATTGGTGAAGGTTTCTACTGAGGTGGCTCAAAGAAATATGGACAAAGCTGCAATGATCAAAGTGTTGCACAAGGAGCTGAAGACAAAGGATGTAGAGATAGTACACATAATGTAGGAGAGGGACTTTACGCAGAAGAAAAATGAAGTATTTATCAGCATCACAGAGGAGATTGGGGACAATGTCATCAGAGCAAGGCCACACTTGGAGGCCAAGGTACCACAGACATTTCCTTCAGTGATACATTATGTAGGAAATTTGGTGGACTTGGTACTTGAAGATGAACCTATGTGCATGCCAGTGCCAAGAATCTCAGAGCAAGATGTCGAATGGGAGAAAGCCTCGGTGATGTGAAATATTACATCTTATGAAGGGTTGTTGCAAGCATTACAGGAAGTATTGAAGAAAGCAGACCAGGCTTTAAACATATGCACAGCTCCAGAGGTGCTTATCAACATAAAGACCCTAGAAGAGAACAATGAGGTCTAGAAAGTGATGAAGGATGAGACATTGGGCTGTGCAGAAAGATTTTCAATGGTTAAACAAAAGTGCAAGGCCCTAACAGAAGCACAAGAGCCACACAAGACTCGACTAGAAGAGCTTAGGAAGCTAATTACACAGAAGATGGATCTTTTAGAAGGAAAAATGACATCAATGTCTAGTGTTGTGTTAGTTCTGTAGAATGAAAAAGGAGAGATTACAAGGGATGAGTTGGAATCCATTTCTATGGACATCCCAGGAAAAGTGGAACAAGCACTCACTGAATGGCAGGTTTTGGAGGCCAAAATAAAGGAGTATCCAGAATTGATACTGCAAAGTGATACAGAGGAGGCTATCTAATAAAAATTCTTTATTTGTCTACATTCTTTCATTCTTATTCTTTCCATTATTCTATTCTTTACTTCAATTTTTGAGATACCCATTGTCAAAATGACAATGAGATTAGTGTGGGGTAATGTTGATCAGAGAATACTTGTTAGAGAACACACAAGGAGTCTGTGCGGGAGAGAAGGCCAGGATCAAGGGCACGGAAGGATAGGAAGGACCCATGCACAAAAGGCAAGTTCAGCTTTCAGGACTTAGCTGATTTTGAGCATGGAGACCTATTTTTAGAAGATGGCATGTAGAACACACCAATGATGTAGAGACATGCGCACCATGCATTGTCTATCTTTGGAGGAGTGGATCGAAGCATTTTTGCATGGAGATGAGCTAAGAATAGAATTGACACTTCAGTTAACTTTAAGATGTCTATAGATAGCACACTTGCATGTGTGGCTATGCCTAAAAATGGTGTGTCTATCAATAGCATGCGGCCTATTTCTGGAATAGATAAGTGGTGAAGGGAAAGTCCCCACCCTATATATATGATGTTAGGTACATAGTAAGGTATAGAGTAAGTGTAATAGAGAATATACAGAGTATGTCTATGTATGTGTGATGGATGTATGGAGGTAAAGAGATATATGCATATGGCTGAATTACTATATCAATTCCATACACGCATTGGTATAGATTGACAATATTGTAAGTAGCTTCTATATTTATTAATAAATGGAAGATATTGATTGAATCTAAGTGTCATTCTGTGTGTAGTTGCATAGTGCATGTTATTAATTCAATCATGATTACTATTTAAACTTGTTCCTTCATAGATCTGAGGTTAGCATGCATTATAGAATGATGGATTAGTTATGAATCTATATGTTTCTTCCTTCATCATGCTAACATCCTACTACAACAACCCTAAAGAGGGACCTGGTACCTTTGCGCGCTTCGGGTGAGTGCTCAGTCAAGGCTAAGTGATGTGCCAGCATGACTAGGGTGTTATCTAGTAAATTCTGGGCTACATCAAAACCTCCTCCAATTATTACCCTCGAGGTAATGGCTTAACAAAATCAACAAATAAGAACCTGATCAAGATTATGAAGTGAAAAATGAACATCAACCAAAGATAATAGAATATAAAGATCTCGCACGCCCTCTAGGAAGATAGAATCACAATGAAAAAGGCAATAAGAAATTCACCTTATAACCTTGTTTATGGCAAGGAGGATACACTTACTTTGGTACTTGAGTTGAATTTGTTATCACTTTTCCAGTAGCTATAATTCGAAGGTGCGTACCAGAGAGAAATCAGGATGACATAGCTAGTTAAGCTTGAAGAGTCAAGGAATTATAACATGATAAAGCTAGAACAACATCAACGAGTAACAAAGAATTGGTTTTACAGAAAGGCAAGGACTTAAGATTTCAAATTTGGGGGCTCGGTATTAAAATGGGATGTAGACAGAGCCAAACTAGGGTGTCATTCAAAGTTTGATGCACTTTAGAGTGGCCCATATATTATCAGTTCTTATAAGGAAAATAACTCTTTCAATTTATCTCATCTTGATGGAAGTGCACTACTGATCCTAGTCAATGAGATCTATCTCAACCCCTTCCATTAAGCTTGTTGCATCATTGTGTATATATTAGATTAGTTCTAATTACTTCAAGTGTGTTGTGCGCACCTTATCTTGTTTGTACATAGTTATTTCTTTCTACGTGCTTCTTGTGCACACTCTTTTGTTTCTTCCAGGTTATCATTCATCTTCCAATAGTTTTCAAAAGTCTTACAAGATTTAGAACAGAGTTTAGAACATGCTTCAAGTGACTCATGGGTAGTTCTTCAAATTTGTAGATCAAAGGTTCATATACACACTGACTCCATGCCCAATGGCTACTCTAGGTTATTGATCTCCTTCATCTAGCAAGAAGATGGCCCCAAAATTCACCAAAATGTTATCCAAAATAGCTTTCCTAGTTATTTAGACAACTTGCATTCCCATTTTGGCTTTGAGGTTCTACATTACAGGTTGTGTGCACTTCAATTTTTCTCTTGGCATGTTTCCTTAGTTCTTGTTCCTCGCACGCCCTTCAATGCTCTCCATTTCTTCGCACCTTCCATATTCCCTTATTTTCCTTTATTAGTATCATATTTCCTTACGCCCACTCTTAGCACATTTTCATTCCTCCTAGTAGTGCTTGACATCCTCACGCACACCCTTCCTTGTTGCCATACATTATATTTTAATGATTGTGCCTCTTCCATACATTCCCCCCGCATGTATTCCTTTTCTTTCTCCCACACGCATCACTTTTGCACACCTCCTACTTTCTTCTTCCCCACTTCTTTCCTCTACATGCACTGCCGCGCCTTCTTCTATGTCAATTCCTATGCCACATGGACTATCAGACATTAAGAGCACTACACGTAACTAATCAAATCACACTAACTGGGTGTTGAATCCTAGTGAAAAAATTAATGTAGTTATTCTTGCTTCATCCATTCTCAAATTACCACATGTCATTGCATGTCAGAGCGACCTGCAGACTTAAAATCATCATAACTTATGCTACAGGGCTCAGAGTAGGGTGTGGTTTGTCTTTTTTGATAGTTGATGATGTGGGTCACACTCCAGATCACTCAAGTTCAAATTTAGGAAACATTAGGTAGGTGAGAAGTTAGAAAACATATCTCATGCCATAAATAAAAGATCTGATTGTTCCAACCACCCAATTTGATTCAAATATCTCCCCTTTTCTTCTCCCACATACCAAACAGACATGGAGAAGTGCATTTAATAGATTTATAGCCATTCATTTCTTGTTATTGGTGGTTGATTGGTCAAATCATATTTTCCCTCATTCTCCTCTTTTTCCTCTCATCCACTCATCTATAAATATGATAGCATTTCTCATTGATAAGGGTTGGACATTTTGGGTCCTTTAGTGTTTACTAAGGATTATGTATCTTTGTATTTTGAGTTACAGGCCTCTATATTTGGTTATTGCATGTGGATATTGGCCACATACACCATTGTAATAGATTATGCATATCTAAAATTAATAGAAGCATTATTTTGTGGTTATTCTCTGCCTTAACATGTTTATATTCTTCTTTCTTGCCTTTCCCTTATGTTGTGTGTTTGTTTTTTTACTCTCACGTCCCTTACAAATCTATTTTCTTAATGTGCCTCATGGAATCGATTGTGAGTGAATTTTGGTCTGTGTTGCATGTGTTCAACCTCTCTTTATACATTATCTTTCACTTCCTTTCAAAATGGATCACGTTTATCCCAGTTTTTCAAGTGTTTTCATCTTCCTTAGTTTAGTTTTCATATTCATGTTCTTCTTTTATCCCTGGTCCCTTGACATCATTAGCTCCGGATTTACGTTCAACATTAGAAGTAGTAGTAGTAATAGAAATAGGTAGAGGACCCGGCCTTCTCCAAAGGTCTGTCTCAAATGTGTAAGGTCCCACAACTTGGATATAGTCTCATTGTTTCCTCAACGACTCAGTTCAACATGATATTAGATGGGTGGAAGTTTGAGCTCCAACAGTATGGTGGGAAAAAATGTGTCTAGGCACCATGTACTCTTATCATCCATTCAACCAAGGTATTTGAGGCAATGAGTGAGGGACACACCAATACCAACACATAAATGGATAGAATTAAAGGGGGTACTGGGAAATCTATGATCGTATAACCTAAGGAAAGTAACCCTTACACTAGGAAAAACTAGGGTTTATAAGGCCTTAGGTTGAAGAAGAGGAAGGAACCCTATAGATGTATCAACACTAAGGGGGTAATGATAAAATAAGAAAATATGCAAAGTTTATGCTAACCTAAGGAAATCATGTGACATGAAATAAAGAACTGAAATGTAATATGATAGCCTATCATGTCCATAAAATACTAAGCTAACATAGGGCATGTAACGAATGTAGGAAACTACTCTATAAAAAATGACAAAGTGAGTTAGACTACTTACATATTGGGGGATGGTCGATGATGCATTGATATCCTAAAGGACCATACACCAAAAGAAAACAACTTTCAGGTGGAGAGGGGGAAACAATCCACTATAGTTGACCCAAAAGTGCAAGTAAACCAATCCAAATAAGAAGAATATCCAAACCAATATTCAAGATGCAAAAATCTAGAAGCTAAGTGAACAGGTGTAATTTTACGCAAAAGAGAAAATCCAATGGAGATTTTGTGTATGAAAATATGTGATTTCATAATGTGTAAATGAGATTTGGGTTGGGGTATTTATACTAATGTCATTTCCCATGGGTGAAGGCATTGACAAGGAATTTAAATTTGTACTGACGCGATCCCCCATGGGTGATGGTGTCGAAAAGGGAGGAAAAAGAAAAGGGGAATTTGCAAAGAGTTATGAAGAATAATAATGGTTTAAAATGAAAGAAATGGGGTCATGATTTAGCAAGATATAGGAAGAATGAGGAGGAAAACAAGAAGATAAAGGAAAAATAAGAGGAATTTGAGTAAAAGAAATACATAAATGGGACTGAAAGTTGTTCTTTCTCCATGTATTATCCCTAACCCAATGGTTACATGAATAACCATACCCCTATCCCTAAATGAGCCCCTTAAGGCACTCATTCTAAAGATATATGCATCAGCTACTTCTAACCTGACAAGAGAATCATTAGTAAAAGGTATGAAAATACAAAGCATAAAATTTAGGTGTATACACATAGGGGTTCCCACAACCCAACTAATATTTTTTTTGAATGAATTTTCATCCACGGTTGGGGTTAAAAATATTTATCAAAGCATTTAAATACTGTCACAGTTTGACTGATAGAGAGCAATGAAGAGATTCAAACAAGTGACAAACCTCAAAAAATTTAAATCTCAGTTCTAAGTACGGTCAAGACCGTACAAAGAGGTTAATACTATATAGATATTCATGTTCCTATTGTGCGGTCCTTCCCAGGAGGATCTTCAGGTCATATTTCTAATTGTGAAGCACTTTCAGCTCTAAATCTCACTATTCCATCATTCATATCACCCAAATTAATCCAGAATCATATGTAATTAGCTAAGTGTACTCAATCTCATGTATTTTTCAACTTGTATTGTATCGTGTACATTTATTTTAAGTACTAGTGCATTTTTTTATATTTAATGATTAAATTTGTAAGTTAATTAATCAAAATAATCCATATAGCTTCTATTTCATTTGTTTTTGGTTATGTCTAAATCTTTATCAAATCTAGAAAGGGTGAATTTTTTTGGTGTACCTAACTCTTAAATTGAAAATTTTGCATCTATTTCCTGAGGACTTCTTATTTTTTCTAGAAGTATATGTTATTGTTAATTATTAATAATTTCATCTTATTTGAGTTTGTATATGTTTCCCTCATATTCCCTTGTAGCATGGGTCTTGGTTCACAAATCAACCTATTGAGCATATTTAGCTTTCCCCTCCTACTCGTAAGCACCATAGCCTTATGGACTCATTTTATATGCATATTGATGTCAATATATTTATCCTTAATGTTTCTCGTGAGGTTCTCTACATGATATTGAAACCCATAACTAGCATTCTTATGATTATGATGACAATGTTATGGACCAAGACTAATATACACTTCTATTTAGTTTTCATGATAAACTTCATGAGAATCCTCATCACATTGAGCATATTATCAAAATTATTCTTACTTCCAAGATTACTTGTGATCAACCATCACATTGGTATCTACTATTTCTACATCTACACTATCCACATTCTCAGGGGCACACAACATCCCAGTACACAATGTCTTTATGCATATTCATGCAGTCATTATTGTTGCTACACCTCCCATATCTAATGGTTTGAATGATTCTTCATCTATCACAAAATCTCTTAGAACCCGTGTTCACACGTCACAAGATCAAATATTACAATTACAACAAGGTATTTCTGATTCTGCTCATGTCATAGACTTTTCTAAATTACTACAGAATCCATTGGATCCTACAATGGCCTCTTATCTTTTTCCTCCTAGTTTTGTTGCACCTAAACTTCCTATCTAAGATGAAAAAGGTGATCTCATGGAACATCTTAATTCATTTCATGTGGATTGCATTGATTATGCCTCTTTTGACATCTTTCTCACCAAGTTGTTCCCTATGAGCCTTAAGGAATTTGTATTGCAATGTTTTTTTGATCTCCCCACACATTATGTGTGCTCTTTCACTACATTGGCAATTCAATTTTTGGCATACTTTTCTATCAACATTAGGGATAAGGTTTCTTATACACTAATGTCCAAGTTATACCAAGGATCTGATGAACATATCAATGATTATGTTTTGTGTTATTATACATGCACCAAGATGAATGATATCTTAGCTAATAGTGACTTGTAAGACCTTTTTACACAAATCTTACTTGCTTCTTTGTAATAATCATTCATGTTTGACAAATGCATATTATCTTACCATCTATGTCATACACTAAAAAAGCATGAAGCTAAGTTATGACATATGAATAAGCTTAAGTATATTGTTAACACTCCTAATACCTCTAATGAAAACTTTCAAAGAAAACATACCTTTAAGGTCAAGACTAATTATTTTAAGTCTTCTTCTAAAGACAGTGTTAGTGTTATTAATCTACCTAGTAAACTACACTTACAACCCACATGATGATAGTTTACAGATTTACTATGTGCTCCTCATATTTTCTTATAGAAATTACTTGAGTGTAATCTTATGTCACTCCCTCCACCATTTGAGGTTGATGTGAGTAAGTCCCAAAGTAAGATTTTTGATACCAAATCCTATTGTCACTATCATCGAACTATTGGTCATTCTAAGGATAGATGCATAGAGATTTTTCATTTTATTCAGGATCTTATTGACTATGATGTCATTGAATGGGACAAGCCCATTAAATCTTCCATGCCAACAAATGTCAATTCTAAATTTAAAATCTTCAAGGATCCACTCCCGAACCATACAATTGATATAAATACTTCTAGATTTTATAATGCTTATCATGTCACATTATTTAATTAAAACCTATCATTATATCATTATCCTAAGTCACCTCCCCTCATCCCGTAAAATCAATTTTTACGCCTCATAAATTACTATCTACCCATCCTAAATTACCTTAACCTCTTTAAAACTACCTAACCATCTCAAAACCACCTCAAACCTATTTTATCCTAACACCCTAACCTCCCCAACTCGACCTTAACCTCCTCCCAACCATTTTCCTCCCAATTTACCTGAAAACCCTATTTAGGAAGTGGTTTCAACCATTTCCTAAACATTTTCCTGAAATTTCCAGATCAACGATTCTAACAAATCACCAGCGATTATAAAAGGTAGTTTTTGCTCCTCTCTCAGGATCTTCAGAATTATTTTGACACACTCTTGCACTTTGTTTTCAACCCAACAATGAATCTCCATCACTCTAGAGATCACCAAGGTCCTGTATCAACCTCAAGCTCTTACAACACGTCATTTTGATAGTCTTTTCATCAATCATTTTCCTAGGAAGCTCAACAATTAGTCATCAACTTCAATCAGCTTCATCCAATGTTTGGAGACATTTTGCAAGCTTATCTCAACATCACAAGGTATTCTTCTGTTTTGTTTCATTTTCATTTCATAAACATCAAAAACAATAAAAAACAATCATTTAGAAGCTCTATCTTTAGCAATTTATCATTTTTAGGAAAATTGATCATTTTCACAGTAATCGTCAGTGATTATGTGAATCACCCACAATTCCCTTGAATCACCCGTGATTCTTCTAAATCACCTGTGATTCCTCTTAATCACTTACGATCTCTATTAATCAGCATATTTCAATCATTTTATCAATACAGTATCAATTTTTATCAATATTTTGGATTTAACTTATCCTTTTCAAACATGGATATACTTTAAATGGTAGTACCTGATCGTTCCCATCCTATTACAAGCATCTACGGCCTTCCAATAGTTCAACACCCCTTCTTTTAGGAATAGTACAACATCTTTCACGAACTTACATTGTGTGCAATTTTCCACTGACATTGAAGACATCAAAGATTGGTTTGAGTTCCTTCATGAGATCCAACAAGAGACATAATAATTTTGGTATGACTACTTCAAGTCTATCTAGATTGCATCCACTCTCGCCTGGGCCACATTTGAAGTTGCATAGGACTTACCCTTCAATCTTGAGTTCTAAAGCTTCTTATCCATTATTCATCTATCTTTGTCATTTATATATCCTTACCATTATTGTCAATCTTCTTAATTATATTAAAACATGTCGACATCCTCCAAAGATGTCCCTTTGGATTCCTAGAATTGGCATTTGCCAAGCAGCTCAATATCCCATTTATCTAATCCATTTTGTTTGGTTGTCTTTGATCTGTAGGTTTCTTCATTGGCATAAGAGGAAGGAGTGCATCTGTCCATCAATCATTCATCATCATGGGTATCGGTAAACCCATCATCTTCCGAGGTCAGTTTGTTTTTGTTATTTCATTTTATTAAGTTAAAGTTGGAAAGCAAAAACTCTCTGGTACATTCTGGCATGCCTTGGTGGGACCTCAGTTCCCTTTTTCTCATTTTAAATTAATTTATATTCATCATTAGGCCTTCTGTTCTGTAATCATTAGCGATCTAGTCAAATCGCCAGCAATTTTCGTGAATCGCCTGTGATTCATTTAAATCGCCAATGATCTCTATGATTATTTTTTATTACTCAATCAGATAACCTTTAACATCCATTTTCTCTTTGTTTTTTTCTTCTTCTAACCCTTGTAGGTTTTCTACCTTGGGATTTTTTGCTTGTTGCACTAAAGTTGTGCTAAAAAAATCAAAAATCAAAAATTAAAAAGGAAGCATTTACAAGGTACGTCTTCTTCCTTTTCTTTTTCTTTCAAAAGCATTGCATTTTTTTGTTGTCCTCATCAAAATCAACATTTATTTTGGGTTTAAAATGAACCTTTACATTTCTGGGTGATCACATAGTTTAATTAGGAATTAACGAATTGCATTCACTTAACTTTCCCCCCACACAAACAACTCACTTTAAACATAACTTGCATTGAAACATTCCTACCCAGGTGGACCTACTTGGATTTCATCACCAAGAGGATAAGCCGACTCGGTGTTCTAACCGAGTATAAATAATTGGTGGGTGGTATATTGGCTAAGCACCTGACTCCCTTATCATTTTGGGACCATGAAGTGAGGGGGTAGACCCCAATAACAAGACTCATACTGACACCAAAATAGATTCAGCACTCACATACCTTTGGGTATATCGATGACTCATGCCTTTAACATCACCTAAAACCATCCTTAGATAACCATTTCCTAGGACCCCATCAACCATCTTTCACATTTCATCTTTTTAAATTAATCAAGATAATTAAAAATTCTTCTATGTGATTTGTTATTTGTAATTCACAATCTAGTTTCATTTTTCATTTTAGGTGATTGTTTGTTTTCATGGTTCTTACTAGACAACAATATTGTCTAAAAAAATCCAAAAACATGACATAAAACTTCCAATGAACTATAAAAAACCTTCAAACCCACATTGATGATGCTTCACATTTAATAGATCAACATCGAGCATCTCTATCACCTTGACCAAATGATCAAGAACCTCCACATTCTCCCAGCAGCCAATCTGATTCATCTGAAATACCTAATCCACCCATTCCATGTTTCTTTGACAGTGGGGATCCAATCTTTTCTGAATATCTTAGATTCAAACCCCATTGCCCTCAATGCATATCTTTGCTGCTCAGGTGTTCACCTCAAACCATTCACACCTAGACTACAACCCCCTATATCCAACACCTCGTGTGGATTTTCTCGACTTCTTGATCCTAACCATGAGCCAATCATCCAAAAAATACATCCTTATCCCACTAGTAGTCAATCAGAAACATCTAATATCATGTCTTCACCTCGTATCATCACTTTTGACCTTAATGTGGTCTCCTCACAGGACACGACTAATCAACAACCTACATCTTCACCAAACCTCTCATATGGCTCCACATCATCCCAAAACAATACCAATGTATCCTCATCCACATCAATTCCCTTAATATCTTCTACCATCCAAACTCCTCCTATAAGTTCAACATCCATTCTATTAAATATATCTCAGCCTATCTCATATCAACAGCCCACATCAATTTTCCAAAACGTAGTTATGTCTATCCTGACATCAATACCACCCATCAACACAAGCTTTATTTCCACTATTTTCCTTCCTCACAACATTCGACCACCATCCCTACTCCCTCTAGATCCATATCTCAAAAATATCAACCTATCATTCATACCTCTGTTCCTTTCCAACACATACCTCAGCAATCTCAACCACTCATCCACTCCTTTATTCATTTCCAACATATACCTCAACAATCTCAATCATTCATACACACATATACCCCTTTTCAACATATACCTCAACCATCACAACCTCTTATGAAATCCCTTTCAATATCATTATATCCAACCTTCATAGCATTTAGTTTCACATCCTACTTATAACATTCCCGTGGGAACCCCTCTTTAGCAAAATACCCCACAACCATATCAACAACCAAATCAATTCTTATAAATCAACATGCCCATTCAATATCAATACATTCAATGGAAATTCACAACCCGTAGTTTCAAGGCCTACATACAACATCCCTATGAGCCATCTACTAAAGTGTTTACCTTAGTCTTCATTCTTATTTGAAATAGCTTACTCATCTCTTTTACTGTTCTGATACCCTATACAAGTGGCCATATCCCAGCCTCTCATCTACACAATCATCCTCAATCTCCACCTCTCTTTGTCTTCATAGTGGCCATGGATTTCTTGGAATCCTTGGTTCGGTGCTTTGGGTGTAATCCTGCAACTTCCAACATGTGGCATCAGTATGTCCATTTACATCACAATTCTTACAAAAATTCTTATGATCTTTACAAGTAAAAAAGCAGAGTAGATGTTTACCCATTTACCTATGCTACTTGTCTTCCCTTGTTCTTTTTCCTGTTGTTCTTTTGATGGTCTCCCTTTGGCTCTATTTCTCCTTGCTTCTTCTCTAGCATCAATTAGTATGCTTGAAGAGATCCTTGGGCTTTCATGGAGATTACCTTCCTCCGAAGGTGAGTGGTGAATTCCTCCCAAATACTTGGTCAGAATGTCCTCATCCTCCAAGTCCATATTAACAAACATGGCTTGTCCCATCCACCACATTTGACCACTACCCTGTCTAAAGTACTTCCACTTAATCATCATGTCAATCTTATGGCCAATAGGATAGAAGTTAGCTCTAATCAAATCTTTAAAACCTCAAGTACTTGACAATAGGATGTTTCTTCTTCTCACAAGTGGCTAATGGGTTTCCCACAAAACCAGAACACCTTCATCATGCAAAGGTAATCCTTTGTGCCTCTGACACACTAAAATGCCATGTTTTTACCTATCCAGTAATTATGCATCTACTTATCCTTCAAAATTATTTATTTCTTTTGTTTCAACTTTAAAAGAATGTGTAGATTTTACCTTCTCAATTACAATTGGTGTCTCTTCATTGCTCTTCCCATTCTTCCTCTTTGTGGCTCTTTCCGATACCTCATTTTTTTGGCTAGTGCTCAACCACTGAGTCCATGGAATCTTGCTTAACCGAAGCCATTTTTTTCATTCTGAAAGCTCTTCTTGTTTTCTATGCATTATCCATCAGGGTCTCTACATCTTGACTCTATCCAAGTTCTCTTCCTTGGCTCAATTTCTATTTCCAATTCTTCATAGAAATATCTGGCTTTTAAGGTAAAATTCTTCACCTTTGGACCTTGTCACTATCATATAAATATCCAAGAAAGATTCAAATTCCGCAGTCCTATATATAATCAGCTCTGATACCAAAATGATTCAAAACTTCTACTTTGGAACTCTACGAAATCACACAACTTGTTGTTCTACTTTCAAATTTGGAAAATGACAAGTTTCTTGAAAATTAAGAGCTTCGTGACTGATTATCTAGTGCTATAGAAAGTTGCAGAGAAGGAAATAATTTCAACACTTCAACACCAAGGATTTTTATCATATTTTCCTCCAATAGAGGAAAACCAATCGGGAAGGGCAACTTTTTTCTTCCCACTTCTATTGGTCTAATAATAGACAATTATCATTACCATAAGTATGAAAAGAAGAAACAATGTAAACCGTTTCTCCAATTACTTGTTTCCTCTGTTTTCTACACCTTGCTCCTACAATTCCATTCCAACACTGAAGATCTTACTCACTTACTCTCATTAAACTCTGCTTCTCATCTCTTGGATCTTCGAATGACATTCTCTTGCTCCTTTAATGATTTATAGCCTTCTCATGAGTCCTATGCACTGGAGAATGTGAAAGGTCAGGTTAAGAGACAGGCTAGTCAAGCTTCAAACATCCATTAGTTTTCTTCTTTTTGTATTCAAAAGTGTCATATTGAGTAGACCAGCAAATCTCAGGACTGCCATTGGCTGGGCGGTAGTTTCATGACCTTTTTACAGGGCGGTGGTTCTGAAACCAACTCTGCACATAGTGACATTCCTTCCAGAACCTCGTTTACCTCATTTTATCCATTTTCTTGTTTCTCCTTCTTGGTGCTGATGGAACTGATGAAGTGGTGTCACTCCCAATGGATCACTTATACACCTATAGGAGAATCTTATAACACCGTCTTTTTGATAAAATCTTGGCTACCAACATGATCACTCTTCCTCTTATCTGCCCCATTAATACATCCATCTCAAAAGCCTCTTGGTACAGAGATAATGATTATTGAAAATACCATAGGGTCAAAGGCCATGACATCAAATGGTGTCATTCATTCCAAAACATCCTTCAAGATCTAATTGAGAAAGGTGATTTACAATTAGATAATCCAAATGCACCTCAAAATCAGAATTTGGACGTCTTTAAATAACCCTTCCCAAATCATTCTCCATTTACTACTCATCCACAAACCAATCACATTCATACCCATTATACTATAAACACAATCAAAGAGCAATCATCCATGACACCTGAGACTCCTATCACAAATCCCACATTTGAAGCCATCCATTAATAAATCTATCATAGAAACAACAAACATCAAACTAGCCACATCATCTAAATCCTACCATTAAAAAGAAATTACCTTTATCCACATCTGCTTCATCCTCATCTAAATATCTATAATTCTTCATGAGTTTTACAAAAGGAACCTATCTTACAAATTGTGAAAATCTCGTACGAAGACCACGTTGCCTAGCATTACACGCCTAACCTTTATAATTCCATCACATGGCCATGAACCCCTTCATCTAAAAAGGTTACCATCATAACCCATGACTATACGAAATCTTCAACAAAAAAACTTAAACACTTTCCTTCCATTCTAGGGCCACATCCCTCATCCTGATTACCAACACTATCACACAATAAAAAATCATCCCTTAACACATACCCAAAGAAACTACGCCAAAGGTAGTGCCTTCAACACCTATTAAATAGAAAAAAGCATCACTTCCTTCAACATCTACCTCGAAAGGACATTATACATCGATCCTAGAAAGGCTTCTTCAACAATATATCATAACATTACCACCTCCTAAAAAATATAGCTCTCGAGGGTGGAATCCTTCTTAGTATAACTTTGAAGCCTTTTGTGATTATCATTGTACACCAGGACATCATACAGAAGATTGTAAAGCCCTCCATGTTGCTATCAAAATCCTTGCAAAATAGGGCCTTCTCCCCTTGGATCTAGCAAACATCAAATTCATCCCACAAGACATCCATGACCACTACATCTAAATCATCATCTACACCTACAACCACTGAAAGTGAGGATTCTCCTAAGAAATCTCCTCATCAAATCGGTGCAGTACGTATTACCACTAGAACACGAACCCAAAACCTAACACTACCAATAAAAAAATTTAAATTTTCCATCCCACTTGTTCCTGAGTCATCTCCTCTGACACCTCCTACTAAGGCTATGGTTTCCATTCTTGTTGCCCCTCACTCACAAGCCACCTCCGCAGTAAAAAATACCGTCATCAAACAACTTCACCAAGCTCCAGTCAAGATGTCCCTTTACGAGCTTGTGAAAACCTCACCTTCACATCGACAAGCCATGATTGAAGCACTCCAATCCATATCAGTTCCCTCAGATGATCCACAACCTTTCATAAATATATTTTTTACACTCAAACATCCACTGCAATATCCTTCGATAGTTCAGAAATACCATCATTACAACTAGAAGACCATGATCTTCCCACTCTTCATCACACCCCAAATCAATGATACCCTCGTCAAGATGGTCATGATCAATAATGATGCCAATTATCATCAAATCATATCATCACATGCCTTCAATCAACTTCAATACCTGCAACACCATCATCCCAAATGCATAGCTGTGCTCGAAAATTTCAACGACACTTTCACTCCCACATTGGGTATAATCATTTTACCACTCAAATTCGGCTATCAAAACTCTCCCAGAACTCTTCTATCTGGTAGAAGGAGAGTTCCAATATAACATGCTATTAGTTGGATACTACACTATGCATTGTATCCCGTCTACACTCCACAGATGTATCAAATACAAACATGAAGGTAAAACCTTTATGGTTCTCACAGATACAAACCCCTTAAAATATTTCCACATGACATATCATCCCAATGACGTATGTACATTCCTAAATCAAACTCAGGATCATCTAATGAAGTCTCCACTAGTACATCTATTCCATCATCAAAAATACTAGATGACACTTCTTTTGATGATGTCATGCAACTCCTTTCACTAGGGGAGTATCGTCTCCTTACCCTTAATTCCCTTCCTATGCAAAATACATATGGAAGACCTAAAAAAAACCATGTATGAACCCAACATCAAAGATGTCATCTCCTACATGGTCCCACCATTTGTCAAAATAAATATTTTCTACGGAGGGATCGACTTCCCTTCTACACAAATCCTACTTATCAGCGTCATGCTAAACCTTTCATATCAGATTTCAAATCTTTATATAATCAAGTCTTTGTACAAATGTACCTCCATCGCTGCTTAGAAAGGATTTGGATTGAGACGTTATGAATAGGTATCCACAATTTTGATCATCGAACATTCCATCAAACCACATGAAAAATATGGGCTAGGTTATGATAAATTAACATCTGAATCCTCCACACACACCGCAACTAAACCTATCATAGAACCTAAACCATCCTCCTCATCCACACAAAATGATCCTCATGGATACTTATGACACCATTTCTATCCCACCTAATTTCATTTAGTCAATATTATTACATTAGGACCATTTAATTATCAAACTAATCATGACACTAAAACTCTTCCTCTCATTTGTCCTGAAATGATAGAAGAAGATTCGCCCACCATCAACATCCTTTAATGCTAAGATGACCAAGCCATTCTCTCTCATATGGGAGTGGAGGACCATTTCCTTCAAAAACCTTACTGCACCAATACCTCAACACTTCTCAATGAATCCAATATCGATGTTAATATAGGGACTTCACAATAATATTACATAGTTAAAGTAGGTTAATCTTTAAATCCACAAGAGTTAAATGATTCACTGCCTTCCTATCCAAATATAGTAAAGACTTTTCTTGGTCATATAGTTATATGCCAGGTATCAACCCCAACATCATCATCTACAATATCATCACTTATCCCTAATGCTAAACCTGGACCAAACAAAAACTATGTAGAATACACCCTCGCATAGCTCTTCTTATCAAATAAGAGTTATAACGTCTGCTCTTTTCCAATTTTATCATACCCATCAACTATCCACAATGGGTCTCTAATATTTTACCCATAACGAAGGCCTCATGAAAGTTACGCATCTCCACCAATTTTCGAGATCTCAATCACACTTGCCCTAAAGATGACTTCCCTCTTCCAAACATCAACCAACTCCTTAATCTAATAGTCAGCCACCAGATGCTCTCTCTTATGGATGGCTTCTCTGGTTATAATCAAATTTTCATTGCTACCAATGATCAACATAAAACATCCTTCATCACTCCTTGGGGGAATTTATGATACTGTGTTATGCCCTTCAGACTTAAAAATGCGGGGCCACTTATCAATGTGCATGACATACATCTTCCATGATTTTATCCAGCAAAATGTAGAAGACTACGTTGATGATCTTTTAGGGAAATCAAAGCAACATAAATATCATCTCATTGTCCTCAATGTTATCTTCACTCATCTTATTCAATAATTTCTTCATCTTAACCTTGCTAAATGTGTGTTTGGTGTCCTCACTGGTAAACTTTTAGGGTTCATCGTATCTATCTGGGGCATTGAGTTAGACCTCACTAAGATCAAATCTATCATCAAAATTCCTCCTCTGTCAAAACTCAAATAACTACGTAACCTCCAGGGTAAGCTTCAGTCCATCCATCTTTATATCACAACTTTCAGATCGATGTCAACCTTTTCATCATCTTCTTCGAAAATATGTAAACTTCATATGGGACCACAATTGTCAAAAGGCCTTCGATGACCTCAAACAATACCTCCTATCGCCACCTGTACTCACACCTCCACATGTGAAGGGGGAGCCTTTATAACCTTTACATATTTTACTAAAAATCATGCCTTAGGTGTCATACTCGCTCATCAGGACGAGCAAGATTGCGAGAAGGAATTTATTATATAAGTCACACTCTCCATGAATACGAAACTTGTTATACTGAAGGTGAAAGGTTGTGTTGTGCAGTATACTTTGTGACTTCCAAGAGTATGTCATTATATTCTTAACCACAAGATTTATATCATTACTAGTTTCAATCCTCTTAAAACCATGGACTCTAAACCATATCATAGTGGTCACATTACTCAATTTTTTGTGCTCATGACCGAGTTTGATCTTGAATTTATCCCACATAAATCTATCAAAGGACAATCCATCACTAATCAGCTCATGAGGCCCCCCTCTTAGACAATAAACCACCTCATGATGATGGTAATCTATTAAGGAAGTCATTATCAATCAAGAATATACCCCTCTCAAAATGAAACTTTTTTTTAAGGATCTAAGTGTCAGCAAGGGGGAGGGGTTGGTATATTACATTATATCTCCTTGGGGGACTCTTATCCCTCTATCATTCAAACTAAACTTTGAATTTACTAACAACATGGCCAAATATGAAGCTTTAATCATGGATCTCCAAACCGCCATCATGTTTGATGTTCAAATCTTGGACATCTACAAAGACTCACAACTTTTCATCAACAAAATAAAAGGAATTTATCAATGAAAAAAGATATTTTACAAAAATATAAAGCCAATCTCTCATAATCCAAAATCCCTCCTGATCTAAGTACAAGAAGGCACGTGGGTATTCGGGACCTATATGAAGAAGGGTGTGTAGGGTGAAGGCATGTAGGACATGGTTTTAGAAGGGTTTCATAGAACCCAAGGCATGTACACAAGGTAAAGGAAGGGGTTTCATAACTTAGCCATATTCAACGTCCCAGGAAGCACATGAGAAAAGTGTGACCTGACTGAGCATGTGAAGTGGATAAGGTGTTAACCTGAAAATTCGATGGTCAAGGAAGGAATATTCCATGTGATGGAAGGATCCAGAAAGACATCATTGTAGAAATTAGAGAGCTCAGATGGGAAGAAGCATGCTCCTTTGAAGGACCACATGGACACTTAGAAACCAGTCTATTACTTTAGGAAGGCATGACAGTGGATGTTAAAGTTATATATAGAGATGCTCAGGTAGAAGAAAATGACGTAAAGAGAGATATCAAGAGAGGTAGAGAAGTAGAATAGGAGAGGTGAAGCTCTGCATAAATAGTAGTAGATTTTATGGGTTAAGGTTCTCATTAGGAGGACAGTAGGAGAGATGGCATATCTAGAGGGATGGGTCTATGAACATATTTGTAATCTGGAAAGCATAGTTTAGGATTCTGATGTATAAGTCTTATATACATTAAGACATTTGGTCAGTAATGACATTGAGGAATGTAATGTGGTTACTGAATAGAGAGTAATAAGAATATATGGGTATGCCCCTGATCCAAAAGAAGCCTGACATCTCAGTTTGGAATGCTTTATTGGAAATTTTGTCTAGGAAATGTCTTTTACTTTCTCAGGCTGAAAAGATTCAATTGCTTCAAATCTCCCTTCAAGGTATTCCCATTTATGTGATGTCATTTTTTAATATCCTTACTAGAATTATTAGGTCCTTTAATAAAATCCAAAAGAGATTCCTTTGGATGGGTGTTGTGGAGAAGTTTAAATTCCCTCTTGTGGTTTGGGAAAGAGTCACTAAACCAAAGCTTTGGGGGTTTGGGGTTAAAAAATATATCACTTATGAATGAGGCCTTGATTACCAAAGCTAGTTGGAGGATTGTTAGAGAGGAAGGTCTCTGGGTGGAAATCATAAAGATGAAATATTTATGGAATATAGGTAGAATGGAGTCCTTTTTTAATCAAGACAATCTTCTTAGAGGGTCTTTTTTTTGGAACTTTTAGGGCCTCTAAAGAAATCTTAACCAAAGGTAATTTTTGGGAGATAGGAAAAGGTAATTGTTATCACCAAAGCACAGCACCCTTATGTTTACACAAGTGCATATACTTGAGCTCACAGTGTGATTGGATAACATGGGTACTATCTCTAAGTTTTGGGACTTGCTACTTGAGATAGACCTCCAGAGAAAGTTGGTTCTTGCTCCTAAACTACCTAACACAATCTACTCTAATGCAGGAAAAACTAATTGTCCTAATCTAACTTTCCAAGGGACCAAGGAGAGAGAATGCATAAAAAATGAAAGCCTACACTATAGCGGTGATACACCAGAGAAGGAGGGAGTGAGGGTAGTCTTCCAATGTGTGAGATACAGAAGAAAAGTGCACACTAGAAGGGGTGATAATAGTTCCGGCACACCCAGTGGGAGAGAAGAAGTCTTCATTTGAATTACAACAAGATTGATGTGCACTTGTTGTGATTTTTTAGCTTTGAAGAAGCTTTGAAATTTCACATCTAGCGACTCCAAAAGAGGTAGAATCCACTGGTTTTAGTAGTCCAAGCCTGGCAGATTTATAAGAAAAATTCAGACTAGATCAATAAATAGGGAAGGACTCTTTATCTATCTACATTTATCCCCAGATAGAACAAGAGGAATAAGAGCTCAAAAGTCTCCATCTCCACCAAATATGACCTTGTCAACACCTCCACCTGGTAGGTCTTTCATTCAATCAACAAGAGTTATCTGACCAATCAGAATGGCACAACCCAATCCTTATGTCAACTTCACTGGAAGCAGCCCACTTGCCCTTGATGCACAAAATCCAATTCCATTTACAGCCTTGAAGAGCATCTCATACTTCACTAGAGAGAACCAGACTACTCCTGGTGACCACAACCAAGACATTGCAAATGTCTGTGTAATTCATGAAATTGTTGAAATGGACATTGCTGTCAAGTTTTTGGCCTCATCCTTTAAAGGTAAAGCTTTGTAATGGTTCAAAATTCTAGCAGCATGCTCTATTCAAAGTTGGGATCATCTATGCACATCCCTTCACAACTAGTTTGGACAAAAGGGGGATAACTTTTCCCTATTGGAACAATTGACAACAATCAACAGGGCTCCTAATGAGCAGTTGATAGATTTCAACTTCAAATTTCAAAGGACATGGGATAGAATTCCATTGGCCGTGAGACCAACAACTCAAGGTGCTTTCCTATAATTCCTTAAATCTTTAAAATTTGATATTTCTATGTTGATCCAATCCATGGGAGGTATGACTTTACCTGCAGCTTATAATATTTCCATTAAAGCTGAGAATTGTTTAATTTAGGCTAGTAAGCTTGCACCTAGGCCACCTATGCCTCTATATCAACCCAATAGACCTCCTAGTAAGCTCAAAATGTTAAATCATACCAGCCTCAAATTCAACCCAATAGACCTCCATATCAGCCCAATAGGCCACCCATTCAAACTACAAATCAGACTCAAGTCAAAACTTCTACTAATAGGCCATTCCAGCTTTACAATCCCAATGTTGCATCGACATCTAGAGCTTTGGTACCGGTGTAAAATAACATGGCCCAGGAATATGACTGGTGTTTCCCATGCAATCAAGCTCACAACCAGTCAACATGTTTCAATGGTACTTTGAATCAAGCATTCATGGTGACAACAACTAGCATAGAATAAGAGGCAATCCAAGAAGGAAATCAACAGTAGGAAGCACCTCAGCAAGGGACATCTCCAAATGAAACTACACTCGTTAATTGGTAGGATGAATATTTCTATGGTATAAATCAAATACCACCCAAAATTGTAAGGTACTGCACTACCAGAACAACGTGACACATGCCCCAATGATGATACAAGTCTCCTCGTAAGGTGTTCGGGATCCGAAAAAAATCTCTCCAAGTATGCGTTATCATCCCGCATGCCCCGCTTAGCCCCCACGTGCTTTGTTTTTCTCTTTTCCCCTCTTTTCTTTGCCTTTTGCTCTTCAGTTATGAAACCACCACCCTGCCTGGGTGGCGGTCTCGTGACCGCCGCCCTGGACAGGGCGGCGGTCCTGTAACCGCCACCCTGCTCAGGGCGGCGGTCCTTCACGCATTTTCCAGAATGCTCTTTTAACATGACTCACGTAAATTTCAATGTTTACCAGCTTTTTTTCACCGCCTTGGGCTTGCATTAATGATTCTGGTTCCCTGGAATAGTGTTTTGCCATTGTTTATAGTTTAAGAGATCAATTTGGTTTTTACCTTGGGTAAATGCAAATGCTATAAATAGTTGGCTTGTGCTCAAGCAAATGGCCCCTCAAATTTGCCTCTGAATTTCTCATTGCAATAGATTAGTCTTTCATTTTGCTTAGAATTCTTAGCTTTATTCATTGCATGCTTAGTTAGTGTTGTCTTGTTGTTAGGAAGCCACATATCCATCTTGTGCAATTGTTGTTATCACTTCATCCAAATCAATTGGAATAGGATAGTTTGTTTTCAATAGGAAGCCATTAAAGTTGCAGGTTTTGTTCTTCAAACAGGATAGTTTCAGGTTCTGGACGTTTTATGTTGCATGACTCGCAATAAATCCCGCTAGGAATTACATAAGCCAAGCTCTGTACTCTTGCGCTATCTCTCTCCTACTCACATTGTATTCAGTCTGTATCCTAAGCTGCCTTTGTCCCAATATCTACTTCTGTTGATGCTAGCATTACACACTTTTCTGGATCCACGTGAGCACGAAGGAGCGAGGAGATCACACTGAGGGGACAAAATCACACACACCATCGGATTCACCACTGTTCTGCAGAATCCAGGTTCTAGCTTTCAAAGTTCTAATTAGGAGCATATCAAATAGAGTAGCCAATCACTTTATTTCAGTCAATTTTACTTTCGATATTGCCAGGGAAGCTGTGGGGATTGATAGTTTCTGAGAGACTATGATTCATTCCTCACTTCTGAGGTAGGATCGAGAGTCTTTCAAATAGATTAGATCAGTTATTTCATTGTTTAGAATAGATTTACAACTGCACAGGCAAGTAGCTATACTCGGTTGCTTTGTTTGTTTTAAATTTGTCATTAGATTAGTTTTCAATTTCTAGATATATTAAAATAGTTGCTCCTTCAATTTCATTCATATAAATTCATCAGAAAAATACAAAAATATAGAAGTTATATATGTTATAGATATACTTCACATAGTTAATTTTACTTTGCTGCATTTAGTTTACATTGTTGCTTTTGTATGACAATCACGGGACCTAGAGAGCCCAGAGAATACGTATTCGAGCCAATCATGCCCCAACCCAATCTCGTCACAACAATAAATGATATACATCAGAATCTTAGGATCCAAATCTTCCAAACAATAGCAAACTTACAACAGATCAGCCTCCAGTTAAGCGGGTTAAACATAGAAGACGACCAAGCACACACGTTTTGGTCAAATCAACCAAACTATAGATTACCCTAGATACATATCCGCATGACTGTGGAAGGGTTTGAAAGAGAGAAAACATTCAGTTGTGATCCTTTGGTCCCACAGCCAGACGCAGGAGACACTCTCACAGATATAGATACCAGCTTAAGAATTCAGGTTGCACGAACGCCTGTGAGATACTCTGAAAAGATCACACAACTGTTAATTCTGAATATAGAGGCTGAGAAAGCATATGACTATTGGATACTAGGGATTAGGGACTGAATCCACACATGACCATAGCAGGACCACAACAAACACGAATCTATGGTTGTGACCCACAAATCCCACAGCCCAACGAGTCCATAGGTGAATCAGACATAGATGCTGGCCTACGTACATTAGTATTCAGATCTACTCCACTTCCACCTATCATCATCGAACAGTTGTCCTTGTTAGACATAGCAGCTAACGAAGCTAAGGAGTTCTGGACTAGGCCAGAGAATCACCCATAGAGTCAATTATATTTACCATCCACCCTATGACCTTATCTGGAGACATACACGAAACTATCCCAGGTCATTTTCCACGTATTCCACAACCCATAGACCGAATCACGCCAGAGCTCGATATTGATTGGAGCCTTCGAGCAGTCATCCTTGCTGATCGATCTATCACACCAGTTCAAGTTAGGAGGGCCTTCTTTGCCTTAGATTCACAATTTCCACTAGTGCGCGTCGAAGACATCAGATTGCCTAACTAGTTTGTCTGCATCCCACGCATATTCAATCCCCACCGGCTGTCTCGGCATGACCTCGGGAGGTCGGGTGTGAGGAAAAGTTACTTGTAGATTCCCATGCTCACTTGTCACTTTTCCATCGTACAAAATTGGTGAACCCGACGTGAAACTACTTTCTGGTTCGGAGTCAATTTCTACTTGTTCTTCTTTATTTTCTTTATACCTCATCATTTTCACCATCACCTTCGCTCCTTCCCATTATTCTGCGGGTATTCATATACCCCCCGAATATGTCAGGATTCGATGCATATGGTAGGCCTCTCTTAGGTCTTGAGGCATACTACGCTCAACTGAATAGACAATCATCGCCCTCGCTCTCAGTATGGGGTGACAACTACTCAACTAACCAGTTGTCAACACAAACTCCAAGGGTCAGATATAGCTCATCTTTCCAAACAGAGGAGTTGGATCAGCTCGCTCAAACACAACAAACAGAGCCTTCAGGCTCGAACAATATGACGTTCACAGGAGAATCTGGTTCGTCTCCTCAGATACTACTTAGACCACAAATTAGCAGACAATCAGACCCATACCTAGGTTTAGATGATGAACATTCAGTACGTTATGTCAGGAATGAACAACGCTCTCGGAGTATGTACCCACCTATAGGGAATTTACAAACACAACCCGAGGTCTCTTTTCAAGGAAATACCTTCATGCCACTGCATACAGGAAATGCCCTCGGGGAAACTTGGCAGGGCAGCGATCAATTCATAGCAGGATATCACATGCCTATACAACACCATGATATACAACAAACGCCGCTAAGGAAAAATACCGTGACTTCACCAAATGAAGTCATTTCAACGTTAGTAGAAAAAGTGAGGGGGTTAGAACTTGCTCAGGAAAATCACCATTCTCAACTCATGCAGGCAGGAAATTCTAATCCTAGCCAAATAGACCTCCTCACAGGAATAGGCACGTTAGGCATGACCCCTCAGTATTCACAACAAACCCCAGCAAGAACCGCCATTTCTAACACCATTCTGACACCTCCCGGTCTAGTACAAAATAATCCATTCTTGGACAATACCCCTTCATACTTAAACATGTACTCCAAATCACCACAAGGGGATATGTTCTCCTCTCCCGGCATGGTTCCTCAAACACAGGGGTTTCCTTATGCCCCCGCCAATGCGTACGCTACGCCATATCAACAACCCATTCCACCTCCACTCCCTCAACAGGCACCATCAATGGTCGAAACCTATGCGATAGGGACATATTCAGAATACTTGAAAGAGCCCTTAGATTTCACCATACGAAACATCATGCTTCCAAGACCTCTTCCCGATTTACCCAAATACAAAGGTGAGGGAGATCCGAATGCACATATCAAGGCTTACGCCACAGCCATCCGAGAACTACTCCCTTGGGATGGGGTTGTTGCTAAAATATTTCCCAAAACCTTGGAAGGTATCACTCTCGATTGGTATTATAGAATACCTGAGGCTTCCATCCATTCATTCAAGCAACTCATTTCAGAGTTCATCAAGGCATTTGACATGAACAAACTATTAAGAACAGGAATCAGGGAATTCTTGCACATCAAGCAGGAACACAATGAATCCGTTGCTCATTTCATCCAAAGGTGGCGTACAGTTCTTTATTCTTCAGCCAGTGCTCCAAATATGGACCAAATGGAACTATGTGATTTATTCCTTCATTCTCTCAGCAGAGAAGTGAAGGAAGAAGTCCAGAAGTTCCCACTAAGGACTTACGATGAAGTACTTGAGAGTGCTCTCCGAATAGATCAAGCGGCAATAGATAGTGGTCGTAAGACATATGGAACAAATGGGAGGTTAATCACCTCCAACCAGAATACTACAACTTATCCTACTACCACAATGTCAATCAAGGACCTAAAATCCTTAATAAAAATCACAGAGTGACAACAGATGGAGTAACTGATCAGGCCAAAAGGTAAATGTTGTGAATACTCCACCACTAAATAAACAACCAACGAAACAACAATTTTTCCCCAACAGTCAATACTGTGGATTTTAATCATCCACAACAACAATGGCGAAACCCTACACAGGGTCCAAGCCAAAACTCAACTGGATATCAAAACCAAATTCAAAACCAAAAACAACAAATGCAAAACTTTAATCCTAATAGGCAACGGTTTGATCAGAGTTTTAGGCCACAATATACACCAAGCCAACAAACTAGGAATTACAATCCTAACTCGTATTGTGGTTTTCACAAAATCTGAGGCCATGACACTAGAACGTGCCGTGACTACAATAAATTCATGCAACGTTTGCTAGAGGAACAAAGACAAATTTTTATAGATATGTTCTTGGCAGATCCTACGTCACCAGCACTAAATACTTTTACAGGGGCAGTTTCCCCTCAAAATGCACCCCTCAAGATCTTCAATGATCCGTTCCCAAATCACAACAATAACAAGTTAAATCCAAATGGGACAAACAAGGGTGTAATTACAGGAAACAATGATCATGAAGCCTCAACTTCACTGAATCCATTAGTTGCGCCACAATTAGGAAGTCAGCCATGACCTAAGATAGTCGGTTTAGTGGAGTTAGATGCCGAACTACCCGTAGAAGCTGTAACAAGGACACGAGAGTATTCCTCTCAGCTAAGTCCAAGCTACCCGCTAGAAACAGACAATATCCAACAAGTATTAATAAAACCCGTGGGTGCTTATGATTTAATTAATGATCTAACGAAAACCTTCTCGCACATCTCCTTTTTGGATTTATTGAAGAACTCCCCTGCTCACAGGGCTGCTCTTTTAGAAGCATTGGGTTTAGGTCATCTAATTAACATCACTCCACCTCCCGAAACACAGGTAAACCATATAGACTTTGATATCCACCCTCCGGGGTAGCCGGATAGGGACACCGAATTCATATTCGAAATAAACAAAATGCCAACAGACGCTGAGATTGCACGCCGAGGTGATCCAGCCTTACACTTGCAAGTGTGGGTTTATAACAATTATGTGAAACGCGCGATGGTTGACGATGGGGCAGCAGTTAACATAGTCCCTTTTTCTTTCCTTCAAAAGCTAGGGTATGGAGAAACGAATTGTTCCACGACGTGAAATACACTAAGAGGCTATGATAGCCTTAAAGCCACCTCGATTGGAACTATAATACTACCGGTCACCTTAGGACCCAAAACAATCCTGACTGAATTTTATATTATAGATCGGGAAACTAACTATAATATGATCCTCGGCCGACCATGGATACACCGTATGAAGGCAATCCCTTCTACGCTATTTCAAGAAGTAAGGTTTTTACACTTAGGAAAGATATTCATAGCCAAAGGTGATCCAAAACCATTCGATATACACTTGGCTGACTTAAAGAGAAGACCAGGCGTTCACTCAGAGTTTGAACTCCCAACAAACCAACTTAATAAACCTACCGACCCAAAACCAGAAGAAAAGTTAGTACCTACGACAGATCTTGAAACCATGAGCCTAGCCAAGACAATCCCAGCCCTCAAAGATGAGGCTAAGATTGTAGAAACAGTATCATTAGGAACTACTACAAAAATTGTTGAATTACTAGAACAGGATCTACCAATGTTCCTACCATTTGATTCTGTAGGCATGGGATACACCCTAGGTGTTGGTTCTCTTCCAGCAGTAGATCTCTGCATGGTAGAGGTAGAAGATGTTAACACAACAAATATCCCAACCCATATTCCCAGCTAAGTATTGGACTCTCCATTTCGATGGAGCTAGATGTAGTTACGGAGCTGGGGCAGGAGTAATCCTTACTTCTCCCGAGGGAAAAGTCCTACCATTTTCCTTTAAACTAAAATTTGAATGCACAAACAACGGTGCTGAGTACGAAGCCCTCCTCCTTGGCCTCATCTTAGCTAAGAGAATCGGTGTTGATAACATCAGAGTGTTAGGAGACTCGCAATTGGTAGCAAACCAAGTTTCTGAGATGTATGAAACCAGAGCCGAGCACTTACAACTCTACAAAACAGCTGTACTGAATTTAAGCAAGGAGTTTGACTTCATATCAATTGAAGCAATCCCGCGAGAACAAAATCTTCTCACCGATTCAATAGCAACCTCAGCATCGCGCTTTACTCCAAATAGTAAGTTAGAGGACACCCGTTTCATGGTATCCCTTCGTACTGAACCACTGATAAAAACAATGTCAAATCCTCTTTTAAATGGAAATGAAAACAAATCTACTATCCTAGACCACATCGATAGTGATACAACCACTCTTGATTTCTTAAACACCTATGCGGCGTTACATCTCACCCATCACGTGGTAGATTTATCCCTAATCCCGCATTCATCCTCCTACTTCGGAAATCCCATGACAGAGCTTCCCCCACAAAAGGAACTTAGCATATACACAGTCGAAAATAGAGACGATCTGGAATTACCTCCAGCCCCGCCTGAGTTTGAAGAAGGTAACGCTTCTCTAATCGAAGAAACAATCGATATTAATATCGGAACGGAAGACGAACCAAGGATATTGAAGTTAGGATCCTCGTTAACTCCATCAGAAGTAGAAATACACACTCAAATCCTCAAAGAACATCAGAAGGCTTTTGCATTTAATTATAAGGAAATGAAAAGGGTTGCACCACACATTGTGGTACATAACCTCGTCACTAAATCAGATGCAAAGCCGATTAAACAAAAATCAAGACCAATGAAACCTAAGGTAGCTCTCATGGTAAAAGAGGAGGTAACAAAACTCCTCCAAGTAGGATTCATCAAGCCAGTCGATTACTCTCAGTGGATATCTAATATCGTTTCTGTTCTCAAAAAGAATGGGAAGATACGCATCTGCATAGACTTCCGAGACATTAACAAGGCATGTCCTAAAGACGACTTCCTGTTACCATCTATAGATGTCATTGTTGATGCAACAGCTGGGTTTGAGTGTTTGTCTCTCATGGATGGATTCTCGGGATACAATCAAATCAGAATATCCAAACAAGATCAAGCTAAAACCACGTTTATAACTCCTTGGGGAACCTATTGCTATGTTGTTATGCCATTCGGTCTCAAGAACGCTGGCGCTACATACCAGCGGGCTATGACGTATATATTTCATGATCTTATTCATAAAATTGTGGAATCCTACGTAGATGACTTGTTGGCCAAGGCCAAGAAGCGTTGTGACCATCCGGAAGTGCTTCGCGTCATTCTTTCACGTCTGATAGAATACGGAGTCACGCTAAATCCAGAAAAATGTGTCTTTGGTGTAACAGGAGGGAAGCTCCTAGGTTACATTATATCATCACGCGGGATCGATGTTGACCCAGCCAAAATTAAGGTTGTTCTCGAAATGGTCCCACCTTCGGATGAATCTGGAATCAGGTCATTTCTCAGAAAAACTTGGTGCGATCCAGAGATTCATCCCGGACTTAAGTTTCGCCATTCATCCAATCAACAATCTACTCAAGAAAGATTATAGCATTGATTGGACCGAAGACTGCAATGAATCTTTTGACGCAGTTAAGTGTTTCTTGTTATCACCACCTACGCTAATGCCACCTAAGCCAGATCACCCGTTAATTTTATATTCGCGAGCCACCAATGTCTCGCTAGCCTGTATGCTGGCTCAAGAAGACGATGACAAGAGAGAACGTGTGATCTATTTCATTAGCCGAACATTGCTCGACTATGAAACACGTTATACACAGGCAGAACGAGAATGCCTTGCCATAGTCTTTGCAACCAAACGCTTAAGACATTACATGCTAAATCAAGAAACAAAGGTCATTGTAAAGACAGAGCATTTACGAACTTTCCTCACGCAAGGGTCCTTGTCTAAAAAGGCTGGATGCTTTATAACCTTAATGGGTGAATTTGAATTAACATTTGTAAATCAGAAGTCTGTTAAAGGACAAATCATCATGGATTGGTTAGCTGATAATCCATTAGACGGAGGTGATCTAGTAGATCTGGACTTTCCCGATGAATGCATATACTACATCGAAACCCAGACCTCTTATCTCTGAGTGTCCTTGGTATACTGATATTATTAATTATATCATGGACCATACATATCCAGAAGGTGCTACACCACAACAAAGAAGGTGGTTACGCATTATCGTAGCTAAATACGTCATTATAGAGCAAGTGCTCTATCGAAAAGCATTCGATGGAATGCTTCTAAGATGTGTCGACACAGAAGAATCCAAGAAGATTCTCCACGAATCTCACAGTGGAATGTGTGGAGGCCACTTCGGTGGCCATGCCACCACTCGTAAAATACATCGAATGGGCTATTTCTGGCCTACTTTAGAACACGATGCAGTAGAGTTTGTACGAAGGTGTCATAAGTGCCAAGAATTCTCCCATGAGATCCACATGCCGGCACAAGCTCTACAACCAATCGCTACTCCATGGACCTTTTCTACGTGGGGCCTCGATTTGATAGGGAAGTTCTCTCCCTCATCTACAGATGGCCATAATTTCATAATCACGGCCACCGAATATTTTACCAAGTGGGTAGAGGCCATGCCTCTTACTACTGTACCAGGTTCTGTGATCGCCAAGTTCATTTTGAACCAAATCATTTGCAGGTACGGTATCCCGCAAATCATTATCTCAGATAATGGGACTTCTTTTAAGAATGATGAAGTTCACGAATTGTGCAATAAATTCAAAATAAGCCATCATACGGCTTCCTTGTATTACCCCCAAGCCAATGGACAAGCTGAAGCAACAAATAAAACGTTAAAAGCCATTCTCCTTAAAACGGTGAAAGAAAACAAACGAGATTGGCATTTGAAGTTATATCCGGCCTTATGGGCCCACCGAACCTCAATAAGAACACCAACAGGAGCCACTCCTTTTTCACTGGTATTCGGGGCAGAAGCAGTTCTCCCGCTTGAGGTTGAAATACCCAGTCTCCGTATCTCATTACAAGGGATTCTAGATGAAGACGCTTACAGAGAAGCACGTCTCTCCCAACTAGAAAGCCTAGATGAAGCTAGGTTAGATGCTGAACAGCGGCACAGAGTCTATGCTGACCGGATGTGCCGGCAGTATAACAAGAAGGTCTATGAATGAGACATATATGAGGGTGATCTAGTTCTAAGGCTAGACAGCCGGATCGACAAAAAGACCGGCGAAGGAAGGAAGTTCCGGCCCAAATGGTTGGGCCCATACCGAGTCATGAAGGACTATGGAAATGGTGCATATCTCTTATGCACACTGGAAGGTGAGGAATTTGGTGAAACAGTCAATTCCCTACACCTTAAACGATTCTACGCGTAAGCAACTAGTACTACTTGTATAGTTATATCTACATTGCATCTTCATATAGTTAGGATCATTTTGTCCACTTGTTTTGTACAACTTTGTGATCGAGGAATTTATTCTTAAAAAAAAAATGCAATTCATTACAAACTTCTGATGGTATTGGCATAAACGCTCTAATCATACTTCTCCATTTCCATGATATCATCAAACTATTTCGGAATCATTTCATCAAACAAAGTTAGATATGACAAAGTCTTAACGGTAACCATACCAAGATCTGCATGCTTGTTCTCACTTTTGGTTTCTTCTTAGGATAGGTGTCTTGCCTATGGTCTGTTCTAGAAGCTTCATCGTGTCACATCTATCCCGTATGAATATCTCTTTGGAAGTAAGAGCATGCTGACATTTTACTCAAACAAACAAGTCAAGTATAAATCAAACAGAAAATTTTAAATTTACACATTTCCTTGCCCCACCAACCTTTGGTGATGAGCTTGCGTCTCTTACTAGTGACGTAGGGTTGGGAAAGGATGGAAATGCCCTTACTCGCCTATGCCTTGCCTAAGGTGATAAACCCACGCTTCTTACTAGTAGCATGGGGCAAGGTGTGGGGGGTCCTCTTGACAAACAAACGTAAAAGGTCATAAACAAACAATTCAAATCTTGAAGTCTTGAGTCAAAAACAAATGAATCGGATGTCCAAAATTCCAAGAGAATTAAAAATCCTAAAACCCAGATTTTGTCTACCATGTGGCCATCTACGGATCTAAGTCTAGATAAACCGCAAAGCAAGTTGCATCCCAAAACTATGAAGTCACTCGAGTGGAGTAGGCTTGTAGCATCCTAATTTGGTTCCACCAAAGCTTTGTCTATCTTTCATCACTATTATTTCAACACATTTCGTAACTTGTGCCCTTTCCAGCTCTCGGTGATGAGCCCTCGCATCTTACTAGTTGCGTGGGGTTAGGAGTGGGGCAAGTCTATCTACTCATCATACCGGCTTGTCTTCACCACTTTGCCAAAACAAATATGAAGTATCCAAAATTGCTTACAGAAACTAAGATTCAAAATCACATTGTATCTACATTATCATATATCAGCATCATGAAATACAAAAAGAAAGTAAACATTTGTATCATTTGTTCTCCATTGCATACATTCTAAAAAGCATATAAGCATAACATCATAGTTCACATGAGGAAACAGAAATGGAAGCAAAGCCATAAATGCCAAGAGTCTGATCCAAAAAGAATATATATATATATATATATATATATATGATCAAAATTCCTGTACAATGCCATCATGCGCTAAGCATGGTCAAAATGCTCAAAGAGCCCACGATATACAAAAATATCATACAAAAATCTAGGAGAGCTAGGTGGCTTCTCAATCCCTATGAGACCCCTCTGAAGGTGCACGCCCATGCCTAGGACTCCGGCTACGCCGGCGCTCTGAGTGCACGGAGGGCTCAGGATCCCGAGGGGCAGCCGCAGTCTCGCCATGAGAATGACTCCTCATCAGGCGCTCGGCTGTCCTATACCCCGCTAGCTCCGTACGGAGAGTCGATACCATCCTGGCCACATGCCAGATAGGGGAAAAGACGTCAGTATGTCTGCCAGCTGCTGAGGGCTCCCCTGCATCCACAGACAGCTCTGCACGGGTCCTCTCCATAGGGATCATCAGGGTATCGGTGCATACCCTGCGAATCAGGTCTCGCCACTCATCGGCGGTCTCTGCAAACAAAGGAGAAAACAAATTAGAAATAAAACAAGAGATAAAACACAAGTGTAAACAAAAGGAGAGATAGCAACTAAGGCAATCCTAATTAAAAACAAACATTAAAAGGAAGGATGGTAACTTACTCGGATCACCAGGCCTCCAGGATGGATCTCTAGGGTCAGCACCTGCCACAGATGCCGCCGCTGACTGAGGTGCTCCCCCCATGGCTGGAGCGACGTAGCATCCCGCAACGGACTCATCCTCCCCACCATGGCCCTGGGAGAGTGGCTCCTCTGAAACCAGAGTCACCCTCTCTGCACTCTGCTCTGCCCTCTCTACCTGCATGATATCCTGAGTGTCATGCCACTCAGGATCACTGTCCTCCTCAGTCTCCTCCTCTATCTCTCCCCCTGTGAACTCCTCAGACTCAGAGTCTATGTCGATGGGGTCATCGCTGCTATGGGCAGGACCCACGGCAATCTGAAGTAAGGGTGCCTGAGGAGCACCGGCTCTCCCTCGGGCACGTACTACCCACCTAGCCGCAATAGGAATGCCAGGGGTAACAACTGTCCAACCCCGGCCTCTAGGACCCCCTCTGGCCTCTCGAACTGACCTGTATACTGGCACTACCGGGGGAAGCATGCCCATGTAAGGTAGGCCAAACTGCTGAGGAACTCGGCCAAAGGGGTGTATCTCCACTCGCCCTACTCTGTCAATGAGCTGCCCTGTGGTGGAGCAGGAGATCAAAGTAAGAGCCTCCTCGCCCCATAAGCCTGCCATGGCCTGATATGGTGTGGCCTCCATGTCATCGGTGGTCAGAGAAGCAACTGGCTGATGAGGTGCTCTGAGCACCGACATGTCTGTCCATCTGGCTGCCCTCACAGCTCTGGGATCTGTCACCTCTACACCTCTGCCATAGGGAATGAAGTGCTCATAAACCCAACTCATAACTAGGGTCGGGTGGCTCAAGGACTGCCCCTGTAAATGGACTACCCTGTATAAGTCATGGTAGGTAGTCCCAAGTATATCTGCTCCCCAGGCGTAAATCTGGCCATGACCCTCGATCTGTGCAATGATGGGGGACCAGCAGTATAGTAGTGTGTCTCCTCCCTTGTCCCCGATCAATCTCGAGGCAAGGATCCCCATAATAGCCTGGCGAATCAAGGGGATGGGCAAGCTAGGAATAGACCGAACTCTGACCCCCTTCTTCGAACCAGTGGAGATGACTGCATCTCCCATGTAAGAGGCCCACTGTGCTATCTGGGCCCGTGAACCTGCTGTCTCAAGAGTAAGACGTCTCCCGATGATCGGGACCCCCAGGATACGGTAAACATCCTCCAGTGTGATGGTCCACTCACCTCGGACCCCTGGTAATCGGAAGGTGTTCCGATCAGCATCCCAGTAGGAAAATAAGTCACAGAGTATGTGACTGGATGGTGCAACATGTGGAACCCGTGATATACGTAGTATACCAGCCCTCTGTAGAGTGTCCTGCTCATCCTGTGAAAGGGCATCTAATACTGTCGGGAGCCAGTCACACTCTCTCTCTCGGCTCCACCGAATGTACTCCTCCCTCACCTGCATACACCCAAAAACACACAAAACAGAGCAAGTTAGCATCCAAATGACATTAGAAAAATCATGAAAACACATAGAAATGCTAAAAATGCAAAAACAATCTCAAACAAGTGTTCTTTTGACATTCTGTGAAGAACCGCCGCCCTGAGCAGGGCGGCGGTTTCGTAACCGCCGCCTTAAAGGTGGCGGTCTTGTAACCGCCACCCTGAACAAGGCGGCGGTCATGTAACCGCCACCCTGGGCAGGGCGGCGGTCGTGTCCTGAAAACCCATGCGGGTTTTATATCCTAAAAAGGCCTAAAAACAACAAAAAAGGACCATTTTAACTAAAAACAAAGCCTACCCAGTAGGCGCCCCCCCCTAGATGGACCTTTTGAACCTAACATTTTCAAAAATAACCCCCCCACGACAAAGATTTTAGCATTTTAAAAGTTTGGAGGTAAAAATGATAAATTGAGGAAAACTAACCTGTGATCTCGCGGGTCGATGATCTGCTCGCGGAGGCATGATCGCTATCTCGTCACGAACGTTTTGACTCTACTCTCGTAAGAAACCATCACTGTGGGTCCCAGAGCTCAGAATCAATCAAATCAACACGCGCAAATGAATAGGAAAATGGGCCCACTTTCATATATATAGCAGCCTGACTTGTCTTAAATTCCCTTTTCATAGGTTTGAAGCGCCGACGGAGGTAAGTTCTTACCCCCGCACAAATGGTACGTCCTCATTTCACATTATTTTAGCATTTATTTTCCGATCTATTTTGTCTATCTGCACTTGATTCCTCTTTTCATTTTGCAGGTGGCGGGAATTTTGGATGGCGTCATTTCGACACACGGACGTATCAGGTATAACTTCCAACTTCCCATTTCGGGACCGCCATACTCGGATCCACCGTTTTACGCCTCTTCATGGCTAAAACGCTTCTCCGAGGGGGCAATATGTACGTACCCAAAATTGTAAGGTACTGCACCACCGGAACAACGTAACACGTGCCCCAATGATGATACAGGTCTCCTCGCAAGGTGTTCGGGATCCAGAAAAGCTCTCCAAGTATGCGTTATCATCCCGCATGCCCCGCTTAGCCCCCACGTGCTTTGTTTTTCTCTTTTCCCCTCTTTTCTTTGCCTTTTGCTCTTCAGTTACGAAACCGCCGCCCTGCCTGGGTGGCGGTCTCGTGACCGCCACCCTGACAGGGCGGCGGTCCTGTAACCGCTGCCCTGCTCAGGGCGGCGGTCCTTCACAGAATGCTCTTTTAACATGACTCACGTAAATTTCAACGTTTACCAGCTTTTTTTCACCGCCTTGGGCTTGCATTAATGATTCTGGTTCCCTGGAATAGTGTTTTGCCATTGTTTATAGTTTAAGAGATCAATTTGGTTTTTACCTTGGGTAAATGCAAATGCTATAAATAGTTGGCTTGTGCTCAAGCAAATGGCCCCTCAAATTTGCCTCTGAATTTCTCATTGCAATAGATTAGTCTTTCATTTTGCTTAGAATTCTTAGCTTTCATTCATTGCATGCTTAGTTAGTGTTGTCTTGTTGTTAGGAAGCCACATATCCATCTTGTGCAATTGTTGTTATCACTTCATCCAAATCAATTGGAATAGGATAGTTTGTTTTCAATAGGAAGCCATTAAAGTTGCAGGTTTTGTTCTTCAAACAGGATAGTTTCAGGTTCTGGACATTTTATGTTGCATGACTCGCAATAAATCCCGCTAGGAATTGCATAAGCCAAGCTCTGTACTCTTGCGCTATCTCTCTCCTACTCGCATTGTATTCAGTCTGTATCCTAAGCTGCCTTTGTCCCAATATCTACTTCTGTTGATGCTAGCATTACACACTTTTCTGGATCCACGTGAGCACGAAGGAGCGAGGAGATCACACTGAGGGGACAAAATCACACACACCATCGGATTCGCCACTGTTCTGCAGAATCCAGGTTCTAGCTTTCAAAGTTCTAATTAGGAGCATATCAAATAGAGTAGCCAATCACTTTATTTCAGTCAATTTTACTTTCGATATTGCCAGGGAAGCTGTGGGGATTGATAGTTTCTGAGAGACTATGATTCATTCCTCACTTCTGAGGTAGGATCGAGAGTCTTTCAAATAGATTAGATCAGTTATTTCATTGTTTAGAATAGATTTACAACTGCACAGGCAAGTAGCTATACTCGGTTGCTTTGTTTGTTTTAAATTCGTCATTAGATTAATTGTCAATTTCTAGATATATTAAAATAGTTGCTCCTTCAATTTCATTCATATAAATTCATCAGAAAAATACAAAAATAGAGAAGTCATATATGCTATAAATATACTTCACATAGTTAATTTTACTTTGCTGCATTTGGATTTACATTGTTGCTTTTGTATGACAATCACGGGACCTAGAGAGCCCAGAGAATACGTATTCGAGCCAATCGTGCCCCAACCCAATCTCGTCACAGCAATAACTGATATAGATCAGAATCTTAGGATCCAAGTCTTCCAAACAATGGTAAACTTACAACAGATCAGCCTCCAGTTAAGCGGGTTAAACATAGAAGACGACCAAGCACACACGTTTTGGTCAAATCAACCAAACTATAGATTACCCTAGATATATATCCGCATGACTGTGGAAGGGTTTGAAAGAGAGAAAACATTCGGTTGTGATCCTTTGGTCCCACAGCCAGACGCAGGAGACACTCTCACAGATATAGATACCAGCTTAAGAATTCAGGTTGCACGAACGCCTGTGAGATACTCTGAAAAGATCACACAACTGTTAATTCTGAATATAGAGGCTGAGAAAGCATATGACTATTGGATACTAGGGATTAGGGACTGAATCCACACATGACCATAGCAGGACCACAACAAACACAAATCTATGGTTGTGACCCACAAATCCCACAGCCCAACGAGTCCATAGGTGAATCAGACATAGATGCTGGCCTACGTACATTAGTATTCAGATCTACTCCACTTCCACCTATCATCATCGAACAGTTATCCTTGTTAGACATAGCAGCTAACGAAGCTAAGGAGTTCTGGACTAGGCCAGAGAATCACCCATAGAGTCAATTATATTTACCATCCACCCTATGACCTTATCTGGAGACATACACGAAACTATCCCAGGTCATTTTCCACGTATTCCACAACCCATAGACCGAATCACGCCAGAGCTCGATATTGATTGGAGCCTTCGAGCAGTCATCCTTGCTGATCGATCTATCACACCAGGTCAGGTTAGGAGGGCCTTCTTTTCCTTAGATTCACAATTTCCACTAGTGCGCGTCGAAGACATCAGATTGCCTAACTAGTTTGTCTGCATCCCACGCATATTCAATCCCCACCGGCTGTCTCGGCACGACCTCGGGAGGTCAGGTGCGAGGAAAAGTTACTTGTAGATTCCCATGCTCGCTTGTCACTTTTCCATGTGTCCCAATGTCATGATGTTACAAGATGTGTCAGTCATAGACTTGCCACCACTCTTTGCATTGTGTTTTGATGTAAGAGACTTCATGGATAAAATTGGAGGCTATAATCTTGTTGGTTGATTGGTCACACATGATTATTCAGAACAAGGTATGGAGCTAAGGCTATCTTCAAATATGAGCCTATTGGAAAATTTTCGCATAGATCCCCATACGCCGAGTCCAATCGATGAAAATTGTTCAGCATTCAATCAAGAGGATTATCCAAGCACTCATGAAGTTTACACCAAGTTTGGATGCATTCAGGACTTGAATCTTGATGAATTGGCAAAAAAAAGACACGCATTTTATCCATACAAAGAAATGGAGGAATCTGAGCTAGGAGTTTATTATTTGCATGAAGAGAATCAACCTCTCTGTAGCATCACCAAGCTTTAGAATCACAAGGATGAGAATGAAGTGTGGTAATTTTTCTTTGATGGATCAAGAAGTAGACAAGGTGCAGGAGGAGGAGCTATACTCATTTCACCACAAGGTACAAAATATTACTCATCCTTCCATTTCCAGTTTTCTTTCTCAAACAACACAGTTGAGTATGAAGCCTTAATTCATGGATTGCACTGGGTAAGGAAGAAAGGAATTAAGAATTTGGAAGTATTTGGTGATAGTGAGCTAATTGTGAACCAAGTCAAAGGAAAAAATGATGCCAAGAATGGTCTGTGGAAGAACTACAAAAATTGGGTATGGGATCTCATTGAAGATTTTGAAGTTTTTAGCATCGATTCCATCCCAAGGAAGAAGAATGAAGCAGCAGATAGACTGGCAGAAATTAGGGTTGCATTTGATGTTGTAGAAAGTATAAAAAGTGAGAAATCTCAGCCTCATATCAAAGTGGTTGTGAGACCAGATGTTCCAGATAACAACACAAGTTGGCAAGTCTTTGAGAATGATCAACAAATTACTAATTTCCTACAAGAAGAAGCTGAGTTCTCCACTAGAAATCAAGACAAGCTGGAGCAGTAGTATGGTGACCAAGTGGTGTAGCTGAGAACTAACAAATTACCAAAAGGCCTTATAACCTTGGAGTCAATCTTCAACCCTAATGATCAGTTCTGGAAGGAGAAAGCAAACATTCAGGTAAAGGGTGAAGATTCAGAGCCCATTTTAGTAGATGAAGGCAAGACATTGCAAATTGGCAAAGTAAGTACCCCGCAAGAGAAAGATGAAGTTCTTCAACTTTTAGCCAAGAGTTCCCAGATGTCTTTTCTGGACTTACAAGGATTTAAGAGGTTTCAATCCAAAGTTGGCACAACATACTATTGAGTTGGATCCAGAATCCAAGCCTATCAGGAAGAAGCAAAGGCCAGTGAATCCCCATATTGAACCTCTCATGAGAAAAGAGTTGAACAAGCTGATTGAGGCTAGTATCATCTTCCCTATCAAACATTCAAGTTGGGTTGCAAACTTGGTGCCAGTGAGAAAGAGAAATGGAGAAATAAGATTGTGTGTGGACTTTCGTGATCTAAATAGAGCATCACTCAAGGATCATTATCCACTTCCATCAATGGAACAAATCTTGCAGGTTGTAGCTGGTTCAGAAAGGTTTTCATTGCTAGATGGATACTCAGGCTATAATCAGATAATGGTGAACGAATAAGATCAATTCAAGACAACTTCACTAGGAAATGAGGCACATATGCTTACAAGAAGATGCCATTTGGACTATCAAATACCGGAGCAACATTTCAGCAAGCTATGGATATGGTGTTCAAAGGCTTAATCAACAAGATAGTGCTGGTATATCTAGATGATATCACTATCTTCTCAAAGAATGCAGCAGACCATCTATTTCACCTCAGGTAAGTGTTTCAGAGGTGTAGAAGGTTTGGAGTGTCATTGAATCCGAAGAAGTGTGTATTCTTGGCACACGAGGGAAAATTTTTGGGCCACATTGTCTCAAGGGAAGGGTTGACAATTGATCCTGAAAGGGTTGAAGCCATCTAAACACTTCCATTGCCACACCACAAGAAATCTCTCCAAAGCTTCTTGGGAAGGATAAAATTTGTCCGCAGATTTGTGCCTAATTTTTCCACTCTTGTGAAGCCTTTAACAATGATGTTGAAGAAGAGTCTTGCATTCAAATGGACAGCAGAAGGAAAAGAGAGTTTTGAGGCCATCAAGCATGCAATATCACAAGCTCCAACTCTTATCAACCCATACTTTTCAAAGGAATTCATGTTGTATGCCTTTGGAGGATCAGATACAATCTCAGCTATCTTGGTACAGAGCTAAATAGAGAAGGTTTAGAAAATCCCATAACATTCTTCAATCAAATCCTGGAAGATTATGAAGTAAAGTATTATTTCATTAAAAAGCATATCCTTGTTGTCATCAGGAGTTTGAAGAAGTTCAGACACTTGGTCTCAAACAATAAGATTCAACTACTGGTGTCTCATGCTAGTGTCAAGGACTTTCTCCTAAACAAGGATTTGAATGAGAAAAGAGAGCAGGTTGGATCACTCGGGTAATGGAATATGATATTGAAATCAAAGTGACTAAGCTAGTTTGTGGAAAGGTTTGTGTGAGAAGCTAGCTTCCAAACAACCTGATGGATCAAAAGGTGAAGAAGAATGTTGTCCTAGTTACTACAGAATGATCAAGAAAAATTAATGATGATGCACCCATTCCATGTTGGACTCAAGACTTGGTGCATTATCTCCAAACAGGCTGTGCCCTCCAGAATGGAACAAAGCAAAGAGGAGATACTTTAGATTACAATCCATCCCATATGTGCTCATTGATGGCATCTTGTTCAAGAAGGACATCAATGGTGTTCTATTTAGATGCATTGGAACATGTCAAGTTGAGAGGATATTACATGAGTTCCATGATGGAGAAGCAGGAGGCCACTTTTCTCCACGAGTAACAGCTCTCAAAATCATGAAGGCTGGTTACTATTGTCCTATGGTGTTCAATGATTGCTACTCATGGGTCAAGAAATGCAAGAAGTGTGCATTCTTCATAGGGAAAGAAAGGTTAGCAGCACTTCCCCTTACATCTGATTTCAGTAAATCAGCCATTCATGCAATGGGGATTGGACTTCATTGGAGTTATCAATCCAAATTCAAGTCAAGGCCACAAGTGGATACTTACAGCAACAGACTATTTCACCAAGTGGACTGAAGCAGTGGCACTCAAGGAGGCAAATGAATCTAACATCTTGGATTTCTATGAAGGGATAGTCACCAGATTTGGTGTCCATATACCACTATCATATCAGACAATGCATTGGCATTCCTTAGCACCAAAGATCACTTAATGGGCTGTCAAGAATGGTGTGTACCTCAGCACTTCATCAAATTATTACCCTCAGGGTAATGGTCAAGCAGAGTCTACAAACAAGAACCTACTAAGAATCATCAGAAGAACTCTTGATGAGAATCAGAGAACTTGGCACGTTTAGCTCAAATTAGCTCTATGGGCTGATAGGATCACACCCAAGAGGTCTATAGGAAGCTCTCCATACAAGCTTGTATATGGGAAAGAAGCAGTTCTACCTATATCACTCGAGTTTCCAGCATTGGAACTCATGAAACAGTTGGAACTAGCTGAGTTTGAGCCTATGGAAATCAGGTATGCAGAGCTGATGGAATTATAAGAAATCAAGAGAACATGCAATGCAGACCATGGAAAAGGATCAAGCATTGATCAAGAAGAGTTTTGAAAAGAAAGCTAAGGCCAGGACATTGCAAGCTGGAGATTTGGTACTAAAGTGGGATGTTGATCGTGTAAATCTAGGAAAGCATTCCATGTTTGATACCATATGGAGTGGTCCATACATGATCATTGAATATAAAGGTAGCAATGCCTTCCAAGTTGGCTAAGTTGAATGGTGAAGAGTTACAGATTCTGATTAATGGAATCTATCTCAAATGTTGCTACTAGAAAGATAATTTCTCACCCTTGTAAATATTATTTTAGAATTTCCATTTCTCTAAGTGCTTATGCACATTGTACTACTGTTAGAATAGTTTTCATTTCCCTAAGTGTTGGTGCACATGTCCTATTGCTTCTAGTGTGTGCATGTTTACTTCATCAAGCTCCAGAAAAGAATTTACAGCCACAGGAGAATCAAATCAACAAATGTTTCAATGACTCAAGGATCCAGGTTTTTAAGCTTCAAATCAGATCTTCAGATTACAAGCTGACTCCATGCACAATGGATTGCTACAGGAAGCTAGCCATACTTCATCTAGCAGGCAGATAACCCCCCGCTGAGTCACCAAATTGTTATCCAAAATTCACCCCTCAAGGTAATTTTGATAACATGCATCAAATTCTTCAGTCCCAAGCAAGTAGAATTGATTCAAGGCCCAAAATCATGTTTTGGGGGTCCCTTTGGTTTCTCTCTAACTTCCCCATCCAAGGAAAAAATCCAACAAGTTAGAAAAAATTTAAAAAAATCCAAAAAATGAAGTCAATGGGCTTAGTTTTAATGCATTGTGGTTAAATCAGTCTGGAGGTTGCAGATCATACCAGTGTTCCATCGGACAGTACCCAGGTTCACCGACATTTTTGTCCTAATGGTCACCAAGTTTGGATGTAGGGAAATATGGGACCCAAAGCGCGAAATGCTTTCAGAAGTGTACAGCAAATTGCCGAAAAAGCCTAAAATTTTTAGGTAGTCAAAGCACATTGAAAGTCGGCGCAAAGTTTGGTCTATAGGTAGAACATGACGTCATGGCGCAACACGCAAAGCCAAATGGCACATAGGGAAATTGTGGAAAATTCAGAAAAAGCAGATTTTGGTAGCAACACATTGATCCACATGACAGTTGGGACAAAATTACACGCGGGACATGCAAAGGTGAAAAGGCCGCAAAAGGAACTTGAAGATGTTGCGAGGTATGTGGAGGTCAACGGCCCTCGACAAAAGTACCAGTCAATGATTTGATGCAAAGGGACAAGGAATCCTGGAAGAAGCCAAGGGATGTTTGAAGAATGTGTCCAGGGACATCCTAGGACACGAAGACCTGATTTTTCTGAAATAGCCGCATACAAGAGAAAAAGTCAATGTTTGACCTCCCGAACTTCAAACGGCCATAACTTTTGACTCCGAGCTCCGATTTTCATAAAATTAGACTTTCTGGAATGAGCACGATGTCCTCTGCATCACAAAAAATGGATTTCTTAATTTTTATGAGGGTAGATATATTAAAATAAAAGAAACATATTCAGCTCCAGTCAATTAATGCTCATTCCCGTCAAATGACAGAAAATGCCTGGCAGACCCAAAATAGCTGCTCGCACTCAGAAGGCCATAACTTTTGCATTTCTCAACGAAATCGCACAAAATTGGTACTGTTGGAATCATGGTTCTGAGCCTGATGCAAAAAAATCAAGAAATTCTAGATTTGATGAAAAATTGATGATATGTTTGCAAAAAATGTTGCAAGGTTCAGAATAATGTTTTATTTGGTAGTAGGAAGGCATTCAATGAAGCATGGGCTAACATTTCTCACTGCTGCAAGTCATGGGACAGTATGGGGAGCCTTTTGCAAGCAACATAACATCATTTCACTCCATTTAATACCTCTTACAAGTGGTTGAAGGACAGATTTTGGGATTTCCATTTTCCCTCTCTCTCTCTCTCTTCTCCTTTTTCTATAAATTGGAGTGTTGGGATCATTATAAAAGGGGAAGGTAGTTTTGTCATAGCAAAGCTCTGTCAAAATTTCTTTGTGAATCCAATGTGTTGTAGGCCCTTGTAGTGGACTCCTTGCATGGTGATCTAGGCCCTTATTTTGTAATAGATTGAACTGTGCATATCAATGAAGCAATAAATACAAGTTTGTGGATGTATCTTCCCCTGCTGTGTTTATTTGCATTCTCTCTTGCCCCTTCAATCTCATTACAATATATTGTGTCTATTTTATGCTCTTTGCAGGGATCCATTATCATTGTGTATGTTTGAAATATTGTTGTGAATGCATTTTCTAGATTGTGGAAAACTGTTATCACCCCTTCTAGTGTGCACTTTGCTTATGTATCTCACACATTGGAAGACTACTCTCACCCCCTCCTTTTCTGGTGTATCACCGCTTTAGTGTAGGCTTTCATTTTTTATGCATTCTCTCTCCTTGGTCCCTTGGAAAGTTAGATTAGGACAGTTAGTTTTTCCTACATTAGAGTAGATTGTGGCAGGTAGTTTAGGAGCAAGAACCAACTTTCTCTGGAGGTCTATCTCAAGTAGCAAGTCCCACAACTTGGAGATAGTACCCATGTTATCCAATCACACTGTGAGCTCAAGTATATGCACTTGTGTAAACATAAGGGTGTTGTGATTCAGTGATAACAGTAATAGAATCAGAAAGTTCCCTAACATCTCTTCAGTTCATGGATTCTTATGGGTTATCCCCTTAGCTTCATACCTAGTAATCTAGTCATGTTCACTTTCTGCATTGCTATGAGGAAAAAAGGAAAATTTTAAGAGACTTCTAGATTTTCATGTTCATACTCTTCAAGTAAACCATTGATCCTCCTATGAAATTTGATCGATAAGATATCCAACCCTTGGGATAAGGTTCTTGCAACAAGAAATTAAGGTATTCATCTTTCAGACCAAGGAGTTATCCATCAAAAGATGCTAAAGGAAGCCTTCATACATTTTCTCGGTCTACCACTTAATCTACCTCATCCAATTAAATCATTTTAAGAATCATTTACAACACCGCAATACATTGGGTTGTAAGCAAGGGTGAAGGATTGCTTATCCCTAAGGTTAATATATTATTACTAGTTGGCTGTCCAAAATACCTATTCTGAGCCCCGTTCGAAAATCTCATGAAATATGGGAATGAAGCTTGGTTTTTAGATGCTATCTTTGCAAAAGAGGAGGAAAATGATCAACCATCTTCTCCTTCACTGCTCCATTCCCATGATGTTTTTGCTTTTATTTTAGATCTATTTAATTGTAATGGATTTTTCCATTGACTATTGTAGGATACAAGGTAGCCTTCAATGGGGATACGCCTCCCTTAAACTTTGCCCAAGCAATTTGATGAGGCCTATGATGGTATTTCCCTGCCTCAAATTTCATGGAAATATCTATCCATCTAAAATGATTACAAATCTTCTGGGACTAGAAATCTATTGTTAGTGAAAATTCATAGCACCCCCAAATGAGTTATGGATCTAATTTTCTAAGGCAAAGTCATTTGGTGTGATTGCACAACATTGAGCTTTCCTAAAGTGTGGGACCTTTACAAATGGGGAAAGCTCTCTAGAGAAGGTTGGTTCCTCTTCCTAAACTACCTGCCACAAGCTATTCTAGTGCAGGAAAGATAATCTAACCTAATCTAACTTCCAAGGAGACAAGGAGAGAAAGAAAACAAGGAAAAACAGAGCCTACACTAAAACAGTGATACACCAGAGAAGGAAAGTGTTGATTATCTATCAAAACTGCCATGGAACAAGAAGAGGTGAGCAATGGAAAGGATGGACAAGTGCATCACAGACCAAAGATGGATTTCACATAGAAAATGTTCCAAAACTCCATGAACATAGCTCCAAAACCTGCAATGAACATCCAAACATGCACAAATACCCTGTAATGAAGAGAGGTAAGAAGAAAACAACAAAGAAAACAAGCCAAGGATGGACAAATGCATCACAAAACACATTTTTTATTGCTCAGAATTTACACAGTGCATCATTTCATGGGTAAGAGGAAAAAATGTCCATTACTACAGAGCAAGGGAGGAGGTTCAAACTCCATTTTTGACCCTGGGGAAGAAAAGAAGGGAGAGTCAGAGAAGAAGGACTAACAACTTTTTACAAATGATCCAAAACTGGCTTTTATTGCTTGAACAGAATGAAGAAAGGTGGAAAAATGTGGGTAAATTGATTTGACATCTCCAACCACCAACAAGATTCATTAAAACAAAAATGGATTTTCCTCAAAAATCTCATTTTTCCATGCATTCTCCATGCTGGAGAAGAAACGGACCCATACTTCATCAATTTTGGTGGTTGGGGTCAATTCTGCATTTTTTCCCGTGCCAGAGACATTTTTTCAATTTTCTCCCATGCAAAACTCCATCAAAATTCAAAATTTAAATGGATCCATCATTGTAGATAATTTCAACATCTTTCCAATGATATAAAAATCATGAAAATCCAAGCTCTGGTTCGAAAGATATGGCCCTCTGAAGATTTAGGAAAAATAAAAATTAGGGCAAAAAATGGGTTTGCAGGGCAAAAATTTGAATTTTTCCCTCTTTTTTCAAATTGGGAAAATTTCCCAAAAAAAATCTCCACTGCCCCGCTCCTCTGATGACACATGTGCACCCTCTGATTCGATCTGGCCCAGGCCTCAAAATTCACATTTTACCCAATTTTCTCCAAAAATTTTCCAAAAGTCTTCCACGGTTTGCGACATGTGGCAACATTTGGAGCAGAATGTGGACCTTAACACTTCCATTTCTGACTTTTTTAAAAATTTAGCCAAAAAATTATAAATGTCATAATTCCTCCTTGGCGCTGCTAACTAGACACATGGCATTTTTCCCTTCCTTTGTGGGCCCACAGGCCAAAATTTTCCTTTGTGCCTTTTTCCCCAAAAAGGCTAAGTGTCAAATTTATCTCCTTGCCTCCACCGAACTCACCAATTTCCTTGGCAAAAATGCTTCCTTCTCCGCTCCGCCGGCCCGAGACTCCTCTGGCAAATTTTCCTCCTTACCTCTTGTGGGCCCGCCCAGGGAAAATTTTCACTAAACTCCGCGAGCCATAACTCAAAAAATACAAGGAGTTAGGATGACTTCTTTACCTTTCTGGAAAGGTGGAAAAATTCTCTATCTGATGAAGTCATATCTAGAAAATTTTGAGTGCCTGAAGTGTGTGAAAAATCCATTTTAAGTACCAGCAAAGGAAAAAGAGGAGTTAGCCAAAAATAAGCATGGGCTTATTTTGGATAACAATTCTAGCGACTCAGAGGGGTCATCTACCTGCTAGATGAAAAAAACTACCTTGAAGCATCCATTGGGCATGGAGTCATGAATGATAGCTTGATAACTGATCTTCACTTGAAAACTTTCCCTTTTAAGCCTCTTGGAAAACCACTGAAACTGAAACCGGTTGTGACCAAATGCCAAGACAATGCACTGTGCAAGAGAAAAACCAGCACCACAAAAACTATGTACAAACTGAAAATCATACATACCCCAAGTGGGATGTGCAGAGTGTGCATAAGCACTTCTTCTACTGAAAAAAAACCTACCTACTCTACTCTAACTGGAGCAAAGGGAACTCAAACAAAGCCTGCAACTGGCAGGGAGAAATAGCTTCCCTTCCTCAAAAATGGCAGCCATGCAACTGATTTGGACTGAACATGGCTGGTTGGATGAGTGAAAAACTCAACAAGAAGCTGATCTTCCACCCAAATCATCAAGGTGTCAACTAAAAACAAAATACCTACCTCTTTTAGTTGACTCTGCATTTGGACTTGAAGAGGTATGTTGTTGATGACCTTGGAACTTTGATGCTCATATTCTTGCCCTGAAGTAAGCATGACTAGTTTTGGAACTCTCCTTTGGCTCCAATGAAGCCAAGTACCTGATTGGGCAAGGTCTGATCCTTTTGATGTGCCCATTTCTCTGAAATTCAACTCCAAAAATGGAGTCTTCTTGTGGACCTTCTTGGATGGATGGTGTGGAAGAAATGGTGAAAATATCTTGCTACTTTTCCTTCCTTTTCCCATGAAGCACATGGAAGATTTAAATCTTCCAATCTTGGATCCAAAAGGCTATTACAAAATGCAAGCTCCTGTTCTTCAATGTTCTCCTTCATGGCAGCAGGCTCTTGATGCTGAAAGAATGAATGGTGGAGAAGAAAATGTTGTAATTTCAGCTGGCTCCTCATCCAAACATTCTTCTAAGTCTGATAGGCAATCAAACTCTTCAATGTCCCGCTGCAACAAAGTCTCTTCCTCTTGCATGGTGACCTTCAAATCTGCATTTTCTTCACCATGTGTAACTTCATTTTCAAACATGAAACTTTTCAATTCAAACTCATCCAAAAAATCAGATTTTTGGAGAGATAAGTGGGGGAGAAACATGGAATTTCTTGTGCATCTTTTGCATAATTCAAATTTGGACCTGTTTTATTCACCTCCATAATGGCTTCATCAATCAAATCAGCCCCTTCAAATGAAAGCAAAAATGTATCAATAATGCTTCCTTCTTTTGTTGTTGCAAAAACTGACTTGATCTCGTCCATTTTCTCCTCAAAAATGGGATTTTGAGCTGGTTTTTCTTCCTCCATAATGACTGATTTTGCAGTGCAAATTGGATCAGATCATTTTCTTTGGGAAAAGTGCCAACATGGACACGCAACTCATCACAAATAAACTGTTGTTTTTCTTGCTTCATTGCTGCTATAAAATTAGCCTTGTTTACCAATTGTTCCCCAACTCCAACTTCATCTTTTGGCTTCACCATCAAGGGGATTTTTTTAATCCTAAATTTGAGAGCCAAACTCAACAAACTTTGAATTTTTTTCATCCTTGTTTAGCTCTTCTTTTGATGTTGTTCTCCTTGACTGAAATTATGATTTTTTATCTTCCCAACATGGATTTAGGAATGCAAGAGGAGGGGTGGGTTGTGACTTAGTTGGTTTTGCAATTATTGTTGGTGGTGGAGGAGGTAGAACCTCTTGTTTATTTGGAGGGAATGGCTGTTTGGAATGGAAAAGAGAAAATAAATTGAGGTGGGATGGGAGACTAGGAGATGAAGAAATGGAATTACCTTTTAGGACATCATATGGAGAGTTTAAAACTTGACACTGCTGAGATAAAACAGATTGAGAAAGAGGAAAAGAAAAAGCATGAGATGGTGTGCTTACCCATTGACAAGGTTGTTGAATACTCCTCTCATACACCTCTATTCCTTTAGTCCACTTTGCAAGTTGGCAGCGTTGCAACAATGAAGTCAAGTTTCTCTTGTGGGCTATAATGCCTTGGAAAAGGTCCCACCCATGGACAAGGTGCCCTACAACCAATTCCAAATGCTTTCATTTGTGCTTGAGCCCTTGATTGCACCATGTTTGCCTCCATCTTTTGGATCTTCTCCAACAAATCTACATTTTCTTCTTGACTTCCCTCACAATCTATGTACCCTTGTGCTTGACATGCTTCATAGCCAAACTGACTTTGGCATTGCTCAGATGGGTATGCATATTGGTTTTGAATTTGACCAAAATGTTGATCTGGAGGATTTGAAAAACATGTTGGAGGTGGGAAACATTGCTGTTGTTGTAAATGTGAATTCCATGAGGGAAATGAAGTCATGATTGCACAACTTCATGGAATGAAAGAGGAATGAAAGAGATGGAGTGAAAAAACAAAATGGAAAATGAATGAAAATGAATGGAAAGAAGGTCTACAACTTCAGAGATGGGTTGCTGATCAGATGGAGTCACCAGATGTGCTTGCAAGTGCCTCCAAAGGCTGAAATCTTCACCAAGAGCACATCAACTTGATGAGATGAAGTGGAAGACCTCTTGGTCCCACCGGGCGTGCCAAAACTGTTAGTGCAAATTCACAGCACCCCCAAATGAGTTATGGATCTACTTTTCTAAGGAAAAGTCATTTGGTGTGATTGCACAACATTGAACTTTCCCAAAGTGTGGGACCTTTGCAAATGGGGAAAGCTCTCCAGAGAAGGTTGGTTCCTCTTCCTAAACTACCTGCCACAAGATATTCCAGTGCAGGAAAGCTAATCTAACCTAATCTAACTTCCAAGGAGACAAGGAGAGGAAAAAAACAAGGAAAAAAAAAAGCCTACACTAAAACAATGATACACCAGAGAAGGAAAGTGTTGATTATCTATCAAAACTGCCATGGAACAAGAAGAGGTGAGCAATGGAAAGGATGGACAAGTGCATCACAGACCAAAGATGGATTTCACACAGAAAATGTTCCAAAACTCCATGAACATAGCTCCAAAACTTGTAATGAACATCCAAACATGCACAAATATCCTGTAATGAAGAGAGGTAAGGAAAACAACAAAGAAAATGAGCCAAGGACGGACAAATGCATCACAAAAACATGTTTTTTATTGCTCAAAATTTACACAGAGCATCATTTCACGGGTAAGAGGTAAAAATTGGCAAAAAATTCATTACAAAGTAAGGGAGGAGGTTCAAACTCCATTTTTGACCCTGGGGAAGAAAAGAAGGGAGAGGCGGAGAAGAAGGACAAATAACTTTTTACAAATGAGCCAAAATTGACTTTTATTGCTCGAACAGAACACAGAAAGGTGAAAAAACGTGGGAAAATTTATTTGACATCTCCAACCACCAACAAGATTCATTAAAATAGTAAGGGCACCCTCAAAAATCCATTTTTCGATGCATTCGGCCATGCTAGAGAAGAAACGGATGCCATACTTCATCAATTTTGGTGGTTGGGGGTTGGTTCTACATTTTTTCCTTTGTCAAATATATTTCTTCAAATTTTTCCTATCAAAATTCAAAATTGAGGGTCCATCGTGTAGAGGATTTCAACATCTTTCCAATGATATAAGGATCATGAAAATCTGAGCTCTGGGTCGAAAGATATGGCCCTCTGAAGATTTAGGGAAAAACATAGCAAATTAGGGCAAAAAATGGGTTCGCGGGGCAAAATCCTGATTTTTTCCCTCTTTTTTCAAATTGGGAAAATTTCCCAAAAACTCTTTTTGCCCTGCCCCATCGATGACACATGGCACCATCTAATTCGATGTGGGGCCTTAATCAATTTTTCTCCATTCTCCTTTGCAGGCTCGCGAGTGAAATTTTGACCTTGATTTTTTAGCCAAAAAAGGCTAAGTGTCGCAAATTCCTCCCTGGCCCCGCGAGTCCATTCCCTTCCTTCATCGAGCTCACCGACCAAAATTTTCCTTTGTACCCTTTTTCCCCAAAAAGGGATAAATGCCAAATTTATCTCTGCACCTCTACCAACCCACCAATTTCCTTGGAAAAATTTCCTTCTCCGCTACACCGGCCCAAGACTCCCTGGCAAATTTTCCTCCTTACCTCCACGGGCCTGCCCAGGGAAAATTTTCACTGTTAACTCCACTGAGCCATAACTCAAAAAATACAAGGAGTTAGGATGACTTCTTTACCTTTCTAGAAGGTGGAAAAATTCTCTATCTGATGAAGTCATATCCAGAAAAAATTGAGTGCCTAAAGTGTGCAAAAAATCCATTTTAAGTACCAGCAAAGGAAAAAGAGAAGGAATTAGCCAAAATAAGCATGTGTTTGTTTTGGATAGCAACTCTTCTCTTGAAAGTTAAAAGAAAATTTTTGGCAGCCATCAAGGAAAATATCAAACTCTTTAAAGATAAGGTAAAGAAACCTTTCCTAAAAGGGGAGTAAAAAGTTTTTGATAAGTTTGGCCTTGGACTGGTGGAATTACACAAACCTAGAAAGAGCTCCATTTGGATCAGGCCTGAGGAAAATGTTGTTAAGATAAATTTTGTTGGGCCATCTAAAGGGAATCTAGGTCAAGCTAGGGGAGGTGGAATTTTAAGAAACAATGAAGGTGAATGGTTGTTTGTTTATGTATGTTCATTAGGACAGCAAACAAACAATATGGTGGAAGCTAGATCTCTCCTTTGGGGGATTTTTTTGGCTAAAGAAAAAGGTTTCAAGAACATCTATATTGAGGGTGATTCACTCATCATTATTAATGCTCTTAACAATAAGGGATCCATTAATTATCCCTTAAGAAATATCCTCAATGATATTAAGGAAACTTTTAAATGTTTTGAAAAGCTCTCTTTTGATCATACTTTGCGTCAAGGAAATAAGTGTGCGGATAAGATGGATAATTACAGAGTTCATAGTCATGATTATAAGATTTGGTGTAAAGGAGATGATTTTCCCATGGATATTAATGAATTCATTATTAGATATAGAGGGCACTAAGTTTGATGAAGCTGGAACAAGTGATCTCTGCAATTGTGACAGCTTACATAAAATGATCTATTCCTTGAATTTTGTTGGCATGAAATGGGGTCTATTTGAGAAGTGTTAGTGAACAGGGGAAGTTTGGTTTTGTGAATATGGGTGATGATAGAATTAGGGTTAAACCGGCTAGCCAGAACATTGAAGATTTTAATCAGTATTTGTGGAACAAGCTTAAGATTGGGGGTTTTAGTAATTTCATTGCTAAATTACATGGCCACGACCCTTCCCTATCAAAGGAATTTCACAGAGCTTGGAAAGAGGGAAATTTCAAGGTCATAGGAATGGAAATTGAGGTTTCAAATTCCACCATTTCCCTTGCGATGGAGATGAAAATGGACAGGCTCAAAAATTTAAGGATAGAACCCACAGAAAGCTTGAAATTGAGTTGTTCTTCATGGGTAAGGAAAGGTTCTCTTTCTTTACTGATGGTATTGTCAGGTCGTGTATCCTGGGAATATGGAGACAAGTGTGCCTTCAAATCATGAAGTATATCACTCTATAAGGAAAATACCGAAAAATTAATGCTCATCATATGACCCTTCTAAATATGTTTTGTCATAAGGTCATGGTGACCATTCCTTTTTTTTGTTTATGTCTTTGACAAATTCTTTGATGGTGTTCTAACAGGAGAAGGTGGATATGCCCTTACATGAAGGGCCCATCCTCTTGTTGTTTGAAAATGGGAAACCTATTATGAACTCTTCCTCAAAAGATAAGGTGGAAGAGGATAATCTTACTCTTACAGAATGCCTTACTAAGATGAAGGCCGGGAAATGTAAAAAATGTGGGGGAGAATTCTAAAAAGGAGAAGAGTGAGGAAGTTCATGGTGAAGCGAGCACCTCGAGAAATAGGGGTTATGATGGAAATTTTAAGGGATTTGAGGAGTGGAGTAGAAAGGTGCAGTATTTAGAGGGGGTGCTTGAGGTGATGGAGGAAACCAATGTTGGTCAAAGGGAAACCATGTTGGATGTCATTAATGTTTCAAATAAAATTGTCTCAACCCAGGTGAACTCCAAACAAAAGGTTCTGGAGCTGTAGTTTCAGGTCAAAAAGCTAAGTGATAGGTTGGAAGGGATGGAGGAAGGCACTAAAAGGAGGAATTTCAATTTGCACATCAATAGTTCTTAGGACAAGATGGAGGAAGAAATGAATGACAAGGGTATTAAGGGTGTTGTGAACAAAGAAATTCATGTTGGAAGCAGTGAAGTTTTTCCTAAAAATTAACTAGGTATTTTTGGACTGTTGGCATAATTTTGGCAAACTTCTGCAATTTGTTGTTTCAGGGCTGGTTTCTTTTTCTATTTTACTCTATGTCCTTTTTTAGTAAAATTTTTTATCTTCATTATCTGAGTTAAGCATGTTTAACTCCTTTATAGGACTTTTTTGTTTCCTTCTAGCTCATTAGTTATGTTTCCTTCTTTTGTAAGGCCCCTGGGAGCCAATCCTTATTTTTACCTTATCTAATAAAAAAATATGAATATATGACTTTCTTTTAAAATGTATAAATTGTTCATGGGTATAAACCCTAGTGCCTTTTCATTATATTATCATATTTGTTATCTATTTGATATTTTCCTTGTTATATGAATGAATAAATGGTTCTTTCCCTTCTTGCATCTAAACTTCTATCAATAGGGGATGTATTCTCACAAAAATCAAATAAAGGAGGGGCTCAACCCCTATGCATACCTCGGGTGAGCACCCAGCACCAGCTAGGTGATAGGTTGGTGCGCATGGGATTAGATTATTGGTCTAAGGGCATAAAAATGACTACAATTAACCTTTGGTATACTCAGAAATTTGACTATCTCTCATAATCCAAAATCCCTCCTGATCTATCTAGGAACGCTAAATGATCTTTCCTTCAAGAGACTACTTGATACGTCATTTAAGGTGGTGTATTTTACAAATGTGGATTTGATGGCCTCTTCTTAAGATGCCATAAATCTCACAAGTCTGCTAAATCCAATCAAGAATTCCATGACAATATATGTGGTGGACATTTCAATGGTATAGTTGTCATTAAATGTGTCCTCCAAATGGGCTATTACTAGCCTCCTATCAACTAAGATTGTTGTGAGTATTTCAAGAAGTGTGTCGAATGTCAAAAACACTCAAATATCACTCATATACCCAACCAAGCCTTACAACCCACTCAATACCTATGACCTTTCTCACGATGGGGGTTAGATCTCATTGGCACTATCAATTCTCGTTCATCACAGCAACATCACTCTATCATCACAGTCACTAAATAGTTCACTAAATTGGTAGAAGTCATTCCCTTAACATCTACTAAAGCTAAAAAAATTGTTGACTTCATAAATCAGCATATCATATTGTTTCACAGTTTTCTTTACATTTTGAATGTGAAAAAATAGATAATGTTATGGGCTAAGGATGAATACCTATTTATGCTAATCGATTTATGGTTGTTGTGTGCGTTCTGACTTCTCAATCCAATGTTAGCTGTGAGAGCTTCCTTTTGGCTGGGAGGAACTACCTGAACTAGAAAACAAGACCAAAAAAGAAGAGTTAAATAATATATGATAGTGGACTACCTAGCGTGTGTTGGATCTGGGAAGTGTGATACTCCCTAGATGGCTATCAATCCACTATTTAAAAAAACTTAATGCGATAGATAATAAAATTCCTATTGTATTTGATATGATTTAGGTATTTCATTCAAGCACAATAAGAAAATATTACATAACAAGCTAGGCTATAGTAAGATCTAAAGGGTAGGTAGGTGTCAGAGTATTGGGATTGGTCAAGGTCAGGTTCTGGTTTGTATAGGTCACTTGGTAGAAGGTTGTTTGGTTTTGTTATTGGCAAAAGGTATGAAACACAAAGGCCGATATCGGTCGGGTATAACCGACGACAGTTTAGAAGGGACCAACGATGGTTGTGGATGACCAGTGTCTGTAGGGTCAAGGTGAAAGGAACTTAATAAAATCTGATTGTGGGGATTAAACTAGAGCTAAACAGAGATGGAAGGGTGGATGGGGATGTCTTTAAAAATTCTCGGGTATACTCAGAGGTGGGTAACAGGTGAGAATGGGTGATTTAGTGGTGTGGGTAGAGGAATGGCTGAATCTACAAGCATGTAGGAGATGGGAAATGGACATGTAAAGTATAAATTAACAATAGAAGTAACAAAGGCTATTATATTGAAATGGACTATGCTAGTAGAAGGTATACTTACTGTGATACATGTTTGATGGCTGAATGGTGATGGCAGTTGATCAAAAGAATGGTGTTTTGTGCCACAGTAGTGCTTCTTGGAATGCTTCCGTGAGTGCAATACCTCTGGATCTATCCTAGTGTTGGCTGTGGATATCTGGGTGCGTGAAAAGACTCTGGTTATGTTTGCATACAACTCTCTTCTTGTCACCTTGATCTCAGAATGTGCCAACCCAAAAACAAGGTTATTAGGGTGAATAAATGGTAACCGACAGTGGTTCTGGGTTGACCAGGATTGGTTTAGGGATGACCAGCATCAGTTAAAGTGGGATTCCCTAGGTTTACTAAAAATAACAGATCTTGGCAATCACTTCTGCCAGATCTATCTATTCTCCTGAATCAAAGCGGAAGTTATCTTTTTTTACCCAAAATATGGTTAGAGGGATAATAGGCATTGATATTTAGGGTTGAACTAAGTCTTATCTCATTAAGGTAAGTGCGAAAAAGTCCTAGTTAGTTATGTAAATATGCCAAGAATAGGTCTAGGGTGAGGTGGCTAGGTGAGGTGTCTAAGTGAGGTGGAAATTAGCTTAATTAAAATAATTAAGTAATGTATATTGTGAGGGTGGGTATTAATTTAATTAAGTTAATTAAATTAATACGTCACTGATAATGAAAAATCCTTTAAAAACAAAGACGTTAAGAAATATTGCGACACATTTAACATCAAACTAAGCTTTTCATCACCATATTATCCACAAGAAATGGACATGCCAAACCTTCTAACAAAAAACTTAACAAAATTCTCATGAAAACCATTGACAAAGTAGGTAGGAATTGGCATCTCCAAATCTTGTTTCCTCTTTGGGCTTATCGAACTAGCATTCGTACTCCTACAGGTGCTACCCCCTTTTCTCTAGTCTATGGCTCCAAGGAGGTTTTACCCCTTGAAGTTCAAATTCCATCACTCCATGTATCCCTCAAATATTTCATCCCTGATGAGGATTATCGACAAGACCATCTAGCACAATTAGAATTGTTAGATGAAAAATGCTTAACAACTCTCGAACATCATCATGTCTATCAAGAGCACATCAAACACACATATAAAAAACATGTAAAATAACATGATTTTAACATAGGTGATCTCATTCTCAAAGAAAATCAAAATTTCACTACTCTAGAAAGGAGTAAACATGGAAAATTTTCCCCTAACTGGATCGGTCCATATGTCATCACTCACAAGTATGGGTCAGGAGCTTATCATCTAGCCTCCCTTGATGGTACACCTAAAAAGGAACCTCTAAATGCCTTGCACTTGTGGCCTTTCTACTGTTAACACATCGAATTCCATGACAATAGTCACATCAAAGAGTTTATTTCACCACCAACCAGCCACCTTATCATCGTAATGATTTGAAAGTATGTGGTTCTTTCCATCAATATCCTCAAAACCTTAAAGATGAGCACCATGGATCTATTCATTGCATCTTTCACATGGAAAAGTTCCTCCTTAGTAGGAACCCCACAATCATTACATCCATCCACCTTGTTTACCAACCAAAGACATGTCATGGGGCACACATGTGTAGTTTGTGAACACATCTCTTCCCCTCCTCGAAATGGTCTATTAGGCCTTCCCTCAGCATAAAAATAAAGTCAAAAATATCTATGGATGCATCTTGTCAAAATTAAATAGACTGATCCCTCAAAGGACAACTATCAAAAATGAAAAATCATATTATCAAAAAGAAAAGTAGATTGATCCCTTGAAGGACAACTACCTGTCAAAATCATAGACCGATCCCTCGAAGGATGGCTATCCAAAAGAAAAATGTAAATTGTAGACCACTCCCTCGAAGGATGGATACCCATGTAAAAAGGATTCCCGCATCGATCAACCTTCAAAAATTCAAATATCAAAAGCATCCTAGGAAAGCTTCCCACATCGATCAAATTTCCCATCAAAGAAAACTTCCCACATCGATCAGTTTGCATCAAAAATAAAATATAAAAGTTGGGGCATCTCTCTATAAAACCATTGAAAGGAGAACCTACTCTCCCACACAACCTACATGTGTCAACCCTTCCCATGTCCTAAGAAGGTACACTTTTCATTTCCATCTATGCCTAAGATCCTACGTGTGACTACCCATTGTTAGTCATATGTTAACATTTGTTATAAAGGCCAAAAGTGCAAGTGCCTTCACCATATTAATTCCCATCACATATGTATCAAATCCAGTATAAAGCAATCATTCCACATTTTATTCTTATCCAAGAATTAAAACACATTTTGATATTTAAGATCACATTAAAATTCAAATATCCATAACATAACAACACCATCATCTATCTATCCACATCAACATCTATCAAAACATCCATCTAACATCAAAATTCATCAAATTGAATACATCTATACAATCATTAAAACATACATCAATATCAAATGTAAATACAATCATCACATCAATAAACACTAACACATAATCATAAGAATCAAAATCATCATCATACATATATATAATCATCATATCATATCAAAATGTCTCTATACATCATCTAGGAGTCTCAAAATTTCCATATATCAAATAATATACATATCAAAAATAGGCTTCACAAAGAGCCATATACATCAAAATATATCACATCTACCTGGTAAACTAACACCCAAAAGAAAGGTACTCCCATGAATGCTACCCACCTGAGCACCACCATCACCTCCATCAGGTCCTCTACTAGGACCTCCCCCATCAGGACCTCTACTCAGGACCACCTCCATCTGGACCCTGAGGTGGTTGACCCACACTCACAATACTAACGCTAGGTCCCAATCATCTCTGAGCTAGATATGTTGCATAACAAAGCTCAATAGGTAGCCTTTTGTATCACTATATCCTCATAATAAGCTAGCTCATCATGCACATGACTTGTAGTTAGCTAAGCTAACCATACCAGGTGGCCCCATCTGACCACTAACCTGAGCCCTAGTTACCTAACTCAGCACCTATCACTGAAGTACATGTAATCTCAAGATCCCTTCTCAAGGTCTCTCACTGTTGTCTATAACGATCTGATCAGCTACAACCTCCTGTGCTAGTCTGTTGACTCAGACTATCTCACTCACCTCTCAGTCCATCCCTCTCACCTATCAAATCATCATCTCACCCTCAAACCATCCCTCTTTGTGGTCACAATAGTCCACTCAGCCTCCACTAAACGGCCTTCTCGGCCTCTAAACATGCAATAGTAGCATCAAGATCTAAGTTGTCATACCACTAACCCTCACCACCACCCTCACCACCATGTCCATCACCTCCCTAGTGCACCCCATCCACACAAGCCCACACCCATCTATCTCCTCAAGAGCAAGCTGAGCCTACCACCATGTAACAAAATGCCTCTGTGACACTGAACATCATCTATAGCCACTAGTTCCCCCTAATCATCCACACCCATGCCCCCTCCTCATCAAGCATAGAACAGGTACAAAAATCACTGGTAATGGAGTCCCCACATCCCCATCCTCACATCTATACAAAATTGGATCCTCTGGCACATCTTAAATCAAATCAAACTGTCTCCTGACATGACTAAATCGAATGAGCTCCCACTCTCCTGATCCAATTGACCCTACACCCATAGATCCTGTTGGGTGGCCCTAAGCTCACCCTCCTCTCCCTCCCACACTGGAAACCCAATATATGGTCTCCACATGATGTCATCTACATGTAACCATGAGAGGAGCTACCTCTAATAATCCTCACTCCATACTAGTCCAACACCCCCCATATCAGAATGCCATCAATAAATCCATTGATCTCACTAAAAAATCAATGTCTCCCCATGGAAAATCTCTAGGATGAGCCAGGATAATATGCTCAAAATCCCAACACTGTAGTAGAAAAGTAATATCAATCCCAAACCTATTTTGGATACTCCATGACCAAATCTCCCTATAAGTGTGCACTAGTAATGTAGGGGCCCATACAAATACAACCTTCTGCTCCATCATGTTGGCTACTACACCCACCATCATCCAAGGAAACTAACCCCCACCAAATTCAGGAAAAGAAAACATGAAATCCTAATCATCATGAGCATCATCAATGCACGACCCTCTGTCTCAGGAGCATATAAATTTTGATAATAAAATCCACCCAATGTAAACTCCACACCATCTACATCATCCCCATACAATCTCCTCATCACATCATCCCTCTCTGTATCATCAATCAAATATATTCCATCTCCATGCATAGGAAATCTCATAATCCTTTGTACATCCTCTAAGGTGATCATCATCTCACCCATCACAAACCAAAAATTGCATGTAGTAGGATCCCACCTCTCCATCAAAGCTAACAAAAACCCTCGATGCGTGTGGATGTGTCTATAATGATGCATCACCCCCAAACCCACATCCTCCAAATGAAACCAATCCTCATCAGATAACCATGCCCTCACATCCTCTAAAACCATAGGAATCCTATCTCTGATAGTTAATTTGGCCCTCACCTACATCTAAAAACATAAAAACATTTGATTAGAACAAGTTTCAATCAAAATTTTATCAAATTTACTCAAAAAACATCAATCGCTAGCGATTCACCCCAATCATCGGTGATCCATCAAAATTCCAGCGATTTGAAAAAAATCATCGGCGATTCTAGTGATTTCAAAAACATACCCCCATACGGGCACTAAAATAAAAACATTAAAAAACTAAATAAAAAACACACAAAATGACAAAAAAGGTACCTACCTCCACCTGAGTGGGCCTCCTCTGCCTTCCAGATGCTCCTGCAACCTCCATCACTCAATTATCACTCACAAATCACTCAATTAGACTTCTAATCTCACAAATGAAAATTTACATAGCCAAATTGACTATTTATAAGCATCGAATATCCTGCGCAAGAATCACTGGTAATTCCTGTAATCACCGACAATTCACCATAATCACCAACGATTCGTTGTAATCACCAGCGATTCATAAAATCCACCATTTGATTCCCCTTAGTCATCAAAACCTATTTTTTCAATCAACAACTATTATCACACTTGCATATTGCATAGCACATTTATCAATAGCGTGCCTCATCTTGAGGACCCCAAAATCCTTATAACCAAAAATCCTTCATGGATTATTTTACAAACTTAGCACCGGTAAGCCATATGTCTATAGGCCACAAACCCTTTGGTTCCCCTATCACTTGGATCCATGGTATTTATAAGTCTATCAATGATCCCTGTGAATCATACGTCTATAGGACATGAACCCTTTGGTTCCCCTATCACTTGATTCCATGGTGATACCCATCTTGTTTCGATACCTTGTCTTGGGGAAAATTCAAATGAAACACACATGTCAAAACTATCCAATCAACTCAATCAAACTGGTGATCCTTGCACTGCATTCGCAGTCACCCCCAGTTTGAGGGGGGGTCACCCATCCAAGTGAAAAACCTATCTCACACCATTTTTTTCCAGCAGTTTGACTGTCACAAACTACTCAACAAAAAGGGAAAATGTAGACACTATATTTTCATCACCCACCTACTTCCTTCTATACACACATTATTTAATTAAAACCTATCATTATATCATTATCCTAAGTCACCTCCCCTCATCCTCGTAAAATCAATTTTTACGCCCTCATAAATTACTATCTACCCATCCTAAATTACCTTAACCCCTTTAAAACTACTTAACCATCTCAAAACCACCTCAAACCTATTTTATCCTAACACCCTAACCTCCCCAACTCGACCTTAACCTCCTCCAACCATTTTCCTCCCAATTTACCCAAAAACCCTGTTTAAGAAGTGGTTTCAATCATTTCCTAAACGTTTTTCCAAAATTTTTGAGATCACCAACAATTCTAACAAATCACCAGCATTATAAAATCTAGTTTTGTCTCCTCTCTTAGGGATCTTCAAAATTATTTTTCATGCTCTTGCAATTTATTTTTGACCCAAAACGAATCTCCATCACTCTAGAGATCACCAAGGTCATGTATCAACCTCAATCTCTTACAACACATTCATTTTTGATAGTCTTTTCATCAATCATCTTCCCAGGAATCAACTTATCTCAACATCACAAGGTACTCTTCTATTTCACTTGCAAGAATTCATTTTGGGATAATATTTTCATCAGGGACTATACCCTGTATACTAGAAGGGCTCAATAAGCCAGATAGTAAAGATGAGAGAAGCAACTCATAATAGGGAAAAAAAGCCATCCAACATTTAACAGCCATGATCATTACAATCTACTTCCATATTACAAGGATCTAAACATACTTGTTCCAGAGACATCATTTTCAAAAAGTTCATAAAAAATAGCATCAAAAAACAGCTCTAAAAAAAAACAATCATCTATAAGCTTAGTTTTAATCAATTTATCATTTTTAGGAAAATTGATCTCTTTTAACAGTCATCGCCAACGATTACTTAAATCACCAATGCGATTCCTTTGAATCACCCATGATTCTACCAAATCTGCCTACGATTCCTCTGAATCACCTGCAATCCCTGTTAATCAACATCTTTCAATCATTTTATTAGTTTGGCATCAATTTTTATCAATATTTTAGATTTAACTTGTCCTTTGCAAGAATGGCTTTACATTAGATGGCAGTACCTAGTCAATCCCAACTTATTACAAGCATCTACGTCATTCTAATAGTTCAACACCCTTTCTTATGAGAATAGTACAAAATCCTTCACGAATTAACATTGTGTATCATTCAATTTTCCATTGACATCGAAGACATCAAAGATCAATTTGAATTCCTTCACGATATCCAGCAAGAGATGGAGGAATTTTGGTACAATTACTTTGAGTCTGTCAAGATTGCATCCACTCTCTCCTGGGCCACATTTGAATCTACACAGGACTTACTCCTCAATCTTGAATTATAAACCTTCTTATCCATCTATCACGATCATTTATTTATGTATCCTTATCATTATTTTCAATCTTCTTAATTGTATCAAAATGGTTTGACATCCTCTAAGGAAGTCCCTTTGGATTATTGGAATCATCCTTTTCCAACCAGCTCATTATCCCATTTATCTAATCCATTTTGTTTCTTTGTCATTGAATCTGCAGGTTTCTTCACTCAACGAAAGAAGGAGGATCTTTATCCAATAACATCAACATTCATCATCGATGGGTATCGGTAAACCCCATCGTCTTTCTGAGGTTCAGTTTTTTTTGTTATTTCATTTTATTAAGTTCAATTTGAAAAGTAAAAAATTCTCTAGTACAATAACCTTGGCAATCACTCCAATGTGATTTTCACCGAGTGCTACACTATATTTTAGACTCAATGTAGTTTTGGTGTGTGTGTGACAGAAATTGAGTCCCATGAAGATAGGTTTCCCTTGTATAGGTTGTACTAAGATAATGAAATACAACTAATTTTCCCCCAAGTTAATGTGTGTCATGGAATTCAAATTTTTCCCTTCCTATGTAGTGAAAAATTCATCCCAAATACAATCCTTAAGTTGCTTCTTTTTCTCTAGTAGTAGATAGATAATAATATCCCAGTTTCCCCCTTAGAATAGTTTATAGGTTATGTATATATATGATTCCTTTGCTTGAATTTTTACATTAACAAAACTAGAAGCCAACCCAAAGTGATCCATATAAACTTAGAAAAGATAAACAAGTGATGAGTCATTTTTAACATATAAGAACCAAACAAAGGGAAAAAAGCATGCACATGGGGAAAATAATGTTGACCAATATTGTCCCTTACTAAATGCTTATGTCCAAAAATCTCCAAGATTAAATTATGAAATTCTCAATTGAGTAGCACATTGTGTGATGTCTAAAAGTACACAGATAATTCCATAAAAGCAGAGGATGAAAGCATGGAAAGATAAAACAATGTCAATGTAAAGATAATAGGACAAGTGTTCTCCTATATGTATGTATTGTGGTTTCTTAGGAATCATGCATATAATGATGTACTAGAGGCGTGATATAATAGTATTATTGTGTATAATTTGCTTTGTCTACATTTTTCTAGTGGTATCAGAGCAATATTGTATAACATTAATAAATAAAATGTAATATTATTAATAACCCTAGAGTTTATAAAACTCATATTAATAATATAGTTGTAATGGTTTTATTATTGGTGAGTTGTGAGAACAACTCACGTAACTATTTTAGTGTGAGAGATATCTTAGGAGATAAGTTTGAGAGATTTTACGGGATCAGAGAGATACCCTGGGTCTTGAGGATTTGAAGTTGACTCCTTATATTAAGTTGAGAACAGGTCCTCCTATATAATGTAAACTTCATCTATGTAAATATATCTCCGAATAATTAATATTGGTGTGTTCTCATAGAATTATATGTGCAGTTTTTATCATTGGTATCAGAGCAATTTATGGTCTTAGGATCTGATGGGAGAATGAATTTGTGTGTTAGACTCCATTTGTGAATTATGTAGCAGCTCCTGAGCATTAAATATTGAAAATGTGATCCAATATTCACGGTAGATTTGATTCTAAGAATTTGGCATTTTGGTTTGCTAGAATCGCATGGGTTTATTTTGGTTCAAGATATCAATTCATGCAGAATTGATTTGGTATATCTGTAGACTCCATTCTTGCGGATCTCCATTGTTCCACCCAAGAAAATAAAGTTTTGTTCTTCTTGCATTCACTAATCTCCATTCAAGTCCTAGAATCTGACAAGAAAACCAAGTGGCAATAGTTCCTTTACCAGTCCTGATTATACCAGGCATATCACATATGAGAAATTGTGCAAGATGTGTAATAATCTACTCAAGACGTCAGTCTGCTAACATATATTCAGCTCAATGAGTTCGCTCGATAGATCCCTGCTCATTCTTGACCTTGCACTTGTGGTCTCTACAACAGTAGCATTTTTTATTCTACAGACGACAATGGATTTTTGATTCAATTTTGAGTTTCTATAATTTGTGCAAGTTTTCATCTAATTTCCATTAATAAAATTAGTATAGTATCAAAATCTACGAATAGTTTCAAGATATTTTCTAATAAATCATTTATTTATATTGGTAGATCTCAAATGCATTCATTCAGTGTCTGATTAGGTCTCCTCAAGATTGTGTCTACCTATCAAAATTATCAATGGTCTCTATGAGTCTATTTCATTCTTCAACATAGCCTATTATTTGTGAGTCTCAAACATATGACAACAAAGATGAGATTTGTGCATAAGTCAAGTCAAATTTGAAGTTTGTCAATGTATATTCTCAAGTCCATGGCTGGTTTAAATGGCAACACCAAGTGTTAACATATAATTTAAAATCACCACGTTTTTTGTCCAAGATCACCGTCAGGTCCATTAATGTTATTTATTGTTAATGTTGTTAAAAGTTCAAAAATTTTTTGTTTTAAAAAATGAGTTGCCTATCGCTGATGCATTTTCGGTATAATTCGACGTTTGAGTTGTCATTGTTATGACTCAATGACTAAGTGTAGTTTACAACATTGTTATTGTTTAGGACGGAGTGCATAGAGGTTGGAGGTCAATCAACAACCTCTCGTAAGTCTATGTGTTAAGAGTTGCATTGGTAAGGTTTGGTGACATGTTATTGTGTGTTTGCTTCTCAGTAGTATAATGTGCTTTCCAGTAAGTTTGTAAAGTGTTCTTGTTTTTTACAATAAGTGGAAATTTCACATTGGGGGGAACAGTAATTAAATGTTCCATTTCCAATTTATTTATATTTGTCATGTATGAGCAGTAAGTCATCGTCATGTTATTAGTTTTTTTTTGTTATTCCCTGCATTGAGATGTGATGATCAATGCCCTTGATCACTAGTACTGTGCACATTCATGATGTGGTTAAAATAGGTAAACCACTTGAAAACCATTCATTTTATGGTTTTCTGAAAGTAAAAAATAAAAAAACCACCATATTTTGGTTGTGGTAATCCATTTGCAAAACCATCACCTTTGTAATTGTTGGTAAACCAATTGTAAAACCACCATTTCATATTTAGTGGTCAACCGTTTGGAGGAAAACCATCACAGAGGTTTGTGATCAATCCTGTGAAAATCACCAAATCATGAGGGCAGCACAAATCTACAAAGGAAGTGTTTTCCCCATGTTGTTTTCTTTTAGGGGGGAATGTTAGCAGTATGATTTAATAGTTCCTGTTCAAATAAGTGAAATGTTCACATTGAGGGGGGATACTAGAATTCATGGTCATCAATGTTCAATTTTCCCTCTATTCAGTTTGTATTCAGTAAGAAGTGGTTCAACTACATGATTCCCTGAGGTAAAGTTCATTTTTTGTAGTTGTATCATGAGCACACATGGGCAACAAGAAGCATAAGGAAGTGTGATTGTTGTTTCTATAATGTCAACATTAGGGGAGTGTATATTGGGAATTGATAATGTTAACAATAGGGGAGTGAATGTTACCAAAATATTGTGTAAAATTATTAGATAAAATGTAATATTATTAATAATGAGTTGATAAAACTCATATTAATAATATAGTTGTAATAGTTTTATTATTGGTGAGTTGTGATAACAACTCATGTAACTATTTTAGTGTGAGAGATATCTTAGGGATAAGTTTGAGAGATTGTAGGGATTAGAGAAAGATATGTGGGTTATTTAGGATTGATGTCGACTCCTTGTATTAAGGAGAACATCCTCCTATATAATGTAAACTCCATCTATGTAAATATATCCCAAATAATTATATTTGGTGTGTTCTCATATTATATTACATTTTTTTTTATCATTTTCCCCCACTTTATGTTAGTGAATGAATATTTTGTAGCATAAATTAGATAGGAAGAGTGTACCTTGTGGAGATTTGAAGGATATTATAGCCAATAATACACCAAATAGAAATTGTAGGATGTGTGTCATGGAGTCTAAGAGGATATTAGGACCCTAGGGGTGACTTGTGCACATAGTGGAAATGATACCTGTGTTTGTAACTGAATATTGACTATACCTGAGAATTTTTTTTTTGATATTTCTCCTTATTCCATTTGTGTTACCATTTGTCAGTATAAGGATGAACCTGGAAAAGAAGAAAAGTGTACTCAATGCTCATGGTATATGAAATTGAACTTTACCTTAGAGAAATCAGAATAGAAATGTATAAAGTAAACAAGCGAATCAAGGATAGGGTACACTTGAATGTTGAGAGAGAAAGGATCAAGGAGCAATATCAAGGATAGCATATACCTGAATACCGAGAAAGAAAGGATAAAATGTTTCTATGTATTGTTTTCTTGGAGAAATTTTCCTTAGAGATGGCTGGAGGGGTTGGGGTGATCCTTCCCCAAACCATGCATGTGAATAATATTAGGGTTTAGGTGTCGTATCACTAGAGGAAGAGAGTTAGGATAACAATTAGCTTTTCTCTTCCATCCATGATGTTTCCCCACAGATAAGTGCCACTACAGATGGTAACCAACATGATAGTAACTAGCCACATATGATATTTTGTTCTAGGAATATCGTTGTCACTACATATTCCCTATGTGTCACTCCTTATTAGATACCAGATAGGAAAAATCGTTTACAAACTGAGAAAGAAGAGTAATTAGCTCCCTTTCCCAAAGTATGAAACATGCCATTGATTTTATTCCTTTGTAATGGATAGTAAATTGGTGTTGAATTTCTCTTGTTGATTTCTGTGTAAACATGTCATTGAGAAATTGTACCATCTATCCAAATACATTTTTACCCCAAGGAAAAATCTTCCCAGATGGTACAATAATTCCCATTGTTACTAATCTGATCTAGGTTCTTATGTCCCTATGTTGTTTCTACCCCAAATATGATTGTGAACCATTTTTTGAGTCCCTATTCTATCTGATTATACTGTGTAACATTTAGTCTCTGATTTTTGAATAGTCGAGAGGGTGAAATAATCACCCGCTTATTGTCCCCCTTGTTTGGAGTACATGATATGGACCAATGTGACTGAAGCTCAAATGAGAGGTCTTGAAGTTAGTGTACACATATGAAGAAGGATTCTTGCATGGGGAATAGGGTATGTGTATGGTAACAACCATGGGACACACAAAATAATGGAATGAAACTTACAAACTTTTATTGATTCATAAAATTATCATACATAATGTACTACAAAAATACCATAAAAAATATGTTCTATTACAATCAATAGATACACATATCTTAATTTCCTAACTCATAGTCACAACTCATGATGTATGAGCAAGACTAAATTGAGGAATTTTTACAATAGATCTATTATCATGTGAAATTAAGCAGCATAATAGTGGCATGCTTATAATGGAAAACGTAAGTCCCAATCTTAAAATATTTCAAGAAATTAACAGAGTGATAACCATTAGACCTTAGAAGTGTTTCAATCTTCTATAAGTAAGAATGTTACAATGAAGCACCCATTGAGAATTGTTAGACATAAATGAATAGTATGCAATAATATAACTATGAGTTAATTAAAGAAATGTACTCTTGCAATAAAAACATATAAATTTAGAAATCCTAAAATTTACATGCCATACTTCACCCTTTTGTATGGGACTGGTACAGGAATGGATTCAAGCATCATGAATTGTTGATGACCTATTTTAATTTAGCTCAAGTTCACCTATGAATTAGTAGTGTGAATGTGACATTGTAGATGTAAAAATATAGCATATTATGATATTCAAGACAGTGTTCCTTGATATGCCACATGCAACATGGAATGATATAAGCTTATGAAAGGATACATCCAACTTTTGATGTAAACATACTTTTATATTGTGTTATTTAACTACCTACCTGCGTTATCTCCTAAAATATTTCTAGACTCTATAAGAAACCACAAACGTTGTTTAGATTATTTAGACATAAATCAACATAGGAAACCTTAGAAATATTACATGATAGTTACACTCTATAGAATCATATGGAATAAGAGGTGATGTACATCAGGTAGTCCCCCAAGGGGAATATTTATAGAATTTCAAATTTATAGAGATGGTATTACAAAGGTAGGAAAAAGTAACCAAAAAATATTTACATGCTAAAAAACAACAAAAAAAATTACAAATGAATCTTGCATTCTCATAGCTTGTGCACTCACTTACAAATATAGGTGCAAAAAGGTACTTATGAAAAATATAAAAACTAAATACTTGGTGTTATCAAAACAAGTGCAATTCTAGGCTTAACTTATTTCTAACATGTGTTTTTAGTGATGTAAGATTGTAAATGAGCTTAGACACTTTTTTATCACATAAAATCTATTATGCCATAAAATGCATGAAATTTTGATCATATACATGAGAAAGGAGTGTAGTGGAAAAACCACAAATACTTGAAGACATAGATGCCCCAAAGGAATGATGCAAGGTAAAATTTTATAGTCATTTGTAAATTATATATTGCATACATCATAAACGTAGGAGATTCATATAGAAGGAAGGTAGAACCTTAATTTCAACATATGGCTTATACATTATGAATAAGACAAATAGTTATAATGAAATCATAATAAAATCATGCAAAATAGATACATTTTCATTACACGATATTTAATTTGAAAATACCCATATTCTAGTGCAAGAGTAACTATAAATTAGCATCTAAATATCTCAATTAAGGAATTCCTAGATATTAATCCCATTGGAATTTATTTTAGCCTATAACTCATTGTGAACAAAATTAAATAATTCACACACATCCTTTGCATAACTAGCACTATCATCTACTAAGTTACACTTATTATCTTTCAATGAGTGGTCAAAATCCCACTCTTAGAATGTACACCGTATACATACATCTTTCAACCATCTCATTTGACTAACAATTTGAATTATGCACTACACCCAGTGAAGAAAACAATGGCAAAAAAAGTCACTTGGTCAAAAAACTTGAGTTGAGACTTCTTCCTTTAAAGTTATAATCAAGGTTTATATTTTCCAAATACACAAGTTATCCTTTTTTTGTATTGTTTTATTTGAGTGGAAAATACTTGTCTCCTTGCTTAAATTTTCTATCAATGTAAATTTTCTATGTCAGTTGCTTCTTTCAATTCTACAAATCACATTAATTTAACTCAGTCTAATTTCCTCATCTCTTACAAATTTGAACTACCTTGGAGATCGCAAAAAGCACATAGTCACATTAGTATATCAAGCATAATCAACTAACTCTTAGCCTACAAACTTCACACACACCTTCCCTAGGAAAATTTACAAAGCTTTTCATCTCAAATAAAAAAGATGATTATGAGTTGCTTAGAGGTCCTAATTAGAGTATTTATTTTCAAACACATTTCAATGTTCATATTTCACACATACATCAATAGGGGAACTATGAGTGTTTGATTCATGTTCATATTGTTGCAACATAGGCATGGTGGGTGTTATTTAACCAAAGAGTTCCCATTTCTAAGTTCAAAAGAAATGAATAAGAAACCCCTAATAAACTAAATTATGGTAATCATGGGGTTTCAACCATAGAAAAATGGAGGTATAGACACATAGGAACACAATTCTTAAAGTGATGATCAAGCATCAAAATTTTAGAGAAAAAGGTCCTCCATATAGGATAGATTCACTCGAGTGAGTTTGTCATAAGATAAGTGATTTCATCATGCACATAGAACTAGACTCCCAATTAGGGTTTGACATGATCTTAACAACAATCTTCGGACCCTTCATGCACATTTTTTAGATCATTTCCATTATATCTCAGTATGAAATCACTGCAATACCCTATAACCCTAGTTTTTACAATATTTGTTAGCTCATTTATATTAGTGAAATTTAATATTATGATTTATATTTAACTTATGTTCTGAATGTTTACTTTTCACATGTTGTAATCTTATCTTATTTGATATTTACACAAATTTTAATGCTTTAAATAATATAAAGCTTACTATGTGCACTGCATTTTGGTGACCCTGCTTACTTTAATTATAGTCACTCTACATATTTTTACCTTAACCCCAACATTTCAAAATTTTCATATATGATTAGCTTTCATATTTATTATAGGGATTATTAAGGCCCTAACTCACTTTTGGATTCTTTTATACTACTATCTAAAATCTATGTGAATAAATTTTATCTAAGAAGCATTGATTCAATATTGAGTTAAAAAAGAATCATCCTCCTTGATCCTAATAATATTAGACCTAACTATACTCTATATTTGATCAAATATTATTCTTCTATGAACTTGACATTAGTATATTAGACTATATATGCACTTTGAACAAATATTGCATTTATCCCTATTACAACTCCAACCATACCTATTCAAAGCAATAATACAATTCCTTCTCTTTGGTTAACTATTGCCTCTCACAATCTATCAGATAAATCAAACCAAAACCACCCTTAATCATTAAGAATACTCATTTTCTGGAACTTGACACCATACCATGAGATATCATTATTGAATCCAATGGCATCCATATTGATTTGTCTATTATTGAGTAGATAGAGTATGACACTAAGGAGAGGGCACAAAAAAGATTTGCACGCAATAATAAGGCACATTTTAAGGCGCAGAAGGATAGGAAAGGAAACACACACCAAGACAAGATGCTTTGGGGACTTAGCCGTTTTCATGGTTACAGGATATTTTTGGAGATAACGTGCAGAGCACATAAACGGGATAAAGACTTCCGCGACACAAAATTGCTATTTTGGGAAGAGCATTTGATGAGAGTCATGTACATGTTGAGATTAATAATAGGATTACTACTATCAGTTAACTATAGGAGATCTATTATTAGCGCACTTGTATGTGTGCCTATTATTGTAAAGGCACATGGCTATTTTTAGCATGCAGACTATTTTGGAAGTTATGTAAGGGAAGGGAAAGTCCCCACCCTTATAAATATGTATTGATCTATGTAGATATAGAGAGACATGTGTATGAGATATTATGGAGTTATGTTGTCAGATCTGATGCACACATAAACTTATGATACTAATTATTGTAAGAAGCTTATGTGTATTTACTGTGTTTAATATAATGGAGTTTATTGGGTGGATAAAGGTGTTAAACATGATTGTAACTAGTTCTTGCATGGTTGATTTCATTATGTTTATCATTTAAATCCATGATTCTTTAGATCTAGATCTGGAATATGCTATGTGGAATGTTTATACTATTTATGGATCTGAATGCATTAATCTTCATCATGTTAACATCCTGCACAAAAAACCTATAAGGAGGGTCCTATGGTACCTTTGCACGCTTTGGGTGAGCACTCAGCTAGGCTGAGTGATGTGCCAACATGCCTGGGTTATTCTGGTAAATTCTAGGATGCATCATTGGTTCCATTACCGGACCTCTTTTTCAGTTGTTTTCAGGATGGTTCATGATGAAGACGTACCAGTTGACCCTAGAAAGTGTTGAGGAGTGGATAAAATATATAGAAGAAGAGTACACACAGAGGTTCAACATTGGATCTGAGTTTAACGCATGCACATGGGTGGAACAGAATCTATATGATTATTTATATGAGATCTTCTTTTTATTTTCTAGGTAGAACTGTACGAGTGGCTGGTTACTTATGCATCTAAATGAAATTGGAGGTATCACACACTTGTCTGGACATAAGAAGAATTTCAGGCCCTTTATGATGATGATCTGATTTGGACATGCACTGTGGATACTTGGTTTCATGGTGTTTTGCACAACTATATTCGGGAGTACTCAATTTCCACTTATTCTTTCCCAGAGGTAGACGAGTTCCAATTTTTACGCTATCCCATGGGAACTTACTTGCAAGGTATTCCACTGGTGATCAAGATCTTGATGGTAACCTTGAACTTGGAAGAAAACTTGATGGCTAACTAAACCCCACCACACACGAGGGCAGGAGCAGGTTTGGTGAAATATGATAGACCTAGTGGTAGAAAGGCATAGAGAAGAAAGGTGGATTAAGTATAATGAGGTGCATAGAGGAGATAGAGAAGCAGTGTGATGTTATAGAGAAATGGTATTGAGGAGAGAGATGGCTCATGAAGGATTTGGAGCTCACGCAGAAGGCATGGAGCTAGAGCATCAGGAACTCCCCCATTTGGGAAAGCATGATAGGGAACCCTCCTTGGCCTCACATGGAAGTGCACCAATAGAAATGACCTAGGCCATAGGTGCACATCTGAATCTACCTAGAAACCTAGCCCTTGTGCTTGGTTTTCTAGTACCTAGTACATCCAATAGTTGGTAAGCTAATTTGGGCAGTGGAGAGCAGGGGTAAGTCACATAGCAAGTACATCTATGGCAAGGCAAATGTCTTCGTTGTTGTTTGGAGGTACCTTTTCAGGTGCATCATCAACACAGAATTTGAGTGCATAGAATTTTGGACTCACTTCTGGGAGTAGTACCACCACACAGACTGTAGGAGTTCAGTTTAGTACTACTATTGGGACATAGGGAAGTACATCTTTTGGTCTACTTCTGGCTACAGGTGGAGGATCAAGAGGTATAGGTGGTTCTAGTTCTGGTGGATCTGGTGGTTCTGGAGGTAGAGGTAACACAGGAGGTTCTGGATCAGGTGGGTAAGGTCTGCACCAACCCCAAAATATTTACATGGAGATGTCTCTTTGTCTTCTAGACTATAGGGGCATAGAAGATGCTGCTGAACATGTACACATGTGTGAGATACTATGCCGCGCACAAAATGGATCACAACTTCTGAGCGCAAGGAAAGTCAATTTTTAACTACATTACAAGGACATGCACATAGTTGGTACAAGAAGTTTGACCCTGATCAAACTTGCATAGATTATGCAACATTAAAAGATGCATTCCTTAAAGAGTTTTATATCCTTGAATTTTAGTAGAAGAGTATAAGCGCGCTCAAGGATATTAAGCAAGGCACTAATGAGAGTGTTCAGGAGTATGATGCCCATTTCAAAAAAAAATTATCTAAGCTTTCTTATGATATTCATGCAAGCCAGCATGTACAATGGTTTTTTGGAGGTCTGATCACACCTTTTAGAAGGGAACTATCACATAAGACATACACTGATCCACACGAAGCACTTGAAGTAGCTTTGCATGTTGAGGCAGTTGGGAGTATAGACACTAGAGTCAGCCCATTCTTGGAAGCACAGATTGCAGCTATGGAAAAATAGTTGGAGAAACTATCAGAAAATTTAGCACATGAGACACACACTGGGATTTGGTGTACAAATTGTGAAGTGGAAGGGCACACCAAGGATAGTTGTCCCCATAGATCAGTGTGTTCATTATTGCTAGACTGTGAGATATGTCATTTGAACCATGATGTTAGCCACTACCCATTATTAAAACATGATAAGGAAGAACATCTCTTGCTATTGTAAAATTTTCTAGGTCCATGACTCACGATACAAAAGACTGTCAGGTTGATTGGTCAGATCCATGATGTTATAGATATTGGTGTACGATAGACAGATGGGAGTATCAGATAACTCTAAAGGTAAGGGTGAGCATCAGGATCAGATCACAATCAAGCACACTATGATCAGAATGAAGGGGTGCTTTTGAAGGAGGATCATGGCAGAGGGCAAGGATAGCATGGTGGATTCAGGGGTCAAGGCCGTGGTGGTGGACAAGGTGAGTTCCCTCATGGAATGTGCTTTACATGTGGATCTCCTGACCACTACAGGCGTGAATGTCCTCAAAATATTACTTGTTCTTTTTGTGGGAAGAATCATAGTTATGAGGAATGCCTAGACTTATATGAGCATCTTAGTAAGTAACATAAACAAGAAAACAAAGGTGCAGGGATGGTTAGGATACAACATCACTGTGGAAAATTAGTGGATGCCCAAGTTGAACCAGAATCCTAAGGTATTACCTGTAAAGATCACTACCCACATGCTGAAGTTGCTGCGTGTTAGAGAGGCATTACAATAGAAGCCTACTATCACTAAAGAGGAGGTTTTACATGCATAGGTACCTAGATCCTACCCATCAGAAGGAGGTTTATCAGGAAACCATGGAGGTCCTCAGAAATCTTTAGGGTGAAATACAATGTTTAAAGGAGCAATCACAGAAGATGGAACAAAAGAAAGCAGTACAGAGACGGTCCAATCAGATATTGATGACTTGAAGGAGGTATGCAAAATGTTGTGACAAGAGAACATCATTCCATTGTTAAGGAATTGGCTGAAGGGAAACAACTCCACATGCACTAATATTGAAAATGGACGACATATCCTACATGAAAATCTTCCCCCTCATAGCTTAGACTATGACAAGGAAATCACTCTGAATGTTGTTGTGGATGGATGGATTTTGAGTAATATATTGATTGATACAGGTGTGGAAGTCAATGTGCTTACTTTAGATGCATGGGTACAGATGGGGATACCTACATTACAACCATCTTCTAATGTATTATTTATGGCTAATCAGACTAAGGCCACTCCTATCAGAGTTTTAAAAGATGCATCCATTACTATACAAGGGGCCAAGTTCACTGGGGATTTTGAGGTTTTAGCGCTTGCAGAAGTAGACAGTTTCCCAACTCTACTTGGACACCCTTGATGTTATGCAAAAATAATGTTGATCTTCAGTTCAATAAGGGATATATCAGTTTTGAGAACAAGGAGGAAAGAGTTATTATCCCTTTAACAGATGGAAAATTTATGCCCTATGTTGAGCCTTTGAGTGAGGAAGATCTAAATAGGATTTATGTACGCGCCATCCGGGACCCAGAAGTGCTCGAAGCCATCTAAAGAAGGAATCCTTCAGTGGGAAGATGCACAATCTATTACCGATACTATAAGTATTACTTTTGATAATTGGGCTCATGATACTTATGAGTTAGTAGGGCACAAAGTAAGGAGCATATTTATGGGGAACAGTAAACCTTATTGCGTCACGAGAATAGGTAACATCCCTAAACCTTGGTACACTAGGGAAGGGGACCCTATGGTATTCCTGCATGCCATGGAGGAATAGTGGATGGACCAATTAGAGAGAAGAAGTATGCTAGCATATACCCTACGTGGGACAACAGCGCATTGGTGGGTGGTTCACAGAGATAATATTACAGAATGGGTTGAAATCATGATTGCTCTTTCTACGCATTTTTTCAGGAGCAATGCACCTACTTAAATCTGCACATATCATGGTAATCAACTTGTTCAGCACCACATCCAGCAATGTGAGAGGCTCTAGATAGAGGGGTAGGAAGCTTTACCACCTTCACTATGGGTGCACAAACTTTATTCTACTTTACAAGGTTGTGCACGTGCTTGGTATGTATATGCAGAGCTACATAGAGAAACTAGAAATTGGTAGGATTTGATTATAGGTATGGTCCAGAATTTTGACTACTTCTCTACTAAACCTCTAGTAGAAGAGGCATTAAGGGTTATAAAGTGGTTAACTATGGGAGACAGTGCAAAGGTGGAAGAACTCATTCAGGATTTATTTTATGGAAATGACTCAGGAGCGCATTTTTGCTACAGAAACAGAGATAGATGCCACACTACTTAAGCATGCTTGCTTTGAGAAAGAAAAAGGGAAGATGGTCTACATGGTGGATGATGAAGAAGTAGAAGAACTAGATATAGACCATTCAACAGGTGTGTGTGAGGTCTTGGAAAGTGTAGATAACAACACACGTGCCTATCATGAACCTATGAGGACCAAGAAAGTGAATATTGGTACGGATGTTGAGCCTAAAGAGGCAATAATTGGAGCTTATTGGTCTTAATTTGAAGTAGCAAAAATAGTGGAGTTGCTCTGTGATTTTTAGGATTTATTTCCTAGTGGATACAATGAATTGAAAGGATTGCATGCATCATTAGGAGAAATGAAGATGAATCTTAAGGAAGGTGTGTGCCCGATTAGGAAGAGACCCTACAGGATGAACCCCAACTTGCATGAAAAGGTCAAAGAAGAAATTGAACAAAATGTTGAAGTCTAGAATCATCAAGCCCCTAGACGAGTCAGAATGGGTTAGCCCAATGGTGATCAATATAAAGAAAGATGGTCAGATTAGGATCTGTATGGACTAGAGGGAGCTAAATGTTTCCTATATGACTGATCCTTTTCCTACGCCATTCACAGAGGAAATATTAGAAGGCATTACAGAGCACGAGATTTATTCCTTTACAGATGGATTCTCTGTGTATCATCAGGTTATGATTGCTGTTGTTACTTCCTCCTGAGCACTCAAGTGTTGATATATGATTTCTTCTGTATAAGGACGTGTTCCTTTGATTTGTGAAGTCATGCTTGATATGGATTGTATCTTCTTTTCTCTTGAAGATCTTTGACTGAGTCAGAATATGCTTGGACTCTTTTATTTCTTTCATTTTTAGCACCTGAGTTCAATTTGATTTCGGAATGAATTGTGGATTTATCCATCTTTATGACTCAGCCTTGGATCAGTTGCATTGATCCAAGAGATGTTTTAAGCTTATTCAGGATGAACAAAATTTATTGACCTTACGAAAGTTGCAAGGTCTGAATGAGTTGAATGAGCAATTCTGGAGTTTAACTCAGGCTGATCATGTTAAATGAAATTTGGTTCCAAATACCGTAACATCGGGAAGGCCTAGACCTTAAGCCAGGTAAGATGTTCATGTTTTTACCGTAAGCTTAATTTAGCTATTCCCGATAGAATCCTTTACAGGAATGTTTTACCCTGTTTGGCTCTAACGCTGATTGGTCCTACTTTGGAGACCTAGACTAGATTTGTTAAGGTTAATAATCCTAACCTAAACTATAACCTATTGGTTAAAATAATTACAAATCTAACCTAGCCCTAAACTATAAGCTTAATGCTCCTAGAGTTAACTTCTTCTAGCGCTATGGATGTAAGACTAATGTCTTAACCCTATGATCTACCCTATGATCTAACCTATCTTAACTAATGATAAGAATGGAGGGGGACCTATGAAGGGGCATGAGTCATGGGCGGTGGTTTCCATGGCATTTATGAGGTGGATAAGGTTGAAGGACTTGGGATGCTGTCAGATTTGGCGGAGGTTACAAACAGCTATTGTGACCTGACATGGCAGTATCACCAAGTATGGGAATGGTTGTTTGTTTTCTTTTGGCGATCACCAATTTTGGCAGTCGGTGGCAGTGGAGAATAGGTGGGAGGATGGCAGTTAATACAATTAATGAACTTTGGTTCCCGAGTGCGGATTTCTTGGGAAGGCATGCAGATGGAATATTGTTTGGTTGTTTGGTTTTTCATGCACTCCGTTTTTCACTCTGCTTGAGCATTGGTTCTTCGAACCAGTCGTCTACTCTGTGTTGCATGGAAACTTTGAGAATTTCTAGCTCCTTTCTCTGTCGGGGAAAGTTTATAAGGCATGAAGGTAACAATTTATTGTTGTTTAATCTATCGTGGAAGAAGAAGAGAAGGAGCGAGCACATTCGGAGGTCTTCTTCGAATTTTTAAGCGACACTATCAGGCATGATAGGCCCTAACTTTTAAAAATCTTGCTTTCCTTCAAATGCTTTCATTAGAACAACTCTGTTCAGATGATTTCTTTGTACAGTTGGTTTGTCTGGAAGCATTGTAATGGTTTTCTTCCTCTCTTGTTGAATTGGGACTCCCTGGTTATGCATAGACTCTGTTGAAATGTTTGCTGGATTATTTATGAACACGACTTCTGTTGAAGTCCTTACTGTGTTTACATTTTGATTCGACTTCTGTTGAAGTCCTTGCTGTGAATACTTGTTGGATATGACTTTTGTTGAAGTCGTTACAATGTTTTCATATGATTTCGACTTCTGTTGAAGTCTTTGTTGTGAATACTTGTTGGATACGACTTCTGTTGAAGTCCTTGCAATGTTTTCATATGTATGATTTCGACTTCTGTTGAAGCCTTTGTTGAAGCCTTGTGAATACTTGTTGGATACGACTTCTGTAGAAGTCCTTGCAGTGTTCTCATGTGAATCTGACTTCTGTTGAAGTCCTTGATGTGTTTGCGTGTTGGCTCGACTTCTGTTGAAGTCCTTGCTGTATATTCATATGGATTCGATTCAGTTGAAATGTTTGTTGTATATTCATATGGATTCGATTCAGTTGAAATGTTTGCTGTGTATACATATGGATTCGACTCAGTTGAAATGTTTGTTGTGTTTGTATATGGGTTCGACTTCTGTTTATGATGTTACCTAGTCTCTTGTTCGACTGAGGTAATGAGTTCCTAACAGTGCCATGTCAGGCGATGGCGTTGGGTAATTTCATGTTTGAAGAATGACATGGAAAGAATTGTTGGGTCTAATTTGGTTGGTTTATTGATTATTTCTTGGTCGCGAGAGCTCTTTTATTGCTTGATAGCTTCAGGTGATTATATAATTGAATTGGGATGAAACTGTAGTTCCTTCTTTTGAGCTTGACTGATTTAGTCGCATGCGTATGATGTATGTTATATTTAAATCTGCATCTCTGTGAAAAGGATTTGGATGGTCTATGATTATAGATTCTGTATGTGATGAAATATAAATGTAATTATTGTTTTCTTTACGACCTTGCTTGGTTAATGGGAACACAGCCTGACCGAGAGAAATCTTGCTTTGAGGAACTCTGATGTTTATTAACTTATGGGTAATCCTGGGTCTGCATGGATGGGAATCAGGTTTGTATTTGGAAGGGATGGGTGTTGATTTTCTTGCTCTCTCTTCTTCCTTATTGAATTCAAGATTGGATGTATATGCATTACTCTTGGGAAGTTGGTACAGTCTTGAACATGATTGGAATGGAGATCTGAATGCCTATGTTTCTTTCTCCTAAGCTGTGAAGTATATGTTGATATATAACTGTTGGATTAAGAAAATATTCTCTCCTTGTCTAGAAACTATGAGTGCTCTCTTCTTTTGTACCTTTATGTGAATTCTACAGTACGGGCATAAGAAGAATAGATTGTTAAAATTGTAAGGAGAAACTGGTAAGTACTGACTCTTGACTGGAGTCTTCTTCTTTATTAACGGTTATATTACTATCCTGTTTGAGTTGTACGGTTATCCACTTTTATAAAAATAGTATTGCAGAAGAAGTTGGTATACTTGTCAATATCATTGAAATAAGGCTATGAATATAAAGGAATCCCGTCAGTTGAGCTTGCTGGATGTTATAATCTGCCTTTGCTTGAATTGTTAAATACTCACCTGTTGGATACACGTACTGATAGGAATTCATTCTTGAATGGAGTAATTTGTTGAATTATTGTTGTCCTTGATTTTCAGATGGATGGATGTTTGGATTCATTTTGTTCTTCTTAGTCTCTAATATATACCATGAATTATCTGAAATATATTTAGGTTTAACTGGCAGCTATAATATGAGTCATGCGTTAAAGTCATATTAGAATTGTAGAAAAATGATTAGCCTGATTCAAGTTTAAGGATTTGAAGAAATGATTTCATTTAAACAGGTTGTCTAATGGAAACAGTTGGTAGAATGCAATTGTTTTAAGAATTAGTGCTTATCATGCTCAGTTCACTGAACTGACCTGTGCTAGCAATTTTTGCAGATGGACATCGTAAGTGGTAAAAGCACGCAGATCTGATATGATGCTCAGATTGTTTAAACTGGTTTAATGATGAATTTCAATTTGATTGTCTCAAATTGTATTATAGGAAGAAAGATATTCTTTCGATGTTGATCATTGTATCAAATGTGCCGAAGTGCATAAGTTGTAAATGTATGGTCTGGAAATGAATGAAATGGAGAGATTGTTACTTATGTGGCTGCATTTTCATTTGATGGATTGAACTTCTTAGGTCTGATTGAATGTAAGTGCATTTTAATATTGTATACCATGGGAGTTATTTGGATTTTCTAAGTAGGTCTTGTAAAAATTATGTGACCAAATACTTCGTGAATGAATAGTAATTCTTTTATGTTATGAATAAGGCTAAACTGGAAATCAGTCCACTACCTTTCGAGAAGTTAAGATTAAACTACCACCCTAATAGGTAGCTGAAAATGGGAAGAGTAATCTATTACTCCCTACCCATGATCTAAGTCAAGGCAACGTAATTGATGGTTTTAAATCAATATATCTTGTACCAATAAGTAAGATATATTTCAGTCTAGGGAGCTGATATAAACCCATATGGGTTTAGTTAGCATCCTTATGAGAAGACTTAGGGCTATTGCCCAATTATGTAGAATAAGGTTATTGGGAACCAATGGTCTCCTTGGCGAGATATCAAATCTTATTAAACTTCTCTCTGTGAAATTGAACTTAATTGCGTAAAGCAACTCAAAGGTGTGGAACCCAGGGGTTGGGAAAAGACTACCCAGTTAGGAGAGTCTTAAATATAATTTCAACTCAAATTAAGTAACACCTTGAAGTTAAGTAAATCTTTCCGAGGTGGTTTTGTAGGATGTCGGCACATGTCAACTGCAGGGTTGTACCTTCGAGAAGATTAGGATCTTCTCGAGGATACAACAATGCAGGTGACTTATGGCGACACCCTTTGCATTGATCGTTAAGATTTACACCTTAAACTCGAACAAGTTTTTACTCTGGAACCGGTTAGGACCATGGTCATGTTATGAGGCTGCCCTTGGAGATTTGGGGTACCTTGACACACAGGGTTAACTGTGGTTGACCCAGTATGTCAGCTTATCCTAGTCCTCAAGAGCATCCTTATAACGTGTGTCATGTTATTAATCCATTCCTGAGTGAATGACTTGGGACAGGGGAGACTGACAGAAGTCAGTATAAGACATTCTATCTAACATCGGAGTGGGGTGAAGGAAGTATTCCAGATTGACGAGTATGCCGTCAAGGAATACGAGACATGAACAGTATGTTTCAAATCTTTGGCCAAAGTATCGCAAGCTGCTGATTGCGTTGTCCTATGTCACCTAGTCTGAGGGACGAGATGCCGATGAATAATGGTAACAATTATTCAGATAGGTTCCTTGGACAGAGCATTCTGAAATCCCAGATTAGGGAAGAGAATCGCAAGAGTGTAGTGTTAAAATAAAAACACAAACTCTATGATACTCATGAATAGATCGGTAGATCACCGAGTCATGGAATGAATAGATCGGTGGTACACCGAGTCATTACAGCTGCATATGGTTATCTGTCATAAGAATGATTGTTTTGATCTGTGAGTTCTAAATTATGTATTTAGAACTAGGAAGCACTTATCAAAAAAAAAAAAAAATCTTGTTCTAATGTACTAAAATGGGAATGTTACATCTTGGTATCAGAGCTGAAGGTTGCAGCTCTTGGACCTATTGTGTCCATAATCTGATAAAAACCTGAATTTTCTTGTAACAGAAAATGGTTAGAACAAGAGGGAACGTTGCGAATAATGCTCCACCAGAAGGAGGGGCGGCAACAACCCAAAAACTTGATGAGATCCTTGCTGCCCTATTGGACACAAGAGATCGTTTGGCTGTACTTGAACAACAAGTAATGGGAAATGAGGAGGATGATGAAGCTGGTAACAACAATCAGCTACCTCCTGAGGACAACCCCGATATGGGTGTTGATAATAACACTGGAAATGCACCTGCCCAACCAGAAAACAAAAAGGCCAGGTTGGCAGCGGAACTCACTAATGATATAAAAAGGATAAGTCCACCTAAATATGATGGCACCACATTAGGAGATGGAGCTGAGAACTGGCTCAGCGAAATGGAGAAGTACTTTGCAATAAGAAACTTCTCGGAGGAAACCAAAGCTATTTGGGGAGCCTATCAGCTTTCCCACGAAGCATCTTCATGGTGGGATAGCCGTAAAGCTGAGCTAAATATTGATGAGACCAATATCACTTGGGATCAATTTAAAGGCTATTTTAGGCAACGTTGGCTGCCACAACTTTTCTATGATCAGAAAATGACAGAATTCCAGAACTTAGCTCAAGGAAAGCTAACGGTAACTGAATACTGGGAGCGGTTTACAAAACTCCTCAAGTATGTACCACAGTATAAAACTGACGAGAAGTTCAGAATATGGAAATCCATCATGGGACTAAATCCCGTGATAGGAGGAGAGGTCGATGTTCACAGCCCAACCACTATGGAAGGGGTTGTTGAAAAATCCATAAGGCAAGAACAGAAATTAAAGGCTATTTCTGCTCATAAAGAGGAAGTGCGGAAGAAGATTGCAAACCCTTCTTCAACTTCGCTGGCACCCAAGAAGGGGCCATGGAAAAAGTTTGGAAACAGAAGTAAGTTTCTGGTGGATAATAATAAGAAAACGACAACGAATAAGCCTACTGGAAATGTAAGGGATAGTTTTGCCAAAAATTATAACAATGGGAAAAAGCCCTATGGAGGACAACGTGATAATTTTAAGGCTGGAAGTAATTTTGAGCCTAAAAAGGGACCTGTAGGAGGCTGCTATAATTGTGGCAAAGACCACTACGCAAATCAGTGCCCTTTGAAGAGGGATGATCGTAATCAGCAGCATAAGATACATGCTGCAGTAGCAGACAAGCAAGCTGAAAAGCAAGTGACACCTATAGAAGTTCCAGGTAAGTTATTTGGCATACCTGTCACTATTATTTTTGATACAGGAGCTACTGAATGTTTTATTTCTAGTAAACTTGCTTCTAAACTTAAAAGAAAAGCTGGAAAAATGGATAAATCTTGGACTGTACTGTATGGTAATAACTCTGTTCATACAGTGAGTATGTGTCTTTTTGGGGCAGTCCTTGACTTACCTAACTTTTCCACGGAAGTTGACCTCTATGTTACACCTTTGGGATCCTATGACATTGTCATCGATGTCAATTGGTTAGCTGACCATAAAGCAAAATTAGACTACTTTGAAAAGAATATAAGATGTTTAGATGATCGGCTGGAAGTAGCAGAGATTCAAGGTGTGAAACGGGAAATTTCAGTTAGAAAACTGTCAGCTATGCAACTTAAAAAGGCTAAAAACAAAGGATGTACCTTATATGCAGTAAAGATATCTGAATTTTCAGAAGAAGATGGTGATTCCATGAAACGATTCCCACTGTTGCAAGGTTTCAGGGATGTATTTCCAGAGGAATTACCAGGTTTACCACCCAAAAGGGAATTTGACTTCACCATTGAAATCAAACCAGGAACGGAACCTATTTCCAAGGCACCTTATCGGATGACTACTACAGAGTTAGTCGAGCTTAAGGCACAATTGCAAGAACTTTTGTCTAAGGGTTTGATTAGACCAAGTGTTTCACCTTGGGGAGCGCCAGTAATATTTGTAAAAAAGAAAGATGGAACACTTAGACTATGTATTGATTATCGGATGTTGAACAAAGCAACAATAAAGAACAGATACCCACTTCCAAGGATTGATGATCTATTTGATCAGATGCGTGGGGCAGTGGTTTATTCCAAGATAGATCTTTGATCTGGTTATCATCAATTAAGGATTAGAGAAGAAGATATTCATAAAACAACTTTCCGAACCAGGTACGGACATTATGAATTCACGGTTCTACCCTTTGGATTAACTAATGCACCCGCAACTTTTATGAACTTAATGAATAATATCTTTCAAGATTATTTGGACAAGTTTGTGCTTGTATTCTTGGACGATATCCTCATATATTCTAAAAGTGTCGAAGAGCACAATGAGCATTTGAAGATAGTTTTGGAAATTTTGAGAAAAAGAAAGTTATACGGTAAGTTATCCAAATGTTCTTTCTTTGATACTGAAGTTCACTATTTGGGTCATGTCATTAGTAAAGAAGGAATTGCTGTGGATCCTTCAAAAATAGTGGCAATAACCGAGTGGCCTGCACCCAAGAATGTACACGAAGTAAGAAGCTTCATGGGTCTTGCTGGTTATTATAGAAAATTTGTTAAGGATTTTTCGAAAGTGGCTGCACCGATAACTTCATTGCAGAAGAAGGATAAGAAATTTATTTGGAATGATAAGTGTGAAACTGCTTTTAAAAGTTTGAAAAGACAGTTGACTTCAGCACCTATTTTAGCTGTATCGGACCCTAATGGGAACTTTACTATTGTAACGGATGCTTTTGGTGAAGGCCTTGGTGGTGTTTTGTTACAAAATGATCAATTCATAGCTTATGAAAGTAGAAAACTTAAGTTACATGAGCTGAATTATGCCCCTCATGATTTAGAGCTTGCTGCCATTGTTCATGTGCTTCAAGTCTGGAGACACTATTTACTTGGGAAACCTTTTGAGTTAAAAACTGATCATTTAGGGCTGAAATATATTTTCACTCAGCCTAACCTAAATGCAAGACAGCGAAGGTGGTTAGAGTTTTTATCTCAATATGATTTTGATATTAGTTACATCAAAGGAAAAGAGAATAGAGTAGCAGATGCTCTAAGTCGTAGGAAGCACATTTCTGCTCTTATAACATTAAGAACTCAGTTTAAGGATGAGGTAAAAAGTGCCTTAGAATCTGATATATACTTTCAGCAAGTAAAAGCAGCACTTGCTGCAGAACCAAAAGATGAAAGGTATAAAGGTTTTCATTTTGATAATGAAGGAATCTTACGTTATGAAGACAGAGTATACGTACCTGTGCTAAATGATTTGAGAAAGAAGTTGTTAGTTGAATTTCATAATTCACCCTTCTCTGGACACCCGGGTATCACAAAAATGCTTGCTGATCTAAAACAACAATACTTTTGGAAAGGTATGAAAAAGGATGTTATTGATTTTGTGACTCATTGTCTGGAATGTCAGCGGGTTAAGGCAGAACACATGCACCCTGCTGGACTATTATATCCCCATAGCATACCGCAGTATAAATGGCAAGTAATAAGCATGGACTTTGTACAAGGGTTGCCTATGTCAAGGAATAAACATGATGTTATCTTGGTAGTTGTAGATAAACTAACTAAGGTAGCTCATTTCATCGCTGGAAATCTAAAGGATGATTCACCAGTGTTAGCCAAAAGGTTTGTACACGAAATTTTCAGGTTGCATGGAGTACCTGAATTAATTATATCTGACAGGGATCCTAGAATGACCTCAATATTTTGGCAAACGCTTAATACAACTCTTGGAACAAAACTAAACTTCAGTTTTGCATATCATCCAGAAACGGATGGAAAAACTGAGAGAGTTAATCAGGTGTTGGAAGATATGTTACGAATGTATTGCATGGATCAACAGTATAAATGGGAAGAGTATCTCCCATTAGTTGAATTTGCATACAACAACACATATCACTCTTCTCTTAAAATGGCACCTTTTGAGGCACTTTATGGAAGAAAGTGCAGAACCCCTGTTAGTTGGGATAGTATTGAGGATAGAGTGGTAATTGGGCCAGAAATCCTCACTGAAATGGAACAACAAGTTAAGATGATTCGTGAGCGATTGAAAGAAGCAGCAGATAGGCAGAAGAGCTATGCTGACCTAAAGCGGGTGGATCGAAAGTTTGAACTTGGTGAAAAGGTTTTCCTGCGTGTTAAACCTAGAAAGAGTTCTATAACTTTTGGCAAGGCTGCCAAGCTGTCACCTCGTTATGTGGGACCTTTCGAGATTGTCAAAATAATCAATCCTGTAGCTTACCGATTAGCATTACCACCTGCTTTGTCTCGCATGCATGATGTTTTCCATATTTCTTTGCTTAAGAAATACGTTTCAGACTTGTCACATGTTTTAAATTGGAATTCCTTGCAGGTCCAAGACCCAGGAATAATCGTGGTTAAGCCCACACGAGTGCTGGAAACTCACCAATTGCATTTGAGAAATCATGAAATATAGCAATGTAAGGTCCAGTGGGACTAGTTTAACGAAGAAAGTACAACTTGGGAAAATCTGGAAGAGATGAAAATTGCTTTTCCCTTTCTTTTTGAACAGAATAGAATCTGTTGACAAAAAAAAAATTATTATGAACTTATTTTTTTTCATGTCTTTATGTAAGCCAGCTTTGAGGCAAACATTATTCAGGTTGAATAAATTGTATCATGACATTGATTTCTGGAATTATTCAAGTTGGAAATAGTCTTTTGTATTGTGAACTAATAAATTGACTGACATGAAGGTAAATCAAAAGATGTAATCATCGGGACGATGAATCTTTTAGGAGGGAAGCATGTAACACCCTGAACTGTTGTTACTTCCTCCTGAGCACTCAAGTGTTGATATATGATTTCTTCTGTATAAGGACGTGTTCCTTTGATTTGTGAAGTCATGCTTGATATGGATTGTATCTTCTTTGCTCTTGAAGATATTTGACTGAGTCAGAATATGCTTGGACTCTTTTATTTCTTTCATTTTTAGCACCTGAGTTCAATTTGATTTCGGGATGAATTGTGGATTTATCCATCTTTATGACTCAGCCTTGGATCAGTTGCATTGATCCAAGAGATGTTTTAAGCTTATTCAGGATGAACAAAATTTATTGACCTTACGAAAGTTGCAAGGTCTGAATGAGTTGAATGAGCAATTCCAGAGTTTAACTCAGGCTGATCATGTTAAATGAAATTTGGTTCCAAATACCGTAACATCGGGAAGGCCTAGACCTTAAGCCAGGTAAGATGTTCATGTTTTTACCGTAAGCTTAATTTAGCTATTCCCGATAGAATCCTTTACAGGAATGTTTTACCCTGTTTGGCTCTAACGCTGATTGGTCCTACTTTGGAGACCTAGACTGGATTTGTTAAGGTTAATAATCCTAACCTAAACTATAACCTATTGGTTAAAATAATTACAAATCTAACCTAGCCCTAAACTATAAGCTTAATGCTCCTAGAGTTAACTTCTTCTAGCGCTATGGATGTAAGACTAATGTCTTAACCCTATGATCTACCCTATGATCTAACCTATCTTAACTAATGATAAGAATGGAGGGGGACCTATGAAGGGGCGCGAGTCATGGGCGGTGGTTTCCATGGCATTTATGAGGTGGATAAGGTTGAAGGACTTGGGATGCTGTCAGATTTGGCGGAGGTTGCAAACGGCTATTGTGACCTGACGTGGCAGTATCACCAAGTATGGGAATGGTTGTTTGTTTTCTTTTGGCGATCACCAATTTTGGCGGTCGGTGGCAGTGGAGAATAGGTGGGAGGATGGCAGTTAATACAATTAATGAACTTTGGTTCCCGAGCGCGGATTGCTTGGGAAGGCATGCAGATGGAATATTGTTTGGTTGTTTGGTTTTTCATGCACTCCATTTTTCACTCTGCTTGAGCACTGGTTCTTCGAACCAGTCGTCTACTCTGTGTTGCATGGCAACTTTGAGAATTTCTAGCTCCTTTCTCTGTCGGGGAAAGTTTATAAGGCATGAAGGTAACAATTTATTGTTGTTTAATCTATCATGGAAGAAGAAGAGAAGGAGCGAGCACATTCGGAGGTCTTCTTCAAATTTTTAAGCGACACTATCAGGCATGATAGGCCCTAACTTTTAAAAATCTTGCTTTCCTTCAAATGCTTTCATTAGAACAACTCTGTTCAGATGATTTCTTTGTACAGTTGGTTTGTTCTGGAAGCATTGTAATGGCTTTCTTCCTCTCTTGTTGAATTGGGACTCCCTGGTTATGCGTAGACTCTGTTGAAATGTTTGCTGGATTATTTATGAACATGAATTCTATTAAAGTCCTTACTATGTTTACATTTTGATTAAACTTCTCTTGAAGTCCTTGCTATGAATACTTGTTGGATACGACTTCTGTTGAAGTCCTTGCAATGTTTTCGTATGATTTCGACTTCTGTTGAAGTCTTTGTTGTGAATACTTGTTGGATACGACTTCTGTTGAAGTCCTTGCAATGTTTTCATATGATTTCAACTTCTGTTGAAGTCTTTGTTGTGAATACTTGTTGGATACGACTTCTGTTGAAGTCCTTGCAATGTTTTCGTATGATTTCGACTTCTGTTGAAGCCTTTGTTGTGAATACTTGTTGGATACGACTTCTGTAGAAGTCCTTGCAGTGTTCTCATGTGAATCTGACTTCTGTTGAAGTCCTTGATGTGTTTGTGTGTTGGCTCGACTTCTGTTGAAGTCCTTGCTGTATATTCATAGATGGATTCGATTCAGTTGAAATGTTTGTTGTGTATTCATATGGATTCATATGAAATGTTTTGATTCGACTCAGTTGAAATGTTTGTTGTGTTTGTATATGGGTTCGACTTCTGTTTATGATGTTACCTAGTCTCTTGTTCGACTGAGGTAATGAGTTCCTAACTGTGCCATGTCAGGCGATGGCGTTGGGTAATTTCATGTTTGAAGAATGACATGGAAAGAATTGTTGGGTCTGATTTGGTTGGTTTATTGATTATTGCTTGGTCACGAGAGCTCTTTTATTGCTTGATAGCTTCAGGTGATTATATAATTGAATTGGGATGAAACTGTAGTTCCTTCTTTTGAGCTCGACTGATTTAGTCGCATGCGTATGATGTATGTTATATTTAAATCTGCATCTCTGTGAAAAGGATTTGGATGGTCTATGATTATAGATTCTGTATGTGATGAAATATAAATGTAATTATTGTTTTCTTTACGACCTTGCTTGGTTAATGGGAACACAGCCTGACCGAGAGAAATCTTGCTTTGAGGAACTCTGATGTTTATTAACTTATGGGTAATCCTGGGTCTGCATGGATGGAAATCAGGTTTGTATTTGGAAGGGATGGGTGTTGATTTTCTTGCTCTCTCTTCTTCCTTATTGAATTCAAGATTGGATGTATATGCATTACTCTTGGGAAGTTGGTACAGTCTTGAACATGATTGGAATGGAGATCTGAATGCCTATGTTTCTTTCTCCTAAGCTGTGAAGTATATGTTGATATATAACTGTTGGATTAAGAAAATATTCTCTCCTTGTCTAGAAACTATGAGTGCTCTCTTCTTTTGTACCTTTATGTGAATTCTACGGTACGGGCATAAGAAGAATAGATTGTTAAAAATTGTAAGGAGAAACTGGTAAGTACTGACTCTTGACTGGAGTCTTCTTCTTTATTAACGGTTATATTACTATCCTGTTTGAGTTGTACGGTTATCCACTTTTATAAAAATAGTATTGCAGTAGAAGTTGGTATACTTGTCAATATCATTGAAATAAGGCTATGAATATAAAGGAATCCCGTCAGTTGAGCTTGCTGGATGTTATAATCTGCCTTTGCTTGAATTGTTAAATACTCACCTGTTGGATACACGTACTGATAGGAATTCATTCTTGAATGGAGTAATTTGTTGAATTATTGTTGTCCTTGATTTTCAGATGGATGGATGTTTGGATTCATTTTGTTCTTCTTAGTCTCTAATATATACCATGAATTATCTGAAATATATTTAGGTTTAACTGGCAGCTATAATATGAGTCATGCGTTAAAGTCATATTAGAATTGTAGAAAAATGATTAGCCTGATTCAAGTTTAAGGATTTGAAGAAATGATTTCATTTAAACAGGTTGTCTAATGGAAACAGTTGGTAGAATGCAATTGTTTTAAGAATTAGTGCTTATCATGCTCAGTTCACTGAACTGACCTGTGCTAACAATTTTTGTAGATGGACATCATAAGTGGTAAAAGCACGCAGATCTGATATGATGCTCAGATTGTTTAAACTGGTTTAATGATGAATTTCAATTTGATTGTCTCAAATTGTATTATAGGAAGAAAGATATTCTTTCGATGTTGATCATTGTATCAAATGTGCCGAAGTGCATAAGTTGTAAATGTATGGTCTGGAAATGAATGAAATGGAGAGATTGTTACTTATGTGGCTGCATTTTCATTTGATGGATTGAACTTCTTAGGTCTGATTGAATGTAAGTGCATTTTAATATTGTATACCATGAGAGTTATTTGGATTTTCTAAGTAGGTCTTGTAAAAATTATGTGACCAAATACTTCGTGAATGAATAGTAATTCTTTTATGTTATGAATAAGGCTAAACTGGAAATCAGTCCACTGCCTTTCGAGAAGTTAAGATTAAACTACCACCCTAATAGGTAGCTGAAAACGGGAAGAGTAATCTATTACTCCCTACCCATGATCTAAGTCAAGGCAACGTAATTGATGGTTTTAAATCAATATATCTTGTACCAATAAGTAAGATATATTTCAGTCTAGGGAGCTGATATAAACCCATATGGGTTTAGTTAGCATCCTTATGAGAAGACTTAGGGCTATTGCCCAATTATGTAGAATAAGGTTATTGGGAACCAATGGACTCCTTGGCGAGATATCAAATCTTATTAAACTTCTCTCTGTGAAATTGAACTTAATTGCGTAAAGCAACTCAAAGGTGTGGAACCCAGGGGTTGGGAAAAGACTACCCAGTTAGGAGAGTCTTAAATATAATTTCAACTCAACTTAAGTAACACCTTGAAGTTAAGTAAATCTTTCCGAGGTAGTTTTGTAGGATGTCGGCACATGTCAACTGCAGGGTTGTACCTTCGAGAAGATTAGGATCTTCTCGAGGATACAACAATGCAGGTGACTTATGGCGACACCCTTTGCATTGATCGTTAAGATTTACACCTTAAACTCGAACAAGTTTTTACTCTGGAACCGGTTAGGACCATGGTCATGTTATGAGGCTGCCCTTGGAGATTTGGGGTACCTTGACACACAGGGTTAACTGTGGTTGACCCAGTATGTCAGCTTATCCTAGTCCTCAAGAGCATCCTTATAACGTGTGTCATGTTATTAATCCATTCCTGAGTGAATGACTTGGGACAGGGGAGACTGACAGAAGTCAGTATAAGACATTCTATCTAACATCGGAGTGGGGTGAAGGAAGTATTCCAGATTGACGAGTATGCCGTCAAGGAATACGAGACATGAACAGTATGTTTCAAATCTTTGGCCAAAGTATCGCAAGCTGCTGATTGCGTTGTCCTATGTCACCTAGTCTAAGGGACGAGATGCCGATGAATAATGGTAACAATTATTCAGATAGGTTCCTTGGACAGAGCATTCTGAAATCCCAGATTAGGGAAGAGAACCGCAAGAGTGTAGTGTTAAAATAAAAATGCCAACTCTATGATACTCATGAATAGATCGGTAGATCACCGAGTCATGGAATGAATAGATCGGTGGTACACCAAGTCATTACAGCTGCATATGGTTATCTGTCATAAGAATGATTGTTTTGATCTGTGAGTTCTAAATTATGTATTTAGAACTAGGAAGCACTTATCAAAAAAAAAAAAAAAAATTCTTGTTCTAATGTACTAAAATGGGAATGTTACATCTCTTTGAACATCAAGAAATGTGTGTTTTTTCTACACCATTTGGCACATTGTTAGGGCATATCATCTGTAAGGAAGGTTTGTTGGTAGATCCAACTAAAATTACAGTTATTTTCGGCCTAAACGAACCTACTAGTCAGATTGAGATGCACAGATTTTTGGGTGACACTAGGTATTATAGAAAATTTATCAAAGGATATGCTAAGGTTGCCGCACCCTTGGAGGAGTTACTAAAAGGAAAAGGGACATTCTATTGGGGGGAACCGCAACAACGCACATTCAAGACATTGAAGGAGAAACTTACTACAACACCTATTCTGCACTTTCCCTCATGGGACCAACCATTTCATGTACATGTGGATGCTTCTGGCATGGCCATTGGTGTGGTGTTGGCTCAGCCTAGAGAAGGTATTATAGATCATCCTATCTATTTTGCTAGTAGAAAGTTGACTCATGCAAGAGCAGAATTATACAACTACAGAGCACAAAGCTTTGTCAATGATCTATGCACTACATAAATTCAGATAGTACCTACTAGCAACACCATTTGTATTCTATACCGATCACATGGCATTGAAATACTTGGTAAATAATCCAGTCTTACAGGGGCACATATGTCGATGGGTGCTCTTATTCCAAGAATTTGATTTTACAGTTGTGGTAAAACTAGGGAAAAGTAATTCTGGCCCAGACCATTTATCAAGGATACAGTCAGGGGAAGATGCACAGACAATTGAAGATACCATGCCCGATGCATAGTTATACAGGTTACAAAGCATGACATCAGAATTAGAGGACATTGTTGTCTTTCTATGTACAGGTATAGCACCAAAAGGAATGAAATCCTTAGAGAAGAAACAACTTTCCATTCATGTGACACCATTTATGTTGATTAGTGGTGACCTGTACAAGTTAGGCCAAGATGAAGTATTGCACCGATGTGTATTGGAGCATGAGCACACATATATCATGGAAGAGGCTCATGGTGGTATTGCAGGTGGGCACTATGCAGGTGATGCCACTGCGTGCAAAATTCTACTCACTGGATTATGGTGGGAGACCCTGTATAAGGATTGTAAGGCATATTGCAAGGCCTGTGATCACTGTCAGTGCCTTGGAAAACCAGGGCAAAGAGATGAAATGCCTTTAAGACCTATTCCTAGTGAAGAACCATTTGAAAAATGGGCTATAGAATTTGTGGGTCCTATTTTTTTAGCTGCGCGTAGGACTGGATCGTGCTACATCATCACTTGCACAGATTATCTTACAAGGTGGGAAGAAGCAACACCTACCAAGGATTGTACAACAGCTACAACAACCAGGTTTTTATGGGAAAATATTATTACAAGGTATGGATGCCCACTAAGTTTGACAAGTGATAGGGGCACACATTTTTTGAATGAGACAATCAGAATTCTATTGGATGAGTTCATGATTGCACACCATAAGACTACACCATATCATCCTCAGGAAAATGGGACTGCTTAAGCTTTCAACAAGATTTTGAGCCAGACATTGACAAAAATATGTGATGTTGGAAGAAAATATTGGGATGATAAAGTTCCTACCATGCTATGGGCCTATAGAACAACCTACAAGTGGTTAAACAAGGCCACACCCTTTCAATTGGTGTTTGGCACAGAAGTAGTTCTTCCTATGGAATTCATGTTACCTTCTTTACATATTGCACGCACAGAGGTCTAGCTGATGAGAAAGCATTAGAAGAATGAATTGAAAAGTTGACCAAACTAGATGAGCAGCACCCAATAGCACATTGGAGTCAGAAGCAAGAAAAGGCTAGGTAGAAATCATGGCATGACCGGCACATCAGGGATAAAAAGTTTGAGATTGGACAGATGGTGCTTCTTTATGATTCTAAGTTTCTGCACCATCCAGGAAAACTTAAAGTAAATTGGTTAGGACCATATGTTATCACTCACATACTTGAAACATGTGATTTTCAGTTAGAGGCACTTGATGGAATATGGTTACCCAGTTACTTCAATGGGAGTAGGCTGAAGCCCTACTATAAATAAGTCTTCTTGGTGTTTGTAATAAGGCAGTGTTGCCATTTAGATTAGGTTTTCATTTATGTATTCCCTTAATGTATTTCCTTCTTCATCACTATACTTTGTCAATTTAGTTGGTGTTTTGTATAAATAAGCGTGTTTGCATGCTGGAAGCTAATTACCATTTGCAGAATTTTTATGCGTAGAGGACTGCACATACCATTGGTGTGGGGTGGATGTTTAAAAATGGGTACAAATAAAGGAACAAACTATTACATGTGTTATTTGAGTTTGGAAAGGAGTTTGGAGAAGAGAGATTGCTTCTAAACAAGATGACCATAGATGGAGATAAATGAAGGAACAATATAACATGAGGTAAGCAGTGGCCGTGGAGACTACCAGGAGAAGGCACAGTGGTGAGGTACTCAGGTGCATGGAAGCACGCTGAAGAGAAGTCTGTAGCTAGAAGGTAGGAAGGCATGCTAGAAGGTTATAGCTGAGGCACAAAGATGTACCATGTGGAAATTGTGAAAATGGTCAATTAATGAGAGAATTGTTGGTAGGTGAAGGAGCAATAAATGCACTAACTTTTTGAAAATCTATATAAGGATGTGATGCGAGTTCATTTTTACCATTGTAATCACAAGTATTTGAAAGAGCTAAGTGCAATCGAGCTGAGTGACGTATATTGAGGTGCGGAGAGTGTGAAACCAGACGTGGAGAGTAGATTTGTGTGCAGAAGAAGCTTGCGTCCCCATTGGTGAAGGGTTTGAGTGAAGCAGATGCATTGTGAAAGAGCTAGGGCACATGATTTCAAACTAGGGCACATAGATTTGAGCTAGGGTTTGGACCTGCTCACTATAGAAAATAGAAAGTGAAGCATTTGCACATTACAAAGGATAGAAAGGTGAGATTTTCAGATGGCACCAAAGAAAGTACCTGCCGCAGGAGCCAAAGGAAAGAAGAAAGTGGAGGCAGAAGTTGAAGTTGCACCCGAGAGTAATTTTTCAGAGATGCAGTACCCAAAAGGTGTTATAGTTGGGAAAGAATGGGATTCCCACATCCGTAAGTGTAAAATAAGTGATTACAACCACCACACATTGGATAACAAGGAGTTAGATGCGTTGTTGAGCACGAAGACCAACAAGTGCACAACAGAGGACATGCCAGTATATGATGACGCTGGGGAGAAGTTGTTAAAGTAGGTTGGAGTCTATCAGTTGTATGAGCTCCCTTATTTTGGAAAGTATGAACCATTATACCAGTGGTTAATGAGCAGAGTCCATGAGGACTTCTTCTATTTCACCAGACAGAGGGTCAGAATCACAGCCACTTGATTGCAACACTGACAGGATTAAAAGGCACAGGGATAGACCTTGGCTAGTGATCTAACAGATAAAGCAGCAATCATGGAAACATGGAAGGAGTTGGGATATACAAAGGGTCCATGTGGGATGGACATTGACAAGTTGAAGAAGTACCCAGTGGTTCAGGTAGCTGCACATCTGGTAACAAAGTTGAATGACCAAGAGAGGTGGTCACAAGTGAATACAATGTGGCTACATATCATGAGGAGAATGTCAGGGAGTGATCTACAACATAGCAGGCTACATTGTAGAGAACATTATCGAGGAAGCGCACACAGGTGATAAAATCAGTTTTGGCACTATTTTACTTTCTTTAGTATTTATGGAGATTGGAGTGCCCGATGGGCCAAAGGACAAGATCTGGGAGTATCCCATGGAGAAAAAATCCCTTGCAGAAAGGTTTGAAAAATATTTATGTGAAGGGTTGATGAGTGGGCCATTCAAACAGAGGGTGGAGATGTGGTATGATAGGCTCCATGTGGCATTTGAAGAGGAGTGGCACATTCCTAAGGAGTTACCATCAGTGGTGGGAAAGGAAGTACAATTCATGGTGTACCAACACTTCTGCATCACATGATTTTCTATGAGGGATGGGACTTGGAGCCCATGGTGTAAACTTCCATATGCCTTCACAGTGCACTACTTCTAGGCATCAGTCCACCATTTTACTGATGCACACTGCCTAATTTTTATTGCAGACAAGGTAGACTGTGACTACCACACTCTGAGGAAGACATATGTATATCTAGACCAGACTGCCTATGTTGAGAGGCTCATTTCAGACGTTATAAGCATGAATCCTGTAAGCTTGGAAATTGGGGACATTGGAGCAGCACTCGTATACCTTCAGCTTAAGCCCAAGCTGGAGAATAAAAAATATGTGGAGAATGAGTTCATGCTCCCAGGGCCACCTAAGGGAAAACATACAGTGGAGAACATACCAGCTCCAAAGCCCACAGAACCTATAGAGGTAGATGATGAGGAAGAAGAGCATGAAGACAGTGGAGGCTTAGAACATAGGGGCCAGAGGTAACCCACAGATAGAGTAGAGGCTGAGCATGCAAGTACCCCACCTCAGGTACAAGAGGAAGAAGAGGACTTGGAAGTAGTCCAAGAAGAGCATCATTTTAAGAGGATGTTCAGAAGAATAAGAACATAAGGCATGGGAACTCCACAGTCTGTATGAAGATCACCATGACTCTCTCCATAAAAAGAGACAACTTGAGAAAAAAGGAGAAAGTTGAAGCTGAATGAGGAGGTGGAGGAGTCTGCAGAGAGTGCGCCCATGGAACTCCTGTACCACCAGAGGATGTGGAGGAACCCAAGGATGAAGAAATGAAGGATGAAGAAGGAGTAAAGGAGGCAGGAGAAATAGAACAAGATACTACTCAGAACATAGAAGATCCAACTCCAAACCTTGGCGCTCAAGTTCCTAAGGGGCCAAGAACAAAGAGGGAAAGTGGGGAGTATGTTGCACCAATCATGGGCTATGATGAGGACACAAGTAAAATTATTCCACACATGATTCCAGAATATAGTAGGCCTCAAGGAGTTGTATGGATGGGAGTTGATGGACCCAGACATGGCTACTACACGTGTGAGGAAATAATTGTCATGGTCCATGAAAACTCACATGGACGAGCTTGATTTTGATGTATGTGAAGAGTCCTGTGTGTCAAGAAGAATGAGAAAGGCACCACAAAATAGGCACATAACTATCAAGCCCACTGTTATGTCTGATGAACAGGTGAGTAATGCCTTGGTGAAGGTATCTACAGAGGTGGCGCGGTGGAATGTAGATAAGGCTGCAACTATTAGAGTGCTAAGAGAAGATATCAAAGCTAAAGATGCTGAAATAGTGCATCTAAAAGGAGAGAAGGACCTAGAGAAAAATAAGAATGGGGTTCTCATCAGCATGGCAGAGGAGATCGGTGATCATGTCCTGAAGGCAAGACCACACTTGGAGTCCAAGGTACCTAAGAGGTTCCCTTCGGCTATGCATTATGTGCATACCTTAGTTGATTTGGTGCTTGAGGATGGACCAATTCAGATGCCAGAACCAAAGGACCCTGAATAGGAAGCAGAGAGAGCAAGGGCCTCAGTAGTTAGAAATATTTCATCTTATGAAGCCTTGCTCCAGACTTTGCAGGAAGAGCTGAAGAAAGCAGACCAGACATTAAATATTTGTGCAGCTCCAGAAGCAGTTATCCAAATCAGGACAATGGTAGAAGACAATGAAGTCCTGAAGGTGATGAAAGATGAGACATTGGGGCATGCAGAATGATTGGCACTGGTAAAGCAAAAGTGTGAGGCCCTTGCAGCAGCCCAAGACCCCCATAAAGAAAGGCTGGATGAAATTGGAAAGCTTATAGCACAGAAGATGGATCTTCTGGAAGGAAGGGTGACTGCAATGTCCAACATTGTTATAGTATTACAGAATGAGAAGGAAGAGATTGTGCAAGAGGAGTTAGATTCTATTGCATCAGATATTCCAGAAAAGGCAGAAGCCACTAAGTGATTGGAAAACCTTAGAGGCTAAAATCAAAGAAGAATATCCAGAGTTAATTCTTCCAGTTGAAACAGAGGACGTTGCAAGGTGAAAGTTCATTCTTTGTACAATAATTCTTTAATTTCCTTTCATTCCCATTCTTTATTCTTTAAAGTATCAAGAGGCAACCATTGGCAGGGAGGCAATGTAGTTTAGTGTGGGGTAATGTTGAGCAGACAAAGTATGACACTTAGCAGAAGGCACACAGAAAGGTTCACACATGGGAACAGGGCACATTCAAAGGCACAGAAGGATAGGGAAGGAAATGCATGCAAAAGACAGGGACAGATTCAGGACTTAGCCATTTTCATGATTACGGGCTATTTTTGGAGATAGCGTGTAGAGCACACAAACCAAATAAAGACTTGCACGACATGCATAGGCTATTTTTGGAAGAGCATCTACTAAGCGCTTTGCATGGGTTCGAGTTAATAATAGAATTACTACTGCCAGTTAACCAGAAGAGATCTATTATTAGCACACTTGCATGTGTGTCTATTATTGTAAAGGTGCATGGCTATTTTCAGCATGTGACCTATTTTGGGAATTATGTAAGTGGTGAAGGGAAAGTCCCCACCCTTATAAATATGTAGTAATCTGCGTAGAATAGAGGAGTGAGTAGTGAGCTATTATGGAGTTATGCTGCCAGACTTGATGCATGCATAATTTTATGATACTAATATTGTAAGAAGCTTCTGTGTATTTACTGTGTTTAATATAATGGAGTGTATTGACTGATTCAAGGTGTTAAACATGAACGTAACTAGTTCTTGCATGGTTGAATTCATTATGGCTATTGTTTAAATCCATTACTCCTTAGATCTAGATCTGGAATATGCTCTGTAGAATGTTTATACTATTTATGGATCTGAATGCATCAACTCTTCATCTTTTGCATCCTGCACAAGCAACTCTAAAGAGGGGCCTGGTACCTTTGCGCACTTTGGGTGAGCACCCAGTCTAGGCTGAGTGATGTGCCAGTGCGCCTGGGTTATTTCTGGTAAATTCAAAATTGTCATAGATCTAGAAAGAAAGTGATGTTAGATAGCTATTTGAATTAAGGTTGAGAGAAAAGTTGGTGGAAAACTTATATATACAGAGCATGTTTAAATGAGTTATTATCCGTAAAGATATGGTGATGTAGGTACATCATGACTCAAAGAATGTAATGGGTTTTTCCAGACAGCTCATTAGTGTGTTTTGGTGGTGTCAGTGGGTGATCCCGAGATAAAAGGTCACATCATTGGAGCTACTGTATCCAATTGTTTCAATCAAGCCATTTTGTCCCTCCCATTATTCTAAAAATGTCTTTTCCCTCCAAAATCATATAATTAAGCATCCAAACATCTAGGACCTGGGAGCTGGAAGATATTAAGATCTTTAGTTGAGTCACCCGCCAAAGGTATGCTATTTCATGTACTTGAGGTCAATTCGGTACAAAGTGATACATGAGGCATCACCATGCTAAGGCATGTTTTCAGTGTCCCTATATTCACCTATACTGAAGGGACATAGTGATTTTTATCATGGTGAAATTAGTGTGAAAAAACATTATTTTCCCATGAGTCCTTCGTACGACCGTTACGAAGATTCTTGGAGGGTTGCTTAGGCAATTTCCAGCCCCCTCCTGGAAAACCTCTCACCTAACACATCCATGATAAGTGTCAACATAGGGAATATAAGACACATTTTTATGCACCCAATAATTCATAAAAAGTATCCATAGTAACAATGTGGAGTGTGTGTGGAATTCCCCACCCCCTGAGTACAAAGGCTTCTCACACTATATGGTAGCAAGGTTACTTGAATAAGATAAGGATTCTATTATCCCCCACATCTCTCCAGTTTGCAATCGAAATTCTTGGCACATGGTTTGATCTAGATTTCCTTCATTATTTTTCTCAGTCTCCTTCATCCCACCATCTTGCTATGGATCTCATTTGACCATTTTTTTGTAAGAAATACTAGATCAAATACAGGGTTTCAGACTCCATTTTTGTCTATGCATTAAAGAGCTGCACATTTAGACATGAAAAAATGTCAATATCATAAATAAAATACTTATTAATATGAGCTGATCAATATATAACTTGTTGCATTCTTCTCCATTATCAGTAGGCCAAAAAACCAATCATGTTATGTATTTTACATGCTCAACCATCATAATATTTAATTTCCCTGAAATCAAACCCCAGTATTCCCCGAATCCATAATATCATTAAAAATTAATCTCTTGTTCTTGAAATATCCCCATTGATTTGAAACTTCAGAGGTGTAATAAGGAAGAAAAACCCATATCACCCTTAATCCAATATTCGTTCAAAATTATGATCACCCATTAGACTATCACTAATCCATATAATCAATTTCTATAGAATTTAAAATTCCTACCCACCTACTCTATGCCTATTTCTTACACCTAGCTTCTCCAGTCAAGGCACTTCCTAATCACAATTAATCCCACTTAAAGGTGGTGTGCACAGTGATCAATCCAGAAGGAGAAAAACCCTGACCAAAGTCGGAGAGGGTGAGAAATCACAAAATACTTTTAAAATTAGAAAACTCCCCTTTCTAGTGCAGGGAAGTTCCATCCCTCCATTGAAGCAATAAATTCAAGTTTATAGGCTATCTTTTAATTTCCCATAATTCTGGATGCTTCTCATCAGATTATAGGAACCATTAATTTTTCATCCTACTTGGATTGGTTTTTCATGTCTACCAGAATGGCCATTCTTCACTATTATCCATGGAGTCTCCATCAGTGTTTGTAGCTTATCCACCTCTCATGGAAACCAACTTATGAAATGCGTCAACTAAGTGCTGCCAGGATTCATATTCACTAGCAGAGCATAGCAGTGTCACAGAGGATCATCACAATCATTCACTCATAGGTCAAGATAGAAAATTCATACCTTGGGAGAGGTACTAGCCAGATAGTCACTTTTGACACTCATATCATGGTTTAATTATTTTTGGCACATCCAAAGAAACAAGGGAAGATTATTGTGAGCTTATAGGTGGATTGCAAGTATAACACTCTTTCTCCTTTTTTCATCCTACTCAATTTCCATGGTGTGATTCAATAAGGAGTGTTAGATTCAGCATAGCTAGTGTGCCCATGTTTCAAATTTCATTAGAAGGGTTACATTTCGAGACAACTAACACCACTTTTTGTCAGAAGGGATCTTCATGAGCACCCACCATGTGGTCACTAATGGAACCGATATATTTCAACAGTGTTTCTAATAGTACTTCAGTACTTAGAACTAACTGTGTCCGTGGGTGGATCCAAAGGAAATTGTCTCATAGTGTAGAGCGTTGCACCTTGATTCAGAGTTTGACCATATTCATGAGTAGTTTTTTGTATTGGTGCCTATGCCCTATCTTTCAATTCCTGTGCTAAAGAAGCATCACCTTTGACCTCATCAATTAGCACATTTACTTCCTTATACTGGTTGATGTGGTTGCAGGGTTATGTTCCTTATCATTTTTGTCAACCTCGTGGTCCTTTTGTGGCTACTTTAGTGCCTTTTCTTCCTGACATTGTGACTGTTCAGGTCTCTGGCTCCTGTGTTCTTCGTTTGCACCTATGTCTGTCAATTAGAGCATATGTTATGTACTTCCAAAAATGAACTCTTCCGAAATTAAATTTTAGAGCCTTTGCTAACATTATAGCACCTTCCCTAATTAATCCAATGACTTTTCCTTCTCTGATAGATTTAACATACTTCCCCTTTGCACCTTTTATACCTAAAATAGTGTCGTTGCACTGTATTGGCACCTTTTCTATCCATTGGCACCATGACCTGAAGTAAAAATTTTGGTGGGTTAAAATTTTACGTTGGTACTGATGAATCTAAATATATCATTTTAGATGGTAGACAAAGAGTGTTTTTCTAGGGTTCCATGAATTGTGCTTTTGTAGGTAAAATCTTACAAGAACAAGGGTTGTCAAAATTAGTGAAGTTTCATGAAAGATCACCTTGCATTCTACACTAATTTTTTTGATAACATGTAGGATTCCATTTCAGTCATATTTATAACTACTTCCCCACTCATGTTTTGTGGCACGATCAATATAAGAATATTGTGGTTATCAAATATCACATAACTAGGAATCCTTTACCCTTTTTGACTAAGATCCCCTTCTTGATATTTTGTGCTCACATTATATGAACTGGTCTTGTTGTTAGTTTCATTTTATTTATTCTAAAATTATTATTGTTGGAATTATCTTATCCGTTGATGGTTTTTCATTAGTGCATTTTCTATCCCGAAGGTAACACTATGTATGCTCTCCTTTTTCTCACTCACTAGGATGATCTTAAGGATCAAAAGTTCTCTAGCCTTCCCTCCCTTTTTAAATTTTGCTAGGGGGAACCCCTTTTAGAACTGTGGAAGTTTCATCCACATGAAACCACTTTTCCATAGTATTAGGGGTCTCGTAACACATGGGCTTCATCTTCATGCATGTAGACACACCCCAAAGTTTCTAGAAGGTGTATATAAATTCTTATACCAAGTTGTCGTTATTTGCTAAGCACTTTCTTAATTTTAAGAGTAGCGTGAATTTGGGTAATTATCTAGTCTTGATTACATACTACTATTCATATGATTCCTAAGTAAGAAAAGTACTAATTAACCCATGTCTTTGGCCACCTTTCTTTTCTTTCTATTGCTACTTTCAGTCTTACACCCTTACTTGCTCAATCTGCATTTTTACTCTTCAACATTTGTCATCCTGGACACCAGCGCCCAGCCAGGATGCCAACGCAGGTGCACTCATCCCCTCTGGGCACTCCCTATCCTCTTTGTACTTTACTCACACTTTTTGGGTCCTTTTAGCCATGTTTGAGCATCTTATCTTTTTGGTAGTCGGCCTTTTCAGGGTTAATTACAAAATTTAAGCAAGGGAATCATATAAATATAAAGTTATGTGATCATAATAAAGGACCAAGCACTAAGCACTATCTATCACCACCTAAGGTTGCATCCATCAAGGCATCTAAGAGCTCCATTGTATCCATCTAGCTCCATCACAAGGGACACAAGGGTTGGTTTTCTGCATCACACTTCATAGGAGGGAATTTCATTCTATTCCATGCACACATTTACTACATTCTATATCTAGCTACTTGCTCGTTATCCAAGTGTGACTAGCACAAGAGTAACCTAGGACATAATTCCACACACACACACACACAAAACTACATTGGGTCTGAGATGTAGTGCAATGCTCAGTCATAAGTTCATCATTGTGATAGTTGAGGACAGTCTGACCCCTCATTTTGCATCTTTATTTTTTAGGATTTGATGTCTATTTGAGGGTTTTGTAGGTTCATTCTTTATTGTAGGTTTCCGACGACCTCGATGATCTTGGTGCGACCTCGAGTGATCAAATATGACTAAAGGAAAACACTTATGACACCTCGAAGGAGGTTTTCTGAGCATTCCTGCAGACCCAGTCACCCAGAAACAAGTCTAGGGTGCCCACAAGTGCCCTTGTCCCTCTCTAGGTGCACCCCATGTCCATCCTATTCCTCCAAGATCTACATTTTTCAAGAGCTCTCTGAGTGTGACGGTTAATGCTTCCATTTTTTACTATTTTCAACTCTGGTCATTCTCTACAACTCTTTATGAATCAGCTAAGTCTTCTTACCCTCTCTTTTGCACTTAGGGTTTCATTATTTATTTCTTAGTTTTCTTGGTATTATTGATGTACTTAATTATTCATTTATTTACTAATGTTGTAACATTCATATTAGGCTTACATTTCACATTTTAGCTTAATAATTTTGGTGAACCCCACTCATGATCAGTCTTTCAGATCCTTCTTTGGCATATCATATTCTCTATCATGGATCCTAAAATTCCTCAAATTTCTTTGTATGATTTAATTCAAATGCATCCTAATTGCCAAGTTGTTATGAAAAAATCCCTAGACACCATGTATCTCCCTAGCAATACGATGCACTACCGCATCAAGTGAGTGTTATTTTAGATCATCTATCTGATGACCCTAGTCTTCATGATCCTCCATCTAATCAATCCATGTTGGACTCAATTCAAGCTTTACATTCTTTATTTCAAGACAAATTTCAAGCTATGGAATCCACGATTACATCTCTTAAATATGAAATCCAACATCTTAAGGATGCTTCTCAGGCTCATGTTTGTTCTCCTTCTACATCTCATCTTCATTTTATGTCTTCTACATGTGCTCATATCAGTGAGCCTCAAGTCTTTCCATTACCAGAGCCTCTCACGTTTAATCACAATGCTAAGAAAAATGACATTCTTATTGATCTCCTTAGTCATCAATTGATCACTTTACCATCTACTCATGGCTATCCTCCTTATCGAATTGAAAAATATATCAGGGTCATCCATATTGCAATTATCATCAAATCAATCGACATAATGGAAATGATTTCTATGCTTTACAAAAAAGAATCAAGCATCTTGAGCATCAAGGCTTTATCTCATGCACTACACAACATTCTGCTACATGCCCATCTACAATTATTACATCCCAATGGGTTCCTAAATTTGATTCATCTATGTCTAATGAACACCATGCCATTACTTCTAAGGTTCCTTCTATGGAAAATAGTCAAGCGCCATCATAAGAAACTCCTCTTAAATCATCCATATCACCCCCTCCTACTAAGTCATCTATGACATTACCAAGTCAAAATATGCAACCACCTCTCAAAATCAGTCCACCTTCTTCTCCTATCAAGTCTTCTGTAGCATCATCAATCCCACCTAAGTTACCACCATTCAAGATTCCTCCCATCCTTTCCACTTCCATTTCCAATTCATTTTTTCAAAGAAACTACCCTTCTATTGATAGCCCTTACACATTTCAAATTCTGCCACCATCGCATGGTCCTACTATTGCTTCTGCCACACATGCTTCACCACTCACACTTGGTCTATGTTAGGTGACTATATCACCTTACCCTGATGACACACTTGTGTTCTTATGTCTCTTACATGACTGTTGAGGGATCTCTTATAATAAGAACCCATTTCATCCTATTAGCATTACATGCTCATTGACATACATGTCATTCATACTTATATACTTTATCACTCGATATGATTTTTTCTTCCTACACAATTTAGCATCCTCATTGATTATGCTATAAAAAATCATCATCTATGACACACTATCACCACACACTTGGGGGTTCTTCATCATACTTGACTCCCCTCTATTATAATCATCCTCTATCTTCCATCTTACACACATTGCATTTTCTAGTCATTTTACATTCATCATAAATCTCAATACATTTATCATCATTTCCCTATGACGCACTCTTGTGCCATGGTTGACATTTGACTATTGAGGGCATACTATACACATGAACCTCACACACTTAACACTATACACTACATCACTACACATTCATCACACACTTGACACCTACACAACTCTTTATCACTAGCACACATTCACAATTTACACATATCTCTACACATTGTTTAGTCATCTTCACATATACACTTTCACATCACACATTACACAACACCTATTTGTCACATCACACATATTACACATGCTTTACATATTTTAAATACTTGCTATTCTCTCATCACATACATATATGCATTTTTCACTTCCATACACATTACATGCTTATACATCTTTCATCACACATGTCAACATCACACATCTTCATACACATATTGCAACATATACTCTATGCACTTCCACACGCATTCACACATTACACAATTTACACAGTCCCACTCGGTTCATACTCAATGTAAGGTTACATTCTAATTTGAACACATCTACTTCTATGCACATCAATGCAACAATCGACCCTTCTACATCTATGTGACATTTATCTAGCCATCACTTACTTATACATTTTTATTTTTTAATGGATGCTTCACACATCATCACATTTCTATCACACACTCTAGTCCCATCATACATTTATGATAACATCAATCAATTAAATCAATTCCTCACACACTTACATTTTTCTCTTTGATCTTCACAAAATCATCACACATATTTTGATATACATCTTTGCCATTATCATGCTTTGTATCATCTTATCATACCTTTCATGATATACACTTTATGCTACATCATCACGCTTTCTAGCATCTTCCTCACACATCTAGTGATATACACTTTAGGATAAATCATCACATCTCATTCTACAAAATCATTACTCACCCTATGTCTATTCAATATCATCTACACATCATCATGTTACAATCAACACTTCAAATTCATCAACTCTTTCTAACACATGACAACACATTTCAAAAACCATTTCCCGATGACACTCTCATTTATGGTTCATTCTTGACTGTTGAGGGGGCATAAATAAATGAACCTCATTGCATACATACACATCCACTTGGGGGCACACTGCTCCTATCATTCACACTACATTCCATTCCACCTCATCCACAACATACTGCATATCTTGGTTGCATTTACTCTTGCTTACATTTACTTGTTACATGTTCATCTTATTACACATTCTAGATAGATATATTATATGTCATTATCTTTATCATACACACATGCATTCACTTGCTTTCTAGTTGCGATCACAGATTCAATAGATCTATTACATGCATCATGGATGCTTGGTGCAGTACCTAGTACCAGTCCCACAATGGCTCCTAGGGGCATCCACTTTCATACATTACAGGTGTTATTGTTTCATTTTGTTTCATAGCACACTATTTTCTCATATTATACATGCTTTGACATACTTTTTATCTTTCTAACATGCTAACAAGTGCTTCATGTGCAACATTTGTTATGCAGGACTATTTTCTTCCATGATTTTCTGATACATTGTTTGACTTTTCTTGTTATTGTTTGTGGGCTTTGTTATGTCTTTGTCTTGTTCTGCACATTTCTTGCGGTCATTATGGCCTTGATTGTCTTGTGACATCATGAGTGGTGTCCCATGTTTGTAACCCACTTTTCATGGTCTACATTATCTTTTACTTGCATCTTAGCTTATACATTGTCTACTTAGCTTACATTTCATCTTATACATGCATGTTTGTCTTTGCTTGTACTAACACTTGTCTCCTAGACAATTATTTGTGGGTGCCTTGGTTTATACCAAACACATTCCCTCCCCCTTGTAGGGCACAATTTCAACATAGTGATCAGGTCCTCCTCTTTGGGCCACATACTCCTTCAATGACATCACATGCACCCCAAATGAGGGGGCATCATTTGGGTGAATCAGTCACCCCATATAGTGTTATACATAACACAACATAGTACCGGTATACAACACAGTTTCAGTTTTAGATAGGGCTCAGAATCAGACTTGGGTCTTTATCACAATGACCTTTCCTAGAATGCCTGAAACTAGGGGTCTTTCAATTACACAGTTTTCAACAACATGTCACAGAAGGCTTTTGATAGGGTAACACATTCTAGCACTTTACTCCACACATAATGGCTTTTATAAGATATATGGTCCTTAGCACATGCATTTATACACACCATCTACAGTGGTGTTCTACATTGTGGGAAGCAATTGAAGGATTAGAGGATGACACCAGACTATTCTCCCTACACTTCTTCCATTTCATATGGCATGAAGATCACATCAAAAATTTAGGGAAGTGTTAAAGGTTTGATCATCTACAAGATCCTTTCTCTACACCCTTTCCCATGGTGTGATCACCTAAATCAGGTGCACATGTTCCTTTTTCACACTCATTTTTATCATTTTACATATGTTCCTTTTCACACTTTTTTTTTACATATTTTTGTCATATACATGCATATTTGACTACTTTTTCGGCTTCTCTTTTGTAGGTCCATCTTTATGGGAAGCATGGTAGTCAACAACAACATCACATCATCAACAACATCACAACAACTAACATCGACATCAACAACAGGTACATCGTGATATCTACACATGTGTTTCCGCCCTAGGTTCATTTTCATCACTTTTTACACTTTCTCCTCCTTAGCATCCACGCTTCACATTTTTATCACTCCACGCTTTGTCTAGTCCCTCAAACGCTTGCATCATCAATCTACATGGTTATCAGGTACACATATCTATCTACTTTATGTTACCAATCTTTCCACTCACCAACATAAAGTGGGGGAAAATGTAGACACAAAATCATGCACTTTGGGTAATTATCTAGTCCTTATTACATACTACTATTCATATGATTCCTAAGTAAGAAAAGTACTAATTAACCCATGTCTTTGGCCACCTTTCTTTGCTTTCTATTGTTACTTTTAGTCTTACACCCTTACTTTCTCAGTCTACCTTTTTACTCTTTGGCATTTGTCATCCTAGACACCAACGCCCAGCCAAGATGCTAGCGCTAGGTGCCCTCATCCCCTCTGGGTGCCCCTATCCTCTTTGTACTTTACTCACACTTTTTGGGTCCTTTCTAGCCATTTGAGCATCTTATCTTTTTGGTAGTTGGCCTTTTCAGGGTTAATTACAAAATTCAAGCAAGGGAATCATATAAATATAAAGTTATGTGATCATAATAAAGGACCAAGCACTAAGCATTATCTATCACCACCTAAGGTTGCATCCATCAAGGCATCTAAGAGCTCCATTGCATCCATCTAGCACCATCACAAGGGACATAAGGGCTAGTTTTCTGCATCACACTTCATAGGAGGGAAGTTCATTCTATTCCATGCACACATTTACTACATTCTACATCTAGCTACTTGCTTGCTATCCAAGTGTGACACGCACAAGAGAAACCTAGGGCACAATTCCACACACACACAAAACTACATTGGGTTTGAGATGTAGTGCAACACTCAGTCATAAGTTCACCATTGTGACAGCTGAGGACATTTCAACCCCTCATTTTGCATCTTTCATTTTTAGGATTTGATGTCTATTTGAGGGTTTTACAGGTTCATTCATTATTGCAGGTTTACAGCGAAGCTCGGGATCATTGTAATGACATGAAAGGTGATAAAGGAAACGAAAACTTGAGACACCTGCGACCAGAATTTTTTCTGAGTATTTCCACATACCCAGGTGCTTAGAAACAGGTTTGGGCACCCCTATCCCTAGTCCAGGCACCCCAGTCCAGGCTATTTTACAGTTATACATCTTTTCTAAGCTTCGATGCGACACTTTAGTGCTTTCTGTTCATTTTTAGTTTTTACAACTCTGGCATTCTCCATAATTAATGTGAATCATAGCTAATATTTTATCCCTTCATTGTGCAACTAAGGTTTCATACTTTCTGGATTAGTTTGTTTGGATCTATTTCATGTACTTCTTAATTGTTCATTTTATTTACTGTTACATAGCATTAGTATTAGGCATCTATTTATTCTATATTTTCTTAATCACAAGGTATATTGAGGACTCCCTCAAATTTCAAGCTGGTGGCATTCATCCTAATTGCTGTGACAGTTGGGTCTTTATCAGGAGACTAAGTACAACTTGGTAGTGAAACTTGATCCAATTACTGCTTTGGTGGTTACCCGTTCTACATTTTTTTATTATTCAGTAAATAGTTTTTTGAAAGGTGACTATACCTCTTGTACAGGTCACGTGCTCAAAAGCCAAGATAGTATCATGGAAGCCCTACTAGCATTTGAGAATTGATGTTTGTTTTTCAAACAGTTGTGGATTCCAGAAAAATCATGTACCAAGGGAGTTTCAAACATCAAACCATGCAAAAAAAAGAAGTTAATTAAACAACAAACTTGTCTTGCAACATTGAGCTAAGATAAAACTATGGCTAAGCTGCAAAAACTCTGTTCGCGAATAACAAGGGGAAACATGCCTTTATATTTGTGAACAGATGAACAAATAAAAGAGAATTGTAATCATCGAGGTGAAGAAGTGACATTCTTTAAAATTACAATTTTTCTTTTTACGGAAAGTTACCAATACTAATGATGCCTCCATCATTGGAGGGTTATGAAAAAGGAGCCTATTTTCCATAGTTGCAATAATTCCAAGTGAAACAACATCATTGTTTTCATGAAAGATAATTTTTCCTTGCTGGTCAACCTTGGCTTGCTTAATGAGAAAAATTTGTGCATTTTCCTTGCTAGAAATACGTTTTTGGATAACATGGGTTTCAGGGACTAACTTGATTCAGGAGTGCTTTTGAATTTGATTCATAGGTCCTCTTTTGCACTAAAATCAAGTGTTCTGAGAGGGCCTCTTTCCACCAAAGATTTAGCTGCGTTTCTCATTTATGTTTTGCCATGGTCTCCAAAATTAGTAGAGGTGTGACCTAAAAAGAAACATCTTTTGCATGAAATGGAAGACTCTTCGTAATCTTTTTGTGGCCAAGTTCTGTTTTGCACTCTGAGATCAATGATTGCAGGATAAGTTTTTAGTTGTGTCTAGGTACAATCCACCAAAGATCCTATTTGCAAGCTATGTAGTATGGGTATAATCAGATGTTTGAGAATCTATAGAAAGTGTAGTTCCCATGGTGTTTCAAATGGATTTCAAACATTCACCACTCCAGAATTGTGAGGTAATGTGCATGTGTGGGGGTAATCAGATCCAGAACATTGGTTTGTGGAAAAAGACTCAGTGAGTGGGTTAGTAAAGAGGGGAACCAAATTGATTGTAAAACTGCTCTATATGCTTAGGATTAGCATAAGGGGATTTGTGGCTAGCCTTAGTGGAGGTATTTGTTAGCTTTCAAAGGAAAAAGTTACATTGATATCACATATACCTTTATTGTACATAGGTATAGGTAGGAATTCCAAAGACCATCCAATGGATTCCATAGCTTGGAGTTATCCATTGCAGTTTAGATCAAGAAGTGATCTACTCCCCTTGGCAAAGTCCTCCAAATCTTTGCAAATATACCAGTATGCATTGTTCCTATAATAATTAATTCAGTCAAATTGACTCTATATCCCCAAATGATCTTTTTTTGCTTATTGTACATGGCTTCATTGGAGATATCCTTGCATATTCCATTAATCCTTTCAACGGGTTTGTGGGACTTGATACATTCCACCATGACCATGTATGTCAGTGTATGATCCGGTATTGCCATTCCTGGATAGAATAAGTTGATAATGGATCCTTTGTAGGTATTTTCAGCTACGATGTGATCTAGGAAAAAAAGGAGTCCTCAGCCCCCAAAGTCATCCGCCTCCAACAAGGGTTATCAATCGAAGGTTTCCTAATATACATTGGGGATCCCCCGGATGTCGCCGCTACCTTCTCTTAGTGCCATGGAAAGTGGAAGAATCCATACCCCATTTAGGTTTTGCACAGGATCGTTTAGCTCGGTTGATTTTTGTGTCATGTATGGGCATGGCATTTCTTGATATTTTCTAATGTTGGCATCACTGACCCTGTATTGACACATAGGTGGAGAAAAATTCCTGGCACCATCATTGGTGTTGGTATTAAAAGTGGGCTATAGCATTGTAATCCCATTTGACTAGTTAGGGTGTGTGTTGCATATTTACTTTCTTTCTTATGATACACCCTTAGCAATCTCTCATTTACTACTTAAAATTTTAATCAATCAAACATCATCATAATGTATGTCGGACCCCTGGGTAAATAAAACACACAAAGGCAAATCGGGTCTCGGAGGCGATGAAACACGGCATCAAAGAAGCATGTCGGAGGGGCAGAAATCACCTGACATCTTATCAAGACATGTCGGAAGGGTTGGAAAACCTAACAAACAAATCCAAATCATTGTTATCTTTCGGGGGAAACATGGCGTGGAAGCACGGAGCGAAAACATGTCGAGCACCCCTCCGAACCCGATGTGCATACAGGTCCATTTTCCGACCCCGAAACAAAGGAAATATTGAACATACTTGGCGGAAGCGGGTTTCGGGAAAACACAAGCATCAAACACATGTCGAGGCATCCTCCAAACCCGATGCAACCAAAGGAGAAACCCAAACCCGACAGGCAGAAGACCCTCCCAAATATTCAGATCGCCATAACTTTTTGCAGGGAGCTCGGATTCACACAAGGTTGGACTTTTCGGAAAGCTCTCATCGTCCTCTACGCAACTACGACTGGATATCCCCTAATTGGGTGGGAACAAGTTCTTAAAAATGTAAAATACAATTTTGCCACTGTTGGATTGTTGAGATCCTCACCTCACCGCCATAATATGATGGGTTAGGTGCAGTCTTGGAGGTGGTTGGGGGCAGAGTCCGAATCATTCTCTTCTCCCTCATTTTCTCCTCATATAAATTGGGAAAGAGAGGGGGGGTTCTCAAAATCTTGCAATTGGACATTTCTCCTTTTGCACCTCCCTTCTCCCTTGCTTGCAAGAGAATTTGTGGAGTTTTCAAACCTCCCATATAGACCTACTAGTTCTTCTTCTGCCTCTTGGCCATTGCAATGTATTGTATCGACTCCTTGGGCAAATATATCCCAATGTCTGTGATTGATTTTAAACCCCTCTCATGCATTCATTGCTGCCATTTTGATCTCTCATTGCATTTTGGTTACACTGTGCATGATTGTTTGTATTACATCTCTGTGGTCTGTGTTTAATCTTGCAAAACGGGTGTCCAACATTCCTCGGTGCATCACCTCCTTAACTTAGGTTTATTTTTTATGCATTTCTCTCTCCCTGTCATCCTTGGCAAGTTAGATTAAGTTTTTTGGGTAAACCTCTACGTTTTATCTCATGCATCTATCACAGAGGAATAGGAGCCGGCCTTCATCTGGAGAGCTTTTCCGATTTCGCAAGGTCCCACACTTGGGAAAAGCTCCATGTTGTGCAATCGCACTGAGATTCTCAACCCATCGTGTTGCAGAGTCCCAGGGGTGCTGCGTTTCGACACCAACACCATCATAATCAACCATCCTTAATAAAAAAAATTCCAATACAAATCCCATCCTATCACCATCCTTAATTAAAAAAATACTAATCAAAATGTAATCCCTCGCACATCCTATCAAGCCATAGCATTTTATCCTCAATCCCCATCCTCTCCAAACCAACATCTAAACCCCTGCCTCTTTTCTAAATCCATCAACCAACCTACCCCATCATCCCCCACCCATCAAAGTCAACCATCTCGTTTTGATCATGAAATCCCACACATTATCCAACACCTTAATAAAAAAATCTCAAATATCACATCCTACCTCAACCAATCCCCTCCTCGTCATCTGAATCAACCATCCCATGTTGATCCTAACATCCTAAAAACCATCCAAAAACTTCATATAAATCTAAATATTTGATCTTAAATTATGTATCAACTAATCACCTCCTAAACCATCATCTCACAACCAACCCCATCCATAATTTCCCCTTTCTAAGATCCCTACCCCTCACCCCATTGACTTCATCTTTGAGGAACCTAAATTATCTCAAACCACACCCCAACCTAATCAACATAAACCACTATCTCCTTCATGTTCTAAGCCAAAACAATCTAATCCAACTCATAAATACAAATCAAATGAAACATCTCATAATTCACCCAATCTTGCACCTTTACTTCCTACTCCCTCAAAACCATTTAACCCAAGCCACTTCACTCCTTTAGGAGAATCCTTGACCACCATATTCCATCATCTAAAAACCTTCAACATGATCATCCATCCCCCAATCAAATCACATGATCAAAACCTTCCCAAACCATCTTGGTATCGGGAACACTATTATTGTGACTTCCATCACACCCATGGACATTCAACCAATCGTTGCATGCAATTTAGGTCTTATGTCCAAAACCTCATTAACCAAGGAATTATTATCCTTGTACCTCTTTATCCACCACCTTTCCATCCCAATCCTATCCCTAACCATCATCCATCATCTCCAAATCCAACTTGAACATCCAAACATTGTCAGCCATCCAAATCTCATCGTACATCCAAACATCCCTCACCGACCAAAAACCAAAACAAATCTCACTTCTCATCCTTTGTTAAGTCCAATCTATCAGTGGATGACAAAATTATGACCCCCCAGTCTCATGATGACCACATGGCATCATATTTACCATCCACTTCATACCATATAGCCAAATATATGTTCACTAATATGAAACATCAAGGGAAAGGCTTATGCATCCATGAACAAGGTATTCGTGAACTCATCTCCCTTCATCAAAATTCAGGTCGTTTAGGCTTAGGATATAAACATAACACTAACAAAGTCCCTCCCACTACTCCATCAAAACCCATTTCTACCACTCCTCTTATTGATCCTACCATCCCAAACATTCAACCCAATCATAAATCATTTAATCCCCCTACAAATACAAAAAACCTAAAAATGGATTGAGCACATAATTCATCTACGCACATATGTTATTTCCTTCCCACCCATCCTCCTTCCATCCAACATCCAAATACCTTTGCATCTAATCCATTCTTATCATCACATCCATTCATATCCTCTTACAATCCATTCATTTGAACACTTGATCATCTTTCTCACACATATTGTAAGACAATAGTACCTACTACAACCGTGTGACCTTGGTCTATCATTACCCCAACATTCAAGCACAATTTTCCTCCTAGAGATCCACACACTTTAACACACTTAATCAACTTGTGGTGAAGACCATTGGGTGTATCTTTTGACACTCTATCCAATGTCATCTCCACACTCATTTCCATCCCCCCATCAAACCACTAGTGATTCTTAACCCCTTGAGAGTTCTCAAGAGAGTGGAACCTCTTTATGCAAAAAAATCCAAATATCAAAAAGCAAAAAAATCATATCAAAATTAAAAATATCAAATAAAATCCACCTCAAGAATCTCTCTAGGGGTGTTTCCAGCATCTTTATTGGGGATATGGACACTTAACTAGCAGTATAGAAATGTTATAACAAGAATCATATGCATCTCCATCGGGGCTATGGAGGCCTAGCTAACAGCAGAGCAATGCATGGCGTAAACTTCTGTTCACCCTCCATCTACCTATTTGACTTAATCACTCCCTATACATTGACTAGTTTGTCTTCACATACCACCCATTAAAGTCTTCACTTCAAGTGGTAATTAACCATCACAATCACACACACTTTGATCTCACAAAAACATAGGGCTCACATGTTGCCAGGTATTGTTTATACCATGGTCACACTTCTATTTTAGTCTAGCTCTTTCCTTACAACACGTGTCGTTAGGCTCATCTTTTGTTCATCATTGATGTTATTTTTCTTCCATCCATCACATCCACAACCTTTTTCCATTGGATCAAACATCTGTGGGAAAATGATGATCCTTTCCTTTTCATCTAATCCTCCTCATGTCCCTTTTTAATTGTCATCATCATGACTGGGGGCAACCTTACTACCATCCACTAGGGGCATCATCCATTTTAGATACCCCTCACTTCCCATCCTACCCTACACCTAGGGGCCAATCGAACCCATCCATCCATCCACACATGCCACCCTACTTTACACTTGAGAGAACACCACATATATCCGTCAATCCACCCCCCTATACTTGGGGGAATATCTTATCATCTTCCTCATCCTATCTATCTCCCATCCCACATCCCATCTAATCCTAACCTATCAACCAAACCCTTTCCTCTCCAATCTACCCAATTTTCTTCATTCCTTCCCTTCCATCCTTCCCAAACACACTTTGGGACTTATAGGAGTAATTTGCATCCCACCTTACATCCCTTCCCATCCCCCCATGAGCTATCCCATCATGAATCCTTTCATCTTACCTATCCTCAACCATTCCCCCCATCCCAAATCCAAAATCTCAACATCCACCATCAAATAATCTAAACAAAATCCAAAATCTAAAAATAAAAACCATTCAAAAATCTAAAAATCCAAAATCTAAACAAAACACCAAAATCCAAAATTTAAAAATTAAAACTTCAAAATAATCCAATTCAACATATGCATAAAACAATCATATATATAGGAGAGTATTTCTTACTCTTATAACAACTCCACAAATTTCTCACCCTAAATCTATATGGGTTGTTCAAAAACCCGTATTCTTTGCCCTATAATATCTCTTACCTATTTATATTCTCGCGTACAATCTAACTCACATACAAATATACTCACTCAATATAATAATAGCCCAAATATTGTTAATCACAAATGTTAGCAATACCTAATATTCCTAACATTCCCCCCTAAGTGTTCACATGGGGAGAGGATCCACATCTCAAAGAGACTTCAACATCCACATTAGTATCGTTGCATCAACAAAGTTAGATCCTAAATTTTCGTTGATATTTTAAAGTTCACTCGCTTTATAATCCCCCCTCAATATACAATTCCTTGGATGTCATTAAACCGAAAATGCATCCAATCCTATCAATTTAATCCTTTTTCCAAACAATTATATTACCCCCTTTTTCCGAAAAAAATATCTTACCCCTACAAAAAATCCTTCATAGTTGAAAATTTCCCAAAAAAAGATTATGTTATCTATTTTCCAACGGAAATTCAACTGGAGCCTTTGTAATAAACATTAGATTTACCTTATGAAGAATGGATTGCAGCCATTAAGGAAATAAATCTAATTCAAAAACATGAAGATCATTTTTAGGATTTTGCTATGCGTAATCATTCACAACATTTAAGTTTTGATTACACGTTTCATTGTCGATCGAAGAGTCAATGTTGCCTCATAAATGAAGAAATCGATTTAGTTAAACACCAGAAAGGGCCATAAAGATTTGATTGAATACTGTTTTTAGCCTTCAGAGGGTATCTATTATGCATGAATCCTTTTGGGTTGAAAATGTGTTAAGGGATAAAAATAAATTCCAAGCATTGCTCTAAAAAAATATCGGGGATAATTCAGTCAAGTCTTTTTGAGCTTGGATCAGATGGATCCTAATTCATGGCAAGAGGTTCGATCTACATGTGGCAGGATCGAATACAGTTGTCTGAGTAGGGCATGGCATGCATTGAAAAATGAGGAAGAGATTGATTAAGGTGTCAATCTCGGTCCAGATCAATGAGGCAAATCTAATACCATAGATTGCTGGGAGGTTACTGGTCTCAGCATTGAAGCTCGAAAAAGATTATTCATCAACAGATAACATTAGAAGGAAAAGCATGGATGACATAATTTCTTCAACATTACGTTGAGAGATACAATCGAGCAAGATTTGAGTGGTAGATCAGATAATGATGCCATGGAGGACTTTTACAGTGGTGGAATATTGTGAGATAAATCATAAGCTAGATATTGGAACCATCTTTTACGAAAACTGATAAAGAAATCGAAGTTCCTCACCGGTCATCATAGGAGACCAAATATTTGGATTTTGAATGTGTATAAAGTCCTTTCTAAAAATGCAAATCCTGAAAAAAACCCTCAAGTCTTTGATAGAAAAACGTGAAAATAAATCCTTCAATGAAAGTATAATTAATTTTTTACAGGAAAATGGACTTCAAGTGGCAAATCATTGCAAGGCCAATTGTAAACTGAAGATCCATTAAAAATGAATCAAACTGGTAATCTGGAATTGTTTGAACTTTGGAATCCAGTTCTAGCAAATTTGGGGTGTGCAAACTTAAGAAAAATAATTCTTCCCTGCAAAATAACTTTTCTATGATGACAAATATATGACTCTTGAAGTCATTTTAAAATAATTTCTAATCGAAAGTATCGGCGTATGAAACCATGTGAACAGAATGGATGGAAGACTGTGGAAAGAGTGAATAAATTGAAAGAGAGAAGATGATGCAGCGGTATGATGGATGACCAAGCATCGGGGTTCACATGAGGTCTACTGGTACCACATTCGATAACAAATTGCAAGAAGGGTGGATGAACCAAACAATAGGGTTTGCACGAGGTTCATAATATCCTGCTAGTCCTTTCATTTGCAACGTTTTGACATCTACAACACATGAATGACTACACGAACAAAGGTAACGGGTTTGTATGAGGTCCATGGGATCTCTAACCCATTCTCTAGTCTACTTGACAAACAAAGGCACGGGTGGAGTGAAAAAACCAGAGACACCCCTTTCAAAATCAACTCCGATACCAAATGTGGGTTTTACCCCATATTTGGAGAAAGAGCATATGCTCAAATAATTAATTCAACATCTCATATAAATTATGTGTTACATATATATAGGAGAGTATTTCTAACTCTTATAACAACTCCATAAATCTCTCACCCTAAATCTAGATGGGTTGTTCAACAACCTTTATTCTTTCCCCTATAATATCTCTTGCCTATTTATATTCTCACGTAGAATCTAACTCAAATACAAATATACTCACTTAATATAATAATATCCCAAATATTGTTACTCACAAATGTATTGTGCAACCTAATTTGGAACAAAAAATACAAATGCAATGTGGTATATTTCTCTATCCTTGCATGTAGTTTTTACTTGTTTTTCTCCTTTACATTTCACTGATGCTATGTAGGCCTTTTTTTGCTTTATTATTTCCGATTCACATGTTTATATGACCATCTTGTTTATGGGAATCTGTCTAATGATATTAGGACAAGGCGATTTGGAAATTCAATCATCATGGTATTTATACCTTAGTACATCTTACTTTATGCCATATCATTAATCACAACTGCTAATCATGATAACAGTGGGCACTTTATGGTAGCACACCCCCTCCTGTCATCATTTTTTATCCTTATCATCATCCAAACCTAATCCTCATCTAATTAACTATCTAATCTCCTCACCCTTCTATCAAATCAATCCTTTATCATTCAATCATTATCCATATCCAAATCTTATCATCGCGCATCTAACATCCAAAATCCTCACCCCTAGTTGGGGCATATTCTAACATCCTCACATCAATCAAACTCCATGTTTCAAACACCCGTATCTCATGCTCACTCACTCATACAATCATCATTTGGTGATAACAATCATCTCTTCATCAATGTCCTATCATTAAAATCGATTCAAAAGCCAATCTTTATTCTCTCATCTAAACATCCTCAATCTTCTAATCGTCTGAATCCAACATTTTATACCTTATCTTCCTATCCAGTCACTCAAATCCTCAAATGTAACATCCTTGACTCCCACATCATATGTCACATCTAACATTATCAATATCCAACATCTTCAAATCTAGCACCTCTAATCCACCAATCCTAAATCTTCACCCTTGTCATACATCGTTGATTGGGGCATCCTCTACTCCAAAATCCAATATCTCCCTATCTACATCTATTCTCCTCTAATATCTCCTAATATTCTCTCCTATCCTCCTAATATTATTCACTCTATATCTTCTAATCCTCTAATCCAAATCTTTAATCCTCAACCCCTCATAAATCCCAGTGGCATCCTATCCATCCAACCCCCTTCAATCATCTCTAAATCCTCTAATCCTCTCTTATCTACTAACTTGGGCTTCTCCTCTTTTCGAGTGGTTTTAGGGAACCCAAAATCTCTCTCCCTCTCTTCATTCATCGTTGACTGGGTTATTCTCAAATCTAAATCCAAATCCAAAATCTTTACCCTTATATATACATCGTTGATATTGGGTCATCTAATATCTGCAATATTCACTCCTATCTCCTAATATTATTCACTCTTATCTTCTAATCCTATAATCTCCTAATATTCTCTCCTATCTCCTTATTCTCTAACCCTCATCTAATTAATCCAAATCCTCAAATATCATAAATCCTCAAATCTTCTCATCCTCTAATCCTCTCTCATCTACTAACTTGGGACTCTCCTCTTTTCGAGTGGTTATTTGATTCATTCCCTCCCCACATAACCACTCAAGGGGGCATCATATTACCATCCTAACATTCATTAAGATTTTCTAGGAACGTTAATATTCCTACATCTACCTACCTACCTACCCTACACAGAGGGGTACAATGTAGCCATTTCCATTAACTAAAAATGGAAGCTAATCATTTATTAATACTATATCTAATTATAATCTAAATAGTGGTTTAAAATATCCTCAATATAAATCTAGAGGACTAAAACGTTGTATAAATGCACTAAAACAATATGGAATAATTATAAATGATTATACTAAGTGAAATAAAACCGTAAATATGAAAGAAGTAAGGAGAAAGGACTTAGCTGGTTAAAGAAGAATGTCGTAGGTCGTCGCAAGTCTGACCATGATAAAATCTAGAAGCAGGAACGATCACTCAGAAGTCCCGAAGAGGTCAAATCTAGAGGATTGAGCAAACTGAGGTGTCTGAGGAAAGGTACTGGGTGCCCCGAGGCACCCTAGTCTGCAGATTAGGCACCCTGGTCATTTGTAAAAGCTCAATTAATCTAGTTTTTATAAGGGTCATAAGGTCATCCTAAAGTCTTTCTCTATCTTGTCACATCAGATTTGTCCGAGTTGCAATCGAATGTGCTGAATGACCAAGATGAAGTGATGACCTGCAAGATAGAAGGAAGTATCGGAACCATGAAAAAAATAAAAGATGTAAAATGAATGGGTCGGACTGACCTCAGCCACCAAACTAGTAGTCTTATCACTGAGTGTTGCACTACATTTTAAGACCCAGAATGTAGTTTTAGTTGTGTGTGTGCATGTCGTGCCCTATGTGCTCTTGTGTCAGTCACACTTTGTGAAGTAGCGAGCAATAATAACTATAGAAAAATGTAATATCATGTGTGCATGAAATAAAATAGAATCCCTCCCCCTATGTTGTGTGTGTTGATGCAGATCTCCTAGCCTTGATGCATGACACTATGTGGATGTAAGTGATGGAATGGATGCAACTCTAGATGGAGTGATAGTAGTATGTGACGTTAGGACCCTCATTATGGTCTCATAACTTTGTATTTATAGGGTTCTCTTGCTCTAATTTCGTAATTAACCCTGACATGGCCGACTAGGAAAAAGATAAGGATGAAAAATGGCTAGAAAGACCCCAAAAAGAAGTAGGAAATTGGAACATAGATCAGGGTGCCCCATGTGGAACTAGGGCACCCTAGTACAAGCCTGGGCACCCGAGTTTAGGCTAAAATGATGGGATAGTTGTGAAATAGGTGGATATGTGTAAGAAACTATGTAGGAATGAGGAAATAAAATATAAAATAAGATGGCCAAAAGGTGGGATTAATTAGTACTTTATTCACTTGAGAACCCTCTAAATAGTAGTATAAGATCGGGCTAAATAATGCCTAAAGTGCATGATTTTGTGTCTACAACATCTAAAATGTCAACATAATTAATTCTGATTAATTTTTCCTAAAAATATCCTAACATCATTATCTAATTAATCCCTTTCCTTACCACATATACCCTTTATAATTTCATCATTTATCTAATATCTCCTCTCATCATTAATCCCTTTAATTCATTATTATATCACATTCCACATTAATCCTTATTATAATTTTCTAGGAATTTAATATGCCTACACCTATCCTTTCCATGTAAACACATCCCTAATAATAATTTATTAATCTAATATAATCCTAAACTAATAATATCCTCCACCTCTAAATCTAGAGGCTTCTATTTCTAGAAGCCTCTATAAACTTCTCCTTCCATTGAATTTTAAATTCAATGTAAGTTTCTTCCCTCCATGGAATTTTAAATTCAAATTCTATAATTCTCCATTCTAGAATCCTCCAATCCTCTCCTTCATCCTTAACCATTGATCTTCATCCCACTTGGATCAATCCTCACCATCCATTCTCTCAACCATAAACTATAAATTGAGCTATCCTCCATGAGAACTAGATGGAAAATATTGTTAGTCCATAACAAATCTCTTCTTTTATCCTCTTCAATCATCCATTCTATCATACACTCTATCATTTAATATATCATCCATTAAGAAGTTGAATTAGTTTAAAAGAGGAAGAGTCTATACCGACTTATTCCCTAAACAAAGAAAATCCTATCTATACCATCTTAGGATCCTTATGGGAAAGATATGGACCGCGTAATTATTATCATCATTGCGTCCTCACTATCCTTCTTGTATCCATCCTAAGTTGGCATGAAGTAATATACTAGTGATTAGACAAAGGGGCATTACGCACATGCTTCTTATATTCATAGGTTACCCTTAGTTAGTTAAAGTAACTAAGTCTTTCTTAGCTATTCGTTTTAAAAGTATTGTTTCAAAATACTATTAGGTTTCCATAATTGGTCATAGTAACTCATCGAGTTACTATCCATTATTAGGGCTTCTTGTCGTATTTTCTATAACCTAGAATTCGTCGTTAGATGTAGGTTTACTAATCATTTTCCTGTATTGAGTTACTTCATTACATTTTCTCGTTATGAATAATCTTTAATACCATTAAGTACATATCATCTTTATTTCATTTTTATAGTTATCTTTATTGTTATGTGTTGTTATTCAATATACTTTGATCATTAAAATTGAATTAATAAAATCCACAATCAACACATCAACTTAATTAATAATCATTTGTATAAATAAAGTATCTAACTTTTCAACTCATTTTTTTAAGATAAATCATAAACCAGACAAGTCATATAGTCTGATTTTAATAAATGATAACCTTAATATTAATTAATAATGATATTAAAAAATCATCAATAATAATACATTGGGTCATAATGCCCTTTATAAGATGTGATGGCATTCCAATCACATTATCAATTGATTACAATAATCCTTTTTAGATTTATATCAAAATAAACTTAAGATGTAATTCAATCTTCTCATCTCTATATAGGTGATTCTAATCTTAATGCAAATCTCTATATCTATTACATCATTAGGTGATTTGCATTAAGAGTTGGTATAAATATAAATACGAAAAGGATTATTGTAATCAATTGATATCTATATAGGAGAGATATAGATATATAAATAATCCATTATGAGTTGATGTCTATGATGACTTCTTTACTCGAAGTTGCAAACATTGATATGTGATTCTTGTTTGAAGACGGTGTACCTTGTGAACCAAGTAACCATGTTTGTTGTAGAAAATATGTTATCTTTTGAAAATAGATACAATTTCGCCATGTCTATTTTAAAATTAGAATGAAGTATTTCATTTCTTCTTGTGTTGAATGTTCACTGCATGTGGACTCACAGTGTGATTGCATAACATGGAGCATCTCTCAAAGTGTGGGACTTTGGCGAATCGAGAGAGATCTCCGGATGAAGGTCGGTTCTTATTCCTCTGTTCAGGTGCACACATTCATATAACAGGGGATCTTCTCTAAAACCTACTCTAACTTTCCAAGGAGACAGGGTTAAGGAGATGCAAGAAATAAAGCCTAAACTAACAAGGGTGATGCACCAAAGGAATGTTGAAACACCTACTTTGTAATAAACACAAACCATAAAAATGTAATACAATCACCATGCACAAATAACCAGGACTGCAATGAGAGATCAGAAAGGAGACAATGAATGCAAGAGAGGGTTGAAAATCATCCACAGACATGCATTATCACTCCAAAAGTTGATACAGTGCATTACAATGGCCAAGAGGCACAAACTTGCATTACAATTTGAATGGAAGGCTTGAAACTCCACAAAATCACTTGCAGATAAGAGAAGAAGGGAGGGTGCAAAGCAAAAATGTCCAACCTTTTGAAAAATGCACCTCCTTACAATATATAGGAAGAATGAGAGAAGGAGGTAGAAGAAATCCAGACTCCTGTTCAACCACCCCAGAGATGCATTGAATCCACCTGTGAAATTAATGGGTCTCATGACACAACCCACGCCTCCATTACCATTTCTTGTTGGGAAAGAAATACCTCATTATGGCGGTGGGTGAGAAATGTGACAGCCTCAAGAATGGTGCCTATATTTACTCCAGTCGTAGTCAAGGTCATCTGAAGGTCAGGGTGGGTGCTCAACGTGGGCTTTCACAATATTTTCAGATCCAAGCATTTAAAAATCTTGGTGGGCTTTATGATTTGCCAAATATTTTCCAAACTACTTTGGATTTGGAATCTACCCCTTGACATCTGCATGGAGCCCCACGTATTCTTAAGATTTACTACCTCCTTTCACTCCTAAAGTTGTGTTGGTTGACACTTGGTCTCGCCCGTGGACCTACTCTATTTTTTTGTATTTTGGCTAAGTCCCCTCCCCCCTGACTAATGGAGTAACTATGTATGACCCTAGACACGTGGAGGGCTTGCACATTTTTGGGACCTGCCTTTGGAGTTGATCTTTGAAGTTGTGCACGAGGGACACATGGCACCTTCTGCTAGTTCTTCCTGTTTAGACCTTTTCAATGGTCTGGTTCTACCCCCTTTTGTGGAGGCCTTCTGGATTCTTAGACCATGCGTGAGACCACATGGAGGCTGCACTCATTTGGGACTACCCTTTTGATTCTACCTTTGAAGTTGCAGGATGAGGCACGTGGAGGCTTCCTTCGCAGGATTTTGGACTTTTCAATGGCTGGTGTCCCCTTTTCAGACCTGGGACATGTGGAGGGCTGGCGCTAGTTTAGGGTCTCTCTCTTTGGGTCATGCCTTTGAAGTTGCATGTATCGATCAGACATGTGGAGGCTTCCACTGACCTTTTATACTTAGCCATTCAGGCCTTTTCTACCTTTCTTGGTCCCTGACTACGTGGAAGGCTGGCACTCATTTGGGAACTACCTTTTGATTCTACCTTTGAAGTTACGCCAATGAGACACGTGGTGCCTTCCACTGGTCTGTTTATTTTCTTCAATTTTTTCAGACCTAAGTGGCTTCTCATTTTGGGGACTCCTCCTATTTTAACTTTGACCCTGGACACGTGGAGGCTTCCGCCAATGGTTGGAATTTTTCAATGATCGGTACCACTTCCTTGGGCCATGGACACGTGGAGAGTCTGCACTTATTTGGGGTCTCCATTTTGTAGTTCACTTTTGAATTGCGCCGAGCTGACACGTATCTCCTTCCGAGTCCTTTTATACTTAACTTTGGGCCTTGAAAAATTATATGGATTCCATTACCAAGCTCATTATTGACTCCACATGGAAAACTAGGGTTTTGAGTTTCACATTCCCTGAACTCTTGGAATTTCAATTTTCTTCTTGTGCAGGGTCGTGTTTGACCGGTCCAAGGCTTTTCTTAGGGTTGAATTTGGTTCTGGGTTGCCATTCCTCCTAGGTGAACCTGATTAGCTAGTTTTGAAATGTGGGCTCCATGACTGGAATCTTCAATTTTCTTCTGTGCCGGTCATGTTTGATTAATTTTTCCTAGGCGGAAAAATTGGTCAATAATTTGATGACTCACGGGGTCACCTACCTGCTAGGTGAAAAGATCAATTGCCTTGAAGTATCCATTAATCTTGAGTCATGAATTGATAGCCTGGTACTAATCTCTATTCCCCTCAAGCCCTTCTTTGACCTGTTGGCCCTTAACCTACTCCGGCAACATTCACCTTTCAGCAATTCTTAATTTTTCAATCTTGAAGGTGAGATTGAGAGTAGAAAAATTGTCTTGACCTGGAGCATTCACCTACTTCTGGAAATGGACTGTAGACACATTCACCTTTAGAGGCAGAACTACACAATTGAACCTAGGAGACCTATGCCGAAGCACTTAGGGAAATTAAAACCTACACTATAACAAGACAATGTGCATACACACTTAGAGGAATTAAAATCCTAGGCTAATATTTACAATGGTGAAACTTTTTCCTTTCAGTAACCATGTTTAAGATAGATTCCATTAACCAGAATCGGAAGCTCCTCTCCATCCAACATAGAAAATTGGAAGGCATTGCTACTCTTACATCCTGTGACCATGTAGGGGCCACTCCAAATAGCATCAAATTTAGAATGCCTCCCTAGCTTTTCCCGATCTGCATCCCACTTCAGGACTAGGTCCCCTTCCTGAAAGGTCCTTGCTCTTGCTTTCTTGTCAAACCACCTCTTGACTAAGGCTTGATCCTTTTCTATCATTTGAACTGAATGTTCTCTGATTTCTTCCAATTCTATCAGCTCTGCATACCTAGCCTCCATTGGTTCAAACTCAGATAATTCCAACTGTTTCATGAGTTCCAATGTGGGAAGCTCTAATGATATAGGAAACACTGCCTCCTTCCCATAGACCATCTTGTAAGGGGAATTACCTATAGATCTCTTTGGTGTGATCCTGTCAGACCATAATGCTGATTTTAGCTTTGTATGCCATATCCTTTGATTTTCATCTAGAGTCCTTCTGATGATTCTTAGCAAATTCTTGTTCATGGACTCTGCTTGCCCATTACCCTGTGGGTAATAATTCGAAGAGGTGCTCAAGTAGATCCCATTCTTAACAGCCCATTCTGTGATCTTGGAGCCTAGGAATGCCAAGGCATTGTCTGATATGATAGTGGCTGGTACTCTGAACCTAGTCACTATCCCTTCATAAAAGTCTAGTATGCTAGACTCATTTGCTTCTTTGAGTGCTACCACCTCGGTCCACTTGGTGAAATAGTCTGTTGCTGTGAGAATCCATTTGTGGCCTTGGCTTGAGTTTGGATTGATGACCCCAATGAAGTCCAATCCCCATTGCATGAATGGCTGGTCAACTGAAATTGGGTGCAATGGAAGTGTTGCTAATCTTTCCTTGCCTGTGAAGAATGCACATTTTTTACACTTCTTGATCCAAGTGTAACAGTCACTGAACACTGTGGGCCAATAATATCCCACCTTCATTATCTTGAGAGCTATTACTCATGGAGAAAAATGACCTCTGGCTTCTCCATCATGAAACTCCTGTAACACCTTCTCGATTTGACCTGTTCCGATGCATCTCAGTAGAACACTATTGATGTCCCTTTTGAACAAAACACCATCAACAAGCACATATGGAATGGCTTGTAATCTGAAGTATCTCCTTTTTTCTTTGCTCATTTCTAGAGGGCATAGGCCTATTTGTAGGAAGTGCATCATATTCTGAGTCCAACAAGGAATAGACACATTATCATTTGCTTGTTCTTGACCATCTTGTAGTACCAAGACAACTCCATTTCCATTTCTTGCATCAACTTGTTGACTCGAGGCTAGCTATTCACATAGTCCCTTTCCACAGAACCAGCTTAGTGACCTTAATTTCAATGTCATATTCCATGACACGAGTGATCCATCCTGCACATTTCTCATTCACATATTTGTTCTAAAGGAAGTCACTGACTCCCGCATGAGAAACTAACAGTTGGATCCTATTGTTTGAGACTAGGTGTTTGAACTTCTTTAAGCTCCTGATCACTACAAGGACATGCTTCTCGATGAAAGAGTACCTCACTTCATAGTCCTCCAAGCCTTGACTGAAGAAGGAAACTGGTTGTTCAGACCCCCCTTTGTTTTGTTGCACTAGGATTGCAGAAATTGTGTCCCCACCACCAAAGGCATAAAGCATGAAGTCCTTGGAGAAGTCTGGATTGACGAGAGTTGGAGCTTGGGATATGGCTTCTTTGATGGCTTCAAAACTTTCCTTTCCCTCAGCTATCCACCTAAATTCCATGCTCTTCTTCAACATCAGTGTTATTGGCTTCACAAGAGCAGTAAAATTTGGCACAAACCTGCGGACAAAATTGATTCTTCCTAGAAAACTCTGAAGAGCCTTCTTATGACTTGGCAAGGGCAATGCTCGAATTGCTTCAACTCTTTCTGGGTCAATCATCAATCCTTCCTTTGACACAATATGGCCTAGGAGCTTTCCTTCATGAGCCAGGAATATGCATTTTTTGGGATTCAATGATACCCCAAATCTCCTACATCTTTGAAATACCTGTCTTAGATGGAAAAGGTGATCCGCTACATTTTTGGAGAACACAGTGATATCGTCAAGATATATCAGTACTATTTTGTTGATCAACCCTTTGAATTCCATGTCCATCACCCTCTGGAAGGTGGCCCTGGCATTAGACAATCCAAATGACATCTTCTTGTAGGCATAGGTGCCCCACTTAGTGGTGAAAGTCGTCTTGAACTGGTCATCTTCTTTCACCATTATCTGATTATACCCTGAGTATCCATCCAGGAGAGAAAATATTTCTGAGCCGGATACTACCTGTAAGATTTGTTCCATTGAAGGGAGTGGGTAGTGGTCTTTGAGAGATGCTCTGTTCAAGTCTCGAAAGTCCACGCACAACCTAAATTTCTCCATTCTTCTTCCTGACTGGTACCAAGTTTGTAACCCAGCTTGAATGCTTGATTGGGAATATAATGCTTTCCTCTATCAGTTTGTTTAGCTCTTTCTTCATTAGAGGCTCAATGTGTGGGTTGACTGGTCTTTGTTTCTACCTGATGGGCTTAGCCTCTGGATCCAGTTCTATTGTATGTTGTGCCAACTTTGGATTGAATCCTCGCAGGTCTTCATAACTCTAGACGAAAAACATCTGGAAATTCTTGGAAAAGTTGTATGAATTCATATCTCTCTTGCTCAGTGGTCACCTTGCCAATTTGGAGTGTCTTTCCTTCCCCAACAAAAATAGGTTCTGAATCATCTCCCTTGACCTTAATGTTTTCTTTCTCTTTACAAAACTGGTCATTAGGATTGAATATTGACTCCAATGTCACCAAACCTCTGGGAAGCTTGTTGGTCCGTAGCTGCACTACTTGATCCCCGTACTGCTGCTCTAATTTATCTTGATTCCTAGTTGATAATTCAGCCTCTTCTTGTAGGAAATTCATGATGTGTTTATCATTTTCAAACACCTGCCAACTTGTGTTATTGTATGGAACTACTTGGCCTTACAATCACATGGATATGTGGTTGTGTTTTTCCTCTTTTGATACTGTCAACCACATCAAATGTTTCTCCAACTGCTGCAAGCCTATCTGCAGCTTCATTCTTTTTCCTGGGTATGGACACAATGTTGAAAGCTTCAAAGTCTTCAATTAGGTCCCATACCCTATTCTTGTAGCTCTTGAGTAGGTCATTCTTTGCAGCATTTTGTCCTCTGACTTGATTCACAATTAGCTCACTATCACCAAATACTTGTAAATTTTTAATGCCTCTCTTTCTTCCCCAATGTAATCCATGAATTAAGGCTTCATACTCAGCTGTGTTATTTGAGCAAGAAAACTGGAAATGAAAGCTGAGTAGTATTTCATACCTTGTGGCGAAATGAGCATAGCTCCTCCTCCTGCACCTTGTCTACTCCTTGAGCCATCGAAGAATAATTGCCATACTTCATTATCATCTTTGTGATATGGCTTGGTGATGCTAGGGAGAGGATGATTCTCTTCATGCAAACAATAGACTCCTAGCTCAGATTCCTCCATTTCTTTGTAAGGGTCAAATTCATGCCTTTTGTTTTCCCATTCATCAAGAGTCAAGTCTGGAATACTTCCGACCTTGGTATCTACCTCATAGGTGCTTGGGTAATCCTCTTGATCAAATGCTGAACAATTTGCATTGATTGGACTCGTACATGAGGCTCTATGTTAAATTTTGCAATGGGCTCAGATCTGATTGTGGCCTTAGCCCCATACCTCATTCTGAATAACACGTGTGACCAATCAGCAGACAAATAGCCCCCAATTTTGGCAGTGAAGTCTCTTGACAAACACAATGCAAAGAGAGGTGGCAAGTCTATGACAGATACATCTTGCAACACTGTGACATTTGGACATACATGTAATGTGAGGCTAAAATATCTGATTACTCCAACCATTGTTACTGATGTTCCATCCAATTGCACTACACCTTTGGAGATGACTTCATATTGAAGGTCCAACTGGTATGCTATTTGTTTCGGCATGACTGAGCTACTTGCTCCCAAATCAATCATGCAATTATGTATCAAATTATCTCCTATGATCAATGAGATATAGAATGGAGGGGGCTTCAAATTTTTACCTTGATGGCCTCCTTCTGATGCTCCTTGTTGAGCTGCATTGGTAAGTACCTTTCTTGTTGATTAGGTGGCTGGTTTAATGTTAACCAATTCGCCATAGCAGCTTGCAATAGGTCTCTTTGTCCTGGGATAGCTAATGACTCCCACATTGAGATGTTTACATTTGTTTTCTTCATCTGCTCAATGATGTTGAATGGAGATGAGTTATCTCTCTGCTGCCCCTTTCCTTGCACATTCTTCTCTTGCACATGGGTTGTTACAACCGGCACTTGAGTCCATCTAGAAAGTGGCTTGGGCTGACCCTACACATTAAGAGTTGCACTTTGATTGCTAACACCTTGTTGAGTGATAGAGGGTTGTGGATCATTTGAATTTGATGACTGTCCTTCTCCAATATTCCTTTTCTTGGACCATGTATTGGCTGCTACACTTTGAGAAGGGGCTTGGTTCACACCACAAAAATCTTCATCCTGTTAATTGACAAGTGTGGTCTCATTCGGAGGTACTTCTTGTTGAGTTGATTCCTGCTGCTTATTTCCTTCTTGGCTTGTCTCTTGTTCTACACCGATGGTTTGTAACATCAAATCTTGATTCAAGGCACCATTAAAACACATTGATTGATTATGAGGTTGATTGCATGGGAAACACCAGTCATATTCTTGAGCCATGTTGTTTTGTGTTGGAACCAAGGCCCTCGATGTTGAAGCCATGTTTGGATCATATGGTCGGAATGGCCTAGCAGCTTGAGGTTGTCCTTGGCTCTGATTTTGATTTCCAGCCTGAGCTGGTGGTCTATTTTGCTGGTATGGGGGTCTAGCTTGATACTGATTTGGAGGTTGATACGGCCTAGAACTTTGAGCTTGTTGTCTCTTGATAGTCACTAGCTCATTTCCTAGGTTCTGCAGTTGCTTCATAACCTCTTGTAGCTCTTTTGAGGTGCTTGAAGAAGTAGAAGCCTCACTATTGCTTTGATTCCTAGGGGCTGGAATGGGATTCAACTCTGGTATTTGGCTAGTTGTAGGAGCTCCTAGTTCTGGATATAGAGGCATAGGTGGCCTAGGTGCTAGCTTACCAACTTGAATCAAGCAATTTTCAGCTCTAATAGCAATATTATAGGTTGGGTATAGTTATACCTCCCATTGATTGAATCATCATGGCAATATCAGAATTTAAAGCTTTGAGGAAGTATAGAAAAGCACCTTCAGCTGTTGGTCTCACGGCCACCAGAATCCTATCCCACGTCCTCTGAAATCTGAAGTTGAAGTCCGTCAGCTGTTCATTAGGAGCTCTCTTGATGGTTGTCAGTTGTTCTAACAAGGATAGATTGTCCCCCTTTTCTCCAAATTGGTTATGAAGGGTTGTGCACAGATGATCCCAATTCTGGATAGACCCTACTGTTAGACTCCTAAACCATTGCAAAGCTTTACCTTTAAAGGAGGATGCCAATAACTTAACAACAATGTCCATTTCAACAATCTCATGAATTGCACAGACATTTGCAATGTCTTGGATGTGGTCAATCGGAGTTGTCTGGTTCTCTCCAGTGAAATATGGAATGTTCTTCAATGCTGCAACTGGAACTAGATTTTGTGCATTGAGAGCCAGTGGGCTGCTGCCAGTGAAGTTGACGTAGGGGTTGGGTTGTGCCATCCTGATTGGTCAAAGGACTCTAGTTGATTGAATGAAAGGCCTACCAGGTGGAGGTGTTGACAAGGTCCTGCTTGGTGGAGATGGAGACCTTTGAGCTCTTCTCCCTCTCTTGCTCTATCTGGGGATAAATGTAGATAGAAAATAGCCCCTCTTCTCTAGTTCTTGACCTTGTTGGATTCTTCTCATGAATCTGCCAGGCTTGGACTGCTGAAATCCAGTGGATTCTGAGTTTGGAGTCACCAGATGTGCAATTTCAGAGCTCCTTACAAGCTAGGAACTTACAACAAGCGCACATCAATCTTGCTGTAATAAAATGAAGACTTCTGGTCCCACCGGGCATGCCAAAACTATTGATGCAGAATCACAACACCCCTGGAGTCTGCAACTCGATGGGTTGAGACTTTCAGTGTGATTGCATAACATGGAGCATCTCTCAAAGTGTGGGACTTTGCGAATCGAGAGAGCTCTCCGGATGAAGGCCGGTTCCTATTCCTCTGTTCAGGTGCACACATTCATATTGTAGAGGATCTACTCTAAAACCTACTCTAACTTGCCAAGGAGACAGGGTTAAGGAGATGCAAGAAATAAAACCTAAACTAACAAGGGTGATGCACCAAAGGAATGCTGAAACACCTACTTTGCAATAAACACAAACCATAAAAATGCAATACAATCACCATGCACAAATAACCAGGACTGTAATGAGAGATCAGAAAAGGAGACAATGAACACAAGAGAGGGTTGAAAATCATCCACAGACATGCATTATCACTCCAAAAATTGATACATTGCATTATAATGGCTAAGAGGCACAAACTTGCATTACAATTTGAATGGAAGGCTTGAAAACTCCACAAAATCACTTGCAGATAAGAGAAGAAGGGAGGGTGTAGAGCAGAAATGTCCAACCTTTTGAAAAATGCACCTCCTTACAATATATAGGAAGAATGAGAGAAGGAGGTAGAAGAAATCCAGACTCCTGTTCAACCACCCCAGAGATGCATTGAATCCACCTGCGAAATTAACGGGTCTCATGACACAACCCACGCCTCCATTGTCATTTCTTGTTGGGCAAGAAATACCTCATTACGGCAGTGGGTGAGAAGCGTGACAGCCTCAAGAATGGCAGCCTGTATTTACTCCAGTCGTAGTCGAGGTCATTTGAAGGTCAGGGTTGGGTGCTCAACGCGGGCTCTCACAATCTTTTCAGATCCAAGCATTTAAAAATCTTGGTGGGCTACATGATTCACCAAATATTTTCCAAACTACTTTGGATTTGGATTCTACCCCTTGAGATCCACATGGAGCCCCATGTGTTCTCAATATTTCACTTCCCTTTTTTCACTCCTGAAGTTGCGCTGGTTGGACACTTGGTCTCGCCCACGGCCTTCTCTGTTTCTTTGTGTTTTGGCTAAGTCCCCCCCTGACTGGCGGAGCAACTATGTCTGACCCTAGACACATGGAGGACTTGCATTTTTTTGGGACCTGCCTCCAGAGTTGATCTTTGAAGTTGCACCGAGCTGACACGTGGCACCTTCCGCTGGCTCTTCCTTGTTTGGATTTTTCAATGGTCGGTTCTGCCTTTTCGAGCTCTGGACATGTGGAGGAGCTGGCGCTCATTTGGGACTCCCTTTGGATTCTACCTTTGAAGTTACGTCATGAGGCACGTGGAGGCTTCCATAGGATTTTGGACTTTTCTATGGCTGGTGTTCCCTTTTTTGGACCTGGGACACGTGGAGGGTTGGCACTCATTTGGGTCTCCGCTTTGGGTTGCCTTTGAAGTTGGTCTAATGAGACACGTGGAGGCTTCTGCTCACTCCTTTTGGAACTTAGCCGATTTGGGCCTGAAACTTTCTTGGTCCCTGACTATGTGGAAGGTTGGTGCTCATTTGGGAACCCACTTTTGATTCTACCTTTGAAGTGTGTTCGCCAGTTGACATGTGGCTCCTTCCGTGGACTCTTCAATGGAAGGCTTTAATTTTCTTCATTTTTGAAGTTGTACCTAAGTCCCTTTTGTTTGGTGAAGGTCCCTTATGTCTGACCCTAGACACGTGGAGGCTTCCACCAATGGTTGGAATTTTTCAATGGCCGGTACCACTTCCTCGGGCCATGGACACGTGGAGAGTTTGCGCTTGTTTGGGGTCTCCGTTTTGTAGCGCCTTTTGGAATTGTGTCGAGCTGACACGTGGGGGCCTACCTCACAAATTTTCACTTGGTAAAAAAAAACTGCGCGGGCTCGGGGGCCCACACTTGAAAAATGTGACATTTTTCAAAAAGTGCAAAAGTTCCAAAATGCCCCCACAAACCCACCGACCCGAATTTACACTTGGGAAAAATTTCCTCCGCGGCCCCGCAACATTCTTAGCAAAAGTCATCCCCGGGCCCGCTGACCTGTATTTTCCACTTAGCAAAAGAAATCCTTCCCACGAGCCCACAATTATAACTTGTGCCTTTTGTAAAAAAGTGAAAAAATGCAAAAATATCTCCCCACCCTATCGGTCCGCAATTTTCCCATTTGGTGAAAAGTCTTCCCTAGGCCTGTCAGCCTGCTTTTGGCAAAAATATCCTTCCCAGGCCCCGATCGGCCCGCCATTTGCAAAATATGAGGAGTTAGAAGGACTTCTTTATATTTCTGTAAAGGGGAAGACATTTCCTATTTGATGGAAGTGCTTTCAGGGGACCTTAAGTACTTCAAATATATAAAATCTAAGTTCCTAAGTTGTAAGCTTATCCTAAGTTTAAACTGAAGGATATTATTATTTTGGTTGTTTATTAGAAAGGGGAAACCTAAGACTAAACTAATAAACTAACCTAAGGACGTAAGTTGGTTTCTAATATAATGTTATGAACCTAACCTAAGACTTTAACTCGCCTAAAGGGATGACATGAATGACATACTATGAGGTGTCGGTGGCACCAATCTCTAAGTATTTAAGAGGATTAAATGGGGCTTTAAACAGCATGTTACTGCCAACTTTTGTGAGTGCATGAAAGGTTTAAGTGGAGGCTGAGTTATCACCTCTACTAAATTTTAGTTGCATGGAGTTTTAAACTTGGTAATAGCCAACTTGGAGTTGGCAGAAGGAGGGAGATAAGGAAGAACTCTGTCAGTCCTGTTTGCATTAATTGATCTTGGAAATTGTGAAAAATAGCCTAGGAAATAGGGGAAGTTGGAAGAAAAGATGGTTTTCAGTTTTCATTGTTTCATTTGGTTTTTGTGAGCTTTGTAGCTCTGCATGTGGTTTTTCATTTTCAAATCTGTGCATGTGTATTTTTACCTTGCATGGCAGTGATGATAATGAGAAATAAGCTAGGAAGTTATAAGAGGAAGAAACGAAAGTTTCAGAGCTTGGTTTTTGGCGTTTTTTCGTGGAAATTTGCTATCAAGGTTCTACTTGAAGATTTGCAACAAGGAATAGAAGATAGGAGCTCTATCAGGCATGATAGGCCCTATCTCTTTAAGTCTTCTACTTTTATTTAAATGTCTTCATTAAAATAACTCTGCTCTTTTAGGAAACTTTCTGGTTCTGGTTTTTTGTTTCTTCTCCTTGCTTCAATGGCATTTTTGACTTGGTTTTTTGGATGCATTATGATTCTATGTGTTTGTTGTGTTAATATGAAATCTAGGTAGTATTGATTTATTTACAGTTGTGATTAGCTTATTTGCATATGAACTTTCTTGGAGATTGATGCTCAAATTTGTGTTTGTTTCATTTTTGAGATTGTTACCCTGTTTAGGTAACTTGGAAATGTGAAAAGATGTCAGGTCTTGATGAAATCTGTATGGCTTTTAGCTTAAACTATTTCTCCTTGTTGTTAACAGTTGGTAACCAACCTTTTTTGGGGAATTTCATTTTGGCTAAATGGATATTTTGATTCAACTTGTGGTTTCATCATAGGGGCTTACTTTGTGAGTATACTCTTTTTGTTCATGAAGCTCTCTAAGGTTTTGTATGGGACATATGTCTGTGGTAGGATGAAAATCCTTATGTTTTTGTATAGGCTATGTTTACTTGTTGATATCAGTGGGGACCAACTATATTTTGTCGACTTATTCGTGACTGTATTTTTATATTCTTGCATGGAATATCCAGCTTGTATAGAACTGAGATATAATTATTTTTGGTTATCACCAAATGGGAACAATATCAAATTTTTAGTTCATTTATAGAACCTTGTCTGGGTGTTAGTAACTCCTAATGGAAGTTGAATAGGAAGGTATACCTGTGGAATGTTTTGGCTTTGTTCCTTTTTGATTGATTCATTTTTGTATACCCATTCTAGGCTTGAGGTTCCCTTATGTAGGTCTTGTTGATCCTTGGAAGGCATTCGACGACTGTTGTCTGTTTTATTCTTGAAGAACGTTTTGTTGGAGGAAGATTGCTATTACTTTTCCTTTTTTCCATTCTTTGTTGATGGTATTGTAATCCTTCTTGAGTGGAATAATTATGTTTGGGAGACTGGTATCCTCTTTCCTTTTTGGTTTGGTAAGTTAGCTTAGAACAAGAACCCATCTGGGTTAGCCTGTGAAAATAGGTAACGTTTAGTTGGCTTTTCTAAGTTGTGATATAACATCTAATGGTTTTGTATAGAATGGAAGTCTGGTTTAACTCTTCTTCTTCTTTAATTGTATTCACTCTTTTGAGTTGGTTCCAATTCTTGAGTTTGTGGAACCTCGAATACTTGGAAAAATAGTGTCGTTCTTTTTTTGGGTTGCAGATCTTATTGCACTTAAATTTTGTGTTGATCATGGTGTTTCCTCGACCTTGGTGCTGATGGGTCTGAGTGTAAGACTATCCCCTGGGAATGATTGGGTCTCGAGATGGTTCTAAACTTTTAGTTCTCCTGTCCCTTTCCTTGAATTGGATTTGATTAGTTTGAACTTGTGTGTTGTTTAAAATGATTGCTCATTTCTTCTTGTAGCTTGTAAAAAACAATAAACATGTAGTTGTTGATGTTTAAAGGACTGCATTGTGTTGCTATGATTGTTACTTTTGAGTTTGAATATGGACATGAATGTTGGTCTTTAAGAACTTATACCATAAATTAGTATGGTCTTGTTCTAATTTCTTGATTGATTAAACCTTTCTTACCTGTAATGTTGAGACTTGTTCTTGATCACTCCAATTATTAGACTCTAGGTTGAGCCTGAGCTAGGTAAGATTGTTTGAAGGAATTATATTTAGATTCTTGTTTGGTCTTACAGTCATAATACAAATTGTTAACATTTCGAATATTTAACACAACATACTTATTATAGAAAGGTAGTTTTATATATCTTGTACTTCTTCTTGAATAAGTGAATAGATTGAGTTGTTGACCTTGAGTTGGAAGCTTGATTGAGAAGTTAAGATTAAGTTAGAAATATGAATTTCTTATTTCTTAAATATTGCTTTTTGAATGACTAACAGGTTGTAATGAGTTCATATTTGTGTTTGAGATAGAATTAATTATGTTGATTTAATTAGTTCTTACTTAAACATTACTTATTGAATCTATGATCTTTCTCTCTCCTTCTTGGTTTGTAATCTTTCAGGAAATCCTTCTATTAATTTTATTTTTGATTTTGGAACTGTTTCATTAAAAGCACAGTTCCTTTTATGAAACAGTTAGATAAAAGCACATTGTTTTAATGTTATAGTGCTTATCATGCTCAGTTCATATGAACTGACTCATGCTAACAATTTTGTAGATGGATTTCATAAAAGATGAAAGGAGAAAGACATATAGAAAGTTACATCTGTTTTACTAAAGAAATTATCTCTTTATTATGATGACTATGTAGCGACATTACTTGAAATGTACTTTTGTCAGGAAAAGAAGATGTAATAAAACTAGTTTTATATTGATGCAATGACATTTTGTAATCCTTGAAATATTCCTAAGTTCAATGAGTGGATCACTCCCTTTTTGATAAATGAATTGCTTTGATGATTGTTGATTATTGATTTACTTGTGATACTTTTATGACATAAGTTGTGTAATATTACTAAGTAATATCCTTCATTAAGGGGGCAATTTGGATGTACATGTGATATGGGATTACCAACTTAATAAATCTTATTTATATAAGCCTCTTGGATTAAGGATCTGCAATAATAGTTGATTTATTTCCAAGTGAAAGAGCACAACTAAGTTGATACTCTTGGGTAGATCCTTAAATAGTAAAAAGGGGGATATAATTTGATTATATAAAGGTGTATGAATTCTTTGTTATGCTAAGGCATATGTGATCTGTTTTCATAATTAGGACATTAGTCCTTGATAAAGGAAAAATGATATTTTTCCTTGTAATTAAACAAAGAGCTTTAATTGGGAACTTGTTTGGTGTTGTGATTAAAATATGAGGATGGTTGGCTATGTTTTTCCTTAAGAATACTTCTGTAATTGAATATGAATGCTTAAAAAGGATAATAAAAGGATTTAGACTTCAGTATTATGAAGTCTAAAGTAAAAGTTTCAATAAGCTTGTTACAAGCTAAAAATGAAGTAAAAAGATCTATTGATCACACTTTCATAACATTAAGTTCAGTCATGACGACATATGAAATAAACAATAAGATTAAGATGAACCTAAGCATGAATTTAGGGTGTTTAGGAAGGCAGAATTTATCTGCATACCTTCCTTTCGTGTAAAATACATCTTGTAACATTCTTAGGTTAAATGATGCTTAGTTGACCCTTAAAAGCATTGTTATTATTAATCTATAAGATAATAATTAATTGGGTAAACAATCTAATATAATCTTAAGTATGTTAGTCCAGTTGAGGAAACTCAGTTGGATGTTGAAACATAGCAACTACGGCATAGTACCTTCATAATGACAAGGGTCATTACGAGGATACTATGATGCAACCTGTTATGCCTCAACACCCCACTTAGTTCGATTAACTCGATTGACATAAGTGGAAGTTTGGATCATGGTTCCACCCTAAACAAAGATAGAAACATGATCTAGTGTTGTGGTCAACTCATGTTGACTTAGGGTGACTAGACACACCCAATCGACGTAAGTGATTGAGTATGTCTATGTATCCTTAGTCACCATGAGTAGTCTTCCACACTAGTGCATGTTTTGCCCTTGTCTAGTGTGAAACCTTGAATCATATTGAGTTGACAGAAGTCAAGAAAGACCATTCTAGATAACAGAACAAGTGTGGTGAAGGACATATTCCTTTCAATGAGTATGTCATCTAGGAATGTAAACATGGTAAACATGTTTAAAAACTTTGGCCAAAGTATCACAAGCTATTGGTTGCATTGTCCTATGTCACCTAGTCTAAGATGCAGGATTTCAGATGAATATCGGTAACAGATATTCAGATAGGCTTCTTAGACAGAACACTTGGGTACCCCTAAAAGGGTAAAGGAACCAAGTATACATAGTATACACATTATTAAGTTAACATGAGAGATCAGTTTAATACCGAGTCATGGAATGAGAGATCGGTGTCTCACCGAGTCATTTACAGTTGCATATGGTTTTCTGTTATGAGATGGATTGGCAATGGAATGTGTGTTCTAAATTATATTAATTTAGAACAAAGAACATTATGTAAAAAAAAAAAAATTAAAAAATCCCTTGTTTCTAAAGTCTCACAAACACCTTGTTATTGGCAAGTATCAACGTAACCAAATTGAACATACATCACTGGGGGGGGAAGATTAACAACCTTAGTAATTCAACAAGTACATCAAGTCGGGTTGTTACAACAAGAAGGTTAGTGTTTGGGTTGAAGTGAAATCTATGCACCGCTAATGTCGACACTACTCTAACGAGGTCTTAAACCACACGTAGATCTCCACCTAACACATAACATCTATATAAATGCAACTACTTTGCAACTTGAACCACTTTCATCATGCTTAATAGAATTGTGCTCTTGATAAGACTTCGGAGTGGGAAACTTGGTGTGATTGTAAATGAGGGAAGCTAGATTCCTTCACTAGGTTGAGTGCTTCAGAACTGTAGCAGTGGCTACCCTAATGGACGTGCATTATCATTAGAAAGATTTAAGGAGTCTTGAGTGCCTTTTGTTAGTGTTGTAAGTAAGTGTATCAATAGAATGCCTTGTGATTGATAGGTGAGTAAATGAGGTGGTGTTAACTTGCTTACATATGACTTCAAACATAAACTATCATGATAATGCCAACCTAGGAAGATGAAAATACCCAACAAATGATATTACATCGAAAATAGAGCTGGAAAATGTGTCAGTGCAGGACCATACAGGTCAACCAAGACCAGATTATACAACTTAATTGAACTATATGGTTTTGGATAGAGCAGAGGTAAGTGAAATCTAAATTTTGCATCATGGAAAGTAGTGTTTGGGCATTGGTCTTATGTATTAACATTCATAATTTTTTGACACATAGGTGTATGAAAAGGAACAAATCAAGAAAGAGATAAAGACATGCACCGAGTGGGGATAAGATATGAGTGTTTGTTTTAGCCAAGAAGCACAATTGCAATTAGTAGTGTCAAAGGGTAAATTTACAAATTTGAGTATCTACACAAGGTACACTCAAAGTGCATTTGTTGAAATGACCTTAAAAACTTTGAAGCAAATGCAACTGGAAGGTGTAAAGCCATACTCCACAACCTTTTATAGCATACTCATGACATATGCCAAAATGAGAGGCTTAGAGCAAGGTATGGTGATACAACAAATTATAATGGGATGGGGAATTTGGTTAGATGTCATAGTTATAAATGCTCTAATAGACATATATGTAAAATGTGCGACAATATACAAGGTATGAGAACCGTTAAAAAAAAAACCTCAAAACAATGTGGTTTCATGGACAAATATGATTGTAGGATATGCAAAAATTAGTGTTCTTGACAAGACTTTAAGAATTTTTGAATTAATGTATTAGTGAAAGGACACTCCACTTCTATTTTTTGGGGGGTTCTCCTTCCTATTAAATCAATAGATTCCTTACTTACATAGAGGTGATTTATGCTTACTCAAAATGAGAGGTTGGGAGTGGAAGCTTCATCATTTTTTGACTATTATTAAACACTTACTATATATACTGTTAGGAGTACCACTACCAACACCTCTACAACATCATTGTCATCTATGGTGTATATACAATGTGCATGGTTGTATCCCCAATGTTAGTCACACTTCTTTGAAGCTACATGATGACTCAAAACCCTAAAATAACACCCCCATCTTTGCTTATTTTTGGGAACTCTCTCATATTAAATCAGTTGATTCCCCACAATAAAGATAAATAAAAAATGGTTGTGGGATGAGTATGTTTGCTTTCTCGGCCTTTTCTGCTTCTCCTTTATGGTTTCTAAAAAATCCAAAAACATCATATAAAATCACTTCTAAATACATGCCTTACTACCTAAGTTGGACATGCCTCTTCAATGCATCTTTGAATTACTTCTACGACTCTAATAATCCTCTTCCAATCAAAATATTAATCATGAATTGGGTAGTTGGCTTGGTCCGCTGTAACATATAAACCCTAATATTTCACGATCCCTACGTCAATATGTGTGAAGTCGTAGTGGAAGTGACCCTCTCACTAATATAGCATGCCAATAAGGGTGCTATCCCAATGGAAGTGGCCCTCCTATTAATATAATGGTTGATTAGTTGTGAGATCAATATGTTTTCTTGCTCGACCTTCCCCTCTTCTCTTCAGTGGTTTTAAGAAATCCAAGAACATCCTTTATAATTACCTCTTGATACACACCTTACAACCCAAGTCAAATATGCCGCTTTAGTGCATCTTGGAATTGCTTCGAGGTCTCTACAAACCCTCATATTTACTATAGATGTAACCAGTGCACCTCCTTGTGGTGGAAGTATCACTTTATCTAATTCATTTATCCATGTACAACTAGAACTAACCCTCCTAGCTCTCCTCCGTTTTAAATTGACCAACTTAAGTTTTGATCCCTAAATAGGACAAATATATTTGCCGTTAAATAACGACGTCAATTGGGGAGAAAAAAGACCAACATAGATTGTCACGTCGATATCCCATGATCGCGTTGTGTGTGCCAAATTTGTTTTTGGTTGTGCTGCTTATTCGCAACTGACCAGCTTCTCAATTACAGTCATCCGCATCTATATTCCATCATCCTATGAAAGACCAGGGGGGCTCACACGACCAGGTTCATACCACTCTTCATTAAAACTTGCACTCATTTGTTTACAGTTTTTTGTTTTGTTTCTTTGGTTTGCCAAAATGTGGGTTTTTTTTGGTTGAATCAGTGGAAAATTCTGTATCAATGAAAGCCTTATGTAAAATCCTCTGGATGTTTTTTCCTGTTGTTTTAATTGTGTGATTTAAGAAGCATGTTTTGTTTGTTTTTGGTTGATCGCCGAGAAAATGGAACTTAAATGCAACAAATCTACCCCATTTTGGGTCATCTTATGTGATTATTGGAAAATTTATAAAAAAGAGAACGAAATAAATTGTTTTTTATGACCCTAATTTGTGTTAATCTTGTGGGAATTCTGAAAATGTAGATAATGTTTCAAGGAACAGAGGAGGAAACCCTTCTGGAAAGATGTTCTTTGATTTGTTGCGATAAGGTTTTACGGTTGCATTTGAGTTAATTTTAGTGGGTTGCATTGATAAGCCCTTGATCACGGGAATCACAATTTTTTGAAGAAAAAAAAAGTGGGAAGGGAAAAACCACAGGGTAGATCTTCACAAGTCACTATTTGAACCGCACTTTGGTCCAAAGTACTGATGGTAAGGGTGTGAAACAGTGTCTGGAATTATATATGGTTTTATTATTTTTATTCCTCTTAATTGTCAGAGATCTAACTATGATGCATCCAATGATAAACGAGGCCTCAATTGGTGAGAGAATTTGTTGAATGTATGCTGCCAATGTCATTATCAAGTTAAGACTGTGTATATGGTAACATGGAGCTAGGGCTCACTTATGCAGGTAGGCAGTTTGATGATTCTCTCTCACATGATGGCAACCTAGAAAACTGCCTTAATCTCTGTCTCTGTCTCTGTCTCTGTCTCTGTCTCTATACATAATTTCTACTAATTCAAAATAAATTCAAAAATATATCATATTTTCTATTCCAGAATTTTTTAGAAAGACAAAAAACTATTTGAACTCTCTGGGATGGAAAGAAAATCTCATGTTACACTATTGGAAGCATTAATACCAGAAAATAATAGTATACAACAGAAAATATGTGAAACACCACTACTGGGGGCTCTGATTGGATAGAGAGCAAACGTAAGCAACATTGATTTCACCCACATAGTTCTGATCAATATGGAAAGAAAGAAAAAGAATCAAGATTTTCAACTGATCCATACCATCCATATGATACGATGGACAAAGGTTTGAGCCCGAGTAAATGTATCCAGTTCTTGAGAAAATGAAACTTTTATATTGGATCAAAAGTATAATTTTTTTGTGCAAATAGAAATAAGAGTGGTGAAAGTAAAATTATGAAATCTCATGCAATTATGGACTGCCCTAATTTGACTGGAGAACTAGGTTGCTAGGAAATAGGTACGGGTATGGTTTGAAATGTGAAAGTGCCTGTACAATATATTATTTAAAAAATAAATATATATAAAATGCATAATACTCTTTCAAGACGCTCTCGATTCTTCCTCCTTCAAGCTCCTATCTTCCTCCTTCAAGCTCCGAACTTCCACTTTCAAGCTCCTAAATTTGCAAAAACTGAAAATCTGAAAGTGTGTTTTGAAATGGAGCAAAGATGTGTTTATATAGCTTTTGGATAGTGTCTTTAAGAGGTTGGTGTAGGTATATTAGGGTTGGGGTTCCCTTTTTTTGGTGTTTAAAAATGAAGAGTATCGCTAAAATGGTACAGAACGTCCCAGGTACCACAGAATTGTACCTGGGACTGTATCACATTTTGTGGATGTATATGTCCTATACCAGGACCTGTACCTGTACCTGGTATGTTCGTATGGGGGTATGGGGGCCTGTATGGTGTTTCCGATTATCCCAACTGGAGAATAACACAAAGAATAGTATTTATAAATTAAAAATTGATTTATAGATAGAACACAGAGAAATATTAATTTGTGTTAAATTATATTCTCCATTCCCCCATTCTAGTCCAAAAGGTTGTCCTTGTACAAAATATCGAAGTTTATAGTATAGAGTATGAATTGTGCCTTATCTGTGACAGTAAGAGGTTGATTTAGTTGCATGGTATAAAAAACACTTGGTTCTGTTACCTATTGGCTACTTATAGGGTAAGTGTCTACAAGGGCTGGACAACCACTAGCCGCATGATGCTAGACAATACAAACACTTGGTATAAAGGTGTTGTTCTATCCACTGGTAGGGTATTGTCTGTATGGAATTGCACACTTGATCTATTTCATACAACTGACATGGCTGTGTTAGCAAGTATCTAGTTGTCCAAAAGGGTGTTACTTGTGTGGAACTGAATGCTGACGTTTATGTACTACATTAGCTGGTATTCTGATGTGGCTTGTAAACTATTGATGTTTTGTTGCTGGTTATGTGTTTTTTGATATGGCTTGTACACTATTGATGTGGCAATGTGTTTACTGATTTGGCTTGAATAGCCGATGGCATATCTCCCCTGATGCATCGCTTGCATGGAGACTTGGACTTAGTTTTCGATCTCTTAGTCTGTTTGTTTGGTGGTCGGAGAATTGATATATGTCATTCAAGTGTGGATTTGGAGCACTTTTGGTAATGAAGGGTATGCTGCAGGTTCCGTGGTCTGTTAGTGGGAGGGCAGAAGGGCAGAGGGGCAAGTGGGACATCAACAAGCATGGTAATGGTAAGTCTTTTGGCTTCATTCTTCATCGCTGCTCCATGGCAATTGTAGGGGGCTTGTCCTAGGAAAAGATGTGTCGACATTATGCCATGTCAGAGCATTCTTCATTTTTGATCTCTTCGATCTTTTGACGCTTTTGGATATGTGGTGACAACAAATGACATTTGCTAAGGGAACACATGGGGCATCAAAGGCTTGGATGCATGGAAATGCCACATTACTTTAGAGTACTTGAGATTGGATTTTCTCATTTGTGGGTTTGTGTAGTCCTTTGGTACTTCAAATTATTTGCATCCCAGTGGCTATGGTTGAACACATGGCACCTACAGATTTAATGTAGGGTTAAGATGATTGGTGTTGCTAGTTTACTTTGTTCTATTGGGGCATCGAGGGAGTTTTAGTCTTTTTTTTTCAATTAATATTCTTTTAATGTTGTTGGCCCCCGAAAAGGTGTAACTTCCGAGTGCATTACATAGTGCATGCATGAGTGAGACACTTAGCACATTGTGTATGGCCAAAATAGAAGTAAGGAAAAGACATGTATTGTGCAGATGAGAGGAGACATGGATGATCAGGAATCAGATGGGCTGGCACAAGCAGATTGGGGAGACTTCTAGATACTTGGAGTGTGTGACAACTCAATGCGAAGCTGACATCTTCTAGAAGTATCTGACGAGTTATCTGGGAATATTCATGTGCCAACTGGCAAGGCCAGCAGTCCATGAAATACTATAAATACTCCTACATGGGCTCTCATTTGAGAGGATTATTCACAGGCTAGACACTTTGGAGAAGCAACGAATAAGGTTGTAGGGTTTCAAGATAGGGTTTGATGATTAATGTTGGTGCATAAGCCATTGCATATTGTTGTAATACGTTGTAACCTTGTCACGCACGACACATTCTATTTAAGGATCTCTGGTGTATCCTAATCTTCTTGTGAACACTAAATATAAGACGAATGTTGTTCGAGATGTGTGATTTGCTAACTGCTTAATGCTTTGTTGTGTTTTATTAGATTGATCTTAGCTAGTGCATGTGTTCGATCTTTGCAATTTTCTCATAAAATGATGCCCTCAATGTTCTCTCTGTGCCTTGAGTGAGACTTTCCTCTTATTTGGCTTCCTCGTTCTCCATCTTGGTGGTATGACGCTTTTTTGATATTCTGGTTTTCTTATTTTAAGCTTGATTTCTTTATTTTGTTTATTTCATCAACTATGCATTTACACGTTTCCCTGAATGCATATAGTAGGAGTGGAACCTTGGTGGGCTATACATCAACAAAGTGTTTTTGTATACACCATCGGATTTTTTGCGCTTGCTAATCATTTATTTTGTGCGGGGGCTGTTGATGCATTCTCGTCGTGAGCGGGTGCCTTAAGGGGCCTCTTGGGATTGTGGTATGATCGGACTTGGTCACGTGGGCTAGACCTCAACATCTAAGAGATGTCACTATTAGCCTTAGTCCCTCGATACTCGCTTTGTTTCTTCCCCTTGCTCACACATTGCACTCATTTTGTCTACTTATCCCATTATGTTCACTTGTTTCCTTTTGTTGCACGCCATTATCCTCGCTTTCAGTCACTCTGGACCTTCATTATTTATCCTCACTCATATTCTAGCCTTCACTCCTCATGTTTTTAGCCTCTGACCTTAGGGCTTCCCTCAAGGCCAACACCATCGCCCATGGGTGATGGTGCCATTTTTGATTTTCTCATGGCTGACGCCATCGCTCATGGGCGATGGCATTGGGTATATATACCCCTTTGTTTTCTTGTTAGTAGGACTACATCAACTATGGGGTTTGCTATCATTTGCTTACATACATTTGTGCATTATCCACTCTTTCTCATACTATTTCACACTTGTTAGTTGACTTTGGATTTGTAGAGCTTGCCTTTTTTGCATTTGGGTCACCATAGTGAGTTAGGACTGGAATCTTCTTGTTGAGCTTTCCCCTTCTCCTCCCATAGCGATTCTCTCTCGATGCTATTTTTTTTGGGGAGGGTTATGCATTAGCGGTCATACACACGCTGTAGGTAATTATTTCTAACTCTCTAGTCTCTTATTTTGTATGTACATGCTTGTTATTGTTGGTCATTCATTGTTATAGGCAACTAGAGTAGATGTACGTTTGCTTTGGTTTATTACGTTGTCTTATTATTACTACGCCCCTTGGCTTTATCCACCTTTTGGTTGTTTCCCACTCTCTATTTCAAAATCCTAGTGGGATACATATCTTTATTTTAGTTGTAGGCCTTGAAAACCTGTAGCTATCCTAGGGCTAGGGCTACTATCCTCTAGATTTACAACATTAGCACTCCTTGAACACCTTTGTATCTACATAGTGTAGCCGACCTTAGATTGGATCCCTATATTTGAGAACCTAGCTGGAAATCTCTTTTTTACCTATCATATACTCTGGGTAATGGCGCACAAATAAGTGGACATAATGATTGCAATGTGTGAGCAAGGGGAAGAAACAAGGCGAGTATGGGCTGATCTACGCGAGGCTTTGGATAGTTGACATCTCTGCAAATGGAAGTGGTCTAGCCCAGTATTGACCAAGGGGTCCGATCGTACCCCAATGCCGACAGGGTCCTAAGGCATTTCTACTCAGGAGGAGACATGCAATCAACAACCATTCGTTGGTACAAAATGAAATGATTAACAAGTGTGCAAAGTTGATGATGTATATGCAGTTGATTGCCACAAGTTGCTTCACATACATAGGGAGAGAGTTTGATCTGACAATACTTTTTAATCTATGAAGGTGTGTATAAGTGATTGTTTTATAGCCAGGATCTTCATTTACGACTTGCTTGACCATCTAGTTGTTCAACGCGCTAAAGGGCTAAGTCAACATGGTGTAAGGTGTGCAAGATACTTTGATTACATCCTCGAGGATCATAGTCCATGGATTACAAAGTGTTACATTCTATGTTAAGCCACTAAAGGCAAGGCTTAATTTTTAATATGTTATTGTTTTTTTCTCAAGGTCAGGATTTTATTCTATTGATTCTGATAAGATCATCTGGCCTTATATGGCTGGAGGAAGGAGTAGACCTAGAAACCACGGATGCCTAGGTATAAGTCTAGAGCAACTAACCACTATTAGAAAGAGCATTATCTCAAACTTCTGACCTAAGCGTACATTCAAGTGTAGAGGAGCGGGATAAGATTGAATAATGTATGAAGTTATGTAAAGAGTGATACAATGAGTGGATAAAATTCATAGCTGATCATAAGGAGATGTAGGAAGGGTGAAGTCATAGTCGAAGATCAAGGCTAAATAGATGGAGATGCAACTAGGTAGTACGTAGAACTGTAGGTCGCGAGGGATGTCAAGAGATGTTAAACCAATGATGGGTCTAGACATCTAAACATAAAAGTTGATGAGTGTTGCAAGGTAATGTAAGGTCAAAAATAGATAAACAACATACTAAAAGATCAAGTAAGAAATTTTGTAGCTTAATGAATGGTTGAGGACCCAGAAGGAGTATGTAAATTACAAGTGTAGTGAGGGAGACGTGTCCCCCACTAGAAATGCGTTCCATAGATGGTAAATGTGTACTAGGACGTCACTCGTCCCCGGAGACGGTCATATCGAAATGTATCAACGTCTCCTGCCTGTCTTCTGAAACCCTAAACATCGTTTCTTTTTATAAAATATTAAAACATGAAGAGTAAACCCTAAAAATGAGGAATTTTCTATAAAATGTGCCTCCCTCTGTATTTTAACAACACCATTGATTCAGAGCAAAGGCGTTTGGATCAAAGTTGAACTTGCAAAGGCGTTTTGGACTTCAACAAGGTATTTCTCATATCTACTTGTATTTTCTATTTCTTCCACCTACATTTCTCATTTCCGTCCTTATTCAAAATGTTTGTATGCAGGAGCTTGTGATGTTCATTTTCCATGCTTTCGCTAGGGTTTTTCTTCTATTTTCCCTGTTCATTGCTTTGGTTTTCCTTGTTGGTTTTGCTTTTGTCTGGTTTCCACTTTCGTCACTTCGATTTGCACTGGCATGGATTTCAAAGTTTCATTGATTTTGGAACTCAAGCCCGAGGCTTTGTCGTCCCAAGCGGCAACACTGTGACAGTGTTGCCACTTGGGATGGCAAGGCCTCAGGCCTGCTTTGAGTTTCAAATATTTTTTTAAAACCACCACGTAATGTGTGTGGAATGTAGTTTAGGTTAAAAAATAAAATATTAAAAAGTTAAAAACTTAAAACTTAATTTAGATGTTAAAAAATATAACTAGAAGCTTTATAAAATTAAAAATAAAAGCTTTAGGTTTTACTTTTAATTTTCCAATTATACGTTTTATTTTTTAATTTTAAAAGTTATTAAGATTTTTTCTTTTTAAGTTTTTTTAATTAGTTTTAAATTTTAGTTATAGTCTATTTTCAATTTTATATTTTAGAATTATTGAGTTTTTAACTTTTTTAATTACTTCAATATTTATATTTTTATTAAATAACAATTTGAATTTACATTTTATTTTTAAATATATTAACTTAGATGTTTCATGTAAAATTTAATAAATTAAAGTTATTAGTTATTAATTTATTTAAAGTGTTTTATTAATATATTATTTTTAATATTTATTTATTTATTATTTTTAAATTTTCAATTTTTTAAATTTGTAATATATAAGATTATTCATTATTTTTTGTGGAATTTTATTTTTTTAAAAGGGAGTCTGGCAGGGATTCAAATTGTGTAGGATCGAAAGATGGTCTCTTTCCATTGTGGAAATATTGTGATTGAGGATGAGAGGGAAAAGGGAGTGGTGGCACATCAATTATCACCTGTAAACCCAATGTCTGAAGTCGTTTCAGGGTACTTTCACAAGGGTGTGAGCCCATTTTTTTCACAAAAGGGAAAGGGATTGAGGGGTGTTCAAATGAGGATGAGAGGTATGAAGTTATGAGGGAACAAGAAAGGACTTGAAGGCAAAGGGCCTAATTTAAGCTCTCACGCTTTGGGGATAGTTGCACCTCAAACCCAACGTAGAAGAGGAACTGAGGAAACAGAATCAGAACTAGATGTGTCTTCTAGACATGTGTTGATGCAAACATAGGTTACACCTCAAACCCACTGTGTGGGTTCTTCTCGTAAGAGACCAAACATTGGTGGTTCAAACCCCATTGGAGACATGTTTGATGTGTGTGGTAGAGATGCAGTTGATGCAACAATTGCATGTTTCTTTTATGCGAATGGAATACCATTCAATGTTGCATGCTCTCCTTATTATGAGGAGATGGTTCGTGCAATTAACAATGGGCCGGTGGGGGTATAAGCCCCTAGATATGAAAAACTTCACATGACTTTAATTGACAGAGAAAAATCAAGGATAGAGGAACAAGCTACACTAGTCAAAAGAGTGTGGTCTACAAAAGGATGCAACATTGTGATGGACGGTTAGACTTCCTAGGAAACAAGGGATAAAATATGTGGAACAATCCCACATAGAATCATGCAATAGTAGAAAATAATATGCAGAAAAATATCACAAATCTGAAATAAAAGTGCAGAAAATAAAAGAACACAACACAGAGACAATATTTAACGTGGTTCACCCAATTTGGGCTACGTCCACCAAGAATCACTTGCTCAGATTTTATTACAAGCCACCTCTTTCTCTCAATACAATACCCAGATTTGTTTGGAGCTGTGCTCAACAAACTCTCCTGAATTCACACTTGAACTCACACACATCTACAATGTTATGTTTGCCTACCATCAATAGGCACATCAACTAGGCAACTTTTTACAATACCGTGGGTACAAAACCATGGGTACCAAAACCACCCCATAAACCTATGGGTCAAAATACTGCCCATATGAGAAGAACACATTTCTCGAGGTATCATGCACTTATTTTGAGGCCAATTTTTTTTTCTCAGGGGCTTGTGCCCCTGAAAAAGCAGGGGTTGCTGCCGCTGCACGCATCCTCGCTTGAGGCCCGGCTCTGGCCCTCAACCCTTACGAGAAAACTGTGGAGTGTACAATACTTTTAGTGTACAATCTTCAACACTTCCACACATGAAAACAAGCTCCACAACATAACAATCTCCCACTTGGAGACTAGTTTTCCTCTGAGAAGCTTCTCAACCCTTCACTGTCATCCATGAAGACCAACCAAAGCTGAACATAGCTTCAGTTTCTCCCTTGTGACCACCTTGGTCATCATGTCTACAAGATTCTGACTAGTATGAATCTTCTCCAGCTTCAACTTCTCTTCCTCCAAAGTTGTCCTAATGAAATGGTACCTTAACTATATATGCTTCATCCTAGAGTGGAAAACAGAGTTCTTAGCTAGGTGTATAACACTCTGACTATCACTATGCAACTTCCCTTCCTCCTGCTTATGCCCCAACTCCTCAAGAAATTTCTGTAACCAAATCATCTCTTTGCTTGCCTCTATGGCAACAACATACTCAGCCTCCGTGGTTGACAAAGCCACAAGCTTCTGTAGTCGTGAAATCTAGCTCACTGTTGTCCCACCTATAGTGAAAATATAACCTGTCGTGCTCCTCCTGCTGTCTACATCTCTAGCCATGTATGAATCTACATAACCACACAAAGTGGTGTCTGATCCACTGTAGCACAAAATTGTCCCCATGGTCCCTCTCAAGTACCGAAGGATCCACTTTACTACCTGACAGTGATCTTTACCTGGATCACTCATAAATCTACTCACTGCTCCCACTGCATGGGCAATATCAGGCCTAGTGCACACCATGACATACATCAAACTACCAACCACTGATGAGTAAGGTACCTTGGACATCTGGTTTCTCTCCTGCTCTGTCTTGGGACACAACTCCTTTGATAACTTGAAATGGCCTGCCAAAGGAGTCCCAACCGGTTTAGCATCCTGCATATTAAACCTCTCCAAGACCTTCTTAATGTACTCTTCCTGAGATAAAGTCAGCTTCCATTCCTTCCTATCCCAAGATATCCTCATACCAAGGATTTGTTTGGCTGCCCCCAAATCCTTCATAGCAAAGGAGTCACTTAGCTGCTTCTTGAGTACTTTTATTTCCTGCATGTTTTTGCCTGCAACCAACATGTCATCCACATACAAGCACATGATAATATAACTGTCATCCTGAAATTTCTTTATATACACGCAATGGTCAGAATGACATCTAATATAACCTTGCTCCATCATGAAGCTATCAAATTTCTTATACCATTGACGTGGAGCTTGTTTCAGGCCATACAAGCTCTTCTTTAGTTTGCACACCATCTCCTCTTTACCTTTGACCTCATAGCCCTCTGGCTGCTGCATATATAGATCCTCCTCCAAATCACCATGGAGAAATGCAGTCTTTACATCTAGCTGCTCTAAGTGCAAGTCTTCTGCTGCCACTATTCCAAGAACAATTCTAATAGAAGTCATTTTTACTACAGGAGAAAAAATCTCATCAAAATCTATACCTTTTTTTCTGTGCAAACCCCTTGACCACCAACCGGGCCTTGTATCTTTTCTTTCCTCTTTAACTCCGTACACCCACTTGTTCTGTAATGCTCTTTTTCTTTTGGGTAGCTTCATTAAATCTCAAGTCTAGTTCTCCATGAGAGACTGATGCTCCTCATCCATGGCTTGCTCCCACTTCTTCCTGGCATCTACCTGCATTGCTTCATCAAAGCTCTTTGGCTCTCCACTGTCAGTGAGTAATAAATAATTAAGAGAAGGAGAAAAATGTTCAGGTGCTCTTCTTACCCTAGAAGACCTCCTCAATATAGGAGTTTGGGGTTCCTGTTGAGTAGGTTCCTGAACTGATTCATGTGCCACTTTCCCATCTAGAAGATCCTCTACCACTGACATATTCTTTCTTAGATTCTTCCTTGTTTTCCTGCAACTGTTGCTTATACATAACTTTCTCATTAAAGACCACATCCCTAGATTGAATGATTTTCTTGTCCTTAATACTCCAACATTTATATCCAAAGTCATCACCACCATAACCAATGAAAGTGCATTTTTCTGATTTAGCCTCTAGCTTGGTCCTATCATCCTTGTCAATATGGACAAACACCTCACATCCAAAGACTCTAAGAAATGAATAATCAACCTTCTTACCAGACCAAGCCTCCTCAGGTATGCCTCCATCTAAGGCACTTGAGGGTCCTCTGTTTATCAAGTACACAACTGTGCTCACCACTTCTGCCAAAAAAGAAAGAGGTAGTCCCGCATGTAACCTCATGTTCCTAGCTCGTTCCATTATTGTCTTGTTCATCCTTTTTGACACCCCATTCTGCTGTGGAGTTCCTGGAACCGTCTTTTGCCTGCAGATTCCATTCTTAGAACAATAATCATCAAACTCATTGCTGTAATACTCCCCTCCATTATCTGACCTGAGACATTTTACCTTAAGACTTGTTTCATTCTCTACCAAGGCTTTCCATTTAACAAAAGTGTCAAATACATCAGATTTATTTCTAATACAATATACCCAAACTTTCTTTGTTGCATCATCAATAAAAGTAACATAATAATTTGAACCCCCAAGAGATGATACCTGAGCCGACCCCACACATCAGAATGTACCAGCTCCAACTTACTCTCTTTCTTCGTAGGTCCAACCTTGAGAAACTTTACTCGCTTCTGTTTCCCATATACACAGTTTCTCACATGAAATCCAAACTGTTTCTGTAAATTTGGGCTTCTGTAAATCTCTACCAGTGTAGAAAAATTCTTTTTTAAGATTTGCATGCCCTTATGGCTCATATGACCAAGCCTATAGTGCCACAATGTTGTATCTGCGTCTGAAACCATAAGATTAGAAGCATAAGTACTATCAGTGGTTAAATACAAGGTTCCATCCTTCTTACCTCTTATCACCACAAGAGCACCCTTGGTAACCTTCCAAGAGTCTGTTGTAAATATCACAGTACAACCATCATTTCCCAACTGCCCCGCCGATACCAAGTTTCATCTTAATGTAGGCACATGTATGACATCCTTTAATAGCCATGTATTCCCATTCTGCATCTTAACCTGAACACAACCTTTTCCAACTATGCTTGCAAGGCTCATCATCACCAAGAAAAACATGCCCAAAATCCCCTTGAACATAATCAACAAAATAATGCCTATGTGGAGTAGCATGGAAAGAAGCCCCCGAATCTAAAACCCAAGATTCAATATTATTATGCAAAGAAAGAATCAAAGCATCCTGACAGACATTACCTGTTGCCACATTCACCTCCTTGTTTTCTTCCTATTGTTTCTTCTTCCCATGAAAGCTCCCAACAATCCTTCTTTACATGCCCAGGCTTTCCACAGTGCCAACATACCATCTTGCTTTTGGATTTTGACCTTGCCCGATCTTTTGATTTTCCATGACTTCCTCTATTCTTCTGTCTCCCTCTAGTTTCCACCATCAAATAATTCCATGAAGTAGAAGATTCCCCAGAAAATTTTCTTCGCATTTCCTCGCTTAGAATCACCCCTACAACGTCCTCAAACTTCAACTTTGAGTTAGTTGGAACCGAGTTGCTTACCGCCATTACCAGGCTATTCCAACTCTCAGGTAAGGAGCACAAAATTAATAAAGCCCTAACTTCTTCATCAAATTCTATTATAACTAAGCTAGCATATTCACAACCATATTAAAATCATTCAAATGATCTGCTACTGAACCATTCTCAGACATCTTCATATTAAACAACTTTTTCATTAAAAATATCTTGTTAGAGGCAGAGGGTTTTTCATATAACTTCCCTAATGCATCCATGAGTTCTTTTGTAGTCTTTTCCTTTGAAACATTAAATAATACTGAAGATGCAAGACATAGCCGGATTGTTCCAAGTGCCTTCCTATCCAGAAAATACCACTCCACATCCATCATGCTTAAGGGTTTGATCCCTTTCTTAGACAACGGAATATAAAGATCCTTCTGATAAAGGTAATCTTCCATCTTGCATCTTCCAAAGACTAAAATTTTTCCCGTTGAATTTATCAACCTTTGATCTTCCATCATCTGTCATAGCTCCCACTCAAGCTAAAACTTTCCCTGTGATTCAACACTTCAGCAAACCAAACCAGGCTCTGATACCAATTATTAGGAAATAAGGGATAAAATATGTGGAACAATCCCACACAGAATCGCAATAGTAGAAACTAATATGCAGAAAAATATCACAGATCTGAAATAAAAGTGCAGAAAATAAAAGAACACAACACAAACAATATTTAACGTGGTTCACCCAATTTGGGCTACATCCACCAAGAATCACTTGCTCAAATTTTATTACAAGCCACCTCTTTCTCTCAATACAATACCCAAATCTGTTTGGAGTTGTGCTCAACAAACTCTCCTGAATTCAACTTGAACTCACACACATCTATAATGATATGTCTCCCTACATTAATAGGCAATAACTTAAGCAGTTTTACAATACTGTGGGTACTAAAACCATGATCCGGTCTGCTAACCATTTTGTGTTCCTATAGCGGAGTCACCAGAAAATTGTTAGCCAACGATTTTTCTGCATAGGTAAAAACCTAGGCAGTCATGAGATAAATATCCCACATTTACCAGTGAGGCTCCCGTGTAAGATTTTTTCAGTTATATTTCCTAATATCTATTTGTTGGTTTTACTTTAACTATGTAGCTCATGAACCATAACTAGGCAATTTTGTAGCAAGTAAGCAGCTGTAAGAAATATGTATGCAGAAGAGGGAAATAATTAAATACGAGAAGAAAGGAAAGAAGATGTGCAACCTAACCAATAGTTGACAGAGTTGATCACATGCACATAGACGAAACAAATAGATCTTAAAATGCAGAATTTGAAGCAAAGGAAAGTTTCAGATCTAGATCTAAGACAACACAAAGTTTATGCAAAGATCTAAAAAAGAAATAAGAAACGAATGCACCGTTGACACAAAGTTCTCCGGAAATCTCCTTCTCTATTCCTCTGCTTGTAGAAAGCTATCAAGGGTTTCAGCTCAAAGTCTGGAACACAAGAATGTTGATTACAAATTCTGATCCTTTAACCCGTAGGTTCTTCCTCTATTTATAGTGTATAGAGGGCAATTACAAATAGGAAGCTTTAAATGAATTCCCGCATGTGGAAGCTATGAAAAGGGAAACAACTGGCAATCTTCCTCCTGGAATTCCTCTTTGCATGACATGCATGATTTATAACTGAAAATAGAACCTTCTATTTTGCATGTCTGCCACCTATTTCCAAGTAATTGACTTCTTCAAGTAACGGCTTTTAAACCAATCACTTAAGTTTTATAATTTAATTGATTGCTCAATTACTTTGTCGGAGAAAATAAGAGAAAGAAGAAGAAAGAGGAAAAGAAATTAGAAGAAAGCTGTAATACTTCCATTCTTGTTCTTCTTCCATATTCTGCATGCAGTTGACTCTTTTGCCTTTGATTCTCACCAAATTGGATCTTGGAAGCTATGCATGACTGTGATTTTCTTGTGGGTATTGCCTTTGACCTGTCTTCCCTCTTATCCTTGAAGCTTTTGCAATTCTTCTTCAGTACATGCACCAATGCAATGTTTGCCATAAATAATTCAGACAAAACTCATCATTTTTATTTTTAATTGCATATGAGCAATTTTAAATTCTGGAAAGCACTCTGGGTGAATGCAAATACAAGTAAATTCAATGAAGGCTTCAACTGGAAGATTGGGAGCACATGCACAAGATCCTGGAAGGAATTTTCCATGCACTGACTTCTACATGGGCTGCGTTAGAAACAAGAGGATGAATTTTTGCCAGAAGCCTTTGCAATTATGAGATCTGGATCTGTCAATTAAATCGGTGATAGGTTCAGGGCCTATGTCTGTATCATTGACTTCAACAAATCTGGAAGCTATGCATGATTCTGCTGATCCTTTCATCATGCTTCATCATGGCTGGAACAATCTTTGTCTGAGCTCCTTTTCTTTTAATTCTGTCGGAATCCCTTGCAATTGGATCAATTTGTGTAGATCTGACAATTTCTTCAGATTCAGAAGATATATTCAATGTACCTGACATTGATTTGAGCACCTGTGATGAATACCTGCAATTTATTCAGACAAAGATGGAGTCCATGGCATGAATACTTGATTTTTATCACCAAAATCTGCATATAAAGCCTGTTGCCCTAAAATTTGAGGTTTTGCTTGCATGCAAAGCAAGCAAAAATATTATTTAATTCACCAGGCACATATACCAACATGCAGATAATCAAAATGACCAAAATTAGGCTATTCCAACCCTAGGCGCCAAAACTGGAAGCTTCCCGGCAATGGAAAATAAACTTTAATGCAAAATCCTCCTTTTTTGGCGCCAAAACCTGTCTGGGCTGCAATCCTCATCAAAAAGAATTAATTGCTTCTTTATTATGGCATCCCATGCTTATATAACCTCAGCATGCTATTTTTAATAATTGTCTCTTCCTATTTCTGGAAATTTAATTAATAAACAACCATGTTTATTCATCCAATTTGGGCGCCCAAGTATGCATGTTGCTGGTTGCTTTTAAATAATTTATTTTATTTATTTTTAGCATGCATCCTTGACTTCTCTTTAGCTCTTCCACTTGCATTGACTTTCCTTCTATTTATGGCGCCAAAATTGGGTGAATAAACCATTAATAAATATTATTAAATGCATTGTTATTCACCCAAGGTGGGTTGCACTTTTTGGCAAGGGTAATTGCTAAAAATAAGAAGTCAAATTGATGGGAATTTCCACCTTGCACTGCAGATCCAAAAATCCCCTCTTCCACTTAAGTGATGTGACTTTGGCTTTCATCATGGGAATTTTTACCCTGCAAGGTAGGTAAGAAATTCCCCCTGGATTTTCCCACTTGCAGCTTAAGTGACTTTCTAAAAAGTCATTCCCTACAAGACAGGTAATAAATTCCCACCTGCTGCCACTGCCAAAATTCCCAAAGCTTAAGTCTTCCCCAAAAAGTGCGACTTGTATGGGAATTTTTACCTTTGCTTGGCATGGGTGAATAAATCTCTTTGGTGGGAAAAGTTAGCCTGCTAGGCAGACAGAAAATTCCCATCGGTGCTTTAAGTGATTTTTCTTTTATAATGGGAATTTTTACCCTGCAAGGCAGGTAAGAAATTCCCGCCTGCCTGCCACCTCTAATATTCCCATTGCAGCTTAAGTGACTTTGACTTCATGGGAAAAAGTACCCTGCAAGGCAGGTAAGAAATTCCCGCCTGCCTGCCACTACCAAAATTCTCATTGCAGCTTAAATCTATTTATTCCAAAAAGTGCGACTTGCCTAGGAGAGGCTTTTTGTGCTTGACTTCATCTTTTTTGGTCAGAAGTTTGCATTTCTGAGGTTGATTCCTTCTGGTGCAGTGAGGCCATAAATGATCTCCAGATGCTCTAGGCAATTAAACAGACTATACAGACAAAGAACAGACCCAGGGAATTTCACAGAGAAACGGGGAAAACTAGAGAAAAACAGCAAAAGAAATAAATAAAAACAAAAAACGTTGCCAGAAGTTGCAGACAAAGCTCTGAATTCATTCCTGGTAAAAACCTATTGAGATGTGTGAATACTGGCATGCAAAACTTCAACAGGATTCAACCGGAGCACAATTTACTTCAAACGGGGCTTTATTTATTTAATAAATAATTAAATAAAAATTTCCCGCAGACAAAACTTGGCGGAGGGATAAAATGAGTTTCAACATCTGGGTATTTGTCGAAATTGGCTCATATGATTCACTGGGAATATCTTAACGTAATACAGACATCTTCTGGCAATAAAAACACAAAAAGACCCGTTATTTTAAAAGAACGATTTTTTTTCAAATGGGTAGTCCCAGATTTCAGGGTAAAATCTGGGGACACCAGTCGGCTCCGTCTGTGGACATCTTTACCTCTGTCAAAATGAAAGGAGTGAAGATGAGATCCCAACATCTCTGGTTTCGTGTCTTGTCCATTGGGTTCAGGGTCAGGCCACAAAAACAAAACAAAACAAAACAAAAAGAAAAAGAAAGAAAACAACAAAAGTTTTATTTATATACAAACAGGTTTTACCCTGTATCTCAATTCCTGAACAGCTTCAGATGTTACCCGTTGAAAGGCAGTGGTAACTCAATTCCATCCTGGTAGGCAAGGAAGAAAGTGTCCATTCCAGCAGCTCTCTTTGATCATGAAGGGCCCTTTCCAGAGTGAATCAGATTTGTCGTGCATGCCCTTCGGTTCATGTCTCTTGTCCCACCAGAGTACCCAGTCTCCAATCTCAAACTTCCTTTCTCTGGCCTTCTTGTCAAATACCTTGGGCAAGTCCTTATCAACTTCATCTTGTGGTGGCTCATCCTTTCTTCTCTCTGTGGTGGGTAAGTCTGCATCAACTTCCTCCGTTCCCAAATTTACTGGCTGCATTTCTGAGGAAGAACTATCACCATATTCTTTGTTCTTCTTCAGGTACTGATCATGCTTGTTGAAAGTCTCCACTAAGGAAACTAAACCCTTGGGGATTTTGTTACCTTTCAGTTGGATTATTCCACTACTGTCATCATAATCTGGATCAGTTTTGCCTGTGACTGTTTGTTGTGGTGGTGATTTACTACCTTCAACACACAACCTGTCAAAGTTGTCTTGTTCCAGACATGCAGATGTTTGTTTGTCATCATTGAAAGTCTGCCACTGTTCAACATTATCAGGGACTTTGGGGCGGTAGACCATCTCCACTTTATAGTTTCTTTGTTTGAATATGGACGGTGGTCTATCCGGATTCAATAGTGCAGCCGTGACTGCCAAAGAGTCTGCCTTGGAATTCTGATTTGTTGGAATGAAGTCGATAGAGAAGGCTGCAAAATCGAGTGTGGCAGAAAGCACTCTATCTCTGTAATGCTTCATCTTATCTCCTTTGACTTGATTTTTCCCTCGAACTTGCTTTACTAGAAGTTCAACATCTCCTTGGGCTTTGAGGAGTTTTACTCCTTTCTTTTTAGCTTGCTCCATTCCTAGCAGCAATGCTTCATACTCCGTCGTATTGTTGGTGTTCTCGAACATCAGCTTGTGGGAGTATGGGAATATCTCATGATCTGGAGATATTAGTAGAACACCGGCTCCTGATCCAAAAGAACAACAGTGCCTTTAAACTCCAGAGTCCAAACTTTTTCTTCTTCTTGCTTTGCTTTCCAAGAGCTCTGGTTTAAGTTTTGGCTCTGGAAACCTTTATCCATTTCCAAGAAGTATACACCACGGTCAGATTCCTGAAAAAGAATCTGAGATCTAGGATCCTCAGATTTTGTAACTGTGTACTTGGACTTCTTTTCTGGCTCCAGCTTCTGATTTATTCCTTTGATAGGAATATGAGCACATGACCAATCCATCTTTACTTCTCCTCCCAGCTCTTTGCAGAAGTTTCTGCTCAGCAACATCCCGTAGGAGACAGGAATATCTGCAACTAAGATTGTCATCTTTAATCTTTTGTCAGGAAAAGCTGCCAGAACAACTTGTGCATCTTTGATTTGTCCGATTAAAGGGACTTGTCTCTCCATGGAATAACACCTTTTTATGGTCTTTGTCAAGGTAAGCCCAAGAGCATCTGCAACTTTAGCTGGCATGACATTGTCAGAAGCACCTGAATCTAGAATGCAATTGCTTAACTTGAAACCATTAAGCAATAGGGAAACATAGAATGGTTCCACTCTTTCAGAAGATGGTGAGGATTTAACAACTGCAATGTTGTTCTGGGGAGGAGTATCTTTGGGCTTAGGCAAAAGGCCTTTTGATGTATTAGATTGTCCTGGTGATTGTACATATTTGACTAGCCTATTTAACTACTCAGGAAAGGCTCTCAGGTATTCAACTTCTGACATTTGAATCCTAGTTTTCTTGACATGATCAAAAATGTCGAAGGAAGGTATAGATTCAGATACCTGAGCTACTTTCTGTGGTTGAGATGAAGAACTCACATTCTTATCTCTGGGAGCTAAAGAAGAAGGTAAAGGGCTGCCCCTTCTTTGTTTGTTAGCTAATGCCTCATCTTGACGAGTTTGTGGTTTTGTAAATACTGCATATGTATGACCATGATCATCTTCATGAAGGGGTAAAGGGCCAGTGGGATCAGGAAGTAGACAGCCCCAACCTCAGGAAAACAGATTGGTGCCTGATCCTATAGCTGTCAGAGTTGCTGCTGTGGAAGAAGCCAATGAAATTGAGTGGTGTGACAAATGTTTCTTGCCACATGCCCCATGTGATGAAGACAAAGAAGTTAAGGAAGCTGATGATGACACTGATGATGATGTGTGCATGATGGGGTGCTCTACAAGCTTACGGCAAGGAGCAACTTCGACTAAATTAATCAATGCCAGAACTGTTGCAGATTTCTGGGATTGCATTCACCGGGTATTACCCCTTCCTCCCTCTCATACTTTTGAAATTGATATGGTACAAGCTTTTGAATTGCCTAATAATGATTTTGAATACTTAAGGGCATTAATGATTAAAAAGTATGGAGGAATTCCTTCAGAAGAGGACAGACAATTGTTAATGAATGCAACAGTTGCCCAAGAAAAGGAATACACTAGGAGGAGTAAGGTTGCCAAAGGGGTAGGGCCTCAGACCAAACCAAAGATTCCAGTGCTTACCAATATCCCTAAGGAAACCCCTAAAAAGGATGCATTTGGCAAAGGCTTTGTCACCCCAAATAAAACTTGTGTTCCTCCCCATGCTTAGACTGTGAAATATCTCGTGCCATCAGATGAAGTTGTAAACCTTCCTCCTAATACTACCTTACCCATGTATGTTCCTTGTGACATAGCCCAAATCTTGAGTTAGATCAAGATTACTGTTCCTATTGTCGAATTGCTTAGAATCCCTGAGCATAAGAAGAGGGTGTTTGAGTATTTGGGGCTTAAGGAAGAAAAGGTCACCCAGGGTAAAAATGTAAACAATGTAGAGGTTCCACTTGCCATTGCTGAATGAGAAAAACCACAAGCATTGGAGGAATTGGGTGAACCACCTGAAGTATATTTGGGAACATCCTTGGTTGAGTCCCAGCTGAATGTAGATCCATTTTTCACTGCTCTGATTATTAGGGACAGGCTGTTACACAACTATATGTTTGATTCTGGAGCATCATGCAATGTTATGCCCCTTGAGGTCATGAATGAATTAGATATCAAAGTGACAGCAACTTATGGGAAGTGCACTGCCATGGATTCCAGAGAGGTGCTAGTGGTTGGATGTGTCAAGGGTTTGATGGTGCAAATTGCAGCCTACCCAGGCAAGAACTTAAAACTAGATGTTATTGTTGATTGCCCTGCCAAATGGGGAATGTTGTTATCAAGAAAATGGGCTGCCAGTGTGGGTGGGAGTGTGCAAATGGATGTCTTTTGCCACTATACCTATTGAGGGCAGCCTTGTAAAGTTTTATGGTGCAAAAAAAAAAGCTACATCTCATTGAGGATCCCAATAATGCATCTTATGAAGTGTTATACACTGACATTGATGCTGATAACTTTGTTGGATTTGCTGATGGTAAAGAGCACAAAATTGATCAATGCAAGTCTCTTAAACAAGCAAGTTCTCCTTGGACTTTGTTGTTTGATGGGGCTCGCTCTAAATTTGGAAATGGTGCTGGTATTGTTTTGATATCTCCAGGCCAGGAAGAGTTTGTTTTTTCTTTTAAACTCAACTTTGAGTGCACTAACAATGTTGCAGAATATGAAGCACTATTATTGGGTTTAAGAATTGCTTGGAAATATGGTGTTAGAGACATCATTGTTAAAGGAGATTTAGAGCTAATTGTCAAGTAGGTTAGAAAACTGTATGCAACAAAAAATCAGAGAATGAAGCAGTATAAGCATGCAGTCTGGGATTTCATGGAAATGTTTGACTCCTTCAACATAATACACAACGATAGGAAGTACAATACTCGAGCAGACAAATTGGCCGTATTGGGGTTTAGATTTGAGAATTGTATTGTATCCCCCTATTGTGAGTATAATATTGAGATATTAACTAGGCCATCTGTTCCTGACAATGTTAAACACTGGCAAGTGTTCGAAGACGACACCTAGGTGCAAAGGTTTTTGCAGAACCAAGGAGAATTTGCCGATAAACGTATAGATTGGGAGCCGATGGTTTGTGCGGCTGATGGAAATGAGACTTTATTTGGCAAAGACATCATTCAGTTGAAGACTAATACTATTCCTAGAGGTTTGGTTGCACTTGAATCAAACTTTGATAATGCTGATTGCATTGTCAACTTCGAGGGATGTTGAAGAGCACGACTTGGGCAAGAAGGATAAACCACGTAAGATTTGGCTAGGTAGCAATCTGAGCAAGGAAGAAAAGCAGTCGTATGTCCAATTGTTGAAGAAATACCCGGACTGCTTATCATGGTCTTATTCTGAACTAAAAGCATACAGAGAGGATGTGTGCCACATGTTGGCATCTCATCAACCCATATACATCACAATCTTATATCCTTAGGTACATGATAGGGTTTCTGTGGGATGAGCCATCAAAAGTTGATTTGACCCAACCTTCTTTTGGGCAGGCCATCTGAATTGTGAATGATCAATACGATGAACTCTTATCCCATCAACTAGGGGACCTAACTATGGATGGTTATAACACATGTATGACTATTATTATACCTAAAGGTAGGCACAAATAAATCCAAATCCCAAAGTGCCATGAACTGGGTCCGATAAACAATAATCCCAAGAAACACCACAATTTTGTGTCTCAAGGGTCTAAATGAACCCTAACCTCAAGCATCCCAAGTTAAATCCAAGGGGCCTGACAAAGTAAGCTTACATCAAACATTCAAATGTGCTCTAACAAGGTGGTATAAGACAATGAATACAAATGAATACAAGCAAAGATGAAGCTCCCAAAATAAGAAGCCTGTCTTCTAAACAATTAGATTATTTATGCATGGACATTGTTGTTTATTGGCCTTAGTTTTAAATTTTTAATGCTATTGGTGGACGAGGTGGGCCGGTGATGATAATGTTAATATTAATGCCGTTGAAGGCCAATCTTTATGATTTTCTTGCGTTTGAAGCATCTTATCCAAATCATAATTGCTTTAGTGGTCCAAAGGCACTATGGACTTGGTTTCGTGTAGTTAATGCTGTCCTCTACAATGTCTCTGAAAGAATTGATCATGCAATGTTATCCTCAGAAACATGTTTATTTTTTAGTCTGTTAATATTTCTAAATGCTCTTTTCCTAGGTCTGATTTTAAAGCTATTTTATGCAAACTTTAAGTGTTCTATTTGCAGTAGTTTTGAGTCTTTGGCGAGATTTTCATTAATATAAAATGTTGTACAATATTAGATGTTCACAATGGATTGTAAATTTTCTTTCAGTGGAGGCTGAATATTTCATTTCTTATTTTAAATTTTGTCTTATGTACTGTAGTAAATGTGAAAGGTTCAAGGATCTTTTATTCACACATCCTTCATAAGCATTGACTGGCATTATTTTTACATGTACAACTTTTTAAAAGTTTTTTTCATTAAACCTTAGCTTTAACATTTTTTTTATTACTGTCAGCCACTGGGGCATCTGACAGTTGCATCCTCACCACCACAGCACCAGCATAGGCCAGTGCAGATGACACAGCAGATAGCCCATCAAGGACATCAACAAAGTCAGCCGCAGGCCTCCCAACAATCTCAATATCAGTTATCCAGACAAAGTCAGACAGTGTCAGGTGGTTCTAGTACACCTCCAAGCTCAAATGGGGAGCCTAGAAAAATATCTTGCGAAGACATACAACAAGTAAGTTGTCCTTATTGTTGATTAACTGAGTTTCCCAGTCCTTAACCTTTAGAGGTATACCTAATCATCTGAAAGGCCTGTGATAGGTTTTGCCTGTTCTTTATTCTTGCAGAGAAAGGTCTAGAATGTGGTGATTAGAATGACATATCCTGTTCTTGTCCTTGTAATTTTTAAACTTCCATTTCAGATAAAGACTGGTAACTTTCTTTGTGTGCGTACATAAATTTACTAAATAATTGTATACTGGTAAGAAAAATGAAATTTTATACGCAAAGTCTATGTGTCAATGCTTTGCCTATCACTGATTAGACATGAGACAAACCAGCCTGTTTGACTTCCTACTTTGGTCAAATAATATCCCAAGTGATAGTGGCTCCTCAAATTTGGGGAAAACCTATTATTAACTAAAGCATGCTGGTTTGATGAATCAATTTAATCTACTTGGGTTTGTTGTAAAACTCAGTGTGATTACGGTCACAAGTAGCAAGGTTCTAATGGCTTCCATTGTGAGGTGGCAGAAATTGCATACAATCTAATATCTATGGTGCTCATTTCCTTTTTATTTTTTCATCTGGGTTTCCTCACATTACTAAGCACTATGTACATTAAAAAAGATCTTTGAAACGACTATCATGTTTCCACCACTTTTTAGTATTTCATCGTAATATAATCATATTATCAGGTTACCTTTGGATCTTACGCTTTTTACTTTTATGTTTCATATTTACAGCTAATAAGGATTAATAAAGATGCACCAAATCAATTTCAGAGGCGTTGATTGTTCAATGTTACATAATATTTGGTTTTTGTTCCTGAGGCCATTTAGTTTGATGTTATCATATTATGCGGTATGGTGATATTTTATGAGGAACTATATTAAAAAATTCTAAAGAAATACATCATATTTTCAAGAATGCTCAGCTAAGGTAATGTTGTGGAAAAGCGCATGCCATCTATATTTTCAGGTTTCCTTTGAAATTGCGCAGGCTATTAAAAACTTATACATACATGTTCCCCTCCGATCTAGGCAATTTTGACCATTTTTCTTGACATTACTAACTTTTTTCTGATCACTATGTTCAGTAAAGGTAGAGACATCTTTTGATGGGATATCATCCTCAAGCAGGGAGGTTTCTACAAATTTCCAATGCCATTTTATCTGTTTTATTTTCTTTCAGGTATCAGAGCTTGACGATCTCGCTATTCTTCCAGTTTAGATGGATAATGGTTTTCAGAATCCTGTCCTTTTAGAATTAATGTTCAATGCAAAGCACCGTCACCTTTTATCCACTTCATTCTTATTTATTTATAACCAAGAATTCGTTTATCTCTTCCCATTTTTTTATTTTTCTAATGATTTCCCAGGCATTTCTTGCAAATGCTATTCCGAGTTCCTGCAGAGGTCTACCTGCCTCAAAGGGCAGGTGTTTGAAATGTGCTCATAAGTTCTGAATCCTCTACACCTGAAAATGACGTTCACTTAATCCAGACTCCATGGCCTGGTTCCAAGGACCACCCTTAAAGTTGAGGGTCATCTCCTCAAGAGTACCCTTGATTAAATCTAATCTAAAACAAATCCAGGCACAGGTGAATGGAGTTCTATTTTTTCCCAGTTATTTCCCAATGAGTCTCAAAGCATCTTACCTCAATGTGAAGTGGAAGATTCATGTGTTTAACCCATATTGGGTTTATTTACAAGCATGGGTAGCTAGGTTGGACTTCGTGAAGTACAGGATCAGGATAATCTAAACGTTACCCTAAACCAGGGGCCTCGTGCATTTTTGGTCTGTCTTTCTATGATAAGGAAGCCGCAAAGGACGAGATACAAATTTTAACTAAAATTGAATAGCCCTTTCTTTGTAGGATTGGAAAATCCATTTACAAAGAGACACATCATTTTGCTAGAAGCCACCGAGTTTACAAATAATTACAACATCGTAAATTGTTGTCATGTGTCCTAAGTTGGTCTAAAGATAAGATTGAAACTCACTTGATGCCCCAAGAGCCAAGAGTAGGCTATCTATGCAGCTGATTCCAGTCCTTCACCACACAAAATATTACAATCCTACCGTTGCACTCAGGATGCAAGGAAACTCCAATGAATATAGCATGAGTAGTAGCATGAGTGAACAAGGACAAAGATCCATTGGGTGCAGAAGGTCTGGAGGGGATAGATTTAGAGGGAATTTCTTACTGCATTTAAAGATCTGTAAAAGGTCTTCCCAAATTCTTAAAAAATGTTCTAGAGCACTCAAAAGCTTCACAGGATGAAAAAGTGACTAAGGGCATCCGTTGCTAGCTTCAAAGTCTATACCAAAGGTAGAGATTTTCCTACACGGGCACCACATAGATAAATGAAAGAACGAACAATGGTTTTAACTTTTAAGACACAGTCTGGAGATCTTTCATATGGGAGCCAGAATAGATGAAGCCAATGCCAGTCACATCAGAAGAAACAGGCATGGTAGGATCCTCACAATAGTTCTGCAAACTATGGAAATGTGAAAGATCTAAATAAGGGTGCCAAATAATGGTTGGGAGTCTGCCTGAAAGAAATATGAGAGACCGGACTGCTATTCAACATCATTCCAATAGACAAGATTGGATGGGGAAACTGGTGTGAGTAGCGAAATGCTTACCTGCCTGAGCAGTTCAGGTTTATCAATCAAAGGCATTTGAAACTTATTGGGAGATCCCTTGCTGGATGGTGGTCGTTGCTGCTTGTTGGCATTTTAAATAATACCGTGGAGTATGGTGATACTTATATGCTGTGTAGTATGGGGATATTCATAAGCTGTGCGCATATGGTAACATTCACTTCATTAGTTAGATATACCTTTTTTTAATGTGAATTTTTGACAGGCATGCTTGTAAATGCTATAGTATAATATGTAGTATGGGGATATTCATAAGCTGTGTGCATATGGTAACATTCACTTCAATAGTTAGATATACCTTTTTTCAATGTGAATTTTTGACAGGCATGCTTGTAAATGCTATAGTATAATATGTAAAGTTGTAAACAGTAAGATTGTTTTGGCTAGAAAGGATTCCAAAAAATCTTTAGATAAATAAAATGAAAATGTTGGATATTCTAGTGTTAGTACTTACATTTTGATATTACAGATGTGAGAGAACATATGTTTAGATTATAAATTATTATGTGCTTTATGTGAGTTGTTTTAACAACTCACTAAATAGAATTAGGCGGGTGTTTATAGGGATCTTGTGATAAGGATAGACTCCTTATCTATAAGAGGTCTCGCTTCTATATATGTGTGTCTCATTTAATGACTAACTTAATGCAGTTTATTGTGTTAATCTGAACCAACTTCATTTGGTATCAGAGTAGGTTATTCCTCTGGCTGCTAATATAGATTGTTAAATTGTGAAGGGGTGGCCCTCTGGTATTTTGCCCCAAAAGATGGCGGTTTTAATTTGCAAAGAAAACTTTTGTAAACTATGTTAGATTTTTTTTTCTGATTCAAGGCATTTAAATATTCTAGTTTAGTTTAAGGTAATTTCGTGCAAACTAAGGAAGTCTATATGTGTATATACTATACTGATGGTGCTTTATTGAAGATTTTTTGCACAACAATTATTTCTCTTCGTCCTTAGTAAGTTCTGGAATGTTCATACAGCTATTAAGCTCCAACAGCCATTCCAACTAGTATACTGCAGATCTGTGTGCAGTGATGAGTCTACATCCTTGCCTTCACTTGTTTCTGCATGCTCTATCGCACCCTTTTTGATAACCAAATATTTGCAGTCTGGTTGCCTGGCAGAATTGTCTCCTCCTGCATACACTGGTCAATCTAATCCATCAAACATTTCTGTTAGTCCGTGCAAGCTTGATAAAAAACTGTAGTCCATGCCATCTTATTGTCAAATGTGAAAGGCGTTACAGTTGCCAAAAACAGATCAGCAACACAGGCGTTGCATTCCCAGCCATATACAAAGTGCAGCGGTTTGAAAATTTCAATCAAGCATTGAAGCATTGGATTTTGGTGTCAAAAAGTGTGTAGCAGCCAGGAGAATAGCACCTGGTCCATCAAAAATCATACATTATCAGAGCAGTATTGATCCATGTAATGGAGATTTAATGCATTTGCTAGGGGGCGGTTATACTGATCATTGGTCATTGCCCCGAGGATGTTTTCTTTTTTTTTTTAAAGCAAAGTAGACTATAGTTTTGTGTGTTTCTTTATTGCAAAAGTTATTAAACTTTCAAAAAAAATTAACATGTACGCAGTTTCTTGTCATAATCCTCTCTGCATATTTGGAGGTTCGTTGACCAGTCAGCTGTTTCAATTAGAGCACTGACAGCACTCAGACCTGCAAGGAAGTCGTCAAGAATATTGGAGTGCTAAGTTCTCCGAGAGCTGTTCGATAAAGTTAGCAAACAAATGAAAGGATATTGAGATTTATGCATCTAAGTGGCGGGTTATTTGGCTCGAGTTCATTGATAGTCATCTCTGTATACTTACCTCAAGTTCTTGTTTTCCCCTACAGCGGCAGTCCATCACGCCTGTTAAGGGCACTCTGCCAAGTGCCGTCTAGATCTATGTATCAGTCTCTTGTTTCAAATAATTCTGTCAATATGAGCAGACCAGTCAAGCTCTTCCAGATCTAAGTTTCTAATGACGCTATTGAGCATTCCGTGCTCCTCAAACACGTCAGTGCAGTCCCTCTATTCACTTCTGTGAATGCCATGCCATCAATTCTAGGCTTCTATTCGAGCTGTTTGTGCTTGTCTCATGGCCTGCTCACATCTTTATCAACGACTCTGCCAACCGCTAGCATTTACTATGCTTTCCTCTAATTCGTATCAAGTGCACCGTCAAAACATTCAACTTTGTGTATCAAGTGCAACAGGTCTGACGGTTGACCCTCCATGTGGACAACATCTACTGCACGCAATACGTTACTGTCAGTTGGAATCTCCTCCATTTGTGCAGTGTTGCGCAACATTGCTGGTCTCCTTATGTCCACGTGGCAATACGTGCCATGTATGCATATGGCCATTAGTATTAGTTCGCGGTGATTTAGTTTGAATCTTGTAAAGTTGTAAATAGCTAGTTTTAGCGATAGGTTTTATAGTTTTATAATTCAATTTGTTTGGTGTCCAAAATTTAGTGTTTGGGATCCGTCAGTTTTGATAATAAATGGTTTGTTTATTATTAACATTTTGGAAGGATAGAGCTTGTCTGTCATTTCGTCATATTTTATAGTTAAATAGGTGTTAATGTGTTTGTCAATATTAATGTTTTTAAGTTTTTAGTGTCGTAGAGTATGGTGTAGCATTATAATGACGTCTATAATAGTGTTATTGGCTAGATTATAGAGTTTATCTCTTTAGTCTAAAGAATTTTATGTTTAAATTGTATATAAAAAAAGAAAAACGAGAAAAAAAGTTAGTATCCTTGTATGGATGCACTATTGGGTGAACCTGATGTCCGATTTGCAATGGGCATGTTAGTATTGTAGGGGGGATATTTTTATATTAAAAATGACATGCAGTTGAGCCTCATGATCAATCTGGCTAAGTCCAAGTTCCTTGGAGGTAGGAGGCCATGGAGGGAGGAGGTCAAATAGAAACCTCAAGTTTGCCTCTAACTCAGGGGCTGCGTATCGTTTTAGTGGCAACCCAGCTATGTCAAATCGACTAAAGACGAGGATGATCTCTAATGGAAGTGGTTGTCACTGATGTTGTTCGCGATCAGTTGGCAGCGGTCAAGGATATTTGTGTTTCAATGATGACCCAGTCTTAAATTTTTCATTTTTCAGTTTATTTTGTGTGGTGTGACATTTGTGCAATCCCCTGCTGTGAACATAAAATGTTGGAGTTCCATATCATAGGTATAATAGTAAAATGGATTCTTGATTAGAGTTGTAGCGAGGCCATCCCCACTACTTTTTTTGGTTTGGTTGATGTGTTCCCATGGATTGGTTGATGGGTCCCAATTTTTGTTTGATGGGTCCCAGTCTATCGCTGATGTGCTCCCATGTGTATCACGAACGTGATTGTTTCTGTCCTTGAGTGACGTCTTCTCCCCATGTTCATATTGGGGGGGATGTTGGATATTCTAGGGTTAGTACTCACATATTATAGAAGTGAGAGAATATATATATATTATATAAATTATAGCGTGCTTTATGTGAGTTTTTTAACAACTCACCTAAATAGAATTAGGGATTTTTTAATAAGGGTAGAGTCCTTATCTATGGGAGTTCTCCATTCGATGTATGTACTTCTCATTTAATGATTAACTTAATGAAGTTTATTGTGATAATCTGAACCAACTTCTTCAGAATACTCTAAACAATAGTTGAAAGCAAGGTAAATTGAAGCCTTTAACCGAGAACAAAAGTTCCATACATTGAAGGATTATTTGAACAAGAAATGAAAATGGGAAAAAAATGTGATGGTCATTGAAAGATGATATACTCTATTCTGGAAGACTGAAAGGTAAAATATGATTACAAATGTTATTGGGGAAAAATCTATCAGCTTCTTTTACTATCCATTGTTTTCAATAAATAAAGCCAGAGATTATGCTCAATTTTGTGTTCTTTTACATCACATTATGTGTGAATGGTAAGATCTGATGTGTGTGAATGGACAGCTGATTAATCTAGGACCCAAACATTAGATTATGCAAAAAAGCATACTATCCATTGTTTTCAATACATAAAACCAGAGATTGTGCTCAAAATTTTGTTCGTTTGTTGCATTATGTGTGAATGGTGAGATCTTTTCTGTGTAGATGAACCATAAACTAATCTAGGACCCAAGTCTTATATCATGCAAAGAGCATTTTATGTCGATCAATTTCTTTAAAGTCAAGGCAACAGATGTAATGTTGACCTTACTGTAATCTAGATCCTGCAAATATATCTTTTGTTGTGTATGGAGATGGTATTAAGTGCAACATATTGAATGGAACTATTTTTTTAACAATTTCTTTTGTATTTTGGCCCTTGGGGAAATAATTTGATATAAATTATAACTACTTTTGAGAAGATAACTTTGAGCTAGTTACCTAATATGTCTAAGAGATTGTTAGAACTTAGAAGGCTTTTGACTTGTCTTTCATGCTTTTCACAATCTTTTCATTTGCTAAATTCTTTCATCTATCATGCAGGTGCAAAATTTGATAGAGCGTTGTCTTCAATTATACATGAATGAAAGGGAAGTGGTAAACACTCTTTTAAATCAGGCCAAGATAGAACCGGGTTTCACTGGACTTGGTAGGCTTCTTATTGCATACTTTTTCCATTGGCAAGGTTGTACTATATGTAAAATATGCAAATTTACACATATAACTGGTCTTTTCATAAGCTATGACCATAAGGAAAATAGAGATAGAGGGGACAACCTTGTGCACCAAGTTCCATAGGAAACAAAGCATCCAAAATCTGATTATGCAGTAGACAATCTGATTATGTAGATGACCCATTAATCTGGGCCTACGGAGAACATGAATTGATCCTCAAGCACAAAAGCCAAAATCCAAAGACTTAGTAAAAGCTGTTCTTGCTTCTGATGTTCTGTACTATATGAGCACAGAGGGATGCGACAGGTCTAGCTATTTGACTCTAGTTATGCTCCAATGGCTGATTTTCATTTAATCACGCAGCCCAATTCTCTTCAGCTTACTGTAGATACCAGTTCCAGAAGGGACAGGCAGTAATAGGTGGAACTTCTCTCTCCGAGCGACCAGGCCTTATAATCATAAATCATATCCAACATCATGCTAAATGGTATTCGCTGTTAAAAGTCTCAATTGAGCTTGCTACTATTTCGTAACATCCCAAAATTTCTTGTAAGTTAAATTAACTACGGTTAAGTCTAAACAGGATTAGACGAGATCATCATTGGGTGTAAAATTCATTTGGTTCATCATATCATGACCCACAGCTTCTGCTGCGGGGCATGACATTGCGGAACAAATAACCCCGCAGGCACCCACCTTGATGATCCTTCCTAAAACATGATTAGGCCTTAATCATAGGTAAAACGGTTCATAAATGATAGTGAATCTTTTGGTTATTTGTATTCCGGTTACTTTATTTTAATCGGTTTGGTCGTCTTTTGTTTTGTTCGACTTTTGCAATGACCGTGATGAATACTGCCTCTGTTTTATTTGACAATGCTATATCAAACCAGCTTTATGAGAATATTCAAATTATTATTTACGAATTTTTCATTTGTTTGAATTTTTATATGGAACATGGGAATTCGAATAATTATTACATAACATATTGTTGGCAATATGTGGACTTATATTATGATGATTAATTTTACCATTAAAGTTAGGTATCAATTAAAATAAAAATTAAAAAAAAATGCATTATTAATTTGTGAAATTATATATTTAAATCCTAAAAGGATTTGGCATGTAAATCAAAAGTTAAAAAGAATAATAATAATAATATTTTAATATTTAAAATCTGAGAGTTTTGAAAGGGACACGCCTTCATCTGACACCAAGTATGTGGCATGCATTGACGCATGAAGCAACATTGGGAAGCCCGAAAATTCTCCATTATAGTATAGTTTCTTCATTATATTTTCTTTTATTTCTCCTTTGTCTGTTTTCATTCTTCTCTTCTGGAATACCTGCGTGAGTTTTGGAGGAAGGAAGGATTCAACTTGTTGGAGCTGGAAGAGTAAGAGGTTGCCGATTATGGGTTTACTTCAGGCAAGAATATCTTCTCCTTTCTTTGCAGCATTATTTGTAAATAATGAGGAAATGCACATTCTGTTTTAAATGGCAATTAAATGAATTTGTGGACAGCTTCTGATTTAATTGCTTGGAAATGAAATCTAAAAAGGAAATTGATGCATTTTGTATTCTCTTAAGTTTCCTTTGTGTGGTTTTAGCTAAACCTAGAAAAAAAACCGCAGATGGGTGTTCCTAATCAATTCTAGTCTATATTTTTTTATTTAAATTTGATTTCTGGAATCCCAAATCGATTTCTGCCTCTGGGTTTTATTACAGTCAAACAATAATTTATTTGTATGAGCAAAGCGATTTCTGGGTAGTGTGAAAAATGTTTTTACCAGGTATTTCATCATTTTGCCTGATATATTTGCTTCCGGATTCTAATAATTTCTAAACAGAAAAGAAATTAATGCTGGAATGAACTGATTTGGATATGTACAAGTTGATTTGCCTGTAGGTATAATTTTATTACCTGATTGAAAAATAAATTAGTGTTAACAGTCTATGTAAGATGACTTAGTTTTTCTCAAAGGATTTCATTACTGGAAGTGTTAGAAACTTATTGTTGTTATTCTATGCAAATAGACTTCAAAATTATCATCCTGTGGTATGTGGGTCAATTTGTTTTGTTGATCTGTCGGTTACCTGAAAGAACATGTTAAAATGATTTAATAGAGGTGTTTTTACACTGTTTAGTTGGACTGTTCCTATAAATATATATAAATGTATTTTGATTGTTTGAAATAAAGTTATTGTGCGTTTTATAGAGCTGCTCATTACCTAGAGGGAATATGTCTAATTGGTATTTGGAAATGATGATTTCAGACAGTTTTGTTAAGTTGTTTGTTGATTGGAAGGTAAGAAAAATAATAGTTGAATCTATACCATGTGAAGCATGATTTGCTTGTGGTTTAATCAGAATTCAGATGTTGAATGATTATGGTTTGATTATGTCTTGATCCTTGTGATTAGAGTGAAACATGATTGCTGAAATAGAAATTGGTTGTTCTATTGGTGTACATTCATAGTTGTATCTTGATGAAGAACATGTAATAATATATTCTCCGTTGTATTACCATACGTTTGTTGATAAAATAACATGTATATCGTTTCATATTTTATTAAATAATTGCATCAGAAATTGGAGGCAATATTCATGCCAGTTCATTTTGAACTGACAACATACCACTACTCCAGTCTTGCAGGACAATTAGCCGTCACGTTCGGATATGCGGAAACTCATGTCTTGTGAAGTTTTATCGTAGCATGGATCTAAATGAGATACTTGGATTTCAATTTGTAGAAGGATGATATCCCAGAATTTTGACTAAATTTATTGGGATCTTGGACCCATTGTTAATATTCAAACCTCACTATGTGAGAGTTACCATAATAGTTATATATTTCACCTTAACGGCATATGTAATTTATGATTTTAATAAAGAGATGATTACCTTGTATGTAATAATATCTCAATATGAGTAAATGATAAATACTAGAAGTGAGAAATCTTACTTATCATAAATTGTTATATTTATTTATTTGATATTTGTCAATGTATGAAGCCGATAATTGGGCAATTATTGTAACAATCAATTGTCTTTAATTTCTAAATTAAATAAGCTATTTAGTGGCGTAGCTAATCGAAGGAATAATTAAATATACAAGTTTTAATATATATTTAATTCGGCCTTTAGGTAAACTTGGTATTAATATGATAAGATTGTAAATCCTGTTGTATAGAGAATGGAAGAGTATCGTTGTAAAAGGTAATTTAAGGTTAAAAAAAACAAGCATCAGGAAAAGAGAAACTAAATGGGAAGATAAATAGATGAAAAGATCCATTAGGCATATTAAGGGATAAGTACTTGCGAAATGGTGAAATAGATACATTTCAGCGTAACAAATGTACTTATCTCATGATGATCCTAGTTGGCCTTTGGCATTTATCTCGATATAAACTCTTGCAAGATAGGTTAAATTGGAAATAAAGTAAATACAAACTATAAGATCTAGATAACTGTGAAAGGGATAGTTGTGAGGTGGCGGAAGACTTAAACTCATAAGACTAGTGTGTTGTCTTGAGTTTAGCCGTAACCTGCACGGCGGAAAACTTTGGCCAAAGTAATGCATTGATGGTTGTGCATTGTCTGATCACCTAGTCCTCCAATTAAATTAAAATTGCCAGTAACCTGATCATGGGAAGTTGAACACTGAACATGAGGTAGGCAATGGTCGGATACCGGAATACGAAGTCGGAAAACTAGCTTCGTGGTAGACCCAAGGACTTTCACATGGTTCCCATGACCTGAAAAAGGTTGAGCCAAAATGCTAGTAAGCATTGTCACTCGAAGTAGTGGCGAAGGGAGATCGTGGAGATCTGGATACACCCTTCTCAGCCGCACATGGCTTACACGGATGTTATCAGATAGATCAAAAGAACAAATTTGATTTAAAGAATTTGATTAAATAAATCTGTATGATTGCAGCTGTGTAATCTATTTTTATGTATGTTTAAAAAAAAAATCCCCATTTTCCAGTTCTAGTAATTTTGAGCGTTGAAATAAATATATCCCTATGGTCTATTTATTAATGCATCTCACTTTTATACATCTCAACTTGGATGTTCTTTTTTGTTTGGTCATATAATCCAATTTTTGGCCTTAGTCTAGAGCATAAAACAAAATGCGAGTTGCCTCAGATCAAACACTAAAATATTCTCAACAAGTTTTTGAACATTTCAGTTGATAAATAGGTAGTTGTATGGAATGTGATTGTATCATATTTCAAGAAGATGCATGATTAAAAGAATTTAACAACACTTTGCAAGCAGCACATGAAGAGTTTGAGAGAGGTCAGATGGGTTTTTATGTCCATGCCACGAAGAAAGTACACTTGGAAAGATTTTGGTGGCCTGCACTTTTTAAGGGTACAATGGAGTGGTTCCTACATGCAAGTAAAACTACCAAATTGACCTCACACACAACCTTTTGAGGACCAGGTCAGGAAGGCTAACAAATGAGCGGGCAAAGGATAGACAAGATTGTGAATGAAGCAAACTACCTTCCAAAGGCCAAGTCAGATAGGTACGATGAGAAAGAAAATATAGTAAAAGGAGTGATGAACCTATTTTATGTTAGATTCACCAGAAATTTATGCAAGGAAAATTAACAATTCAACCTCACACAGCCTTCCAAAGGATGGGTTGGAAAATATTAAAGCTTAGGGGTTTTGTTGGCAGATTCTCTGCTCACAGTCTCTTTGATCCCTGTATTGGTTGGCGGCTTCTAGATGTTTGCTGAGAGCTTGAAATTGGCGGATGAAGAGATATGAGATTGGACTGAATTGAAGTTCCATCTTATGGGGTTGTCTGTTTATGTTGTCTTGGACACAAGCCTCGTTGGCAAGACGAGGTTGTCTAACTTGAGGGTTTTGACTAGCTCTAAGGGGTGCTGTTGCCCAAGAATAGTTATAAAATGGATGGAATGGATAGAATGACCAGGAAAATGGCAATTCTAGGCGAAGCCTACCAAAGATTAGGTTAAGAAGATAAGCTTGAGAGTGATAAGGTAACTCTAAGACCAGGAGTGGTGAGAAATACTTGGTAGGACCCTTCTGAATGATAGTTTGGAAGAATAGGAAGAGTAGCAAGTCCCTAAAATAGCTTAATGCTTCCAAATATCAAATCTGATTTGCAAGAAAATTAAAAATTCCACTAACCAAATAGCATACATAATTTCAAACCACACACCAAACTCAAGCAAGAAAGTTATGACAAAGAAAAGCTAACAGCAAACAACTTATCTATACAAATTTTCTAAAACAATCAAGAAAGAAGGAAAACTATAAGTATGTGGTTAAAGTTTAAACTAATACTAGTTCTTTCTAATGACTGGTTTGTATCAGATGCTTTGGCGACATGGTCTTTTTTCTAGAGTGGGGGTTCATGTTTATGAGAGAGTGCAGGAGCAAAATATTTTTTCACCATACTAATTTATATTCAGAGGATGTACGATTATTCATACCATCCTTCGGGAGTTCCTGAGTAAAATCTTGATTTGTTTTGCAGTCTGGCAAAAGCTCGAAGAGCAAAATCCGGACTTCTTCAAAGCATACTATACAAGATTAATTGTGAAGCAACAAATCACAAAGTTCAATGAACTGCTACGACAACAGGTTGAACTTATGCAAAAAATACCGGCAACAAATGCACCTCCTCCTATTTCAAATGGATTACTTTCTTCGTCAAGTATGTAACTTTTCTTCCTTAAGCTTGCTTACCCTGTTTTCTTCTATTTGACATACTATGGTAGTGGTTATGATTTGGCCTGGTGGATGCAATCAGGCCCTGTTAGTCTAGGGCTTACCAAAGGCTTCAAATTTGCTCCTGTGATCCTTCTGCAATTGCTTTCCAAAGGTGGCACCACAAGTTTATTTTTTTGTATAAAATTATATCTGGGCGACCTAAATCTGTGTTTCTATGTTATTTCAATTATTTATATCATGGGTCAGTTATTTTCATAGATTATGTTAATACTATTTAATATGACGGGTTTAATTATCTATGTAATCCTTATCCCTTATATAAAATAGACTACTAAAACCAGATTGTCTGTGTTGGTTCACCAAGGAAAACAGCAACTTATGTTCAGTTCAAATGTTACGTGGGAGATCTATGATATTGCGTGTTTAATCCTGTAGAATATGTTTAATTTTTAGAATTTGCCAATTGCAAATTTATTTGTAACCAATTGGTCTGTTTTTCAACCTTTTGTTTGCATTAAATGTAATTGCATCAGATCAGGAGTTTATCTGCAACATTTTCTGTTGACAAAGAATTCAGCAAATAGGAAAGGCTACTTATGATTCCTTCAATGGGGTCGTGGGTTCTATTCAAACACCTACGAAAGATGCATATACTGCCGAGAAAACAAAAAGAACGTTGAACATTCCAAAAGATATTTCACTTGAAAAGAGACCGATATTACTGGCGAACTATTTAATGCATAAGCAAGTAAATTTGAACTGCTTCAATATTATGGTTCTTTAGGTGCATAAGACTACTAAATTTTTATTTCATGTCCTATAGTTGTATTTTCTAAGGAACACTGATGCCTCTTATAGATGATAGGGAGCTAAAATTCATGGTTAAAGCATATATTCTCCATTATCTTTCTGAATGCATGCCATATCTTTCAGTACACTTAACCAAGGCCTGGCGTTTTCCTTACTATCATTTTCATCTAATAGTTGACTTGTAAAACATTAAGAATCTATCTAATAGTGTAGTTTCAAATGGCTAGAACATTCTCATATGTCTCCATGCGGCCTACAGCTACTCAGTTAAATGATATGCTAAGTCAATGATTATAATATAGATTGGAATAAAAAATGTTATTTAATGTCCCTTTTATAAATCATTTTAATGAGACAGATCCCACAAGAAGTTAACCTTTTGTTTAGTTGATAAGGACAAGTTCAATGACAAACCTCTGTTAAACAAAAGATTACTCAACCAGTTGGAATAGATTAAATTTGTTTGCTGCAATTGCTTGCTAGTCCTGGGTTAAACAAAGGAATACCCAACCAGTCGGAACAGACTCAAATTGTTTAGTACAATTGCTTCCTGTCCTAGATTCAGTGATATCCAACTAGTATTGATCCAAAATTGTATGGTTCAATCAAAATGTTTTTTTGACTAGTGATCCATTTGTGTGGTGTTATGCATTACTGCAACAAAAATAAAGTTGATGTTTAATGGACCGACATCAACGACGAGCTCTCTGTGACAAATACAACAGACGCAGCACCAGTTTTTTTGTAACTAGAAACTCCTACATTAGTATCATAGATGATGGAAGTTTGAAGTATATTCGGTGTTCAATGGATTTTGAAGCATTGGTAGATGAGTTGCTTGTATTGGAAAATCAAGGTTGGAAGACACGAGCCCTTTTTGTCATAGAGTAACGGGAACACAGTTGGAGTTTCTTCTTAGATAGAGCACAATATTTACAAGGAACATTTCTTTTGGGAATGAATGGATTTGAATGGAATCTCTTCATTTATTAATCTTTCATTTCATGGCTTGTAATTTCAGTGCTAGATAAGTTAAATTACAGAGTCTTGCCTTTCGTTGCTAGTTAATAAACTTGTAATTATTTTATGATTCAGTGAAACATTTGCCCATTGGCTATCATGTACAGCAGCCAGCAATACCAACACAAAGGATTCACAATATAGGATGTAATTTAGTGCCTTCAAATCCATCCCTGGTTAACGGTGGAGCTTGCCTGCCCAATGCTGTGCAACCTTCTGATGAAAATTCGATCTCAAGGTGAGAAATTTTTTCTTTTCCTCAGGTTATCGTCACTTTATTCAATTCTGTACTTCTATACTTTCCAAAACACATGCATAGTTTTTTTTCAGTGCTTGAGAATGTTTTCACAACTGCTTTTATTCTCTGAATACTCGTAATTACATTTCATGTCATAGAACATTAAAGCCTAACATAATCTAGGTGTGACTGTCTCGCAGCAGTGGAAGGATGGAAATTTCCACAAGTGTACCACCGGTGTTGCATGGCCATTCTGGCATGTCACCAGGAAATGAATTAGCAATCCAGTCAGCTTCAGGATTCTTGAACAATGCAAGATTTTCATATAGTGCTGTGGGTAATATTGCAGACATGCGTGGCACAGTCATGGATGTTTCTGACCCTGCTTTTAATTCCAAAGAGACACATCAACAAAGTGGAGTGGGATTCACACAAGATACAAAAACAGCTAATCAAAAGGACCCACTTGGATTCTTGGGACAAATTCCTCGTAATTTCAGTCTCTCCGATTTGACAGCTGATTTTTCACACACTTCAGGTGCGCCAATAAAACCTTTAGTGTGGATTGGTGTGCAATACCCAACCATCCGTTCTTTAATATAGATTTATATTGCTCGAGCCTTATCTGCATATATTGGTGATACAAGTAACAAACAGGGGATAATTTCAGCAGACAACCCATACAAATTTGTAGCTGCAAATTTGATATATGTATTTTGGAAATATACAGTTTTCTTTAGAGTCGTAGACTGATAATGTAACATGATATGTGGATCCTTGATTTCAGATATACTGGGAAGCTATTCAGGCTATCCATTTCTAACACCAGATACTGAAGCCTTTCTCCATTCCCCAGAGAAAGAATGTCTAGGTAAGTACCTTTAACATTTGTATCTATCGTTGTCTCATGTCACAGTGACTCAAATGGTCAATCCTGTTCTTTTATAATTCTTATATGCATTTTTGGATTTTGCTATTGCATTTACAGCTAGGTTTTGAGACGTTTTAAGGTATGTATGTGACTTTATATTCTTGAGTTCCACAGATGATGAGAGTATGCTGGAACCCATCTCAGAACATCTAAGTTATGATGACTTCCCAAGTGATGGATGACTTGTTGCTCCTGCTATGGATGAAATTGTCCCCTCCCCACGTTCTGTTTTTATCTTCATTTCTTTGTGAAATCGTCAGTACAACTAGATGCCTTTTGTAAAGCAGAGAATGCGTTACCAAATATACAAGTAGGATGTAACAGGAATCTCATTTTGTGGTTAACTATGCAGAAGTTTGTGCCATTTCCGGGTCCACATATTGCTTCAGTATTGGTCTAGAGTGCTTCAGTATTTACATGTTTGAACTTCTTGGAGAAGAGGTTATTTTTTTCATCATGGGAGAGTATTTTCATGATTTCTTATCAGCTAAAAACCAAAAACAATCTGGCCTTAGATGAGTAGGGCATACATCATTTAAATTTCATCAGTGGCTGGAGATTATTGCCATTTAACCAGAATCCTCATGCATCACTTTAGTAGGCAAACATCTATACGTTGACCTCACATATCTATATGTTTGTTATCTGTTTTACTGTGATACAAATTGTAGGCAGAATAACACACTCGGCTTTTTCCTTTGTGGAAAGCTAGTATCAGACATGGATAGTTGGAAAGATGACCAAACCATGGCTTAGAGACATCAATACACAGTAAAACAATACATTGCTTGTCCTTGCTTTCAATTCATTTTAAACTCTTCCTGTAGTGCCTGATGTACATGCCTGCTGAACTGATTCTGTATAGAGAAGTTAAATGATGTAAAATATTGAGTTTTTGTACATAACATATGAATGTTTGTTAAATATGATGCTAGGTCTTAGCATATGAATGTTTATTAGATATGATGCTAGGTCTTGTGATGTGCTGTCTGATCACGCTTCCCAAGTATAGGAAGACCTGGATAAGCACTGATGCATTAGTGATACAATTAACTGCAAGACTACCGTTCTAATTGGACGGTATGATGACTCTGTGTAATGGGAAGTTCACTTGTATGATGCAAGGTTAGAAGATAAAATTGGTGATCAATTCCTAACTTGACGACACCACTTGAATAATGTGCTTACAGAAGCCTATCTATTGCATTGTTTGAACAAAATATAATTTATGGACCATTGGTTTCTGCTTCAGATCCTATGGTTCTGCACATTGTGGTATTTGAAATTCAACTCATAATTTGGAACATAATACAATTGCTGCATAAGTTCTATCAATATAGGTTTTCCTGCATGGACCCAATTCTGCTTTGCTAAATCTTTATTTTGGGTTTGATTTCAGACACGCTTCACGTTTTCTATTTTTTTGGTTGTGAATGCATATGGTAGCACACATATAAGTTTAAATTTCCACTCTCCATTAGTGACATATAGTAGAAATTGGACTAAATTATCGAGTATTAACTTTGAATACGCAATTGCTAAGTTTACCCATTCTGAGGTATTCTCTTAAAATTAATTCTCTTTTATGGGCTATATTCTTGGACTGGAAAATTGTACGCAGTAACCGTATATCACTTTTTTGTTGTTTGAAGCAGTAGAGTTTATATATAGCTTGCCCATCACAAGGTTAATACGTTATATTCCAAGTGATTTTAATTTTTTGTTTGATTCTCAATGTAATTATGTTTACATTGAGAACTGTTCATTTAAATCTTTCCCTTTAGTAGTTTTTGTCACCTCTTCAAAACAATGCATTTGTATGGTCTAAAGCTTCCTGTGTTTAGCATGAGAAATTTGATAATATAAATAATATACTGATGTAGATTTGAACAATTCTCAATTATTGTAAAACTTGTGCGTGAATTCTGGATTTTGAAAATCATACGAACAAGATAAATACCGGGCATTATGTACAATAGAAACACGCAAGAATACCACACATTATGTACAACAGGAATACTCTTAACATTTTTTGGTTTCCTCACATTCTGGAAGAGTATGAACTAATATTAGTTCTAGATTTGCGTACTTTTTGAAACCTCTTTGGTTTTTGTTTAGCCTTTTAGTTATAAACTTTTCCTAACTTTAAAATGAGAGGTGATATCTTTCCAAGCAAAAAAAAAAAAAAAATTGAGAGGTGATATCTTGCATTTGTAAATATTATTATTGGTTGAAACAATTTGCCTTGTTCATCATGATCATGTGATGAATGGATGTGTTAGGGTTTGTAATGCAGCCAGATGCAACTAATTCTACTCCAACTATCATGCGTTATCAATAAATCTGGGATGAATAATGGAGATGTTTTATAGAAGACATTAGCATTTGAAGGGTGTTGAGCTTGAGTGATAGAAGATTCGTGCTTTACTATTTTGAAATGTAAAGATTCACAATATATTGGCTCCGTTGTTGTTGGAAGATCACACTCACATGAATCTATCTCCAAGTGAACTTGCCATGATTTTCAATTAGGTTCTATGTTTTCTTCACTTGCAATCATAATTAAAAGGCAGTAATATATATGCCAATCTGGAAATAATAAATGCATTGGCAACATGGATAATACAAAATGTGGGAAATTCTCAATATTAGTAATTCCATAGTTCCCTCCATTTCCCAGCCGCATCAGACATCTTGGGGTTGGGGGCGAATTGTCCCATCCATGCCCCAACAATAGAAAAAAGAGAGATGTCCCCAAATTTTCGGGAAGGTTTTCAGGACATACTTGAAAGTTCCTGTTTTGTCCCCAATTTATTTGTAAGTATATAATTTTAAAGATTAAATACTAGTGTAGATGTCTTAAATATATCGATTTGAAAAATACTAGTATGTATTAAGCACCTCGTTTAAATAATATCGTAGATATCTAAAATATAGCGATTTGAAAAACACGATTACTTACAAATCTCGAGGTGCTTATCTTGGATTTGTCACATAACTTAGCCCTTTGAAGTGTTCCACATTGATTAATGAATCCATCACCATCTCCTTAAATTTCTTGTTGTCTTGTGATGGATGGCCTTAATCTAGTCGCACCATTACATTGGGTTTAAAAAAATATTCTTGGGTATTTAAAAAATGCATTCTAAACTCCACCACATACCCAAGATATTGTGATTTTTTCGAACACCTTCACCAAGCAAGAAAGAAAAGTTGCTAAATAGACATGAAATTTAAGGTCAACCACTTTTTTATTGACATCTCACACTATTAAAAACCCCTTGTGGCTACCATTGCAGGCTAGGCCTATCGGTGAAGTTATTTTCTCAAAGAAAATATTATGAAATATTTTAATTTGATGGGACCCCCATTCCACATCCCCAATCCCTGAGACTTAGGGAACTATTAAAAACAAGAGCCATTGAGATGGCTATTCCTATCATAGGGGATGCAACTTTCATGAGATTAAGGAACAATTTATTTTGTAATAAATAAATAAATAAAAGAATAAAGAACAAACTAAATTGTAAAACATAAGAGATTTACACCTCGACACCTTTTTAGCCTCGAGAGGAGCATGTAGTTCATGTTTAGTTTATAGATGAGAGCGTAGGAAACAACATGCATCTATATAGTAGGAGACAAACAATCTTAGGGCATACACAAACAAATGAAAGCAATTTAGATCCTTGCACAACTAGGGCAGAGGGAGATCAACAATAATTAGTTTTAGCAAGAGCCTATAGGTGAGCCCCACAATATATCATCCCCAAATATTGTTTTCACCAATGTTGTAAGTATTTATTTAAGGTAAACATGGGCCAAAACAATGTACACTACTCCAAGCAAGCAACTCTTATTTAAAAAAGCACATCCTAGATGAATAACTAGATGGGAATAGGGATAACACAAACTGTGTTGAAAAGCGTTGGGACGTATGTGGAAGTGATACACTGAAAAATGTAGACCAAGATAAAAATACATAGGACCCACAAATCGAAATACTAGAAAATAAGAGGGTTGAAAACTTTAAAGGGTCAAAGGAACGATGAGTTACTAATTTAGGTGTAGGAATAGAACTTCAAGTAGGAAAAAACCTACAAGGACCATTGGTTGGGGTGATGTCACAGAGGGGCATGCTAACCCCCCCTAGACTACATACATCACCTCATAGGCCAGCCAATTTTCTACTTGTGCCTTAACCTTAATCCTTACATAGGCACAATTGCTAGTACTTTGGGGTCATACATACACCAACATATTTTAGGATATCCAACAACCAGTGTTTTAGACACGGGAACAACTGGTGTACGTGAATGCAAAGAAATATAGAGGGATTTTAAATCACAGGTGGATCTAGACAATGCTATGAAGGAAATCAAGGCAAACAGAGGGTAAAAACTCACAATTATCCTATCAAGGATATCCCACAACTTCCCAACATCTACTACTGAAATGCAATAAACACAAATAGTGAAAACAACACAAAGGTATGAACACGGGAGGAAAACTTGAATAAGGTGCTTCAAGAAGGATCATAACCAAAGCATTTAATGAAACAATATCCTAAAACTAATCATTTTATTGAGAAAATGGGAGACAATGCATATGGGAAGCATGGTTAAGGCACAAAGGACAAGAATAAGGGCAAAGAAGGAAGTATGAGCTACTATTATATTAATAAAAATGAGAATGATGTGTACTTGGAAAATAAAGGAGGGGGATGAAGAGGTCCAAGAAAGCAAAGTGCTATATAGCTCCACATGAATACAATTAATGTGGTTGTCATAATTGTATATCAACGAGCTAATGAACATGAAAAAGAGATTGAACACCATAAAAGAAAAGGAAGAGTTGGAGGACAATAAGACAAAATAAATCTTATAATGCAATTGGAAGGTAATAAGAGAATAAATATCTAATGGGGGCAAGTAAATAATTTACAAAACATCATGGAAAAAGGAAAGTGTTGCTCATAATAAAGTTTAGATGAATTGAAACTGGCATAACAAATGAGCTAATGGTGGTTGAACGAAGGGATATATCAAAAATCAAAGAAATTCAATCCATAATAACAAACATGGAACTAAAAGAAAATAACTTAAAGAGATCAAATTGAGGAGTTCAAGTATTGAGCACATGAAGTAAGAGTATCGTCAACCAAGAAAAAAAGAACTCATAGAGAAATGTGTCATGTTGTGAATGAAAAGAAAGATATATACACGATAGGGATGCAAATATTGTTATTAAAGAGCTAAAAGATTATGGTGAGGATAAAAGTACAAACAAATTGGCAATATCTAGGGCATATTCACTATACAAAAAGAATTAGTAAAGTGATGGGACGAAGGGATAGACATAAGAATTATCATGACAAATATAGAAGACAAGAACATGATACCAAAGAACAAAAGGTTTCTAAGAAGCACATGGATGCAACAAGAAGAGAGAGAATGTGAGAAAGTGAAGCCAACAAGAAATGCAAGAAAATTGGCATAACTACACATTGGAAAATTCCAAATCAGCCATCAAATGACATAATAGATAGTGATTTCCCCTCGGGAACACTTGATCATGCTACACCAGAACTGTAGAGGTTACCTTTGGAGAAGAGGTTCTAGGTTGGGCTCCAAAGCTGAGGGAAGAAAGACATCATCATTTTTTGTTGAAACTCATGAATATGATAGTTGCAAAGTCCCAAAATTGGAAAGGTATAAGAAAATATAAATTTGTAATGAAAGAATTGAAATATGCAAAGGGCATGGGGCATAATTATAAAAGTGGGGAAAGAAGACCCAAGTAAACAATACACGTGGTTAAACATAACTAGAAATGAGCTAACATTTAGCCTCACTACATGTTACTTTGCACCAAGAGGTTCAAAAACATATAAGAAAATGACTAGAATGGTCCATATACATCACTAAACAATGTCATCTCAATGTATAACATCTCAAGGGAGCTCATGTTAATGTGATGACAATAAACTAGGCTCTTGATTTGAAAGGTGAGGTGAAAAATATTTCATTGTGGTTGAGGAAGAAGAGATTGACCCTAGGAAAGGGCCTCCCAAGAAAAAGGTGCGTGTGTTACACATTTTAAAGTAGAATTATTAGTACTATGTAATCTATATGACATGGGTATTTACAATGGCACGAGACCATGGTTGAATTCAAATAACATGACTTGTAAAACATAAAATGGTCAAAGTGTGGTGGAGTATATTATTTGTTCATATAATTTTATATTGATATTTGTTAGTAGAAGGAGAAGCAAACAGAAAAAACAAGAAGGCAAACTGCACTGTTGAAATGTCACAGGAAAAGTTTTATTTATATGTGGGGATGATGATTACAATACAATTATAGGTTATAACTCCTTAACTGCACAGAATCAAATGGTTCCTTATATATTCAACACTCCCTCTTAATGACTAAACTAGAAACAATACCAAGTTTGCTCTAAAATTTTACAAATGTCCTAAAGCCCATATGTTTAGTCATTAGATCTACAGACTGTGCCATATGTTGTACTTTGAAATCAACAGTCCATTGTTGTGTTGCAGTTGTCGAATGGAGAAGAACCACAAAACAAGGATCTGGTCGTGTGAACAGAGGATATGGCAAGTGGTCCACTGATGCTTCGTTACGTGATTCATTGACCACTGATGAATCATCAATGGTTGAGAGTGTTAGCCCCATCTCTGGAGTGCTGGAATCAGTAACTCGGAGAGGTAGAGAGAATTTTTTTCCAGGCTTGTGTAACATGCTGGAGTCTATACAAAGGCTCAGTTAGCTTGCAATCTAATTCACCTCGATCATGTCCTTGCAACACCATGTAGTGCTCATCCAACCTTTTTAGGAAGAGAAATGTGACTGTATGTGCAACAAAAGTTAGAACCAACTTCGCAATAGTAGGAGAAATAAGTATCTGTCTCAGCGATGGGAGAAATAACAAACATCTCTGTCTCAGCAGTGGTAAGAGAAACAAGCATCTCTGTATGAGCAGTGGGAGAAATAATAAGCATCTTCGTAGTAGTAGGACTGAGAACCAACTCCTCCGTCTCATCTATTTTCTCCTTTATCCCCCTTTGTTGGGAAAAGTCTTTCACAACACAATGAGCAAATTGTTCACGCTCTACTGTCCTTCGAGCAAGTACCTCTAAATCAGTGGCGTGGCATGCCATCTCACCATGCACCATCAGTGCATCTGGAATATTGGATTCTCCATCCACAATAAACTGTTCTTCAGAATGAGGAAAGCTATCCTCCCAAGGCGTGTCAACATCTCGTACATCATGTATGGTGGCGTTGTCCTCCACACATGCATTTATGTTGATGTAGCAGGATCAACAAGCCGATATTAGCCACCTTTCCCAATACCAAGGTCAATCATTTGGCTCTATTTCATATTAGAAACAACACATTTCTTCCCATAAGAATCCACAAAAATATTGGGATTTTTAGTTAATTGACGAATAGATAGACGATTCTTTTATAAAGAAGGTACATAACTAACATTTCGTACTAACAATTTATGAACATTATTCAATACAATGCATATATCTCCTATCCCTTTTACTGCAAGTGATTCTCCATCAGCTAGTACTATTGATTCAAAACATATATTTGTTGTAAATGAAACATACTAGTCCCTGCGACATGAAAAATGTGCGGATGCACCGGAGTCAATGATCTAGCAACTAGTACAATTGTCATGCTCGCATGATGTCGTAAGACAATAAAGAGCATGCCCATCATCCGAATCTTGTTCTTTTGCAACTACTGCCACATGTTCCTCATCACATGGTTTTTTTGTTTTGTTGTGAAAGATCATACTTCCGCTTCTGGCAATCCTTCTTAAGGTGCCCAACTTTGTGACAATAATAACATGTGACCGAATACTGAGTGGAGGACTCACTAGAATGACATCTCCACTTTCCTTTTGATTGTGTGACAAGAGCACTCTCTGATTGGTCACAACTGGATTTTGCTTGAATTTGTCTCTGCTCCTTTTGTAATAGGTAGGAACTCACCTTGTCAAACTTAAGAGTTTGACTTTCAACCATTAAATGAAGTGCCTCCACAAATGACTCATGAAGAAGGCAAGCTATTTAGAACCAGAACCACCATATCATCGTCGTCCACCTTTTTGTTGATGGAAGATAACTGGTCTTTGAAGTATTTCATCTGAAGTAGGTGCTCAGATAGTGATCCACCTTCTTGTAATTTCAACGCAAACAATGTATTCTTGAGGTATAAAACTTGTCCTTTCTTTGACGTCTAATATTTGTCTTTCAGATTCGTCTATAATGTGCTTACCACAGTGGCATTCCACGCTTCCGATATCATATCATTCGACACCCACAACTTGAGAAGAAAAATAGATTCCTTATGACGTTTTCCATAATCCACAAAGTTTGTAACATGTCTTCCTTTACTACCCATGATTATCTTATCAAAATCACAAAATTATGCAAGCATCAGAATATTATGGTTCCATACATTAAAATTTTGCCCATTATTTTTTGCAATTCTGACATAATTAGGTTTGAAATATTTACCATTTTATTATTCCAAAGTAATAGAAATAATAAAATAATATGTTGCGCACTCCAGCAAATAGTATGAAATTGATTATTCAAATGTAAATCACAAGGTGAATACCTTTGTTGTTGAAAATGAATATTATCCAACGAATTTCAAATGGAAGAACTTCTACCCTCAAACTGCCCTCCAAATTATATTTGGAGGATCACAAGTTGCGACGTCCTTGTGAAAAGGATTTTTCCTTCGAGAAACAACAGACGAAAGCCTTTTTTGATGGTAGAACAACAACCCACAACTAGGTAACCTAATACAAATTCTTTTTGATGCCAAATCAACAGTCCATAACCAAGTAGCCTGCGACTGTATATATACTCGTATTGACTGTGAAAATAAAATCCATGTCTGTCCAAACATTCTTTATAAAAAATGTTTTCCCTTCCCGTGAGTCTTCTACAATAGGTGACAAAATAAATTCTTTAGTTTGTGCCCTACTAGAGGTTCCCCAAACTTCTAGTTCATGCCTTTTGAAAGGCTTCCTTGAACTGCAAACCCTACACTCTAATACTAATGTTAGTAGAAGGAGAAGGAGAAAAAATGAGAAGGAAAATTGTATTGTTGAAATGTCACAAGTAAAGTTTTATTTATATGTAGGGACGATGGTTACAATACAATTATCATTTATAACTCTGTAACTACCCATAACCTAATGGTTTCTCATATATCCAACAATATTGATGGAGATGGAAGTTAGAATTTGCCTTATAGAGTTGAAGTTCGATCATAATCCAATATATGTAACATTGACATGCAAATAAATAGTAAGGAAAAAATGGCTACCAAAATCAAAAGAAGACACCTCTTTAGGGTCATATCCTCATGACTCATGAGAATTGAGAACTATTAAAAACAACTCTTGTAAAACACATGCAAGCTCCATAAAATAATATGTCATATATGTCTAGTTGTCCAATAAACAACAATATGTTGATGCCGATAATTGATAAAGCTACAAGTGCATGTAAAATATTTGGACGTAGGAGAGGAAATTGATAATGCTTTGATATAACTGATTATACGCTTCCCACAATATCAAGCGTACCATGGGATGTCCCAAAGTGTGGGACATTTGTCTTAGGAACACCTTCCATAAACAATTGGTTATATCTATCATAGTATTAATCTACACTTGTACGAGAAAGATAAAAGAGATAAATGGAAAAAAGATGGTACATAAAGATAATTTGATTTCTTCCATGACCAAGTCTTGGAGATGAATGAGAGGCATGTAAAAAGGAAGTGGTTAATCTCTTGCTACTTTTGGCTCTTCTTAAACTAGGGTGAGAGGACCTAGATGGTAGCTTGAGGGGGAGGGATATTATGATTCCATCTCCCCTACAATTATTAGTAAATCAATCTGAATAAAGTATAGCCACAAATGCAATGCTCACTCAAAGAGTTGTCACACAAACAATGCACATACTTAGCATCAGACACAAGCTACTAGAGACATATGAGATATGATTATGAACATCATTCAAAGGATGTTGTTAACAACTTGGAACAAAATGACATTCAAAATGCTAAGCTTTAAGATCAAAGGAAAACTCACTTAAAATATGTAAAGATAATGTGGTTTGCAGGAAAACACATGTTGGATATACGAGGATGACATAGTTTGCATTGGTAAAACAAGATGGTGGGGTAGAAATTTAGATGAAAGGGGGTGGGGATCTAATGGGGAGAAACAACAATATTCATCATCTTAGCCTGATGCTCCTATGATGCATTAGAGCTTGAAATCAAAATAAGATAAACTTTCAGGGTTATTTGCATTCATGGATACCCAATTTGTGCAAACACTACCATGTAATCTCTGAAAACTTTAACACAAAAACTTGTGATTAAAACTTCATGTATCTACTATACCAAATCCATAAAACCTAGGATACCCTTAAAGGTATAAAATATTCACTCCCAGATTGTAATTTCATAAAGGAATTTTATAACTGAAATATATTGCAAAGTAACACTACAAAACAACATTCATTTAATGACTAGTCCGAAAAATGATCTGAAAAACACTTCTTTATATTTCATTGATATGATGGATACAAAATTACAACAGAAAGGAATACATTTCTTGATTCTATCTCTATTTACACAAGGAAATAACAAACACATCCATGGATAAATGGTCATGTGTGTTCAATTGACAAGGGAGACATGTAAAAATGCTCTCAATGCCTACTAGTGACTGTACAAGATGTAATCACCCTAGCTAAAATCCAAAATTAGAACCCCTAAAGTGAAGACATGCCTTCACTTTTATACAAAATTTTCCATAAGGGAATTCCCTAGATACCCCATGGAATGCTGAAAATAAGATACACAAGGGGAAATGGTCCCTACTTTGCAACCCAGATGAAAAATTTCCCAAATTGAAAAAAGATATCATCTTGATTTGATTAGTTGGAACTATTTTGATTCATGATGAAACCCATGGAGGAGTGGAGAATATTCTTTCCTCTGCCAACAAACTCTTTTGTCTTCTTCTGCAACTATCATCATTCCTTGTACACTTAGGAAAGAGTTGGTTACATTACAATCAAATCATTTGATTCTCCTTGGAAAAGAATGGATAGAATAAGGAATAAATAATAAGGAATGGGGAATAAAGAATCAAGAATGCTAGGGGGATGGATCGAGGTCCACTTGTTTTCCCTTCAACTCTTTCTCTAGTTTATTCCTATATACATCAAACCTTTCAAACATACCCAAAATTGGATCCTCATCTGGCCCTGCATGGTAGAGGAATATTATTTCCTTCTTGGAAAGAATGGTGTCAAAATTATTGGAAATAGCTTTCTTCCTTTTAACTCTCTTGGATAATTTATTAATATATCCTTCTAAATGGATAAAAATTTGTACAAAAGAATAATCAAAATTTTTAGGAGGCTCCAACTCTCCTACAATATGTTGTTGAAGGATTTCTATCAACCTATCTATATTTGCAGATCTCGGGGTGTATATATCTGTTAGGAGAAACATTCTTTCAAGTTTTGAATCTATATTATCCGCATACACCCCTACCTTTTCCCTCATGTCTTGGAGTTTTCTTACACATCCCTCCAAGGTTTCAATTCTTAACTTGATATCCCCTTTGTATTCATATTGTCTTCCTCTACAATCTGAGGAGACTGTACCTTCCTTCTCTACTACTTCTTTTCCCAAATCTACTATGGCCTCAAGCTTGGGTAGCAAGCCATTCCAATAATCAATCTTTGTTTGATATTTGTCAATTAAGACCTTTACTTGCTTCAATCTTCTTCAGAGACTTGATTATGACATTCAATGATGTCCTTGATGACCTTGCTACCTCTTATCACTAGTTCACTTTCCCACTTTTTTCCCGCCTCTCCCCTATAGTTTAAGTCTTCAACATTCTTTATCACTTCTGAGGTGAAGAATGGGGTTATTTATTGACTGGTTGGGGGAGCTTGCATTCATTTTTACACATCTAGGTTGATAAGATATCAACCTTCTCTCTTAACTACTCCTTGGTTTCCTTGTCCTTGTCATATTTTTGGAAGAGACCATTGACTACCATAGTAACATCATGTTTTAAGCCCTCAGTGGTCTTCTTTCCTAGTGGGATTTTGGTGATTTGATAATCATAAGGGGAAGCTTCATCCCTTAATACATCAGTTTGGGGGGTAGCCACCTCCACAAACCTTTCTCTCCTTGAGCCCCAACCACTGTTCTTGATAAAATTCTTTCTTTCTTTGGGGGCCTTGATGGATTCAAGGAGATGATGCTTTGAAGGTCAGCTTCCTCAACCTGCACTTTTATCACCTTTTCTCCTCCTTGGGAGGGTTGCTCCCAACCAACTTCCAATTTGAATGTTGCCTTCCCCTTGTTCTTGTTGTTGGGGAGCACTTAACACCATCACCTACTCTTTGGGTGCAAGGAGAGTGAGACCAGAGTCATCAACCTATACCTCTAGATTATCCAAAGATTTCAAAGTGTCTTGTGTTTCTCCTCTCCTCTACCCCATGGTATTTCACTTCTTCCTCCATCATGGTTGAATAAGGTTGAGTACTTGTATCTGCAGATTTTGTGGCCTCACCCTCTTCTTCTCTAGATGGAGAAGGCTCCTTGGTTGGTTCACTTGTGGATCTCTTTTGATTTTGAGCCTCTTGTTCTGCAACTTCATGAGTTGTAATCACTTTTCCACTTGTCCTAGAGTTGACTGAATAGGATCCATGGTTTTTGGTTGCTCAACTTAAACCGATGGAACCTCTTCAACATGTGGTTACTCTATTTCACTTATTACAACTCCTTTTCAGTGGAATTTTCTACCTCACCACTTACAACTTTTTTGTGGTAGGTACTTCATGTGATACTAGGCCTCCTTCCTTCTCCCCAATTGATGTATCTTTACATTATCATGGAGAAGATCAACTCTGACATCTTGATTCAGCCCATGTAACAAATCAGTGAATGTTTGTTCATGTGATGGGACTAGTTTATTCTTCCTTTATCTCCCGGGGTCTCCTACATATGAGTTTCTTCAGTGGGCACATTGGTAGGAGTTTCTTGAATAGGAAAATTGGTAGGAGTTTCATACTGCAAAGGAGGTGGAGTAGTAAACACTACCTCTAGAACTTGAGGGGTTGCAATGGATATTTGTACTTGTGAAGTTAACCCCTCAACTTGTTTTATGTGGACTTATCCACTGTAGGTGTTGCCATCTTTGCCCTCTTGGTTCTCACAAAATGTAGAGTTTTAGGCTCATCTTCAACTTCTTCATGGATGGTTTCCAATACTGGACCCATATTTGGTTGGCTTGGGGAAACACTTCCTCTCATATGTTTCATCTTGTTGGATGACCCCTTTGAGGAAGAAGTTGGCACATCAACTTGGATGGTTTCCTTTTCCACATATGTCTTAGGCCTTGATGTTGGATGTGGAATTCTTATATAGGTGTGGTTGCAATAACAGGAGCATCCTGCATGGTTTTCTTCAATATCTCCTCTGTCATATGTGTCAATTTTGACACAAAAGTCCCTATCTTACTTGTTGCAGCACTGAGTTCCTCCACAACCCCTGAAGTTGGTCCTTTGATAGAAATTGATGGGGACTTTCCCTTTAGGGGATCCAAACTTGCAACTCCTTCCTCAAAGAGGTAAGTACATATTTTATGGCACCACTTTCCCTGTACTCCCTTAGGATTGTTGTATTTTGCAGGATCAAATCGATTCCCCTCTTTGTTAGCCAAATTAAAGTCCTCTTAATAATGCAATAATTTCTATCATTTAACGAGGTAATTTTTGGCTTTGTCCAGTCAACACTTGGGAGAGGCTGTGGGGCTATCTTATTGTTAATGTAATATTTACTACCAATTCTTTCAATCTTCCAGCCCCTGAGGTACAACTACAATTTTGTCGTCCACAATCTGGGTGAGGGTCATCCTAGAATAATCCCTAAATCTTACCTCCTCCTCATCCATGTAATCCATCCAATAGTCTTCATAATGAGGCTTCATTTTTATGGAAGTCCCCAAAGCTCCCTGAACTATCTATCTAGTATCATAATTGGGCCTAGGTGTGAATTTTGCAAGTTATCCTTCCCATTTCTACTTCTAAGAGCCTGGTATTTAACCAAAGAGGGACATGAATACCTCCCAATACTGATAGGGAGCTTGATATTAGCCTTATGCTTCCCTGCAATCATCTTGTGCACTGCTACCAAATTTCTTGACACTTCTAAGAGTGCCCATCTATCATCCAAGTACTTTGGTAACATATAAGGGGTGCCATGAAAACCACTTACTCTAATGTAAGTGAAGATTTTGAATTGAATGAAATAACATCGGTATTCAGTGATTACTTTCCTTTCTTGTGGAGATATCATGTTATATTCCCATTCAGGCTTGAATAATCATATGAGGGGAGAAAATAAAGTATCATGCACCATTCTGAAGTTGTAGATGTAATTGTCCAAGTTCAACTGTGGGTACACATCATAAACCCTGTAATTATCAAAGTCCTTCACTCTATCAAGCCCAAGGGAATGATCTATGGCGAGAAATGTTGTAAACCAAGTAGGAGGTCATGTAAAATTCTAACTTGTTAATAGATCCCTCCTCTATCTGCACTATTATTCTAAGCAATTGTTGGTGGATGCAATCACTGATAATTTCTCCCCACTGAATTTGTATCTTTCCCACAAGGATTATCTGAATGAACTTGAACATCCAGTCATGATAGGGATATGTAGACTCTTTCCCCATAACCCTGATTAGCAAAGTGATGATATCCCCAATTTCTTCAATAAAATCAGCCCTGTTCAATTTTTTGGGGATCCTAGTGGCAGATATTCTTGGATTTTCAAGCCAATTGTTGTTCAATATTTTGGAACACTTTGCATTATTTGTATTCCAATATTCTTCTGCATTCTCAATGGTTATGTCTGCCACTTTTGAATCATCAGGGAGACCTATAAATTCTTCAAAGGTTTCAGTGGTTAATAACATGACCAAAGCATTGCTTCCATCCCTAACTTCCCTGGTCGTCTGGTTGTAGTTTTGTGCACATACCCATACCAATTCTAGATACTGAGCAGATGGGGGAAAAGTAGCTAGCTAGGGAAAGCCCACTCCAATCAATCTTCCTCATTGTCTCATTTTTTTATCTATGCATGCAACCTTTGCTATAAATCAACTAGGTTTACATTGCCTAAGTTGGTGTCTGTGACTTTGTCTAAATTAGAGGTAAGGTGGGAGGTGGTTTGGACACCAGACAACTGAATCTTCATTTTTGCAGGGTGGGGGCTAAAATTCTACTGAAAGAGGAATTAAAAATAATATAAATGCACCCAACCCTTCCACTAATATATACCAACACAATTTGATACCAAAAACTTTTCATAAGCACCGAAAAAATGCTTACACATGCAAACACCGCTGCAATTATCCTTTGAGCTGAGAACAACAACCAAAACATTTTCAAAAGCTCCAAAACAACTTTTTCACAGTTTCAAATGCACAAATTTGGTCTTCTTCTCATCTTAGGGCTTCGAAAGTGCTTCAAAAATTGAAAATTGGAGGAAAAGTGAGAGATTTTTGTGGATTCCAGCCATATATTTCCTTTCGCATGCTTTCATTAATGGTGGAACACCTGCTTCCATGGCTTCTACATTCGTGGTCGTTGATATTTTAATCTCAACTTTGAATTTCAGCCTTACAAGTGGATAGATTGGCCACATTTGATTTCACTTGAATGATTTGTCATTCTCTCATTGGCTTGGGCTTTACAATCCTCCTACGTGGCATCTTTACAGGCCTTACTTTTGCCTAGTCATCTTTCTCAGGTTCGGGGTTGTAATTTGTAATTTGCAAACTTGCAAGAAGCGAAAGATGATTTCCTTCTCAAAAGTCCCAAGATATTGACACATGTGTCCACCTTGTCGGGTTGTGGGAACAAAAGTGTAGTTTGCAATCTTGCAACAACTGTAAAGCTGCAAAGCTGTCTCTTTGTCTACTATCGCCAAATATGACACTTGTCCCCTTTGTCAGGTTGTGGGGAACAAAAGTGCAGTTTACAAATATTGCAACAACTAAATTTGTATACTGTAAAACTACGAAGTTGCATTTTTACTTTATGGTCCTAAGATTCACAGAATATTCCATTTCGGGCTTGAGGACAAACCTAAAGTTTGTAAACTCATAGAAATGAAAATTTACAAATATGCACTACTACAAAGTTGTGTTTTTTCAATGTAGTTATGATACTGTGCCATGTATCCCCCTTTATCGGGTGCCAGGGATGAAAGTGTAGTTTGCAATATTGCAAAACTAACAAAGTTGCATTTTTCTCCATGGTTTCCAGATTCGCCGAATATTCCATTTTCGGGGCCTCAGGGATGAACTTGCAACTTGTAATTTGCATCAACTTTGACCTTTTAAAGAATAAGGAGGTGGAGGAATATTCCCAGAATATTCCTTGTATGGGGTTCAGACTTGTATTTGCAACATGGAACTTTGCTTATATGCAAAATTGCTTTAATGCCCAACATTCCCCTAATACCTCAAATATTCCATTTTGTGCACTTCAGGGGTGGAAATGCAATTTGCAAATTTCCAAAGATGTAAACTTGAAACTTGCAAAAAGACCAAGTCCTTCACATGGGCAGCTCCAATTCGAAACATTTGATAAGAATGTTGAGATTCAAACATATCACCCACACCATTAGAGGATGTTCAGAAAATTTTGTAGGAAGATATCAGGAGAGAAAATATTTAAAATTATTAGCAATATATTTTTGATTTCCCACAACACTTGGTCTGTTCCAAGCATCATTTTGCAAAGGATGACCTTCAGGCCACATTCTGGAAAATTCAAACCTCCATAATGTCCCTGGTCTTGGGACAAGTTGTCTTAAGCGAATTCCTTCAATAGGAATATCATCTAGAGGTGGCTCCACAAACCTATAATGTCTCCATTTCCATTTTAAAGTGTAAAATACCATGGGTTCTTGAAGAGAATGAAATTATTTTGTTGGTATTTCTGGATCTACAAATCTGGTTACAACCTCAGTCATGGAGTATGGAGAAACATAAATAATATCCTGACTCAACAGGATTTATTGTGTTTCAAATGACATTTGATTATCATTTCTCTTAAGCACATCAATAGATCTTTGAGAATTTGCACAAGACCAAACATGGCTAACAAATTCATGAATTACCTGAGTAATATTAATCTGCTTGGACTGATTCAATTCTCTACTTGCAAAATCTGCCAGAGAATTATCCTTTACCTTTTATATATTCAACTTCAAAGCTATAATTATCAAACCACATACCCCATCTTTGTAACATGTTGAAAGTAGTCTTATCTAAGGGGTCACCATTGTTGAGTCTTTCTCTGAAGTCTTTGAGATCTGATCTCAAAATAAAGTGTTCACTCTGCAAGAAAAATAAGAAAGCTTTAATGGCTTTCTTTGCTGCAAGAATTTCTTTATGGGCTAAGTGGTATTTTAATTCTGAACCTTGAAAAGATCTAGATGCATATCTACAAATATTTTCTTTTCCATTTTCTAATTTTTCTTTTAGCACTGCTCCCCAAAATTCTTCACTGGCATCTGTTTCTACAATTTCTATCCTTTTCCTGGTAGAGACATAGCAGGAAGATTTTGAACTTGGTTTTTTATCCTTTTCATAGCCTGAGTCATTTCAGGTGTCCAACTAGGTGCATTCTTCCTTAGCCTTTTATTTAGGGGAATTCTGTCAGCTGCAATTCCTTTGTAGAATCCTACAATATAGTTAATGCATCCAAGAAATCTTTGCAACTGCAGTTTATCAATTATTTGATCTGGAAAATCTTGGATCTTAGATACAATATGAGATTGCATCTCTATTGAGCCATCTTTTACAGTAATACCAAGGAAATTTATTTCATCCTTGAATACCTCCATTTTGGTTGGAGATAAGCACAAACCATTTTGGTATACTGTGTCATAAAATTTTTGTAGGTGCTCAATATGTTCCTTAGGAGATCTGGAAAAAATGAGAATATCATCAATATACACAATTAGGAAATCAGACAACTCACCAAAAATATTATCCATCATCTTCTAAAAAATTGATGGAGTTGTCTTCAAACCAAATGGAAGAACATTCCATTCATATTGTCCTCCTGGTACAACAAATGTTGTTTTGTATCTATCTTCTGGCTTCAAGAAGATTTTCCAAAATCCACTTTTGAGATCAAACTTGTTGTAGACCTTTGATCCTTTGATTCTGGATAAAATATCATCCTTTGCAGGTATTGGATGTTGTACAGATCAGAACAAACTTATTTAGTGGTTTGTAGTCTACTACAAGCCTTTTCTTTTTCCTTAGTTGCTCACTTCTTTTATTAACATAAAATGTTGCACATGCCCAATGAGAGTTAGACTGTTGAATGAAACCACCCTGAAGCAACTTTTTTATTTCTTCATGACATTATTTTCTTTCTTATGGAATCATTCCTTTATGATGGGCTTTAAATTTAGGAATAATATTATTCCCATTTGCATCTTTGTCAAACTGCAAATCTAGTGAGCAATAATGTTTTTTTCTACCTATGAAGGCATGAGGATTTTCAGAACATAGATCCCTTTTTATCTTTTCTACAATATCATCAATGTTTCCTTTACAGAGAGCTATAGATTTATGAATCCATTCATGATTGGATTCTTTCTTTTGTTCTGGTAAAGGAATTATAGTTCTGAAGGAATATTTCCTAGGGATCTGAACATCTGGATTAAATAAAGATATAAAATCTTTATTCAAGATGAAGGTACCACATTGTTGTAATGTATCTACTCCTAGCAAACAATCATAGGAGAGCATATCATGTTGATAGAACTGTAATGTTCTCTGGTAGCCTTCTATAAGGACAGGGACATATGTTGTGTACCTAGATATGACTTCTTTCTTATCAAAATTGATCTTGAGATAAGTTTTCGTCCAACAGTCTGGAGGAATGGCTCTAGTCCTAAGCAGACTTATATCTGCTCCAGTATCTATCATGACATCTATTGAATATGGTTTGATATTTGGAATACAGATACTGATTGAAATGAAAGGATTTTGAGCTCCTTTAATGGTACATACCTCAGTATTTATTTATTCTACTAGGAACTTCCTCTTCTGTTTCTTGTTGCAAGATTTACTGGTAGGCTTCTTCTAGGAAGTTCTTTGTTTCTTCAGTCTCTTTTTGTTCTAGAGATTCTTCTTCCAGTAACTTATTATATTCTTTAGTTGTCTTTGCAATTACCTTTTGAAGAAACTCTATTTTTTCCTTCGCCAAGTCCTTCTGTATTTTGGCTTAGGAAATACAAATTCTGATTCTGGATCAAGTTGGAATTCATCTTCATTTATTTCTTCTGGAAATAAGAAAGGAAAATTCCTTCCTAGGGAATTTCTTCCTCTGCCTCATCCACGACCTCTTATTGTTGGTTGTCTTTGACGTACTTGTCTTTGTATAATGGGTCTGGATGTTGAAGAAGATGCTTTGTGGCTTTGTTGTTGATCTACTAATTTCTTCCTTTCTTCTTCCTTTTGTTGTGCATCAAGCTCTGCACGTACCTGAGATTGATATTTGTCTTCAAGTTCTCTAACCTTTTGAAGAAGATAAGTATTTTTTGTTGTATCCCATGGGGGACAACTGTCATACTCACTTTTCCTGAGTTCAAGTTGTTCTGTAGAAGCTCAGCAGATGGTGGAATTAGAGGATGAGAAAAACTGGAAATCATATTTACAAATGAGGGAAAAGAATCATATCCTGATTCAGTGCTGTTTGAATCTGACTCTGACTGTTCCACAATATTGACCTGTATATCTTCAGATGACACATAAGATATATCTGAAGAATAGAAATCTGAATCAGAAATTAAGCAATATTCTTGATCATTTATGCCTTTTGAGTCAAGCATATTGATCTTGGATTTAGCCTTATCAGTGTCCTTTTTGGGACATTCATTTGCATAATGCTTTCCTTTGCAGATGAAGCATGTAGGCACAAATTTATTTTTCTTTCAAGATACTTTTTCTTTCTGAAGTATTTCTTTCTTTTGGGAATATTTTCAAGGGAAAATCTTTTCTTGAAATATTTCTTTTCAAAATTTTATTTACCCTTCCCCTTTGAAAAAGAAGAACATTCTTTACAAGGCTTTTTCTGGTGAGGAGAGGAATGAGATGGCTTGCATCCAAATGGATCATTATCCATTAATTGGCAGAGTTTGGTTCCTAAGGCCTTTTGGGCTTTAGCAACCTCTTTTCTATCCTTTTTCTCTTGACAGAGACGAGCATTCGTCTCATCAATGATCTGGTTAATTGCTCCAAAACTTAATTGTTTTGGAGTTTTACCATGCATGGATTTTTTATATTCAGTGGAAAAATATGTAGGAAAAGACTCAATATATCTGAGCTTCATTGTTGGATCATTTATATTTCCTGAATTATAATATAATCTCTGCATATAACACTGATATTCTTTTATCCTACTCATATCACAAATTCTGTATTTTAAAAATAGAGTAGTATTCTTGTACTTATCATTGTCCACAGTTCCTAGAAATTCAATAATCAGAGCAACAGAAAGTGTAGTAATACCTCCATCCAGGATCTATTTTTGATGAGGATTAGCATCCCACCATTCTCGAGCAATGCTGAAGAATCCATTGGCAATTGTTTCTGCAATGGTTCTGGGATCTTTTCGATATAGGAGCAAGTGAGTATTAGACCATCCTATCATCCCATGAATCATTTCCTTTATTTGTGTTGGTGTAGAACAATCCAATTTATACCAATTTGGATGCAAGGGCTGAGTCCTCACAGTATTATACAGTGGCTCACTTGTAAAGGCTCTGACTGACACATCCATTATTACCATTATTTTTGCATCTTTCGGTGTGATAATAGCCATATTTCTTAAATAAGTCAATCAAAAAATCATAATGGCCGTAAGGTGGAATTTAGAGCCCATTGTTTCTTTAGAAATATTTTTCGATCCCTACACATTAGTGTATATAGATTGACACCATTTGTCACCATTTAGTGGGAAATTTGTAAAAAGGTAATGAAGTTATTAATAATTATGATATGCTAAAAATCCATGACAAGGGTGTTGCGATTGATCTCTTTCAATTTTTTTTAGATAAATTTATGCGAGGTATATGTACTAGTGATATTTATATTTGATGTCATCATATATAGGGTTTAGTACACAATATACTACAAAACTTTAATGCATTTCTCTAAGATGAGTACCAGTCTCTGAGACATGTCTCTAGTGGAAGGAGACAAGTTTTCGTGCAACACCTCTTAGGAAGCATAAATCCAAAGGATTTTAGAGAAAATTTCAACAAAATATAAAAAAAACATAGAATACTCGTGAAAGGAAAATTTGTAAGAAGGTAATGAAGTTACTAATAATTGTGGTATGATAAAAATCCAAGACAAGGGCCCTACGATTGATCTCTCTCAATATTTTTAGATAAATTTATGTGTGGTATATGTACGAGTGATACTTATATTTGATATCATCATATCTAGGGTTTATTACAAAATATACTAAAAAACTTAAATGCATGTTTCCAAGATGAGTACTAGTCTCAGAAACACTTCTCTACTGGAAGAATTTTCGTGCAACATTGCTTGGGAAGCACAACTCAAAAGGATTTTGGAAAAAATTTCAAAAAAATATAAAACAAACATAGAATAATATCATACATACAAATGGTTAGAATATAAAAAAATAATTTATAAATGGGATCAGGATAAAGACAACCTCCCCTCATAATAAACACAAAAATTGATATATTCTATATATGAAACCTTAAATAAGGTATAATGAGGATAGCAAAAGGTAATGAGTAAGAAATATATGGGATAAAAATAGAATATCTAAAACGGGGTTTAAAATTTAAACACAAGCACTGAGAGGGGAGAGATGACTCAATGCTTCTTCAAATTTTGAAACCAATTTCAAATTTCAAAAAACTACTCAATATTAATCAAATTTCACCGTGATAAGACAAATACATTCAAACATGAACACATGAAGAGAAAGTACACATGAACACAAGATTTAATTTGGGAAACCATTAAAGGGAGAAACACCCAATGATATAAATGCACTAATGTGGACAATTTTCCTATGAAGATTACAAAGATTTTAATTTGTTGAGCACCAAATCAACTTGAAGAACCCACTCCAAAATTTAGTGAAGCACCCACTTGAACTTTAACAAGCCCCTACTTGTATGGAAGCAACAACTCCCATGAATTTAGTCAAGCACACACTCAACCTTTTGTAAGCTCCAACTTAAAAGGAAGCTCTAAATCACTATTTTTATAAGCAATAACTTATAATTGTATAATGTTTTGATCAATTTCCTCTAGTTTCTTGATAAACAAATTGTGATCTCTTATTCAACTCCATTTACCTTCTTTCACACCTCCTGATTCATCCTTCGATTCATATTTTTCACATCTGAGTACAGTCAAAAAATCTATATATTTCATCATACAATTTATTTATCCCTCAGGAATCACATATACAATGGACCATCACCAACTCTACTCTTTCATCAACTCATTCATCTGCTCTAACTTAGTCTTAAAGTACTCACATTGATCAGTATGACACAAGGATTTTGCATGTTTTACATCAGCACTTACACTCTCAACATAGACATAAAAAATATCATATTTTCTTACATAAATAGAAATTATTATGCATGAGAATAGAATTATTTCACAACAATATAAATTTATATTCCAATTTCAGTTAACATTCAAACTTTGTCTCTTTAATTGTGAAATTAAGGAGTTAGATGACATCACCTAAAACTATCCCATTGTCATCATTGCATTTGTAGGTATGTCAATTACAGAATTATGACCTTTATTAAATTTCATGGAACATATTAATACCTAAAGATGAATTCTCATGTCCTCCTCAAATTTCTTAAAACCTCTTAAGTAACTGAAAATTCCATTTTATAGACTAACATCTGACATTTGTAACTATCATCCTTCACTTTTGTATTTTTCCTCAACGTAGTATTCAACTTTTCCTACTAGAAAATAAACTTATTACAAGTGTTATGGAAGTCTGTGAAATTTAAAAATATATTCAATTTTATTTCTATAAGCTTACCAAGCCTTTAAACTCACCACTTTACTCACCAAGTATCCATTGGAGCTCATATGTTCACTAGGTGTATGGCTGCTTCAAAACCAGTTAATTTAAACTTAACAAATGTAATTACATATAAAAAACTTATTATAAATTGGAGGAATGAATCATATAACATTGTATAGATCATCTCAAACTAATTTGGGTACTCAAAACATCTTCAAATATCCATGTAAAACCTCTAGATTAGTTCAAGGTCTCAAAGGAGTTACATACCCATAAAAGTAGTCCTAAAAAAATGAGTTATAAATTAATTCAAACACCTATTCATGGATCATAGGGAACCTTTTTTCAAAATATATTTTCATTTTGCAACTATTAAATTTAAAAATATCATTTCAAGTTAATAGTACTTCAATATGCTTGCATTTCTAAGACATACTCAAAATTGGGTTTCATACTTCAAAACCCAGTCTTGTTTAAACAGATGAATTCAACACATAAAAAATTTCATGCCAAACCAATGCTTGGAACACTTCATAGGAGTCCTAAAATTTAATTTCAAACACTCAAATGCATGGGTTATGTGGAGAAAATCATAACAATCATTGCACTCCATTTCTCAGACTTTCAATGACAAGCATAAAAGAACTTCAGCCATTGAAACTTAAACACTAAACCACCTCACTAGATCAATTCATGAGCTAAAAAATGTAATATAGGAATTTCAATATTGGAAATCTCTTATGCTCATACATTGAAAACAACTTGCACTAAGCATCACTCATCCCCTTCAGTTCAAACTTGAATAGTTTTACCATTTTCTAAACTAGCCTTTAAGAAGTAGGCTATCTAGGGAACTACTTTCAAAAAATTTATGCAAATAATCATGCACCTGTATTAAATCTTCATGGAAACTTCAGGAACATCCCCATATTTTTATCCCAACTAAATTTTCAAATGAATTCTCCATACAAGATTGCCTGGATGATCAAATGTCCTCAAAATAATCTATTTGAGTGGGACCTTATTACAGCTGAAGAGGATGATACTATAACCAAAATGAATAGGAAGAGTAACCAATAACATTTTGGCAAATCATCAAATCAGATCAAAAAAGTCATTTCATGACCAAACTCTTTAACTATTTTTGAAACCATCAGCTTCTTAAAGGATTATTCAGTAAATATCTGATCATTCTTAAGATCATTCATAAAGGATAAGATGTTCATTCTGAACCTCATTCCACTTGTGAAGGATAATGTTTCCATGCTAAAACTTTTATACAAGAATTTACACAACATGAACATGTTTAAAACATTCAATTTTGCCTCAAATTCTCAACCTTTGGAAATGGTCATTTTGGTAAATCACAGTAATACATTAAAACATTATTTTATTTCTTGTTCTTTTTTTGACATAAAAATTTGGTGAAAACATATGAAACTCACCTTAAACATTCCAAGATTGCTCATTTGGTCTTAATTTTCTTTAAACTCATCCACCACCATGTTTTGTGCATGCATATATAATTTGTTCTCAAGAATAAGCTTCCAAAAGACCTCAAACATGCCTTTACGATTCAATTCTTGACCTTCCACATCATATATACACCATCACCATACATAATACCATGCTTTTAATGTCATTTCTTAGCTGTTTTTCTCCATACTCCAAGCTTATGCTTGTACTAGGTCTTAGAATTAGGCCTAGTTGTGCATGTTTCACCTCATGCTTTATGAACCTTCCTTGTTTTCATCATGAACCTATCTTAACATGCCCTCTTCATTATTTCCATTTAGTGACCATGATTCTTCATCTGTCTCATGCCTTCATTCCACCATTCCATGTCATCTTGCTGATTAAACCTAAGGATTAGGCCACCTAGACCAAAAAAGTCTCAATTTCATTGTCATTCATTTGCTACAAAGTCACATGATTGATTCCATGGAATCATCAGTTCAACTTCCATTTGTACATCATTCAAAACTTTTCATTTAATTATTATGGCACTAATTTTTGATCAATGAAAACTCAACAACTCACATGCTAACAAAATCCCCCTTTGTTATTGATGGAAAACCCCCTTGTTCCCCCCTTGTTACACTAATGAAAAAGTACATACCTGAGCACACCTTATGCATATTATTTCAGCATATTGGGACCTCTTTTTGGTTGGAAAAAATTAATCAAACTCATCACTCAAACTCAAAAAAGTCTATTTTTGGCCTTATAGAAACATTTGAGCACTATATGTCCCTAGACATATGCATATTCACATGCTAACAATCATTCTCATCACAAAACCATCATTTATAGATTCTTCTTCACTTATCTCAGCTGAGGACATCATCACAAGAGCTTGTCTCCATCATGCACTAGTTGCTAGTAACTTTTGCACCTCGGTCCCTAAAGCATCCTTTTAGTACATTTTTGAAAAAATGTTTTCAATCCATAAAGGGTCACCTAACACATGAAAATTTTCTTTATATCTCCCCTAGGAACATTCTACCATTGGACCCTTCTATAGCTTTCAAATCTTAAAGGTGCGAAGGTGCGCATGGCCAAAGGAAGCATGCAAGTGAAGGCGCACAAGGAATAATTCAAAAAGGGTTCTTGGAGAACCAAGGATGCGCACGCACACGAAGAACAATTCAGGACTTAGCCATTTTCGGCCTTTTGGATAGAACACATGAAGAACGTGTTCCATTTGGATAAGGTTCCAGCCTGGCAACAGGGTGTCCTGGAAGGAATATACCTTGCGATAGGAAGATCCAAAAAGCTAATCATGACATGGAGAGGCATGCACCTGGGGCGACCCACACCTTGACACTTGGGGCCAGATCTAAGGTTGCAGAGGAGTTTGTTAGAGCTCAGATGCCTATTTATACACACGCCCTTGGCAAAGAACAGAGACACAAGCGAGGTAGCGGAGCTCTACAGAATTACTACAAGAACTATGGGATAAATGGGTAGATGATTCTAGGAAGGATGTAATGGGGAAATGGGGAATGCAAATTTTATTTTGTGAGCATACATGTATGGATCCAGATATGGCGCATGACTATGGTCTGCCTCTCTGTGATGTTTTGGAGTAATACTATGAATGAATGTGATAAGGTTACCACTATGTTTATATTAAGATCTCCTTCCTGTATTATCTACATGTTTCTACTATGCTTTTGATCTTGTATAACCATGAACCTTACTTGAATGTTAAGTCTAATTATGGATTTACAACTTCCTAGTTCTATTAATTCTGTTGTGCACTTTGTTTCTGTTATGACTGAAGGGGTGTAGAAGCCGTCCTGAGCTCTATAGTTTATTCATGTCTGTTAAATCACTAAGTCAGAATCATGAATTATGCCTTCCACTAAACTCACATAAAAGAGAGACTCAGCTCCCTCTCGCACACCTCAGGTGAGCACCCAGCACCCGCTGGGTGATAGGCCGACGCGCATGAGGTTCCCTTGTTCTTGGTGGGGTGCAAAAATGACTACATCTTGGTTCCATTGCTGGGACCTCTTTTCGAAGTTGTAGTGGAACATGGCATACATCATGATCTGTGTAAAAAGTGATGGCAGAGTGCTTAACACTTGAAGGTGTTGAAGATTGGTTTAAAAGCACGGAGGATGAATTCACTCAGAGATTCAATACTGGACCTGGGTTTAACACGTGAAGATGGGTGGAGGAAACTCTTTATCATGAGTTGTATGAAACCTTCTTCTGTTGTTTCCCAGTAGAGTTATTTGAATGGCTCTCGGCTTATACATCTAGATCGGGTGGTATTGTAAGTCACACCCTTGGACCCAAGAAACATATCAGAACTTGCAAGATGCTGATCTAACATGGACCCATGCTATAGATCATTGGTGGAAGGGAGTATTGACTAGCTACACTCTGGAATATGCCATTTCCACGTATTCCTATCTAGAAGTTGTTGAGTTTGAGTTTTTACGGGAGCCCAGAGGATCATTTCTATGTGTTATCCCCCTTGCGATCAAAATCTTGATGGTAACCATGGGTTTAGAGGCATTTCCTATGGCCGGCTAAACCACTCTGAGTGCTTGGCGAGGAAGCCAGGTTGGGGAAAGATGGCTGATATAATGACTGAAAAGGAAAGGGAGGAGAGACGGCTCAAGTATAACGAAGTGTGTGAAAGGGAGATCGATAGACAACATGGGATTACAAGTGGGTTATGGAGCCAGACATGGTGGAAAGGAGTTGAGGTTCACGTGGAGGATGTGGAACCCGAACAGTCTGTGATACCCCTTCTTGGTAAGCACGGGAGAGAAAACCTTGTGGCTTTTGATGAGAGTCCATCGCATAGAGAAAGAAGAGTCATTGGCACACATCTGACCCCACCTAGACCAAACCTTGGCGCTTGGTTTGTTTGAATGAGGGAAAAGTACAGTTGATCCATTTGATATCAGTAGAAGCAACCGATCGGCACCTAGAAGATACAACTTCTCATTTGGGACTTCTATGGCTTCACACACTATTCCAGTATTTGGTGGAATGTTTGGACAAGGCACATATCCAGCTGGTTTTGGAAGCATGTTAGGAAGTGGTGGAGGAAATACAACTGGGAGTGGCACTAGTTCACAAACTGTCAGTGCACAATTCAGTGGAATGATCAAAGCATTCGGCACAACAAACACAGGCCCTGTACTTAACACAGGAGGATCTAGAGGTGGAAGTGGTGGAGCTGGTGGCTCAGGATCTAGTGGATCTGGTGGAGGAGGAAACACCAGAGGAAACCAAGGGACTGGATCAGGAGGACAAGGGCCTCAGCCACCTCCTCAAGTCTTTTTCGAGATGTCTCTACACTTACCAGATTACAGTGGGATAGAAGATGCCGCAGAGCATGTGCATAAGTGTGAGCTGCTATGGCATGCAAAGGGGATCACGACCCAGGAATGATAGGCCAGTCAATTTGTGATAACCATGCAAGGACGCGTGCATAGTTGGTATAGAAAGTATGACCCTCATCAGACTATTGTGGATTATACCACTGAGAAATGCATTCTTGGTGGAATTCCACATACCTGAGTTTGAACAGAAGAGCATCAGCTCTCTCAAAGAAATCCAGTAGGGAATGGCAGAGAGCGTGCAGGAATATGATGCATGCTTTAAAACTCTATTGTCTAAACTATCTTATGATATCCACCCTTCACAACATGCTCAGTGGTTTGTCAGAGGGTTGATCACACCCTTTAGGAGGGCTTTATCTCATAAAACATTCACAAACCCGTGCGAAGCATTGGAAGCTACTTTGCATGCTGAGGCAGTTGGTAGTGTTGACACTGGTGTTAGCCCATTTCTGGAGGCTCAGATCACTACCATGGCTAAGCAGTTGGAGAAATTATCTGCCAACACAGTTCCAGAGATTCACGGTGGGATGTGGTGCACAGATTGTAACGTAGAAGGGCACACAAAGGATAATGGTGGGATATGTACTCAGAAGGTGGTACGCGCCGTAGCAGTAAACTGTGAAATATGTCACGGGGACCATGATGCAAGTAGGTGCCCCTTGTTATAGCATGTGATCCATAAAAATGTGTCTTGTTATTGTAAGATATGTACCTCAACCACACATGACACCAAGGATTGTAGATTGATTGACCAGATTCATGAGGCAATTGATCTTGGTGTGCACCAGACTGGCATTGCCAGCAGTTCCAAAGGAGATGAACATCGGTATGAAGAGCGTGGAGATGGAGGTGCACATGGAAGAGGGTTTCGTGGAGGATTTCATGGTCATGGTAACCATGGGGGAAGAAGTGAGTTCCCATGTGGAACATGCTTTAATTGTGGAGCCACAGACCATTATAAGCGCGAATGTCCAGATCTTCTACAATGCTCCTGGTGTGGAAAAAAACATAAGTACGAAGAGTGCCTAGAGTTATACGAACATATGAGTCAGCAGTACTAGAAGGATAAGGGCACTGCCATGGTGAGTATTAAGAAGGCTGACGTGCAATGGCTCCCACGAGTAATACGTGAATCAGAACTAGAGCATGTTATGGTAACAACAAGGGTGAGTCCACCACGCAAGGGAAGTGCCTCCTAGGCAGAGACCTCTGGTTTCAAGGGAAGAAGTAGTACATGGGAAGTATCCAAATCCGGCTCACCAGAAAGAAGTCTACCAGGAAACCATGGACGTAATTCGAAGCTTACAAGGGGAGATCCAATGCTTAAAAGAGAAAACTAGAAAATATGAGCAAAGAAGACCAGTAGAAGCACCAAAGGATGACTTGGATGAGGTTAAGGAGGTGTGTAAACTGCTGAGGTAGGAGAATATTATTCCCCTGCTAGGGGCATGGTTGAGAGAAAAGGTGCCACGCACCGGGGAAGAACACGAAAGGCAGATCCTGCATGCAAACCTCCCACCTCACAGCCTTGATTATGACAAAGAGATCACCTTGAACGCAGTAGTGGATGGATGGTTGCTTAGCAACATCCTCATTGACACAGGCACAGAGGTTAATGTTCTCACTCTGGATGCCTGGCATCAAATGGGAAGACCTGCATTACAGCCATCTTCAAATGTGTTGTATATGGAAAATAAGACAAAGGCAATGCCCATAGGTGTCTTGAAGGATGTGACCATTACCATTCAGGGGACTAAGTTCACTGGGGATTTTGAAGTCTTGGTGCTTGCCGAGGTAGATAATTTCCCAGCTTTACTTGGGTGCCCATGGTGCTATAAGAATAATGCAGATCTCTAGTTTAACAAGGGGTACATAAGCTTTGAAAACAAGGAAGAGAGGGTGATTATACCACTTGCTGATGGAAATTCCACACCCTATACTGAACCCCTTGGAGAGGAGGTCCTTGACAGAATATATGTGTGCTCCATAAGAGATCCAGAGACCATCCACCCTACAGAAGGAGTCATCTAGTTTGATGATGCTCAATCTGTCAGTGATACTACCAGTATAGCATGTGATAATTGGGCACATGGGACTTATGAATTGATTGGGTGACATCTGAAAGGATCGGTGACCAAGGTAACCATGACGTGTATAGTTTGGCACCTGGGAGGAAAGGCAATAACCAAGTATTCTGGGGATGCATACCCTGAGGTCTTTTTGAGAGAAATGGAAGCTCACTGGAGGGAGGATGAGTGATGAGGTATGCTAAGTTATGTTTTGATAGGCACAACAGTGAGGTGGTGGGCCGCACATAGTGAAAACTTGTTGGAGTGGCGTGAAGTTACAATTTTTCTCATTGTTTGATTCTCAAAGAGCAACATACCCACCGCTATCAAGGATTACAATGGCAATGGACCCGCCTCTTCCCACATCCAGGCATGTGAGAGGGTCTGGGGAGAAGGCATGGAAGCATTACCACCCTCCCTTTGGGTGCACAAGCTGTATTCAACACTACAAGGTTACACGCGCACTTGGTACATCCATTCTGAAACTCACCGCCAAATGGGAAATTGGCAGGAATTAGCGGCTGACCTGGTTCACACATTCGAGTACCGAAGTACCATGCAACCGGTTGATGAGGCATTGCAGACTATCAAGCACCTCACTCTGGGGGATTGCACCATGGCAGAAGATAGATTAGTAAACTTACTTGGTGGACCTAGCTTGGAAGCACGGTTCGAAGAGGAGGAACCAGAAGACATACAATTCGAGCACGCATGTGCTGAAAAGGAGAAAGGAAAGATGGTATACATTATTGATGGAGAGGAGATGGAGAGCCTGAATGTTAACCATTCAGTTGGAACACGTGAAGTAGTTGACAGTGCGGATGCATGTGCACGTGCATATCATGAACCACTCAAAACCAAGAAAGTTAACATCGGCTTGGAGAAGGAGCCCAAGGAAGCTATCATTGGGGACTACTGGTCAGACAAGGAAGTATCAAAGATCATCGATCTCTTGCACAAATTTGAGGATTTATTCCCACACGGATACCATGAGTTGAAAGGCATCCACCATTCATTGGGGGAAATGAGGATAAAGTTGAAAGATGGTGCGCACCCGGTCAGGAAGAGGCCTTACAGGATGAATCCCAACATGCGCGTAAGGGTTAAAGAAGAGCTAGACAAAATGATAGCATCTGGTATCATTGAGGCTGTGGAGGAATCAGAATGGATAAGTCCAATGGTGATCAACATAAAGAAGGATGGGTGGATTAGGATATGTGTGGATTATAGGGAATTGAATGCTGTTTGTATCATAGATCCTTTTCCCACCCCCTTCACTGAAGAGATTTTGGAAGGAGTTGCTAGGGCGCGAGGTCTATTCCTTTACGGATGGATTCTCAGGATATCACCAAGTAAGGATTGCCAAGGAAGACCAAGAAAAGACAACTTTTTCCACCGAGTGGGGAAGCTTTGCATACACGGTCATGCCCTTTGGATTGAGGAATGCACCCACTGTATTTTCGTGCATAGTGGTACAAGCATTTAAGGACTTCATCCACAAGTTCCTTCAAGTATATTTGGATGATTGGATAGTGTATGGATTGGTAAGGGACCATTGTGATAACTTGAGATTGATGTTTGAAAGATGTCGGTAGTTGAGGATTTCCCTCAACATCAAGAAATGTATCTTTGCAACCCCTTTTGGAATGTTGTTGGGGCATATCATATGCAAAGAGGGCTTACTGGTGGATCCCATGAAAGTTGCAGTTATTGTGGGATTAGGGGAGCCCACCAGCCAAAGCACCATGCATGGATTTCTTGGACACACTGGGTACTACAGAAAGTTCATTAAGGGATACACCAAGATCGCCGTGCCTTTGGAAATATTGCTCAGACATAAGAGTGCCTTTCAGTGGGGAGAGGCGCAGCAGAGGGCATTTGACACTCTAAAAGAAAGGCTTATCACCGCACCTATTCTACGATTCCCATCATGGGATAAACCTTTCCATGTCCACGTGGATGCCTCTGGTACAGCAATGGGAGCCATTCTTGCTCAACCAGGAGAGGGGATTGTTGATCATCCCTTGTGTTTTGCAAGTAGAAAGTTGACACCAGCAGAACAGAATTATACAACGACCGAGCGCGAGGCATTGTCAATGATCTACGTGCTCCACAAATTTAGACAATATCTGCTGGCGACTCCCTTCATATTCTACACTGACCATATGGCCTTGAAGTATCTAGTAAACAAAGCAGTGTTGCAAGGGCGCATATGCCGTTGGGTACTTTTATTTCAGGAATTTGAATTCAAAGTGGTGGTAAAACTGGGAAAGAACAATTGTGGGCCAGATCATTTATCAAGGATTGATTCGGGAGAGGATGCACAAAGTATCAAGGAAACCATGCCAGACGCACAACTATTCAGGTTGTGGCACGCACCCTCAGAGTTAGAAGACATTGTTGTTTTTCTCAAGGAAGGTGTGGCACCCGAAGGGATGAATGCACTGGAAAGAAAAAGGTTAGCCATACGCGCCACACCCTTCATGTTGATCAATGGGGATTTGTATAAAATGGGTCGCGATGAGGTTTTGCACCGGTGTGTATTAGAACATGAACATGTGGCCATAATAGAAGAAGCCCATGGTGGGATTGCTGGAGGACACTATGCGGGGAATGCAACCACGCACAAGATCCTAGTCACCGGACTATGGTGGGAGATGATTCACCAGGATTGCATTGAGTTTTGCAAGGCCTGTGACCACTGCCAGTGCCTTGGAAAACCTAGGAGAAGGGATGAGATGCCCTTGCACCCCATCGCCAGCGCGGAACCTTTTGAAAAATGGGCAATAGATTTTGTCAGACCAATCTCACCAGCTGCGTGAAGGACTAACTCGCGGTATATCATTACCTGTACTGATTATCTGACAAGGTGGGCAGAGGCCGCGCCCACTAAGGATTGCACCATAGCCATGGCTGCTAGATTTTTGTGGGAAAACATTATCAGCAGGTATGGGTGCCCATTAAGTTTAACAAGTGATAGGGGCACTCACTTCTTAAATGAAACCATCAGGATTCTATTGGCAGAATTCATGGTAGCCCATCACAAGACTACCCCTTATCACCCTCAGGAAAATGGGACTGCAGAGGCATTTAACAAAATCCTTAGTCACACATTGACTAAGATATGTGATGTGGGTAGGAAGGATTGGGATGACAAGGTGTCAGCAGTTCTTTGGGCATACAGAACAACGTATAAAAGGTTGAACAAGGCCACACCATTTCAACTGGTGTTTGGCACGGAGGCTATTTTACCAGTCAAATTTATGCTACCATCGCTACGTATAGCACACGCAAGAGGATTAGATGATGAACAAGCACTGGAAGAAAGAATAGATGAATTGATAAAGTTGGATGAAAGGCAATCACTAGCAAGATGGAGCCAAACAACTGAGAAGGCTAAGCAAAAGGCATGGCATGACCGCCATATTAAGAACAAATAGTTTGAGGTTGGCCAGATGGTATTACTATATGATTCAAAATTTCTACGCCATCCTGGAAAGTTGAAGGTGCATTGGTTGGGTCCTTATGTAATTTCATACATCCTTGATTCAGGCGCATGCCAGTTACAAGCGCTGGATGGAACAAAATTACCTGGACACTTCAATGGGAGTAGGCTGAAGCCCTACTATAAATAATGCTTCTTGGTGTTTGTAAATAAGGTAGTTTTTCCAGTTAGCTTAGAATTTCCTTTTATGCTTTTCCTTTCTTGTATTTCCCTTTTGCGTTGTTGTTTTGTTTTGCGCCTTGGGCGCCGGTAACCTTATTAATTTTTAAACTTATGAATGCGCAGAGGACCGCGCATCGATTTAGTGTGGGGTGAGGTGATAAAGGGAAGCATGGAGTTATTCTGCCAGAGGATTGGGTTGGTAGACCATTTGAATTGGCCCTGTTGAAAAGATGCATTAGGAGAAAAGAAGGCAGATGGGTGGCAAGATAAGGTTACATTGGAAATCCACGTACAAGGAGAAAGTGCAAAAACATGAGGTAGGTGAAAGCAAGAATCATGAGGATGGAAGAGGTGCCTTTGGCACTGGTAACACACACACAAGAGTCTTCTGTCAAGATGGATTGTTTGCACACCAGAAGGTTGGAAAATTTTTTGCGCAAGGATTGGGCATGGGTGGAAGCAGTTTCACGCAAGGATTGGGCATGGGTGAAAAAAATTTCACGCAAGGATTGGGTGTGTAAGGAGAAGCGCTGAAGTCAGGTTTTGTTTGGAAATGCAACATTAAACATGGTCGTTTAGTGGTAGGTATCCTAGCATTAAATGCGTAAAAGTGGGAAAACCTATAAATACAAGAATGGGCATTTCATTATTTTACTTTGCGAAAACAAGAAGAGTGATTTTCTTTCAAGAGCTAGGGTTTCGAGAACTGACTCGTGTGAAGGAAAATCCCAAAAACTTAAGTGCAATCAGTCCATTAGATCTACAAACTAGAGCAGAAGTGATTCACGGGTGTGAGGAACATTGTGAAGAAGCACCGTGATCGAAGGAGGAAAATCAGAGATTAGGGTTTGTGTTCTAGGGCACGGGGCACGCGAAGAAAACTTTCAAACAAACTCACAAGTTAACCTGGGAATGAAAGCAAAGGGTACAATGATGGCCACAAAACTAGTAGGAAAACCTGCAGAACAATCCAAGAAGGGAAAGGGTAAAGGAAAAGGGAAGAAGAAACAAGAGGAAATACCCTTGGATACGAATGAAGAATGGTATTCAGAGATGCAATACCCAGATGGGGTTTTGCTAGGGCAAGAGTGGGAGTCCCACATAAGACAGATGACCGTGATCGACTACAATCACCGGTCAAGCATAATTGTGAAGGAAATGGCACTGGAGCTGGTGCACCCCACAAATAAATGAACACCTGATGGGTTGCCAATCTACAGTGACGTGGTCAAGGTGAAAATGGAGAAGGTAGGGCTTCTCCAACTTTACGAGTTGCCATATTTTGGGAAGCCCGAGTGCTTGTACCAATGGCTGATGACACACGTACATGAAGACTTCTTCTACTTCGCAGGGTGCAAAATGCACATAACTCCCCAGTTAATTTCACACTTCACAGGCCTAACCTGTGTAGGGGACACACTCATAGATGACCTCCAGGATGAGGAGGCAATCAGGGAAACCATAGCATCCCAGGAATTGAAGAAGGGATCAAGGTACTATGACGTCTCAGATATCAGTGATCTGGTGATGAAGATGGCCACACACCTTGTCTCCAAGCTGAATGGACAAGAGAGGTGGACCCAGGTGAGCAAGCCCTGGCTGAATGTCTATAGGAAGGTCACGGAGGGCACCGTATACAACATCTCCCAGTACATAGCAGATGAAATCATAAGCAACATGGAGAACAGAGGAAAAATCCTATTTGGGAACATTCTGTTGACAATTGTGTTCTCAGAAATTGGGGTGCCAGATGCATCTGAAAAATTCATGTGGGAGTACCCTGCTGAAGACCCTTCACCCACAGAAAAATTCTAGAAATACACATGTGAATCAATGACAGGGGTACACAAGGCACACTTAGAAAAATGGTATAAGCGCCTGAGGAACGCATTCGGGGCTGAATGGCAGATCCCAGAACAACTCCCCATGGCAACCGAAGGAGAAGCAGAGTTCACGGTCTACCAACACTTCTGCATTGGCAGGTTCATCTTGGTGGATGGCAGTTGGAGTCCATGGTGCAAACTCCCATTCTCGTTTACTGCCCAATTTTTCCAAGCAGGGGTAAACAGATACAAGGAATCAAAGAAATTAAATCTGGAGTTGTCCACCCTTGACAGAGAGCACAGGGAGATGAGAAAGAAGCTGGTCTACCTAGAGAAGCACACATACGTTGAAAGGTACGTGTCACAGGATGTGCACATTGTAAGGCCATTGACCTTACCTATTGCTGGGAGCAATGCCGCAGTGATCTACCTGCGCATAAGGCCAAAATTTGAAAAGGGCGCATACGTGGAGAATGAGATATCCATCCCAGATGACCCTATGGGAAGAAAGAAGCCAGTGCCAAAGCGCAAGGAGAGGGAAGAGGAAGAAGAACAAAGGGTGGTGGAGAAGTAGAATGTAGATACCATGGGGCCGAGTACCTACGTCTGAAGAAGAGGAGAATGGTGGTCAGGGAGAAGACCCCAGAGCCTGCGAAGCCACCATCCCCTGAAGAACCCTCAGATGAAGAGAGGACAACATCCCCGACTCCAGAGTTTTCTGCAAAGGAAGAAGAACAAGGGATGGAGGAACAAGAGTCTGAAGATACAGATGACCCAAATGCCTATATAGGTGAAAAGGATGATGATGAAGGGGAAGAGTTGGAGGTGAATCAGGAACCTATTGATGTCCATGATTCAGAGGGAGGGAGCAGAGGATACAAATGATGCTTTCATCTTTGTAAGGAGGAAGGGCACCCAAGGGGAGGAAGGTGCACATGTGGAGTGAAGAAAGGAGTGAAGGGGAAAGTACCAAGGGGCCAGATATGCCTAAGCTCACTCAAGAGGAGGTGGATGAGAAAGTGACAAGGGAGGTAGAGAAGATAATTAATACCTTGGTCGAAGAGGAGTTGGAGCACAGCACGGAGCTCGTGCTCGGTGAGTTCAAAGAAGAGCAAAGGGAGAAGAGTGTGGGTAGCACAAAAGGCCCAACTCTTTCAGTAACTATTCCCAAGGGCATGCGCACGGGAAGTAAATGCGCATAAGGGGGAAGAATAATGATGGGATACATTGATGACCCCAACAAAGTTTTGCACGTGCATTTCCAGAGTACCATGCCCACCAAGGAGCTCACCACCATGGAGTCCTTTGATCCTGAGGGTGGATACCCATGCACACAAGGAAGATGCTATCATGGGCATTCGACTCCCACCTCGATGAGCCTGAGTTTGAGGTTAACCAAGGAGTGGTATTAGCACTGTCTGAAGGAAAGGGGAACAACCCCATTGTAAACACGCAACAACTATCAGATGAGGAAGTGTGTAATGCACTCAACAAAGTCTCTATGGAAATTGAGGCTAGGCTCTTCTGTAGAAATGACAGGGTTAAAGTCTTGGAGGACCTGTTGGAAAAGAGGAAGGAAGAAGTAGTGAAGCTAACAAAGGACCTCAGCCTTGAGAAATTAATCAGCGCTCAACTACAGAGGGAGCTTCAGGAGGAAAAGGCCAGGGTACGTGAAGTTTCCAAGAAGGTGGAGCTCATCTCCCAAGCTATTATCATGAAGCACCCAGACCTTAACCCTCCCACACAAAAGTATGGATCCTCCCTGGAATGCCTAGAGGACTTGACTCAGATCCTCACCATGGAAAGGTAGCCTTTGGCCTTGGAGTCAGCTGAGGAGGTAGCTGCACGCTTGGAGAAGGAGGACAAGCTGAAGGTCATCGCACTCATGGCTGAATACAACAAGGTGCTTCGCTGACGTGAAAATAGCTGCACAAACCACGGGGGTCACCTACGACCATTGCACGGATCAAGACAAGGTGACAGGCATGCTGCTTGCCAGTGACGAGGCCGAGCTGAAGGACTTCAGGGAAAATAATAAGGGCAATAGAGCCGAGTGAGAAAAGATCCTAGCCAAAGTGGAAAAGAAGTCTGAAGCTATTGAGAACCGGTGAGTCTCAATCAAAACCCAGCTAAAAGAGCTCTATAAGGTCATCACGAGGAAGATGGATGCCCTGGAGGATCATGCCAAGGAGCTGGAGACTGTGGTGGAGACCATTAACATGAAGGGGGAAGGGTTAACCTTCGACGAGGTGAGCACCTTGGTTGGTGATATCTGCACTAGAGCACAGGATGAAGTCAGCACTTGGAGTACACTGGAGGCCGACCTGTGGCAAAATTTTCCCTTTCTTCTTCTTTAGGAATTTTTTTCCCTCTATTCTTTCTCCCCCCCATTCTTTATTCTTTCCCTCCATTCTTTCCAAGGCAAGGCCTTGCATTTTTGTACTGCATTCTTTGAAAAGGTTCCCGAGGGTGGAGAACAGGTGAAGTGTGGGGTAATGTTGGGACCCTAATATAGCTTCCAAATCTTATGGGCACGTAGTAGGCACACATGGCTGGAGGAAGCGTGCAAGTGAAGGCACGCAAGGTAGAATTCAAAAGGGTTCTTGGAGAACCAAGGATGCATGCGCACACGTGAAGAACAATTTGGGACTTAGCCATTTTTGGCCTTTTGGACAGAACACATGAAGAACGTGTTCCATTTGGATAAGGTTCCAGCCTGGCGACAGGGTGTCCTGGAAGGAATATACCTTGCGATAGGAAGATCCAAAAAGCTAATCATGACATGGAGAGGCATGCACCTGGGGCGACCCACACCTTGACACTTGGGGCCAGATCTGAGGTTGCAGAGGAGTTTGTTAGAGCTCATATGCCTATTTATACACACACCCTTGGCAAAGAACAAGGACACAAGTGAGGTAGTGGAGCTCTATAGAATTACTGTGAGAACTATGGGATGAAAGGGGTAGATGATTCTAGGAAGGATGTAATGGGGAAATGGGGAATGTAAATTTTATTTTGTGAGCATACATGTGTGGATCCAGATATGGCGCATGACTGTGGTCTACCTCTCTGTGATGCTTTGGAGTAAGACTATGAATGAATATGATAAGGTTACCACTATGTTTATATTAAGATCTCCTTCCTGTATTATCTACATGTTTCTACTATGCTTTTGATCTTGTATAATCATGAACCTTACTTGAATGTTAGTCTAATTATGGATTTACAACTTCCTAGTTCTATTAATTCTGTTGCGCGCTTTGTTTCTGTTATGACTGAAGGGGTGTAGAAGCCATTCTGAGCTCTATAGCTTTTCATGTCTATTAAATCACTAAGTCAGAATCATGAATTATGCCTTCCAATAAACTCACATAAAAGAGAGACTCAGCTCCCTCTCACGCACCTTGTGTGAGAGCCCAGTGCCCACTGGGTGATAGGCCGGCATGCATGAGGTTCCCTTGTTCTTGGTGGGGTGCAAAAATGACCCACTAATTCTACCAATCTAGTCTTCGTAGTACCTAAAATACCCGCTTCAATATTGTAAAAAACTCCTCTACTTCAAACTAACCTCTTTGACATGTAGCTTGCTAATTTAGAGCTCCAATCAAATTTTCAAGGCTTAAAAATATTACTTTCTTAACCAAATTTGACCTTAAAATATCATTTGGGATTGAATTCTTCTTGGGACATGTTACTAGCCCTCACACAATGCTAATTAAACCTTCAACATGAAACAATGCAAGTGAAATAATTAACTAACCTTGTTTTAGTCAAAAAATACCGTCTTAAGCTCCTTAAGAGAATTCCACTGGTGATTTCATGGTTAGATAAACATACTACTACTAAGAACAAATCAATTACATTTCCTATCACCCATTAACCTCCTTGAGGTGTGTGCAAAATTTGGTTTTACAATTCCAAATCTAAGTCTTCTTTCTAGCACCAACTTCTCATACACCAAATTTTCTCCTACTAGCATAAATTTATTTACAAGTATCCAATTTTCAAAACAATACAAAATCTAAATCACCATTTGGACCTTTAATCTGCATGCAAAATTTCTGGATAAGTTTCTTTGGAGAAATTAGTCAAATTTCACTCTTTGGATCTCCAATTAGGTCTCCCCTGTTCTCATACAGGCATGTGGAAATTCTGTAATGAAGCTATGCTATCTGAGGTATTATTTTGTAACAACCAATTTTGTCACTTCAAATCTAGGAATTTTTTTTCATGATTCCCTGATTTAAATACCCATATATTTAAATCCAGCATAAATCTTAGATGCAATCCATTCAATAATTTTCATAAACCATGTGCAGCTACATGAGTCAGTTAGTCATCATCCCCTCATAGATTACTCTTTACAAGTGTGTATAAAAATTATATTGTTGGTTTCCTTTTGCATGCATTGATAATTTAGTGATTATTTCTAAGTGTATACATAGGTATCATCTAATTAGTTCCCATATGGTATCCCTACACATTAGAACTTGGTGAAATCAAGATAATGTAATCAACAACTTATAATAATTTGATCAAAGATTTAGAGATATGTATGCCATGCTCGGTTCCGTGATGGCACACTCATTATTAGGAACTTGTCATATCACCTAATTAATTTGTTCAATTATAAGGATTCCTTCTTATTTCTTAATTCATTGAGTTCATAGTTAACAACTTAAGCATTCATCTATGTCCATTCCTATTTACTAGGTTTATTTAGTTTATTAACTATAATAACCAATATAACCTATGTGAAGGCATTATGTATATTAACGTCCTTCGTTCAATATATTTTCCCAAATCATTGAGTAATGAAAATTCATTCGAACTAGGAAGAAATCCATATAACTGAACAAAGTGATTAGGTGATATGACAAGTTCCTAATGACGAGTGTACTATCATGAATCTGAGCATGGCATAAATGTCTTTGAATCTTTGATCAAAGTAGTGTAAGCTACTGATTACGCTGTCTTGATTCCACCAAGTTCTAATGTGTAGGGGTACCAGATGGGATCCGATTGGATGATACCTATATATACACTTAAAAATCATCACTTAATTATCAATGCCTGTAAAAGGAAACCAACAATATACTTTGTATACACACCCGTAAAGAGTATACTTTATCATACTTCCACAAGTTGCTGAATCACGGCTACTCTTTTGATTATTATAATCATACCTAATCTCATTTACAATGGATATTGATAAACTTGTTATTATGATTAATCAAGCATGATTATCTTCATGACATTGCAGAGTTGGTATTATCTTGGTATACGTATTTAATGAAATAGATATGAGAAGATCAGTTTTATTCTAACTCATACAACTGCATCAGGTTTACTGTTATAGGATGGATTGACTATGATAATGTTAGTTCTAAATTGGGTTAATTTAGAACAATGAAACATGGTGAAGTGAATTAAGAAAAAAAATCTCCTTGTATTGAAGTCTAAATTGAGGTGGTAACATATTTTTCATTTAAAACTTTTGAATATGTTAATAAAACTTGTCAAGATGCTTCATAAACGTTTTTAGTCTTTTTAGTAACATGTAAGACCTTTAAACCATTTTATCTCTCTAAACCCTACGCGGGTTTCTAGATGAGTATGAGAAAGACATATATTGATATAAAATCTCTTAGATCCACTTTCAAGGTCTAAAATTATTCATTTAGGTCTATTTCCATCTTATTGATGTTAAAAATTTACTAGAGTTCTTCCTTAAGTCAATGAGTCATGAAATGACATAACTTATCCCTTCTTGACTGGTATAACAGGGTTCATGGTAATATGAAGACACAAACAAGGTATTTATACTGAGTTTTTCCTTGAATATTCTTGAATGATATTCACACTACCTTGAAATAGGTTTCAAACAATCATTATCTTCTTCTTTGAGCATATATGGTATCATAATTTCAAACAATCTCTCAACTTCAACACTAAGTCATATCTCCTTAAAACTTACTTTTAATTAGGTTTTCATACTGTTTGTTTCTCCCTAACTCTTCCAAACCACATGACCCTTAAAGAGTCATCTCAAGAATATTTTGAGAGACTAGGATATTTATCATGAACTTGATCATTCACTCACATATTTACAACTGAGACACTACCACTGAGTTACTTATCTTTTGTCTTCACAATCTTGTCAAGCTTAAACATTACTTCATACACTTTTCATGGATCATAGCCATTTTCAATTCATGAACTAATATCACTGAACATCCTTGGAGAAATCCTTATCAAACTTCTATAATGCTCTTATCTAGAGTGTGATAAACTGATAGTGAACAAAATATTTTCATGTCTCTTAGGATGATGAATGTCTCTAACTGATACATGCTTATGGAATTTGATACTTAGACTGGGCTTGATGATCTGATTTCACAACCTGACCAAGAGTATCTCATACTCATATGGATAAACATAATTTTACCATCTTACTAACTTGGACCATCTTGAAAAAGCATAGCTACTCAGAATCCAATATGATAAGCTAAATTCAGGGTCTAACAATAGAATCCCAGCATTTCCTCAAGATAGCTATATAGATACACTTTTTAACCATTTTCCTGACTATAATTAATGTGATGGAGCATTATTTACTTTATACTCCAACTCAGAGTATCTCTGACTTCTTCATGAATTGAAATGATATAATACATAACTAAACCATATCTCAGAACTACTTCACCCTACTTGCAAATACTTTGATGAACTAAGAATACATTGGGTGGCTTCATGACCTTATTCTTATTTATGTGTAACATTAATATTTGGTACTCATTCATGAATCGATACTTAGACAAGTGATTTCATTACACCTTATGGAGCACAATAGATACTCTTTCCTAAGATGATAACTTCGAATAGTATTTTACATGGATTTGACAATATACCTTATTTTGCATAGAATTTGAGTGGATGAATGGTCATAACTATTTCCTTGAGTAGAATTAAACATGTTCAAAGATCTCCCATTTACTTATCTTTCATGATGGGCTATTCAAACACATTATAAAACATATAACAGTCTCACAACATCTACATTTTGTTATTTATCTGATTAGTATGCCACATTAACACTTGTTTCTTTGATTATCACTTAGACTCTGGATCATTTATTTTTGAGGACTACTTCAACCTTTATGAGATAATGAAAAGTGTACACACACACACACACACACACACACACACACACACACACACACACACACACACACACACACACACACACACAACAAAGCAATGATACTCAGTTGATACTTAACAAACTTGTTACAAACTTAGGTAGACCCTTTAAGGTTCAATTTACTCAGAACTCTATTTTGAACACTAAGGTGGATATCATTGACCATCATGACACACTTGATCCGGGCTTGATGAATTGATCTAAGATAGTATAGAAAAAATATATAGGGGAAATAAATCAGGATAACTTATGCATTAGACCTGACACTTTCTGTAGTAGAATTTCTCATACTATGGTGATATTGATGCAACATAGCTTACACATTCATTCCATGAATGGTAACATATGTAGATCCATGGTTTGTTAATGAAATATTTCTTCATTGTACATCCCATAAAAATCATAAAATGCACACATAATGCAAACAAAAAATGTCTTTAGTTTTGGTTGGTACATGATCAGATGCTTCTACATCATACACCTTATACAAATCAAGACATTCATAAGGACCTGATGATAGTGCTCAACATACATAGGGCAAGTGGTAATAAGAACACATTTTTAACATTGTGAAGGACTTAGGTTATGTCTATTGCACCAATGGTGAATGTACCTCCATGATCCATCCTATGAGTTGGCAACATTTGGGTCATAAACAATCCCCCTCTTCTAAATGTTGTTCAAATCTTCCATTTATTTCCCCTTATTAGTTGTATTATGATCTCTTAGCTTTGTGTGGCTTACGTTTTTCCTTCTCAAAACTTGTGTTCTATTTATAACATTCCTACACACATTTTATAGATAGAAGTATGCCTCTCGATGCCTCATTTCTAGTGCTATATATCTCCATATTTTTGTTCTTTTCTCTTGGGTTATTCCATCTTTACATTTTATCAATATTCTCTCTATATTTGTACATGTTTGGTCTTCACTTGGCTTTACTAGGCACATTCCACCTTCTTTAGCATCAACACCATGTGGCTCTGATGCACCTATTCTTGTTCCCTTAGTGGTTTCAAAATGTGATTATGCCCATCCTTCTACACTATCACAATATTTTCCCTTCCATCATGTTCTATTTTCCTATCAAACTACCAAGGTCTTACCGATAATACATGTCATGCATCCAACAATATAATATCACATAAAACCATATATGTAAAACTGTCTAACTCTATCTATGATTGTACCTTGCGTTTAAAATGCTTGTGATGAATGCACAATGTCTAGCATAGATAGAACATGTAAGATAGTTCTTGCTTCTAGATTGATGTGAATTGAGATTCCAACCACTTGAAAAGCTTCCTCTCCTGGTCACTGTAAAGCTTTATCTCAAAATGTCCTACCTTGTCCTACAGTTATAACATAACTACATTCTTAGCCTACTAGGAACATATAAACAAAAATCTCCAAGCTTGACTGGATGGTTCATGTAAGTAGTACTTGATAGTATTTCCTATGGTGATCCTTGTACAATTGATTTGAGAGTTAAAGAAATTCCTTGATTTCTCATCTCTGAAGGCTCTGGAAAGGATGATCATCTTTGGCCATTTTATAGCATATAGATACCTCTCTGCCCAAAGTCATTGACATGGATAGATGTAATATCCATTAAAAGAGGTTTCATACATGAGATCCATGATGTTATCCAACTGAGTTATACCTTCTTGGAATTATATTCTTGAGCAAATCTTTATGATCTCAGGAATCAAACAGGTCAAACAAGGGCATCTCAAGTGTTGTGAATATTGATGCAGCCTAGAATTCACCAATACAAGCCTAGGTGCACTGGCACATCACTTAGGATAGACTGAGCAGTCACCCGAAGCGCACAAAGGTACCATACCCCTCTTTAGGGTTGTTGTTGCAGGATGTTAGTATGATGAAGACTTAAATAATTCAAATCTATGATTAATATATCATTCTATAGTGCATGTTTAGATCTAGATCTAGAGAATAACAGACTTAAAAGATAATGCATGATGAAATCAAGAATGCATGAACATAATTATACTTAAAATTTGATAACCATTTCATCTAATACACTCCATGCAATTAAACATGATAACCATACATAAAACCTTATTAGAATAGATAATACCATTATTTAATTACAATACATACAGAAAGCTTCCTTGCAATAACCGTAGTATACGCTCATGCGCTGTAACATATCTAGCAATATAATATCACTATATAACCTAGTTCTCACACCTATATCTATTCTCTCTCTGCTACATAGTTCAATACATATTTATATGGGTGGGAACTTTCCCTTCACCACTTATCTATAACCAAAATAGATCGCATGCTATTATTAGCCACACATGCAAGTGCGCTAACAATAAACTACTTTTAGTTAACTGAAATAGTAGATCTATTCCCAGTCTGTGTCCATGCAAAGAACTTTGTAGCTGATCCTCCAAAAATAGCCAATACATGTCATGTAAGTCTTTGACCGGTTTGTGTGCTCCGCACTCTATCTCCAAAAATAAATCCTCACTGTGAAAACACCTAAGTCCTAAATATGTTTCTATTCTACGCGCAATCTTCTCTGATACTCTCACGCCTTTGAATGTGCTCTTCTTTCCCGCGTGAACCTTCTATATTTTCTTCGCTAAGTACTAGAGTCTGACTAATCAACATTACCCCATACTAGTTGCATTTTCACCCCAATAATGATTGTCTCACAAACAAATCACAGCATATGAATAGAAAAATAGATGTAATTTTGATGAATAAAGGAATGTATTTACTCTGTAGTATCTTCATGCTTCAACTCTAAATAATTTATTTGGGATATTCTTCTTTTATCTCTACCTCTAAGGTCTGTTAGTCATTGAGAGCGGCCTGATGTCTTCTCCACTTTGTGAATATCCACTGCAATTGAATCTAATTCATCCCTTGCAATCTCTCCCTTCTCATTCTGTGAGACCAACACAATGTTGGACATGCTAGTCATTCTCCCTTCCAACAAGTCCATCTTTTGAGTGACTGAGTTTCCCAAGCTCATCCAACCTTTCCTTGTGTGGTTCTTGAGCTGTTGTAAGGGCCTCTACGCTTCTGTCTTAAAAAGTGTTAATCATTCTACATGTGGACCAATGTAGCTCATCCTTCATGAATCTTTAGGATCTCATTTGAATCTTCCAAAATGGTCCTGGTCCTTATAACTAGCTTCTGGCACTGTAAAATATTCAGTGTTTGATCTACCTTCTTTATTCCTCCTACAAGCTTTGAAGCAACCCTTCATACATGCAATCTTCCGCATCACTAAAGCCTTTTACTGCACTTCTTCTATGCTTACGATCCTTTGGTTCTGGTATGCACATAGAGCTTCATCTTCAAGCAATAAGTCCACCAATGTACTTACATAATGTATTACCAAAGGAAATGTCTTGGGTACCTTTGACTCTAAGTGTGGCCTAGCCTTCATGACATTATCACCAATCTCCTCTACCATGCTGATAAACACATTGTTCTTCTTCCAATCGCCAAATCTCTTTCCTTAACTTTAGGCACACTATTTCGAACTCATCCTTAGTCTTGATCTCCCCCCTTAGCACCCTAATTAGAAAAGGCATCTTTATCCATATTATGTTCGTGCGTGACTTCTGTGAGACTTTCACCAAAGCATTGCTCACCTGTTCATCTGACATAAGCATGTAATGCTTTAACCTCTGTTATGTGTCTAGACTTGCCAGGTGTCATTTTCTCAACCTCCTTGACATGTATGACTCCTCACACACATCAAATTCTAGTTCATCCATGTCCATGTAATCGACCATGAAAATTGAACTTCCTTATGACGCATTGTTGACATATCTTCATCCATCAACTCTCAGCCATATAACTCATTTTGTGTCATTGTGCTCTGGAAATGGGCACAAGGATGGTTTTTCTTGTGTCCTTGAGTAGCCCATGGAAGACATGGAATATATTCCCCACTTTTTCTTCTTTATCTAGGCTTCTTAAGAAATTGGGCTTCAAGAATTGGAACTTGTGTGGCTATGTCATGAGAAGTCAGGGACAAATCTATAAAAATTCCCTGAGCTTGCCTAAGAAAGATCTCCATGTTTGATATCTTCATCATTCGGTGGGGTCATCTCTAAAATTTTCTCAAATCTTTAGGGGAGATCTAATGTGCAATGCCTCAAGACTAAAAATGATATAACCTCAATCAACTTTACCCTTGGTAACTTCTGTTATCTCAAAATGTCACCCTTTTTTGGAGAGAGTAAATTTGATAACTATGCATCAGGATTGTCCAGTAGATGTTATCCAAGAAAATGCCCCCTACTGATTCAGAGCAAAATTTCAGGTTTCATAGGGTCCTTCCTTTTACCTCAGTCAATCTTTCTGAACTCCCCAGGCACTCAAGAAGGAGCTGGAGCAATGGCTTCATGAGAAAGTGCGGAGAAGGTTGCAGAAAGCAAGTAGTTTGGGCCAGTAAAAATTGTGAAAAATTTCCTTCTAACTCCTTGTCCATTTTGCAAGTTATGGCTCGGGAGTTTTGGAGGGAAATTTTCCCTGGGAACCGCCCGTAGCCAATCAGAAATGTGCCACGTCAACAGCGGAATGGCGGGGTCAGAAGTACGCGGCGGGCAAGTTAGAAAAATTTCCAAAAGAGCTCGAGCCAGGGGTGCAAAGAAAAATTTTTTGGCCTGCTGAAGGCATTCGGGAAGCAAATAACAAGGCCACGACACATGTCCATAAGGCCAGGGGGGTTCGAGGGGCGAAATCAGTACAAGTTTTTCACCAAAATAGCAATTGGGACGCGGGGCCAAAAAACTACGCTGCAATTTCCGCCAACCGGTGTTGAAATTCAAATTTGGAGTAAAACAGTCTAATCAAAATGGGACCAGGCGGGCACCAAATACCTGAAGGTCGGGGGTGTGGGGAGAATTCATGTTTGGTCCAAAGTGGTTAGAAATGCAAATGGGACATCCGAATTTGGAGTGCATAGGTACCATGTAGCCGAATCAGGAGGGTGACCAATCAGTGGCATCCCGGAGTGGCGGGGCAAGAGAAAAGAAATTTCAATGGTAAATTTTCCAAACCGATTTCAAAAAAATGTGTAAAAATGCCATTTGAAGCCCAGCTAGGACCCACAATGGAAAACCACGTGGTAGCCCGAAGTGGTGGGGGGCAGAACTTTTTCATGAAATTTTCCCAAATTCAAAACAGAGGGAAAATTTTTGGGGTTTCAGCCCGCCGACCCGATTTTTGCCCTATTTTTCCCTAAATATATAAAGGGGCATATCTTTCAATCCAGAGCTCAGCTTTTCTTGATTTTTGTGTCATTGGAAAGCTATTGAAGTCCTCTACATGATGGAACCTTCAAGTTTGTTTTTTGGTAAATTTTTGTGAGAGAAAAATTTTAAAAACATCTTCGACATGTTGAAAAGAGTAGAAATGATATTCAACCATCATTTTTAATGCAGTATGGCTTCCATTCTTCTCCAGCATGGTTGAAAATCGCCGCTTGGGAGAACCCGAACTTTTAAGGGTTCCCATGCTATGTTGATGGATCTAGTTGGTGGTTGGATGATTCCTTTCATTTTTTCTACATTTCTCCTTTCTGAGCTCAAATTTTCATTCTTAAAATCCAAATTTGTCTCATTCGTAAAGGGTTGGACATCTTATGAACTGCAGGCTCCCTTCTTCACCCTAGCAAGTGAATTTGTGGAATATCATACCTCTTTTAGGACTGCAACATGTTTTCTACCTCTTTGGCTATTGCAAATGCATTGTATTTAAAAATGAGAAATGACAATGCGAGCTCTGTGAATGAATTTGTAAATCCTTTCTTGTTTTTGTTTTCTCTATCTTGATCTTTCATTACAATTTTAGCAATTTGTGCATGATTTTGTGTTGCATCCTTACAATCTGTGTCAATTTGGCAGAAATAGATGTTCACCACTCCTTTGGTGTATCACCTTGTTAGTTTAGTTTTATCTTCTTTTCTCTTCTATACCTTGTCTCCTTGGCAGAATTAGAGTAGATTTTGAGTTAAACCTCTACATATTTCATGCATACATCTGATCAAAGGAGTGAAGGAACCAACCTTTAATCTGAAGATTCTTTCCCATTTTTGCAAGTCCCACACTTGGGGAAAAGATTCAATGTTGTGCAATCACACTAAATGACCCAATTCTCACTTGCAATCTGAAGGTCTTTTAGGGGTGCTGTGATTTTGCACTAACAGTTTTGGCACGCACGGTGGGACCTTAGAGGTCTTCATCTTCATTACGAAAAAAGTTGATGTGCATTTGTTGTAAATTTTCTTGCTTGAAAAGAGCCCTGATTTGCACATCTGGCGACTCCAAAGGGATAAAATCAACTGGTTTCAGCAGTCTAAGTCTGAAAGATTCATGAGAAGGATCCAAACAAGGTCAAGGAGCTAGAGAAGAGGGATTGTCTTGAGTACCTACAGTTATCCCTAGGAAGAAGAGAAAGGGGAAGAAGGATTCAAAGGTCTCCATCTCCACCAAATAGAACTCTATCAACTCCTTCCACCTGGTAGACCTTTCACCCAATCAACAAGGGTTCTCAAAGCCAATAAGAATGGCACAACCACAACCCTTATGTCAGCTTCACTGGCAGCAGCCCACTTGCTCTCAATGCACAAAACCCAGTTCCAGTTGCAACATTGAAGAACATCCCATACTTTACTACTAAAAATCAGACCACTCCTGATGATCATGTCAAATACATTGCTAATGTTTGTGTAATCCATGAGATTGTTGAGATGCAAATTGCTGTCAAATTGTTGGCATCTTCATTCAAAGGGAAAGCCTTGCAATGGTTTAGGAGCCTTGGGGTAGGCTCTATCCACGAATTGGAACCAATTGTGCATAGCTCTCCATAATCAGTTTGGAGAAAAGGGATACAACTTGTCTCTATTGGAGCAACTAACAACTATCAAGAGAGCTCCCAATGAGTAGCTACCAGACTTCGATTTCAGATTTCAAAGGACATGGGATAGAATTCCTAGTAGCAGTAAGGCCAACAACTGAAGGTGCTTTCTTATACTATCTCAAAGCTTTAAATTCTGATATTTCTATGTTAATTCAATCCATGGGAGGTGTAAACTATACCTGCAGCTTATAGCATTGCCATTAGGGCTGAAATTGTTTGATCCAAGCTGGTAAACTGGCTCCTAGGCCTCCCATGCCCTTATATCCAAACTTGGAAATCCCAAGCACTAGTCAAACACCTACTTTAGCTCCTATTCCCACTCCTAGAAATCAGAGTTCAAATGAAACTTCTACTTCATCCTCTAGTGCCTCAAATGAACTTCAAGAAGTCATGAAACAATTACAAAATTTAGGCAATGAGCTGGTTACACTCAAGAGGCAGCAAGCCCAAAGTTTTAGACCTTCTTATCAGTCTCAAACTCAACCTAATAGGCAACCATATCAACCTAATAGGCCACCCAATCCAACTGCAAATCAAAATCAAGTAAGGCCTCCTACCAATAGACCATTTCAGCCCTATAACCCCAATGTTGCATCTACCTCTAAAGCCTTAGTGCCAGTGCAAAATAATATAGCTCAAGAGTATGATTGGTGTTTCCCATGCAATGAACCTCAAAACCAGTCTATGTGCTTCAATGGTGCTTTGAACCAAGCTTTGATGGTGACAAAAAACTGGTGTAGAGAGTGAGGTGAGTCAAGAAACAAACCAACAACAAGGAACATCTCAACAAAATACAACTCCAAATGAGACTACACTTGTGAATTGGTAGGCTGAAGATTTTTGTGGTATGAATCAAACAATTTCTTAGAATGTAGTAGCTAACACATGGTCAAAGAATAGGAATATTGGTGAAGTAAAGTCATTAGATCCAGGTGATCCACAACCTTCCATCACTCCACAAAGTGTTAGAAAGAAAATAATAGTTCCAAGTGTGCAAGGACAACCCAAGCCACCTTCTAGACCAGCTCAAATGCCAGCTATTGCAGCCCATGTACAAGAAAAGAATGTGTAGGCTAAGGGGCAGCAAAGAGATATTTCATCCCCATTTAACATCATTGAACAAATGAAGAAGACAAATGTGAATATATCTATGTGGGAATCACTATCCATCCCAGGCCAAAGGGATCTACTACAAGCTGCCATGAAGAATTGGTCAACTTCAAATCAGCATAGCTCATATGCAAGAGAAGGTACTCACAAATGTTGCTCAGTCTAAGGGAAAGCATGGAGGACTGCAAGGTAAAGTTTTGAAGCCCCCTCCATTCTATGTTTCATTGATCATTGGGGATAAACTAGTACACAATTGTATGATTGATTCTGGGGCAAGTAGTTCTATGATGCCCAAGCAAATAGCTAATTAGCTGGGCCTCCAATATGAATTCATATCCAAAGGGGTGGTGCAACTAGATGGGACAACAATAACAACAATTGGGGTAATTAAAGATTTGAGCCTCACTTTGCATGCATGCCCCAATGTCACTGTTTTGTAAGATGTGTCAGTGATAGATTTACCACCACTTTTTGCCCTATGTTTGTCAAGGGATTTCACAGCTAGAATTGGAGGCTATTTATCTGCTGATTGGTCACACATGTTGTTTTAGAACTAAGATATGGAACTAAGGCCACAATCAGGTCCGAATCCTATTGCAAAATTTCACATTGAGCCTCATTCCAAGCCCAATCAATGCCAACTGTTCAGCATTTGATCAAGAGGATTATCCTTGCACCGATGAAGCTGACACCAAAGTTGGAAACATCCTAGATTTGACTCTTGATGAATGGGCAAGCAAGGTACATGCTTTTGATCCCTATAAGGAAATAGAGGAATCTAAACTAGGAGTTTATTACATGCATGAAGAAAATCAGCCTATTCCTAGCATCACCAAGCCAGACCATAAAGATGACAATGAGGTATGGTAGCTATTCTTTGATGGATCAAGAAGTAGACAAGGTGCAGGGGGGAGCTATGCTTGTTTCACCTCAAGGCATTAAGTATTATTCAACTTTTAGATTTCAGTTTGCATGTTCTAACAACACTGCTGAATATGAAGCTTTGATACACAGGATTGCATTGGTCAAGAAAGAGAGGTATCAAAAACTTACAAGTCTTTGGTGACAGTGAGCTGATTGTTAATCAAGTTAAAGGAAAACATGCTACCAAAAATGACCTGCTCAAGAGTTATAAGAATAGGGTGTGGGACCTCATTGAGGATTTTGAAGGCTTTGGCATCAACTCCATCCCTAGGAAGGAAAACCAAGCTATTGATAGGCTTGCAACAGTTAGAGAAGCCTTTGATGTTGTGGAGAGTATCAAGGAAGATAAAGTGCAGCCAAACATTCATGTGATTGTAAGGCCATCAGTGCCAGACAATAATGTAAGTTGGCAAGTGTTTGAAAGTGACCAATAAATCATCAATTTCTTGCAAGAAGAAGCTACGTTCTCAGCCAAAAATTAGGAAAATTTAGAACAACAGTATGGTGATCAAGTGGTACAGCTGAGAACCAACAAACTACCAAAAGGACTTGTCACTTTGGAGTCCATATTTAATCCTAATGATCAATTTAGGAAGGAGAAAGAAAACATCCAAGTCAAGGGAGAAGATTCAGTGCCCATCTTGGTAGGAGAAGGCAAATCACTTCAAATTGGTAAAGTGGCAACCAAGCAAGAAAGGTATGAGTTCATGCAACTTTTCCAAGAGTTCCCAGATATATTTTCTTGGAGCTATGAAGACTTGAGAGGTTTCAATCCCAAGCTATCTCAACACACAATTGAATTAGATCCAAGTGCTAAACCCATTTCAGACAAAAACAAAGACCGGTCAATCCACACATGGAGCCTCTCATGAAGAAGGAATTGAATAAGTTAATAGAGGCAAGTATCATATTTCCCATCAAGCATTCAAGCTGGGTTGCAAACTTGGTTCCAGTTAGAAATAAGAGTGGAGAAATCAGATTGTGTGTAGACTTTAGAGATTTGAATAGATCATCCCTCAAGGATCATTACCCACTTCCTTCTATGGAGAAGATTTTGCAAAGTTGTTGCTGGCTCTGAGAGGTTTTCATTGCTAGATGGTTATTCAGGGTATAATCAGATCATGGTAAAGGAGGATGATCAGTTCAAAACAATCCTTCACCACCAAATGGGGAACCTATGCATATAGGAAAATGCCATTTGGGTTAAACATCTAATGCCGGAGCTACCTTCCAAAGGGCAATGGATATGGCGTTTAAGGGATTGATCAACAAAATAGTGCTGATATACAGATGATATTATGTATTTTCTAAAAGTGCAGTTCATCTCTTTCATTTGAGACAAGTTTCCAAAGATGTAGAAGATTTGGGGTATCCTTGAATCCCAAACCTAGCTCATGAAGGAAAGCTCCTAGGCCACATTGTTTCCAAAGAAGGGATTAGCAATTGATGGATTGAAGCAATAAAAGTACTACCATTACCAAGTCACTAGAAGGCCCTTCAAAGTTTCTTGGGAAGAATCAATTTTGTTTGAAGGTTTGGACTTCCAGACTTTGCAGCCCTTATCAAGCCAATACATGATGTTGAAGAAAAGTATGGCTTTCAAATGGACTCTGAAGGTAAGGCAAAGAGGTAAATGAATCTAGCATTCTAGACTTCTATGAGGGGATAATAACCAGATTTGGTATACCTACCACTATAATATCCTTTAATGCATTGGCATTCATAGGATCAAAGGTAACTGAATGGTACTATTAAGAATGGGATCTATCTGAGCACTTCATCAAATTATTACCCTCAAGGTAATGGCCAAGCTGAGTCTACTAACAAGAACCTATTAAAGCATCATCAAGAGGAATCTTGATGAAAATCAGAGGACTTGGCACACTAAACTTAAATCATCCTTATGGGCTGATAGGATAACTCCCAAGAGATCCACCGGTAACTCTCCATTCAGACTTGTTTATGGAAGAGAGGCAATCTTTCCTATGTCACTTGAGTTGCCAACGTTGGAACTCATGAAGCAATTGGAATTGTTGGAGTTTGAACCCATGGAGGTTAGATATGCAGAATTGATGGAACTCTAAGAAATCAGAGAGCATGCAGCCCAAACAATGGAGAAGGACCAAGCCTTGATCAAGAGAACCTTTGATAGGAAAGCTAAGGCTAGAACCTTCCAAGTTAGAGATTTAGTGTTGAAATGGGATGCAGACCAAGAAAAGCCAAGAAGGCATTCAAAGTTTGATGCCATTTGGAGTGGCCCCTACATGGTCACAAAATGTAAGAACAACAATGCCTTCCAATTGTCTACATTGGATGGTGAAGAACTAAAAATTCCAGTTAATGGAATCCATCTAAAACATTGCTACTAGAAGGAAAACTCCTCACCTTGTACATATTAGCTTAGATTTTCATTCCTCCAAGTGCTTGTGCACATTGTTTTGTTGTATCTTAGTTTTACATTTCCCTAAGTGCTTTGGCACAAGCTTTGTTGTCCCAAGGATGCATCTTTGCAGGCCATGCCCCAAATCAAGTGATGTTATACTCTCACAATCTCCTTTCTAGAAATTTTATAATGAGTTGAGAGTACCAAGCAGTTAAGTTGATGACTCCATGCCCAATGGATTACTTCAGGTAGCTAGTGACTTCATCCAGCAGGTAGATGACCCCTCTGAGTCTCCAAAATTGTTATCCAAAATAAGCCCTTGCTTATTTTGGCTAACTTTCCTTCATCTTTCCTTATTTTGTGCCTCAGTCAAATTTTTCTACTTTTCAGGCACTCAAAATTATCTAGAAATGGCTTCATCAGATAGAGGATTTTCTCACCTTTCCAGAAAGGTAAAATTTTCCTTCTAACTCCTTGTATTTTGCAAGTTATGGCTCAACGGAGTTTTTGAGGGAAATTTTCCCTGGGAAGGCCCGCAACCAATAGGAATGCGCCACATGGTAGGGTGGAATGGTGGGTCAATGGAGGTAAGTTGGAAAAATGACCAAGGAGTGGGTGGGGCGCAAAGGAAATTTTTTTCCCACGGGCCCAAAAAGGAAAGAAATGGCTTGAGCCCGCGCGAATGGGGAGGTGCCACGTGGCGGAAGAATCGGACTGACGGGGGTAAATTTGCCAAAGTGTCCAAAATGGTGCAAGGAAAATTTTTTCCCATAACCTCGCATTGAATGAGAGTGTGCCACATTTCCCTGAGACTAGTGGGAGTCGGAGGGATGGAGTAAATTTTGGATTTTTACCAAAGTGTTCAAAATGGCGCAAAGGGCCCAGAACCCCATGTTGAATGAGAGTGTACCACATGTCCATGAGACCGGCAGGAGTCAAAGGGATGGAGTAAATTTTGGCATTTTTCCAAAGTGTTCAAAATGGCGCAAAGGAAAATTTTTGCCGAGAACCCTATGTTAATGAGAGTGTGCCACGTGTCTATGAGACCAACGGGAGTTAAAGCAACAGAGTAAATTTTGGATTTTTTCAAAAGTGTTCAAAATGGCACAAAGGAAAATTTTTGGCCCGTAGACTCGCTAAAGAGTAAATGGAAATTTTGGTTAAATCCCCACAGACTAATGGGATGATGACACGTGTCAAAGGGAGAATTTAGAAATTTTTCCAAAGTGTTAAAAATGGCGTAAAGGAAACATGCCCATGGGCCCGTAGAGGAAAGAAAATGGATTCAGGCCCGTGCCGAATCAAAGTGTCATCAGTGGCAGTGGGGCGGCGGGGCGCGGAGAAATTTTGGAATTTTTTCCAAAATCCAAAAAGGTGTAAAATGGCCATTTGAGCCCGCAGACGAATGAGGAAGTGCCATGTGGTAGCGGAGCAGCAGAGCGCAGAGCTTTTTGGGAAATTTTTCCCAAATTCAAAAAAGGGGGAAAATTTTTGGGTTTCGGCCCAATGACCACGATTTTTCCCTGATTTTTGCCCTAAATATTCAGAGGGGTATATCTTTCAATCCAGAGCTCCATTTTTTCTTGATTTTGGTGTCATTGGAAAGATATTGAAGTCCTCTTCATGATGGAATCTTTAATTTTGTTTTTTGGTGGAGTTTAGTGAGAGAAAAATGATAAAAATACCTTCGACATGGGGAAAAGAGTAGAACTGACATTCAACCACCATTTTTAATGCAGTATGGCTTCCATTCTTCTCCAGCATGGTCGAAAATCTTGGGGAATGAACTTTTAAGGGTACCCATGCTATTTTGATGGATTTGGTTGGTGGTTGAATGATTCCTTTGCATTTTTCCAAGTTTCTCCTTCCTGAGCTCAAGTTTTCATTGTTAAAAGCTAGATTTGGCTCATTTGTAAAGGGTTGGACGTTTTTATGTTTTGAAGGCTCCCTCCTTCACCCTGGCAAGTGGATTTGTGGAATATTAGACCTTTTTAGGACTGCAACATGTTTTCTACCTCCTTGCTATTGTAATGCACTGTATTTAAAAATGGAAATGACAATGCAAGCTTTGTGAATGAATTTTCAATCCTCCTTATCGTCTTGTTTGCTCTATCCCAATCCTTCATTACAATTTTAGCAATTTGAGCATGATTTGTCTTGCATTTTTATAATCTATGTCAATCTATAGAAATAGATGTTCACCACTCCTTTGGTGTATCACCTTGTTAGTTTAGTTTTATCTTCTTTTCTCTCTTCTATCCTTGTCTCCTTGGCCCTAGAATTAGAGTAGGAACTTTGAGTATTAAACCTCTACAAATTTCATGCATACATCTGATTAGAGGAGTAGAGGAACCAACCTTTAATTTGGAGAGTTTTTTTCTATTTTTACAAATTCCCACACTTGGGGAAAAGATTCCATATTGTGTAATCACACTGGATGCCCATTATCAAACTAGAAATCTGAGAAAACATCCAGGGGTACTATGAATTTGCACTAACAGTAGCACCTTGATTCCTTGTTATCTTGAATACTCTCTTGAAACAATACTCTCCTTAGACTGCATCTAAGTCCTCATCATCTCCCTCCTATGGTTGAGGTGGTGTAGTTGCGTGCTCATCTTCTTCCTTATTTAGAGGCTGTCGTCTACCTCTGATTTCTAAACCACCACTATCTTCATGCTCTTCTTCTTCATCATCTACTTGAATTGTTTCTATGGGCTTAGGTGTTTGAACATTTTCCATTATATGCTTACCCTTTGGTAGCCCTGGGAGTGAGAACTCATTCTCCACATACTTAGTGTTCTCCAGCTTAGGTTTGAGTTGTAGGTAAATAAGCACTACTACGATGTCCCCAACTACCAAGCTTATAGGATTCATGCTTATAATATTGAAAATAAGCCTTTCAATGTAGGCATTTTATCAGGGATATACATATTTCTTTCTCAAAGTGTGGTAGTCACAATCTACCTTATGTGCATTGAAGGTTAGGCAACGTGCATCTGAAAACTGGTGAACTAATGTCTGGAAATACCTTGTTGTGAAGGCATATGATAGTTTTCACCATGGGCTCCAAGCCCCTTCCTTCATCGTAAATCACACGATGTAAAAATGTTGATAGACTACAAACTGAACTACCTTACCCACCACCAAAGGAAAATACTTGGGTACGTGCCACTCTTCTTCAAATGCCATGCAGAGTCTATCATACCACATCTCCACCCTTTGCTTGAATGGTCCACTCATTGATCCATCACATAAGTACTTGCCAAATATTTCCGTCGGTGACTTGTGTTCTGTTGGGTATTCCCAAATCTTCTCCTTTGGCCCATTAGGTACCCCAACCTCCATAAATACTAACAACAATAATACAATGCCAAAAATTATTCTGTTACCTATTCGTGCTTCTTCAATGATTGTATTTTCTATGTGATCTGTAATATTGTAGACCACTCCTTGAGACATTTTCTTTGCAACATGCAACCACATTGTGTTTACCTACGACCACCTTCCTTGGTCATTCAACTTTGTTATAATATGTGCAGCTGCCTACACTACTGGGTACATTTTCAATTTGTCAATGTCAATGCTGTGCAGACCTTTAGTATACACAAAATCTTTCCTTGTCTCTAGGATTGTGGCCTTATAAGTTAAATAATTATCTAGATCCAACCCTGAGGCCCTTAGATCTATCACTATTGAAATCAAAGTAGCTATGATTCTTACCCTCCATCTGGCGAAGTAGAAGAATTCCTCATGGAATCTTCTCATCAACCACCGATACAATGGTTCATATTTTCCAAAATATGAAAGCTCATATAGTTGGTAGACTCCATTCTACTTCATAAAATTCTCACCAGCATAATTATGTACTAGCATATCCTCTGCCATGTGCTTGTTCATTTTCGTGCTCAGCAACGCATCGAGCTCCTTCTTATTATATGATGTTTGATGTTTGATGGTTATAATAATTGATTTTACATTAGCGGATATGGGAATCCCATTCTTGTCCCATAATCATGCCCTCTGGATACCGCATTTCTGAGAAATTACTCTCGGGAGTAATTTCTTCTTCCACTTCAACCTTATTCTTCCCTTTATCTCTTGCTGTGGGTGCTTTCATCAGTGCCATTTGAAAAATATCTCTTTTCTTCCCTCTATAATCAAGCAAGTCAAAACTGTAGTTTAAATCTCCATGCACTAGTTGAAATTTCATGCCCTAGCTCATTTGTAACATGTCTACTTCGATCAAACCCTTCACCTATGGGAACACAAGCTTCTCATGTGCACAACCCTTCTCTCACGTCTAGTTTCACTCCCTTCACACCTCAACATGATTACTCAGCTCATTTATACTTAAACCTTTTCAAATTCTCTCAATTGCAATGATAAAAATGAACTCACATCCCTTCCTTTTATAGAATTTCAAAAGTTACTACATTTATTGCTCCTTCACCTACCAACAATCTTCTCATTAATTGACCATTTTCATTATTTCCACATGGTACATCTTCACACCCAAGCTATAACCTTCTGGCGCATCCTTCTACCTTTTGGCTGTAGACTTCTCTTCAATGTGCTTCCATATGTCTGAGTACCTCATCACTGTGCCTTCCACTGGTAGTCTTCCTAGCCTCTACTTACCTCATGTTATACTTTTTGCTTCATTCATCTCTCTCTATGGTTCTTGTGTCTAGAAGCAATCTCTATTGTTTTTTGATTCTCCACCCTTAAATAGCACCCGTAGATAGTTCCTTTCATGTGTACTTATTTTCAATAGTCATGTACCTAGATAACAACAACCTACCCCATACTAAGGGTATGTGTAGTCCTCTGCACATAAAAAACTCTTCAAATAGTAATTAGCTTTTAGTGCGTAAATGTGCTTATTAAAAAAACACACCAACTAAATTGAGAAAACATAGCAACAAAGAAGGAAACACATGAAATAAATTCAAAAATGAAAACATAATCTAAATGGCAACGTTTCCTTATTACAACCACCACGAAGACTTATTTATAGTAGGGCTTCAACCTATTCCCGTTGAAGTAACCAGGTAACCGTATTCCATCAAGTGCCTCTAACTGACAAGTGCCTGTTTCAAGTATGTAAGTGATAACATATGACCTCAACTAATGTACCTTGAGTTTTCCTGGATGGCACAAAAATTTAGAATCATAAAGGAGCACCATCTGTCCTATCTCAAGATTTTTATCCTTGATGTGACTGTCATGCCATACTTTTTTCTTGCCCTTCTCTTGTTTTTGAATCCAACGTGCTATGGCTCATTGCTCATCCAAATTGATTAAATTTTCAATCCATTCTTCTAATGCTTGCTCATTAGCTAGACCTCCAATGTGCGCAATAGGAAGAACTGCTTCTGTGCCAAACACTAACTAAAATGGTGTGGCTTTATTAAACCTTTTATATGTTGTCCAATATGCCCAAAGTATTATAAATAATTTATCATCCCAATCCTTTCTTTCAACATCACAGATTTTTGTCAATGTTTGGCTCAAAATTTTGTTGAAATCCTTAGCAGTCCCATTCACCTGAGGATGATAGGGTGTAGTATTATGGTGTGCAATCATGAATTCATCCAATAAAAGTTGGATTGTCTCATTAAGAAAATGTGTGCCCCTATCACTGGTCAAAATTAAAGGACATCCATACCTTGTAATAATAATTTCCCAAAGAAACCTAGCTGTTGTAGCCGTTGTACAATCCTTTATAGGTGCTACTTCTTCCCACCTTGTCAGATAATCTATGTAAGTTATGATGTAGTGCAATCCAATTCTACACATAGCTGGTGAAATAGGACCCACAAAATCTATAGCCCATTTCTCAAATGGTTCTGCACTAGTAATGGGTCTTAGAGGCATTTCATCTCATTGACCTGGTTTCCCAAGGCATTGACAATGATCACATGCCTTACAAAATTCCTTACAATATTTATACAGGGTCTCCCACCATAATCCAATGAGTAGAATATTGCACATAGTGGAATCACCTGCATAGTGACCACTTATAATACCACCATGAGATTCTTCCATAATATCCATGTGCTCATGTTCTAATACACAACAATGTAATACTTCATCCTAACCTAATTTGTACAGGTCACCGCTAATTAACATATAGGCATTGCGTGTATAGAAAGTTGTTTCTTCTCCAAGGATTTCATTCCTTCTGGTGCCATACCTGATCGTAAAAAGAAAACAATGTCCTCTAGTTCTGATGGAACTCGTTGTAACCTGTATAACTGTGCATCTGGCCTGGTATCTTTAATTGCATGTGCTTCTTCTCCTAACTATATTCTAGATAGATGGTTTGGTCTAGAATTACTTTTCCTTGGTTTTACCACAACTGTGAAATCAAATTCTTGAAATAAGAGCACCCATCGACATATGCGCCCTTGTAGAACGGTCTTGTTTACCAAATAATTCAATGCCATGTGATCTGTATAAAAGATGAATGGTGTAGCTAATAGGTATTGTCAGAATTTATGTAGCGCATAGATCATTGACAAAGCTTCACACTCTGTAGTTGTGTAATTCTATTATGTAGGAGTCAACTTTCTACTAGAAAAATAGATAGGATGATCTACAATACCTTCTCCAGGTTGAGCCAACACCACACCAATGGCCATGCCAGAGGTGTCAACATGTACATGAAATGGTTGGTCCCATGAAGGAAAATGCAGAATAGGCATGGTAGTAAGTTTTTCCTTTAATGTCTCGAATGCGTGCTGTTGCGGTTCTCCCTAGTAGAACATACCTTTCCCTTTCAGTAACTCTTCCAACGGTGTGGCAACTTTGGCATATCCTTTGATAAACTTCCTATAATATCCTATATGACCCAAAAATCTAGGCACTTCACTCTGACTGGTAGGCTCTCTTAGGCCTATAATGACTGCAACCTTGGCTGGATCAACCAACAAACCTTCCTTACAGATTATGTGTCCTAACAGTATTCCAAATGGTGTAGCAAATATGCACTTCTTGATGTTCAAAGAGATACTCAACTGTCTACATCTTTCAAACATTAAGCACAAATTGTCACAATGATCCTTAACTAATCCATACACCATCCAATCATCTAAATAAACCTGTAAGAAGTTGTGAATAAATTCCTTGAATGCTTGAACAACTATGCATGAAAATACAGTAGGTGTATTTTTCAGACCAAAAGGCATTACAGTATAGGTGAAGCTACCCCATTCAGTAGTAAACATAGTCTTTTCCTAATCCTCCTGGGAAATCCTAACCTGATGATACCCAGAGAACCCATCTGTAAATGAATAGATTTCATGCCCTGCAATGCCTTCTAGTATTTCCTCAGTGAATGGCGTAGGAAAGGGATCAGTCACACATGCAACATTCAGCTCCCTGTAGTCCACACAAATCCTAATCCATCCATCCTTCTTGATATTGATCACCATTGGACTAACCCATTCTGACTCATCAAGGGCTTGATAATTCCAGACTTCAACATTTTGTCAATCTCTTCTTTGACCTTTTTCATGCAAGTTGGGGTTCATCCTGTAGGGTCTCTTTCTAACTGGGTGTGCACCCTCTTTAAGCTTTATCTTCATCTCCCCTAATGATTCATGCACACCTTTAAGTTCATGGTACCCCCTAGGGAATAAGTCCTGATAATCCCTTAGTAACTCTATGATTTTTTCCACTTCAGAGTCTGACCAATAGTCCCCAATTATGGCTTCCTTTGGCTCAACATCTGATCCAATATTCACCTTCTTTGTCTTCATAGGTTCATGATAGGCACACATGGTCGTATCTGCACTGTCCAATACCTCATGCCTACCTGTTGAATGGTTTACATCCATATTTTCTACTTCTTTGTCATCCACTAAGTAGACCATTTTTCCTTTTTCTTTCTCAAGGCAAGCACATTGAAGTAGTGTGGCATTGGCCTCTGTTTCTTCAACAAGACACACTCCTAAGTTTCCTTCATCCAATAACTCCTGAAGGATTTCTTCAGCCTTGGCACTATCTCCCATAGTTAAGCACTTTATGAATTTTAATGCTTCTTCCACTAGAGGCTTTGTAGAGAAGAAGTCAAATGTCTGGGCCATTCCTACAATTAAATCCTACCAATTTCCAGTCTCTCTATGGAGTTCTTGCATATACATACCAAGCACGCGTGTAATGTTGTAAAGTGGAATAAAACTTGTGCACCCATAGTGAAGATGGTAAAGCTTCCTGCCCCTCTGTCCAGAGTCTCTCACACTTCTGAACATGGTGGTGAACAAGTTGATGACCATGATAAGTGCATATTTGAGTAGGTGCATTGCTCCTGAAGAACCTAGTAGCAAGAGCGATCCTAATTTCATTCCATCCTACAAGATTATCCTTGTGGGCCACCCACCAGCATGTGTATTGTCCCATGTAGTGTATATGCTAGCATATTTCTTCTTTCCAACGGGTCTATCCACTATTCCTCCATGGCACACAGGAATACCATAGGATCTCCTTCTCCAGTGTAACAAGGTACTGAGTTGTTACCTATCCTCCTGACATAACGTGGTTTGCTACCTCTAGGAAATATGCTCTTTACTTCCTGCCCTACCAACTCATAAGTTCTATGAGCCCAATTATCACAAGAAACACTTGTAGTATCACTAATGGACTGTGCATCCTCCCACTGAATTATTCCTTCTTTAGTTGGCTCAAGCATCTTTGGATCTCAGATTTCGCGTACATAAATCCTATTCAGATCTTCTTCACTTAAGGGCTCAACATAGGGTGCATATTTTCCATCTGTTAAAGGGATAATAACTCTCTCCTCCTTGTTTTCAAAACTGATATAACCCTTGTTGAACCGAAGATCAACATTATTTGCATAGCACCAAGGATGCCCCAATAGAGATGGGAAGCTATCTGACTCTGCCAGCGCTAAAACCTCAAAGTCTCCAGTGAACTTGGCTCCTTGTATGGTAATGGATGCATCTTTCAAAACTCCGATGGGAGTGGCCTTAGTCTGATTAGCCATGAACAATACATTAGAGGATGGCTGCAATGGGGGTCTTCCCATTTGTACCCATGCATCTAAAGTAAGAACATTGACTTCCACACCTGTATCAATCAGTATATTACTCAATAGCCACCCATCCACAACAACATTTAGAGTGATTTCCTTGTCATAATCTAGGCTATGAGGGGGAAGATTTGCATGTAGGATCTTCTGTCCAGTCTCAATACTTGCACACAGAGTGTTTCCCTTTAACCAATTCCCTAACAATGGAATGATATTTTCCTGGTGCAACATTTTACACACTTCTCTTAAGTCATCTATATCAATTTGGACCATCTATGATACTTTATTTTGCTCCATCTTCTGTGATTGCTCTTTTAAGTACTATATCTCACCCTGAAGATTCCTGAGAACTTCCATGGTTTCCTGATAAACCTCCTTCTGATGGGAAGGATCTGGGTACCATGCATGTAGAACCTCCTCCTTAGTGATGGTAGGCTTCTGCTGCAATGCTTCTCTAGCATGTGCCACCTCAGCACGGGTCGTGATCTTCACTTGCAATGCCTCAGACTCTGCTTCCAACTTAGGCATCCACTGATTTTCAACAACGCATTGTATCCTAACCATCCCTATGCCTTTGTTTTCTTGTTTATGTTGCTTACTAAGATGCTCATACAAGTCTGGGAACTCCTCATAGCTATGGTTCTTTCCACAAAAAGAACATGTAATATTATGAGGACATTCACACCTGTAGTGGTCAGGAGATCTGCATGTATAACATGTTCCATGAGGGAACTCACTTCTTCCACTACCACGGCCTCATCCTCCAAATCCACCATGGTATCCTCGACCTCTGCCATGACCACCTTCAAAATGCCCTTCATTCTAATCATAGCATGCCTGATTGTGATCCCGGTCCTGATGCTCATTCTTTCCCTTAGAGTTATCTGAAACTCCTATCTGTTGTACACCAATATCTATAGCATCATGGATCTGACCAATCAACTAGAAAGTCTTCTATGTCATGAGTCATGGACCTACAGATTTTACAGTAGCTTGAAACATTCTTCCTTATCACGCATTGTAATAATGGGAAGTGGCTAGCATCATGGTTTAAATGGCATATCTCACAATCCAACAACAATGAGCACATTGATCTGCCAGGACAACTATCCTTTGTGTGACCTTCTACTTCACAATCTGTGCACCAAATCCTTGTGCACATCTCATGTGCTGAATTTTCTGATAGTTTCTCCAACTATTTTTCCATAGCTGTGATCTGTGCTTCTAAAAATGGGCTCACCCCAGTATCTATGCTTCCAACTACCTCAACACGTAAGGCTACTTCAAGTGCTTCACATGGATCAGTGTATGTCTTATGTGATAATGCCCTCCTAAAAGGGGTAATCAGGCCCCCAAACGAACCATTGTGCATGTTTGTTAGCATGTATGTCATAAGAAAGCTTAGATAATAGTGTTTTAAAATGGGCATCATACTCTCTGACACTTTCAGTAGTGCCTTGCTTAATATCCTTGAGTGCACTTATACTCTTCTGCTCAAACTCAGGGATGTGAAACTCTTTAAGGAATGCATCTTTTAAAGCTATAAAGTCTACGCAAGTCTGATCAGGGTCAAACTTTATGTACCAGATATGTGTGTGCCCTTGTAACGTAGTAGAAAATTGGGTTTCCCTGCACTCAGAAGCCGTGATTCCTTTTTCACGCCATAATATTTCACACATATGCACATGTTCAGCAGCATCTTCTATGCCCCTATACTCTGGAAGATGAAGAGACATTTCCATGTAAATATTCTGGGGTTGGTGCAGACCTTGCCCACCTGATCCAGAACCTCCTGTATTTCCTCTACCTCCAGAACCACCAGATCCACGGGAACTAGAGCTACCTATGCCTCCTGATCCTAAACCTGTAGCTGGGGTCAGACCAAAAGATGTACTTCCCTGTGTCCCAATAGTAGAACTGAACTGTACCCCAACAGTCTGTGAAGTATTACTACTCCCAGAAGACCGTCCAAAAATTACGTGCCTAAATTCTGTGCAAATGATACACATGAAAAGGTACTCACATATAACAATGAAGCCATTTGTGATACCATCACTGTGCCTCTTATAAGACTCACTCCTACTCTCCCACTGCTTGAATTAGCTTGTTGACTGTTTGTTGTACTAGATGCTGGAAAACCAAGTGCAAGGGAAAGGTTTCCAGGTGGATTCAGATGTGCACCCATGGCCCAGGTCATCTCTACTGGTGCACTTCTACATGAGGCCAGGAGGGTTCCCTATCATGTTTTCCCAAATGGGGGAGTTCCTGAGGCTCAGGTTCCACGTCTTCTAGCATGAACTTCCACTCCTTCTCGAACTATCTTTCTCCACAACGCCATTTCTCTACAACCTCCTACTACTTCTCTACCTCCCTCTCACATGCCTCATTATACTTAAGCCACCTTTCCTCTCTCTTCCTTTCTGCCACTAGGTCTTCCATCTTTCACCAAACCTGCTCCTACCCCCGCGTGTGGTGGGGTTTAGTTAGCCATCGGTTTACTCTCCAAATTCAAAGTTACCATTAGGATCTTGATCACCAGTGGAATGCCTTGTAGGTAAGTTCCCCTTGGATATCGTAAAAATTGGAATTTAGCTACCTCTGGGCACGAATAAGTGGAAATTGAGTACTCCAAGATATAACTGTTCAAAACACCATGGAACCACGTATCCACAGCTCGAGTCCAAATCAGATCAGCATCATAAAGGGCCTAAAATTCTTCCTACATCCAGACAAGTGTGTGATACCTCCAATTCCACTTAGATGCATAAGCAATCAGCCACTCGTACAATTCTACTAGAAAGATAGTGAAGAAGATCTCATATAAACTATCATACAGATTTTGTTCCACCCACATGTGTGCGTTAAACTCAGATCCAGTGTTGAACCGCCATGTGTATTCTTCTTCCAGATCATGTATCCACTCCTCAACACTTGCTAAGGTCAACCGATATGTCTTCATCATGAACCATCCTGAAAACAACTGAAAAAGAGGTCCCAACAATGGAACCAATGATGCAGCCTAGAATTCACCAATACAAGCCCAGGCGCGCTGGCACATCACTCAGCCTAGACTGAGCGCTCACCCGAAGCATGCAAAGGTACCAGGCCCCTCTTTAGGGTTGTTGTTGTAGGATGTTAGCATGATGAAGACTTAAATCATTCAGATCTATGGCTAATATATCCTTCTACAGTGCATATTCAGATCTAGATCTAGAACATAACAGACTTAAAAGATAACCATAATGGAATCAAGCATGCAATACTGAATTATAACCATGATAACACCTTGTTTCAGTCCATAATCTCCATTATATTAATTGCAGTAAATACACTGAAGCTTCCTTACAATAACAGTAGTATACACTCATGCACATAATAGATCTAGCAGCATAATCTCACTATAACCTAGTTCTCACACCTATATCTATGCTCTCTCTGCTACACAGTTCAATACATATTTATATGGGTGGGAAATTTCCCTTCACCACTTATCTAAACCCAAAATAGGTCACATGCTATTATTAGCCATGCGCCATTACAAAAATAGCCACACATGCAAGTGCGCTAACAATAGACTACTTTTAGTTAACTGACAGTAGTAGATCTATTCCTGGCCTGTGTCCATGTAAAGTGCTTCATAGCTGATCCTCAAAAAATAGCCAATGCATGTTGTGCAAGTATTTGACTAGTTTTTGTGCTCCGCACACTATCTCCAAACATAAAGCCTCACTGTGAAAACGACTAAGTCCCAAACATGTTTCTGTTCTGTGCGCGATCCTCTCTAAAATTCTCATATCTTTGAATGTGCTTTGCTTTTCCATTCAAACCTTCTATATTTTATTTGCTAAGTACTAGAGTCTAACTGATCACGAGGGCTTGACCATGCTTAGATTTCATACACTTTATTTCCTTTTTTAATCCATCAATCAGAGACTCAGTAATCTCAAAATTCTTTTAAAGAACTGATTCAACTAATTTACCATGATTTTCCTTCAAGGATCTCCTCCAAGCTATAAAAATTTATCTATTAAGACATGACTATGATACAAATTGTTGGACATAGAAGAACTGAGAGGGGAGGGGTGAATCAAATATTCTTAAAATTTTGAAACCAATTTCAAATTTCAAAAAGTTATTCAATCTTAATGAACTGTCACAATGATAAGATAAATAAATTCACATATGAACACATGAAAATCAAGTACACATGAAGACAAGGTTTGATGTGGGAAACCATTAAAGGTAGAAAAACCCACTGAAATCAATGCACTAATATGGAAAATTGTCCTATGAATATTACAAAGATTTAAATTTTTTGAGCATCCACTCAACTTAAAGTTGTAACGTTCCATACTTTCATTTATGTGTTTAAAGGAATGATAGGAAAAATGGTTTCATCCTTTGTTGTTGGAAACTCTGTGTATCAAAATTTAGATGGAAACTTGATGTGAACCCAGCTAATCTTGGGTCTATCTTAATGATAAATAGTTTTTGCTACGGTGACATTACGACATTTGTAAGTAGTATTTCATAAAATACTTGGTGTAAATATAAATCTTGAAAGTGATTTACAATGTTACCGTTTATCTCTAGTAAATTGCGAGCATAATAGTTTTTTAACTATATATGTTAAGGCTTTTACAGCTGGATAGTTCACTTAACGACCAAAATTGGAACTCGAATAAGATTTTATTTCAAATTAGAATTGATTTTGAGCCAACCATTCAGTAGTTTACGTCACCTAATGGCTAATACTAACATGTTTGTATTTTTTTGGGTGAATGACTACAATCTTTAGTCAATAACTTAATTATTTGAATTAAGGGAATCAATTTCCATAAGGCTTGCATAAGCAACTTATGTGATCTACGCTAACATATTAACTATTATATATATATATATATATATATATATAGATTACAAAAAAGGAACTTGCTAAGTCTGAAGTAGAAAAAGGTAATGTCGACAGTCCTGAATCCACGCCTTTGGCGCACAATTTTCATGTTATCATCTGTTTTGGTGCACTTGACCAAAAAAGTTGGTGGCACATTTATTATGCATTTTACTATAAATAGGCACATTCGACCTATCATTTTCACGATTAAAAAACACGTGAAGTTATTTCCTCTACACTTATCAGTGCTCCTGTCATCCCCGTGTTGCTTTACATCATGTTCGCAGACCCCACATCGTTTCTTCCATTCTATATATTCCTGGTAAGTGGTCCTTGCTCTTCTTGTGTTGATTGTTTGTGGGTTTTATGTATTGTTTTTAGGGGTGGTTGTTAAAAACAAAGAAATTAATCATAAGAATAATATACAACCCCCAGCTTGTTTCGCAAATCGAAGCTTCCCCCAAGCCGGTTTCACCCTCCTTCCAAATCTATTGGCCTGGAGGGATTTTTGATGCAGATAACACATGTATTCAACACAACATCTTAATATTTTTATTAATGTTTTCTTCTGTTACAAAAAGTAAAAAGCCTTTTCTCCTCACTTCTATTTTTCATCAAAAAAACACCTCTCCTTTGAATACAACAAATATCCAAGTATATATAGAAGGAGAAGGAGAAAGAAGGCAAAAAGAAACCAAAAACTAATTAAAAAATATCTAAAAGTCAACTGTTGACTTTGGGCAATTTGGTGGATAACAACATCTCATGGTGCAACATGGATGATGTCATCATTTGTGCCAACAAACTTTTAAATATTACAAAAAAGAGAACATCCTAGGAGGAAGGAGCCTATTCGTCATCGTCCCGCGGCTGGAAGGGAGTATCCTGCTTCTAACTACTTCGGGAGATTTATTAATTGTGTAATCAAGGAAGAGACAATCTAATCTTATAGCATGGTTCTTAACCTAACATGAGAACTTATTACTTGCGAATTTAGAGTTGATGTAACTCTGGCTATTTGGAAAGGATGTATAAATATAATTATTTGATTGAGTCCTTATACACAAAAGAGATGGGCATCTGAAATTGCTATTTGCATAAGTTTTTAATTGGTCTTTTAAAAACTATATACAATCTAAAGTTTCAAAATTAAATTAAGTGGTGAGTTGGACACCCCACCGCCAATATATTGTACTGAATTCTTTATTGTTTATTTATTGATCCGCCAACCAAGTTGAGGGAAATAATATGGGTTAACTAAATTTAAATAGCCTTACATGGCATGAAGTGTGACTTTGCTAAATTTAAAGAATAGTTGGTTTATAAAAATTGGTGGCAAGCTCCTTCAACCACTGCATTAATTTCATTTAATGTGTAATAAAATCTCACTTTCCTTGGGAAATGTGAGGAAGGATTGGGGAAAGTAAGGTGGTTTTTGAGTATCAATTCATTTCATGGCTAGAAACTCGCAGAAGCTCTGCATGCAAAAATTGAACTGTAAGTTATTACAAGTTTGCATGAGGAAAGCATCAGTGGAGTTGATTGTACAACAAGTTCCCAGACTCAATAAATAGTGAGGAATCATTGTAATCTATTGGATGAAGGAATTCATTTCAAAGGATTGGGGATTTCTGAAGAATCGTGAGAACATTGCAAGGAAAGAAATACTAGAGTAACAGGCATGATACACTCTGAACTCATCATAATCTCTTGCTCTATTTAGTCATTTCACAAATAGAACTTTACCTGGATTGAAATTTGTATTCTTAATCCTTGGTGATGTGAAATCAATTTAATCCTTACTTCTGTAGAATTTGTTTGATCTTTGAGTGTGATGAATGTTGTTTGGAAACAAAGTAATGGTTGTCGGTTTCAATGTGATTTATTATTGTGATGAGACAACATATTTCATGGGATGAATAAGGGTTGCAGCTGTATTCATCATTAAGTTTTGGCTTGACATTTCCTGTGTGTTTTGATTTCTTATTTCAATGTTGCGATTGAATAAGGAATTAAACTGTAGAAAACCTTGTTTTAATGGTTACCCATTTCTCCTTGATTATATAAAATTAGCAAGACAATGTGAAATACTAGAAGTCAATGTTTGAGAGGGTTTGCTGTTAATGACTTCCCTTTTCTGGTAAATTTTATATTTATGGAATTGGGTTTGATTCTTTTTAAAGAAATCTATTCCCTTGAAATCGTATTGGTTTTATTGGAGGTATCATCTATGCCTAGTAGATCTGGTTTTAATACCATCAAGTAGTGGTGTTAAGGGTTAATCAGTTGTATTTAATAATAGTATCTATTTGGGGATAATGAGGGAAAGTGTAGTAAAATATTAAATTTTCCTTCTTGCCCCTTGGATGGGCATTCTGGAATAACGTTAATGACTTAATCTTCGAGCTACGTATGAGTGCTTGACTATATTTCTAGTTTTTCCCTATCATCAAATCGTCACATTAATGTTGCAAGGTGAGCACAACATCAGGATAATCATGTGTTGGTTACTCCAACTCATACTGATCTCCTTTTTGATTCAATATATTCAACGCCTTTGGGATTCTATACGGGTGGTGGTAATGTTATGTTTTAAAAAATGGGTATTGATAAGATTAAGACCATATTATATGATGTAGTCATTCTTATTTTCATTCCAGCCTTATTAATAGAAATAGATATGCTCCTTGGAAACCCCGTAGGATATATTGTGAGCTATTTTTCTATTTAATGTTATTATTATGAACTTCTTAGCTGGGCTACCCTTCCAACACAAAGCTGAGGTTGAAAGTAAAGTCGATCTCGACTAGGAACCTCCATCCTATCGAAAGACTTGCAGTCTACTGCTGTTTAAGGAAATAATCCTTATAGTTAAGATAACCTTCTAGAAGCTTTTTCATTATATCTTGAGGTTGAAAAGAGTTGAACAATTCTCTTTATTAGAAACATGATATTTAAACAAGCACCCTAGTTTTGGTACTTGTTTTAATTTGAGATCTTTATGCTCTAGGCCATGCTTAGCCTCAGTTTTATTGATAACCTTCTTCTTGGATTCAAAAATCTGTAGTAAAGGTTGTTGGTTATTTGTCACCAGTAATGACCTACCATTAACAATTGCTAGAAGGTTTGGGAAATGATTTGGAACAGTTTCATGAGTCTAGCTGTATTTCGTTCTTCCTTCAGGATTATGGAGTTCTCATGACATCTAAAAAGTCCCTTATCATTTTCTTTTGGGTTTGTCATGAATAATTTGTTATGCTCCAACTTTTTCTAGTGGAATGGATTAGTAGAAATTTTTCATTGTTCTAATAGAGTCCTTGACTTAGTGAGGAGTAAAGAAATCTTTCTTTTGAATTTTGTGATGAGAAAAATCATGCGTTTGTGAATGCCCAATTTGTGATAATAGGTTAAATTTCATTCATGTTATCATGACTCCCTTTCGTTAAAACATCTTGAAATGCTTTGGTAATTAATCGGTATTGTTATGTTGATAACCAGGCTGAGGAAAATAAATTATGTTCTTTTTCCTAGTCTTGGAATGTTTAATAAATACTTAAGTTGAGGAAAGTATTGGTTATGTAACCTATTACTTGAATTTTACCTATTGCTAAATGGCAGGATGCCGTGAATGCTCTCTCTCATCCTTAAAGTTAATCTAATATCATAATTTTAATTAAATATGCTTGATGTCTTAGTATTATTGTATGGAATTTAGTAGACCTTATGGGTGTATGAAATCCTTGTTGGATCTGTTAAGAATATTTGAGAGATTGCTTGAATGTGATTATTGTTATATTTATGGTTACTTAATCAATGAGTAAAAATGATTCCAGGCATGCAAGTATGGGATTGCATGAGTGGAATCTTGATACTCTTATGAGTAGTCTTTTGATCACTTATGATTATCAGGTACCTTATAATTTAGGTGGCTGTTCTGAGTGACTGAAATAGTTGTATTGAAACGTAAGTTTGAAACTGATTTCTTTCTTAGCTCATGAAAGTGCTTGCTCTTGACATATTATAGAAAGAATTTTTATCTTCTTAAGTTCTGCAATATTGATTCATAAAAATAATATGAGTTCTTTTTATGAAATAATTAAGTAGAGTATGTTGTTATGATGAGTTAAGGCTTATCATGCTCAGTTCTTGTGAACTGACTCATGCTAATAATTTTGCAGATAAATGCCACAAAGAAAGAGTAAAGTATTTAGTTTTGTATATTATTCTGATCGAGGAAAGTTAAAGATATGACTGACTGGAATGTTCTTATATGAAGTACTTCTCCTTAGAATCGGGAAAGGCCTTGTTATTTAATGTCTCTATATTATTCATTAAAATGAAAGACTTTGATCATGCTTATAGACATGAATTGTACTTATCTCTTGAATGAAATTAAGAAATATTTTCTATTGCAATATATTGTCTTATAAGTGATTGATTGGCAAATGATGAGTTAAGAACCAAAAATTTATCAAGATAGGTTATTAGTATCTTTGTCACTATTGTATTAAGTGTTAGTCTTAAATATATAGAAATTACTAGCACACAACATATGTGTGAACCCTAGGGAACATATAAGGAATTATGAGTGGACTATTTCCTAAGAATATCATGATCTAACGAACCATACGTTAAGCATACTTAGAAATAGTTAAGGTTGATAATGGATAACTGCCTCATTATAAAATGCAATTTATCAACCCACTTGTAAAGTTGTATTACGTTCTCCAAAGGTTTTGTACAGGGTGTACTCAACTAGTCAAAGATATCTAGAAATATGACTGTCTAATCTTAATGGCAGCTGCTAAGTAAGCAACTGGATTATCATGAAACCATGATAAGGTTATGATAATCAGGTACTTCTGTACTATGACTGTTTTATAAACTCAAGTTATTCTAGCTCATACATATCCATAGAATATGAAATAAGGAGAATTATCCTAAATGTTAAATCCTGGATGGTTTTTGAAATTGTAATAATAGTCATTAACATTGATTGTATTGTTTCCATTAGTGGTTAACATGGGTATGAGATATTGAAAGGTAATTAAAATGTTATAGAGATTGGGGATCCTGGGTACAACTCAATCCTAACCTTAGGTATGACCCATTCCTGGAGAAGGTGTTGTAAGTCCTAGGTTGTTCTATAATGATTACCTTACAAAAATTAAACACCATGCACCAATATAGAATTATATGCGGGTGAAATCACTGCATATACTACATAGTCGTATCCCTATGGTGATGATTGTCACCATTAGGATACTACCGTTTAGCATCGGTAATGAGTTGTCTCACCAAGAGATTGGATTGTAGTATGGTGTTGTCCTAAGTACAAACCTTGATAGAGTTACAAGACATGTTGGACCTCCTGGGTACGCACCCCTATATCAACCTATGATGGCTACATGTAGATATGTGGGCGAGTAACAAGGTGAATTGTTATGAGAACACTTTCTTCCCATAGGCATCATAAGATGACATAGAGGTACGTCTTTATGTAGGTTAAACTAGTTTGTACCTCATTCAATGCTTGTAGCTGTTTACAACATTAACATTTGTGAATCCATATAACTAAAAAAGTGAATAAGGGGAGATGACAAGATTTCAATGGCGAGTGTTCTGTCATAGAATTGAGCATGACATACATGACTCAGAAACTTTACACAAACTGGTGTAAGCTACTAATTATAGTGTCGAGATTTCACCATTATCTAAGATGTGAGATGCCTGTGGATTTCATAGGTGGAACCCAGGTACACACTTTGGGGTTTTCAATTATATATCATATCCTATTAAAGGGGAACTAAAGGGTTAAATTTTATGTATGGCTCACATAGAGCATTGAGGGAGAACAAGTAGGTTCAACATTCTCTCATACAACTGCATGAGGTTCATGATAGTTATCGGAAATGGATAACATTAAGGTTTATGTAGATTTAAATATATGGGTATTTAAATCAGCTGAAGCATGAAGTTTAAAAAAAAATTTTCTAGATACAAAGGTGACAAAAAGTTTTTGTTACATAAGCACCAAATAAAAAATATATACCCAAACACCCATTAGTCAACGACCTTTAACAAGATCTTACTTACATGCTATAGTAAATGAAGCGTGCATGAGATTACTAATAGCACCTCAGTATCAAGGACTCTTCCAAGATGGATTTACAAGGAAGCTCTAAATCCCTAACTCCATAAGCATTATACTTCAATTGTACAAGGTTTTGTTCACTTTCCTCTTGTTTTATGATATAACAAATTGTGATCTCTTATTCAACTCCATTCACCTTCTTTCACACTTCCCAATTCACCTCTTGTCTCACCTTCATAAATCTCCTACTAAGTATAAATTGTTCCATGGCCAACCAAAATAAGGATCACATGGTCCCCCCTAATTCAAACAGTTAATGAAGCATCATACTTCATCTACTCTGTGGTCATCCCAATGACAAGGAATTATAATTCAGTCTTCAAGACATACACACTTGATCACATACACAAGGATGATTCTATGTTTTACATAAACACATGTACATTTCAGATTACAGACGAAAACTTAAAATTGACATATACCTAAATATACATCAGACCTATTTATGGGTAACCGAATAACCATTCGTCTTGGAACATGTCTAACTTCATATTACAACTGGTCATATCACATTCCTAAGTTGCTCAAATATTTACTAAGGAGTTGTCGATAGACATCACATGAAATTGTCATATTGTCAATGACTATCGATAAGAAAATTTATAAGTCTACAACCTCATAATGACTCAATATATAAAGAGTTAGATATTTCATGCCTTTTACTTTATGAGCTTCCTAAGATGACTAAGAACCAACAGATCCTCAGACGTGCCACACTTCTGACATTAAGTCTCACATATATCATTTTCAGACTGAAATTTGACTTTGTAACTGTCATCTTCCACTACCTTTCTCCATACTCGAGCCCATTGAACTCTTATATGATATTAGCTAATCAACAGCTTATTCCAACTAGTTATTTTTAGCTAGTTTGAATGCTACAATATACTCAATAGAAACCTCCATACTTTCCATAAGACTGTACAAAGCCATTGAGTTCTAACGGACTTAACCAAAACAACCAAAAAAGTGAAACCTCTTACATGTTGATCTCAGCTATCCTTCAGTAAGGTTCATGGGTTTCAATAACCAGTCAAGATATTTCTTCACCAAAAAAATGTAGGAAATGTAAATACTGTATAGTGCCACGTGGAGGATGGCTCTTAATATTTTTTCTCTAGATTTCACTCCCAAAAATGAGCTAGAGTAGGTTAAAAATCTTAAATATATTCATGCAACACTGATTAGAACAAGGTATTGCATGAAGGTCTAGTTTGATGAAATCAGTCCTCACAACATTAGTTAACAACTTAATTCAAACGCCCGTTCATGGGGGATAGGAGTGTGTGGTCGAGGACCTAACTTTGATATCAATCAAACAAAGACTAATGAACACATGTCAAAGTATATTTATAATCAATGGTCCTACTTTATGCCTTAAAGCCATTTAATTACTTACCATCTCCTTAAATGACATCCTTCGAATCCAATGCCAAGGAATTATCCTATCATCATTTAATTATTATTAATTCAATTAATTACATTATATCTCCCTTTAATTAATTAAGGTCTTATACCTATTTCACTATATTCCCTTGCCATGATCCTTAATGGATTGCTATTTATTTACACTTCCTTATTAAATATAACATCCCTCATGGTTTAATCTAACAATCCTATCTTACTAATTATGCCCATGCAAAAATAATCAAAGACCTTAAACATAAATCTCCCTCATAAGCTTAGTAAAGTACCACTTTATTCCCTCCTTACAAACATGCAATTCCTAGACCTAAATCCTTAATATCGGGTCATAATGGGGATTAAGTTTCCAATGGTAATCTGGGATGACCACAACCTAATCACTATTGACCCTTACCAAGAATTAAAACTGGTAACATTTCAATCCATAATCATTGAAATTATCAAATATATAATTAGCACATTCTTGTAAACCATGATAAAACTCATCATTTTTGGTTGAACATATGCCTTAATAGTTCCAACCTCCTAGAAGGTCATCTTAGAATTTTAGATTTCAATGACTCATGATCAGTATTCAAAATTATCAGGTATTTGTATTTAATTTGATTCCATTAGTGAAACTCTCATTTATTGTATTTTTTATCTAAATTTTTCAAGATCATGATTCTTCTAAGACTAGAGCTAAAATATTAAATAAATCCATTCTATTATCAGATCCCTTAATATACAAAATGTTGCCTTTTCAAATTTTTTTCTTTGGCCTTACACCAAATCTACTATAATCACACATCACATGATAACCACACTATCAACCACTAGTTGGTCAAAACAAACAAGATCCATCCTTGACCTCTTGTAAATGCCAAATCTCCGAATCCATCTTGAAAAAAACCACCATCATGTATGGTTTTTGCATGAAAATAAACATATGTGTGTATATCTATTTCAAGGTATACATGCCGATGTACATAAATCTGCATACACATCGAAGCTAGGGTCCTTGTTCTCAATCTGTCTTTGCAAATCATTAACCATTTATAACTTATTATTTTCTAGTTTCATCTCCCTAGAAATTCCTCATTACATTACACTGCATGTGCCAAGTGTTAAAGTGTGAATATTACAAGAGACCTTTCAGTTATGATAGTGTATCTAAATCCTTAATGAGGGTTTGCATCATTCACATTGCATGTTCACTATCTTCCTCCTAGAGATCAAATTCAACCTTCTTCTGCATAGTCCTGGGTCAAAATACCAGGTCTCATTTTAATGCATGCAATTCATTATAAATTAAATCATGTATCTAAATATGTATGAGGGTATTCAATTAATTTCCAAACATTTAGTCAAGTATCTCTGGTTTTTCAAGTCAATTAAGCTTCATTTTCACTCTTCTTCTTAATTTAAAATCACAGGGTTCATGGAAGCTCCAAAAACTAGTCAAGACTTCTTGGACCAACAAAAATGTTGACTTGTTAAACCTTATTGTCCTGCTATAATAAATTTATAAGGGATCTCTAATTCATTTAAAGTTTATTGGAGCTACCTGAACATCCTCATTACTTGGTTCCCGTCCATTGATTTGGATCAAGGTCTCAAAGGTAGTATAAGACCCAGAAATATTTTGAGTTGATCATTTATTTTAGTAGCTAGCTTATAAATTTGATTACGAAAATACTAATTTATGGCAACATAGAAAATTTCTATAAATATCTTATCATTGTGTCCAGCTATTAAATTTACCAGAAAGCTTCATTTATAAGTTTTTAGTATGAATATGCTTGCATTTCTGAGACAACTCTAACTGGGTGTTAGAATACAAAAACTAGCTCTCTATCTTATATGGCTTCTTACAACTTCGAAAAACAAATTTCATGCTAAAAAAATGCATGAAACACATCATTAGGAGTCCTCTAATTCAATTTCAAACTTCAATGCATGGGTTTATGTGGAGAAAATCATGCTTACACTTCCATTTCTCATACCTTCTTAACATGTCCTAAAATTCCAGTTTGGCCATTGTACCTTGAACACCAAATCACAAAGCTCTGAATAAAATCATGGGCTCAATCATGTAATATTGGAGTAATATCAGTTGTCCATGCTCATATTTTATTTCAACAACTATGCCTTTTCATCATCACCCCTTCAATCCAACTTGACTAGTTTTGGCTCTTCTAGCCCTTAAGAAGTAAGTCACCTTGTTTGACCCGTTTCACTAATATTTTGCATAGACCCTACTTAAATATCTTCATGAGAATACTATGGAACATCCCTAATATTTCTCCCACATAATATTTTCATCATGAAACCTTGATATCTCATGACTGTAACATCAAATTTCTTCAAAACATACATATTTCAGTGCCTTCCACTTATACTTGAAGAATGATACCACCACCAAAATGTAGGAGGATTCCTCTACATGCTCAAGTCATCACATCAGCTCAACAAATTCATTTCATGACCAAAATATTCACATTTTCTCCATCATTGTCAAAGGAGGGTTTTAAGCTACTTAACTTCTTAGAGATCATTCATAAAGGATAGAATATTATTCTTCCTCATTCCACTTATGAAATAATGTTGAATCCATGCCCAAAATTTTATGAAATACTTAGGACACCATTCAAATTTTTAATGTTCCAAATAACAACTCAAAATCAACCCTCAAGCTGAAAATGGTCATTTCAAGAGCTTGTTTGCACCAACACTTCACTTTTCTTGCTTCTCCCTTTGAATCTTGACCTAAAAATTTGTCCACAACACTAGGAAAACCTTCCTTCATATGTGTCAAGAATTCATTTTAGTCTAAAATTTCTTAAAAATCATCCACCACCATGGTTTGTGCATGCATATATAGATTTTTTTCAAGAATAAGATTCCAAAAGACCTCAAACATGCCCTTGTTAGTCAATTCTTGACATGTGGCACCTTTCACATCATCTCTACACCATCACCATGCATAGTTGATGATTTCTATACCTTTTTTTGGCATGTGGTCCTATTAGGTGTTTTCATTGATGCAAAACAACATTTATGATAGATTGGATGATGTATTAGTGTCATATGATGATGTATGTGATGTTGACATACTATTTTAGATGTGTTTATAATGATGCAGTGAGGATTTATTACTCTTGCAAGCCTATATAGGTGGCTAGGTGATAATGCATGATGGTAGGAGATTTTTTGGTCCTTGGAAATCATGTTGACATGATGGATAATAGTCTTGAAGGGTGCTTGGGCATTCAAAATAGTGGCATGGTGTAGATATAACTGGCTCCCTATGTTACAGGTGCTCATTGGGAGCATGTATGACAACTTGGAGGTGTGATAGTTTGGTTTGTAGCCATATGAGCTCATGAAATATTGTATTCAGGTATATCATGTCATATCAGGTATGTTTGGGTCATTTTTAGAGGTTTTATGATTAGTTATTGCATTCTTTCAGTTGACCCTAGCTTCTACAGTGAGAATCACTTACATGTGAGGCAAAGGTAAGTGAGATAGGATGGAGAGATTGAGGTATGGTATTGAAATTATGATGATTGGATATGTTATAGGGATGATTCATAGTGATTTGAGAAAAATTTCAGGTTTCCATGATGTGAATTTTGTAAGATATGACAGTTTATGTGAGACAGGGTCAAGAACAAGTCAAAATCAAGCTCGAATTTGAACTTCTGATGCTCATTGTGAATTGTGTGATTTGCATGGGAACTTGTGGATTTTAGCGATGTTTATATGGTGATTTTATAAGGTTTCAAAAAAATAATCAGGTCATTTAATCGTGAGGTTTTTATGAACGAATGTTAAGAAGATAAAGTGGTCTAAAACCCTAGTTAAACCCTAGCTAGGAGTAGTCTGCAAAAGAAGATGTATAGTGACCAAGTTTTGATTTTTTCATAAAAATTGATTATTTTATGTTGTATAGGACTCTATTATATTTATATAAATGTATGGTTGAGGTCATGGTGATGAGTGGGCCCCACTCAAACAGTCATTTTATGAAGAAGAAGGTTTTAGGACAAGGTTGTCCAAAGGAGTAGCATGAAAAATTGATGGTGCATGATTTATGGGAGATGATATTGATTTCCATGGAGGTTTTAGGAAATTTTCATGTAGGTACATGGTCATTTGAGGTCCATTCAGGTTGACTGGTCAAAGGGCAGTTTTGAGGTCTCAAAACAAAGGTTTCAGTAAACTGGTTATAACTTGAGCTACATGGTGGTTTTGAAGATGATTAAAGTTGTGTTGGAAATAGGACTCAAATATATTTACATTTCCTCATGATGAATTCATTTTAATGGGTTTACATGTCATTATTTAGTTAAATGAAGATTTTTGGCAGTGCAGGACAAGATGTGTTTTGATGAAAGTTTGGAGTTGTTTGAAGCATGATATGGATTGGGTGATGCTTTATATCACTTGGAATGTGAATAGGGATGAATTTTTAATCCAATTAATCCATTTTTTATGTCTTTAATGTTTGCATAATTAATTTTATGAGCTAACCTTTGGAAACAACATTTTTGGCAGGTTGATTTGGTGAAGACAAAAGTAGTTGTGGTTTGAGAAGGAGGTTGATTCAAGGATTATAAATTGATTAGAAGTGTTATACAAGTTATTAAATTTATTAAAGTGGTTACATGGAATGTTTTATCATGTTTAAGTGATTTGGTGGCCTGATGAAGTTTTCAGGGTGTTGAAGGGTGTAGGAAACAACTGTTTTGAGAATTGTAAAGTGAACTGGGCCCATTAAATGAAATAATTTGATTGGTTGATATAAATTTATGACCATGTATGAATTTAAAATGATATTTTAATCATGTGTAATGGTTTTTGGGTCATGAATATGTATTGGTTTTATGTAAGGGAATTTTTATCTTTGTGCCCATGGGGTTTTGAGCCATTTTTGGCACATGTAATGAGGGTTTTAGTTAGGCCAACCTACTTGGGTCACTTGTGACTATTGTAATAAATTTTTTATATGTTTCCTTGATATATGGGTTAAACCAAAGGATGGAAAAATGTTGTGTGTAAGTTTGAAATCATGAGAAGCTTATAAAAGCATGTTTTTGGGTGTTTTTTGAAGCTAGTGAAGTGTGTGCAAGGTGAGTGACCTAGGTGAGAGTTGATTATAGGTGTTAGAGAATTAATTGAGGGTAAAAAAGTGTGTTGTAAGTGGAGAAAAATTAGAGATCATGTGTGCAAGGGTTTGAAGATTTGAGAAGTGATTGAAGAGCTTATTTTGTGAAGATTGGTCACCTAGGGTTTGATTGAAGAAGTGTGAGCTGAAATAGATATCTCCATCAGTTTTGGTAGAAAAAAATTAGATATATGAACATCATAAGGTGGTTGAGTGGGTGCTTTATCATCTTGGGGGTTTAGCCTCCTTGTTGAGTTTGTGCTTCACAAAATTAGGGGTTGGTGCTCCTTGTAGGGTTGGTGCTCTACTAAACTAGGGGTTGGTGCTTGTTGTGGGGTTGGTGCATCACTAAATTTGAAATATATAAATATAAGATTAATTTTTAGTGGATTTTATTCCGCTTGAGGGTTTCTCACTTATATCTTGTGTTCTATGTGTTGATTCTTTGTTTCATGGTTGCTTGCATCTTTGATGATTTATGGTGTGCACACATTAAGTATTGATAAGTGGATATTGTGATTGAATGGTTATGGTAGTTTTAGAATATTCAGATCTTTATAATTTGAATTTTTATAAGGATGATTCACCCCCTCTTAGTCCATTGTGCTTCTAACAATTGGTATCAGAGCATATCCTTTTTTGCAAAAGTTTGACAACTTGAAAGGAGATCCTTGAAGCACAATATGGCAAGTAACACTGTGACTGGAAAGGAACCATTGTTTGATGGAGTGAATTATAGTTTTTGGAGCTTGAGGATGAATACATTCATCATGGCTCAAGGGTTTGATGTTTGGGTTACTATAGAAAATTCTTATACTCCTCCTACCACTCCTCCAAGCACTGAAGAAGAAAAGAAGGAATATACTAATAATTCAAAAGATTTCAATGCAATCATAAGTGGACTTGGAGAATCAGAGATGGGAAAAGTGATGCATTGAAAAAATGCAAAGGAAGCATGGGACAAACTACAAGTTCTTTATGAAGGTGACTCAAAGGTAAAAATTACAAAACTCCAAACTTTTAGAAATCAGTTTGAAAGCCTTAAAATGAATGATAATGAGTCAATTTCTACATACCTTCTTAGGGTTGATAAAGTTTTCAATAACATGAAAGGGTTAGGAGATGAGATAAGTGAAGAAGTTGTTGTTTAAAAGGTCTTGAGATCACTAAATCCTAGGTTTGATTCCAAAGTTTTTGATATTTAAGAGGAAAAATATATAAATACCTTGAAATTAGATGAGTTGTATGGTACTTTTAACTTCTTATGAAATGAGGATAGGTGACTCAAAATCAGCCAAGAAAGAGATTGCATTCAAATCTGAAATTAAGGATTAAGGAATAAAGTAAAGGATGATGATGCCACTCTTGAGATTGAAGATGAAGAGCTCTTTTCTATGGTGGCTAGAAGATTGAAGCAAGGATCTGGTAAGTATAGTGGTAAACTTCCATTCAAGTGTTTTAATTGTGGTGAAGTAGGACATTTTTCTACCAAGTGTCCTCATAGGCATGAGAAATAAAATGATGATGATGAAGATCATGAGGCTGAACCTAAAAAGAAAAATTTCAAGTTTGGAAAAGGTAAGAAGAAATTAAATAAGTTTAATCATAAGAAGGATAGAATAATTTTCTATACAAACCAAGATGATGAGTTTTTTGATGTAAGTAGTGGTGTATCAGATTCTGAATCTGAATTTGATTGTGAAAACATTGGAAATGAGGCCTTATTCATGACTAAAGAAGCTATGAGGTCTTCATGTGATGGATATTCTTTGTTAGGAGATTTTATTTCAGGTTATTACAACTATTATGATGAAGAAGATAAGGATGAAAAAGATGATATTGACAGCATCAAAAGATAACTAAAATAAGCTAAAAAAGAGAACCAAAAATTGACTTTGTAGATCAAAGAGTATGAAAATTAGTTTCATAAGCTAGAAGAGCAGTATCTGGTTGAGTCTACAAAGAAAAGTGAAGAAAATAGGTTGCTAGAAGAAAGTTTAAAGTATCTTATTTCAAATTTTCAAGAAAAAGAGAGTTTATGCACTAAATATGAAGAGGATATAAAATTATTAAGGGCTGAGGTACTAGAGATCAGTAAGAAGACTATGTCTTTACAAAAATTTGAGAAAAGTGCTAAAGAACTAGATGATCTACTTGGAAAACAAAGAGAAACAGATGATAGGACTGGTTTGGGATTCAAAGAGGAGTCTAAAGAAAAATAAGTAAAGAAATAGTTGGTGTTTCAAGAAAGGAATCAAGTGCCTATTGTTAAGGAAGAAAAGAAGGTGGCACCCATCAAGGAAAATGTCAAAACAAGGTCTATTAGGCAGCCCAATGCCTCAAGGTATGAGAGAACCTTCAATGGTCATTGTTTTACTTGTAATAATTTTGGTCATAGGGCTAGTGAGCATAGAAGAAATTCTAGAGATGATCATCCTTAGATAGAAAATAGAAGTGAGTTTTCTAAGAGGATATTATGTTACAATTGCAATGAACAAGGTCACACAACTAGGTATTTCTTATATGATACACATAGTCAAAATGAAGGATTCAAAAGAAAGAACTTAATAGTATGCTACAACTGTAATGAGATTGGTCATGTGGCAAGATTTATTTTTTTCATGCTTATTCAAGAAAAAATAGATTACTCAAGGTCCTAGAGTGCATGGAAACAACTTTCAAGGAGCTAGAATGCAAGATAGTGATCCTAGAAGAACATGGGAACCAAGAGAGGACAATGGTGTCTCATCAAGAACAAATGTTAGTGAAGAAGAGAGTTTCTCAATGAATTCTTTATCAGAAGAAATATGATGAAGGTGTTTTATAGGTTCCTAAGAAGACTTAGGACCTCTTCAAGACATTATTTTGGGTCATTATGGTTCATATATGCCTTCACTATGCTTCTTGAGGGTATATCAATGCATATGGAGCATTTAAGATAGAAGGAGCTGTTTGAGTCAATGTGTATCCTCTAGGTCCATGTGCAAGGTATGTCATCTTATGCTATCATTCATAGTATTGTTGGTACATGATGATGGTTATTGTGTAAAAATATTGATATCAGTATTGAGTCTCTAAGTAGTTCATGTAAGAAGTCCTAAAATTATGTGTTTACATATTCATGGTGTATGGTTAGTTTTAGTTGGTCATATATGCTCTCGAGTCTCTTTGACATGCTACAAGGTGTGTGTAAATGGTTCAAAACTATTGAAGTTTGTACTCATTGTTTTTGTGTCAAAGTTTGACTATGACGTGTATCTTTGAGCTCTGTGAAGAACATGGTGTCTTGTTTGAGTATTTTGATGGTTTCATGAGATTTTTTATGCATTAAAACTACATTCTTTAAATGTGTCTAGCTGTTCATTTGAGCAAAAAGTTGTGAAAGTGTTTTAAAGGTTGTAAATGTCACCATGTGTCTCAATGTATAAGTATTGTCACCTTAAATATGTATTGCACAAGTCTCAGTTGGTGTAAGTATTTAGTAGATATGTCATGAGTCCTACACATTTCAATATCACCATGAGAATGTTGTAGAAGCTTTGAAAATAAGAATGATGTGATCAAGTGATAAATTGATTAGTGCAATGCTTCAAGAGGTGATATGTGGGCAAAGTGGTAAAAATTAGGTGTGCACTAGATAGAATGAGAAAGGTTCTAGGTATGAATTTTTAATACAAATCTCCATATCATGAAGTCATGATCTCAAGTGTGTAAGGGATTTTATGATAGTGACGTTGATGAAGTTTTGTGATAATAAGTGTAAAATTTGTGCCTCTTGTTGTCTCTCTTCCCCTGACTGTGTTATTCACAGTAATATTAATCGATATGTATGGAATGTTTCTGTTTGAGGTTCTAATGATGAAATTTTGGTCTAAAAAATTGTATCTATCAACTACAAAATGATCAGTAAAGGATGTAGCTGATTATAAGTTATAAGATATATACTTCCTAAAATCTATGACAATTATTGAGAGTTGACTATGGTGTTTAGAGACCTAAAAATATGTTAGGTACTCTGTGAAATATGGAAGTATATCAATTGGGGTAGGCTCACAAGGTTGATGGTGAAATATTTAATAAATAAATGAGTGTTTTAATCTATCTCAACATCTTCATGAACGTATGTATATCAAGTACTTAAGGTAATTCTCAACATTACATGAGCTAGTTGACTGTGAAAGCATCATTTCCATTGTGTCAACTGGTCATGAGTGATCTTGATCATTTTCTCATGTCTAGTTGTTAGTGTCATGCCTTTTTTATAGATGTCAACTAGGGGGAGAGTAAGCATCATAAACATGGAATAAGAGTCAAGTAGGTAGTTCATTTTTTCCTTATGTTATATCTAGTCTGTCCAAGTACTCGAATGGTTCATCTCATGAGTTTTATTTTCTCACATGTGTCTTTTGGTTCTTAAAATTGATGAAAGGAAGTGTAGAAGGTATGTAATATAAGTTGATGAGTAAGGAATAATTGTTATTATTCTCCAATGTTGGTTCCTAGTGCATAAGCCCTTCAATATTGAAGTAAGTTTATATGTTTAGTAAATTAAGAGAAATTGTAAGATCCTACAGCTATAGGAATCGAAGAAATATGATTCCTCCAAGTATAAAGGTTGATATATACATCTATTTTGTTGATTTATAAATCCCAAAGATGTGTTTATATAGAGAATAAGGTGATTTTACATCTTTTTACAGTGAAAAGGATGGTCTCAAAGATATCTACAAAGAATAGTGCCAATATGATAAGATAAAGGTTCACTGAGAATATGAGAGGCAAATTGTGAAAAAATCTAGGTATGAGAAGGTATTAAGAATCCTTATATGATGTTACAATTCTTTGGAGTATGATTGTGAGATACTAAATATATTTTTGGGACTTGATGTATCACAAAAGAGTGATTTCAGGTATGTGAGTGTGTGAATGTTTCTAACAATTTTTTTTATAGTACTGTAGAGGAAAAAGGAAGAGTATGGAGGCTTTCTCCCACATGAATGTGTGTGTTATGTTATTTTTAAAATAATAGATTGATTCTTGACTTGATCTTATTAGGATGGAAATAAGAAGTATATAGTTGGCTTGACTTATGAAAAGTTGTTAGACATGGAGTCTACAGTGCTACAATAACAAGAAATATGTGCTTCTATAGGTAAGGAAGTATTTTTTGCCTATTAGGTCAAGGTGAGTGCATGAGATATTTCACTTAGGTTGGTACATGTGTAATGTTATGCTAAAGAGCCATCATCTTAACAAGTTATGGCTTGGATCAATGGTGAATTAATGTTCTTGAAATCTTGTCAGTGCAAAACATGAAACATTGTTGCTCAGGTGTACCAAGTGTTACTGTAGGCCTACGAGGTATGCATGGTATCTTTATGACAAGGGGAGAAATTATATTTGTTCCTAGATGGTGCAATGAAGTTGTTAAGGCATTTGAGGTATGTAATGGATGTCATCACAATGTTTTTGATTCTTGAATGTATGTTGCCACCCATAATATAACTAAGAAGACTGAGAAGACAACTTAGGACTGGGAAAAAGTTGGTCATAGTGATTTCATGATAAATATCCAAGGTAAGCTACTCAAATTTTTTCTTGTATACTAGAATATGTTGGTATTTGCTCAGGGGGAGTGATGGAATATTGAGCCATAGTTTGAATGATGTGATTTTTCTTGCCAAAATTGGTCTTAAAAGTGATGAAAGGTTTGTTGTTGATTAGTCAAAACATAACACATAGCAAAGGATGTACAAAAGGTTCACACAGAAGAACAAAGCACATTCAAAGGCACAGAAGGATAGGAAAGGATCACACATGAAGAAGAGAGCTAGATTCAAGAATTTTCCATTTTCATGATGAGGATGCATTTTTGGAGATGGCGTGCGGAACACAAAAAATGGTTAGAGACTTGCGCGACATGCCTTGGATTTTTTTGGAGGAATGGCTACAAAGCGCTTTGCATGGATACATGCTGAGAATATATATACTACTAGCAGTTAACTAGAAGAAGTCTATGGTTAGCGCACTTGCATGTGTGGCTTTTTTTGTAATAGCATGTGGCTAATAATAACATTTGACCTATTTTGAGAGTAGATCAGTAGTGAAGGACGTGACCCCACTCTTATAAATATGTAGTGAACTGTGTAGCATAAAAGGAGTATGTGAGAGCTAAGATATTGTGACGTTATCCTGCCAAATTGGATGCGTGCATGAGAAAATATTACTATTATTGTAAGGAAGCTTCTGTGTATTACTATATTTAATATAATGGGGGTTATTGGCTGAATCAAGGTGTAATCATGGTTATAGTTTATTACTAAATAAATGGTTTTGCTATGATTATTGTTTGATTCATGAAAATTTAAGATCTAGATCTAGGAAATGCTTTGTAGAATATTAGATTAATTATGGATTTGAATTATTCAAGTCTTCATCATGCTAACATCATGCAACAAAAAACCTAAAGAGGGGTCTGGTACCTTTTCACACTTCGGGTGATCACTCAGTCTAGGCTGAGTGATGAGCTAGCATGCCTAGGATTTTACTGGTGAATTCTAGGATGCATCATTGATTCCATATATGGGACCTCTTTTTCAGTTGTTTTTAGAATGGTTCATGATGAAGACATACTGGTTGACCCTAGAAAGTGTTGAGGAGTGGATACATGATCTAGAAGAAGAATACGCATTAAGGTTCAACACAAGATCTGAGTTTAACGTACGCTTATGGGTGGAACAAAATCTATATGACAGTTTATATGAGAGCTTCTTCACTATATTTTTGGTAGAATTTTATGAGTGGCTGATTTCTTATGCATCTAAATGGAATTGGAGGTATCACACACTTGTCTCAACACAGGAAGAATTTTAGGACCTTTATGATGCTGATATGATTTGGACTTGCATTTTGGATACATGGTGCCATGGTGTTTTGAACAGTTACATCTTGGAGTACTAAATTTCCACGTATTCGTGCCCATAGGTAGCTGAATTACAATTTTTATGATATGCAAGGGGAAATTATCTGTAAGGAATTCCACTAGCGATCAATATCCTGATGGTAACTTTGAACTTAGAGAGAAAACCGATGGTGAACTAAAACCCCACCACGCACGGGAGTGGGAGAAGGTTTGGTGAAATATGGAAGACCTAGCAGTAGAAAGGAAGAGAGAGGAAATGCAAGTTAAGTATAATGAGGCATGTAAGAGGAAGGTAGAGAAGTAGCAAGAGGTTACAGAGAAAATGGAGTTGTGGAGAAAGATAGTTGGGGAAGGAGTTGAAGTTCACACAGAAGACGTGGAACCTGAGTATCAAGAAATCCCCCATTTGGGAAAGCATGATAGGGAACCCTTCCCAACCTCATGTAAAAGCATGCCAACATAGACGACTTGGGCCACGTGCGTGCATCTAAATCCACCTAAAAACCTTTCCCTTGGGCTTGGTTTTCCATCATCTAGTACAACAAATAGTCAACAAGTTAATTCAGGCAGTGGGAGAGTAGCAGCAAGTATTATAAGAGGCACAATGATGGTAGCGCAAATGGATTCATTATTATATGGAAGTACCTTTTTAGGTTTATCATATGCACAAAATTTAGGTGTGTAAATTTTTGGACTATCTTCTGGAGTAGTATCGCTTCACAGACTATCAAGGTATAGTTCAGTTCTATTATTGGGACACAAGGAACTACATCTTCTGACCCAACCTTAGCTACAGGTTCGGGATCAGGAGGTATAGGTGGCTCTAGCTCCAGTGGATCTAGTTATTCCGAGGGTATAGGAAACACAAGAGATTCTGGATCAGGTGGGAAAGGTCTGCACCAACCCCAAAATATTTATATGGAGATGTCACTTCATCTTCCAGAGTATAGGAGCATAGAAGATGGTGCTGAACACATACACATGTGTGAAATACTGTGGTGTGCAAAAGGAATAAGGAATTATAAGTGTAGAGAAATCTAATTTGATACTACATTATAAGGGTGTGCACATAGCTAGTACATAAAGTTTGACCCTGATCAGACTTACATAGACTATACAACTTTAAAAGATGCATTCCTTAAAGAGTTTCACATCCCTGAGTTTGAGTAGAAGAGTATAAGTGCACTCAAGGATATTAAGCAAGGCACTACTGAGAGTGTCAGAGAGTATGATGCCCATTTTAAAATGATGTTATCTAAGCTTTCTTATGATATTCACGCAAGCCAACATGCACAATGGTTCGTTGGAGGCCTGATTACACCTTTTAGGAGGGCGCTATTACATAAAACATACACTAATCTGCATGAAGAACTTAAAGTAGAATTACATGCTGAGGCAGTTGGAAGTATAGACATGGTGGAGAGCCCATTTTTAGAAGCATAGATCATAGCTATGACAAAACAACTGGAGAAACTATCAGCAAATTTAGCACATGAGACACACACAGGGATTTGGTGTACAAATTGTGAAGTGGAAGGTCACATAAAGGATAGTTGTCCCTACAACTCAGTGCGTTTGGTGTTGTTGGATTGTGAGATATGCTATTAAAACCATGATTCTAGCTACTTTCTATTACTACAACGCATGATAATGAAGAATGTTTCATGTTACTACAAAATATGTAGGTCCATGAATCATGAAACATAAGACTTCCAACTGATTGGTCAAATCCTTGATGCTATAGATATTGGTATATGACAAATAGGGGTTTTAGATAACTCTAAAGGAAAGAACGATCATCAGGATCGGGATCACAATCAGACACGCTATAATCAGAATGAATGGCATTTTGAAGGTGGTCATAGCAGAGGTCGAGGATACCATGGTGGATTCGGAGGATGAGGCTATGATAGTGGAAGAAGCGAGTTCCCTCGCGAGACATGTTATACATGCAGATCTCCTAACCACTACAGGTGTGAATCTCCTTAGAATGTTACATGTTATTTATGTGAAAATAATCATAGTTATGAGGAATTACTGGACTTGTATGAGCATCTTAGAAAGAAACATAAACAAGAAAACAAAGGTGTTGGGATGGTTAGGATACAATGCATTTTGGAAAATCAGTGGATGCCTAATTTGGAACCAGACTCCGAGGCATTACAGGTAAAGGTCATGACCCATGCTGAAGTAGCGCACATCAGAGAAGCACTACAGCAGAAGCCTACCATCACTAAGGAGGAGGTTCTACATGCATGGTACCTAGATCCTATCCATCAGAAGGAGGTTTATTAGGAAACCATGGAGGTACTCAGGAATCTTCAAGGTGAGATATAGTATTTAAAAGAGCAATCACGGAAGATGGAGAAAAAGAAAGCATTAGATACAGTCCAAACTGATATAGATGACTTGAGAGAAGTGTACAATTTTTTTTCCCAAGAGAATATCATTCCACTGTTGGGGAATTGGTTAAAAGGAAATACTCCACGCGTAAGTACTGAGACTGGATGATAGATCCTGCATACAAATCTTCCCCCTCATAGCCTAGATTATGACAAGGAAATCACTCTGAATGTTGTTGTGGATGGGTGGCTATTGAGTAATATATTGATTGATATAGGAACAAAAGTTAATGTTCTTACTTTAGATGCATGGGTACAAATGGGGAGACCTCCATTACAACCATCCTCTAATGTATTGTTCATGGCTAATTAGACTAAGACCACTCTAATCAGAGTTTTAAAAGATGCATCCATTACAATACAAGGAGCCAATTTCACTGGAGAATTTGAAGTTCTAGCGCTGGCAGAGTCAAATAGCTTCCCAACTCTATTGGGGCATCCTTGGTGCTATGAAAATAATACTAATCTTTGGTTCAACAAGGGTTATATCAGTTTTGAAAACAAGGAGGAAAGGGTCATTATCCCATTAACAGATGGAAAATATGTGCCCTATGTTGAACCCTTTAGTGAAGAAGACCTGAATTGGATTTATGTACATGACATCCAGGACCTAGAGGTTCTTGAGCCATGTAAAGAAGGAATCCTTAAGTAGGAGGATGCATAATCTATTAGTGATACTACAAGTGTTGCTTGTGATAATTGGTCTCATAACAATTATGAATTAGTAGGATGCGTAATAAAGAGCATAATTCCTAAGGACATCGAACCACTGTATATCAGGAAGATAGGTAACAAATCAATACCTTTTTACACAGGTGAAGGAGATCCTATGGTGTTCCTATGCACCATGGAAGAGCAATGGATAAAACCACTGGAAAGAAGGAATATGCTAGCCTATACCCTATGTGGGACATCAACATGCTAGTGGGTGGCTGATAAGGATAATATTGTAGGATGGAATGAAATTGGGATTTCTCTTGCCACTAGGTTCTTCAAGAGCAATGCACCTACTCAAATATGCACTTATCAAGGTAATCAAACTATTCAAGACCACGTTCAGAAGTGTGAAAGACTCTGGACAGAGGGGTAGGAAGCTTTACCACCTTTTCTATGGGTGCAAAATTTTTATTCCACTTTACAAGGCTACGCATTTTCTTGGTATGTATATGTAAAAATCCATAGAGAGACTGGAAATTGGCAGTATTTAATCACAGGAATGGCCCAAACATTTTACTTCTTCTCTACCAAGCCTCTGGTGAAAGAAGCAATACAAGTCATAAAGCACTTAACTATAAAAGATAATGCAAAGCTTGAAGAAATCCTTTAGGAGTTATTGGATGAAAGAGACTCAGGAGCATATTTTGTTGAAGAGACAGAGGCTGATGCCACACTACTTCAACATGCTTTCCTTGAGAAAGAAAAAGGGAAAATGGTCTACTTATTAGATGACAAAGAATTAGAAAATATGGATGTAAACCATTCAAAAGATAGGTGTGAGGTGTTGGACAGTGCAGATAAGACCACATGCACCTATCATGAACCTATGAAGACAAAGAAAGTAAATATTGGATCAGATATTGAGCCTAAGGAAGCCATAATTGGAGACTATTGGTAAGACTCTGAAGTGGCAAAAATCATAGAGCTACTACAGGATTATCAAGACTTATTCCCTCGAGGGTACCATGAACTTAAAGACGTGCATGAATCACTAGGGGAGATGAGGATAAAGCTTAAGGAGGGTGCGCCACTAGATAGAAAGAGACCCTACAGGATGAACCCTAACTTGTGTGAAAAGGTCAAAGAAGAGATTGATAGAATATTGAAGTCTGGGATTATCAAGCCCCTTGACGATTTAGAATGGGTTAGTCCAATGGTGATCAGTATCAATAAGGATAGATGAATTAGAATCTGTGTGGACTACATGGAGCTAAATGTTGCATGTGTGAATGATGCCTTTCCTATGCTATTCACTGAAGAAATACTAGAAGGTGTTATAGGGTGTGAAATCTATTCGTTTACAGATGGTTTCTCTTAGTATCATTAGGTTAGGATTTCCTAGGAGGATAAGGAAAAGACTACTTTTACTACTGAATGGGGTAGCTTTGCCTATACTGTAATGCCTTTTGGTTTGAAAAATACGCCTGCTATATTTTCGCACATAGTTGTTCAAGAATTCAAGGAGTTTATTCACAACTTATTATAGGTTTATTTGGATGATTGGACGGTGCGTGGATTATTTAAGGATCATTGTAACAATTTGTGTTTAATGTTTGAAATATGTAGATAGTGTAGTATCTCTTTGAACATCAAAAAGTGCATATTTTCTACACCATTTGGGATACTGTTAAGACACTAAACTATAAGGAAGGTTTGTTGGTTGATCTAGCTAAGGTTGCAATCATTATAGGCCTAAAAGATCCTACCAGTCAAAGTGAGGTACGTGGATTTTTTGGGCCATATAGGGTATTACATGAAGTTTATTAAAGGATATGCCAAAGTTTCCACACCATTAGAGGAGTTACTGAAAGGGCAATGTATGTTATACTAGGGTGAACCGCAATAATGTGCATTCGAGACATTAAAGGAGAAACTTACTACTGCACCTATTCTGTGTTTTCCTTCATGGGACAAACCATTTCAAGTACATGTGGACAATTCTAGCATGACCATTGGCGCAGTATTGGCTTAGCCTTGAGAAGGTATTATAGATCATCCTATCTATTTTGCTAGTAGAAAGTTGACTCCTGTAGAATAGAATTACACCACTATAGAGCGTGAAGATTTTTCAATAATCTATGCGCTTCATAAATTTAGAAAGTACTTGATAGCTACACCATTTGTCTTTTATATAGATCATATGACATTGAAGTATTTGGTAAACAAGCCCATTTTACAAGGGCACATATGCAAATGGGTACTCTTATTTCAAGAATTTGATTTCATAGTTGTGGTAAAACCAGGGAAAGGTAATTCTAGACCAGACCATTTATCTAGAATATATTCATGAGAAGAAGCAGAAGCCATTGTAGATACCATGCTTGATGCATAGTTATATAGGTTACAATGATCACCATCGGAATTAGAGGACATTGCTATCTTTCTACAAACATGCATGAAACCAGAAGGAATGAAATCCTTAGAAAGAAACAACTTACTATGTTGGGGTTAAACCATATAACAATGTTTCAAAGATATATAATCAGATAAATCATACAAGTAATGAATGCGGAAATAACCAGAAGATGAAATAAAAAAGAGAAATATTACACCATATTTAACGTGGTTCACCCAGTGTGGGCTACGTCCACCAAGAAACAACCAATCTTATTATTCAGTTATTTACAAAAAAAATACAATAAAGATCTACTATCTTCCAACACCTCACAAGATGTTCAATTATTTTCCCTCTCTCAGCCCCTCTTTCTTGCTCACCAAGAAAAATTATATTCAAAAAAATTGTTATATATCTTCTCTCCTTCTTCCTTACCCTCATACAATGCATACATGCATATATATCTATTTTGGGTAACTTAAATTTTCTTTTACAATCAATAAATCATCTTTAAAATAATTGATTTATCCTAAATTTTCTTCAAAAAACAAAAACTGCATTTCACAGGTAACCATCACCGGTTACTGCCTAACCGGTTCCAGTCACTTCCTGACCTAGACTGACCGACACCGGTAACACCCTGACCGATGCCGGTTACACCCTAACTAACGCCAGTTACTGCCAGAACCAGTAACATGTAAAAGTAAGTTTCTTGTGAAGTAATTAAGCTCCATTCTCAAAAATCTCCCACTTAGAGATCAATTTTTGCACTATATTGTGCATCACCATCCTTAATTCCTTTTAATTGGCCCATTTCTTCCTCTTCAAGTCTTAAACACAAAGACCAATAGAAGTGGAGTGAAGCTCCAACTTCTCCCTTACCAAAGGCTTCGTTAGCATATCTGAAGGCTTATCATCCATATGTATTATATCTAACTTTAGTTTTCCATCCTCCAACACCTTTCGTATGAAGTGACACCTCAACTGAATATGTTTCATTCTTGAATGAAATGCTGAGTTCTTTTACAAATGAATCACACTCTGACTATTAATGTATAATATGCAATCCTCTTGCTCCTTACACAACTCTTACATGAACTTGCTCATCCATGTCATCTCCTTTTGTAGCTTCTGTAGCTATAACATACTCTACCTCTGTAATAGACAAAGCCACAACCTTTTGCAATCTTGAAATCCAACTAACTGCCATTCCACCTACTGTGAAAATATATCTAGTAGTGCTCCTCCTACCATCCAAATATCCAGTCATATCTAAATCAACATAGCCACGTAAAGAAGTATCTGACCCTCCATATCATAACTTCATGCTGAATGTCCCTCTCAAATACCTAAGAATCCATTGGATTGCTTTCTAATGTTCTTTACCTGGATTAGCTATAAACCTACTTATAACTCCCACTGCCTGTGTAATGTCTGGTCTAGTACAAACCATGGCATATATAAGACTTCCTAATGCTGAAGCATAAGGAACATGTGTTATGTAGCCAACATCCTCGTGTGATGAATGAAACTGATCTTTTCTCAATTTGAAGTGTCCAGCCATAGGTGTACACACAGGTTTTGATCTTTACATATTAAACCTTTCTAACACCTTATTGATACAAGCCCCCTGAGACAAATAAAACTTCTTGTTTTTCCTATCTTGGTGAATTTTCATGCTAAGGATTTTCTTTGCAGCTCCCAAATCCTTCATTGTAAATGTGTGAGCTAACCTTTCTTTAAGTTTACCAATGTTTTGCATACTAGATCCTGCAATCAACATATCATCCACATACAGTAATAAAATAACATAGCTCCCATTTTCAATATTTTTAAAATAAACACAATGGTAAAATTCACATCTTGAATAACCATGCTCATGCATAAAATTGTCAAATCTCAAATACCATTTCCTTGGAGCTTGTTTGAGCCCATATAGGCTCTTTTTCAATTTGCACATAAGTTTCTCCTTACCCTTGACTTCATAACAAAATGACTACTGCATATAAATATTTTCATCCAAATCACCAAGAAGGAAAGCCATCTTCACATCTACTTTGTCTAAATAAAAAATTCTACTGCAACTAAGCTCAATATAGTATGAATAGAAGTCATCTGAACAATAGGAGAAAATATTTCAGTAAAGTCAATACCTCCTTTCTGTGCAAATCCCTTTACTATTTGCCTTGCCTTGTATCTTTTTTGTCTACCCTCTTCTTACTTAATCATGTAAACCCACTTATTCTGTAATGTTCTCTTACCTGTTGGTAACTTAAGAAAATCCCAAGTCTGGTTTTGTTCCAAGGAGTCCATATCCTCATCCATGCCATGGTCCCACTGTACATGGGTCTTATCCTACATTACTTCTTCAAATCTCTCTGGTTCACCATTATCAGTCAATAATAAATAAAATAAAGAAGGTGTAAATATTTCTGGTGGTTTACTTACTCTTTGTGACATTTTCACAGGAGTTTGGGGTACTGGAGGCTCTATTTGGCCTCAATCAACTCTGACCTCCCTAGAATGTTTTTGATCCAACTCTGTAACCATCGTGGTTCATTTGATGCTGGTCACCTGTAACTGACATTGATTCTATTAACCAATACTAGTTTGGATCTTTTGTAACTGATACCGGTTCTGCTGACTGATGCTGATCTAGGGGCATTAGTATCCGAAACTGGTTACTATGTAACCCAGTGTAACCATCGGTAATGATGCTTTTAAATCTGAGATTTCATTTTCATTCACAAACTTCTCAACTGGTTCATCCTTAGGTACCAAAATTTGATCCATGTACATTCTTTTTTCATTCCATTCAACATCATGACTCCTAATAATTTTAGAATTCTCTAAATCCCAAAAATGGAAACCGAAATCACTAGATCCATAACCAATAAAAGTGCATCTCTTGGATTTTGCATCCAACTTTTTCATATTTTCCTTATCAATATGCACAAAAGCTTCTGAATGAAAAAATTTAAGAAAAGAAAGATCTACCTCTTTTCTATTCCAAGCTTCCTCTGGTATTCCTCGATCTAGTGAACTTGAAGACCCATGATTAATCAAATAAATTGATGTATCAACTCTTTTCACCCAAAAATGTAAGGGTAGTCTAGAATGTATTCTCATACTTCTAGCACGTTCCATGATTGTCCTGTTCATTCTTTCTACAACACCATTCTCATGTGGTGTTCTTGGAACCGTTATTTCTCTATGTATCCCATTCACTGAACAATAATCATTGAAATCCTTGCTACAGTATTCACCACCATTGTCATATCTAAGGAACTTTAACTTAGAATTTGATTCATTCTCAACAAGGGCTTTCCATCTTTTAAAAGTCTCAAAAACATCAGATTTATGTTTAATACAATAAAACCATACCTTTCTTGTAGCATCATCAATGAAAGTAACATAATACTGGGATCCTCCATGAGAAGCTACCTGAGCTGGTCCCCACACATCTGAGTGTACAAGCTCCAATTTTTGCTCCTTCTTAGTTTCCCCAAATTTGAGAAATCTCACTCTCTTTTGCTTTCCAAAGATTAAATGCTCACAAAAATCAAGATATAAATCTTTCAAATTTGATAACTTACCCCTTGCCTTTAAGATCTGCATTCCCTTTTGACTTATATGACCCAACTAATTATGCCACATGCATGCATCTGAATCTAAAGTAGATAATACAGAAAAGGAATCAGTAATACATGTAGATAAATATAACGTTCCTACCTTCTTACCTCTTGCCACAAAAAATCACCCTTGGTGACTTTCCAAGAGTCTCCTGTAAAAGTAACCATGTAACCCAGATTCACCTAGTTGCCCTGTAGAAATAAGATTCCTCCTTAGGCTTGGCACATGCCTCACATCTTTCAATACCCATGTATTTCCATTCTGTAATTTTAGATGAACTTCCCCTTTACCAGTAATACTACAAGGTTCATCATCACCCAAATAAACATGCCCAAAATTGACCTTGACATAATTTCTGAAATAACCCTTATTAGGGGTTGCATGGAAAGAAGTCCCTGAATCTAAAACCCATGATTCAATTCTATTATCTAAAGAAAGAATAAGAGCATCTTGCATTACCTCTGATGCAACAAGATTTGCTTCTTTACCTTTTCTAACAATTTTGGTTTGCTGTTTTCCTTTGACCAACAATCTTTATTTGCATGTCCTTTCTTTCCACATTTCCAACAAGTAATTCTCTTTACTTCTGGATTTAGATCTACTATCCCTTGACTTTGATTTCCCATTATTCTTACTCTTGGATCTCTCCTTCTGCTTGCCCCTACTTTCTACATTCAAAGTATTTCCAGATGATGATTCCTCTGTACTTTTCCTACGAATTTCTTCATTCAAGATTATACTAACCACATCATCAAACTTCAAAATATTATTAGCAGATGCTATATTACTAACAACCATTACCAAGTTATCCTAACTATTAGGCAAAGAACATAAGAATAAAAGTGCTTTTACTTCATCATAAAATGGTATTGCAACCGATTTTAACTGATTTACAATAGATCATATATCATTCAAATGACTAGATGACATATCCACCTTCATGCATTTTAGAACTAAAAATTTTCTTCATCAAATAAACTTTATTTGAAGCACTAGGTTTTTCATATAAATTAGCAAGATTATTTCATTAAATCTACCGTAGAAACCACTTTCTGTAATATTGGAAGCCACGGATGCTGTCAGGCTCAATATTATAGATCCCAAAGCCTTTCTATCAAGAATCTTCCATTCTTCATCAGTCATCTTTGTAGGTCTAGACTTATCATCCAACGGTAAGTATAAATCTCTTTGATACAAATAATCCTCAATCTGCATCTTCCATAATTGATAATTACGACCATCAAATTTCTCTACCTTGGTATTTGTTTTCTTCTGCCATTGTTGTAGCTCCCACTCAATCAGAAAAACCTATGTGAGTAAATCCTGTCAACACATAAAACCTCCAAATAAAGCTCTCATACCAGTTATTGGGGTTAAACCATATAATAGTGTTTCACAGATCTATAATCAAAGCAATCATACAAGCAAAATGAATGCAGAAATAACTAGAAGATAAAATAAATAAGAGAAAGATTACACCAGATTTAATATGGTTCACCTAGTGTGGGATAGGTCCACCAAGAAATAACCAATATTATTATTCAGTGCTTTACAGAGGAAATATAATAAATATCTACTGTCTTCTAACACCTCATAGGATTTTCAATGCTTTTCCCTCTCTCAGCTCCTCTTTTTTGCTCACCAAGAAAACTTACATGCAAAACAATTGCTATATATCTTCTGTCCTTCTTCCTTACCCTCATAAAATTCATACATGCATATATATCTATTTTGGGTAACTTAAATTTGCTTTTACAATCAATAAATCATCTTTAAAATAATTTATTTATTCTAGTTTTCGTCAAAAAACAAAAATTGTGTCACACAGGTAACTGTCGCTAGTTACTACTTGACCGGTGCAAGTCACTTCCTGACTTGAACTAAGTGACCCCGGTTACACCTTGACCAATGTTGTTTACACCCTAACCAATGCCAGTTACTGTTAGAACCAGTAACATGTAAATGCAAGTTTCTTGTGAAGTAATTAAGCTCCATTCTCAACATGTTATACGCGTGATACCCTATATGTTAACTAGCAGTGACTTGTACAAGTTTGGATAGGATGCAGTATTGTGTCATTGCGTACTAGAAAATGAATGCATAGATGTTAGGGAGGAAGCTCATGGTGGTATTGTAGGTGGCCACTATGTAAGTGATGCCACTGCACACAAGATTCTACTCTCTGGATTATGGTGGGAGACCCTGTATAAAGATTATAAGGATTATTGAAAAGTTTGTGATCATTGTCAACATCTTGGAACACTAGAACAATGAGATGAGATACCATTAAGGCCTATTCCTTGTGTAGAGCCATTTTAGAAATGGGCTATAGATTTTTTGGGTCCTATTTCACCAGCCGCACGTAGAACTGGATCGTGCTATATCATCACTTATATAGACTATCTGACAAGGTGAGCAGAGGAAACACCTAAAAAGGAGTGTACAACAGCTACATTAACTAAGTTTCTATGGGAGAATATTATTACAAGGTATGGATGTCATTTAAGTTTGACTAGTGATAGGGGAACACACTTTCTGAATGAGACAATCATAATTTTATTAGATGAATTTTGTGATTGCACATCATAAGACTACACCTTATCATCCTTAGGAAAATAGAACTGCTGAGGCATTCAACAAAATTTTGAGCCAAAAATTGAAAAAAATATGTGATGTTGGAAGGAAGGATTGGGATGATAAAGTATTTGTAGTACTTTGGGTATATAGAAAAACATATAAAAGGTTAAACAAAGCCACACCATTTCAGTTAGTGTTTGGCGTAGAAGCAATTCTTCCTATAGAATTCATGATACCTTCTTTATGTATTACGTGCGTTGGAGGTTGAGATGATGAGTAAGAATTAGAAGAACATATTGAAAAGTTAATCAAGTTTGATGAGTAGAGAGAAATAACATGTTGGAGTCAAAAACAAGAGAAGGCCAGGAAGAAAGCATGGCATGACAGGCACATCAGGGATAAAAAGCTTGAGATAGGATAGATGGTACTCCTTTATGATTCTAAATTTTTGCAACATCTAGGTAAACTCAAAGTACATTGGTTGGGGCCATATGTTATCACTCACATACTTGAAACATGCGCTTGTCAATTAGAGGTGCTTGATGGAATATAGTTACCTGGATACTTCAACGGGAGTAGGCTGAAGCCCTACTATAAATAAGTCTTCTTGGTGTTTGTAATAAGGAAGTGTTTCCATTTAGATTAGGTTTTCAATTTTGAATTTCCTTAATGTATTTCCTTCTTTGTCACTATGATTTTTCAATTTATCTGGTGTGTTTGTGTAATAAAAAATGTTTACGTGCTAGAAGCTGATTCCTATTTGAATAATTTATATGTGTAGAGGAATGCACATACCCTTAGTGTGGGGTAGGTTATTGATATCCAGGTACATGACTGATGAAAATAAGTACACATGAAAGGAACTAACTACTACGGGTGCTATTCAAGTTGGAGAATTGAAAAAAAAAATTGCTTCTGGAAATGAGGACCATAGGTGGAGATGAATGAAGAAACAAGTATAATGTGAGGTAAGAAGAGGCCATGGGAACTACCAAGGGAAAGTGCAATGGTGAGGTACTCGGGTGTGTGGAGGTACGCTGAAGAGAAGTTTGTGGCTAGAGGGTAGGAAGGCAAGCTAGAAGGTTATAGCTTGGGCACGAAGATGTACCGCGTGGAAAGAACAAAAATGGTTGATTAATGAGAGGATTGTTGGTAGGTGAAGGAGCAATAAATGCACTAAATTTTTGAAATTCTATATAAGGATGGGATGCAAGTTCATTTTTACCATTGTAATTAAGAGAATTTGAAAAGAGCTAAGTGTGAAAGAGCCAAGCAATCATGTTGAGGTGTGAAGAGTGTGAAACCAGACGTGGAGAGAAGGTTTGTGCAAAGGAGAAGCTTGTGTTCCCATAGGTGAAGGGTTTGAGTGAAGAAGATGTGTTACAAATGAGCTAGGGCACATGATTTCCACTAGGGCATGAAGATTTGAACTAGGGTTTCAACTTGCTTGATTACAGAGGGAAGAAAAGATAGATTTTTTAGATGACACCGAAGAAAGCACCCGCAACAGGAGTAAAAGGGAAGAAGAAGGTCGAAGTGGAAGAAGAAATTGCTCCCGAGAGTAATTTCTTAGAAATGCAGTATCCAGAGGGTGTGATTGTGGGACAAGAATGGGATTCCCACATCTATCAATGTAAAATCAGTGATTACAACCATCAAACATTAGATAATAAGAAGGAGCTCGATGTGTTGTTGAGAAAAATAATAAACAAGCGCATAATAGAAGATATACCAGTGTATGACGATGTTGGTGAGAAGTTATTGAAGTAGATTAGAGTCTAACTATTGTACAAGCTGCCATACTTTGGGAAGTATGAACCATTGTATCAATGGTTGATGAGCAGAGTCCATGAGGACTTCTTCTACTTCACTGAATGAAGGGTTCAAATCACAGCTACCTTGATTTCAATAGTAATAGGACTGAGGGCCTCAGGAGTGGATCGGAGAGTGATTTAACTGATAAGGCCATAATCCTGGAGACAAGGAAGGAGTTGGGTATACCAAAGGTCTGTGTGGCATGGACATTGACAAATTGAAGAAGTACCCAGTAGTGCAGGTAGCTACACACTTGTGACAAAGTTGAATGACCAAGAAAGGTGGTCACAGGTAAACACAATGTGGTTGCACATTGCAAAGAAGATGTCTCAAGGCATGGTCTACAATATCATGGATCACATAGCAAAGAAAATAATTGAAGAAGTGTGGACAAGTGAAATAATAAGTTTTGGCACTATTTTATTGTCTTTGGTGTTCATGGAGATTGGAGTGCCCGATGGGCCAAAGGAGAAGATTTGGGAGTACCCCACGGAACACAAGTCTCTGACAAAAAGATTTCTAAAATACATGTGAGAAGGATCAATGGGCGGACCATTTAAGCAGAGGGCAGAGATGTGGTATGATAGGCTCCACATGGCATTTGAAGAAGAATGAGACATACCTAAGGAGTTGCCTTCAGTGGTGGGTAAGGAGTATAAGTTTTGCAGTTTACCAACATTTTTGCATCACATGATTTGTGATGAAGGATGGGGCTTGGAGCCCGTGGTGCAAACTGCCATATTTCATAGCAAAATATTTCTAGGAATCAGTTCACTGGTTTTTAGATGCACACTACCTAACCTTCAATGCAGACAAGGTAGATTGCAACTACCACACTCTGAGAAAGAAATATGTATATCCAGGGTGGAATGCCTACATTGAGAGGCTCATCTCAGATATTATAAGCATGAATCCTATAAGCTTGGTAGTTGGGGACATTGGAAGTAGTGCTTGTGTACCTTCAACTCAAGCCCAAGCTGGAGAACACTAAGTATGTGGAGAATGAGTTCGTGCTCCCTAGGCCACCAAAAGGTAAGCATACAATGGAAAATGTTCCAGTGCACTAAGCCCACAGAGACAATACAAGTAGATGATGAAGAAGAGGAGCATGAAGATAGTGGTGGTTTGGAGCATAGAGGCAGAAGACAACCTCTAAATAGGGAAGAAGTTGAGTGCACAACTACTCCACCCCAGCCACAAGAGGGAGATGATGAGGACTTGGATGCAATCCAAGGAGAGCGCTGATTCAAAAGAGTATTTAGGAGAACAAGGACCCAAGGTGCTACTCCATAATCAGTGCACAAATCACCTCAAATATCTCCATAGAAGGAGACAACTGAGAAGAGAAGAAGGAAGTTGAAGTTGAATGAGGAGGTGGAAGAGTCTGAGGAAAGTGCACCCAATTCCCCTACACCTCCAGAGAACGTGGAAGAACCAAAGGATGAAGAAATGAAGGATGGAGAAGAGGGAGAAAAGGAAGCATAGATGAGACAACAACTGAGACTGCTTCAGGACACATCAGAACAAGCTCCGAATCTTGAAGCCCAAGTTCCTAAGGGGCCAAGAATAAAGAGAACAAGTGGAGAATATGTTCCACCAGTCATGGGCTATGTTGAGGACACATGGTAAAATTGTCTACCCCATTTTCAAAGCACAATGACACAAAAGGAGTTGTATGGTTGGGAGGTGATGGATGAACACAAGGAAGCAACTATCATGGTCAATGCACACGCACATGGATGAACCAGATTTTGATGTGTGTGAAGAGTCATGTGTATCAAGGAGGTTGAAGAAGACACCTCAGGCCAGACACATAACAGTAAAGCCTACTATTATGTCAGATGAACAAGTGAGAAATGCTTTGGTGAAAGTCTCGATAGAGGTGGCACAATGAAATATGGATAAGGCTGTAACAATTAGGGTGTTGAGAGAGGAGATCAAGACTAAGGATGCAGAAATAGCGCACCTAAAGAAAGAGAAAGACTTGGCACAAAAGAAGAATGTTGTTTTCATCAGCATGGCAGAGGAAGTTGGGGACAATATCATGAAAGCAAAGCCACACTTAGAGCCAAAGGTACCCAAAACATTTCCTTCAGAAATGCATTATGTAAGTACCTTGGTGGACTTAGTGCTTGAAGATGAACCTCTATGCATGTCAGCGCCAAAGGATTCAGTGCAGGAAGTAGAGTGGGAAAAGGATTTAGTGATGCGGAATATTACATCATATGAGGGGTTACTTCAGAGCTTGTAGGAGGAACTGAAAAAGGAAGATCAAGCACATAATATTTGTACAGCCCCAGAAGTAGTTATAAGAACCAGGACCATTTTGGAAGACAATGAAGTCCTGAAGGCCATGAAAGATGAAATGTTGGGCTACGCAAAATGATTAGCACTTGTCAAGAAGAAGCATGAGGCCCTTACAACAACACAAGAACCACACAAGGAAAGGCTGGATGAGCTTGGGAAACTCATCGCGTAAAAGATGGACTTATTAGAAGGAAGGATGACTGCCATGTCCAACATTGTGTTGGTCTTGCAGAATGAGAAAGGAGAGATTACAAAAGATGAGTTAGAGTCAATTGTAGTGGATATCCCAGAAAAGGTAGAAGTCACACTCAATGATTGGCAGACTTTAGAGGTGGAAATAAAAGAAGAATATCCAGAATTGATTCTTCAGGTTGAAGTAGAAGATACTGCAGGGTAAAGACATTCTTTTATTCATCAAAATTCTTTCTATTCTTCTATTCATATTCTTTGATTCATTTTGGAGACAAACCATTTCCGGGGTGGTAATGCAATTAGTGTGGGTTAATGTTGATCAGTTAAAGTATGGCACTTAGCAAAGAACATATAAAAGGTTTGCGTAGAAGAGCAGAGCACATTCAAAAGTGCAGGAGGATCAGAAAGGAATCACGTGTGAAGAAGAGAGACAGATTCAGGACTTAGACATTTTCACGATGAGGATCTATTTTTGGAGATAGCATGCAGAACACACAAACTGATCAAAGACTTACGTGACACGCATTGGATATTTTTGGAGGATAGGATACGAAACACTTTGCATGGATACAGGATGAGAATAGATCTACTATTGATAGTTAACTAAAAGAAGTCTATTGTTAGCACACTTGCATGTGTGGCTATTTTTGTAACGGTGTGTGGCTAATAATAGCATGTGACCTATTTTGGGATTAGATAAGTGGTGAAGGGAAATTCCCCACCCTTATAAATATGTAGTGAACTGTGTAGCATAGAGGAGCATGTGATAACTGAGTTATTGTGAGGTTATACTACCAAATTTGAATGTGCATAGACTATATACTGTTATTGTAAGGAAGCTTCTGTGTATTACTGTATTTAATATAATGGGGGTTATTGGCTGAATCAAGGTGTTAATCATGGTTATAGTTTATTACTGCATAAAGGGTTTCACTATGATTATTGTTTTATTCATGATACTTTAAGATATAGATCTAGGAAATGCTCTGTAGAATGTTAGATTAATTATGGATCTGAATGCTTTAAGTCTTCATCATGCTAACATCCTATAATAGCAACCCTAAAGAGGGGCCTGGTACCTTTTTGCGAGAATGGTGTTTATACATACATACATATGCTTAGCTTGAGTATTTCCATGAAATACACAGATATGAGGACTGTATGAGGAAATCTCATGTAATACATTCCTAGATGATTTGAATATAAAAAATAAGTTCCTAGATAGAACCTATTAATCATTGTTACTTCACATTGATTCCAACTCACATGTTCATGGATCACACAGATGCTCAGTCAACCAAGGGGAGTATGGTGACTCCATGCTTGAAGGATGGGAATTAAACAATCTACATGGCTTGAGTTATAATGACAAAGTTTTGAACTACAGTTGAGATCATTCACTGATGATTCTAACCATATCAAGTTGATGCTACAAGACTGAGGTCCAGGTGACACAATCTGGTAAGATTGAACATTACATTGTTTTTCTTGTACACAGGGGGTGCAAGATTAGGTAGTTTTCCATCAATTGACAAAGGGGGTATTAATGGCATGTGGTCACTATTAGGTAGTTTCATGATGACTGTAGAAACCATATTTATGAAGGACAATATGAGCATTATCCAAATTTATTAGGACCACTTTCTTGATCTACGATCATGTCAATAGAATACAAATAAAATCATGTGTTTATGGTGATGTACTAAGATTGAATGAGGATTTCTAGCTCTTGCAAGCCTATTCAGGTGGCTAGGTGATACTGTATGATGGTAGAATCTTCTTTAGTCCTTGGGAATAATTTTGACATGACTGGATGAATGATATTGGAGGAATTCATTAGGAGCATGTACAAAATTACCAAGGACTTGAATGCATGATTTATCAAGAGAAATTTACCTATTTCAACTCAAGTTACATGTAGCCTTCTTGGCCATACTAGGTATGATTGCTGGTAGAAATGACAATTTGGTTTGAGATCCATCAACTCAGATTCATGAGAGAATTCTATTTGACTCTATCATGGCATATCATCTAAGGCTTGGTATGAAGTACTCATAGACCTTATTATAATACCAATATTACATTCTTTATACATTGAACCTAGATTCCTAGAGTGAGGAACACCACGATTGCTCAGCAACATGCACAATCTTCAAGCGGTAGGATAAATTGAGGTATGGTATCGCCAATTCAAGTTAATTCTTCACACACATTTCTCAGTGTGACACTTCATGATTCATTTAACAGAACATCATAGGTCTGGTATTTACCATGTGAATTTTTCTTCATGATATGCACCCAATTTATGTGACACTACTACCTACAATATTTAAGTCAAAACTCAAGTCCTTGAATTTGTACTGATGCAGCTCATTGTCAATGTGTGTACTGCACATGGAACATTGTGGATTTTAGATCATGACTATATGGAGAGTCTTTATGCATGTCTTAAAGCATCAAATGAACTTTACCAGGTGAATTTTATTGTCCACACCTTGCATATTTATTTTATCACTCAATGTTAAGAAAGTTATGGAGGACTTCAAATACCCTATTAGAAAAATGGTTAACAATGGTTCATTTCGCCTTATTTTGACTTTAGACCATATAGTGACATTAGAATTTTGATTCCAATTTCCTCAAAAAAATAAAATTATATACTTATTTAGGAAGAGTCCCTGTTAATTTAGCATAATTTCTAAGAAATTGAGGTCATGGTGATGATTGGGCCCCACTCCAACAGGTTAGTTTATGAAGAAGAAGGTTTTGTGGCAAGGTTGTTCAAAGGATTAGCATGAAAAAATGATGGTGAATGATTTATGGGAGATTATATTTATGTAAATTGAGGTTTAAGAAAAATTTAATACAAGTACATAGTAATTAGAGGTTCATTCAGGTTGATTGGTCGAAGGCCAGTTTTGAGGCCTCAAAAATAGCGTTCAGTAAAATGGATATAACTTGAGCTACAGGTGGAGTTATAAGATGATTAAAACTATGTGGGAAATAGTATTAAGAGATATTTATATTTTTTTAAGGTTTTATTCATGATTAATTCTTTTTACAGGGTTTCCATGTCATTCTTTAGACAAGAATAGTTTTGGTAGTTCAGGATAAAACTTGTTTTGGTTAAATTTTGGCATTGTTGGAAGAATGCATGGATTGGGTGATTATTTATAACACCTATAATGTGAATAGAGATTAATTTTACTTCAAATGAAATTTTTTTAGGTATTTAATGTTTGTATGAATCATTTTATGAGCTAACCTTTGGAAGCAACATTTTTCATAGGTTTATTTGGTGAAGACAAAAGTAGACGTAGTTTAAGCATGATGATGATTAAAGGATTATAAATTTCTTAGAAGTATTATAAAGGTTTTAAAATTTCCATAAATTGGTTACTTGGTATGGTTTTATAATGTTGAAGTGATTTTGTGACCTAATGAAGTTTCCAGGGTGATGAAGGGTATAGGAAACAACTGTTTTGAGATTTGCAAAGTGAACTAGGCCAATTAAATGAAATAATTTGATTGGTTGATAAAATTTATGACCATGGATGAATGTAATATGATATTTTAATAATTTTTTTCATTGATTCATGGGTCATGAATATGTATGGATTTGATGTAAGGGAATTTATATCTTTGTGCCCATGGGGTTTTGACCCATTTTTGACACATGTAATGAGGGTTTTAGTTATGCTGACATACTTGGGTCACTTTTTAGTGTTGTAATAATTTTTTTAGATATTTCCATGATGTATGGGTCAAAATAAATGAGGAAAAACTTTTTTTCTTAAGTTTGAAATCATGATAAGCTTATAAAAGCATGTTTTTGGGTGCTTTTTGAAGCTAGTGAAGTGTGTGCAAGGTGAGAGACCTAGGTGAGAGTTGATTACAAGTGTTAGAGCATGAATTGAGGTTGAAATAAGTGTATTTTAAGTGGATGAAAATTAGAGAGCATGTGTGTAAGGGTTTGAATATTTGAGAAGTGATTGTTTTGTGAAGATTAGTCACCTAGGGTTTGATTGAAGAAGTGCGAGATGAATTAGAGATATCCATCATTTTTTGATGCAAAAAATTAGATATCTGAACATAATAAGGTGGTTGAGTGGGTGATTTATCATATTGGGGGGTTGTATTCTCCTTTTGGAGTTGGTGCTCCTTGTAGGGTTGGTGCTCTACTAAACCAGGGGTTGGTGCTCCTTGTGGGGTTAGTACCTCACTAAATTCAGAAAAATATCAATATAATATTGTATTTTAGTGAGTTTTATTCCCCTCAAGTTTTTCCCAATTATATCTTGTGTTCATGTGTTGATTCCATGTTTCATGGTTGCTTGAATCTTTGATGTTTATGGCGTGCACAAATTAAGTATTGGTTAAATGGATTCATGGTTGTTAGAATAATTTGAAATCTGATTTAAAAGTTTTATAAGGACTGATTCACCCCCCCTCTCAGTCCATTGTTCTTATAACAAATTTCTATAGCTTTCTTTTCTCCATTCTCTAAGCTATGCCAACACTATTTCTTAAAAATAGGCCTATTTGTGCTTGTTTCACCTTATTTTTCATAAACCTTCCTTAATTTCATCATGAACCTATCTTAACATGCCTTATTCATTATTTCCATGCCTTGACCCTGATTATCCATCTTCTTCCTACCTTCATTCCACCATTATAGGTCATCTTGCTGACTAGACCTATGGATTAGGCCACCTGGACCAAGCAAGTCTCACTGTTTCCACTCATTTCATCACGCTACCACCTGATTGACCATGTTATCATAATACCAAGCATCCTATGGAACTCATTTACCTTTTTCATTAATGAATATATTATTGTTTCATCAATGAAAACTCAACAAATCACATTCTAATAATTATATCAATTTAAAAGAAAACAACATTTGACAAGATTCCTAAAAGAAAACTATAGAGTAAGATGGAGGAACATACCATGATGAATGATTATAGAGTGACATTGCGTAGGATTTATGATCAAATAGGAGCAAAATAAAGACATGTATGAATTATTTAAAAGAGAAATTGATGTCAAACAAGGTTGTTCATTATCCCCCACATTGTTTGGGATATACATATATAAATCCAAGGAGTGGATAATTATATTTTCTGGAGGAGGATTCTAGCTAGCTAGTTATGTAGTAAAATTTCTCCTACATGCAAATGATATTATTATAATAAAAAACATCATGTAGTTTGAGATAACACTTAAATGTACTAAAACATTTTTTTGCAAGAGGTTGGGATGAAAGTCAATACCTATAAAACTAAAGTCATTATCTTTTTATTATGAAGAAAAAAATAAAATCAAATTAATTTTTGAAGGAATACATTTAGAGGTGGTAGCATATACAAGTACCTTATTCTTTATTTTCACAAGCAATTGAGTTGGGATACTTGTAGGATAAAAATAATTCAAGGGGGATGAAGTGTTTTATACTCAATAAAAAATAGATACATGAACACAAAGTTATGGGATTCAAAAAATAAGAATACCTTTTTCTTGTTTCTTGCCATGATAGTGGTGCTTACAACGTGTCAGATTTGAAAGGGAAACATATAGAATTAAAAAAAATTAATAACAAACAACCTCAAAATTAAAATATCAATTCTTTATGATATTATACTAGTTGTAACATGTAATTTTCCATTAGAGGAATCAAAAATTATTATGATGCTAAGTTACATAAAGAATTCAAAAATCATGGAGACTCATTGACTATTCTAAAATGGTAATGAAGGATTTATACGATAGGATTAACACATAAATGAAACCAAAAACAAGTGGATGAAAAAATGGGGCATTAACACACAAGAGTGCCCAAACAATAATGAGGAAATAAAAAGTATGAAATAAAAAATAGGGTAACCATGTGAAAGAAATAAATTTCCCTTAAAAAATATTACTGTATACTTAAAAATTTGAACATATATGTTATCATGCAAAAAAAACCTATAGAGGAGAAGAAATTAAGTAGAAGGTGAAATGTTGATGGCTTAACTAGGGCCTGGATCGTATCATCTTAAATGTGAAACTAATAGGTGGTCAACCCCTAAAGAAGAGTGGGAAAAGAGGATATGTGTATTTTTTACTTAATGTGTAGTGAATATGGAATGAAACTACATCATGGAGTGATTTATTTATCATGACATCTAAACTAAATATGAAGATAACCTGAAAGTGGACAATTTTATTATTGTGTTTGATGAGGATAGGCTCTAAGAAATAATAAATTTTCTTATCAAAATTCATTATAGAAGATCTAACATAAAAATATACATATTTTATGAACTTAGTGAGGTAATTGTACGCATCCCAAAGTGAAATAATTAATGGGTGCACTCAACTTCTTGATGTCGGGACGAGATAATACAATGGAATAGAAAGTGTGATATTGGATGTGTCTATGAATGATGTATTGGTGTGTTTAGGAGGATATTGTAACCTATGCAAAATAATATTCTTTGCCCTAAATTATTCCTCCAAAGTAGTGAAATAGCTAAAAATGTGAGTCTTACCATAGTGGGTATTACTGAGAGACAAATATCGCAGCTCATGGTTGATATTGTTGTTAGGAATTCAAGTGAAATTAAGTTAGATCACTTGTGGAAACTGACCAATTCTATTAGGTTTGTTTCACTCGAGAATGGTCATATACATGAGAGAATGATAATGGGGCAAGGATAGACCCAATCATGAACAAAAACACATTAGATTCTAACAATATCTTACTGGCAGAAAAGGTCACAAAATTTACGGTCTAGTTTTACTCTTGTGTGTAGGGCTTATGTCATGATAAAAAATTCACCTTCAAAAATTGGTAAAAATACATATAATACACAAACACACACACACACACACACACACACACACACACACACACACACACACACACACACACACACACACACACACACACACACACACACACACACACACACACACACACACACACACACATGTGCATGTGTGTGTGTGTGCGCGTGCACGCGCGCGTGTGCATGTATACACACATTATAAATACCATGCTTTTATTTTTCTTGCAACATGATTCCATTATATAATTGTCTAGTTTTGGTACATTTTCTTAATCAAGTTTAGTTCCAAGAAACTAATGAAAATCATAAACCATTTTATAACATTAGATATCCCAAGAGATGGTTGGGTAAAATAGAACAGAGGATCCTATAACATAACATTGGTAAACATAGATATAAAGAGGAAAGTCTTTGTTTTAACAGAGAATCCACTTTGGATTTTTTTGATTTAAGAAAGAACCAAGGAAAATACTAAGGGAATGGCTTAGGAAACCACTATAACAATTAGTTAACTATATTGAAGTCGCATTAAAATGGGTCCTTGTTAGAAAACCATCACATTAATGAGATATGATCTTTCCATCAAGTATCATATGTGATTCCTATAAAGGTTACTAGGTTCAAACCCTCTTCACATATCAAAAATATTAATGATGAAACCAAAAAGGAGGTTGCACAAGATCTAATATTATTTGATAAGGAGGGTTCATTTCACTTGTAAGGATTCACCACATATAACACAAAATTTTAAAACTACCAATTGAATTTGTAATTCATCCTTCATTCACGAGGTAATAGAGAGGTTATGTTTTTAGGTTAAACACGTGTTTCACTATTCAAGGAGAGATTCAAAATACTTGACAAGTACATTCAAAATGAAAAACCTAGAGGTGAAAGGCCTGGTTGATAAGAAGCATATGCATGGATAACAATAAAACGATAAAATCATCACAAAGCTTGAAGAAATATATTTAATCTTTCACATAAGTAGCAAAGGAAATTCATGTATAATTCTACGGCCTAAGGTTGGCACACAAAATTCTTTATTGCAACCTAATATATTAAGTCTATTAGGATATATAGCAAGTTACTTTCCATTAAGGTAAAATTTAAAATATCTAGTTAACGATTTAGGCTGAGTATAGAGCATCATATATGAAAGTTGTAATGAAAACTAACAATTCCAATGCATAATTTCCAAAGTTTCAATTCATATATAACCAAATTTCCACGTATTTTTAAGGTTTAGGATAAACAATAGCTAACATAGTCCCAAAAAGGATGAGGCTTAAGAGTAAGAATAACTAAGATAATACTAAAAAAGGCTACTTATTTATACATTGATCACATTCTTAAGTATATAAATTTAATTTTTTTAATTCTATCTTCCATGGAAACAAGATACAAGTTACAAGTTTAAGTGTAGATATATACTTTTCATAGGTTTAATTTAATTGCAATATTTTATCTTAATACCCTATAACTTGCAACATCATGGGTTAGCATAAGCCTGAAATGGATTCCTTTTACCAAGTAAGTAATATTATAAAGCATTTTAATTTTCTAGAAGAGGAAAGAGAGAAAGAGACTAACATTTCCCATTAATGTTTCATAATCATTTAATTAATCTAGAGAAAGGGGAGAGGTCACCATGGGATGGGGGGAGGGTAGGGGAAGGAGGGAGGGTTCACACCCATTTCACAATCATTTAAATGTTTGAGGTGTAGATAGAGATACTAAGAACAATATTCCTATACGTAGATGCACGATCACTCAAATATCTAAATTATAAGAGCAAAAGTATGAGATATATTTTTTTCATTAACACAAACATTTTCATTCAAGAAGAGAGGGTTAAAGAGAGAAAAAAAATACCATAATTTTATAAACAAGCAACAATTTTGTTGCCATCATAGACACCCAAACATGTTCCTAAAGATACATTTATTTGTATTCACAAGGATAACTTATAATAAGTAGATGGGGTCAAACACACTTACTGTAGACACCCAAATTTGGTAATTTGCACTTTGGTAACCCTTGATTTGACTATGCACTCTTACTATACTAAATGTTACTTTTTCATCCCCATTAAGAAATTTTCAAGGTCTATTATTTAGCTTGTTTATATTTATTAGATTTGTAAATAGACTCTAATATATCCTACACCTAATTAAATTTATGTAAAAATTTAATTTAGGGTAAACATTTTAGTGAACCCTCTTTTGTCAAACCCTTAACATAATCTAGGATATTATTGGTTCCTTGTGTATTAGGCCTACTGATATCCAAACCATAGTTGAATAAGGGTTCATATATTAATCTTATCTTTAGATCCACACCTTATTTTCATCTTTCATCTTCCATATATCTATTTTGGACAAATTTTCCTAGGGTTTCATGGCTGGTTCTCCCCTTTGGATCACTTTCTAGAGCTTCTAATTAAAAAATCATCATTTATTTCATATATCAAGCATAACTATTATATTTTCAAACTACTTTGAGGTTATTTTTAATTTTTACATATCTAATGAAAACCTTTTTTGTTTGACCTATTGTTTAACAAACTTTACGGAAATTACAAATTATTATTTTTGGTAAATAGGGAATAAAAAAAGATATACACTTTTGGAAAAATCCGTTGGAGGTTTTTATTTTGCAAAACCATATTAAAAAATACCTCTTTTTTTTTGTAAAATCAAAATCCTATTTTGAGATATGATCATTTTATTCATTTGACAATAGATATTTTTTGCTCAACATGAATTTTTGGGTCTTATCCCCATGGTATCTTAATTGTTGTCCCTCCATATGCTGGTTTTGATCGTTTTATATATAATTGGAGTTTCTTTCATCCTTTTTTTACCCTCATGGATTATGCCACAATTTCTCAAGTCTCCTTATATGCTTTGCTTCAACGTCACCCAACATGTAGAGATAATCTCACAAGTGCATAAAATTAAGCTCCCTGATAATACAACACCTTCCCATGTGAATTCAATTTTGGGTCATATTTCATATCCTCCTATTCGTAATGATGAATCCTTTCATAAGGATTTATTATATTATATTTAAGCTTTACAAAATGATTTTAAAGATAAATTTCAAGCTATCAATGCCGATATCACATCTCTCAAGTGTGAGATAACACATATAAGGGATTTTTCCAATGCACATATTCATAATATATCTATAACTCACAATCAATCTAGTTCTAAGCCCACTAAGAAGTAATTCCATATACACATCATGCATGATACATGTGCCCATGCAAGTGAAGTCAAAGTAATACAAAAAAAATACACCTCTTCAGTTTAATAAGTATTATTAATAACATGATATTATATATAAGATACTCAATAATTAGTTAATCACATTGTTACCCACTCATTACTACCCTTGTTATCAGATTACAAAATTAAAATTTCTACCATTTTCAATTATCATGGAATTAATGGACATCGTGACAATGATTTCTATACTTTACGAAAAAAATTTCAACAACTTTAGCATAAGGGATTTATTTTATTTGCAACACAACATTCTGCTACACATTCATCTCAAGTTTACAAATCTCAATGGGTTCCTAAAGTTTATCCATATATTACTGGTGAACATAATGCAATATCGTTTGATGTAATCTTTATAATAATATAAAATCCACCTATTCAACAAGAGAATAATAATGACATACCTCATTTGGAAGCACTAACCTTGATATAGAATTACATCCTAATATTTTGTACCTTGTGATGGAACTATTACCGATAAAAAATACACAATTTCACATAACATCATAAAATTTAAAGCATGCACAACCCCACTTCAGGGGTAACAAGACAATAGATTCTAAAATATATCTACTCCTTCACAATAACTTGAGATAGATTCTAATCCACCTATCAATACTGATTGAAATAATAATATAAATGATGCTACACATATTACTAACATGGGAGCATCTATTAAATTTTATCAAAAAATAAGTATCGATGAATTACCCAATGATATATGGATCTTTACAGGGATGATAAAATATAGGATAAATACTATGTATGCCTCTCAAATGTACTTTGAGGGAAACATGAATTTTTTTACCTATAAACACCTTGATGAGCATTTGCACATTCTTGAGCCTATCAATGAAGAAGAGGACACTATTTCATTAAAAGCTTTACATTTTTCTAAACGTCTAGTTGCTAAGTATAAAGTTACCCAAATTGACAAGTATAACACCCATGTGAATCTACATACTCATCCTCTTGATCAATACTTATGGTTGATGATAAAATATCAAATGGATTTTCATATGATGGGGGGGTTACATGGAAACAGAAGCTAAGTATAAAGTTACCCAAATTGACAAGTATAACACCCATGTGAATCTACATACTCATCCTCTTGATCAATACTTATGGTAGAATCCACGTGTCCGTATTATATACATATAACATAAAAACCATTAATGCATCCAACATTACATTCTTAATCATGGCATGCTATTGTTATGTAAGCTTACCAATTATTACTATATATTCAAGGTAAAGACAGATCGTGACAACTTGAAATACTTATTAGATAAAATAATATCATTAGAAGAAAAAAATGGGTCATTAAGATATTGGGGTATAAATTTAAGATCATTTAAAAAATAAAATAAAATTTGGTAGATGATGCACTATCCAGGAGAGACGAGTCCATAGAGGAATTATCTATATTATAGATAGATTGGGTAGATCAGGAAATATCAAAATGGCAAAATGACATAAAGACCCAAATCTCATTTATAATATCTAACAGGATCCAAATTTTTTAGAAAAAAATATATGGAAGGGGGATGCATTGTGGTACACAGGTTGATTGTACTTATGTGATGGCAACTGGTCGATGCCAGGACAATCGGGACCATTTTGCAGAGTTCACACAACAAAACTAACTCCAATCACAACATGAATTGCATTAAATTTAAAGGAATTGATGAAATATAAAATGGATTTTCCATATGATGGGGTGGTTACATGTAACAGAATGATAACATGATAAGGGATGGTGGATTTATGGATTCTACAGGATCTCTCTCTCAATCTATCCTGAAACTTGAAAAAAAATTCTATAATTAGGCATTGGGAAGGCTTTTATAGATTTAATTTCTCACCCATTTGATATGTGAAATATCTTCTATATTCTTCCCCTTAACCTGATAAATATCAAATTTGAATTTATGTGTAGTGATTTTTTTTCCAATAAACCTGTTATGGTTGTTGAGAGAAATCCATCTAGAAGCCTCACATGGCTTTCTTATAAGGTAGTCTAAGTCTTCACCTATCACTTTATAATTTCTACCTTCATTAATATGTGAAATATATCCTTATTTAAGTCATGTGTGCTGATCTTAGGAAAGATCCATGTACCCTTGGTCTTCTCCCTTTCACAATCATGAGTGCAATATCTTTGCACTACGTAAAAACTTATGCACTCCTCACAGTTCATATTATTGCGTAAATTTTTTTCATATTATTGTGTAATATTTTATTGCACCTTTTTATTATACTAACATATATAATTATCACACACACTCCAATACCTAGCATAAAACTCCAAAATTCATGTAGGTCTTTAAATTTCCGCAATGTACTTGCATCAAGAACCCCAAGTAAGAAAAAAGTGAGCTCCATCCCACGAGTTAGGATCTAGAGTATGACAAAGTTGACTAAACTCCTTTGTACTTACCCAAGACACATCTTATTTCATGTGATCCTTCCATTTCACCAAGTAGTCCTTTCATAATTTTATGTGTGTATTATTTACTTCCCTTGAGTCCAAGATGGTTTCAATCTCCTCTACTTTATTCTATGGTATTTTTCTTCTCCAGTAATAATAATTATGGTACCTTCTGCATGTACAAGTCAGGAGGAAAAGCCTAAATTGTACTATTAACACCTCTAAGGGAAAATAACAAAATATCTTGCTCCTATCTGGTGGGAAAACATATAGTTGTAGGATCATTAGATAGTGATTGGGAAGGAGATCCAAACAATCCATAAACCTCTAACTTATAGGACATCTAGCCCTATCATCTGTAATACTCGGTAGGTCCCATGACTTGGTATTCTAATAAAAAACTTACAATTACTTATAGGTTCTACTATAGAAATATTACCTTATAAAAACACGTCAACACCCAATATCCTTAATGACAGTCATCGAGTTAGTTCCTGTAATCGATGCATGTACTTCTGAGTTTGGCTACTTCTACAAATCCAACCTCTCACAACATGTATTCATGTAGCACTAATACAGATATATTCTGCACATTCCTTAGATTTGTATGCATTATGATTTAGCAACTGATAAAGGTAAGGTTATTGATATTAAGTTTTGTTGAATCAAATGATCATGTTGAAGACATTTTCCACAAATCCCTATGGACTCGAGACCCAATTATTCTTCTATCTTAGGAAGTCTTTATAGGAGTGCAGGAATTCTACTTGTTCAAGGGGGGATAGTTCAGTTATACCTCCATCCTTTTGGCTTTATTTACATTACCATTTTGCAGGGGAATAGATGTTAGCGTAATCTCTAGTTCACTAATAATATAAATTAACTTGCAATAATTAATATGATGTTCACTAATTCACAGTCATTTAATCATCAAATCAAGGAACAATAAACTTTAAATAACTTTTCCACGTGACTATATGAGAAGAGTTACAAAGAATTTATTGAGGTTATGGAAATAAATTTCTATCACTAATATACTTTAAATTACTAAAGCTTGAAAGTTCAATGCTTAAAACAAAACCCTAGAACTGGATAGTAAATGGATTCTAACACTATGACTGAAAATAAAGCTTGTTTAAATTCACATAATTTAGATAAAGCAAGGTGAATTAATTCCTAAAATGCCTAATCATGAAATGAAATAGAGTAACACAACTATGGAGGGGTTGATCAGACCATACGTGGGCCCTACCTTGGGTGTTAATCCCTCCCAAGGCTTGTTACTAAAATATATTGAGTAAAACTTAGATTCTTTATTGAATTGGCATGAATATTACACCAGGAACAAAAATAACCTCTGTATCTGAGTATTCTATATTCTCTAATTCTCTATTATCTATATTCTCCATGTAGATAGATCCAACCATATTAATCCTTTTCTCTTATACTTCACTCAATTACAGGAAAAATGTGAGAAGAAAAGTTCAACTAGGATTTCAAATAGACTAAGTAAAAGATCTTCGATAGAACCAAGTGGAAGATCTTGGAAACAAAAAAACAAGAGTTTAAACACAATAGGAACTAACTAATAGGTGTCCAAATATCCAAATAATAACTCAAGTAATCAACAAGTTCCTTAAATCATGTGTTTAACTAATCAATCAGTTCTTCAGTGAGTTATAATGAGTCATAATCCAATCCATATTGTTGAATTATCTTCAGTTTCTATTTTCAGTTTGTAACTATCCTCTCAAATAACATGTACAGACTTAGAGTGTTGTTCTTCACATTCCAAGAGATCTTCATAATAACATGGATTCTTTTCTGTAGGTGATCTCTTTAGCTACGGATGAGTTGTTACAGATAGTCAGTTGTTGTAGGTGATTCCTTTGGCTGTAGACGGGTTGCTGCAGATGAATCCTTTGCTGCATATAAATTTGTGTATATACTAAGTTTCTCAAAAAAGAGTGACATCACATAAAGCATCATTCAAAAAACTTATTGCAATCATAGAGAATAAATGCATACTCAAAATACCAAAAAATAAAGATAATTAGTCATAACTATATTAATCAGTATTTATGCCAATAAGTTGGGCCCCCAAAATATGATGATGGTGTTTAAAACTCATCTCAGAAATACAAGGACATAGCTTCAATAGACTAACAAAAGTAAAGATGATGAAGTGTTTATAAATGGGATTTACATGACTCTTCACACCCCAGGATTAATTTCTTAAATGTCCTCATTTGGATTGGTTCAATTTCCTGTTTACTGAAAATGTCAACAAATGTCTAAAGTCAAATGGGGTCTTCGTCCCTTCGAAGTTTTGTTAAATGTAACCAATATTTATCCTGGAACTTGGAATAAGCTCTCTATTAGGTACAACTTTCATTTAGTGTTTTCTCACATGTCTATGGTAGTATTGGAAAGTGGATGATTAGAGGATGATATCCAAGTAGAAGCCAAATATCTACACATCCAATAGAAATGTCAATGTATGCATTCAATCCAATCTTCAGAGTTTGCTAGTTATATTAGGGTAAGAGTGCATTATTTCTTTTAACATTGCAGAAGACATCTCATTCTAGTGTTCCTACATGCTTGTACTACCTTTATTCCATGTTCCTTAATCATGTCTCTGACTTGCATGTGTTGCTCTCCTCATTTCCATACTCTCCTTCTGATCACCTTGCTCATATACTTTTCATATTGTTATACAACTTTTTGGTAGCTTCATCCATGACCATAAGTGGTTGTACCTTCTCCAAATGCATGTATTCCTCCATTTGTATTTCTCTATCCATAACACCCATATGTTGCATGACGCACCGCAACCAAAGAAAACCATATTGTAATACATAGAAATTTACAATATTTTTTTTGTTCTGCATACATGATTGTGTTCGCTAAGGTATTGGCACATTCTCATAAAATTCCATGAAAGGTTAAATACTTTCCTAAGTCTCTCTTTTAATTTATTTGATTATTTCCTTAAATAAATTTAATCCCCTAAGTGCATAGGCCCATGATGCATATCTTTTCTGTATTAATCCAAAATGAAATGGGGTCACAACTAATGACTAACCCATTAATTCAAGTGGAAATATGATAGGTGTTCTATATTTAATTAAATACTAACTCATTTTAATACCCATTTAACAAAAATTTCAATCATTTAAGGATGTGTAGAGTCAAATCTCTATCCTAGGATTAAGTCATTTAGAGCTCATTGGATCTAAGACTGCCCTAATTTCCCTAATAATCCTCTATGTGGGTTTCTTTTACCCATTTTTTGCCCTGAAAAGAGTTTCCTTAATAAGGGAGGAGAAAGTCAAATGGTCTTGTTGATAACTCCTCTTCTTTGAAGATAGTGACCACCATTTATCCTTCAAGGATTTGTGAAATGCATTTTTTTTGTCATTTGTCCATTGGTATTCGAAAGGGAAGATTGAGGGATGATACCCAATTCAGAAGCCAGGTATTGTTTTCACATTCAATAGAAATGTTTTTTGTATGCATTTACTCTTCTTAGAATTGGTATGATATATTGGATAAGAATACATTTCTTTTAATAAAATTTAGCTTTAGGAGTCATCTCATTCTAGCGCATCCTAAGCATGCTTGTAACTATTTTTATTCATGGTCCTTAATCATGTCCTATGACTTCCTCATGTGTTATACTTTCCTCATTTATATACTCTCTTTCCCTAATCACCTTGAGATGTCATATACTTTGCATACCATTCTACAACTTCTCTAGTATTTATTAGCTTCAACCTTGACCATTTGAGTACATGTACCTTTTAACATTTTATTTTCCTCCATTTAAAGTCTTTTATCTATCCAACTCATTCACAAAATAAGGAAAAGGGATTTGAACTGATCATCCAATGTATAGGATTGGAATCCAATCCCTATCATACTCAAGAGCATAGTTATATATGTATATTTCACATAATAAGAGATGAATTTCATGAGTTTTATTCAAATATAACCTAAAGAATCTCCTAGCTATGCTAATATCATATGTTTATCAGAATTGATGCGAGTTAACTTGAGTTGCAACATATGTTCCTTTAAGAAGATATCATAAACATTGGATGGAGGCCTGCATTTGAATATCTCATGGGCCACCTAAAATGTCTCTTCTTACTTCTTCTTTAGCCTTTTAATTTCTCTTTCATTTTCCCTCAAGTTCTTGCTTGTATTGGAAGATGAGTTCTTATTTCTCTCTTTCCCACTTTCCCTTTAACTTATTTACATAGTCTCAAATTGATTCATCAAGTAATCAATATCAGGAAGCATTGTTTGTGTGGTCATTTCCTTATAAGGTAGGTTTCAAAGGCTTCCTTATAACTTCTTGAATGACAATTTGTGGTTGCAATGGGGCTACATTCAATTGTTGTATACTAGCATGTGGTGTTTGTTTTATAAATGGTGGTGTATGCCCCAAAACTTTATAAATTACATCATCCATCAACTATAGGAAGGTGATTTTGTACCTTGTTCAACTTCTACAGACATCTTCCCTTAATCAATTCCATGAACATGTTGCTCAATGATATGTTCAACAATTTTTGGCATGTGTTCCTGTTCACATTCTTGTTCCTAAGGTTGTATTACTTACTCAATAATGTCTGGAATTTGTTCATTTTAAATTGCCTCTACAAATTCTTTTTATTTTTCTTCCTCATTCTGTCATATCTCTCCCTAACACTTTCATATCAGGAATTTTCCCCTCATTCAAAGTTGGATCCTTCATGCTCCTCCATGGGATCTTCATGGTATTCTCGTCCAGTTTCTCCTCTAACTTCTTCTTACCTTTTTCTCCACATGACCTTCTTAACAGGTTTTGTCTCCTCATCAGTAGATTCTGGTTAGTTTACTTTCCAATTTATTCTCCATGAACTCTTCATGAATCTTTCATGGGCTCTTCATGGTACTTGTTCTCCATTGAATGGGGCATCAATATCTCCTTTGTGTTTCAATTTATTATGTAGTTTCCACATCACTATCTAGTGATATGGGATTTGTTTGTTTTGGTTTAGAGGTCTTTGGCATTGTAGTATTGAGCCTATGAGAGTGCCTTAGTGGTGTAGGAGTGGATTTGGAAGACTTATGTTTACCTTTGGAGGTGGAGAATTCAAGAATGGAGAATTCTATGAGGGTTTCAGCAATAAAAATTTTCTCTCAAGGGAGATTGGTACAGGATTTTCCTCACCAGATGGAAAATTTTTAGAACTAGAAAGGGTTGTTTTCAAGTTGGGAGGAAGATGTTGCAAGCTCAATTGTATGAGCAGATGAGATTTTAGTACTTATTCTCCTCTTTCTTCATACTTCCCAAATATTCATCAATACTATTAACCCTTGAAAAATCTCCCCACCTTATTTCAATATAATCTCTTTGCAGGGTGTGATTTATAATCAAGGTGATGAGGCAATGGTGTGACACTATAGATCTACCCCTTTATGCCTCCCTACTCATCCTATTCAATATCTCATGTAAGAAATTAGGTACATTCACTTGTCTTTTTGTTCTTGAGATGATTCAACAATTTGAAATGAACTGTATTCAGCCTAGAATATCTTCCCTCACAAGCTAAGTACTTAATTAAAAAATTTTCAACCTCAACCCATAAGGGTTTTAAGGGATGTTATTCATGTACCTTTTCTTTCAGTGATGAATTCATCATCATCATCTACAAATTCTCTTCTAGCTGCTTCTGGGTTAGCCTTCTCTAGAAATGGTTCTCCATGTAGGTAGGCCAGTTACTTCTGCTAAGATTTCATCATTGATTTTGATTGATAAACCCTTCAATTTTTCCTCCCCATCACTAAATGTGTTGGAAAATTCTTCAACCATTGCTTCATTGAATCCCTGAAATCAGTTTATGTAATCTAGCTAACCATTATCTTGAAAATACTATAAATTTTGAGGGTGGCTAAGAAGTTGAGAATTCCCTATGGGTTCATGTTGTATAAAATCTCCTACCATTGTGAATTATGCAGCCTGCTCTAGTCTCAACATGCAATCAAACAACTTTTCTTTGAAAGAAATGATGCACATTGAGTTGTGTTGAGTTGTTTTGAGTGTTTTTAAACTTTTGAGACTGAAAGGACATGTACATGATTACGGGAGTGATCATTAATTGATGTGACCATGTGAAGCATGTAAATTGAATTGATTTGAACAACATGGGATTATGTGGAGGGACACCTCATAGCATGAAAGGTGAGGTTTTAAATGCAATAAATACATGAATGACTTGGCATAAATGATAATTAATAATAATAATTCTAATTATACTTTAATAAAGTGATATTCAAGTGTAATTGTCTCGATGTTGGTTTTGAATGATGATTGTGCATGCTTATTTAGATTTTTGCTTTGGCTGCATGCAAGCTTACTATAATGTTGTGGACATTGCTATGATGCTATAGACATGTGTCAAACTGATATTGGCTGGTCCTTACTAAAACCAGATAACTCCCGGAGAGGGAATGCTGATCTGTTGGGGTGTCAGTTGTTTTTTTTCATCTCTCATACGTGTAGATATCCTTGATCTTCCTTCATGTCAATCATGAGTTCTGTCAAACACAAAAGAAAAAACAGGGGTTTGTTGCATGTTTCTGTAAGTATGGAACCTTCAGTCATTGCATTTTCTCCTTGTGATGGATATCATACACTCTTACAATCACCTTCCATCAAACCCTGCAAAACAAAAACTCTAAGAAATAAAATTTTAGTAGAGTGTTATTGATCACAAAAAGGGATGATCACAACACTTTTATTTTTCCTTGGAATAGTTAATAAGCTGAATATACTAAGGCCACTGAAAATATCTCAATCCTCTTGAATCTCATAAGATGAGCCAGTAAGCTCAACTCCTGATCTTAACTATGATGTCCTTACTTCCATCCTACTTTGACCTCCTCTGAACTACTGCATGAATGTATTTCTATCAACTGGTTTCTTGTACAATCTCAACCTATGACCATTCACCAATAACTTGAACCTCACAAGATCTATGGTGGTGAGTTTTATAGCTCCATTAGGGAAATATTTTCTCAATATTATAGGGGCCTAGCCACCTTGTCTTGAGTTTTCCCATATGGTCCTTGTATTTTGATCAAACAAGAGTGCCCAATCACCTTCTTGAAATTGTCTTGTCTTGATGTACCAGTCATGCCATTTAACTCTTTTCTTTTGCACTACTTCTGTGTTATGTATTGTATTTCTTCTCAATTCATCCAACTCATTGAGTTGGAGAATTCTCTGCCTTTGAGCTTCAGATAAATATATGCTTAGCTCAAGTGCACTCCTTAATGTTTTGTGCTCAAATTCAATTGGAAAAAACAATAGTCTTACCATACAAGAGTTCAAATGGTGTGAATCCAGTTGTTGTTTTCCATGTTGTGTTGAATGTCCCATACTTCCTTTGGAAGCCTATTGCCTAATATTTTTATGAAGTGCAATGGTCTTTGTCAAGATGGCCTTTATCTCCCTGTTTGTAAATTCTACTTGGCCATTAGATTGGGGATGGTATGTTGTAGACTTCCTATGCCTAATTTCATACTCCTTAGCTGGATCATAGAAATAACATCAACAGTAAAGTGTGTACCTTGATCTGTAACAATTTCTCTTGGAGCTCCATATCTAGTGAAGATGTGATCATAGAGAAACTTTACTACTTTCTCAATTTTCTGATTTGGCAATGCCTTCACCTCTATCCACTTAGTTAGATAATTTATGCATACCAAGATGTACTCCTTCTATTGAGATTTAGGATCTATGGGGCTAATGAAGTCTAAGCCCAATTTGTCAAAAGAATGCAAGACCAATTGAGGCTGTAATGGCATTTCATAAGATCTGGTTAGGCTTTCCCATTCTTTGACACCTATCACATATTCTAGTGTATAGTGTTGCATCCTTATGCAATGTTGGCCAATATTAACCAATTGTTAATACCTTGTGTGCTATTATTTTTGTAGAAAAAATTTCTCCACAAGGTTCACTGTGGCATGCTCTGAGGACATCATATATCTCTTCATCATCTATACACCTTCTCATGATTTGATCATATCTAGTATGAAATCAAAATCCAACTATCCAAGAAAAATGTACACTTTTTTCAACTATGCATTTCTTCTCAGATTATAAATAGAGTGGAGGTGTTTTTCCTGAAACCAAATAGTTGGCTATATTTGTATACCGAGGTGTTTTTAGTAGAAATGAGCAAATAAGCACTCATCTAGAAAGGAATCATCAAATACTTGCTCTTCATTGCTTGTTTCCATCATGGAGAGGAAATTTTCTACCATTTTGTCCTTTCTAGGCTTGTCCAATATGGTGACATCAAATTCTTATAAGGAGCAACCACCTAATGATTATTATTGCTTACTACTAGGTTTGTTTATCAAATATTTGATTATAACATGATCAGTGTGAATGAACACCTGGATAACATGTGATGTAGTGTCTGAATTTATTGATAGCATATACAACTACCAAGAACTCCTTCTCTATTACTGTAGTAATTTGAGTTCAACATGCTGTAAGTTCTTGCTAACATAATAAATTATATAATCATAACTTCATGTTTTTGTCCTAAGACAACTCTAATAGCATGATCTGATGCATCAATGTGGATGTGGAAAGGTAGGTTCCAATTAGGTCCTCTTAATATATGAGTAATAGTTAAGATTTGTTTTAAATTTTGGAATGCAAGCTTCTTCACATACGTTTAGTCCAATCAAAAAAACATCCTTTCCTAATAATACAAAAATTGGTGTTGCAATCTTGTTGAAATCTTGTATGAAACTTCTGTAATAACCAACATGGCCTAGAAAGCTCCTAACATCATTTTGTTTCTTTGGTGTTAGTAAGTTAATTATAATAGATACCTTGGCTGATCAACTTGAATTCCATCAAAAGAAAGATAGTGTCCCTAAACTATACCTTTAGACATCATCATGTATATTTTTCATTACTTAAGGACATATTGTGATCTTTGCATCTCCTCAAAACTTTGTCCAGATTTTGCATAGCTTCTTCAAAATTAATGCCATGTACTTTGAAGTCATCCATGTAGACCTCCATTTGTTCATTTTTTAATATGAAAAGATGCTCAATACTACCCTCTGGAATGTAGCAGGTGCATTACACAAGCCAAATGGAAGAACTGAAATAAGCAAATGTTCCCCATGGGCATGTGAAGGTAGTTTTGTCTTGATCCTCTGGTGCAATCTGAATTTGATTATAACCACTATATCCATCAAGAAAAGAGAAATATTTTTTACCAACCAAAGTATCAAGTACCTGATCAATGAAAGGTAGTGGAAAATGATCTTTCTTTGTTGATGCATTCAGCTCCTTGTAATCTACACATATCCTCCATTTTCCATTCTTATTTAGCACAATGAAAAGAGGTGACACCCATTGACTCTATAATATTAGGATATATAAATCCAACATCCAGTAACTTCTTCAATTCTCCTTTTACAATCTCTCTTACTACTGGGTTCATCCTCGTTTGTGGCTGCTTGATTGGTTTACAACTTTCTTTGATATAAATCTTGTGTGTGTAGAGCCTAGGATGAATCCCATGCATATCACCATAATCCCAAGAAAATGCATTATTTTATGTTTTTACAGAAGAGCAATCAACAATTTCTATCTAACAACTTGTTGACATTGAGTGATTTTCCCAATGTGATCTCCACTTGTTTGGAGAGATCAATAATTGAATATACATTGCTGCTAAAAAAATTTAGTATGCAGTCATGGGGAAGAATTTGATGAAGAATACAATTCTTACCTAGAATATCCATGGTGCTTTGCTGTGGTAGAACTTGGTTCAAGGGACAGTTTAAACACCTTAATCTATCATCCACTTCTTCATTTCTTCTATAGTTATTCTGCAAGACATTGGATAGAACAACATCTTCTTATCCTTTAATGGTACAAGAATTTTCCATCATCATGAGCTGTTATATAGAGCTCTGATATGATTCTGGTTCTTCAACCCAAATTGTTTGATCTTCATCATTCAATGGTTGGGAAGGAGGATAGAGCATAAGCTTCTTATACCACTTCCATTAGAAATAATCATATTGCCATACCTGCGACCTATGAATGCATCAGTAGTGGCCAACCATGACCTTCCTAGAATAATAGGATATCCTCCTAAACTTGCTTTTGGTTGAAGGATAATAAATTGAGTAGGGTATTCCCAAGATTCTACCACCACAGCTATGTCCTCAAGGACTCCTTCAAGTCTCATTGTTGATATATCTGCAAGTTGTAAGACTATAGCTATTGGCCTTGGTCCTTCCAATTTCAAGATCATCCATAATTTTACTTGGTCATGACGTTAATGGTTTCCTCCAATTCAATCAAAGTATTCTTTATTATTGTGCCATTAATTGTAACATTCACCAATGGACTACCTCGATCTATATACTTGGGTAAAACTGAATTTCCAAGCATGATTATCACCAACTGTCTAATAACTTGTATAGTGGATGGATCCTTCCTCTTTTATTACCCGGTATTTTTATGCATAGATCCTTAACCAACTTGTTATAAATAGGAACATGTACTTGATGGCTTGAATAAGTGGAATTTTGACACAAATATCCTTTCAGTTGATTGAAAAAAAGAATCAGCATTTGATTTGAGATCAATCTTCTTTTCCTGTAATCTTTCTAGAAATGGTGGTTCATTATCTTACATTTGACCCTTGCTGGAACTCTGTTTAGGTTGCTACGGATCAACTTGTAGCATGTTCTATCTTTGCTGTGGATTAGTCTGCAACAACTATGGTTCATCTGCAATCTCTGTAATGGTGGGTTTACTTGGTGGAGGAAGTGCTCTTCCTGAGCGAAGATGGATGTTATTAACATCAACTGAATAAGTAGGGTATTGAGCTGATTCAAGTTGTATAGGCTAGATGAGAAACTTTTCTATTGGGATTAGGTGCTGGTTGAGTTGGTAGCTGAGTGAATTTTGGTTAAGAGCACTTGCTTGAGGGTTTGGCATCAGAGCTTTCTGTTGTGGATAAAGAGGTTATTGTTAAGATTTTTGGTAATTAGGAGGTGGGTTATTCCATTACTTACCTCCTCTCCAAGGATGTTTCCATGATTAAGGGGGTTGTTTCCAGTGTTGGCCTAAAAATTGAGGTTTCAATTGTTGTTGGTATTGGGTAGGGTATGGGGTCCAACCTTGTTGTGTATTATCCCAAGGTGGGGGTTGCATATATAGATTACTAGCCCAATTTTGAAAATAGGACATAAGATTTTGTGACATATCTCCTTGTCTTGGTAGGCCATGGATTTTGTTAAGTAACATAAAAGACTTTTCCATCCTTTGTTTCTATCATCTTGAATTTCGATTCAACCTACTTTTCTTGTGCAATGCTGGCTAATCCTTTGCATCTGTAATCAACTTTCTTCCTTTTGCATGCATGACAGATTTATGTGAGTGTTGCCTCAACATCTTCTCTTTTATTCTTGGCATGTAGAGCATCAAGTTGTGTGGCCATGTCATTGATTATCTCTATGTTTCATGTTCTTTAGCATGTTTACAATCTCTGATTTGGATATCTCCCCACTTCCTTTGGTAGCTGATCCACCCTTTGATCTTGCACTTCTTATTCTCTTCATAGTCACCCTGGAGTAATTCTATGCAGCCTTCACAAATTTCCTCAAAGGTACCTTTTGAGATATCTCCAGATCCTATCAGGTCCAAAGCATCCATATCCTCTTCATTGAGTCCTTTTAAGAAAAATAGCTTAAGGGAATCATTAGGTAACCTTGTGTGTTTTAACTTCTGGACATTGAATAAGAATCTTTCTAGGTAATCTTCTAGTGGCTCATCTTACTATTGCACCATCTTGAAGAGTTCATCACCTCATCTACTACTTGGCCTACAATAATCTTGATATTTTACCATAAACTTTTCCTTCATCTGCGGACATGTTGTCACAACATGTCTTCCTAAACCCATGAACCATCTCAAGGCTGCATCCTTGAGTGTAGTAGGGAACAAGCTAAGCTTATGTTGATATGTGGTTTAGTCATATCTCCTACATAAAATGCCAAACTAAAAAAAAAAGGTGTTCTAGGTCTTCAGTTATGGATCCATGAAAGTATGAAAGGGCTAAGGGATAAATGTTCTTCATTGTAGCAGGATGACTGGTTATTGTTGGATATTGGGAATTCAAAAATAGTTTCCTTGTATTCAACATTTTGGTTCACTTATTCTACCATGATGGGTCGATCAGGAACAACCTCAAAAGTCTCACTTAGAGGGGGATATTATAACAACAAGCCTTGTACAAAGGAAGATGTGTCTTCTTTAGAATATCATATCATATGAAGATTTTTGCTATTTGTGGATTGGGTAAGAATCTACCATGGGTATCTCTTAGACGGTGCATGCATCAACTAACTCAACTCAATCAACATGCATTAATGATGGGGTTTGGAGGTGGAATTTCCCAAACCTAAAATTTTTCTAAGGAATGCAAAACCTCTCAAAAACCTTATAACTTGGCAATATCCCTGAAAACGACGCCAAAAAATGGTGGTGCAATTAACTTGTAGCAAATAATATGTTGTTTACTAGCTCACAATCATTTAATCATTAAACCAAGGGACATAAAATTTCAATAATGTCAGTGGTGTATGCATAATTACAAATAATTTAGGAGGTATGGAAAGGAATAATTGTCACTACAATACTTAAAAGTACAATGCTTGAAACAAAACTCAGAACTGAAGACAAATGGCTTCTAAACACTATGACTAAACAAAAGCTTGTAAATCCAGAATGTAGATAAAGAGATAAATTTCTTTCTATTCTAATCATGCAATGAAACATAACAACAAAACTATGGAGGGGTTTAGTAGACCACAAGTGGGCCCTACCTTGGGTGCTAATCCCTCCGAAGGCCTGTAACTAAAGGCTACTAAACAGAACTCAAACATTTATTGAATTAGTATGAATGTTACATCTAGGAACAAAGTAACCTCTATATCTGCGTATCCTTTATTCTCTAATTCATTTATTCTCCATCTAGATCTCTATTTCTAGCATTAAACCTTTTCTTTTATACTTATCAATTATAGTAAGACATGAGAAGAAGAGTTCAAACAAATTAATTAAATATCTTTGGTAGAACAAGTGGAAGATATCAAATATATCAACAAGAGATTCAACACATACAACATAACTAATTAAGAGGTGTTCAAATATCAAACACATAACTCAAGTAACCAATCAATTCCTTAAATCACGTGTTAACTAATTAATCAATTAGTTCTTCAGTAAGTTGTAACGAATAATCAAATCTATAGTTGAGTTATCTTCTAGTTCCCATATTCTATTTCTAACTGCTCCTTCTATGACATGTACAAACTTAGAGTTTCATTCTTCACGTTACAAGATATATTCATAATCATGTCTTGTTTAGTGTAGGTGATCTCCTTTGGCTGTAGATGTGTTGCTAGGGAAAGTTTATTTTCTGTAGGTGAGTCCCTTTGGCTATGGATGGGTTATTGCGGATAAGTCCTTTAGCCACATATAACAAGTTGCTTGCAAAAAAGAGTGGCATCACACAAATAATCATTCAAACAACTTATGGAAATCAAGAGAATAAATGCATACTAAAAATTCCACAAAATAAATATAATTAGTCATAACTATATATTAATCAGTATATATGCCATAAGTTCAAGTTATAATGATAATTTTCAGCCATATTTGGGTAATACAAGGGCATAACTTCACTGGATTAAAAAAAATAGATAATGAGGTATTTATAAAGGGGATTTATATGACTCATCATTCACCTCTTCTATTTGTCCATCAATATGTAGGTGGTATGTTGAGCTATACGCTAGCCTGGTCCCCACTTTATTTGACAAGGTCCTCCGAAAATAACCTAGAAACTTGGTATCTCTATTATAAACTATTCTTAATGGTAATCCATGCATTTGCACCACCTCCTTGAAAAATATATGCACAATTTCTGTCACATCACTAGTCTTCTTGTACGTAATGAAATGTGCCATTTTTGAATACCACAAATATGGAATCATTTCCTTTGTGTTCTTAGAAACCCTAGCACAAAATCCAAGCTAATATTTTCCCATGGCCTCTTTGGTAAAAGTAAAGGTTAATACAAACACATATTTTGTTTATGTCCCTTAGCTAACTGAAAAAACATTCATCTTTACACATAATTATGTATGTCCATACTAATCTTTAGAAAAAACTATCTTTCTTCCATTTGCGCTAAAGTTTTTTGACCTCCAAAATGACCTCCCAAACCTCCACAATGATTTTCCTTGATTAAAGTTTCATGCATTGACCCTTGTCATATACATAATTGTGATCCTTTGAAAAAAAATCCTTTCTAAATGAAAAATTATAGCCATGACATTCTATCTACACACGGAGATTCCATGCATGCATCCCATTATTGCTTGAAGTTTTTATCCTACATATACAATTCCTTTAAGGTATCAAAAATCATAACTTTATTGTGTATTTATTTCAACATCAACACTCTCCTATTTAGTGTGTTGGCCAATTTCTAGACTTCCCATTTTGATGTTTCAACAAAAAGGAATAAGATTGTATAAACTCCACCCAATTCATATGTATTTGGTTCATCTTCACATGAATGTTAATAAAGTGTAGTTCCTAATGATCAATATACAAACAACTCATTCGACATCAAATAATGCCTCCAATTATTTAGTTCTTGCACCATCACATAGAACTCGTGATCATAGATTGAATATATTTTATTTACATCATTCATTTTTCATTGGAATAGGTGGTGGGTTTCCCTTCTTGACTTAAAACTATGCCAATTGTAGCTCTGATTGGATTGAAATCCTCCTGAAATTTTTTTCTCAAAATTTAGAAAATCTAACAGTTGTGTTGTACTCCTCAACTTAAATTCCTGAAAGTTATGCTCTACATTCTATATCCATAAGAATTCCTTATGATCTCCATTCATTGTATCTGTGATCTTTGTGCATATTCCAATGAAATTACTTATAAATTCCTATATAATATTTATAATATTTGAAAAATTTGTGCCTCATTCACAATCTTTGGTGATAATAACTTTACTATCACATGCAAATTTTCTAGATCCATTTGTAATCCTTTGTGGGATATCACAAAACTAAAATAAACTAAATCCTAACACATTAAAATACACTTATTTATGTTCACCAACTTCTCATCTTGTAAACACTTCATTACCTTGTGTAGATGATCAAGATGTTCTTCCTTTGTTCTACTAAACAATAGTATGGCATTTATATATACAATTACAAAATTCCATAGGAATGGCTTCACCAATTTGCTCATGAATCTCATGAATTTGATTGGGGCATTGGTTAATTTGAATGACATAACTAATCAATCATATAGGCCTTTGCTTTTGAATGTAGTCTTCCACTCATCTCCTTCTCTGATACATATTTGGTGATAAAAAGTCTTCAAGTTGATATTTGAAAATACCACGTGCCACTAAGTCAATAAGAACCTTTACTTGATTGTTACCTTGTTGATGGATCTAGAATCAATATACATGCTCTATTATCCTCCTTTATTGGGTTACAGTGTGATGGGTACTGCACATGGGATCAAAGTTTGTGCACCATTTCTCTGTCTAGTAAATCTTGCACCTATTTACACACTTCCGTATTCTCTTTTGGGATCATTCTATATGGTGCCTTGTTTTGAAATTTGGATCCGAGTATTAGGTTAATTTTATGATTGATACTATGCATTGGTGGTAATTCTTGTGGAAATTCCTCCATCATGGTGTATGTGAATTTTTCCAATATTTAACACACTTTTGTGGGAAGATCTTCCTCCTTTCCATAATATTCACACACATCCTTTGGTACTAACACATAACACCCCCCTTCTTCCTAAAATTCTAGCAATAAATCCTTTATTAAAATAAGGAGAACCCTTTCGTAGACTACTCTTTATAATTATCCTTCATATTTATCCTTCAATGGTGATAGATTGAACTTGCACCCATATTTTTCAATACGAATAACATTTACACGTCCATCATGGATAACCTTCCTATCATACTACCAAGATATTACCAACAGTATATGGAAAAAATATATTAACATAACATCACATAACAATTCATCACAATAATTCCCTATCTAGAATATCACAAGGCTCTTCTCATTTTCTAGGAATTTTTTCCCTTTATATAACCATGACACATTATAAGGGTTGAAATTCACAATTGTATTCATTCCCAAAGTCTCCACCATTTCATAAGAAACTAGATTATCCATACTTCTACTATCAATAAACACTTTGTAACATTTTATTCTTGGCTTGTAGATGGTTCTAAACATGTTATTTATTTGTGTAGTCTCACCTCTATTTGAAATGTCTTAAGAAATACATTCCTTATCATCACAACCTCTCTATGATCTAGTACCTCTAAATACTCCATGAAATTTACTGATTCTGAATCACCATGTGTAACTGCTTCAATGCGTCTGTTTGTAACTTTGATTTGCACATTTAGACACTTGAATGCACGATGTCTAATGGTTCCAATCTTTAAACACATTCTATATAATTCTCTTCCCCTTCCTTGACCAAGTCTTCCACATCCTCTCAAAAAGTATGATGCTCCCTCATCTTGTACACTACCTTGAGTACGCGCGTATGCACTATTGCAATCATCTTCTTGTGGATTACTATAGCCTCTATCACTTAATCCTTTACCACGTAAATTACAACTTCCCCTTATGGATTCCCCTTTAGATTTTGCGTGGTAAATTTTCTTATATTTTCATGGCTAGTTGATAAAATAATTCCATTGTCTAGATGTGTAATAGACTAGGTTATAGAATACCAAACCTTAAGAAATTGATATATTAAATGACATTATCCTAGTTTAATTCCACATGTCTATATCATATCATGCTTCGGTGAAAATAATCTATGTAGTCCTTCATTGACATGTCCTTTTATTTCAAGTTTGGCAGCTTATTGAACAAACACATTTGGTAGTCAAACAAAAAATAACTTACTCTTAATTTTTACGACCATGTGATCTTAATGTCCTATCTTATCTTTACCTCCCTTTCATCACTCATTTTATAAATCATTCCACAATAATGCCACATTATCCTCTAACTTTTTCTTTGCTACTTTGATATGTTACAGGTCAACTATCTCCTCAAACTCAAAGTATTCTTCCATGATTGTAAGCCAATCAACAATTATTCTAGGTTTAACCTTCCTGAGAATGATGGGATCTCCATTATTAGTACATGATCCATTATTGAGTTATCCTATAATAACCATGCTTTTCCTATACCCATAAATTTCACCTCGTCTTGTTATTCATCTCAAAAAATTATTTCTATTTTACCTTTATCATTACTTTATGCATCTGACTCCACAAATCCTCTCTGTTCACCCTCTTTAAAGACATTAAGCCTAGTACTCACACCCATTATTTCTATCATAACTTGTTCTAATGCTCCCATAATGGTTTTTTTTTGTTGCATAGGTTGTGTTCACCGCCCCTACATTGGCAGATCTTCTCAGTGATATCCTTACTTCTTCAACAGGTTTCCTCAAAGTAAACATTATACGAATCCCACCACTTCCTAACCCATCTCTAAGGGGTGTAGATGTGATCTTATACCACTTGATGGTATTTGGTTGACATTGGGATGATTAAGACTATTTTGTAGAGTTCACACAACGGAACCAACTATAATATAAAACATGAATTCCATTAACTTTAAAGGATTTGACATCTAAAAAGAATTTTTCCCTTTGATAGGGGTGTTTATATATAAAAAAATCAGAACATGAAAAGGGGTGGATTTATGGATTCTAAAGGATCTCTCTCAATTTGTCTTGAAACTTACAAATAATATTCTATAATGTGGTGCTGGAAGCCTTAGAGGCTGATATGAAACTGTTGAAGGATGAGGTTAAGAACTTGGAAAAACAGAAAGGTAAGAGGAAGAAGGAGGAGGAGGTGGATATTGATAACAGCCAGATTGATGATATCTACAAGAAGCTGAACTCCTTACAATCCCATTTAGGGAAGGCCAAAACTCATCATGATTACAATATGGCCATCTTTAGGGAGATTGAAGAGTTCATTGAGCAACATGTCAAAAGTGTCTCCAACCTCAGCGGAGTTCTGACAACACTTTGGGGCAATGATAAGGAAAGCAAAAGGACCATTGATTAGCTGGATAAGACTGGCGCTGCCCACATGACAACTTTGGGTATGTTCAATTCCTGGAAGAATATCAAGACCAGCATAGACAAAGCTGCCAAAAAGTAGTTGTAGATGCTTTAGTTGTTCTTGTCTGTTTTTATGCTATTTTTTTGCGGTCTCTCTACTGCTTTTTTGTAGTGTTTTTGCTGTTTTGTCTTGTTTGGGTAGCTATTTTTTGGCTACTTTGGGCTTCATTGTCACATTTAGATTCTGATCCTTTTTTTCTCTGGTTTTCATTCCTATTCTGGCTCCTAGGACATCTTTTGTACTCAAGGGTATAGTCCCTTTCAAAAAACTATTTTCCAAAAATAAAAAAAAAGATTTTATATATTTTTTTTCCTACCCATTAAAATTTAAATTCTCTTCTAGAATATTCCATTGATCCCACTCAAAATTGAATTTAAATTTATGTGTAGTAATGGAATCCAACAACCCTATTATGGTTGTTGAGATAAATCCATTTGGAATTCCTCCATTGATTTCTTAGTTGGAAGTCTGAGTCTTCACCTACCTCTTTGTCATTTTTTCCTTCATTCTTATATGAAATATATCCTTATTTAAGTCTTATGTGCCAATCTTAGGAAATATCCACATGCCCTTGGTTTCCTCCCTTGTGCAGTCATGAGTGTTATATCTTTGCACCACATAAAAAGTTATGTGCTCTTCACAATTTATATTATTACGTAAAACCTTTTCATATTTATGGGTAAAATTCGACCATGCCTTTGTATTAGACAAACCTCTACAATTATTGCACGCACTCTAATATCTAGCCAAAAAATACAAAATTCATGTAGATATTTACTTTTATGTTATTCTCTTACATCATTATGAAAAAATATACTCTTAAAATTTAGGTTCTCTTAGAGCTCCATGCTTCTCTAGTGGGTGGCCATTCAATATTCCTGAAAACTTACCATACAGTCAAGAAATATTTCTTTTGGAAAGGGTTTTATGGAGATTTCTAGAAAAATTACAGTAAAATTATTTATGTGTCAATATGATAAGGGTGAACTCTTAAGCCTCCAAGAATTTTTCAACCTCTATCTATTCCTAGTGATTGGTGGGAAGAGGTTTCTATGGATTTCATCACATGACTTGAAAAATATGAAGGGAAAATTACAATTATGGTGGTTGTAGATAGACTCACCAAGTATGATCATTTTTGTGCCTTGTCACATCCATTTACAAAAAGTATAGTGGTAATAGATTTTATGGATAGAGTTAGAAAGATATATGGAACACCCAAGATTATAGTCAATGCTTGTGATCCTATATTTACTAGAAATTTTCAATCTGGTTTATTCTCATGTTTGAGTACTCAGTTGGATCACAGTTCATCATGTCATTCCTAATATGATGTATAGATGAAGGTAGTAAATAAGTTTTTAAAGGATATTTATGATGCTTTGCTTCAGATTAAGAATAGATATGGGTTAAATGGCCACCACTTGTAGAATGGTGGTATAAAACTTCATTTCATGCTTAATCCACAATGTCCCCATTTTTGGAATTATATGGTAATCATCTACCATTTATCACTTCAAATTTAAGGGTCTAACCTAAAGTAATATAAGTTGAAGAACTCATTAAACACCAATTGGATGTGCTCTATAGCCTTAAAGAGAACTTAGTAATGACACAAAACCACATGAAGCAACAAGTAGATCAACACTGTAACATAAGAAGCTTTGAAGTTGGAAACTATGTTATTGTAATATTGTAGCCATATAAGTAACCATTTTTGAAAAAATAGAAAAATCATAACAATATTTCACCCAAATACCATGGACCTTATCAAGTTTCACAAAAAATTATTAGTGTGGCATATAAATTGGAGCTTCCTCAATCAACTAAAATACATCTAGTTTTCCATGTTTATTTATTAAAGAAGGTAATTAGGGAGAATATTTCTTCTCATTAAGTGTTACCAGGGCTTGATGACAAAGGAAAAATTATCTTGGAGCCTAAAGGAATCCTATAGACATATATTAAGAAATTATGGACAAGGATCATCACAAATTATTTGATTAAATGGAACAATTTGGACATTAAATATGTAACATAGGAAGATGAAGCATTCATGCAACAACATCTAAAGATCACCAACATTGAGGTCAATTTTTATTTGAAGGGGAGGGGCATGATACACCCTTGATCCTAGGTAATATATCAAGACATGGATAACCAATATGTGGCCAACAATATTTCACCAAAATACCATGGACCTTATCAAGTGTCACAAAAAATTAGTAGTGTGGCATATAAATTGGAGCTTCCTTAGTCAACTAAAAGACATCTAGTTTTCCATGTTTATTTATTAAAGAAGGTAATTAGGGAGAAGATTTATTCTCATTAAGTGTTACTAGAGCTTGATGAAAAATGAAAAATTATCTTGGAGCCTAAAGGAATCCTATAGACATATATTAAGAAATTATGGATATGGATCATCACAAATTATTTGATTAAATAGAACAATTTGGACATTAAATATGTAACATAGGAAGATGAAGCATTCATGCAACGACATCTAAAGATCACCAACATTGAGGTCACTTTTTATTTGAAGGGGAGGGGCATGATACACCCTTAATCCTAGGTAATATATCAAGACATGGATAGCCAACATGTGGCTAACATAATCTCTTGTCATGTCATACATATTTATTTATTTATGCTTTCATATTCTTAGTGGGCCATCATTTGTGTTTTCAATAGTATAGTAGGGTATATATATAGGGGTTATAGAGTAGTATATTGTATTATAATTTGGGTTTATATGGAAATTATAATCTAACTTGGATATTTTTGTAATATATCTATCATATCCCCATTGGGTAAACCTATTCTATTATCATCTTATGCATTTTATCAATTCATTTTCATTAGCAATGAATGTACTACATTTATTCATAAATAAGATAATGGAATCATAAAGTAATCATACATCAACATCACAAAAACAAATACAAAAAACATCATCACAACAATGCTAGCTCATAAATTATCAAAATGAATTATTTTATAATATAATCTCTCACTCAAAATAACATCATATTACAACATATCCATCAATCAAGAATCTCATCCCTCAAAAAGAGGTTGTGTGATGATTTCAGATGATGTTTCTTGACTAGTAACACATAGGGAACACACTAGTGATGCACCTATAAAATAAGTCCCTATAACCTCTCTCCACTCTTACAGTTTAAACCTACAATTTTGAAATGTGGTATGCATCAGTCACTTGGTACATAGCCACCATATGTGGATTGGAAATTCTCACTGTAAACTCCTATGTCAATTTTACCTATGCTTGGAGAATACCATGCATCAATGAAGTCATGTATCCTACCTCAGTATTTTCTTAAAGATATTGATATCTCTTAATATTATGAGCCACATCTCTCAAAATCATAAATGATATCACCAAGTCTCTAGTCATCGTTGATACTAAATTTACCATCATAGAAGCCTCCATCAGGTTAGTATGTGATCTAGGATCTTGTGGTGTGTACCCTCAATTAACATGTGCCAATTGGACATGGTATACTATGTAAAAATCAAAACTCATATATCTCATTAGAAATCAATACAACATTTTAATACACTCTATCATAACACTCTAATGATAAATTTAGCTAAATCAATTTGAGGCTCACCCAGGTCACTAGGTTTCTCAACCACAATATATCCATTTGTATAGCCCCCCAAAAATACCCCATCATAATCATATTTTTTCATGCAAGCTCCTATTAATTATGCCCACCTATTCTAGGGAACCAATATTATTTGTGGTCTACTTAGAGCCTCTTTTGTCTTCCTTGACACTGCATCATATAAGGCATAATATGAGCACCTATTAATAACATATATCTTCATGTAGGTATGTACAACCACCGATGGTTCCATCCTCTAGATATCTTAACTCTCTCCTTTCTCATGGATTATCTATTAGGGATGTCCCCCACCTATATCACATGTGGCTTGTCTGCTCCTCCATATTCCATATGTCCTTATTGATTAACACATAACTATGGGGAATGCATAACTCAACATGATATTAGTGGTGGAATAGATACTACTGGACATGATCTCTCTCCTTTCTCTCTAGTATGTTTTTGTTTATACTCTAGGAGGTGTAGTGACACTATATGAGTTAGCACCCAAAATACAAAGTAACTCTATCAATTGGGTGTGTCTTTACCAACCGTACATAATGACCTATAATATCCAATGTAGCCTTGACAATAACCATAAGTAGCTGACAAGCCACTGGTCTACTATCCCTCTATAAGGATCCCATACTACTTGATCCCATGTAACATGAACCAAAGATATATATGTCCTAGGGTATCCCTCAATGTTGGGTCACTCTTCCACTATAGTATTATCAGGGCATTGCCTAATACTTGTAGTGGTGTCTTCATATGATTGCACATTAAAAATCACTCATATAAAAATGCTACCAAAATAATAATCGAACTTATGACCCTTTGTTATCTCACTCAAATCATGTATAGGTTATGTACTAGCTTTACCTATGTGGAAAACCCCTAGATGAATTGAATCCAAAACTCCAATTCATCCCTATATGCCACAATCACAAATAACAAAACTTATCCATATCCCTTATAGAAAAATATACATGCCACAACCGTACCTATGATTTCCTTATATATAAAATCTGAGCAAAAAACATGACACTCTATCAAACCATCAATGATCTTGGATGATACTCATCACTACTAGTGACCAACTATGTAGATGCCCTCCTATTTTTTATACAAGATGGTACATAAAAATAATCTAAACACCCTACCTTGTTAGCCTATGATTAACATGCACATACTATAGAGTGATAATAGCCTCTAGATTCTATCCTCTAGACCTCCATATGAAATCATTGGAATTGAACTATGAATGTGCCTATAAAACTTATATAATATTTGGATCTAAAGGGATCCAAACCATCTATATAATACAAGGCCTTGCAATTGTGCCATATCCGATGTAGATAAAATCCTCAATAACTTTGGTATAAATGTCAAATACATTGATCTCCATGGTCAAATTCTCTATGGAACCTAACAAATGTTAAAAAAGTACCCATTATATCTCAAACCAAAATATTCATCAAAAATATAAAATTAAATCATTAAAAAGAAAAGAAATTAAAATTTTTCAAACACCATAGGTCACTATGTAAAAATATCCTTATTCCACTACATCAGTTACTTAGGCATAATTGTAGCCTTTGTTTTCACCAAAATTCTATGCACGTTGACACCTCATTTAGTCTGGACTGAACGCTCATGGAAAGCATGTGAAACTACCAGGTCCCTCCTTTGTGTTTTCTTATCAAGATGTTAGCATGCATAATTGACATTATAATTAACCAAGTACCCATTCATACAAACTTAATCAACTCATTCCCATTATCTTGGAAGTACATGTAATAAGTGTTAGTGCAAAATCACAGCACCCCTGGATGCAGGTCAGGTTTCTAGGTCGATCACTTTGGCATCCAGTGTGATTGCATAACATTGAATCCTTTCTCCAAGTGTGGGACTTGAAAAAATGAGAAAGGATTCTCCAGAGAAGGCTGGTTCCTATTCCTCTGTTCAGATGCACACGAAATATGTAGAGGGTTTTCTCAAAACCTAATCTAATCTGCCAAGGAGACAAGGTAAGAAGATGCATAAAATAAATATAACCTAATAGAGGTGATGCACCGAGGAATGAAGAACACCTATTTTTCCAGTGAACACAGACCATTTGAATGTGATATAAGATCATGCACAGATGACAAAACCTGCAGTGAAAGACCAGGAGGATGCAAAAATGAACACAGAGAGGGCTGAGAATCATACACAGACATGCATTACTTGCTCCAAAGATTGATACAATACACTATAGAATGCCATGAGGTAGAATAGTATTACAGTTCAAATGAGAGGTTCGAACTCCACAAATTCACCTGAGGAGAAGAAGGGAGAGGCAAAATAGAAAAATGTTCGACCCTTGAAAAGAAGCTCCTCTTTACAATATATAGAAAGAATGAGAGAGGAAAGAGAGAGGGGGAAGCCAAATCTACTCCAACCACCTCCAGGTTACATTCAGTTCATCTCATTATGACAAAAGCGGCGGATCCTGGCAAAACGACGGGCTGTCCAACAGAAGCGGCGAACTGTCTGCTGCATTAAAGTTGTTTGTTGAAGCATGACTTCTGCTTATTATTTCATGCCAGAGGTATTTATTGATTTTCTCTCTCCAAACTGAACCAAAATGCAATATTGACCTCGAAATTGTGTAGATAATCTCACAAGCTTTCCGTTGATATAAAGAACGTGCAAATCCGAGCTCTGGATCGAAAGATATGTCGATCTGAAGATTTAGGGCACAAAACAGGCGAAAACGGATTTTTAAATTTCTTCCCGCGCTCTGCCACCTGGATGACACGTGGCAGGTTCTGATTCACTGAGAAACTCTCTCTCCTCCACCTCTCGGTGGGCTCTCTTTTGAAATTTCCTTGTGGGCCGTAGCTGGGACACGTGGCACTATCCCATTGGTTCGGGCTGACCCTTCAAATCTCGCCCTTTGACCTTTTGACCTTTTCCCTTGTGACACGTGTCATGATTTGGTTGGTTCTCGGCCCTTTTGGCTCCTTCGTGTCCATCGCGTCCATTTTTCCCAGATGTCCCAGTGCTGCTTGGGACAAAATCCTCTGGTTCGCCCGATCCGGCCGATTCGCATCCTCACGGCCCAGATGTCCCATTTGTCTCCGGACTGTTTGTTCTCATTTCGGCCGAACCGGCCGGTTCGCGTATCTTTGTCCCAGATGTCCCAAAGCAGTTAGTGTGAAAGTTCTCCTTTTCAGCCGATCCGGGCTTTCTATGTCCGCCGCATCCATTTGTCCCACTTGTCCTAGTTTTCCTTGTGCTGAAGTTTCTTGTTTCGGCCGAACCAGCTGGTTCGTGTCCTTCGCGGACTCTTGTCCCACTTGTCCCTTTGCTGTTTGGGTCTCCTGTAGGCTTTTCAGCCAATCCACGCCTTGACGTCCCAAATGTCCCGACTGTCCCGGGGACTAGGACTTAGCTGATTTTCACATTTTTTCTGGCCCAAGCTTATCTTCTGCAACTTCTTCGCATCTTCTCAGAGCTTGCTCTTTTCAACCTGGACGGGAGAGTTAGAAAAATTTCTGAAGGGACCCTAGAAACATGACTTTTTGCCCTGAATCAATTTATCTACGTGGGACTTGAGAATTCTGATGCATGTTATCAAATTAACCCTGGGGGTGAATTTTGGATAACAATTTGGCGACTCAGCAGGGTCAGCTACCTGCTAGGTAGAAGATCAGTGGCCTTTAGCGATCTATTGGGCATGGAGTCATAAGCAATAACCTGAAACGAGCCTGATATCTAATCCCGAGCCTGATACTGCAACTTCTTCTCCAATAACACTCTGAACTGTAGAAAACAACCTGAGAGCAGCAAAACTTGTGCCGAAGCACTTAGGAAAACTGAAACCTAACTACAACAGGACAATGTGCAAAAGCACTTGGAGGAATGAAAATCTAATTAATATTTATAAGGTAGTGAACTTCCCTCTAAAGACAATGCTTGAGATAGATTCCATTGACTGGAATCTGTAGTTCTTCACCATCCAATGAGGCCAATTGGAAAGCATTGCTACTCTTGTGCTTCGTGACCATGTACGGGCCACTCCAAATGGCATCAAATTTTGAATGCCTTCCTGGTTTAGCTCTATCCATATCCCATTTCAACACTAGATCTCCAACTTGAAAAGATCTATCTTTGGCCTTCCTATCAAAGGTCTTCTTGATCAAAGCTTGATCCTTTTCCATTGCTTGGGATGCCTGATTTCTGATCTCTTGCAGCTCCATCAATTATGCATATCTCACCTCCATAGGCTCAAATTCAAGCAACTCCAGCTGCTTCATGAGTTCCAATGTTGGCAACTCAAGTGACATGGGCAAGATTGCCTCTCTTCCATAGACAAGCTTAAATGGAGAATTACCTGTGGATATTTTGGGAGTGATCCTATCAGCCCATAAGGCTGATTTCAGTTTGGTATGCCAAGCCCTCTGGTTCTCATCAAGAGTCCTCCTAATGATCCTCAGCAAGTTCTTGTTTGTAGACTCGGCCTGGCCATTACCTTGAGGGTAATAGTTTGATGAAGTTCTTAGGTAGATCCCGTTCTTGACAGCCCACTCAGTCACCTTATATCCAATGAATGCCAATGCGTTATCAGAGATTATTGTAGCAGGTACGCCAAATCTGGTAGTTATCCCCTCGTAAAATTCCAAGATGCTAGACTCATTCGCCTCTTTGAGTGCTACTGCTTCTGTCCATCTGGTAAAGTATTCCGTGGCTGTCAAAATCCATTTGTGCCCTTGGCTTGAATTGGGATTGATGGCTCCAATGAAGTCTAAACCCCATTGCATGAATGGCTGGTCAACTGAGATTGGTTGTAATGGAAGGGCAGCGAGTCTCTCTTTTCCTGTGAAGAATGCACAATTCTTACATCTCTTGATCCATGCATAGCAATCACTAAAGATTTTAGGCCAATAATAACCAGCCTTCATGATTTTTAGAGCTGTCACTCTTGGTGCAAAATGGCCACCAGTTGGTCCATCATGAAACTCTTTTAATACCCTTTGGATCTGACCTGTGTTAATGAATCTCAGCAGCACTCCATTCACATCCTTCTTGAACAAAACTCCATCAATGATGGTATATGGAACAGCCTACAACCTGAAGTATCTTCTCTTCACTTTGCTCATTTCTGGAGGGCATAGGCCTCTTTGTAGGAAGTGCATAATGTCTTCGGTCCAGCAAGGAGTCGGGGCAGCATTGTATTCTTCTTGTCTGCAAATCGGATCATGGCTGTCTTGAACTGTCAAAACAGCCTCTTCTTCGTTGCATACTTCCTTTTGCTTCCCCAAAACCAGCTACTCACACAATCCTTTCCCTCTTACCAGCTTGGTGATCTTGATCTCAATGTCATACTCCATGACATGGGTGATCCAACCTTCCCTTTTCTCATTCAAATCCTTGTTGAGGAGGAAGTCCTTAACCCCAGCATGTGAGACCAGCAATTGGACCTTGTTGTTTGAGACTAAATGCTTGAATTTCTTCAAGCTTCTGATTACTGCAAGCACATGCTTTTCAATAAAAGATTACCTCACTTCGCAGTCATCTAGGCTCTGGCTGAAGAAGGCAATCGGCTGTTCATCATTATCTTTGTTCTGCTGTACCAGAATGGCAGAAATAGTGTCATCACCTCCAAATGCATAGAGGATGAAATCCTTGGAAAAGTCTAGGTTGATGAGAGTGGGTGCTTGGGAGATGGCTTCTATGATTGCTTCAAAACTCTCCTTGCCTTCTGCCGTCCACTTGAAAGCCATGCTTTTCCTTAACATTTTCGTGATGGGCTTGACAAAGGCTGCAAAATCTGGGACAAACCTCCAAACAAAGTTTATCCTTCCCAGGAAACTCTGAAGGGCTTTCTTGTGGCTTGGCAATGGTAGAGCTCTTATGGCTTCAACCCTCTCTGGATCAATCGCTAATCCTTCCTTGGAGACAATATGGCCAAGGAGCTTCCCTTCATGTGCAAGAAAGATGCACTTCTTAGGATTTAAGGACACTCCAAACTTTCTACACCTCTGAAACACTTGCCTGAGGTGAAAGAAATGGTCTGCTGCATTCTTTGAGAAGACAGTAATATCATCTAGGTATACCAGCACTATCTTGTTGATCAAGCCTTTGAATGCCATATCCATAGCTCACTGGAATGTTGCTCTAGCATTCGATAGTCCAAATGGCATCTTCTTGTAAGCATATATGCCCCATTTGGTTGTGAAGGCTGTCTTGAACTAGCCTTCCTCCTTTACCATAATCTGATTGAAGCCTGAGTAACCATCAAGTAGTGAAAACCTTTCTGAACCAGCTACAACCTGCAATATTTGCTCCATGGAAGGGAGTGGATAATGGTCCTTGAGAGAGGCTCTATTCAAATCTCTGAAGTCAACACACAGCTTGATCTCTCCATTCTTCTTTATGACTGGAACTAAGTTGGCAACCCAACTAGAATGCTTGATTGGGAATATGATTCTTGACTAAATCAGCTTGTCCAATTCTTTCCTCATGAGAGGCTCCATGTGTGGATTGACTGGTCTCTGTTTCTGCCTGACAGGCTTAGTATTTGGATCCAATTCGATGGTATGCTGAGCTATGTTGGGATTGAAACCTTTCAAGTCTTCATAGCTCCAAGCAAACACATCAGGGAACTCTTGACATAGCTATATGAACTCACATCTTTCTTGCTCAGTTGTCATCTTTCCAATTTGCAATGGCTTGTTCTCTTCTACCAAGATGGATACCGAATCTTCTCTCTTGACCTGAATGTTTGCTTTCTCCTTTCTAAACTGATCATTGGGGTTAAACATGGACTCCAAAGTGATAAGTCCCTTGGGCAGCTTGTCAGTTCTTAGCTGTATCACTTGGTCACCATATTGCTGTTCCAAATTTTCTTGATTCTTAGCTGAGAACTCAGCTTCTTCTTGCAAGAAATGGATGATTTTTTGGTCATTCTCAAATACTTGCCAACTGACATCGTTATCTGGCACTGAAGGCCTCACAATCACATGGATGTTTGGTTGTACCTTGTCTTGTTGAATGTTTTCTACAATGTCAAAGGCTGCCCCTACTGCTGCAAGCCTGTCAGCAGCTTGATTCTCTTTCCTAGGAATGGCTTTAATGCCGAAACCCTCAAAATCTTCCATGAGGTCCCACACCCTGTTCTTGTAGCACCTGAGTAGATCATTTTTGGCCGCATGCTGTCCCTTGACCTGATTTACAATCAATTCACTGTCCCCAAAGACTTGCAAGTTCTTTATTTTTTTCTTGATTGCCCAATGCATCCCTTGCACCAAGGCTTCATATTCAGCAGTGTTATTGGAGCATGCAAATTGAAATCTAAAATCTGAATAGTACTTTATTCCTTGAGGTGAAACAAGCACGGCTCCACCTCTTGCACCTTGTCTACTCCTTGATCCATCAAAAAATAGCTTCCATACCTCATTGTCATCCTTGTGGTTTGGCTTAGTGATGCTAGGAATAGGTTGAATTTCTTCGTGTATACAATAGACTCCTAGCTCAGATTCTTCTATTCCTTGATAAGGATCAAAAGCATGCACCTTGCTTGCCATTCATCAAGAGTTAGATTTGAGATGTTTCCAACTTTAGTTTCAGTTTCATCCGTGCTTGGGTGATCTTCTTGATCAAATGCCGAGCAATTGGCATTAATCTGACTTGGAGTGTAGGGCTCAATATGGAAGTTTGCAATAGGTTTAGACTTGATTGTGGTCTTAGTTCTATTTCTCTTCCTGAATAGCATGTGAGACCAATCAGTGGACAAATATCCCCCAATATTGGCAATGAAGTCCCTTGACAAAAATAGGGCAAAGAGTGGTGGAAGGTCTATGACTGACACATCTTGTAAAACAACAACATTTGGACATGCGTGCAAGGTAAGACTCAAATTTCTAATCACTCCAACTGTTGCTATTGCTGTCCCATCCAACTGCACTACCCCTTTGGATGTTGTTTCATACTGAAGCCCTAGCTGATCAGCTATTTGTTTGGGCATGACAGAGCTACTTGCTCCAGAATCAATCATGCAATTATGCACTAGCTGATTTCCAATGATTAATGAAACATAGAAAGGAGGGGGTTTCAACATCTTACCTTGTTGTCCTCCATGATTTCCTTCAGATTGGGTAGCATTTGTAAGCACTTTGTCTTGCATCTGCTGATTCGAAGCTGGCCAATCCTTCATGGCAGCTTACATCAGATCTCTTTGGCCTGGGATGGATAGGGACTCCCACATAGATATATTGATGTTTGTCTTCTTCATCTGATCAATGATACTGAATGGTGATGAAGGATCTCTCTACTTTCCCTTGGTTTGTACATTTACTCCTTGTATGTGGGCAGCAACAGCTGGCATTTGAGTTGGCCTAGGGGCTGTTCTTAGCTACCCTTATGCATTTGAAACTAGACTTTGCTTGCCAATCATTTGTGGAGCCATGGAAGGTTGTGGATTGGTTGGGGCTAATGGCTGCTCTTCACCCAAATTTCTCCTTTTTGACCTTGTGTTTGCTGCAACACCTTGAGAAACTGCCTGGTTCATGCCACAAAAATCCTCTGCTTGCCAATTTACCAATGTGGTGTCATTTGGGGCTGATTGCTGTTGGAATGTTTCTTGTTGTTGGCTGTTTTCTTGACTGTTCTCACCCTCCACACCAGTAGTTGTTACCATTAAAGCTTGAGTCAAAGCACCATTGAAGCACATGGATTGATTATGAGGCTCATTACATGGAAAACACCAATCATACTCCTGGGCAATGTTGTTTTGTGCTGGTACTAATGCCTTAGAGGCAGATATGGCATATGGATTATAGGGCTGGAATAGTCTATTGGCAGGAGGCCTTGCTTGATTTTGATTTGCAGCTGGATTGGGTAGCCTTTGAGGCTGATATAGCTGCCTATTAGGTTGAGCTTGAGGCTGATACGAAGGTCTAAAACCTTGAGCTTGCTGTCTCTTGAGTGTGACCAGCTCATTACCTAAATTTTGCAGTTGCTTCATGACCTCTTGAAGTTCATTTAGGGCACTTGGAGATGAAGTGGAAGCTTCATTTGAACTCTGATTTCTAGGAGTGGGAGAAGGAGCTAAGATAGGTACTTGACTAGTACCTGGGTTCTCTAAAATTGGATATAATGGCATTGGAGGCCTAGGAGCCAATTTACCAGCTTGAATAAGACAGTTTTTGGCTCTAATGGCAATGCTATAAGCAGTAGGTAAGGTTGTGCCTCCCATTGATTGAATTAACATAGAAATATCAGAATTCAAAGCTTTAAGATGGTACAGAAAAGCACCTTCTGCTGTTGGCTTGACTACCACTGGAATCCTATCCCAAGACTTTTGAAATCTGAAGTTGAAGTCAGTCAGCTGCTCATTGGGAGCTCTCTTAATAGTTGTTAATTGTTCCAATAGAGACAAATTGTCTCCCTTTTCCCCAAACTGCTCATGGAGAACTATGCATAACTGATTCCAATTTGTGATAGAACCAGCTGTAAGGCTCCTGAACCATTGCAATGCCTTCCCTTTGAATGATGATGCCAACAATTTGACAGCCACATCCATTTCATTTATCTCATGGATTGCACAGATGTTAGCAATGTCTTTGACATGATCACCAGGAGTGGTATGATTTTCTCCAGTGAAAAATGGAATGTTCTTCAACGCTGCAATTGGAACTAGATTCTGTGCATTGAGGGCAAGTGGGCTGCTGCCAGTGAAATTGACAAAGGGATTTGCTAGTTATGCCATTCTGATTGATCAAAGGACTCTTGAATACTAAATGAAAGGCCGAGCAGGTGGAGGAGTTGAGAGAGTTCTGTTTGGTGGAGATGGAGACCTTTGAATCCTTCTTCCTCTTTGCCTTCTTCTTGGAGATAATTACAGGTATTCAAACAACACTTCTTCTTCTCCAACTCTTGACCTTGTGATTCTTCTCATAAGCTCTCAGGCCTGCATTGCTGAAACAAGTTGATCTTCCTTTTGGAGTCGCCAGATATGCGAATAATAGCTCTTTTCAAGCAAGAAAATTGCAGCAGATGCATATCAACTTTGCTGCAATAAAAATGAGACCTCTAGGTCCCACCTGGCACGCCAAAACTGTTAGTGCAAAATCACAGCACCCCTGGATGCAGGTCAGGTTTCTAGGTCGATCACTTTGGCATCCAGTGTGATTGCATAACATTGAATCCTTTCTCCAAGTGTGGGACTTGAAAAAATGAGAAAGGATTCTCCAGAGAAGGCTGGTTCCTATTCCTTTGTTCAGATGCACACGAAATATGCAGAGGGTTTTCTCAAAACCTAATCTAATCTGCCAAGGAGACAAGGTAAGAAGATGCATAAAATAAATCTAAGCTAATAGAGGTGATGCACCAAGGAATGAAGAACACCTATTTTTCCAGTGAACACAGACCATTTGAATGTGATATAAGATCATGCACAGATGACAAAACCTACAGTGAAAGACCAGGAGGATGCAAAAATGAACACAGAGAGGGCTGAGAATCATCCACAGACATGAATTACTTGCTCCAAAGATTGATACAATACACTACAGAATTCCATGAGGCAGAATAGTATTACAGTTCAAATGAGAGGTTCAAACTCCACAAATTCACCTGAGGAGAAGAAGGGAGAGGCAAAACAGAAAAATGTTCGACCCTTGAAAAGAAGCTCCTCTTTACAATATATAGAAAGAATGAGAGAGGAAAGAGAGAGGGGGAAGCCAAATCTACTCCAACCACCTCCAGGTTGCATTCAGTTCATCTCATTATGACAGAAGCGGCGGATCCTGGAAAAACGGCAGGCTGTCCAACAGAAGTGGTAAATTGTCTGCTGCATTAAAGTTGTTTGTTGAAGCATTACTTCTGCTTGTTATTTCGTGCCAGAGGTGTTTCTTGATTTTCTCACTCCAAACTAAACCAAAATGCAAGATTGACCCCAGAATCGTGTAGATAATCTCACAAGTCTTCCGTTGATATAAAGAACGTACAAATCTGAGCTCTGGATCAAAAGATATGTCGATCTGAAGATTTAGGGCACAAAACAGGTGAAAACAGATTTTTAAATTTCTTCCCACGCTCTGCCACCTAGATGACACGTGGCAGGTTCTGATTCGCTGAGAAACTCTCTCTCCTCCACCTCTCGGCGAGATCTCTTTTGAAATTTCCTTGTGGGCCGTAGCTGGGACACGTGGCACTATCCCATTGGTTCAGGCTGACCCTTCAAATATCGCCCTTTTACCTTTTGACCTTTTCCCTTGTGACACGTGTCATGATTTGGTTGGTTCTCGGCCATTTTGGCTCCTTCGCGTCCACTGTGTCCATTTGTCCTAGATGTCCCAGTGCTGCTTGGGACAAAATACTCCGGTTCACCCGATCCGGCCAATTCACGTCCTCACGACCCAGATGTCCCATTTGTCTTCGGACTGTTTGTTCTCATTTCGGCCGAACCGGCCGGTTCGCGTATCTTTGTCCTAGATGTCCCAAAGCAGTTAGTGTGAAAGTTCTCCGTTTCAGCCAATCCGGGCTTTTCGCGTCTGCCGCGTCCATTTGTCCCACTTGTCCTAGTTTTCCTTGTGCTGAAGTTTCTTGTTTCGACCGAACCGGCCGGTTCACGTCCTTCATGCACTCTTGTCCCACTTGTCCCTTTGCTGTTTGGGTCGCTTGTAGGCTTTTCGGCTGATCCGCGCCTTGACGTCCCAAATGTCCCGACTGTCCCGGGGACTAGGACTTAGCTGATTTTCACATTTTTTCTGGCCCAAGCTTATCTTCTGCAACTTCTTCACATCTTCTCAGAGCTTGCTCTTTTCAACCTGGATGGGAGAGTTAGAAAAATTTCTGAAGGGACCCTAGAAACATGACTTTTTGCCCTGAATCAATTTATCTGCCTGGGACTTGAGAATTCTGATGCATGTTATCAAATTAACCCTGGGGGGGGTGAATTTTGGATAACAATAAGGAAACATAACAAATTAGACAATAATCAAGATCAACTAAAATTTTAAGCTACCATACTCATACATATTAACAAAAAGTATCCAACCAAAATTATCCATTACAAAAAGATCTCAATACATAACTAGGAAGTTGAATACAAAACCAATCACAATAGTGTTGTGCAGACCCAAGAGCACAAATATCAAACCTTAGAGAGCACTATAACCCAAAACATAAATGGTACCCTATACCAATCCATTCATCAAATATTTATAAGGGTGGGGACTTTCCCTTAACTTCCCATGCACCCTCCTAATAATAGGCATGCCCAAAAATAGACTACATGCATGCTTTTACAAAATAGCTAATAATAGATCATCCTATAAATAAGACTTGATTTAATCCTAATATTAGCCATATCCACACATTTTCTTTAATCCAAGATCTTCATGTGCTTTCCCCAAAAATAGACTTTACTTAACCACCAATTCTACATGTTTTTCTTCTTAGCGTGATCAACACTCCAAGTCTATTTTTATCCTATCCTTAGAAAATTGACTAAGTCTTGGACTATTCCTTGTGTTGGAGCAGTCTCACGTGTAACCCTATTTCCATCAGCACATGCCCTTCTGCATGCAATCCTTAACCCTACGCACACTATTTCTAATGCATTTCCAATCTACTTATTAAAATTTTCCCAACCAACATTACCCCAACCTAGGTATGTTGTCTGTCCTCGGAAAACCAATTAAAATAATTTTCCTCTCATGAATGTATGACTCCAAAAGAATCCTTGAAATAAATGAAAGAATGAAAGAATATGGCTTGTGTCAAAGAATCAAAGAATCAAAACTTTGATTGACTAGGAGGTAAGGAGCACTAGAAATTCCTTAACCAATATTTTCTCTAACTCCCTCCATCCTTCTAAATCCTTAGTTGCTTTTACCAGATGCAACATCAACAATATCAGGACACTTTAGGAGTGAATTCATCAATTTCCCCTTCAGTTTGATGAATCAATTTCTCTAATTGTGAGCTGCATCATCTAGTGCATCCATCCTACATGTCACCTTGAGGAAAAATTTCCTTCAATTTCCTTGAATGTTGGTCTTCATAAGGGTGATATAAATCCCTCTTTTATTCTACCTCTGCTAACATAATTTCCTCACTCTCACCCTATTATTCTTCATTTTGGCCTAGATTTCCTTTAACTCTGCCTCATCATTAAGCAGCAAGAAAACTCACCACTTGATCAAATCCTATTAGTTATCAAAAAAATTCTTCCATTCTTCGCAGCCTCCTTAAATCACTTCAATAACCAAATACTATATAAGGTGCAAGATGAGCCTCTATCTTCTCTTGTCCTTATTTTCTTCTGCATAGCTATTCCTTAGTATTGGTCCCTTATTATGCTATTTTTCTCATGTGAGAGCATATGCATGCAAGTCCTCTAAACAATGTAGTTTCCATCTCATATTCCTGGCTTGGATTTTTAACTAGAGGCTAGGGTACACGGTATTTACGATAGCATTTACAATGCATTTTGATTTCTTATAAGTACACACGTGCATCTTCCCTTATCTTCTCTCAGCTCTTGTTTCAACTACACAATTATTTCATCTTTCTCATTGATCTCATTATGCAAGTCTCTTTATCATACAATATTTATCAAAGATTCAAATCCCTACTTCTGTTGATAACTTGTTCAGTGCATTGCATGCCTATCATCAGTAAGCAGTTGTGCATCAACCCTGGGGAATGTTTCATTTGGTATAGACTTAAGTCTGGTCTCAGATAATGATTATGCATTGACCTTGAATTTTGGCTCCTCCATATGTGATTGATATGCCCATGAGAGAATCTTTGTGGTATGTGGTAGGGCCTCATTCTTGTCAAATAATGACCAACATAAGAGATCCTCTATGGGCACAAAAATTTGATATCGTGCATTAAAATTTTTGAAGGATCATCAATGTATTACATGATAGGACCCTCGGCTGTATGATTTGGAATAATCCCTTTCCATGGGGATTCATTGGTATATCCAGTGCAAGGGAACCTCATGCATGTGTTTCTCCATATTCCTTCTTTTATTCCTCTTCATCATACCCAAATTCATGCTCAGTATTGTGCTCAACATCATGCTCTTTCCTCATGATATCCTCCTATGCCTTGTGTGAGGGGTTCACCATGGCTTTCTCCATCCTTCTCTAGCCTCTCTGCTTCTTCTTTTAACTCTGGGAGGCCTTTCTCATGGTGTGCACCATGCTCTTCATCTTCTGAATCCTCCAGAGTGTGAATCAGTGGAGATATGTGAGGTATCTTCCTCTCTATAATTCTCTACCTCCTTAGTCTCTTCACTTGAAACCACCTTGGGTTTCTTCTTCACTAGCTTATTCTTTTTGGGACTTGGATTTTTCTTTGGTGACTTAGGGGTCACAACAGATGTACTTGTGCACCTTTCCAGTTTCCTTACGTAGTTCTTATCCTCATCATTATCATCTTCTTCTTCTTCTTCTCTAAGGGAGGAGTTTCTTCATGGTTTCTCTTCATTCCCACCATTTGTCTTTCCTTAGGTCCTTCAAAAATGTTTAAGTCATTCTTCATATACTTCCCATCAACCATTCTTGGCTTAAAATATATATAGAAATTTGTAGCCTCTTGATTTACAACTTCTAAAGTAAAGGAGTTGATATTGATATCATTTGATATCATTGTCTCCACATATGTTCTCTCTTGCTAGGAAAGACATATGTTTTGCAATGTATGATATTCAAAATATACCTTGTTTGCATCAAAATTTAGTTTACGCGCTTCTATGAACCTATTCACTGATGCTTAGAAGTATCACGTTGTAAAATCAAATGGGAGTTTGCACCAAGGACTCTTTGTTCCATCCTTCAAATAAAATCTGCCAAGAAAAAAGTGTTAATACACAACAAACTCTACCTACCCTTCCAACATTGAAGGTAGCTCACTCGGAATGTGCCATTCTTATCCAAATGCCTCGCACATCCATTTATACCATCTTGTCTACCCTTAGCTTATAGGCATTATTAATCCCGTCATAAGTGTAATCAAGAATCTTTGCAGGGGACTTATCTTCTAGGGGGAACTTCCACATTTTATCATTTGGCCCATCTGGCACCCCAATCTCAGAGAATACAATCAATAAGTAGATTCCAAAATTTATTTTCTCTCCAACACACCTTCCTCTATAATTTCTTCAGTGATAAATCCAACAAGGTTGTAAGAAGTTCCCTTGGCCATATTTTTTCACTATGTGAAGCCATCTCTTATTCACCTGTGTCCACCATTCTTGCACTTTCAACTTTGTAATTAGTCGTGTGACCATTCTGACAATAGGGTTAGTAAGTTTGGTGATATCCATTATATACCCTCCTCACTGATACTTTAAGGTGGTAGTAGTGATCTTCACCCCATCATCATCATCTAAGGTAGTTGTAATTTTTGTACCTAAGCTTCGAAGGCCCGTAACTTTTCCAATCAAGTGTGCGGTAAGGCACATCCTTCTTCCTACAAAATAGAAATAGTCCTCATGGACTTGCGATATAAGCCACTGATAAAGTCACTCAGGCTTACCAAAATAGGGGAGCTCATAGAGTTGAAGGAATCCTATGCTGTTCAAAACTTGGTATCCTTTTTCATCATAGATTGGATTATCATATTCACTCCTCTCACTTGTTCTCTGAATCAACTCAATTTCTATTTCACGCTCATTTGAATCTGAGTAATGGTTAAGTCACTAACAATCATCTTCTTACATGGGACACCCAATCCTACCCCATAATGAAACCTTCTAGGTATTACATTTATGAATACCATTCTTCTTGTATGTCCTCACCACGGGCTTCACCTTTCCTTATCTTTCCCCTTCACCTTAGGTGACATAGTTGATGGTTTCCTTGGTGCCATGTCAACTGCACAAAATCCCAAATTCCTCAACTATTACCCTTTTGTGCCTTAGGTTCTTGAAATCCTTATTTCTCAACCTTCCATGTCGAATATCCTTCTCCTACCTTTTCACACCTTGGTATTTTTTTATCCAAATCCATGTCATAATTTTTGTGCCCTAAATCTGTAAACCCTAGCCATTCAAAACCCTACAAACCCTATTTTGTCAGAAAACAACCCTTCCACACCTTCCTCAAGCTTCAAACTTCCTTCTAAAGGAGCTCTCCTACTTGGCCATGTCACATTTTCTCTAACTGGGTCACTCGATTTAATTCTTAGGTTTGCACTCAAATTTGCATGAAATCACACTAATTTGCACTTTTAAATGCCTAAGTTCTTCAAAGGTAAGGTGAGAAATGAACTCTCCTAGACATGCCCCTTTTATAGGTTTCCAAAATTTTATCACATTAATTACTCATCACCTACCACCTTACTGCAACTTTAATTATGTTTTCTATTTTTCCATGCTTTTCTCTTCTTTTCACGCACTATAGTCATAACCTTCTAGCATGCTACTACTTCCAAGCCACAGAATCCTCATGTGCATGCTTACCTTGTGCCATAACACATCTTCCTTTGTGCTTTATACCAAGTAGTCCATCCTATGGTGTTGCCTACCTTTGTTACACTTGCATAGCCTTTTCCTCGCGTGGTCTTCATTCTGAGAAATTCTTCATATCACCATCCTTCTCAGCACTTGTGACACCTTTTCCTTTCTTTTGTGCATGCACCCTAGAACACAACATCCATTATACCATCACACCTCAGCATCCAATTTCACCACACTCGTACCTTAAAGCACTAACAAGATCAACTTTTTCATGCACTTGCACCTGGTTCACCCCACACTAAAAGTATGCATGGTCCTCTGTGCATGAACTCAATAGATAGTAATCAGCTTCTTGCACATAAACGCACTTATTACAACAAAATAAGGAAAACAAATAACTGAAATGAAAAACACAAAACATGAAATGGAAACCTAATCTAAGTGGCAATATTGCCTTATTACAAACACCAAGAAGCTTTATTTATAGTAGGGCTTCAGCCTACTCCCATTGAAGTAACCGAACAACATGGTGTCATCCAGCACTTGTAATTAACATGCACCTGATTCAAGTATCTTGGTTACTACAAAAGGTCCCAGCCAATGCACCTTCAACTTTCCTAGGTAACACACAAACTTGGAGTTATAGAGAAGGAACATCTTGCCAACTATAAATGTATTATTCTTAATGTACCTATCATGTCAGGGCTTTTTTCACTGCCTTCTCTGGTCTTCTAAATCCAATATGTAATTAGGCACACTACTCATACTAATTACATTAGTTTTATCAATGCACTCTTGAACATATTTTGTCATCATATAAACCTCTTGAGCATGTAATACATAGGTATGGTAACATGAATTCAATTGGTAGTACTTCCTCTGTTCCAAATACCAACTGAAAGGGTGTGTGGCCTTGTTTAATCTTTTATAAGTGGTATTGTAATCCCAAATTACAAATGATACTTTATCATCCCAATACTTTCTTCCAACATCACAAATATTTTGTAAGAGTTTGTCCCCAAATATTGTTGAAATCTTTTGCAGTACCATTGGCTTGAGGGTGATAAGGAGTGGTTTTATGGTGTGCCACCATAAAATCTACCAACATAATTCTGGTTGTATCATTTAAGAAATGAGTTCCTCTATCACTAGTCAATCTTAATGGGACAGCCATACCTACTAATAATGTTTTCCCAATAGGAACCTTGTTGTTGTGGTTGTAGTGCAATATTTCAGTAGGTACATCCTCTGCCTACCTTGTCAAATAATTTGTACATGTAGTTATATAGTGTGATCCAGTCCTACATGTGGGTGGTTTAATAGGTCCCATAAATTCAATGACCCACTTCTCAAAAGGTTCCACACTTGCAATTAGTTTAAGTGACACCTCATATCTACTTCTAGGATTTACAACACATTGACAATGATCACATGCCTTTGACGCAACCTAGAATTTACCAGATAATACCCTAGACATGCTGACACATCACTCAGCCTAGATTGAGCACTCACCCGAAGCGCGCAAAGGTACCAGGTCCCTCTTTAGGGTTGTTGTAGCAGGATGTTAGCGTGATGAAGGAAGAAACATATAGATCCATAACTAATCCATCATTCTACAATGCATGCCATATTCAGATCTATGAAAGAACAAGCTTAAACAATAATCATGATTGAATCAAGAACATGCACTACTCAATTACACATAGGAATGACACTTAGATTCAGCCAATATCTTCCATCTATTAATAAACACATAAGCTCCTTACAATAATGGCAATCTATACCGATGCATGCATGGATCTGATACAGTAATCCAATCATATGCACATATCTCTATATCCTTACATCCATACTCTCTGCATATACTCTATATATATCCTCTACTATGTGTTTCACATGATATACTCTAGGGTACAACACTATGTATATATATCATACTATTAATATGGCATATTGATATCTACATCATATATATATAGGGTGGGGACTTTCTCCTTCACCGCTTATCTATTCCAAAAATAGGCCACATGCTATTAATAGCCACATGTCATTTATAGGCATAGCCACACATGCAAGTGTGTCTATCTATAGATCAGCCTCTTACAGTTAACTGAAGTGACAATTCTATTCTTAGCTTGTCTCCATAAAAATGCACTTCGATCTGATCCTCTAAAGATAGACAATGTGTGGCGCGCACGTCTTTGCATCGTTGGTGTGTTCCGCACGCCATCTTCTAAAAATAGGTCTTTATGCTCAAAATCAGCTAAGTCCTGAATGCTAAACTTGCCCTTGTATTAGTGTGTGGGTCCTTCTCTATCCCTCCGCACCCTTGATCCTGGCCTTCTCTCCCGCACAGAATTCTTGTGTGATCTCTAACAAGTATTCTCTGATCAACATTACCCCACACTAATCTCATTGTCATCCCGACAATGATTATCTCCAAAAAATAGAAGTAAATAATAGTTGAATGGAAAGAATAAGAATGAAAGAATGTAGATGAATAAAGAATGTTTTATGAGGCAGCCTCCTTTGTATCAGTTTGAAGTATCAACATCTGGATACTCCTCCTTTATTTCGGCCTCCAAGGCCTACCATTGAGGTTCTTCTTCCTAGAAGTATTTATCTAAGCACCTGGAGCTAATCGTATGTCCAAAGCTAATGGAGTCTTCTGTGGCTCATCTTCAATTCACCCTTTTCATTTGAAGTAGAAACCCAATGTCTTGTATAGTAGTGAGCAATCTGAGGTCAATCACTGTTAGAAGATCTCTTCTCAGTTGTTCCCAAGCTCTTCCAGGTCCTATGATTGTATTTGCTTACTTTTCTCTTTCTGATAGGTGAATCCCATTCCTAGATAATGATGACTCCTTCTGGATATTGAATTTTTTAAAAATCACTCTCGGGAGCCATCTCTTCCTCCTCAACGACCACCTTCTTCTTTTCTTTTGCTCCTATTGCAGCTACCTTCTTGGGTGAAATTTTCACCTTGTAATCATCTCCTGTTTCACTCTGCAACTTTGTGAATCAAAACCTAGCTCGATTCAATTCATGCCCTAGGTGGAAACTTCATGTGCCCTAACTCCTCTCTAATCACCCTTGCTTTGCTCAAACCCTTCACCACTGGGGACACAAGCTTATTTCATCACATAGATCCATTTGTCATGCTTGGTTTCACACCCTTCTCACCTTAACCCGATCACTCAACTCTTCACACTTAGCTCTTTCCTCAAATTCTCTTAGTCACAACGGTAAAAATGAATTCACATCCCATCCTTATATAAGTTTTTAAAATTTTGATGCATTTATTGCTCCTTCACCTACCAAATATCCTCTCATTCATTGACCAAATTCATTCGTTCCACCATGGTACATCTTCGTGCCCCAACTATAACCTTCTAGCGCACCTTCCTACCCTCTAGTCACAAACTTCTCTTTAGCGCATGCCCTTGCACCTGAGTACCTCATCATTGTACCTTCTCCTGGTAGTTATCATGGCCTATGCTTACCTCGCGTTATACTATCTATTCATTCATCTCCATCCTTGGTCACTTTTGAGAAAGAATCCTCTTTTTACTTAAAGTACACCCATAGCAGCTTATTCCTTTCACCTTTTAATTCCCACAGTCTTTTACTTGGATAACTACAACCAACCCACACTAAAGGTATGTGCAGTCCTATGTGCATAAACATTATTCACATAGTAATTAGCTTCATGCACGCAAGCACACTTATTACATAAGAACAACAACTAAATTTACAAAGCATAGTGACAATTAAGGAAATACATTAAGGAAATAAAATTTTAATTGAAAACCTAATCTAAATGGAAATACTACCTTATTACAAACACCAAGAAGTCTTATTTATAGTAGGGCTTCAACTTACTCTTGTTAAAGTAACCGGGTAGCCATGTTCCATCAAGTGCTTCTAACTAGAAAGCACCTAATTCAAGTATGTAAGTGATGACATACAACCCCAACCAATGTACTTTGAGCTTTCCTGGATGGCGCAAGAACTTAGAGTCATAAAGAAGTACCATTTTTCCAATCTCCAACTTCTTATCCCTTATGTTTCTATCATGCCATGCTTTCTTTCCTGGCCTTTTCCTACTTCTGAACTCCATGCAGTGCTATGGCTCATCACTCATCTAGTTGAATCATCTTTTCAATATGCTCTTCTAAAGCCTGTTCATCATCTAGACCTCTAGCGCGCACAATGTGTCAAAGAAGGTAACATAAATTCTATAGGGAGAATGACTTCTACATGCACAAACACCAACTGAAATGGGTGTGGCTTTGTTCAATATCTTGTAAGTTGTTCTATATGCCTAAAGAACAACTGAACACTTTGTCATCCCAATCCTTTCTTCCAACATCACAAAATTTTTTGATCAATGTCTGGCTCAAAATCTTGTTGAAAGCCTCAGCAGTCCATTTGACTGAGGATGGTAGGGTGTAGTTTTATGGTGTGCCACCATAAACTCATCTAATAGGATCCTTCCCATTGTCTCATTTCTTAAAAGATGTGTTCGCCCCTATCACTTGTCAAACTTAAAGGACATCCATATCTTGTAAGAACATTCTCCCATAGAAACCTAGCCATTGTAACTGACTGTACAATCCTTCATAGGTGCTGTGCTTCTTCCCACTCATGTGAGATAATCTGTGTAAGTAATGATATAGCGTGATCCAGTCCTACATGCACGCTGGCGAAATAGGTCCTACAAAATCAATGGCCCATTTCTCAAACAGGTTTTTGCACTAGTAATTGGTCTCAAAGGCATTTCATCTCTTTGTCCTAGTTTTCCTAGGCACTGACAATGATCACACACCTTACAATATTCTTTACAGTCTTTATACAATGTCTCCCACCATAATCCAACAAGTAGGATTTTTCAGGCAGTTGCATCACCTGCATAATGGCCTCCTACAATACCACCATGAGATTCTTCCATAATATCCTTGCGCTCATGCTTTAATACACAATGGCGTAATACTTCATCTCTGCCTAACTTGTAGAGGTCACCACTGATTAACATAAATAGGTGTCATGCGTATAGCAAGTTGTTTATTTTCTAATGCCTTCATTCCTTCTGGTGCCACACTAGTCTGTAAAAAGATAACAATGTCTTCTATTTATAATAGAGCACATTGTAACCTATATAATTGTGCATCTAGCATGGCTTCTTCAATTGTCTTTGCTTCTTCTCCTGAGTGAATTCTAGATAAAGTGGTCTGGTCCAGAATTACTTTTCCCTGGCTTCACCACAACTATGAAATCAAACTCTTGAAATAGGAGTACACATATGCATATGTGCCCTTATAAGACGAGCTTTGTTTACCAAGTACTTTAATGCCATGTGATTTGTATAAAACACAAATGGTGTTGCTAACAAGTACTGTCAAAACTTGTGCAATACATAGATCATTGACAAAGCTTCGCGCTTTGTAGTTGTATAATTCTATTCAATAGGAGTCAACTTCCTACTAGCAAAACAAATTGGATGATTGATAATACCTTCTCCAGGTTGAGCTAACACAGTGCCAATGGCCATGCTAGAGGCATCCACATGCACATGAAATGGTTTATCCCATGAGGGAAAGTGCAGAATGGGCGTGGTAGTAAGTTTCTCCTTTAATATCTCAAACGCATGCTGCTGTTGTTCTCCCCAATAAAATGTACCTTTTCCCTTTAGTAACTCTTCCAAGGGTGCAACAATTTTGGCATTCCCTTTGATGATTTTTCTATAATATCCTATATGACCTAAAAATCCATGCACCTCACTTTGACTGGTAGGTGCTTCTAGGCCTAAAATGATTACAACCTTAGTTGGATCAACAAACAAACCTTCCTTGCAGATTATATGTCCTAACAATATCCCAAATGGTGTAGCAAATATGCATTTCTTAATGTTTAAAGAGATACTCAATTGTTTGCACCGTTCAAACATTAAGCACAGGTTGTCACAATGATCTTTCACAAGCCCGTATATTGTCCAATCATCTAGTTAAACCTGTAAGAAGTTGTGAATAAAATCTTTGAATATCCTAGAACAACTATCCATGAGAATACAGCAGGCGTGCAGTTTTTAATCCAAAAGGCATCACAGTATAGGAAAAATTACCCCATTCAGTAGTAAATGTTGTCTTTTTCTTGATCCTCTTCAGAGCAATCCTAACCTGATGATACCCAGAAAAATCCATCTATGAAGGAATATATTTCGCGCCCTGTAACTCCTTCTAGTATTTCCTCAGTAAATGGCGTAGGGAATAGGGATCTGTTACACATGTAGCATTTAGCTCCCTGTAGTCCACACATATTCTAATTTTACCATCCTTCTTGATACTGATCACCATTGGACTAACCCATTCTGACTCATTAAGAGGCTTGATAATTCTAGATTTCAACATTTTATCAATTTACTCTTTTACCTTTTCGCGTAAATTAGGATTCATTCGTGTAAGGTCTCTTTCGTAACTGGTCATGCACACCATCCTTAAGTTTTATCTTCATTTCCCCAAGTGATTCATGCACGCCTTTAAGTTCATGATACCCTTGAGGGAATAAGTCTTGATAATCCCGTAGTAACTAAATAATCTTTGCCACCTCCAAGTCTGACCAGTAGTCTCCAATGATGGTGTCCTTAGGCTTAGCCTCCGAACCTATATTCACCTTATTTATCTTTCATTGGTTTGTGGTATGCACGCGTATCCTTGTCTGCACTATCCAATAACTCGCGCAAGCCCCCTATGAATGGTCAAATATCTAGGTTTTTCAACATCCTCATCATCCACGATGTACACCATCTTTCTCTTCTTCTTTCTCAAGGCAAGTGCATGTTCAAGCAGTATGGAGTCCATTTCTCCTTCCTTCTTCAAAATGCACACCTGATTTTGTCTTGCCAAATAATTCATGTATGATGTTCCTATGATTTTGCACTATCTCCCATGGCTAACTGCTTAACAAATTTTAGTTCCTCTTCTACTGGAGGTTGGGAAGAAAAGTATTCAAAGGTTTGGCTCATTCCTGTAGTCAAATTTTGTCAATTTTCCAATTTCTTGATGTAGTTTCTGTGTATACATACCAAGCATGTACGCACATCCTTGTAGATTGGATTATAATTTATGCACCCAAAGTGAAGGTGGTAATGTTTCTTGGCCCATTGTCTAGAGTCTCTCACACTGCTGAATGTGGTGTTGAACAGGTTGATCACCATTACAAGTACAAATCTATGTAGGTTCACTACTTACCTTCCAAATCTAGTAGATAAGGTGCAATGTTGATCTCCTCCCACTCCATAAGATTATCTTTGTGAACCATCCACCAGCGCGTTGCTACTGACCCATGTAAGGATATTTGCTAACATGTATCTTCTCCTTAACCTGATTTGTCTATCCAATGCTTCACCATGGCTTGTCAAGAATACAAGAAGATCTTCTGCTCTTGTATACTAAGGTACTGTGCTACCTATCCGTTGAACAGAGTGAAGTCCATTCTTTTGCAAAACCATGCTTTTTACCTCATGCCCTACTAGCTCATATGTACCATGAGCCCAATTGTCACAAGAAATACTTGTATTATCACTAATAGAGTGAGAATCCTCCCACTATATGATGTCTACCTTTAATGGCTCATTGACGTCTGCGTCCTGAATACCACGTACATAGATTATGTTTAAGTCCTCCTCACTTATAAGCTCAATATACGGTGTGGACTTCCCATCTATCAAAGATATCACAACCCTTTCCTCCTTATTCTCAAAGCTGATATACCCCTTATTGAATCTCAAGTCAGCATTATTCCATTATTCGCATAACACCAAGGGCATCCAAGCAAGGCTGGAAAATTGTCTGCTTTTGCAAGTGTTAATACCTCAAAATCCCCAGTGAATTTGGCCCCTTGTATGGTTATAGATGCATCCTTTAAAACTCTTATGGGAGTGGTCTTATTCCTATTTGCCATAAACAAAACATTAGATGATGGTTGTAATGGAGGTCTCCCCATTTGTACCCATGTATCTAAAGTAAGAACATTGACTTCCGTACATATATTAATCAAAATGTTGCTCAACAACCATCCATCTATAATATCATTCAGAGTGATCTCTTTATCATAGTCAATGCTATCAGGGGAATATTTTCACGTAGGATTTGTCGTTCATGGTTTCAATGCTTGTCGCGTAGAGTGTTCCCCTTCAACCAACTTCCCTACTAATGGAATAATTTTCTGCTAGCGTAACATTTTGCACACCTCTCTGATGATCATCAATATCAAAGGGGGCCTTCCCTGCTTCTTTCTTCTGTTCCATCTTTCTGGACTGATCTTTTAAATATTGTATTTCACCTTGAATATTTCTGAGCACATCCATGGTCTCTTGATAGAATTCCTTCTGATGGGTAAGATCTAGGCACTTTGTAAACAGAACCTCCTCCTTAGTGATTGTACGCTTCTAGTACGATGTCCTCTCTTGTGCGATGCCACTTCCAGCATGTGTGGTAATCTTCACAGTTAAGGCATCAGGTTCTAGTGCTATCTTGGGCATCCACTGATCTTCTATCACACACTGGATTCTAACCATATTGGCGCCTTTGTTTTCTTGCTTATGCTTCTTACTCAGATGCTCATATAAGTCTGGGAACTCTTCATAGCTATGGTTCTTTCCACATAAAGAACATACAATATTATGAGGACATTCACACCTATAGTGGTCAGGATATCCGCATGTATAACATGTTCCAAAGGGAACTCACCTGATCCTCCACCATGGCCTTGTCCTCCATATCCAAAATGATATCCACGTCCCCATCCATGACTTCCTCCAAAATGGCCCTCAGTCTTGTCATAGCGTGGTTGATTATGATCCCAATCTTGGTGCTCATTTTTACCCTTAGAACTATTTTTTACACTTTTTTGTCATACCCCAATGTTTATAGCATCCTAGATCTGAAAAATCAAGTGAAAATCCTTAGTATCATGGGTCATAGACTGGTAAATTTTGTAAAATCAAGATAAATTATTCCTTATCATGCACTATAATAAAGGAAAGTGACTAGCATCATGATTCAAATGACATATATCACAATCCAATAGTAATGAGCATACAAATATGTGGGGGCAACTATCCTTGGTGTGACCTTCCACTTCATAATCTATACACCAAATTCCTGAGCACGTTTCATGGGCTGAATTTGCTGATAGCTTCTCTAACTACTTTGGCATAGCTGCAATCTGTGCCTCTAAGAACAAGACTAACTGCCAGTGTCAATGCTCCTAACTCCCTTAGCATGCAAAGCTGACTTCCAGTGCTTTGCACGTGGATCAGTGTATGTTTTATGTGACAATGATCTTTTGAATGATGTAATCGATCCTCCAAAAACCATTGTGCATGTTCGCTAGTGTCAATATCATAAGATAACTTAGATAGAAGTGTCTTAAAATGGGCATCATACTCACATAAATTATTAGTAGTGCCTTTCTGGATATCCTTGAGCGCACTTATACTCTTCTTCTCAAACTCAAGGATAGGGAACTCTTTCAAGAAAGTATCCTTCAGTGCTATGCATAATCCATGCAAGTTTTATCAGAATCAAACTTCCTATACCAGCTATGTGCATGTCCTTGTAACGTAGTAGCAAATTGACTTGCCTTACGCTTTGAAGCCATGATCCCTATTGTGCAGCACAAGATTTCACACATATGCACATGTTTGGCAAGCATCCTCTATACCTCTATATTTTGGGAGAGGAAGATACATCTCCATATAGATATTCTTTGGTTGTTGCGGGCCTTGACCACCTGATCTAGAACCTCCTGTGTTTCCTCTGCCTCCACAACCACCAGATCCACTGGAACTAGAACCACCCATACCTCTTGATCCTCCACCTGTAGCTGGAATAGGACCTATAGATCTACTCCCCTATGCTCCAGACATTAGTACTATACTAAACCCCTACAGTCTGTGTGGTAGTTCCACTTCTAGAGATGAACCCAACATTCTATGTGCACACATTCTATGCAGATGATGCAGCTTAAAAATGTTCCTTCTAAATAACATTAAAGTTGTCTGTCCTGCCATTGATGTACTTGCTCCTTGACTTACTCCTACTCTCCTACTTCCTAAGTTAGCTTATTGGTTACTTGTCATGTACTAGATACTGGAAAACCAAGTGCAAGGGCTAGGTCACTGGGTGGATTAAGATGCGTGCACCCATGACTTAGGTAGTCTTTGTTGGTGCACTTCTGTGTGAAGGTAAAGGGGGGATCTCTATCATGCTTTCCAAGATGGGGGAGTTTTTGATGCTTTGGCTCCAAATCTTCTATGTGAGCTTCAAAGCATTCATGAGCCATCTCTCTCCTCAACGCCATACTTTCTGCTACATGGTACGCTATTTCTCTATCTCCCTCTCACGTGCACCTCATTATACTTAAACCACCTTTCCTCTCTCTACCTTTCTACCGCTAGGTCTATCCATATTTTCACCAAACCTATTCCTTGCCCTCGTGAGATGGTGAGGTTTTAGTTAGCCATCGGTTTACTCTCTAGGTTCAAAGTTACCATCAAGATCTTGATCGCTCGTGGAATACCTTGACAAATATGCTCCTCTAAGATACTGTAAAAACTAGAATTTAGCTACCTCCAGAGCAAGAATACATCAAAATTGAGTATTCTATAATATAACTATTTATAACACCACAAAACCACGTATCCACAGTGTGAATCTAGATCATATCAACATCATAAAGGGCCTGAAATTCTTCCTGTGTCTAGACAAGTGCGTGATACCTCCAATTACTACTTAGACACATAAGCAATCAGCCGCTCATATAATTCTACTGGAAAGATGGAGAAGAAATCTATCATATAAGTTGTCATACAGATTCTATTCTACACAACCACGTGCATTAAATTTAGATCCAATGTTGAACCATCATGCATATTCTTCCTCCAGATCGTAGTATCCACTCCTCAATACCTACTAGAGGTAATCGGTATGTCTTCATCACAAACCATCCTGAAAAAAATTAAAAAAGAGGTCACAACAACAGAACTAATGATGCAGCCTAGAATTTACCAGATAACACCCTAGACGTGCTAGCACATCACTCACCCTAGACTAAGCACTCACCCAAAGCATGGAAAGGTACCAAGTCCCTCTTTAGGGTTGCTATAGTAGGATGTTAGCATGATGATGGAAGAAACATATAGATCCATAACTAATCCATCATTCTAGAATGCATGCCATATTCTAGATTAATGAAAGAACTAGCTTAAACAATAATCATGATTGAATGAAGAACATGCACTACTCAATTACACACAGGAATGACACTTAGGTTCGGCCAATGTCTTCCATCTATTAATAAACACAAAATCTCTTTACAATAATGGAAATCTATACCGATGCGTTCATGGATCTGATATAGTAATCCAATCACATGCATAAATATCTAAACCTCCATACATCCATCTCTCTACTACACTCTCTATATATATCCTCTACTATGTACTTCACATCATATATATATAGGGTGGGGACTTGCCCTTCACATCTTATCTATTCCAGAACTAGGCCACATGCTATTAATAGCCACGCACCATTTATAGACATATCCACACATGTAAGTGTGCTATCTAGAGACCTCTTACAATTAACTGGAGTGAAAATCCTATTCTTAGCTCATTTCCATGCAAAATGCTTTGATCCGATCCTCCAAAGATAGACAACATGCGTGGAGCACACGTATCTACATAGTTGGTGTGTTCCACAGACCATCTTCTAAAAATAGGTCTTCATGCTCAAAATAGGACTAATTCCTGAGATGCTAAACTTTCCCTCCACACATGGGTTCTTCCTGTCCCTCCGCACCCTTAAACCTAGCCTTATTTCTCTGTGTAAACTTCTTGTGTGAGTCTCTGTCAAGTGTTCTTTGATCAACAATCTGTGACTGTATATTTCTTATCAACATTGTGTTGTTTTGAGTCTCTCTTCCAAACTCCATTAATATTGTTACTCAATATTTACTTTTCTTCTGTTCCTTTGTATTCGCTCATGTCAAAAATATTTTGAGATTCGTTTGTTGCATAGGGGTTGATGCTCATTGTTGTGATTTGTGACTCTATCTTGGGTGAGCTCCAAGACTGTGATGAGGGTCTTGCCATTTTGTACAATTCACCTCACGATTAACTGTTTGACTGGGGTTTTGATCTTCTGAAAAAGTGATACCAGGATTTGATTGATTTGAATGAAACTACATCCCTTCTGACACATAGTCTAGTGCATCTTGAATATTCTGTCTCAAATCTTTGATATCTGTGGGTGCACGGATTAACCTAAATAATTATGCATAAGATATTATGTCCTCAATACTATGTGCATCCTCTCTATTAATTGCTTCTTGATAATTTTGAATCAAGCATTGAATTATACCTTCCTGGATTCTATTAATGATTTCTATAAATCAAACTCCTGATTTTATGCAGTCATCTTCATTGTCTCAAAAAATGTGGTCCCTTGCAAAGCTAGTTTCTCCTGGACAAGATGTTTCAATACCGTATTAGCTATATCCAAAGCATTTGATATCCTTTAGAGTTGCTAACAAGTTGCTTCATAGATTTATGTATCACGTAAATCCTTGACAATGCCTCGTAAAATTGGTGGTAGTATAAATATCTATTTTATTGAAAGTGTCAACCTTTTTTCATTGATCTCTGGCTTAAAGCACTATGAAGAGTGATCCATATTCAACCATGTACAGCCTTGTACTATCCACTCTGCCAATCTACCATACTTGAAGTTTGCATTTTTTTTCATAAAAGTGTGTTGATTCTTATAGTTGACTCACGAAAACATAAGTTAGGTGCAATTTTCTTACATTGTATTACTTCATATGTCTACAACCACTGTGTCATGAGGCTCTTATTTCCTGTATGAAATCGGTACCTTTCACTTTGAATGTAAGACTGCTAGGGACATCAAAATTCCTTCTGAAACATGACTTAATTTGAATTTTCTATAATAGCCAGTTTCTACTCTTAAATTATGTGAAGTCTTTACACAAATAGCTTTGATAGGTTCTTCTTAAAGCCACGAATCAGTTGTACCTTATGATTTTTTCTTTTATTCCTAAAAATCTTGTAACATCTGCTTATGATATGCCCATGAAAAGTGTGAAAATGAGCTATGAAACACTACACTTCTTGATATTAATCACTATATCTGATAAAATTCCTACTTGCTTTCAAACATCTTGACCTCAAGTTGTGACATTGTATGCATTATGTCATGAGCTTTTGTAAACTCCATATCATCAAGGTAAACCTACATAGTGGAACTGTTTGATAGAAGTCATGAACACTTGTGTACCATGACACTGTTCTTTGAAGAATTGTACTCCAAAGATGTTATTTCTTCCATGCTTCATCACAGGAACTATCTTTTATAAATAAACCTTCTGCTTTAACTATTCACAATTGGTCATTCAAGATTGGTCCTCTGGCTCAATATGAACTCCTTATGATAATTGCTTCATAACAAGTTGTTTCTGTTCTTGTAAAAACAACAGTTAGTATTTCACTCCATGCATCTGCTTCATATGGTACACATACAGTTAATGAAAAATGGGAATATTATTGTATCCTCTGACTTATATACTATAGTGATTTTTCTTCTTCTTGTCTATCACAGATTATGAGAATATCGCCATGTGCTTCTTGATACTGATATGACTTTAGGGCTATCCCAGTCAAACTCCTCTATAATGGTATCTTATGCATACTTGACTTCAAGCATTTTATCAATTTCCTCCTTCACTTTCATGTGTAGGGTTGGATTCATCCTGTAAGGCCTCTTATGAGATCAATTATTGACAGCTATTTTCCTTCTTTTCGCTTGGTTTTCAATGATGTAGCTTGTGGAGGACAATTGGGGCTAATGCTTCCAGATGTAGATGAAGAAGCTGTAACTGGAGATGATGAAGATCCAAGATAACTCCAACTAAATCTCAATGATCTCTGTTTTCTCTATGTTCTTTTACTCTCAGATTTATATACATGCAATGATTTCACTTTAAGTAAACATAAGTTACATCCTCAAGACTTGTCAGTGGGAAACACTGAATTGTCTTCATGAATAAATGACATGTGTAGGATTTGTCATAATCTGAGTTGTCTACTTAATTCATGTGCAAATTCTAGAGTAGGTAACCTACCAATTATAAACCTCATGTCATCACCAATGGGGTACTTTATTTGCCTTTATTGTATTTATCCTCACCCAGTTATGTGTCCAATTGGATATTTCTTTTATTCCTTCAACTTCTAGATATTCCTCGGAGATATGGGTCCTCCAAGTTGTTCAGGTATAAGTTCTTCTACCTTTGCATCATCCCCCAATGTGTATGTGACTAGATCCTTGATTTATAATGCTTCATCTCCTAAATCTATGGTCTTGGACTATTAATCTTAGATGACTATTGTACCATCCTTGCATTTATGGCTTTCCATCTATGACCTTGACTATTGCTTATATTGTTATCTCAGCTTGTACTATACCACATGGGTGCAAAGCACATTCTCATTGTGGATTTCACCTTGATGCATCCATAATAATATGGTGATAAGACCTGTTTCTCATTTGTTTGCAAAGGTACTATGTAATAGTTATGGGTGCATGGCAAATTAAGAGTCTTCCCATCTTATTGATTATGATATTTGTATGTAGCATCTGTGTTCTTGGCTTCGTACAATCTAGTTGAAAAGTTCATTTTCATCTTTCTGCATTCATCTTTATAAGTAATCTCAGTGTGATTGTCCCACCAATGAAACTAAAAAATGTCAATACATAGAGTTAATAACATTCAAACATAAATAAATAATAAGATTAGATGTACATGTAACTTAATAATGTACCTTTTTGGCATGCACAAGAAATAATTAGTGTTTGCTATTTTGGAATCCAGTACTCCCCAGGTCTATGAACTGTTCCCATGTGCCTTTTTCAAGCGTGGTTTGATCATTCTAGTTCTTTGGGATTTTTGTGCAACTCACAACTGAAGATGAACATAGAATTGCATGCATATCTGAGGTGTTTCACTTTGTAACAACACATAAAGATGTCTCTAACTTGGCTTTGCCATTTTAACTTACTACAACTCAAAAAATCAAGAAGTTGTATATTTTCCCCTTAGTCTCAGGGTCATGTATTGTGCACACATAACTTCTATTAATATCTTCCTCACTCACAAGTTTAACATATGATGTATATTTTTATTCATTCAGAGTTATAATTACACACTCATTCCTATTATCAAAACTTATGTAGCCCTTATTTAAGCATAATTTTTCATTGTTCGCATAACACCATGGTCATCCAAGTAATGGTGAAAAAGTTTCTTCTTCAACAAGCTATAATACTTGAAAATATTTAGTAAACCTGGCTCCTTGAATTGTAATAGAAGAATGCTTTAACACTCCAATAGGAATATACCTTTTCTTGTTCACCATATACAACACATTTGAAGATGATTGTAACATAGGTCTCCCCATCTGATTCCATGCATCCAGAGTGAACACATTTACCTCATCGCCTGTATCTATCAAAATATTAATTACCAACAACCCATCAATCAATACATCTAGAGTGATATCCTTATCATACTCATGGTTTTGTGGTGGTAATTTTTATGAAGTATTTTTTGTTTACACTCAAATCGAATTCTTTTGTCATGATTTTTTTCAAGGGAAAATTTCACAAATGCAAGCATGATAACCATACCCCAATGTGAATGTTTTTGCTTAAAGGTCATCTTGAGCCCTCCTCAAAATCATTCTAAACATCCATATCAGTCCTATCCCATCCTTATGAATATTAAAATATGTTGTGTTATCATGTTAATAGGTGATTTAGTTTTATCAAGTACATTAAAACACTTCCAAGACAAGATCTTTCAAGACAAGATCTTTCAAGACATGATCTCTGAGAAGCTTAAGAAAAGGATATTCTCTAGTCTTTCTTAGGATGGTACACATCCCCCAAACTAGAATACAAGAATAAAAATCATGAAGGAGGTGTATTAGAGAGATAAGAATTTTATTTAATGTAACTCCCACTATTTCAGACACACAGGGCTACATAGAAAAACACAGGATAATTTTTTTTGACTTGCTTGACACATAAAACGACACAACATGTCATCACCAAGGTTACAAATAACTCTATGAAAAAATTTGACATGAGGATGACCTCAAAGGTAGCACAGGAACGTTCACACCCCTCAAGGACAATTCACCCTTCTCTTTAACAAGACAACACAAAAGACCAACCCATAAAACCTAGCTTTAGTTCAGGACACTCCATGGCAAAATCCTTTAAGGTTATGTATCACTAAAATAGTCTTTCAAGGCCTTAATTTTTGGTATAGAAGGTTCATATTATGATTCATACAATACTTATTATAGGGCTATATTTCTTTTCTTTTATACTATTGCGTAACTAGCTTAAGTTCATTTCTAGTATGACATTAACACGTTTAATTTCGTTACAAAACAAGGAATTAATCAATACCACAAGGCTATCTATCCGAACCCATACTACTGAAAATTGTTTCATACTTCCTTTGCAAATGAAGAAAACATAAATTGAAAAGAAGTCAATTACTATTTAGGATCAGAACCATAATCTTCTTTGTTCAAGGATTAACATTTGATCATAACTTAGAAAATGATTATGAGGTACTAATGGAAACGGTTAGAGAGAGAAGGTAAATTTATTTCATTATGGTCTAATTAGTTATTAACCACACATTCAAAGGAACTTAAGAGTTAGACTGGATTAGGGTAGGGGCTTCATTTAGTATTATCTTTATTAATTTCACTAAAGGATGCACAAGGGTTCACAAAATGGAGGTATTAGACTTAAAGTGTTATTGGTCAAACTCCCTGAATGACTAAGACATAACTATAACCCCAAAACAACAATGATTTCATTTTTTCATAGAATAGTTATCATTTCACAACCAAGATAATAAGGTTTAATTTGTAGCTTAAGGTTAGCAAGGGTAGATTCTTTTACATCGGTAGATAAACACTTTCTTTCCAATTAAAGACTCTTAATTTTATCAATCATGTACAACTTCATTATTGTCTTCTTAATTTATTCATCTATGTATTCATCTTATTTTATCTTTGATTATCTTTAGGAAAGGTGATTTTCAACCCACTAAAATATGCCTTAAAAAACATTGATACTAGTACCATGGAGGGTTACTAAACCACCAAGTCTTATGACCCGAAAGAAGAAACTACCGTTATTTAACGAGAACACAAAACACTGGTTATGACATTTCCATTCAACATGGCACATAAAATAAAGGAGTCAAGAGATCGGATATCACTTTGGTTAAGAACAAGAAGGTACCAAAATAGGACAAGCCATGCTACAACATTTTCATGACTGATAACTAATATTATTACAAGAATACTCAGATCAATGTAAAGATTGAATATTATTTCTCACAAAGATAAGTTACAAGTTTTACTACCAAAGGACAAGACAACTTCATCTCACAATTTCCAAATAATCCAAGGAAAGAGGCCTTCTAAACTCCTTTACAAGCACTGTTACAACATTTACAACACATTGGACATTTTTACAAGGAACTTCATAAATCAAATTGATGAAACATTTACAACTCTTTCATTTTATCTACTCGCATAATCCATCTGCACAAATATTGACGTCGAGTTAGTTCGCGAGAACTGAGCATGTTAAGACTACCCATAGCAACAATAAGCTAACATTTAATAATATCATGAAAGGAATGTTCTATTTCATGAATGGATCAAGAACAAAAAAAAAATCAAGATTTTTCACAAGAGATAATGACTTTCACCAGCCAACAAGGACGAAGCCAAATATTCTAGTAAGAAGATATTCAAAATAATCAAGGCAAGACCCTATTGGTAAAAAAAAAAGGGCCCAGAGTATTGAGATTTCAATCATTTAATCCTATGGATTACGTGATTGAAATGTAATAGCCAATCCCTCCATCATAAAAGAAAAAAATGAGAAGTGAAAACTTACTAGTTATGATCATAGCAGACAACAAAACAAGGTTATTCAATTCCTCCAGGAGGAAGGTTCCATAGCAATATGGATTCGTACCCTAAAAATAATATTCCATAGTTTCATTTTTCACCAAGAGAGTTTGCCACTTCCTCCTTACAGTATTTGTAAAAGTAGCATTTGTTAACATGATCAAAACCACTCATCAATCTATTTAAAATTGACACGAAAATCCTTTATTCTACCAAAAAACATCATCATAATCATCAACTAGGTTACTATTATCTATAGGCTATCAACAAGTGGCCTTTTTCTTACTATTAGAAGTCACACCTTTATAGAATGCAATTAAAATCCCAATATTTTTGCCCCTTTTCTCTCATGTGTGGAGAAGATATTTTCAACCATTTTTATTTTATTTGGGAATTCATTTATAAATATTCAAGATCGAGTTCAGTGTCTAAAGGTAGTGAACAAAGGAGACAAATGATGTTTCAAAAAAGGTCTTTTACCAAACATCAAATCTTTTATTAACATGAAAATAATAAGTTCATGCTATCCAACGTGACAACAATAAATAAATAAAGTAGGATAATCATATCAAAACTATTACCACCCTTCCTCATGGATATTTTATAGCAATCACAATAACTCAAATAAATCATAAATCCTTTTTTTTTTACGATTAGTTGGATAAAGTTTCAAGGAATTAATAAAAATCTCCAACCATTCCCAAAATGGCTTATATGTGTGTATATTTATGTACTCGATAATTCTCATTCTCCACTTTTATTTATATGAAAGAAAAAAATGTTATGTCGGATACTCAATGATCACATTGTCATATACAATATTCGAATAGTATGAATATTCCAATTTGTATAAACATGAAGGACTCTGTATAGTGTCGATTCGTGTTATTTCATAACATAGACACCCTACACTTGGGTTCACACATTATCTCAACTCTAAGTGAGTTGTAAGTATCAATTATACTTATAACACTAACCATTATGCATATAAGTAGAGATTCCATCTGGTTATAAGTAATTAACGATTTTACATAGGTATCACAATTTTATATATTAGGATATTTAGTATGATAGGGACGGTATACATATATATAATATATATATCACATGCCATAAACACCTAGGATTAAATAGTATCTTAATAAAAAAACCCAAACTTCCTAGGATGACCTAAGTCTGATGGACCAAGACCATTTCCATGTGGTTTCCATTAACATAATGTAAGGTGCAAACTTTGGCAAGGGAAGGTAAAGTTTATTTAACTTTATATTCAACAAAAGGTCAATCGCTAACCATGGAGCCAGGTAAATTTCTAAATTATTACATACTTGAATAAAATAAGAACACTCAAATTGACCATAAACTAATATCTTCCTATGCAATAGTAGATCCACACAAATTTGCAACCTAATGAATGATTGGGTATATGGTGGTTCAAATCCCCCAAACCCTCAATGAAGAATTGGCTAGAGAAACCTGGAAACGCTAAATATATAGAGGGATATATGATGTGGGTCAAACGATTTCTAAAGGCAGGGTTTCTATAAGAACCCGCTAAATACACTTGAACTCACGCTTACCCCTACATCGTTAGCCATGGTATTAAAACTTATGGAGCTCAACCATTAACCTAGAACAAAAACTTAATAATATGATCCATACTGTACTTATAATGGGTGATGGAAACAAAGTTACAATTTTAGTGAAATCCAGTTGTCTAGATATTGAATAACATCCCAAAAATAGGAAACCCAAATTACATTCATAATTTAACAACATGACCATTATGAACAGTGGTTAGGAAATCCATGCAAAGCCAAATCAAGAAGAAAGAATAAGAGGGATCTATCAAGAAAGCTCAAGGATAAGACAATAAATGACCACCAACAAACCATACTAGGTGCTATTCAAGAAAAAGATCATCCATTGCATGAAATTATAAAATTTGTAGCAAAATGTTGCAAGGTTTAGACTTAACATGCTTGCAAATGGTTCCCAAGTTGAAATCAGCATCCACCAGTCTCCAATAGCACTACAAAAATAGGCTAGATGTGTCTGTCAACATGCTTGGCTGGATACCTAAAACACCATTGCATGCTTCCCCCTTGAAAACTCAGCCCAAAGAAGAAGTCATGACAGGTATGGGGGACGGCTTAGCACAAGCTACAGTCATTAAAAAAACATGGTTAACTGATTACCTTCTTCACCTCAAATACTTTCTACAACCTACCCAACTTACACACACATGCTAAAATGGAATAAGTGATTAAAACCAAAAGGAAAAAAAATAATAAAGGATGAGAAAAAGGAACAAATACCAAGAGTGTTAGTTATCCTTCCCAAGGCGCACAGACCCACAAAACATGCCAGACACAATTCCATTAATAAGCTAATTGAAGTTCATTAAAGAAGTACACAAGAAATTCCACCCATCTACTAGCTAACCACAACACAAGGATTCATAAATTTTATTTTATTTTATTTTTGGAGCCCACGTATTGGGGACAAGTTGGTCTTGTCTAAGAAGAACAAGGCTGGTAGATAACAAACATTAATTTTAGAATTGATTAAGGGCCCTCACAACATTATAAAACAATAAAATAGGTCCCCTCCTAGAAAGGTTGCCACCACCAAAAGGAATCCTCCTTCCCACACAAGCCGAGGTTAGGCCTACGGGTATGGAAAATTGATTAACAAATATATACACTTATCTGTAAATTAAATTGATATTAGGTGCCTTAAAAGAAAAGTCCTAAATCACTCTTTTTTTTAAAAATATCCTTCGATAGCCTTTATACAATAGCATCAGCAACAAACCACTTACCTGAGAATTCGATAAGCCTAAAATGACCAAGCTTGTAAAAGACACTACGGGGAACCCTTAGTGACTAGCAAGTAGTAACGACAACACCAGGAGGTATGATTTCTGGGAGAAATCACCATAATTTAAATTCACAACAAGATCGTAAACACCCAACGATCATCTAACTTCTCAAATAGACCTCACCTTTGGCGTTTAACAATAGTCCTCCAAAGAAGTAGCATATTTAAGCATCAAGTCCAAATGAGGCATTTCTTGGAATTAGGTCCCACTGGTAAGTTTTTCTAGAACCTATTTAAAGAGCTCTTTCAAGTAGTCTGAGCTAAATTGGGTCCTAGAGTTCTAACTAGTCATCCCATCCAAAAACTTATTCCTCCTTTTACCGTTTAGGAAGTCATTCCTCTCAATTAGTCCTAGTTTTGTACAAATCACTTTTCCTAGAGAAAATTATGTAAATCTGATTCATATCTCTATAGGATGGTGGTCTCATGTTTTTCACAAGACTCAAGAAATTCTTCCCATAGTCTATTTTCAGCATGCATAATCTATTGGCCCAAATTAAACACATATTTTAGGAGATTTCAAGAATAATAAAGGTTTGAGTTCCCAACTAGTGTGCTAAAAATAGGGGTTTTTAGCACTTTTCAAGGGTTTGGTAGTTTATACCTTGTTCCAAAAATTAGTTGGGAGCTCAAGTTATCCACTGTCCGTACAAAGTTGTTCACACTAAGGTATGGTTTGGGAGCTTAGTCATTTTCAACCCTTTACTTCATGGATTTATCATTGTTTGACACACTTTTGTTCTACTGGCCATCCCAAAATCTTTGGGATTCTTACTGGGACAACATAGTCCTGCCCTGTTTTATGTTTCCCCTTGCAAAATCATGCAACCATATTGGAGCCCAAAATGAATAGTTTACCAGTCCTCACTTCCATTTACACCTATCAAGCCATCTTAAGTCACTATCTTCTTCAACTCTACAAGTGCCAAGTGGCCCAATTAGAGAGGGGCAAATTTTTTTGCACCAACAATATGAAATGTTTGGGATTAGGTCTGGGATACATGACAATCCTTGTCTCCTTAAGGATTCTTGGTTTTATAAGTTGTATTCACCTTGCAACCTAAGAAGTTGTACACAAGTTCTTTATTAACACTTTATAGCATCTCTTCCTCAACACCCCTTGACGTTAATGGCATGATGGACTAATGGGATTCATTGGTTCTTCCTAATTTTTTGTACCAACCATCATAAATGTTTGGGATAATTGGGATTTTTTTTCCCATGCTAAAGTTGTGAAAATTTATAAATTTATAATTTTAACTGTTGCCGTTCTTATTACTTTTCCCCTTCTACCTGCAAGCACACATGCCAAACCCTTCTTATCAAATATTAGTTCACTTTCCTCAATTGTCAATACTATTTCCATAGAGAACATACGGTTTATCTCCACACTATTATGTTTCATCCTCATAGAACTCTTCATAATACAAAACCTTGCTACTCAGAAGTTGTTATCATGCCTATTTCCCCTTAGATTTTGACCGGTGTAAACTAACTTCAAAGACCCATTAATTCTATCTCCAACATCTCTTCCTTAAGGTGGAATCCAACAAAACTTGGAGTGTATATTCCTCTCCTAGGTGCCTTAATGCTAATAAAATAGAATAACAAAACAAACTGACCTCATTTTTAAATGGCATCGATGCAAGGTTTATCGATACTTCCTGATGAATGATGGTGATACTAAGGGATAATGGCCATTGATCACTCTAAAGTAGGTTGTTCCTGAAATTCTTACACGGAGCATATAAAAGAAAAACCTAGAATAAAGACAATGTTTTTTCATCAAACTGTGGAGAAGAAGACTAGATTCCAAAAATAGTAAGTGTCTCTAGTTAAAACTTACTATTTTTTGTAACTTTCCTAAAATGGTAAAAACCTTGGAGGATGTCAGCTCATTTTTAAACAATTAAGTGAATTGACAATATAGATGGAAAATCTAGGGTACGCATATTGACAAAGATAGATAAGATGATAGGCATGAAGCTAGAATTCTAGATTTGAAAGTAAATTCCAACTTAGCTTCAAAGTGTGGCCTAGGCTAATGTGGAGGCTATGTGGATGGATTCGAAATGAATCATGACCAATAGTCTCATGTTTCTTAGTTGCCATCATCGTGGAGGCAACTCAAACTAATCCTACCCATATCTTTGATGCTCGATTGCAACCTTGGATCGCACACATACGTAAGCTTTCAGTTCTGAAGTGATGTCAAATTGTTCCCCAGTTACCTAAAAGATAAGGTATGTTATTACAATTTTTTTTCCAGGTCATGTAAATGCTTGTTCACTGGTGTGTGATTGGCCCGGAACAGTCATCTAAAATCATATTTCCTATACTGTGGGCAACAAGGCAATGTTAAGTACATGGACCTAGAGGAGCTCATGAATAAAGTGTTGGGCGGGCCGAGAGATGCTATGATTAACTAAAAATATACTGAAAAACATGAATCACGGGCCTAATTCAGAGGAATTATCAGGTGATTTAGGAAATCATGGGTGATCTCAAAGGACTCGTTGAAAATCACAAGGCATTAACTAAAATAGAAATATGGATGACATGGTAATTCAATGCTACTAGGGAGCAGTAATGAATGCCTGAATAAATGAAAACTGTAAATAAACTACCAGAATTAGTGACCCAAGTACAACTAGGCTAATGAAAATAGAAACCCTAAAATGAAAAGAAGGGTTGGAAGGAGCTTAGATGATTCAACAAGCTTACTAGACTGTGTCACAGAGCTAAATAGAGAAAAAAGAGGAGGAAACGACTATGCTGAGGTCCAAAATCTTGCAGATTTGAGAAATCGGAGTGGACCGGGGAACATGGGAGAAGATCAGGGTGCCTATGGGTGCCATAGTATAAGTTTTGGGTGCCTTGGTCTACAGAAAGAGGTATAGGAAACCTCAAGGTTTAAAGGGTCACTAGATGATCTAAAGCCTTATTCCACTTGTTTATCACACTAATGTTGCATTAGAACTGCACTAAATGTCACTTGGTGGATCAGGAGATGAAGAAGAATCACCTGTAAAACCCCCAGAAAAGATTCAAACCCTAAAAAATAAAGATGCATATGAAGGGGTTGAACTGAACTCAGCTATGACAATGGTGGACTTACTAATTGAGTATTGCACTACATCTCAGACCTGATGTAGTTCTATGTGGAAGTGTGTGTAATCATGCCCTAGGTGCTCTTGTGTCAGTTGTACTTTGTGAAAGAAGTGAGCAATAACTATGTGTAGAAAATGTAATAGAATGGTGGATGGAATACAATAAACTTCCCTCCGATGCTTGTGTGATGTAGATGAACTAGCCTTGTGTGCCTTGTGATGGAGCTAGATGGATGCAAATAGATCCTTTGATGGATGTAACCTTAGGTGATGATAGTAGTGACTAGTGCTTGGTCCCTCATTATGGTTTCATAACTTTATATTTATATGGTTCTCTTGATCTAATTTCATAATTAACCCCAAAGATGCCGACCACAAGAAATATGAAATGTTCAAATGGCTAGAAAGTTCCCAAAAAGTGGAAGGAAAGTGGTAAAAGGATCAAGGCGCCCCGACTGGGACCAGGGCACTTACAGGTGTCCCAGTATAAGCGTTGGCACCCCAGTCAAAGATAAAATGATGAAAAATGATGAAAATAGATTGGGAAAGTGTGTATGGGAGGTCGACAATAATGTAATAAATCAAAATAAAATGGCTAAAAGATGGGGGTTAATTAGTACTTTCTTCACTCAAAAACCATACTAATTCTCGGTCTAACCTGTAACTGCTTCCCTAAATATATGTGAAGAAATATCTGTACTACCTAGGTTTTTGATAAATATGATGCTACTAGATGAAGTAGTGTAGAAAGGAATTCCACTATATCCTCTAACATGTAACTACTCCCTAGAATGCTAAGGACAACCATGTCCTTTAAAATTTTTTGTGTAGAGGGTTTGTAAACTAGTGTGAACCCACTTGCTGTATAACCCACAATGCCAAGGGTGGAAATTGACTAAACTAAATTAGTGTAGAAATTATGTGTATAATGTAAAACTCAAAATAATGCCCCCCTCTTTCGGGACACACACGACATTGTTGATAAGACAATACGACCCCAAAAGACTATATATGTATATGTAATGAAAATATTAAAATGAAAGTATGAAAAGTGTAAAAGGAATGTGTGCACTTGATCCATGATGAGTGAAAGAATGTAGAAAGAGGATATCCTGTCCTAGTTTTTTTGGTGATCCAATGCTATAGGCCAAAGAAGTATAGGGAGAAAGATGTATTATTCTCTAACCTATAACTTCTTCCCTAAATTTGTGTGGAGAAATCTCTGTACTGCTTAGGTTTTTGGGCAATCTGACGCTACTGGATAAAGTAATATAGAGAGGAATTCCATTGTATCCTCTAATATGTAAGTACTCCCTAGAATGCTAAGGATAACCATGTCCTTTAAAATCTATTGTGTATGGGGTTCTTAGACTAGTGTGAACCCACTCACTGTATAACCCACAATGCCAAGGGTGGAAAATGACTGAACTAAACCAGTGTAGAAATTATGTGTAGTATGCAAAACATCAAATGATTCCCCCTCTTTAAGGGCGCATGTGACATCATTGATAAGACAATATGATCCCAAAATAATGTATATGTATATGTAATGAAAATACTAAAATGAAAGTATGAAAAGTGTAAAAGGAATGTGTGCACCTAATCCGTGATGAGAGAAAGAATGTAGAAAGAGGATATCATGTCCAGTTTTTTTAGTGATCCGATGCCATAGGCCTAAGAAGTGTAGGGAGAAAACTACATTATTCTCTAACATGTAACTTTTCCTTGAATATGTGTGAAGAAATCTCTGTACTGCCTGATTTTTTGGGTAATCTGACATTATTGGCTGAAGTAGTGTAGAGATGAATTTCGTTGTATTCTCTAACATGTAACTACTCCCTAGAATGCTAAGGATAACCATGTCCTTTAAAATCCATTGTGTACGGGGATTTGTAGACTGGTGTGAACCCACTTCATTGTATAACCCACAATGCCAAGGGTGGAAACTAACAGAACTAAACTAGTTTAGAAGTGATGTGTAGTATGTAAAACCCCAAATGATTCCCCCCTCTTTGGGGGCACATGCAACATCACTGATAAGAGAATGTGGCCCCAAAAGAGGACCAACTGCATGAACTCTGTAACTCTAACCTATAGGGGGAAAGGAAAGCACTTGGTAGAAAACAAGGTGTGCACAAACAAGAGGCTAGCCAAAAAAAGTGTTAGTACAACAAAGCATGCATATGTATAAGATAATGTGTAATCTACTCAAACAGTGTATAAGATACCAAATAGTATAGTAATGTAAACATGCAAGAAGACTAAGTAAGCCACACAAAGTGGGCTGCAAACATAGGACATCACTCATGATGTCACAAGAACACAAAAGGCCATCATGGCCGCATACAAAAAACAAGTGTGCACACCAAACAAAGGGCAAAGCCCGCATATAATAGCAAACAAAACAAGCAAGTACAAACAACAGATAACCATGGAAGAAAATAATCCTGCAAAATAAATGTTGCACATGAAGCACCTGTTAGCATGTTAGAAAAATAACTCATATGCCAAAAGCATGTATAAGCAAGTAATGTAAAGTGATAAGTACAAAATGAAACAATAGCACCTGTGAGGGACAAATGTGGATGTCCCCATCGACCAATGTAGGATGGGTAGAAGGCGAACATATGTACTGCGTGTAAAAGGCTTGTATCTATGATCACAACTGAGAAAAGGCGTGAATGCACATGTGTGTATGGTATAGATAAATGACATACAAGAGATCTAACTAGCATGTGTAATAAAGTGACCATATACAAGAAAATGCAAGAAAGAGTAAAAGCAACCAAGATATGTAATATGTTGTGGATGGATGGAATGGAATGCAAGATGGATGATAGGAGCCACATGCCCCCTGAGTGAATGGAAATGTATGCAGTGAGGTTAATTTCATTTTCCCCCTCAGTAGTCAATAATGAATTGTAAACAAGAGTGTGTCATTGGGAAATGGTCAAAATGTGTGTTATGTCTAATGCACTGTGATATATGTGTATGTGTGTGTTGATGAGATGTGACCTATAATTGAAGTATGTGAATGACTATTATAGCCAAAGCGTATATCATGACAAGATGATCGAAAGAGTGATGATGTAGCCTAAATCGTATATATCATGACTAGATGAGTAGAGGGAGTGGTGATGTATCCTAAAGCATATACCACTACAAGATGAAGGGATAGGTGACCATTTAGCCTAAATTGTATGCCACTAACCTAGTAATGTCACATGATAGAAGATTGAATGATGAAGTGTAAGAATGATTAGGTCCATTTGATTGGTAAACCCTCGACAGTCGAGTATGGACCGAGGAACTAAAGTGCATCATAGGGTAGTGAGTGCAGCGCATAGAAGATGATGTGTAGTATGTGTGATGATAATAGATGACCATATGATGTGTAGTGTATGATGTATAAGATGCAATGTAAGGTGTGTATGTAAACTAAAAGTGTGAATATGTGTGTTATGTAGTAGGCATGATGAGTAGTATGTAATGATATATGCAAGTGTGACACATGTATGATGAATACTAGTATAGTGTATAGACAATGTGTGGTGTATAAATGCACAATACAAGTATGTAATGTAGACCCTGAAAAGTGTGATAGCCTATGTATAATGATGACTGAATGATGTATGATGTGTATATATCAATGTGTAAAATGATATAGACTAAATGTAGATGTATGATGTAATGTAAGACATATGATGCAAGATGTGTGAAGAGACGTAATGTGTAATGCCTATTGTGCAGTGTGTGGGGTTTATGTGTAGTAAGTCCTCAACAATCTAGTGTGAACTGAACAAAAAGAGTGTTTCATCGGGTAATGATGAAATGTGTGTAGATGAATGTAGTGTAAGTGTGATGAAGTGATGTATGATAATGCAAAGATGAAATGTGCTTATGTTAATGTGATGGGGATGCGATATGTGTATGTTATAAGTATGTCATGTTGTGATGAACGATGTTATTAGGTTAAGGGGTGTGTGTTAGATGTTATGCCCTCAAGTGTGGAAGATGAAGGATGGATAATGTAATATCATCTAAGAGATCATCAGTTCAAGGGTCAAAGTCATATGGATAAGCATTAGAGACTTGATAAGAAATAGTGTCTGGTTGATCATGTAATGAACCATTGAGGCATAAATTATACATACCCATGGCATATTCCTCATCAGTGAATGGAGGAAGTGGAAAACCGTGCACATACCAATGAGTGATATTTTACGTATAGCTAAGAAAGGAACTATTGGAAATAAAAAACATGACTAAAAGGCAAGGGAAAAGATATGGTTGTATGGTCAGGGTCTAGAGTGCCTCTAATGTAATCAAGCCATGATTGCCCTAATGTGAGTGGAGAAGAGTGAGGAATGCATGATAGATAAACTATAAGATGGAAGACATGCAAGCCATAAGCAACAGTAATAGTGATGAAGCCATAATATAGATGAGGAGCATGAGTAGGAGGATAGAGGTCCTCAAAAGAAAAACCAAGTCAAGATAGACCATCATGTGAGAAAATGGTATCATCACAAGTAGGATTGAATGGAATATATTCCCAATATGAATCATTCATGAAAAGTGTGCAAGTAAATGGTGGGCATGCTAATGGAGGTAGTACATGTGAAGGTGTAGGTGATAAAGCAATGTCCATAGACTGGACAAGACCCTGATAAGGAATCATATAGTAGTAGTAGTAATAGGTGGCATTGAAGAAACTACATCTATCACACAAATGGCACCTTCAAGTGGTGGAAGTGAGGTTGTTCATCCATAGGTTGAGGATCATTTGTAGTATCAATACGTGGAATAGGAAGACTAGTATTAGGATCATGATCACAATACTAGGATGGGTCATGGTCACAAAAAACAATATATTCAATGCCTTCATGGAGGAATTTAACTCAATGTTATATAGTAGAAGCAACAAACTGCATGGCATGAAGCCATGGTGTACTTAGAAATTAGTTATAAGAGATCAGGATATTAATGACAAATAAAACCGTGTTGACATTTTTGGGCCCTATAGTTAATGTGACCAACACATGGATGAACAAAACCATCATAAGCATGCAGTGAAAGACAAGATGAACTAACATCACAATCTAAAAGATCGATGTGTTGAAGGAGTGACATGGGACATAGGTTGAGTTCAGACCCATTATTAATTAAAGTGCACTTAATACCCATATTTAAAAAGTGGATCATAATATACAATTGTGGGTCATTATCAAAAGTGTTGAAATGAGCTAGAAGATTAGATTTGAATGATAAGTGTTGAGAAAATGCATCTACAAAATTTTGATATACCGAGTCAGGATGTATATCATTACAAATGTAGGTAGTAGCTAGAAGATGTCAGACTCTATATTGTACATCAGGGTGTGTAAGACAATAATTGATAATTGAGATATTCATGATGACTAGATTCTATGATGAAAAAGAGTTAGGATCCTATATGCGGGAAGATGGAGTATGGGTTCACCAAAATGATTAACTAAAATGTGGATAAATGGTAGTTAATCTAATTAGGAACAACAATAAATAATGGTAAATAAAAGCATTAAGTAAATATAGAAAGTGACCCAAACAACTAGGCTAATGAAAATAGAAACCCTAATATGCAAAGAAGGGTTGGAAGGAGCTTAGCTGATTCAGAGAACTTGTTGGACTATGTCACAGAGATAATTGGAGAAAAAAAATGAGGGAATGAATATGCCGAGGTCTGATAAAATTGCAGATCTGGGAAATATGAGTGGACTGGGTGCACTTGGGAGAGAATTAGGGCACCTGTGGGTGCCCTAGTCTGCATTCTTAGCACCCTGGTCTATGTAGGAGGTCTAAAAACCTAGATTTTCATGGTCACTAGATGATATGAAGCCTTCGTTGTCTGTTGCACTAATGATTCTGAACTGCGCTAGATGTCACTGGTAGTCAGTGATGAAGAATAAGACTTGTAAAAACCCCAAGACAAACATCAAACCCTAAAAAATAAAAATGTATATGGAGTTAGACTGACCTTAGCTGCCACAATGGTGGACTTACTAACTGAGCGCTACACTTCATCTCAGACCTGATGTAGTTCTATGTGCAAGTGTGATCAATCATGCCCTAGGTTCTCTTGTGCTAGTCACACTTTGTGAAAGTAGCGAGCAATAACTATGTGTAGAAAATGTAATAGAATGGTGGATGGAATAGAATAAACTTCCCTCTTATGCTTGTGTGATGTAAATGAACCAACCTTGTGCCTTGTGATGGAGCTAGATGGATGCAAATGGAGCCTTTGATGGATGCAACCTTAGGTGATGATAGTAGTGACTAGTGCTTGGTCCCTCATTATGGTTTCATAACTTTATATTTATATGGTTCTCTTGATCTAATTTCATAATTAACCCCGAAGAGGCCGACCAAAAGAAATATGAAATGCTCAAATGGCTAGAAAGTGCCCAAAAAGTGGCAGGAAAGTGGGAAAAGGATCAGGGTGCCCCGACTGGGACCAGGGTGCTTGCAGGAAACCCATTATAAGCATGGGTGCCACAATCAAGGATAAAATGAAAGAAAACAAAAATGGATTGGGAAAGTGTGTATGGGAGGTCGACAATGATGACATAAATCAAAGTAAAATGGCCAAAAGAAGGGGGTTAATTAGTAATTTCTTCACTCAAAAACCATATGAATAGTAGTATAAGACTGAGACTAAATAATATCTAACGTGTGTGATTTTTTGACTACAGGTGCAACAAGTGAATCCATCACCATCTCTTGGGTAGCTAGATGTGTTGTAATGAGTTGGCAAAGGTGAGATCAATGAGCTAAAGAGGTTCATTAATCAAGTGTCAAGAAGAATCGTCATGAGCAGTTACTGTGTCCATCTTGAGCTCACATTGGGAAGTCTTGAAATTGTGTTTCTCAATACTCTTTTCGTGGTCCAGGGTGCTCATGCATCATGTAAATGGAATTAGCTTGTGATCATCATCGGAAAAATAAAATTGTTCAAAGTGAAATTAGTTGGAGCTTCACATCAGTGTAGAAGTGTTGTAATGATTATCTGAAGACAAGTTTATCATCTTCAACTTCTTAAGGGCAGATCTTCATCAATGATGGATGTACCTTCATTCTTGGGAGCATATTTTATTTACCCTCCTTCCTCATTCTCCCTCTTCTTCTTTACCCCGTTTCTAATTCTTTGTTGTGAAGTTCTCTTGTTGGATCGCTAGCCTTGAGGCCACCATAGAAATAAATTTCATACGAAAATAATAATATGGGGCTGCACCATTCAAGTAGAGGGTCTTAGATTCCCAAAGTGTTGGCAAGATAACCACCAATTTTTTTACTTGATAAATTTTCTTGCCAACAAGTGTGTGGTGTATTCTCACACAACCATTAACCTATTAGAGGAATGATATTATCCTGGTATAAGACATTACACACCTCCTTCATATCATTGATTTATTTATGCAGGAGTGAAACATTCTTCACGTGCTTGCTAATTCAATCATTGTATCTCAACTTACAACTCTCTTGGTAGAATTCCTTCTGATGTACGAAATTGGGATACCTAGCATGCATGAATTTTTATCTCGTGATGAGTGGTATGTCCTTGAGAGGTTCGTGTGTGTGATGCTTCATCATAAGTAGTGACCAAAAAAGGTTGTAACTTAGGATAAAGTATATTTTTTGGTATCCACTGATCTCCTTCATGCACTGCACCTTGAACATCCCCACACCCTTTTCCTTCTTTTTTTTTGAACATGTACTCATATAGGTTTGGAAAATGATCTAACTTATACTACTTCCCACATAATGTGCAAACTATATTTTGGGGAAAATTATGCTGGTAATGATATGGGGACTCATAAGTATAACAGGTCCTGTGCGGAAATATAATTCTACCTCTACGACCTCTGCTCCTATATCCTCCATGGAATCCACCTCCTCCATTATTACATTCTTTTAAAGGTTGTGAATTCTGAAAATGAGTGTTGCTTCGTATGCCTCATAAATTTCACATACCACATGAATTTGATCTATCAGCCAATAATTATTTTTATCACCAGTGTGCACATTACAAATCTTATAGTACATAGATTCACTCTTCATAGTCATGCGCTTTAAGAGATGGAAATTCTAGACATCATTGTCTAAGTGGAAAATCTCAAAAGACTGTAACAACAGACACACTGAAATGCGTGGGAAGATATCCTTAGTATGTCTTTCAACCTCATAATTTGTGCACCATATACCAATTTTAGTCTCATGCGTAGAGTTAGTAGAGATATTCTCCAACTGCTTCTCCATATCCGCTATTTGTGCTTCTAGAAAACGACTAACTCCCATGTCCACAATTGTAACTACCTCAATACACAATGATGCTTCCAAATGTTTGTGTGGATATATATATGTATTTTTGGATAAATGTCTATGACATGGAGTCAACTATCTTGCAAAAAACCACTTTGTATTCTGACTTGGATGAATATCATAAGATAATTTTGACAACAAATTCTTGAAACGTGCATCATACTCCCTTATGCTCTCAGATAAAACCTACTTGATATATTTGAGCATGCTAATGCTCTATTGTTAAAACTATGGGATGTGAAAATCAGCCAAAAATGTAATGCAAAAATAATTAATTTCCACCATAGTTTGATGTGGGTCATACTTCCTATACTAACTGTGTACGTGCCCTTGCAGCGTAGAGGCAAATTGAATTTCCTTCCTCTCTGAAGTTATAATTCCATTTGTGCATCATATTAATTCATAATTATGCACATGTTTTGATCAATCATCTATACCTTTATATTATAGAAAGTGGAGTGACATCTCAAAATAAAGATAAGGTGGTGTCTGTTGAAGCTGATTCGGTAGTGGCTCTTGAAGTGGTGGTTTTGGACCCTATCCACCTGATCTAGAACTTGAACCTCCTTTTGGATTACCTCTCTGCAATGGATAAACTGATCTTCCTAAGCCTCTTAGTCCCTCTGCTTTGGGTTGTAGCCCATTTGAAGAAATTCCTTACATCCTAGCTATAGTACTAAACTAGACACACACTGTTTGTGTGGTCTCATTACCTACAAAAGTGTTTCCAATGGTGTACGCACCAATAATCTTCTTGTTGATGCTCTTGAAAATAATCTTGCAAGAGTACTCCCAAATAATAGTGCCTTTTGTGATTCCGTGGGCATGTTACTAGTTTGATGTAATTCCTGATTTAAAACAAAATGATATCTATCTATATCTTCTTGATTACCTTCACTATTCTATCCTTCAATTACCTTTGGATTTAGAACACCTTGGACAAGGGATAGGTAGCTAGGTTGAGTTAGATGCATGCTCATGGCTCTCATTCTCTCCTTTGACATGATCACATCTAAAGCTGATGTCAAATCTCTATTGTGATTTCCTAAAGTTAGAAGGACCTAATAATACAACTCCTTATCTTCCACAAGAGATTCAAAATCTCCTTTATCCATCATTATACTATACTCCATTGACACTTCAATTTCCCTCTCTTGCTATTCATTAAACCTAACCCATATTTCCTCTCTACCTATCTTCAACCCAAGTTTTCATCATCCTTCTCCACACATAATCCTACCCCTACACAAGGTGGGGATTTAGCTAGACAAAGGTAATATTTCCAATCCTAGTTATACCATCAATATATTGATTACCACAGAGATAACACAAAAGATAACACAAAAATAGGATCCTCTATGCTTGCACAATAACCTAAAATCATCCTCCTCAAGAAAATAATATGTGGTAATTACGTACTCCAACATATAATTTCACAACACACCGGCTCACCAACAATCTACAACTCTATTGCAGTCTTCATCTGCATCAAAAAGCATGTGATAATATTATTGCATCCAAACCCTCAGCGTAGGATACTAATATTTTTTTGATGCGTATGCTAACAAGCACTAATACAACTCTACTGAAAAGAAGATGAAGAATGTCTCATATAACTCATGATAAGGATTATCTGCTAACTACTTACACACGTTAAATCTAGGAAAAATTCTATACCTCTACGAAAATTTATCTTGTTCATCTTCATCCCAAATTTCAATACTCTCCAGAGATATTCGACACACCATCTACATACAACATCCTGAAAGACATATTAAAGAGAGGTTCCAAAAACTGAATCAAAATGTATCCTTTATTTTTACCAAAAATCTATGCATGCTAACACATCATTCAGTATGGATTGAATACTCACCCAAAGCACACACAGCTACTAGGTCCTTCCTTTGTGTTTTCTTGTCAATATGTTAATATTCATAGTTGACATTATAATTTACCAAGTACCCATTCATACAAACTTAATGAACTTATTCCCATTATCTTGGAAATACATGTAATAAGGAAACATAAAAACTTAGAAAATAATCAAGATCAACCGAACTGTTAAGCTACCATACTCATACATATCAATAACAAGGATCTAACTTTAATTATCCATTATAAAATGAGTTCAATACATAACAAGGAAATTGAATACAAAACCAATCATAATATTGCTGCACAAACCTAGGCATACAAGAATCAAACCATAGAGGGAAGCATAACCCAAATATATAGATGGTCCCCTATAACAAGTTATTCATCAAGAATTTATAGTGGTGGGGACTTTACCTTCACCACCCACACACCCTCCTAATAATAGGCATGTCCGAAATATACTACATACATGATTTTACAAAGTAGATAATAATAGATCATCCTATAAATAAGACCTAATTTAATCCTAATATTTTCCATATCCATGCATTTGCTTTAATCCAAGATTTGCACGTGCTTTCGCCCAAAATAGACTTTACTTAACTGCTAAGTCTACATGCTTTTGTTATTAGCACGGTCATCACTCCAAGCCTATTTTTACCCTATCCTCAGAAAATTGGCTAGGTCTTGAACTATTCCTTGTGTGTGTGCAGTCCCGCGCGTAACCCTATTTTCATCCACACGCTCCCTTCTTCACACCATCCTTAGCCCTACATGCACTCATTCCTGCGTGTTTCTAATTTTCTCCCTAGCATTTTCTTGACCAATAATAATGCCATTGAATAAGATTACTAATATAGTTAAATCAACCACCCAAGCTCAAATGCCATCAACCATGCTATAAATATCTCAATTCACAACTTAGGGCCTTGATATGATTGGTTGCTCTTATAGCATGGGCGAATCTCATTGTTTGCATTAGGGTGTGTGACAATCCTTTCTGACGTTTAATTCTATTAACTCAACCTAATAACTACAAAAATCAAAATACTCCCAAACCCACCCAGACATTGCCCTGAATCTACATTTCGACTATCTTTGGGGTAAAATTTCGCTAGCTTTTTAATTGCTTTGGCACACATTTTTCTACTTTCTCATTTTAGCTACCCATTTCGAATTTAAATAACAAAACCTACCACGGGATTCACACCATCTACATGCCCTGTCTCATCCACCACATCTATCCGCCTCCTTGTACTCTCACAATCATCTCTAAAATCACTTGAATAAGACAATATCATGGCTTAGTTTCTCTCAATCTCAATTAGCAAAGTGTTAAATGACTTTCTCGGTTTACAATTTCTATATCAATTTCTTATAGATTGATTTTGACCATGTTTTCCCCCAATCTTCAAACCTTCATATCTTTTCAAATGAGAAACTCTAAAAAATATTTTGTATAATTTATGTAACGCAATCATGGTCGACAAGCTCGATCATTTTGACATAATAAACATGTCCCTATACAAATTTCTACTATAAATCCTCATTTCTCTCACTTTTTCACCACTATGATATGCTTAGTTACATCATCCTAATGCAATGTTTTAGCTAGGTGATTTTTCTTATTTTACTAATTATCCTCTAGTGTTTCTTTTCAGTTTTGCTTCTTTAGGATACAACAACAGTTATTGTGCCTTCCATAAAGGAAGTCCGAGTGACACTAAGAGGTAAGTATGAGGTACTTCTAGTTTATTTGTGTAGAGTTCATTATTTACCTTTCATTGTACTTATATTATTTACTTTACTTTGGAGCATTTACCTTCGATTTCAGGCATTGCATCAATACTTTTTCTGAAGACAAACTCATGTTTCACTATTGTGACACATGATGATCTTTAGATTGGGGCATATGTATACACCTCATTTTTATGTTTTCTAACCTTTTCTCTTATGTAGGGGATACTGATGCATTTTCCTTCTGAGAAGGTTCCTCAAGGGGGCTACTAGGATTATGGTGTGATCATACTTGGTCACATGGGATAGACCATACATTTTAGAGATGTCACTATTATCCCATATTTCCCTTACCCTCACTTTTTTTCCTCTTTTTGTTCACATGTTTCACCCATTATGTCTTTTGTCTCTTGAGGATTAACTTGTTTACATTCACACATTCTTTTATTATTCTTTTGGTCATCCTGTACCTTCATCATTATCTCCATATATGTCTTGGATTCCACCTCACATTATTTTCCACCCTTTGACTTTAGGTTTCCACTGTGGGAAATGGTTTTGGGTTTGGTTTTTTCCATGACTAATGCCATAACCCATGGGAAATGGCATCATATGGATATATGCTTGATCACTCTTGGTCATTCATTTATCATCACTGTATGCATCATTCCTAAAGTACTTAACTCTACTTGCACATTGGAATATTTATGCATATTTTTACACCAAGTTATTAAACTCGAAGTTTTGGAGATTTCCCATTTTTCATTTGGGTCACCATAATGATATAGGACTAGAGGTATTATTCTTAAGATTTCCCCTTCTCCACCCATAACAATTATTTCTTGGTGTTGTTGTCTCTAGAGAGGATCATGCATCAACTATCACACTGCAGGAGAGTATATCTAACCCTTAAATGTCCTTTTTTCTACATTTATTATTACATGGATGGTTGGTCAATCATTAATATAGATCAAGGTAGATGTATATTTTATTTGATATATTGATTTTTAGTTATTATGTTATGCTACCCTTGGCTTTATATCCATCTCTTTATACCTACTCTTATTCCATGAATCCTAATAGGATACCTCTCTTTATCTTAGGTACATAGGCCTTGTAAACCTATAGCTATCTTAGGATTATTATTACTATCCTCTATATTTATGACACTAGCACTCCTTGAGAACCTCTATTATTTGCATCTTATTTTTAGGATTGGATTTGATCCCTAAAATTTGAGAACTTGGTTGGGAATCCATCTTAACACATCATACAAAGGGTGAATTTCCATGCATAATTGAGTTAGGTGAGATTTTTGAGGTTTCTATTAAGAACATCAAAATAATGGATTGGTTTGATATTAAAAATATGAGTGAAACCCTATGTGGAAGGGGTTAACATAATAAAAATACACGTAATGGTAGAACACATTCCTTTGATAGAAGGTTACAAAAAGGATTATCATTGGATGATAAAGGTAGTAACACATGAGTATTGAAGCTTCCATGGAGATAAAATTAAGATTGAATGGATTTTTTACCTAACATGATTGAATGTAAAAGCCTTTTCATGTTTCTCTTACAATTTGGACGTTGTCTATAAAGTTAGTGTTTGTAAATTTTGGAGGTGTGATTTTAGGAGGGGATTGGTTGAAGCTATACTAGTGAATCATATAATAAATATATTATTTAAAGTTGAGGATAACGTATTTATGGCATAATTATAGTACTTATAACATATACGATTTTGTTGGCGAGAATTTTTTTAAGTAGAAAAATTGGTGAGTATCTTGCTAATGCTCTGGGACTCTAGGTCCCTCTACTTACATAGTGTAACTCCATTTATTGTGAGTGAACTGAAAGGGAAATATTTTGATGGCCAAGAGGCCGGGGACACAACATCAACACTCCATTGTATCTTCAGAATTTTTTTGCAATGAATTACAAGGGATAAATACTTTGAATGATCGGGAAGAGGGAGTGACAAATTAGGAAGGGGAAGATTATCTTTGCAATTAGAAAATTATATTTTTTCCAAAGACAACGAGAAGTATCACATACACAAATTATATGAAAGAAACACCTATTATTATAAAATCAACGATGAGAGGAAACCATGCACACAAAGTTGCACATATTCATGCATCATGAAAATAAGAAACTCATTTATTTATTGAAATATTCACAAGTTGTACAATGCTAAAGAATGGAAGAAAATAAATAGGGAAAATGGAAGAAAGTTCTCTTTTTCCTTTCTAAAATAGATCTCTCTCTTGAGTGAACAAAATTGACAACCCTTAAGAATGAGGGTGTCATTACATTATATAGATTAAGAAATGAATCTTCACCTACCCCCCATGTGTCTTTTCACTTGCCTTTTCCACTTGTGACTTTTGACATTCCTAGGAAAGAACATTAAGTCCCCTTTTATAAAATAAGGGTGAATTATTACATTTTTAAACTATAGTCACATTAATGAATAAGACGAAAGTGAATAAGATGAAAACAAAAACTGGGACCCCCCAATAAAGAATTATAAAAATGAAGGAAGGAGGGAGGAAGGGGAGAAAAGAGAGAAAGAAGGAAGAAGAGAGAGAGAACTACTCTTATGAAGACCCTGTCACTGATGGACTCTTATAAATTTACATAGGTGAAATATCAATGCCCTTGAATTATTTTCTGAATCTTTCCGCCACAGGTGCCACTTTTTCATTCTTGAGGAAATGTGAATGAAAGCTCAATGATTTGTTCTAGTTCTCAATGAGGGAGTTGATGTTATTGCACTCTAAGTACCAAGACTTGGTGATCTCTTGTGGTGTTGGAAATGATTGCCATTATCTCTGCCAGAGACTTTAGTGTGTCTTCGTTGAACAAGAATGAATCTCTGACATATTTCTTGACTGAATATCTTCAAAATCCTTTAGAGAGATCATATAATGGAAGTATCTTCATTCACGGTTGACACTCCAAGCTTTTGTACCTGAACATCGACATCCTTTTGAATTTTTCTAACCTCCTCCTCATATGAATCAATCTCATCAATAACATGGTTTATCATTTCATATCGAGAAATAAGAGTTGAGCCCAAACTTGAGACAAGTTCTCTGGTGTTGAAGCGAACACACCTTTGGCTACCAAGAGGGGTGACTTGATTTTTCTCATCTCCATGAAAAAATGGTATACCTGATCCTAGTGATATTTCTCTGAATCGATTGTTTCCCGTGTTGTGTCTATCTTCATGACCGTGACATCCATGTACTTAAAAAATGTTAACATCTTTGGTAGTAAAACCTTCCCTTTCTCAAGGATCATACTCACCCATTTTTCATTTTCCTTTCCTTAGATGGTGAATCTTTGCATTTTCCTGATGGAATCAGGGTCAAAGATGCTACTAACTAGAGTGACTTCCTTGGATGGAGAGAGCATTGGAAACATTCAAATCCAGGATCACTTGTACATATGAAGTGAGGGTTTGAATGTGGTATTCCACTTGATTTAGCTTCTCTCTTATATTCTTGAATTCTCATGACAAGGCGAGTAGAAGACTCTTGAAACAAGTGAACATCACCTCGTGTGTTGCCAAACCCAAGGGAATTGTGCTTATCTCATAATCATCTGGGGTCATTTACTCAATGGTCTTGATGAATTTTGGCTTGACTACCTCTATGTAATGGTTCCTTGAGGTTCCAATGAATAATTGAGAATCCTCTTGAGCTAATATTCCTTTCCTATGTTTGACCATCAAGGTTATAGCTAAGTAATTAGGAATGGTCACCTACTACACTATGTGAATTTCTATCATGATCATCTCATACACCCAAGAGAAAATATCATTAGTTTCTGGCTCAACACTTGACAACATCAAAGCTTCTTTCTCTAAATAGGAAGGTTTGTATTACGTAAGTAGAGACGATGCAACAATGGGAGATGAGAGACTTGGAGATTGTTGTGGTGTAGAGGGGTAGGATCGGGTCAATTTCACCTTGTTCTAGATCCACCATAGGTTCTTCCACCATTCTTTATTTCTTATGCAATCTCCTGTAGTGAGGGGCCTCGGGTTCTTCTGGTTTTCTCTTCATGCTTTATCCTGAGTGAGTTGAGTTGAGAGACTTGTCCTTGGCCTTAAAGGATGAGTGGTAGGATTATTATATCTAGAGGGAAGGGAAGTTTCCTAATTTTATGATATCAACCCTATTTGTTTTGAACCATTATTTAGACAATTTGATCACCACCTCTGTGCGCTCTTTAATGTCTCTGGAATCACGAACAATCCAAACCACTTAGGGAGGAGGAGAACCTTTCATCGCGGGATACTCTGGATCAAAAATTTCTGAGCCATCCTCTTAGAAACCATATTCATACCAATCGAATTTAAACTACCTCATTTTATCTACTATCATTCTTTTATGATCATGTTTGTAGACCTCATATTCATCAACACAGTTCACCTAGAAATCTTCAATTTGATGGGACGTGGCACAAATCAGGTAGGTGAAATATGTATGGATCTTCTCTGATGTCAACGTATTCCCTGGAAGTGTATGAGTGCATATTTATAGGGGTTAGGGAAGCTTCAATGTTGGAAGCATCATGGGAATTATTGCAAGTGAAAATCCCTAGTGAGATAGGGAAAATAATTTTCTTTTTCGTACTATTTCTCATCTTACCATTCACATGCATAAATTGTGTACAAAGTTCCATCAATCAGACTATGTTGCTTAGATAGAAATGAAATTTCCATGGGGAAATATTAAAACCTGACACTTTGATATAAGATAATGTTGAAAATTAAATGAAGTATGATCCATACCACATGACTCGGGAAGCAAGTTGTGAAGACATTCTCAAATGCCGATTTCCTTCTAGAAACTTTCCCAGATACATTGAAAATATATCATTCACCTTGGAAAATTTTTGATTACTCTCCTTGAAGACCAATTTCGGTTATTTATTAAATACATGATCCTTTTTGCGAGACATTCTGAGAATGTATTAGGCTCCTAAATGGTCTTGTGTTTACCAAGGTCTAGACTAGGTATGAGGTCATGAAGAATTTATTTGAGGTACCTGGAGAAATTTATGGAATACTTTGTAGCTGATGAGATGCCCCCAATTAATCACCTACTTGTGTTTAAGTATTGTGAGGAAAAAGAGTGAAATCAAATCATAATATTTATTTGTGTTATCTTCCCCCATTACTTGACTTAAGAGAATGATGGCATCAGAGAAGCCCTCATGGAATTCACTACAAGAAAGAGTCTTCGGTAGACAAGAGGGATTTATATTATGTTTTAAATAAGAGACAAGGGTGAGGGATTAAAGATAAGACTCAGTCTTGGACCACTCTTAAGATGCAAACTCTTTGTTGATCAAAACTATTTATTTTCTAATGGGGATTTGCATACCTTGAGATATAGCCTTTGGGCTGAGCACTACTAAGACTAATTTTTCATCATCTCTTATTGTCCTGCTTTCTAGTTCATAGTGTTAGGAACATGCCAACACTAACTCAATGTTTTGTAGGGATATGGGATCTAAAGGGGTGTACATTTAGAGGGTGTTGAGTAACCCCTAGTGCCTAAATGATGACCTCTTAAGTGGAGAGGGGGAGTTACATTCCTAGAATGGGAAGTAACTCCCAATGATGCAACTATGACACTGACATAAGGGAATATCATGATGACCCTAAAATGACACCTAGACCTATGACCTCACCTAAGTGAGATGAATTCCTAGTGATGTGGAAAATGACTCACACCAAACCCCCCTTCATCATAACTTAGGATGAGGTGAAAAGTCAGAAAAGAGAAATGGCTTGTCCACACAAAATCCTGATGAGGTACCCATGCACAAAAGAGATCCCAAGAAATGGAGGAAAACCCACTGGGAAAAACATTCACCACAAGAGAAAAACACACTCTCTAATCTAAGAAAGATGCAAATAATGGGTCCTAGCCACTGAGGAGCCTGATAAGGTACCCATGTACAAAAGGGAAATCTCTCAGAAAGAAGAAGAAGAGAGGAGAAGAGGGATATGAGAGGAATGCAGAAGATTCCATGGAAGGATTTGAACTCTGCAACTCTAAGAAGTCTCCCAGAAGAGTGTCGATGATGTGGTCCTCTACCTCTAGACTGAAGAAGAGCCACCTACACCAAACTGTGTGCCTACCCTTAGGAAGGACAAAAATAGAGTGTTGGAATTCTGCCCACTCCGCGAAGGAAACCAAAGGTAGTAACATGAAGAACTCTGAGTCTGGACCATGGAAGTGTGACATAGGTCTAGAAAATGAACACCAAGGAAATGTAGGTAATACCACATGTGTATAACTGTTATAGTGAAGAAGAGGAACACCAACAGAAAGGATGTCCAAGTGATGTGAAGGAAATGCAACAACCCCCACAACAAAAAAGGGATCCACAATTAAGGGTAGATCAATGAATATGTCATAAAATGTTGAAGTGATAAGAGTCCCATAAGGAGCACTCCCAACAAGGGAGATAATGTAATCCTCCAAAACACTGCAGAAGGATGAGGAACCTATAGTGCATCACAAGTGGACTCTGTGAAAAATGTAACCAAGGTTGGGTAGATACTCATCCCAATGAGGGGGCTCAACTAACACTAGAGTGATGTTTGGTAGGTATAAGTCATCCTTGCATGAAGGAAGAGGAGTGGAAGGGAATTCAAACACTATAAGTGAAAAGGAGGTAGGTGAAATGACTATATGATGATGAGATGGGGATTGCTCAATATTTGATGAGATGGGAGGGGTGAGAAAACTCTCTAGAATAGTGAGAGAAGGACAAGGATATTCCTTAGTGGTACTCTTGGAATCAGAACTAGGATCACATATCCTCATTATTAGAAGTGGAACCAAGTGAGTCTATGTTATTTGAACTTCCATTACATGAAGAACAAGAGGAGAAAACTATATCAACAATAGAAACAATGGTGGAAGTATGTGAAGGGTCTCCAAATAAAGAATGAAAGATGCTCTAGATGCGGTGGGGAGGATCTGAGTCTACCACATGAATGTGGAGAGGTATGGTGATGGAAAACATCAAGTGACCAACAACATGGTCGCAAGTGTCAAGAAATTCCTCAAGATGACTGGAATCAGTGGGTGCAGGAACTGACCCAAGTAAGAAGTGTGTAAGACCCTCATAGGTGAAGTAGCATTCCATGGAAGCATGCCATGATGTATAGTTATCTCTCCCAAGAAGAAGTGGCAGAGGATGTAAGGTGATCCTACGATGCTCAAGTCTAGAAAGAACATCCTCCATGATGTGGAAGTGGAAGAAGAAGTGAAAGGTGCATAAGAAGAAGGGGGTGTAAGAATGCAAGATGTCAGACTCAGTTGATAATGTGTCTACAAGTAATACAACACCCGAGAAGAATAGTGATTACCCCCGGTTTACGACACTTTATAAGTAGTGCATGATTACAATAGGGTGCATTCATGCAATGTTAGATAGTTGACCACTCACCTCATAGTAGGTGACAAGTCACATGAGAGTGGAGGCCACAATGAAGTCCTAGTTGGAAGTAGAGGAACACACACAATCAAGAAAAAAAGGTGAAATAAAAAACAAGGGTACACTGCTCAATGTGAGAGAAAATGAATCTCATGGCACAGTAAAAAAAGGCTCTCTTTTCCAAAAGGTTGTGGTGGACGCGTCCACTAGCTGATAGGTGAAGAGGAGCACTACAAAGCACAAGATAGAAATAGTGGCCTGGAAAGCTTGATAACCCTATATGTAGGAGCCCTAAAAAAATACTCCCCCCATGATTACAATGAATTTTTAATTTTTTTCCCCTTTACAATGGTCTTACAATGTGTAGAAAGGGAAAAAATGAAAAAAAAGAATAAAAAGGGGTCCAAGGGGTCCACAAAGGTGAAGGAGGAGAAAGCTAGCTTTAGCAAGTTGGAGCTAGCTTATTTTCTGGGGAGTTGGGTGGGGTGAGATCAGCTAAATGATATGTGAATTAATGTAGTTGGGAGGGTTGATTCAAACCCTGAGTCGAGGCTTGTCAAGTTGAATACCCATGCAGTGAGAAAGGCTTAGGTGATTTGTATGAATCATGAGACCGCCCCAATGCCTAGGTGAGTGTTTGAGTTGGTGCTGGGCTGACTACTATCTGAGGTAAGAGTCATGAAGGTGGTAGGGAATAGTGTTCCCATACATGTTGAGGGTTGCCGAGTAGAAATGTACTCTAACAATAGCTGAGTTAAAACAAAACCACATGGAATGGACTGGTGGACACCTCCAAGCCACAGGTGATTTATGGACTACAATGTATGAGTTCAAAGTGGGCCTAAAGCCCAAAACACTATAGGAGAGCCTGGAAAGCAATACTTGGAAGTGTTGTGAGGTTTAAGTGGGAGATTGCAAGTTGTGAAGTAGTGAGGTCAAAAAAGTGAATGAACAAAGACCAAATGGGCGATGGTTAGAATGTGTATTTTCAAATCATGGATGGACTTTGATAGATTCGAGGTTCACCATGAAATCATAATTTGGAGCGAATAAGTTGATAAGGCAGAAGCAATTGAAAATGTGTGATAGCACAAGAGCAAGTGAAGGATAAACACTAGGACATGGATGAACAAGGGGATAGGACTCAGAACAAATCAGGGTAAATTGAAACAAAATGAACAAGCATAGAGAAATGAACTCAAAGGCACAAGATGGGATGAACAATGAAGTAGACAAGTCCATGAGCTCTTGTATGAGACTAAGAGGGTTCAAATGGGTCAAGATGAATTAATGTAAATGAACATAGAGTCAAGAGCATGAGTAAATTAAAGTCATGATCAAGACCAGAATGGGAAAAACTTGTGACAAACTAGAGCATACCAAAAAGGTAAAAGAAGTCAAACCAGTGTAATTGAGCAAGTAGAAGATGTGAAATTAGAGAACTAGATGACAAGAACCAAGCATAGGGTGCAGCAGTTGGTCGATATGTGAACAGACTTGGCTGAGTTGGGCCAAGTAGGCCCAACTTCCCTTCTTACCTTGTAGCTAGGGTTGAATTAGTCAAACCAACAACATTTTTTGTTTAAAACATCAAATGATAAACCTCAAAATACATTTAGAACTTCAACTAAGGAACCTTTTTCAAACCCATGCAACCCCTAAAAAATCTATCAAAACTTGCTTGAAAACCTAAAAACCATGAAACAGAACACAAACTAAACACCACGAACAAGGTATTTAAACCCTGAATCAATGCAAGTAGAGCATGAACAGGAATAACCATTACGAAAAATGCATGTGAGACCTATTTATCATGAACTGAAAGAGAAAAACATGAAAACCATGAAGAGTTGCATGGATCCACACAATGTGCACTCTGATACCATGAAAGAGAACATGAAAATGTGAAGCATGAGGATCATGAGGGATAACAGTGAACATCGACTGAAAGTGCAAACTGAAAGTGTGACAAGGTCTCATGAAAGAGTGAGCATCAACCAAATGTGCATGTAAAATATTTGAAAAAGGGTAAAACCTTGTTAAGCCTAAAATCCCCACACTAATCTCATAGATTTGTAGGAGTGTACATATAGAGGGTCTTGAGTAAATCCCAATTCCGTAATGATGACCTCTCTAGTGGAGAGGGGGAGTTACATTCCCAACATTGGAAGTAATTCCCAATATTCACAAATGATATTCATTATGCATTTTAAAGGAATATATTGGATGACCCTAAATCTATGTAGACTTATGACCTCACCTATGAGCCATGACATTACTTTTTGAAAATATGACCTAATAATACTAACGTGAAAAACTCAAATTTCATCATCCTTTCTATATATTTTAATTGAAAAATAAATTATATTGAAACAAAATTCAACTTTTTTAAGAGCTTAAGTTCAATCTTGTGAACTTTTTATTAGATGGGACCATTGCCCCTATCTTGTTTCTAATCATTGGGAGTCATATACCACAATTTAAACTTAAGTCACCAAGACAATAAATAAGTGAGTAATTTTATATGAAAATAACATTTATTCTCTAACATTTAACTATGGAACATTTTTCTTAAAAGCCTAGATTTATTTATATGTTTGTTTTATTTATTTATTAATTGTTGAATCTTGTTTGATAAACTCTATAACAAAAATACTTTTGTTGGCATAATTGAAGGGAATGAGTTTAAACATATGCATGTCAATATATAGTTGATTAATATAATCGGGCCCCACATGGATTCCATTGTCAATGTCCTCCCTAGTGATGGATTCCATTAGCAATGATTACCGTTATGTTCATATACCTGAACATAGTTCCTACTAAAGCCCTTTTTCAATCTACTCCCTTAGAAAAATGGTCTAATAAAGAACCTAGTGTATCCCATCTAAGAATATTTGGAATTCTTGCCTCTATCTCCATTCCTAAAGAAAAAAGGAAGAATTTAGATCAAATCTCCTATTTGTGCATCTTCGTAGACTATGGAGGTAAAACAAAAGGTCTTAGGATCTATGATCTTGCAAAACGTGAAGTTATTGAGAACATAAATGTAAAAATCTTAGAAAAACCTTTTTTCTTTTCTTTAGCTTCTTCTATTATATCATCCATGATGAACCTAATGAATTAGAAAATAGTGATCTTAAGAATGATGATTGTGATGATCAAAAAGATGTTAATAATGAGTCTTTAGTTGCAAAAGAGTCTCTTCTTGTTTCCTCTAAAGACCTAAATGGGCTCAGTCTCTTCTTCAAAATTTTGATCCCGGTAACCTTATAATATGACTAGAAGCCATCATACATATCATGCCTTAATAAATATGTATAAGGAGTCCCAATATTTCGAAGAGGAATCTCACGACGAAATATGGGTAGAAGCTATGAAAGTTGAATATTATGTCTTAATCAAAAACCAGATTTGGGATCTTTTCCATCCTGTGGAAAAATGTTCTATTGTTGGCTCTGTGTGGCTTTACAAAATCAAATATAAGGCTAATAGCAATATTGATAAGTTCAAATCTAGGTTGGTAGCTCACAAGTTTACTCAACAACCTGGTATCAACTACGTAGAAACCTTTGTACCCATTGCAAAAATGAGCAGAGTTGGGATTCTTATTACCTTAGCTTCTCAATATGGTTGGGAAATCCATCATATGGATGTTAAGAATGCATTCTTGAAAGGTGATCTAAAAGAAGAAAATCTACATTACTCAACCTAAAGGTTTTGAGGAACCTGGAAAAGAATTGTATGTGTGTAAACTGAAAAAATCTCTATATGGCTTAAACCAAGCTTCTAGAACTTGGTATGCAAAAATAAATAGTTTTTCCAAAGATATTGGTTTCACTAATTGTTCTTCTAATAATGATTTTTTGGTTAAAATTGAAAATAATCAGATTATTCTTATTGTACTTTATGTTGATGGTTTTCTTATTACTAGCAATTCTAATAGTTTAATTTTCAAAATTAAAGCTAAATTGAAATATTACTTTGAAATTATTGATTTAGGACTATTGCATTATTTCTTAGGCATGACGATTTTTTAAGATAAACATTCTTTTTTGTATGTTCGTCACAATATGTTACTAACTTGCTTAAAGATTTAATATGGTATATTGTAAATTAGTTGTTATTCCTATTAAAGTTGGTTATAAACTTGATCATAAACTTACATGTGAAAAAGTTAAACCTACTCTTTACAAGCAGCTTATAGATAGTTTGATTTATCTAACTATTATTAGGCCTGACATTGCATATGTAGTAGGTATTGGATCCAAATTTATGCAAGAACCATATCAGGATCACTGGAAGTTAGCCAAAAAAATATTAAGATATATTAAAGGAGCAATTAATTTTGGTTTACATTATACTTCTTCTAATAATGCATGTTTATATGGATATTGTGATTCTGACCAAGTTGGTGATGTGATAAATAAAATCTACAACTAGATATGTGTTCAAGTTTGGTACATGTGTCATTACTTGGAGCAGACAAAAAGTAGACTAACAGTATCCATCTCTTATAATGAGGTAGAATATAGAAATGCGATGGAAACAGGGAAAGAAGTCATGTGATTAAAGTGGTTGTTGGAAGAGATTCACATGGAATTTAAAGGAAGTACTCATCTTCTATGTGATAGTCAGAGTTATATTGCTCTTGCTAATACTATCCAGTTCAGCACTCACAGAATGAAGCATATAGAGATACATATGCATTTTTATTTGAGAAGGTGTTTTGCGGTGATATAGATCTCTAGTAATACCTCGTCTAAAGATAAAGTTGTACATATGTTTACAAAGCCATTATGTGATTGTAAAGTTCTGCAAGTTCTGTGCAATGATTGGCCTTTTAAAGTTTCCATTAAGGGGGAGTTTGCATGGCAATGCCACCTCGTAACGGATGTCCTTACGTGTTTTCTTCTTGACCTTTATAATTTTGCTCTAATTAAAGCATTAGTAAAGATATTTTTATGATATTAGTAAAATTATCACTCCATGTTTATTGTGTATTCTAGTAATAACACATCATCTTGTAAAGGATGTCCTTACTTTACTAAAGGCTCTTAGAGATGTTTTAATATATTTTCCATGATAAACTATGAGATGTAGTCTCAAAAATCATGCTTACCCTGAATCATCACTTTTGATTTATGGATTCCAAATCCTTTTGTACCAAAAGGTAAGTTTAACATGATGAAGATGTATAAATCCTTCAACATGTAATATGATAGCCTAAACCTTAACATATGGTTTAATGTTTATAAATTTTGTTGCATAAACATGTAATGTTGGCATATGAAACCCACTTTAATATTAGGGGGGAGTGTTAGAACAATAATCTTAAGTAGGGTTTAACCCCCTCTTAAGTGTTCTTAAGTTATAAAATTTAGTTTATAATTAAATGAATAAAAATATGTAATTAATTAATTTATTTAATATAAGCTTTAGGTTATAGGTTTCATTTATTATTAAAATCGATTTATTAAAGTGGTGGGGTGCTTCACGAGAAGAAATACCCATAAAAACCACTTATATAGGGCTCTAGGGGTCTGATAAAATCAATTGGATTTGATTTTATGAAAAGGAGAGAAGTGGTGAAGAAGTATATTACTAGACTCTAAAAATGGTGTTCCTCACTTTAATGGAAATCTAGTTTTGAATATGGTTTTTTACCTCGTATGAGGTTTTCCACATTAAATTTCTGTTCAATGTGTAATGTTTATTTATTATTTTTATTATAGTTTATTTCATAATGTTTAAATTTGTAATATGCATTAATTTTATTAATGGATTAGACCTCCACAATGATCACACTATGATTTTTAATAGATTAGGAAAACTTAGATTTAGAATATTTAGAAAGGTTTAGAAATATTTAGAAATATAAAATAATGAAACATGAATATGAATCAATTGGGAGAGAGTTTAAGATTCACATTGGGTTCATTAAAGTGTATGCAAATAAAAAATGAAACACTGACAAATCCTTTTATCTCTCTATAAGTAGGTAACCTAAAATAGGTTAATGAAAGGGAACAAGATAAATATACACACCTTATTATTGGTGATGAATCACAGCACCCTTGGACGCTGATCAGATTTCTAGGTTGATCGTTCGAAACATCCAGTGTGATTACACAACATGGAGCTTTTCCCAAGTGTGGGACCTTGCGAAATCGGAAAAGCTCTCCGGATGAAGGCCGGTTCCTATTCCTCTGTTCAGATGCACACGTGAAAATGCAGAGGGTTTACTCAAAACCTAATCTAACTTGCCAAGGAGACAGGGTAAGAAAATTCATAGAAGAAAACCTAAACTACAAAGGTGATGTACCGAGGAATGTTGGACACTCGTTTTGCAAATTTAACACAGACCACATAGATGCAATACAAACACCATGCATAGGTAACCAAACTGCAATAAGAGATCAAAAATGGCAACAATGAATACATGAGAGGGTTGAAAATCAATCACAAACATATATATATATATTGCTCAAGATTCGATCGATACAATACATTGCAGTGGCCAAGAGGCAAAAAACTGGCATTACAATCCCGATGGGAGGTTTGAAAGCTCCACAAATTCTCTTGCAAGCAGGAGAAGAAGGGAGGATGCAAAACAAAATGTCCAACTTTTACAAAGAGCCTCTCCTTACAATTTATATGAGGAAAAATGAGGGAGAAGAGAATGATTCGAAATCTACCCCAACCACCTCCAAGACTGCACCTAACTCATCTCATTAGGGTGGTGGGTGAGATCCCCAACAACTCAAAATATGGAGAACTATATTTTAAATTTTTAAAGAACTTGTTCCCACGCAAATGAATATATCTAGTCGTAGTTGGGTAGAGGATGCTGAGAGATTTCCGAAAAGTCCAACCTTGTGTGAATCCGAGCTCCCTGTGAAAAGTTATGGCGATCTAAATATTTCCCGCTTCAGGGTCTTCTGCCTGTCGGGTTCAGGGTTCTCCTTTGCATTTGCATCGGGTTTGGAGGATGCCTCGACATGTGTTTGATGCTTACGTTTTCCCGAAACCCACTTCCGCCATTATTCCCGAGATTTCCTTTGTTTCGGGTTCGGAAATCAGACTTGCATGTGCATCGGGTTTGGAAGGTGGCTTGACATGTTTTCGCCCCATGCTTTCCTGAATTATTTTCCCGACTCCAAGACCCGATTGGCCTAGGCAGTGTTTCAGGTTTGCGGAACTCTCAAGCATCGGGACATCCTTTGTGATTTGCATGCTTCATGTCTCATGTTTCCCGAAACCTGAAACCCGAATTTCTTTTGCGTCGGGTTTTTGAACCTTCCCGACATATTTTCTTTGTGTCGGGTTTTTGAACCTTCCCGACATATTTCCTTTGTGTCGAGTTTCCTAACCCCTCCGACATGCTTCTTTGATGTCAGGTTTTCTAACCCCTCTGACATGCTTCTTTGATGTCGGGTTTTCTAACCCCTCCGACATTTACCTATATTTACCCGGGGGTAAATATATACAACAATTTGGCGACTCAACGGGATTACCTGCCTGCTAGGTAGAAGATCAGTGGCCTTTTAGCGATCCATTGGGCATGGAGTCATGAGAAAGCCTGAAAACTGATCTGAACTTTGAAAACCCCTCTGAGCCACTTGAAACCCATTGAACTTGGAGTTGTTCTCACCAAAATGCCACTGAAAATGAACTGTGCCAGAGCAAAACCAGCAACACCAAAAATATGTACAAAACTGAAAATCATACATGCTCCAAATGGAACATGCAGAGTGTGCACAAGCACTTCTTCTACTGAAAGCAAACCTACCTACTCTACTCTAACTGGAAGCAAAGGTGAGCTAAACAAACCCTGCAACTGGTTGTGCAAAATAGCTTCCTTTCTTCAAAATTGGCAGCCATGCAAATGATTTGGAGCTGAGTATGGCTGATTGGATGAGTGGAAAATCAACAAGAAGCTGGTCTTCCACCCAAATCATCAAGGTGTCAACTGAAAACAAATCCAATACCTCTTTTAGTTGCTTCTGCATTTGGATTGGAGAGGTATGACAGCTGATCCTTGGTACTTTGTAGCTCATCCTCATGCTTAGAAGCAAGCATGACTGGTTGTGGCTTCTCCTTTGGCTCCAATGAAGCCAAATACCTGATTGGGCAAGGTCTGATCCGTTTGATATGCCCATAGCTCTGATTTTCAACTCCAAAAATGGAGTTCTCTTGTAGACCCTCTTGAATGGATGATGTGGAAGAAATGGTGAAATTCTTTTGTCCTTTCTCTTCCTCCAATGAAGAACATGAAAGATTAAAATCTTCCAATCTTGGTTCCAAAGAGCTGCTATAAGATGCAGGCTGCTGCAAATGAATGCTCTCCTTCATGACAGCAGGCTCTGGTGTTTGGGATGTGGATGATGAAAGAGAGAATGGTGGAAACTCAACCGGTTCTTCTTCATCAAAACAGTCCTCCAAATCTGACAGATAAACTGCCTCATTGTTGTCCTGCTGCAAATGCTCAACTTCCTCCATGGTGTCTCTCTTGATCTGTAACTTGATCACCATGGTTTCCTTCATCCTCCAACATTGAGTTTGAGAGATCAAACTCCTCTTCAGTACTAGAACTTGAGAGAGATGAAGTAGAAAGAAGAACTGAAGGTTCTCCTGTAGCCTGCTTTGTGCTCAAAGCCCTTGGATCTGCACTTTTCTCCTCCACAGCTAGAATGTGCTCCTCTTCTTTTGGATTTGGAGCAGCTTCCCCTTCCTCCAATGTTTGAAGACAATCTTGCTCTTGATTGAACTCTTCCTCCAGCATGAAGTTTGTCAAGTCAAACTCTTCGATCTGCTGCTCTAGAGGACAAGTTGGGGCTGCAAGATCTCCTTCAGAGCTTTCTTCCTCCATGGCTGATTGTGCAACTTGAATTAGATCAGCATTTCCTTCAAATAGAGTGTCAACATGGACACTACATTCTGAGCAAGCTGATTGCTGATCTGCTTCTTCCTTTTGCTCTTCTTCTGCTGCAACAAAATCAGTCCTAACCACCATTTGTTCAACCTTAGCCTCTTCTGTAGGCTTTACCAACAAAGGGATCTTCTCAATTCCAAATTTAAGAGCCAAACTTACTAAGCTCTTAATCATTTCTTCTTTTCTTGGCTCTTCCTCTTGCTGTCCTTGATGACTGATTTTTGCAATTTCTTCTTCCCCACATGGAATTGGGAATGCAAGAGGAGGGATGGGTTGTAACTCAACTAATTTTACAATTTTTTGTGGTGGTGGAGGAGGTGAAACCTCTTGTTTCTTTGGAGGAGGAAGGTATTTCATTTAGCTCTTGTGGAGGGGATGACTGTTTGGAAGGGAAAAAGGAAAGAAGAATTGAGATGAGGTGGAAGACTAGGGGATGGAGAAATGGATTCAACATTTGGGACAGCGGATGGAGAGTTTAAAACTTGACACTGCTGAGATGAGACAGATTGGGAAAGAGGAAACAGAAAGGCATGAGATGGTGTGCTTACCCATTGACAAGGTTGCTGAATACTCCTCTCATACACCTCTATTCCTTCAATCCACTTTGCAAGCAAAGGCAGTGTTGCAATCATGAAGTCCAGCTTCTCTTGAGGGCTGTAATGCCTTGGAAAAGGTCCCACCCATGGACAGGGTGCTCCACAACCGATTCCAAATGCTTTCATTTGTGCTTGAGCCCTGGACTGCACCATGTTTACCTCCATCTTTTGGATTTTCTCCAACAGACCAGCATCTTGCATCTAATGGTCTTCATTATATGCATACTCTTGCTCTTGGAAAGGTCCATAGCCAAACTGACTTTGGCACTGCTGTTCATATGGGTATGTATGCTGATCTTGAACTTGACCAAAATGCTGATTTGGAGGATTTGTAAAACATGTTGGAGGTGTGATATACTGCTGTTGTTGTAAATGTGAATTCCATGATGGAAATGAAGTCATGATTGCACAACTTCATGGAATGGAAAAGAATGAAAGAGATGGAAAGAAAGATGGATGGAAATGGATGGAAACGGGTCTGCAACTCAGAGAATGAGTTATTTACCAGATGGAGTCGCCAGATGTGCTTTTGAATATGCCTCTAAAAGGCTGGATTTTGCCAAGTTACACACCAAACCTGGCAATATTGAAAATAGAATTTAAAAATTTGAAGGACCCAGAGGAGACAATCTTCAATTCAGAATTCGGGCCTTGTTGTGCAGCTGCGGATCCCTGAAAAGTACAGGCGGAACTCAGGTCATGTAATGCAACTCACAAAACCTGAATTGCCATGTGTCAGAACTTGGGACATGCCCGACACCCCATAAAACCTGAAATGACTGTTGTTGGGAATAGGACCATGCAATGCATCCCCCAAAACCTGAAATGAATGCTGTTGTGTTTTGATGTTCTCGGACCTCGAAAACCTGAAATCCAAAAAACTTGAAATTTTGAAAAATCAAAATCTCAAAAAACTAAAGATACCCTTTTAAAGATTTCCCTCAGATCTACCAACTGGTGAAATTTTGGCTTGTTTTGAGCAAGTTAAGCCCTTAGAAAATGATTTTGGAGTTCGACCTGGAAGATGCAAAATCTGAAATTGTAAAACTTGCAATTTCTTTAGTCCAAATTTCATGAAAACTCCTTCAAATCTTGTGGAATGACCTCTTGGTCCCACCTGGCGTGCCAAAACTGTTGGTGCACAGTGAATCACAGCACCCCTGGACTCTGATCAACTAGGTTGATGGGTTGAGACTCTCAGTGCGATTGCACAACATGGAGCTTTTCCCAAGTGTGGGACCTTGCGAAATCGGAAAAGCTCTCCGGATGAAGGCCGGTTCCTATTCCTCTGTTCAGATGCACACGTGAAAAATGCAGAGGGTTCACTCAAAACCTAATCTAACTTGCCAAGGAGACAGGGTAGAAAATGCATAAAAATAAAACCTAAAATACAAAGGTGATGCACCGAGGAATGTTAGACACTCGTTTTGCAAATTTAACACAGACCACATAGATGCAATACAAACACTCATGCACAGGTAACCAAACTGCAATAAGAGATCAAAATGACAGCAATGAATACATGAGAGGGTTGAGAATCAATCACAAACATATATATTATTGCTCAAGAGTTTGATACAGTACATTGCAGTGGCCAAGAGGAAAAAATTGGCATTACAATCCATATGGAAGGTTTGAAAGATCCACAAATTCTCTTACAAGCAGGAGAAGAAGGGAGGATGCAAAACAAAATGTCCAACCATTTACAAGAAGCCTCTCCTTACAATTTATATGAGGAAAAAATGAGGGAGAAGAGAATGAATTCGAATTCTGCCCCAACCACCTCCAAGACTGCACCTAACTCATCATCATCATGGCGGTAGGTGAGATCCCCAACAACTCAAAATATGGCGAACTATATTTTTCCGCATTTTTTAAGAACTTTTTCCCACCCAATTAAAGATATCCAGTCGCAGTTGGGTAGAGGATCGAGGCTTTCCGAGGATGTCCAACCTTGTGACAATCCGTGCTCCCTGAAAAAGTTATGGCGATCTAAATATTTCCCACAAGTCAGGGTTTTCCCTGTCGGGTTCGGGGTTCTCCTCTGCATTTGCATCGGGTTTGGAGGATGCCTCGACATGTGTTTGATGCTTGTGTTTTCCTGAAACCCACTTCCACCATTATTCCTGAGATTTCCTTTGTTTCGGGTTTTTGGAAATGGACTTGCATGTGCATCGGGTTTTCTGAAGGTGGCTCCGACATGTTTTCACCCCATGCTTTCCCGACTTGTTTTCCCGACTCCAAGACCCGATTGGCCTAGGAAGTGTTTCGGGTTTGTGGAACTCTCAAGCATCGGGACATGTTTGCTTTGCATGCTTCATGTCTCATGTTTCCCTGAAACTCCAAGACCCGATTTCCTTTGCCATTTTTCCCGACCTTTGTGTCGGGTTTTTGAACCTCTCCTTCGGTTTCCTAACCCCTCCGACATGCTTCTTTGATGTCGGGTTTTGGAAACCCTCCGACATATTCCTTTGATGTCGGGTTTTCTAACCCCTCCGACATTTCTTTGATATTTACCCGGGGGGTAAATATATACAAAATATCCAAGAGGTTTGTAAGAAATATCTAAAATGATTATAGGAAAGGTCTAAGAGAATGCAAAGAAAGAGTTATATGGATAGAGGGTTTTGTAAGGTTGTAAGGAAAGTGCCAATAAATAAACAATGCAATAGATAAATATATACTACCCTATCCTAATCTTGAATTATCAAATCCACAACATATAAAGATAAAATGAAATAAAAGAACAAAGGTGTTAGAGATAATTACCTGCATGAAGAGATGTTTCCTAGGAACAGCTATACTTGAATACTCCAATTATTGAAAAGGTTTACTAGACCATGGTAATTTCAAATCACATGCTCATAGATCCTATGTACCCAATGATCCAAATGTGGAATAAAAATAAGATAAATAATACAACTTTAAGATGTTATAAGTTTTAAGAAAATATTAGCGAGTGATAATAGACTAAATGAGTGATTGATGAGATGTGGAATGATAAATAATATAATGGGAATAAATATACTAATGATAAAAATTAATAATTTATGCTAGTCAACAACATTGAATGCAATTGATTCCATCGATTGTGAAAAATTACTAGACTAATTGCATTGGTTGTGGTCAATTCTATAGGATAGGAAAATACACTCAAAATATGGCATTGATCATAGGATATGGAAATCCAATCAAAATATGGCATTGATAATAGTCAATGAAATATGAGAGGGAAACATGCACATGTGGAGGTTAAGAAATTAGGCCAAGCTAGATTGTGGAAAATATAAGGTGCTAAGGGAAATAAAGACAAAAGTGTAAGTGTGCTAAAAGTAGGTGTTAGAGTGATAATAAGGTGATATTGTGATGATGTAAGAGATGATTGTTACAGATGTAGAATATGAATACAAGGGATGAAAATATGACTTTAAGGATGCAAAATTTAATTTCAAGGGTGTGGAAATCTGTGAAATATGTGGTGTAATTATAATACAGATAAATTATATCTCATAAGTACCACTGTTGACTAGCCCAATGCAACTTGATGGATGCATGTAACTATTTTTTGTTACTCTCCACTCCCAACAATATCCTTGAGGATAATACTTTGGGGAAGAAAATGCACTAATGATTCCCATGAATATAAAAAATGTTCGTAAGTAGAGAAATAAGATGTATATAGATAGTCTTATGGAAATTTTTTCTAGGGTTAAGAGTGTATATGACTCCACCTATAACATTGTAATTTGGGGTTCACATGAGTACTTGAAAACTATTTTTCAATTATTATTTAGGTTAATATTTTTATAAATCACACATAGGATATCCTTATATCTTATCCTTCTTGACATATTCCTCTAAATTGGTTGGAGAAAAGGATATAATATTGTATTGAAGGTTAGGTTACAAAGTTGTGAGGAATATCTAACAAAAAATATAATTATATAAAGTATATGTAGCTCTATTACATAGGTTGTTCCATCCTTTAATGAAGGATGGAGTATTTTCATTCTAATATTACTTAAAAATTGAAAACAATTATAATTTTATTTTTAGGAAATTCCTAGAATGAAATCCTCGATTAAATCATTGATTAATTCTTGATGTAGAGATCCTCTAAATTTACCAAAAGTCTATTAAGTTATAAAAAAACTTACTTTTAATGTTCTTCTCCTTGATTATTAGGATTGGTTTCTTGGTACTATAATTAGCTCTTATATAGGGAGTTTAGATTCAGGAAGCTTCTAGAAATGTTTTAATTCTAATTATTCCTTCTATCCCTATCTCTCCATGCTACCAAACTCTTAAATTGGTTTTTAAACAATAAAAAGGAGATAATCACCGTTATTCTCGTATACCTGCTATGTCCTCCTACTAGCCCTTCAAACACTCAAATCTTATATCCTGGAGAAAAATAAAAAGAATTTTGGAAAAATATATACACTTTTGGTTACTATTTTGGGTATTTTAGCTTCATACAAAATACTAGATCCTAACTCACATTTAACCCCAAATTCCACTAAGGTAATTTTGTTAAATAGGTCTCTTATTAGGTCACATACTCCTCATACCCAAATGTTAGGTACAACAGTCTCCTGGATACCTAAAAACCTCTAAAAATTCCAAAACCTATCTCATAGGGTTGCAAAGATGGTTTCTTGCAAGTTTTAGTCCATGACTCATTGATTAAGGCCTTGAAACTTTATTTTCTCCCTAAACCATGCCTAGGGTTTTACACATATATGATAAGGGGAAAAAGTTATTTTTCTTACAAAATACAAAATTCTAAGGCTCCAAATATTGGAAAAGAGTCTATACTGACATATTACACACTCCTGAGTAATTGGATAAGATAATATAATAGGTTTTCTTTAAATCATGAAAAGTTACTTACTAGAATAAGACTATTCATCCATGCACAATATAATCAAGAACAAAAAATTGGATTACATGCCTTATTTTTTCCAAAATTCATCAATAGGCCCAAAAAAATCCATAATACCCTCTCATGAAGATGTATACACCACGATAGATTATCCCTTTCTCAACAAAAATGAACTTTCATTCAAATTTCAAACAAAACTCTATCTTTCTTGACACTCTTATTCATACACAATCCTCCATCGCCATTTTTTTCTCACTCTCCTCCTTTCTCAAAAGTTTCTCCTATTTACATGAGTTTTCTCTCTCCCAGCTTGAATACTTATCCCTAACTAAATTTCAATAGTTATTAACTTTAATATCCTAAATAGGATTCAAGACTTAAGTTAACTTACTTGAGTTAAGAAGCCAAAATAGAGTTTCAATACAAGAACACCTAGACTGATAATTTTGGACCTCCATAATTGATTTGCATTGTATTTACAATCCCTAATAAACCTAGAGTCCCACTAGGACACCACTAAAGTAAAAAGTATCAAAAAGTGAATATTTATTACTTAAGAAATTCAAATTGAAGTTTTGGAGGGAAAACTCTTACAAGCCAAAATTTGAAAATTGAAGGCCTCTAAAGACCTCAAGACACTTATACAAGCATATTAAGACTCTGCTAAGGATTTAATGCAAAAAAATTTATGAGATGCCTTGTCCTAGTTGATTCTCTTACATCAATTTATCTTGTTTAAAAATGGAGTTGGAGGGAAGGGTATGATACCAAAATAAATCAACTTCCATAAGAGTATTAATTAATAATTTGGTAGAGGAATATGAATAATTTTTGATGTACTCATTATAGACACTGCTAAAGGATGTAATGTAAAGTATTGGTTTAGTTTACCCATTGTAGGAGAGATATTAAGTGATACATCTAATATCCATAGTTGCTATATAAGGATTCATACTAGTTTTCAGGAGGTTACGAAAGAGGGGCATTAGTAGGTACAAGAAGAGGAGGTGAGGAGGGGGTTGGAATTTAATCACTTTGTATTAAATTTTTATGATTTATTGAACCAAGTTATATAAAATTTGAAGGAATTTATTAATATTAATGTTTTGTTTTTGACTTGATTAGTTAGTTATTTGTAAAATTAGTTGAGTTAGATCCATAGAAGGATTAGTTTGAATATGATTATGAGGACTATTTTGTGGATTATATTGAGGAGGTACACTTGGATTAGATTGAGGAGGTAAAATAGTGTTGGAAGATACCATAGTTGAAGAAGATGGATGAGAGGTAATTGTGTAAAAATACATGCCTTAATTGAAGGGTTTCCCCAGGTGTATTTTTACTGTATTATATGTTCTCAGATAATATAAAGAGATTGAATAATAAATTTAGATGCATTATTACATGGAACAGGTATATATGGAATATAAATGATCTTTTATCCCATAATATTTCTCAAATTAATCCTATTTAAAGGGTTTATTGAAATGAAATATAGTGTTGTTTTTATTTTTTATAACTTTGGGAATATTCTTAGCATGAATTTCAGCCATGTTTCCATCAATATTAGAAGGTATTTGATTTAATATAATAATAATAGATGTGCTCTATTGCAGGTGGATTTACAAAAGAATTAATATTTAATTGTTAGATAAAATTGAGATATTGAAGATGATTGGAAATAGGAAAATAATGTGAATATGAATCCCTTAAAATTTGGAGGAAGATTCACATTGAGTTCAACATAACGTATGTAGGATAAGGAGGGCTATAGAATATCCTCTTTATCTTCCTGAAAATATATTTTAGGATAATAAGGGGGACATTATAGATCCAAAAAGCAATAAAATTTAACCAAGATGTGGAAGAGTAATAAATCTATAAGTTCTTAATCCAAACTCTACCAAAAGTGTATTTCTCAAAAAATTTAACTTTATTTGGTTTTTGTTGGTTTTGGACTGCTCCTGTAATTTTTTATGGATGGTTTTGTGCTGGTTTTATGTTGTATACTCTAGTTGTTTTTAATGTGTGTTTTAGTATTGAATCATGAAATGTATATGGTCATATCTGGATTGTAGATCCTTATTGTAACAAGGTATGTACCCTAACAAAACCCTCCTTTTACAAATTATATAGAAAATACGATGTTGTATGATAACATAAAATAGTTAATAAGAGATTTATAGGACAATATAACATTTGTAATGTAACATAAACTACACATAAAATGTCTCTCTTTGGTTATGTCACTAACTAGACCACCTTTATCCTAGTGGTTCCCATATTATATCACCTAGAAAAGGTTACTATGCCAATGGTTTTTGCAAAGATAAAATTGACTAAGAGTGAAAAATAAGGTGTATACAATATATATTTCTAAATCTTATTATAGATTTTTCATGTATATTATGGATAATATGACATCATAGTAGGTTTTCCTAATTCCTCAAAATGGTTTACTAACATATATTTAGATTTATGTTATATGTTTCTATATTTTCTCATTGAAAAGGAAGTGCAAGGTTTTTTATTCATAATTATAACCATGGGAAAATATTTAAAAGTATAAATTCTTGAATACATATAAGATATGAACTATAAAATCTAAATGGAATATACATACAAAAGAAATATGTTACAAAACTTGGAATATGAGAATCAATATTTTCAAGATAGATTGATGAGACCTATGATTTCCTCATGAGTATCATTGAAGAGTTATAACAAGAGTTTAAATACAATGAAAGTATGTCATAAAAATTTCAAGATAATGGTGAAATCTTGAAGGGGACAATGACTTATTCAATGCAAAAAATACCATCCTCTACTAAATATGCAAAAACCATGACTAATGCATGAAAATTAATCACTCCACCATATTATATTTCTTTCTATCAAGATATAGATGTGTCATTTAATATATGTGAGAATTATACTAAGGTAATTGACTAAAATTTGATAACCAAGGTGGACTATGATAGAAAAGGGCTAAGAAAGAATTGATAATGAATGAATAAACCCATTAAGGTTGATAAATCACTCCATATGAAGGTCTAAGATATGCTAGTAGAAAATAAAAGTTTAGAAGTTTATCCAAAATAGTTTAAGTAGTACTATCTTAAATATCAAAAAGTCATTATTTCAATAAAAACATTGCATATAAGGAAATTCCATCATTTTAAACATAAAATATAATGAGGTATTTCAATCCATATATAATAGAAATGTCTCTCATGAAGAGGAAGGTAAAATTGTGCAATGTCAAAGGGAAAAATAAGAGTCACTACGAGAAGGAAAAACTATGTGACGAAGAAAATAACACATTATCACTTCATAAAAATGTGAGTGAATGCAAGTTAAATTCAATAAGTAGATTTAACCTTTCAATAAGGGAAAATTTAATAAATAATGATGTAAATAATCTCTAGAGAGAGCATAATATCCCAAAGGAGGAGGTCAACACATTATCACTTCATTTAACTTACACATGTAAGCCTAAGGACAACCCAAGAATTCATGAAAGGATTGCATATTACATTTTAAAATTCAATTGTAAAATGAAAGGCCCTATATCTTATAATTTTTTGTATATATAACCATGTTAATATTATTAAATTAGTAAACATCACAGGGATTTTAGGGAACCCCCATAGCTGGGAAGAACATAAACTCAATTTTTTTCCAAATCAAAATAATCACAAAATAAAACACTTTACATACATATAAGATACCTATTAAATTTCCACAAAAATTTCAATATAATCCAGTGGTTTGTTCAATAAATGAGATTCACTCCTTTCAAATTCATCTCTTATTAATAAAACAATCACTATTATTTATCTCATAAATATCCATGTGATTTGTTTTACAATATGCTAACGTAATATATTTCACAATAATAATTCCACATACACTAACTCATAATTATCCTTATCTGACCGACTAATTCCTAAAATCCCCATAGTGTGAATATGGGAGAAAACATCACTCTAGAGTTGTAGCGTGTGTTTATATTGTTGTTTCTGTATTCTATACTGAAGTTGATGTTTACTCAATAATTTTTAATAGTGTGTTACATTTTCTCTGTTCAGAATGTAAAAAATTGTGAATGCGAGATTTCGTTGACAATACATACAAGTAATTTTAAAAAAATAATATTTACCTTTTCCTAAGTAATTATACCTCTTTAAAATTATGATTTATTTAAGAAAATTATTTTTATAAGATGTTTTATTGAAATATTAGCTAGGGGTACTTGGTGGAGGTTGCCCCAAGTTTGCTAGCCAATTAAGATAAAATTTTGTTCAAACATTTCAAATTTTCAATCTAGTTAGGAATTTGTTCAAGTGTTTCAAATTTTCAATCTAGTTTAAATGTCTGAAAAACAATATTTTACCTTAAAATAAAATAAATGAAGTGTATTTGGATGCAATGTTAGTGAGGTTTGAAATAGTGAAGTGAGAGAAAAGGAAAGGAAAGGAAAGGAAGAAATAATATTAAATGAAGGTTTGAAACAATAAATACAGAGATGAGAAAAGAGTGCAATTTTGTGATGATTCACCACCAAATGCAAGATAGAGAGATTTATTTTCCATGAGTCAAAAATCTTGAAACTCATGTGTGCATGGGTTTCATATATTAGGATCTTGTTGGAGGTAGATCTCAATCCCAACGAAATGTTTCACTACTAAGGATGATGATTGTGAGGGATATGAGTTACATTCAAGACATTTCTAACTATGAAATGATGAATAGATTTAATAATACTATCTACTTAATCCATTAAAATAGATGAGTGAATGTAAAAGAGTTTATTCTTTCTGTCCAAACTTGATCTCATTGGATAAGATAATGTTGTTCTGTGAGGTAGATGAGATCTTTTGTGGAGCTCAACATATAAGACATGGAGCTCACCAAAGACTCATTGAGTTCATCCAATGTTGAATAGATTGTTCTCTCTCCAATGATTTCAATGTAAATATATAATATCAAAACTTTATTGCAACTCATCACAATTCAATGTACAGATTTACCATTTTCATTGTAACATTTTCACTCTAATGTAAATTTTTTTGTTTGTTTTTTTATAAATTCAAATCTTACCAAAATGAAACATGATGTAACAACTATATTTAATTTTCTATAATTCTTTATATATCCATAACTATGATCTGAAAAATTCCGAAACCTAATGATAAGAAATTCATACACATATTTTAGTGAAAAAAAACTTCCATTACAATCAAATGTAGATTTGTAAAATGCATATTTTCAAAAAGAATTATTTTCCCATCTCTATATCTATCTCTCTATCTGAAATCTATATCTCTATCTAAATGAAACTATCTCTATCTAAATGATATTATCTCTATATGAATGAGACTATCTTATGATATATATAATTTAAATATAAAAATTATAAAAAAATACAGGATTTTTTTTGGAAAGAATGAAAAAAGTGGAAATGGAAAATGAATGACATATATCAGAAATTTTGAATGTGGTCTTTGTATACACCATATTTTTATGCTTGATAGTCGACAACATGTATTATGATGTCAGTCGGGTTGTTGCATGCATTTTCCTGTTACCAGACAGAAGGTGTCATATAGTATGGTGGCAGCCATTGGCATTGGGCTATGCTATAGGCCGCACTCATTTCATGTGGGCTAGACCACCCCCCGGCTGATAGCATTTTGTTAATATGTTGTAGGTTATTCTATCAGTTGGTGGCCTTGTTTCTTGCTACTGACTTGATCACACATAATAGCCACGTATGTTCAACTGATAGCATATAACCATATTCTACTTATTCGTTCCTATTTTATACCCTTTTTTTATGAATTTCTAATTTTAGTGAGAATGGCGAATTGACCCCTGAAATTAACTTGTATCCATGAAACTTACTGGTGAAATAGTCCCTAACATCCATATCCTAAAAATTAGCAAATTTCAATATTTCAAAAACTTAGGGTTTTCCCTGAAGACTGACATGAATATTCACCCATGGGCAATGGTGTATGTTTTGGATTTTCCATTGGCACGACACCTCTTACCAATCTCACTAAGGCTCTTGGCGTTGAGTTACATGAACACAAAATTAATTTTGATAAATCAAGCCACCTATTTTTTCATTATTCTGCTCATACATGAGGGCATTTTACCTTTTGCACATTACTTTGCATTGACTCCATACACTTACTTTTTTGACATGGAGTCTTAGATCTTTTCTAACATGTTAATGTATGCTTAATGGTGCACAATAGTGAGTTAGGAATTAATAACTCTTCTTGTTGATATTTGGTTATCTATTACCCTTAGTGATTATGGCATGTTGGTATTATTATCTGTGAGCCATTTTTTGCATGGGATTTTCACACACATGTCTTACTTGATCACTATTTGTTTTCCTCTTAACTGTTTTGACCTTGATTTTCAAATTTATGACATTGTGAGTGATGATCCATTCATGAAACCTGATTTTCTACAGTCTATCTATGTCTTCTTTCTTATTACACTATATTGTAATTCGTGCTTGCTAGTTTCTTCTACTAACAACATCTAGATTTAACCACCCCTTGGTTCATGTGCCTTGGTTATGAATCCTAGTAGCGCATTCCCTCCCCTTGTACAAAATTGATTTCAAATCAGGCATCGGAAACCTCTATCTATCTATTAGGGTTAGGGTCATTCTCCTAGCATAATTCACATGCACACCAAATGAGGGGGGCAAACATTGGGTGAATTTATGTCACCCCATACAATAGTACATAATATTTAGAATAGAATCCCTACAGTTTATAAACCGGTTGGGAACCTGACTCACTATTATGACCCATGGATCACTCTAGTGAACTTGGCATGAATCTTACTTTGCTCCCAATTACAAGTCAGATTCACCTATTCCTCTTATTTTTCCTGGGTGCTTTGACTCAAATGCCAATCAGCCCTTATGCAGAATCCTAGTTTACATGATTGATCCAATTTTTAACATACCAGGCATCTCATGGCATTAGAATACATACCATATGCAGTAATCATGTGCAAATGGACCAATAAGGTACGACTACTGTTTGAAAATTCCAGGATTCTTGCAACTAAATCTCGGTCTATAGACATTGCCATCGAATTCCTATGTGCAAGAGCTACTGACCAATCGACCTCCGTTCTCCCCAAAATTCTATTTCCAGTAAGGTTATTGTTAGGAAACTTTCTTTTACATTATTTTCTATTGTATGCCATTTGTTATGTGCGATTACCTTACACTATGCCATTTCTATTGATCACCATTTGTAATCATCCTCATAACAACCTTTCAGGGCCTGACTAATTATCAAGTTCCTCATAATGACTGAGATGTGTCTTGCTATAAGAGCCCTCTTTTTCGGAAGTTTCTTAGCCTCCTACCTTGAAACATACATAGATCTAGGATCTAACATCTTCTACTATTCCTTATATTTTTAACTCTTTTTTGAATGGGAACATGAGATTTCCCTGAATCTGATTATACCCTCCAACTATATGCTAAAGTTTCTACTAAAATTTCCTTGAATATGTAGGAGAGTCATCCTCTTGAAATTCTATGCAAATGTCTCACTAAGTGATGTATGCTTCCTCAGAAATTTGGATGCCGAATATATCAAGCACATCTCGAGCCTCCCCATACAATGGAGTACAAATCACTATTATCAACAACCAATAGAACATGAATGTACCTTGACAAATACTGACGTCTATACAACTCTCAACATGTAGTCCTCATTGATCGCTTAAGCCAACAAGTAGACTATTGACTGTAAATAAGCATTTAGCTATAACTTCAAGCTAACATGTGCACTCTTGATCACTTTTCTAGTCAACCTAAAACTATCTCTTGGGGCACGAAAAACAAGGTCAGCTTTCCTAGACAACATAATTTGGTTCAGTTCTAATAGAATTCCCATTCACACAACCAGGCACTAGGCTCATAATAAGAAATCTTCAAGCTATCCAACGAGTACCATTAGCTCCCTACATTGGAACAATCAGTACATTGGAACAATGGAGGTGTTTCACCGTCGGATCACTAACAAGGGTTCTACTAACCATCTACTAGTGGTGTATTGAGGCTTTTAGGAAGAATTTATGGAAGTATTGGGTCAAGAACCAACTCTTATGCTCCCACCATACTCTTCATCCGTGGCATGAGAGAACCCTTACAAGAGATGCCTTGCACTTGGCATGAGACCCTCCCAACCAACTCCATCGTTGAACTTGACAGCTTAGTAGACTTCCCCAGTCAGTGAACTCCAATATGGCACGACCTATCACCCAAAAACAACATTAACTGCCTTGGCATGAGATCGCAAGGAGATGGACAATGAATCTGCTCCAAGCCTTCATGAAAGTATTTCAGGACTTTATCCACTAGGGTTGAATATAACATGCACTCTTCACATGGATCCTATTCGTACAATTGTTCCTTTTACTACATTTTTAGCACAAATTTTTACATACAAGGTTAGACATATTTTCTGCTAGATTCTTTGGAAGAAGCATTCGAACAAGCCACATGCCAAGACTCTATCTCATGAGAAAATTCGTAAAGTCTTCGTCCTTAGAAACAAAATCCTAAGAAGAATCCAAGTCCTCATGCGTCCTAGAAACAAACTATGCTACTGAGGGTAAAGAGTCACGTATACTCTTCACCCCAAGGGTCACTTCCTCTTTCTTAGGACCATCGCTTCACATTTTATCGATTTGCACACTTTCAATTGTCTCCTGGACAAGCCTCCTCACCATGTTGGTATGAAAAACTATCGGTTAGGAAGGTCGTGGGGAAAACAGGCCAATAGTGTGCAGGGGCATAGCCCCTATTTGAGACAACAAAGTGAAACTAGTTTATTGCTAATCTATCAAGCAAGAATCTATGTAAATCCACACTATTATAACTTCAGGGGGTTTGAGATCTCATCCCAGTAGAGGTAGTTCCAATCAACGAACAAAAAGGTAGGAGGGAAGGAACGGAGGAGGATAGATCTGAAGTATGAAAAGAAATGAATTCCAAGACGGAAAGGTCAGAAGGTTTATGCTTTGATCAATCTAATGAGCATCTCAAGATCTACAAGGACCCCCTTCCTACTCATAATAAATATGAAAAATCTATCGTTTATCATGTTAGAAAAGGGCTACCAATATTGTCGATAGCTATTATAACTTTACTAGTGCATTTAAAGAAAGTGAAGTTCATATTGATGATTCTAAACATATTACGACATATAGTAAACCCTCTTATCCTCCTTTAGAAAATGTTAGCTGCTATATTAGCCTCTATCATTTTTCTTCATGAAAAAAACCTCACGAGCATACCACCATACCTAGGTCCTCAATCATGGTAAAATTCATCAACTCCTATGTAGATATTCATGTAGGGATGATCTTGCATACCTTTACTTCTTATAGTTCCTATACCATTAACCAGTATGGTATCACTTATACCATGGCTAATCCCATCGAAATGATATTTAAAAATTTACTTCTAGAAATTTCTTCTAGTCCCCCTCTTTCACAATAGATTTCATATTGAACCTTCCTATGTCAGAATGATCCTTCCCAGGTTCAAACCATTACATAACCTAGCCTAGAAGAATGTAATCCTCTTGTAGATATTTCTCACTTCCCTAGTCAAATCCCATTCTTATAAATCCACTTCATACCTTACCCCAACATTGTATTTACGTATTATGACCCACAACTTTGCTATGAACATTTATTTTTATCCTTTTTTTGACATATTATTCTTCTAGACACGGGTTAGAAGAGAACATCATGAGACATTGTGAAGAGTTATCCACCAACATGAACCTTTCTGTTATTATTTTTTCATATACTATTTCTATCTTGATTCCATAATCCCTTATGAGATATTATCATGTTGATGATCCTCCCCTCTTTATCTAAATTCATCTTGTCCATACTACAGTTTAAGATATCCCTCATATATGAAGTTTATGAAAAATGTGATGCTTCTCTTGACTCTATCAAGACGCTAGGTTACATTTTAAACATTATAAAATCCACTTCAGAGCATGTGTTACCAGCTTTGCCCAGACCTAGACCGTGACGTTTATCTCAACAAACCAACCTTTTGGTACTACCGAACATGCCTAAACATTCTGGTACCTTACCTGTTATATACCCTGGAGCTACTTCCTATGCCTTGGATACCAGGACTATATCTCCCTTGTTTGGATAAACTATCGACCCTTTGCCTATACATTGCTGGTTTGCTAGTCAAATCATGTACCCTAGTCGTACTATTACATTTCAACATGCGTCTACTTCCTTGGACCTACCCCACCACCTTACCATCCTCTCTACCACATAAACCCTTTATCAACCCTATCCCTGATTTCCCGTTCACTCAATCTGTGATAGATTTGAGGGGATTACCTATATCCTTAACATGAGAAACCACTTCATATTATTGTCTGCGCAGCTTTACAGAACAAGCTACACGACATAAGGGGCTAATGTAGACACCAAATTCGTGTCTTACGACCCCTTTGTGACCCGCATCTCCATTTTGTAACCTAACATCATTACCTAAAAACTTTACACAATTATTTATTCATTACCTTGTAATTGATAAATCCACATCACCTTACCCCGCCACCCTCACTTTGCCACCCTCATCATGACCTAGCCCAAACCCTAAACTAACCTAATTAAGACCCATGGACTTGGTCTAGACCTCACATCCATAACTAATGACCTCCTTACTCCGCACCCAAAAGCCGACCTTCTAGCCACTTGACCAAGCCCGCAACTGATCTCTCAGGAGAAAAGCAGGGAAGGGTGGGCTGATTTTAGTAAAAATAGCCTACTTTTTTCCTTACCGATGCCGGTTCCTACTTGACCCGCCGACGGTTACGCAACCGCCATCGGTTCCCTGTAAATGGGCTCCCCAAGCCAAAAACAAAGGATGGAAGGAATTTTGGATCAACAGAGATCAGCAGGAGCGATCAAGTAGAATCCGGATCTTTACTGGGCTGAGCAGAGATGCATTGAAGAAAACTAGAATGAGTTTGCAGCAAAGGAGATCCAGCCCAAAACTGTAACGGAATTGACAGAAACCTGTGAGACTCAGCTAATCATCGGGAGGGAGATCTCAGAAGTTCTGTTTGTCAAGCCATCTTACCTAAGTTCTGCCTTTGTCATCAGAGTTCCTGGACTTGCATCTTCGGTCAATAACCAGTAAGTCAGATCTTACATGTCATTTTGTCATAACATTTCTTAGTGTTTCTTGAATCTCAGTCCTCCATAAATCCGTTTTGAGATCCAGTACCCAACGTGCCATTGCATCTAACTATCATTCATTTCACTCCTAATCACCATCTCATTTCTTAATACCACTCCAAAAAAGCCAGCTATTACAAATACCATCCGTTACCCTACGACAGATCCACCCCATAAAACAACCAACCGGTATCGGATCCTAGACCATAACCGGCGTCGGTCATCAACAACCGCCATCGGTTCCTCTGACTCAAAACCAAAAACCAGCCTTTCCCCCTACCCAGTTTCAACAAAATAATTTAATTGATATTTTGCAGTCTTTTGGTGTTAATTCATATTAGTAGGGGAACTGACCACCTTCTAAAGGAATTTTTATATTTCTTGGGCCCAAGGTAGTTCCCTCATTTATCATCTCATCAAAATCTTGTGGTCTTGTGTTCTTATTTGCAGGTAGTCCTTCCAAGACAAAAAGGAGTTCTCCGCAGTCAGCCTGATCTTTCTCTACGGTACGCGCACACCACCTCGACATTCAACAAGTATTCCTCCTAGCCCTAACCTTATATGTTTCTAAAAGGAATGAAAGGATAGAAGTAACTCTATTCCCAGAAGCTGAAACATTCCGAGCGAAACATTTTGGCACGCCCAGTGGGACCCATTTTGGGTTTCTTTCTTTCTTGCTTGCTTTCATATAGGGAGCATACTTGCTGTTTTATTCTTCTAAAGATATTCACAAGGCTTTTTATTATTAAGGTAAAAGAATTTATCTTTCTTCCTCATCTTGCATTAGTGAAAGTCATTTCTTTTGCTTCATCGAATATCATTTTCGATTTGGGTTTAAAACACGTGCATTGCATTCCTGCTTGCTGTTTTCAGTTCTAGTGAACGTAAATTAAGTAACAGGTCGTACACGTGGGGGTGATATCCATGGTATTGACAAGAAATTAATCTTACTTTCACTGCACAACACATACCGAATCACTTCACAATTAGCACAACAGCTCAAACATCCCCCCTTTTTTTCGCGGTATTCCTCCGCTCGATTGAGGTAACCTTATAAGCCAAAACAACTTGACATTTCCCCTAAGTCTTTTGTTTAGGATTGACATCATTGCGCGTCTAAAGGCATAAGCCCACAATAATTAAAATTAACCCTAGGGTTAATCTCTGGATTTGCGTGTGCATCTTGCTTGTTTTTAGTTCTGTTTTCTTTCTCATACTCTGTCTTCTGTGATCAATAATTGGACAAGTATACTAAACGTTGTTAAAAATCAAATTAGCAGCCTTTTATATCTTGTTAGCCCAGACTTCTTACACCGAAATTGGTTACCTGACCGACGTCGGCTATAGTATAACCGACATCGGTTACTAGACCGATATCGGTTACTGTCTTTTCCAATTCCTGACAAACCAACAACCTACCAATTTTACCAGTTTGAGTTTGTTTCTATTCCTGACAGATTGAAACCCTACTGTGAACTCCTGTCCATGGTTGTTATCACTCAAAAGCAAGCTTCCGCCATGGTTTCACATGCTTGCTCTGTTTCTTTGCCTGAATCACCCCCTTCACATTCTGTGGGGAATCCTACGGATACCAGCGAGGTTCCTAAAATTCCTGTGGGAGATAAGGACTTTGCCAAGTTTCTGGATGCTAATCCTAGTGCTGTACAATACTATTTGTCTCATGCCCATGACCGTACACCCGATGGTTAGCTCCTTGTTGGTATGCCTATTAGTATAGCTGCACATTTAGCTCCCACTCCGCCTGATGACACCGTCTTGCTTCCCGCATCTTTAGCCCCATCTCCCAATCCGATGGCTTCAGAGGTTCATACGACACAGATTAGCTTGCCTTTGGTTAATCTTGGATCCCACATGTCATTACCGCCAACTGCTCCTACCTCGTCTCCCTTGTAGACTGCTCCATTCATGACTTGCTCTCTGCCACCTATCCACACTAGCTTTCCTTCTCAAGCTCTGCCTACCTTTTCATTCCCATACACGTATCCAGTGACCTCAACATCTTATATGGGACATCCCTATTCGGTCGCCTCAACATATTCATCCTCCATACCTTATCAACACTTAACCCCACCATTGTCTAGCGGAGGCCCTTGGCCCAATTTGCCTCCGTTTACCACAACCACACCCTCATCTCATCCAACCACAGATTTCATCAAACAAATGATGGACAAAATGCATAATCTGGAGGATTCTGTTTCAGGAGGTTGTAGCGCCTTGACATACGAGCAAGCTTTTCGGGAGCCTATTCACCCTTCTGTCCCCCTTCATTCATATCCTCCTCAATGGGAATTACCAAAATTTACCCGTTTTAACAGTAAAGACGACCCTCAACAACACTTGCGATTATTTAGACATGCTTGTTATTTGATTGCTCATGATGATGCCTTGTTACTCCACACCTTTCCCATGTCCTTATCAGGACCCGCCTTGGAGTGGTATAGTGCTTTAACCCAGCACTCAATCTTCTCTTTTAACCAACTAGCCCAATATTTCTTGGATCATTTCTCCATTAACATTGCCAAGAAAGTATCTATCACTGACTTTTATGCCATCCGACAATTCGAAGATGAATCTATCGCAGATTTCGTTGGATGATGGCGTGGCCTTATCAACCAACTTACATATGCCTTGCCTCAGGCTGAACTTATCAAACTTTTTACGTGTGCCTGTGGTAAGTACATCTCTCCTACCCTCCAAATTCAAACTTTCCGTACATTTGATGAGGCATTTACCATGGCTCGGAAATTTGAAATTCGAGCCTTAGAAGAAGAGAAATTGTGGTTGTGCAACAAAAACCCCAATTTCTGAACTCCAGATTCTACCAATAAGCCAAACACCACCCCTCCTCACACATCCACTTCTTCAAAATCAAAAGGAGCTGTCCACGCGGTGATGGTCAAATCTCAAACACCATCTAATACCCCACCAAAAACCACCTATAAGTACAAAGCCGAGCCCATCAATTACACTCCCTTGGGAGAAACTTATGGTGTCACCTTGGAAAAATTGCTCAAAGCCGGAGCTATCACCTTGCCTCCTGTTAAACCCCACTCCGGGTTTGATTCTACCCACGCTATACCTTCCTGGTACAAAGAAAATGACTTCTGTAACTTTCACCACGTAAAAGGACATAGTCATGAAAACTGCAAAATGTTGAAAAACATAGTGTAGGAAATGGTTGACGCAGGTGATATAACCCTCGATAACCCTAATGCCACTGCCAACCGAAATCTGAAAATATTCAACAAACCATTCCCAAATCACTCTTCTAACAGTAACGTAAACCAGGATATCTTAGCTGAGGAAAGTGTTCATGAGATCCATGCAGTCTTCGACTCCCAGCCAAAAGCCTCTATCGAGAAAATTTTGAATCAAGCCTCTTCACTAACGCAGGGGCCCGAACCTCCTTCACCACCATCAAACCAAGGTGAAATCATTCCTTTACCCATAAAGGAGTTAACTACCCAGACTTTTCTTCTCATCGATGAGTCTTCTTATACCACATCCCCACAAGACTGCAAACAGATGTTATCTAGCTTATCTATTTCCCAAACGTCTCCTCCTACCACTCTTGTTGCACAAGAGGAAGGCTCACCAATCCTTTTGTCATCCTTAGACGAGAAATCTCTCACACCGACATCACCGAATTCTTTAACCATAACAGACCCTCTCAAACATACCCTCCTGCCTATTAGTTCTTCATCGACTAAATCTTTTCAACGACCAGTCGATCTCTTAACATCTATTGATATAGTGCCTCATCTACCCCCTGTTATCACACCCACAGTGGACTGGAATCACAACCCGTCTTTCTTCCGTAACAAATTTACAATTCACGCCTGAATATTGTCATTCTCCCAGAAGATAGATGAGTCCTATGGGAATGTTTGAGTACCCCCTATTCTACTCAAATGCAGGTGACCGAATCCAGACACCTCTACCATATACCCTAAGTGTTTACAGAAACTCAAAATCCCTATGTCCCTCATCTCCATCCCCCCGCATCTATACCAAGTATCTCATCCACCTCTATTAACCTAACCAAATCTTCCCCTACACTTGGGACCTCATCACTGCACAATACCCAGCCTAACACACCCGCCTAAGCGACTAGATTTATCCAAAAATAAAGCCACCCCACCGCACACTTAGGAGACAAAATCCATCCGTTGCCTCTATCACAATCAAAAACCATCATCGTCACACCTACCTTCCATATTGGGACCCTCCATCCCTCCACCTTGCATCAATATATCATACCTCCTTGTGTTTTTCTTCAAAACGACCTACGTCTCCTACACCCATACAGAGATCAAAGGATATATCAACGTTGTCACCCCCACGTATCCTGTCCACCCATCAACCCTAAACGAACTCCATCATCAAAGGATTTATTTTTTGTCACTCCCCTTTCGCCATGGTTGTTCCCCGCTACCACACGTTATATGTATCCTCATCATCTGACTAGCTGAACGTAGCTTCTGCGCCAAAGAAACCACATTTAGTGAAAACCACGTGTCAACACCCCTTGGCTAAACCACCACCTGTATGAACCAACCACGCCCAAAAAATTACCAAAACCCGCACAACCAATACCCTCATCCTCCACTGATTTTGACCCACTCAAAGGATCTTACACCAAAATCCTTGCTATGTTGGTAGAGAATGCGACCATTTCCCTACCCCCCACTTAGACCTTATGACCCGTCTAAACCTCGACCTATAGGTTTATGATGAGTCTAAAATATGCGCCTAATCACCGCACACCAGGACATGATGTGGAGGGATGCAAAGCTTTAAAAGCCATCCTTCGTCAGTCACCTCTCTCAGATAGAAAGGTTAAGAAAGATAACTTACGAAGGGAGAGACCTTTAGCTTCAATTCCCTCTCCTTATAACCATCTGTCCCCCGCCTCACCAAGATCTATCATTATTACAACCCCACCTCTTGAAGACCATGATTTATCCCAACCATCTTCCCTCATCTTAGGTCTATGAGATTAATATGATTAGTGTTGCTACTCGAGCACAGAAAAAACAACAAGAAAGCAAAAGAAAGCACACCTGCGTCTTCTCTTTCTCCTTCCACCATCCCGATCACACCACCGCCCAAAGTGGTTGTTCGTGGACCCACGTTACCCCCTTCTCTAATGGAGTTGCCCCATCGAGCCATGATCAAACAGCTTCACCAATCACCCCGTAAAAATTACACTTTATGATCTAATTCAGACTTCTGAATCTCATCGACAAGCTCTCATGGAAATTCTTCAAGGGATCGAGGTCTTACCTAATGAAACCCTACCTGTTACCCTCTATTATTACACCCAATCACGTTGCTTCTCTCACCAAACAACCCATTGTCCCAACCACTTCTATCTCTGTACAACAAGCTGCTGCTGTCAGTTTCTCCAAAGACGAAATTGTTGACTTTGGTACAGAAGATCCTGACCCTGCCCTTTTCATCTCAACTTACGTCCAAGACATTCAGGTACGTCGTGTTATGATTGACGGGGGTGCTAGCCTAAACATCATCTCTTCAAAATCCTTCCAACAAATGAATATCCCTTCTAGCTACATGTGTGCCAATCCCATCATGTTGTGGTCATTCAATGACGCTATTACCTCTACCTTAGGCACCGTGATTCTTAACATTCATGTAGGACCACGTACTTTACCCGAACTCTTCTATGTCCTTGAGGGAGAGTTTCAATACAATATATTGCTAGGTCACCCTTGGATCTGGGCTATGGGATGCGTTCCCTCAACCTTACATAGATGCATAAAATTTGAATACGAGGGGAAGTCCTACACTGTAAAAGCTGATCCTCCCCCCTTTAAAACCTGCAATATGATATACCGCCCTAATGATGTGCTTGTACCAATCAAGACACCCATTCATTCAACCCAACCATCCTCTTCAAATGTGCCTCAACCATCCACCTCAACCGCACCTACACCTTCAAATGAAACCACTGTCGCAAAAACCACTTCCCTTCCTGCAGCTAATATCCCAACCGCAGACCCTTTAGTAGATGTTTTTCAACGCCTTACGCTGGGGGAGTATCGCCTATATAATGTTAGTTCTTTCCATACCCCACAAGAGTACGGACAGGTACATGCACATCCTACCTATGACCGTCATGTGGGGGAAGTAATCTCTTACGGACCACCCCATTGCCGCACCAACCTAACGTATGGGGGTGTTGACGCATCCTCCATTACCCCTGAACCCCCTCTTGGTATGGTTCCCTTCCAATCCGATTTTCAACACTTGACAAATCGTCGTTTCGCCCTCACCTTCTTGACTCGCTATGCTTGGAAAGGCTTTGGTTTTGGTCTTTATGAACAAGGCCGACATACACTCATTCCCATGACTACACGCAAACACAATGATCGCAGTGGTCTCGGTTTTCCTGAAACACCTACACAGGAGAAACCTCGTGTCAGTTGTCTTCTAGAAGACAACGACGTCACCCCTACCGAACCATCATCACCCATTTTGCCTTCGTCACCCACAGAGTCGATAGATCCCGAATCTATCCCTCCTAACTTTTTTTTTTCATAAATGCTATCTTCCTAGGTCCTCTCACTTATTAACGCGATAATGAGGACCCCTCTTCTATACCCCTTCTGTATCCAGACATGATTGAAGAGGACTCACCTTCAATTAACGTTGTTGAGTGTCAGGATGATGACTCCATCCTCACTTACCTTGGCGCAGATGACTCTTATATTCAACGCGCCTTACCATCTGAAACTCAAACCATGCTGAACGAATCTACTATAGAAATCAACATCCACACGGAGGAGGATCCTCACATTGTGAAGATCGGAAAATCCCTTAACACATCAGAACAAGTCACCTTTACTACCTTTCTCCGTGCTCGCAACCAAGCTTTCGCTTGGTCCTACGCTGACATGCCAGGAATTGATCCTGACATTGCCGTCCATAACATTACACTGAAACCTGATTCCAAGCCAATTAAACAGAAATTGAGAAAAATGCATCCACGCATTGCTCTCTTGGTCAAAGAGGAGCTTCAACGACTTCTTTCTGTTTCCTTCATTCTACCTATTGACTATCCTCAATAGATTTCTAACATCGTACCTGTCACTAAAGCGACGGGGGGACTTCGAATATGCACGGATTTCCGAGATCTCAGCCTCGCTTGCCCTAAGGATGACTTCCCCTTACCTAGTATTGACCAACTTGTTGATCTCACCGCAGGCCATGAGATGCTCTCTCTCATGGATGGCTTCTCAGGATATAACCAAATTTTGGTTGCCCCTGCCGATCAACATAAAACTACCTTCATAACTCCTTGGGGAACCTTATGTTACCATGTAATGCCATTTGGCCTTAAGAATACTGGTGCAACCTATCAACAGGCTATGACCTACATTTTTCATGACATTATGCACACTATCCTTGAAGATTACGTCGACGATATTCTTGGCAAATCTAAACATCGTAGTGAACATCTCGATGTTTTAAACATTATTTTTGATCACCTGTTACAATATTTTGTCCGCCTTCAACCAAATAAATGTGTCTTTGGCATCCTTTCTGGAAAAATTCTTGGATTTATTGTCTCTTTGCATGGCATTGAGGTCGACCCATCTAAAGTCAAAGCTATCCTAGAAATGCCCCCACCTACCAATCTCAAACAATTGCGTAGTTTACAAGGTAAGCTCCAATCTATCCGACGTTTCATCTCCCAACTCTCGGATCGATGTCAACCTTTCCATCACCTTCTTAAAAAGGACATTGATTTTCAATGGAGCGAAGAGTGCCACCTAGCCTTTGAAGCTCTCAAAACTTATCTCTTGCAGCCACCCGTGCTTATCCCACCTCAAGACGACTGCCCTTTCTACCTTTACCTTTCCGCCACTAACCACGCTGTAGGGGCCATGCTTGCGCATCGTGACTCTGAGAATCGAGAACAAGCCGTTTATTATATAAGTCGTAATTTGGTGGACTATGAGACTAGGTATACACATGTAGAAAAGTTATGCCTAGCCTTATCATTCGTGGCTACCAAACTCCGACACTACCTTCTGAATCACAAAACTTTCGTCATCACCAACACGGACCCCATCCATTACATGTATGCCAAACCTCATCTAAACCAACGCATCGCCAGATGGCTCATGCTCCTCACTGACCTCGATCTTGAGTTTGTCCACCAGAAATCAATCAAAGGACAAACCATCGCAGATCAACTTGCGGAAGCCCCTTTACCAGGGGAACAATTTACCAATTTTACATTCCCCGACGAACTCATCGCCACTCTTTCACTCAGGCAGGAGTCGTATCCAATGACCCTCTTCTTCGATGGATCCAAATGCCAGCACGGCGGAGGAGCCGACATTGTTCTCATTCCTCTCGATGCTGAGCCTATGCCTCTCTCATTCCGACTCGATTTCCCTTGCACTAATAATACAGTGGAATACGAGGCCCTTATTCTGGGTCTCCAAGTTGCGTTACACTTAGGTATCAAATCTATCAATATTTTTGGAGATTCTCAATTGGTAGTCAATCAAGTTATGGGCATCTACCAATGCAAAAATGAGGAACTTCAAAAGTACAAACACTACGTGGATTCACTTCTAGCCTTATTTACTCGCTATTCTATCCAAACCATTCCCCGCTCCACTAACAAATTTGTGGATACTATGGCTTGCTTAGCCTCGCAAATTCCAGCTTCATCAACTAACTCTGACATTTTCGTCTTGGTCCAACAACTCTTTACCCCATCTTATTCAGCCTCGGTTGTTTGTACGATAAATAATGTGTCTGTTAATTCACAGGATACCTGGTATCACCAATTTCACGACTACCTTACAACCTCTGTTCTCCCATCTGACCTTACTAGTACCGGCAAACGTGCATTTCTTAAATGTGTTTCTCGTTATGTTGTTATGGGGGGACTCCTTTATAAACGTGGCTTTGATGGCATCCTCCTTCGATGTCTCACTGGTGCGGAGGTCACCCATACCATCCAACAAGTCCATGACGGTATTTGTGGCGGACATTTTAGCGGCCTTGCCATGGCCAAACGAATCCTCCGCCTAGGTTATTATTGGCCCACTCTCAATAACGATTGCTATGAATATGTTAAGCATTGTGTTATGTGTCAACAACATGCCAACCTTCAACATACTCCTAGCCACCCGCTACAAGTCGCCTGAGATCTTTGGCCTTTCTCACAATGGGGTTTAGACCTTATTGGTGAGATTCATCCGTCCTCTTTGCAACGTCACCGATGGATTATCACAGCAACCAAATATTACACAAAATGGGTGGAGGCCATTCCACTCATTTCAACTAAAAAAGAAAAAATTGTAGAGTTCATTAACCACCACATTATTTGTCGTTTCGGTGTTCCTCATCGCCTGATAACAGATAATGGAAAATATTTCAGAAACAAGTTGTTACAGGACCTTTGCGACAACTTTGGTATCAAACTCAGCTTCTCATCACCCTACTATCCACAAGCAAATGGACAAGCTGAATCCTCTAATAAAACCCTAACCAAAATCCTCATGAAAGTTGTCAATGAGTTTGGAAGAAATTGGCACGATCACATCCCCTTTGCCCTTTGGGCTTATCGTACTAGCATTCGTACCTCTACTAATGCTACACCTTTTTCTTTGGTATATGGTACCGAGGCTGTCTTGCCTCTCGAAATACAAATACCCTCCCTCAGGATATCTCTTCAGGATATTCTCACCAACGATGATTTCCACCAAGAGCGGTTAGCCCAATTGGAGCTTCTTGACGAACATCGTCTTACAGCTCTCGATCACCTTCAAATCTATCAAATACGCATCAAGCATGCTTATGATAAGTGAATTCATGAGCGTACCTTTAAAGTTGGTGATCTTGTCCTCAAAGAGAATCAACATGTAACCAAACTGGAAAAGAGCAAACGTGGAAAATTTGCTCCTAATTGGATTGGGCCTTATATAATCACTCACACTTATGGATCAGGTACTTATCGTTTAGCTTCGCTTAATGGTAAGCCTGAGCCTGAACCCCTTAATGCCTTGCATCTTCGACCATTCTAATGTTGAATTTAGTGTTACATCACTTCTTATCTACCTACTGCTCGTCCCTTGAGCTCATTTACCACTACATACACTTTGTTTCCTACATCTCCAAATAAAATCAAGCTCACTTCTCACCTCCCCTTAACGATGCCTTCCCCTTTTTAGTCTAGTCCATGACTTCAAAGTATTAAAATAACACCTTCTTATGGGATTTTCTTGAGTCAAACTTCCTACCAAACTAGATGCTTCACGCCAAAAGAACATCTAGCTATATAAATTATATATAGAATGCTCCCTCGAAGGATAGCTATATGCCAAACTATTGCTGCTATTTAGACTGCTCCCCCGAAGGACAGCTATGCACTAAAATCATATCTGCTACTATAAATAGACTGCTCCCTCGAAGGACAGCTATACACAGTCAGCCTTTATCAGAAGCTTCTCGCATTGATCAGCTTCGTGAAGACCTCAAGTATAATACAATCAATATCCCTTGTAGACTTCCCGCATCGATTAGTCTACATTCAGTAAAATAAAAGCCTCATTCAAAAGAACTTTTGAGTCATGAACTTGTCTATTTAGGGTAGGTTCTCTTTCGTCAGAACGATCACTTTGTAATAAGTTCTCCGTACCTCAGCTATACCATCCACCTCGCCTCACCATTTGTTTCAACTCAAGGGACGTGACGTACACCCGATATATTGTGATCTTACAACTCTTTTCACCTATTGACTTCTCGTCTATGCACGGTACCTAGGGCTTCAAGCTCGTTCTACGTTGTGTGGTTTGTTTAGCTCTTTTCACCTACGGAGCACTCTTTCCACTTTGCCTCGCATCTAGGATTGTGTGTTGATTTTAATCAGGACATGGTTCCCTTCTACTTGGGTAGGCTAACTTTCGCTTCCCTTATACCTTTTACAACATTACCAATTCGTTACCAACACCCTCAACCTTACCTTACAAATATTAATATCAATATTTTTTACCAACCAACCAATTGCCTGAACCATACCAAATTGCCTAAATTCACCTCTCCCTGGTCCTAAGGGAGAACTACATCGGTCTGAGGCCCCTCCTTGCTTTGTGCAATGGGCTATGTAGGTAGCACTTCGGAGACATGGGGTCTCCCAAGGTTAGCTCGACCATCCCCTACCATAACTTATCATGTGTGGTAAATATAAATATTTTTGTGTATTTCTATTTAATCACATTCCTCTTTATCCTTTTTCAACACAAAAAAGTCAAAACACAAACATTCTTATTATTATCATAACTCAAATCAACATACATATTAAGTCTTATTTAGATGTTAAACAAATACATCTTCTCTATCATCGACACGCAGGTCGGCATCCTTATTTATTCTTATACCTCTATAACATTTACTTAGACCCTCACGATTCATCCCGACCCAGGAGATGATCATGATCGTCGACACCTCTCGCCGGGCCTCTCCGTCCTCAAGGTACCAGTGGCTATTGGTACCAGCCCACTGATTTGCCAATCTCTCCTGTAACATATGAATACACCCTCTCGCATGGAGGAATCTAGCCTCTAGTCTCTCTGCTCATGGACTCCCGCAACCGCTAACAATCCTCTTGTCTCATTCATCTGCGTTTGGAGCTGATGAACTAAACTCTGCAGATGATCTCTCTCCGTTGTAATCACAGCTATGTCAGGGTGATCACGTACACATCGCAGCTCTGCTACCCACCATAACCTATAGGCCTCTGTCATTCCCACATCCATCACCTACGATCGGCTGCTATCTCTTCTGGCCCTTCTAGAGGTGTAGGCCGGGGAGGTGAGAATGCTGCCTCGGCGTCGATCCTCATGTATGGTCTATATGTCATAGGAATATCCTGAACGAACCCAAATTTTCGCCGCACGCGATCTACAGGAATCCTCTCGTACTCACCCGGCCTATGCCCTGCGATCCACCTCAATCGCTCTACACCCCTCAACTCCTCAGCTATGTGCTCTGTCACCATATAGTTCCCGTACGGCCTCCAACAAATATCCGAAACCATCACCATCTCCCATACCTGTCTATAATACTCGATGTCATCTATCACAGTCTGGGATCTCGCTTCTTGTTCTGTCTGGACCCATCGTCTGAATCCCAACCTTTGCACTCCTGTCTCTCCCGACTCAATGGGTTGGCCTATTGGACGTACACAAAGAATATGCTCATAGGCCCAACAATGTAATAAGTACGAACAATCCAGTGTCGTCCTGTGTTTTCGCTTGCATGCCCATAAACCCCTATATAACTCTGCCAGATATGCGGGTGCCCATCCGAATGTCACGCTCATTTCTATCATTTCCCAAATAACACTCATCAATGCTTTGGGAAATCTTCCACCTTCCGCCCTCGGCAATGCATAATACCCCACCGCTATCATTAATAGCACGGCCAACCTTGTTTCCTCAGGGTGTGTTGCATACATTGTACCATACGTAAATGATAAACCTCGCTGTGTCAAATCTCGTGCAGCGTCCCCAAATACTGCTGTTATCACTGCTCGCCCCCGCGCTGGGCAATGCCTGATACACTATTTTTCCTATCATTAGGAGTCTCAAAATACGGAACACATCTTCCAAAGTCACTGTCATCTCCCCTGTTGGCAGATAGAAGGTATTCTTTTCTGGATTCCATCTCTCAATCAACGCCTACAACATAGCATGGTTACGCGCGATTCTTGAATAATAGCGGATTCCACTTAACCCCAACCGATTTATCAATGCCCATTCAGCTGGTGTTACATCCGCTCGGATTCGTGACAACAACGCTGGCACAGTATCATTCATCCTTAACCCTTGCTTCTGCCTGCATACATCAAAACGACACATAATTATTCAAAAGAACAAATCCTCTACGGGTTTTTTCTCAAAATATGGAAACCCTTACAGTAACCGATAGCGGTTATGCATAACCGATACCGGTTTGCTAACCGATACCGGTTTGCTTACCGGTTACTTATAAATGATACCAGTCACTGTCAAAATATACCTACCCTGCTTCAAACATACACCTTCGATATTTATGAAGCCCATTTACTCCTATTCCTACCTAAAAACATACAGGCCCACCCTGTTTACCTGCCCCGTAGCACTCATACCATCCCCCAACCCTTTCCTATCACCTTTTTTCTAGTCTTTACCCACTTACACTTCGTTCATCCTATTTACAAACACATGCAAGAATCAAATTACAACCAAACAATTTACCACTCTGGATGCAGCAGCTTGGGGCGGAACATGTCTTCCCCCTCGTCCCCACCTGCTGGATGCTTCTCCTCGTTCAGCCATGTTCACCACCCTCTTCAAATATAGCTTGGATCTTTCTGCCTTCTGAATCTCAGCCCACACTCACTTCACCTGTCTCTTTCCTCCTTATCACTCAAATTCTTTCATGCAATTACCTGTAGCAGTTGTCAAACAGCGTCGCATTCGCATATTTAACGTGTTTCATGACTCTAAAAATAAGAATGCTAAAAATAAGAACTTAAGTTACCAACCGAGCAGTTCTATTTTTAGGAAAACAATTCTTGCATAACCGATATCGGTTACATAACCGATACTGGTTATATATCTACCGATATCGGTTACATAACCGATATCGATCAATTTTCCCCTTGTTGCTTAAACCTAAGTCGTCTCTTCATTTTTGCAAATTTTTGTGGCGCCCGTCCCTTTTTCCTGCATGAACAACACCATTATCCATATTTTTCATTAAATCCACATCTCATTACAATTTCATTAACATCATTTCTCTATATTACAAAACAAACAAGCCATCAATAACCAATATCAAAAACCATTAATCTATACACCATTTGGATCCAAATCAACAGCTACAACCATTTAATATTCACCACACCAGCGACCAAACATACAACATTTCATAATATAACATGTCAATTAAACTCATCATTTATATCTATATACATCCCATCAACAAAAGACATCAACATCATTAATATATAACACCATGTCAATCAAACTCATCATACATCACATATCACAAACCATCGACAAAACATTTAACGCATTTTACGCACAGCATGTGGGTCAAATCATCATATCTATATATATACAAAGTTTCAAATATACAATGTGCCCTGCATCGGGGCCTCTGTGATCTCATAATACAACAAAGCTGGCACGCAGGCCGCAATAACTGTCAATAATCTCGACTCGGCTCGCAGGCCGGTCTCTCATATCAAAAACATACTCGGCTCGCAGGCCAGTCTCACTGTACAACCCGTACTCGGCTCGCAGGCCGGTATATACAATAAATGAATGAATGAATAAATGAATCTATAATATCTAGGCACGCAGGCCTCTATAAACATAGCTGGTTTGCAGACTGGTGCCCATATCCAATGAACCAATCCAAAACTATGCAGGGACCCCTCAGCTCTCTCCACCGCCCTCTGCCTGTCTGCCTCCTGGTCCCTGTGCTGCCTCTCGCCTCCTGCCTGTCACAGACCCTCCGGTTGTGGCTGCACCTCCCTGAGATCTATGGCTCCGAGAGGTCTCTGCTCTATGTGCCGCATATGGCTGATAATCAGCCCCGGGTACCATCAAGAACATCCTGATAGTACCGGGCCTCCGCTCTAGCCTCCATATAACGATCTCGAGCCCACCGTAGGTGCTGGGGCTGGTCCCCTGACTCCTACTACCAGTGCCCCCTGTGCCTGTGCTGGTGCCGCTGGTGGTCACTGTCACTGTGGTTGGTACCTGTACCTACAGCTGTGCTGGTGCCGCTACTGGTGCTACTTCCTGTGCCTGTACCTATGCCTGTGCTAGTACCTGTACCGCTGGTGGTACCTGTGCTGCTACCTGTACCTGAGCCTGGGCTAGCTACCCCTGTAAGACACCTATCTGTGCCTGTGCGGCAGCAAGCTGCCCCTGTAATAACTGTACCTGCCCCTATAAGCTGGTCCCTCTCTACTCTAGCAGCCGCTAAGTCTGGCTATGCAGGCTGTGCTATCCTCGCAGCTCTCTCTCCGGCCCACCAAACAAAAAATGCACCTGTGCACCCAGCATCATCTACAGTGTCATCGGAAGGCCTCTTAGAAACCCAATCTGGATCCACGAGCTGTGGTGCAGGCAGTGGGGCTTCTACATCATCCCTCCGGTACTGAGGGAAGTGAGGGGGCTCATCCTGTCGTAGCCCCATCTGCCTGTGTACCCTCTCCAGGGGTATCTGTACGTACCCAAAATTGTAAGGTACTGTACTGCGGAACGGTGTAATAAATGCCCCAATGATGATACAGGACTCCTCACAAGGTGTTCAGGATCCGAAAAAGCCCTCGGAGTATGCGTTAACACCCCACATGCCTCGCTTAGCCCCGCGCCATCTTTTTTTTGCCCTCTTTTCCCTCTTTCTTCGGCCTCTGAACCTTCAGTGACGAAACCGCCGCCCTGAACAGGGCGGCGGTCCTGTAACAGCCACCCTGCTCAGAGCAGCGGTCCTTGTGCACGTTTTCCAGAACGCTCTTTTGACGCGACCCGCGTGAAATATCATGATTTACCAGCTTTTCTTTGCCGACTTGAGCATGCATTAATGTTTTTGGTCCCCTGGAACAGTGTTTTTTCCTTTGTTTATTGTTTAGGAGTTCAATTTGGTTTTGATTCTTGGGTGTTTGAATTCCTATAAATGTATGGTTTGTGTACATGCAAATGGTCTGATTTTGGTGAAGATTTTGGTGAAGAATTTGGTCTGGAGTTTTGATTTGAAGCTTGGCTAGATTTGGAAGTTTGATCTTTGCTCTCATTCCCTCATTTTAGTGTTTTAGTTAGTTAGATTGTTTAGAAGCCATAGCTTGAATTCACTTGCATCTTTTGTTAAATTGCTGAGCTGTTGGTAAGCCACATACCCATCTTGTGCAGGCAGTGTTGTTGTTCCACCCAATCCGATTAGAAGCTTGCCTCTGAATTCCTCTTTGCTGTAGATTTATTTTACTGTGACTTAGAGTTCTTAGTTCAATTCATTATATACCTGGTTAGTATTATTTAGCTGTTGGTAAGCCACATATCCAACTTGTGCAAGCAGTGTATTTATTTTGGAACGGAATAGCTTAGGAAGCCATTAAAGTTGCAGGTTTTTCTCTTCATATAGGATAGTCAAAGGTTCTGGTCGCTTCACGTTGCATGAATCACAGTAAAATCCCGCTAGGAATCGCATAAGCCAAGCTCTGTACTCTTGCGCTATCCCTCTCCTACTCGCATTCTCGGTCTGCATTCTGAGCTGTCCTTGTCCCAAAATCTACTCCTATCGGTGCTAGCATTACACGCTTTTCTGGATCCAAGTGAATACGAAAGAACGAGAAGATCATACTGAGGGGACGAGATCACATACACCATCGGATTCGCCACTGTTCTGCGAGGTCCAGGTTTTAAATTTCAAAGTTCTAGTCAGATTTATATCAAATAGAGTAGTTAATCGCTTTATTTCATTTCATTCTATTCTCGATATTGCCAGGGAAGCTGTGGGGATTGATAGTTTCTGAGAAAACTATGATTCACTCCTCACTTCTGAGGTAGGATCGAGAATCTTGCAGGTATATTAGACAGGCTATCTTATTTATTTAGAATAATTCTACAAATTGTACAGGCAAATAACCACACTCGGTCACTCTTGTCTGTTTTAAATTATTGTTTAGTTATTATTTCTAGATACGCTTAAAATAGTTTGTTTTTCTTAGAATTGTTAGAATATTTCTTAGAAAGATAAAGGTTATATATGTTAGATTTATTTCACATAGTTAGAATTTATTTCATATACAGTTAGAATACTTTTTGTTTTGTATGACAATCACGGGACCTCAGGAGCCCAGGGAATATATATTTGAACCAATCGTGCCTCAACCAAACCTCGCCACAACGATAGTTGACATAGACCAAAATCTAAGGATACAAGTATTCCGAACAACCACAGATCTCCAACTTATCAGTTCACAGTTAAGAGGATTAAACATCGAAGACGACCAAGCACATATGTTTTGGTCAAGTCAGCCAAACTACAGATTACCCTAGAAAACATCCACATGACCGTAGAAGGGCTCGAAAGAGAACAAACATTCGAGTGCGATCCTCTAGTTCCACAGCTAGACACTGGAGACATCCTCGTAGATATAGATACCAGCTTAAGAATCCAGGTTGCGAGAACGCCTGTAAGGTATTCTGAGAAGATCGCACAACTGTTGGTTCTAAACGTAGAAGCTGAAAAGGTGTACGATTACTAGATACTAGGGATTAGAACTTGATCTCGCATATGACCATAACAGGACCGTAACAACCAAGAATCTATGGTTGCGATCCACAGATCCCACAACCCAACGAATCCACAAGTCAGTTAGATATAGATACTAACCTACGCACCTTGGTATTCAGGTCCACTCCACTTCCACCTATCATCATCAAACAACTGTCCTTACTAGATATAGCGGCTAATGAAGCTAGGGAATTTTGGACTAGGCTAGAAAATCGTCCGTAGAATCGATTTTATTCATCATCCACTATATGACCTTATCAGGAGATATACACGAAACAATCCCAGGTCATTTTCCCACGTATTCCCGCAACCCATAGATCGAATCACGCCAGAGCTCGATATTGATTGGAGCCTTCAAGCAGTCATCCTCGCTAATCAATCTATCACACCAGTCCAAGTTAGAAGGGCCTTCTTTGCCTTAGATTCGTAAATACCGCTAGTGCGTGTTGAAGACATTAGACTGCCTAACTAGCTTGTCTGCATATTCTACCCCCCACCGACTATCTCGGCTCGACCTCAGGAGGTCGGGTATGTGGAAGAGTTACTTGTTGATTCTCACGCTCGCCTGTCGCTTTTCCAGCGTACAAAATTGGTGAACCCGACGTGAAACAAACAACTATGTCACATTCTCTTTGAGAAGTTTCATCTTCTCTCTTCCACCTTCGCTCTTTCCCATTATTCTGCGGGTATTCATATACCCCCCCGAATATGTTGGGATTTGATGCTTACGACAAACCCCTCCTGGGTCTTGAGGCATACTATGCCCAACAGAATAGGGAATCATCACCCTCGCTCTCGGTATGGGGCGAAAAATATTCAACTAATCAGTTGTCAACTCAAACCCCAAGAACCAGATATAGTTTATCTCTTCAAACCGAGGAGTTAGATCAACTCCCTCGAACCCAACAAAACAGAGCCTTCTGGTTCAAACAATATGACGTTTACCGGAGAATCTGGTTCGTCTCCTCAAATACTACTCAGACCACATATTAGTAGACAATCAGATCCATACCTGGTCTTAGACGATGGACAATCAATACCTTATCCTAGGAGTGAACAACGCTCCCGGGGTATGTACCCACCTATAGGAGGTTTACAAGTACAACCCGAGACCCCTTTTCAAGAAAATACCTCTACAGGAAATATTCTTGGAGAAACTTGGCAAGATAGCAATCAGTTCATGACAGGCTATCACATGCCTATAAAACACCAGGGTATACAACAAACGCCGCTCAGGAAAAGTACCGTGACTTTGCCAAATTAAGTCATTTCAACGTTAGTAGAAAGAGTGAGAGGGTTAGAACTTGCTCAAGCAAATCAAAATTCTCCGTTCATGCAAACAGGAAGTTCCAATCCTCCATACCACTCTAGCCAAGTAGATCTCCTCACAAGGGAGTAGGCACGTTAGGCATGCCTCCTCAATTTCCTCAACAAACGCCAGCAAGGCCCACCATCTCTAACACTATTCCCCTAGGTCTAGTGTCGAACAATCCATTCCTTGACAATACCCCATCCTATTTAAACATGTACTCTAAATCACCCCAAGGAGATATGTTCTCCTCTCCTGGCATGTTTGCTCCAACGCAGGGACCTCCCTATGCCCCTGCCAATGCATATGCTGCACCATATCAACAACCTATCCCACCATTGCTCCCTCAGCAACCACCATCAATGGTTGAAATATACGTGATAGGGACTTATTCAGAATATTTGAAGGAGCCCTTAGATTTCACCATACGAAGCGTTATGCTTCCAAGACCTCTCCCTGATTTTCCCAAGTTCAAGGGCGAGGGAGATCCAAACGCGTATATCAAAACTTACGCTACAGCCATTCGAGAATTACTCCCTTGGGATGGAGTTGTTGCTAAAATATTCCCCAAAACACTGGAAGGCATTGCTCTCGATTGGTATTATAGAATACTTGAGGCTTCCATACATTCATTTAAACAACTCGTGTCAGAGTTCATCAAAGCCTTCGATATGAACAAACTACTGAGAACAGGAATCAGGGAATTCTTGCACATCAAACAAGAATACAATGAATCTATCACTCATTTCATCCAAAGGTGGCGTACAGTTCTTTATTCATTAGCAAGTGCTCCAAACATGGATCCGATGGAACTATGTGATTTATTCCTTCAGCAGAGAAGTGAAGGAAGAAGTCCAAAAGTTCCCACTAAGGACTTATGATGAGGTACTTGAGAGCGCTCTGTGAATTGATCAAGCAGCAATAGATAGTGGTCGTAAGACTTACGGAGCAAATGGGAGGTTAATCACCTCCACTCAAAATACTACAACTACCACAAATGTCAATCAAGGACCCAAAATCCTTAACAAAAATCGTGGGGTAACCACGGATGGGGTAACTGACCAACCATAGAGGGTAAATGTCGTTAATACTCCGTCATAAACAAACAACCAGCGAAACAACAACTTTACCCCGGCAGTCAATACAGTGGATTTTAACGATCCACAACAAAAACAACAACAACGGCGAAATCCCATACAAGGACCAAGCCAAAATTCATTTGGTTACCAAAACCAAAGTCAAAACCAAAAACAATAATTCCAAAACTTTGGTCCTAATAGGCAATAGTTTGATCGGAATTTTAGGCCACAATATACACCAAACCAACAAAACAGGAATTATAATCCCAATTCTTATTGTGGTTTCCATAAAATTCATGGTCACGACACTAGAACGTGCCATGAATACAATAAATTTATGCAACGTTTGCCAGAAGAACAAAGACAGTTCTTCACAGACTTGTTTTTGGCAGATCCCGTCTCATCATCACCAAATACTCTCGCAGGGGTAGTTTCCCCTCAGAATGCTCCCCTCAAGATCTTTAACGATCCGCTCCCAAATCATGATAGCAATAGGCTGAATACAACTGGAATAAACAAAGGTGCAATAACAGGAAACAATGACCATGAAGCTTTGACTTCATTAAATCCGTCAGTTGCGCCACAGTTGGGAGCTCAACCAAGACCTAAGATAGTTAGTTTGGTAGAATTAGACGCTGAACTACCTATCAAAGCTATAAAAAGAACACGAGAGTATTTCTCTCAACCGAGCCCAAGTCATCTGCCAGAGATAGATAGGAGTCAACAAATAATTGAAAAACCCATCGGTGCCTATGATTTAATTAGTGACCTAACAAAGACCTTTTCACACATTTCATTCTTGGACTTGCTAAAGAACTCTCCCCCTCACAGAGCTTCTCTTTTAGAAGCGTTAGGTCTAGGCCATCTAATTAACATAACACCACCTCCTGAGACACAAGTAAATCACGTAGATTTTGACATCCACCCTCCGGGACAGCTAGACAAGGATGTCGAATTCATCTTTGAAATAAGTAAAATGCCCACAGATGCTGAGATCGCACGTCGAGGTGACCCAGCCCTACACTTGCAAGTGTGGGTTTATAATAACTATGTAAAACGGGCAATGGTTGACGACGGGGCCGCAATTAACATAGTCCCTTTCTCTTTCCTCCAAAAACTTGGATATGGAGAAACGAACTGTTCTACTACACGAAATACCTTGAGAGGCTATGATAGCCTTAAAGCCACTTCAATAGGAACTATAATACTGCCGGTCACCTTAGGGCCCAAAACCGTCTTGACTGAATCTATAATTATAGATCAGGAAACTAACTATATATGATCCTCGGCTGACCTTGGATACATCGAATGAAGGAAATCCCTTCCACGCTATTTCAAGAAGTAAGATTCTTGCATCTGGGAAAGGTATTCGTAGCCAAAGGTGATCCAAAACCTTTCAATTTGCACCTAGCTGATTTAAAGAAAAGACCAGGGGTGCACTCAGAATTCGAACTGCCAACAAATCAACTTAACAAACCCTCTGACCCAAAGCCAGAGGAAAAATTGATACCTACGACGGATCTCGAAACTGCTAGCATAGCCAAAACAATTCCAACCCCTAAAGGTAAAACTAAAGAAACAGTATCATTAGGGACTACTGACGAGATGTGGAGGTGATAGAACAAGACTTCAGCCAATGTTTTACATTTCGATCACTAGGCGTTATGGCTCTCGCAGGGGTAATTTTCCCCTCACCAGAATGCTCCCCTCAAGCCTCTTTTAACGATCCTCTTCCCAAATCATGATAGCAATAGGCTAATACACTGGAATAAACAAGTTGTCAATAACAGGAAAACAATGACCATAGATCTTTGACTTCATTCACTCCGTCATTTGCGCACATTGGGTAGCTCCACCAAGACCTAAGATAGGTTTTTATTTGGTAGAATTAGACGCTGACACTACCCTATCAAAGCTATAAAAAGAACACGAGAGTATTTCTCTCAACCGAGCCCAAGTCATCTGCAGAGACTAGATAGGAGTCAACAAATATGAAAAACCCATCGGTGCCTATGATTTAATTAGTGACCCTAACAAAGACCTTTTTCACACATTTCATTCTTGGACTGCTAAAGAACTCTCCCCCTCACAGAGCTTATCTTTAGAAGCGTTAGGTCTAGGCCAATCTAATTAACATAACAACCACCTCCTGAGACACAAGTAAATCACGTAGATTTTGACATCCACCCTCCGGGACAGCTAGACAAGGATGTCGAATTCATCTTTGAAATAAGTAAAATGCCACAGATGCTGAGATCGCACGTCGAGGTGACCCAGCCCTACACTTGCAAGTGTGGGTTTATAATAACTATGTAAAACGGGCAATGGTGACGACGGAGGCCGCAATTAACATAGTCCCTTTCTCTTTCCTCCAAAAACTTGGATATGGAGAAACGAACTGTTCTACTACACGAAATCCCTTGAGAGGCTATGATAGCCTTAAAGCATTCAATAGGAACTATAATACTGCCGGTCACCTTAGGGCCCAAAAAACCGTCTTGGACTGAATTCTATATTATAGATCAGGAAAAACTAACTATATATGATCCTCGGTGACCTTGGATACATCGAATGAAGGAAATCCCCTTCCACGCTATTTCAAGAAGTAAGATTCTTGCATCTGGGAAAGGTATTCGTAGCCAAGGTGATCCAAAAACCTGCATTTGCACCTAGCTGATTAAAGAAAGACCAGGGGTGCACTCAGAATTCGAACTGCCAACAAATCAACTTACAAACCCTCTTGACCCAAAGCCAGAGGAAAAATTGATACCTACGACGGATCTCGAAAACTGCTAGCATAGCCAAAACAATTCCACCCTAAAGGTACAAACTAAGAAACAGTATCATTAGGGGACACTGCGAAGATCGTTGAGTTGATAGAACAAGATTCACCAATGTTCTTACCATTCGATTCACTAGGTATGGGTTTTTCCCTAGGTGTTGGTTCCTTGCCAGCAGAAGATCTCTGTATGGTAGAAGTAGAGTGTGTAAACACAATAGATACACCTACATCCATACTCCCGGCTAAGTATTGGACTCTCCATTTCGATGGAGCTAAATGCCGTTATGGAGCGGGGGCAGGTATAATTCTTACCTCACCCGAGGAGAAGGTCCTCCCATTCTCTTTTAAGTTAAACTTTGAATGCACAAATAACGGCGCTGAGTACGAAGCTCTCCTCCTTGGCCTTACCTTAGCCAAAAGAATTGGTATTGATGACATCAGAGTCCTCGGAGACTCACAATTAGTAACAAACCAAGTTTTTGAAATATATGAAACTAAAGCCGAACATTTACAACTCTACAAAGACGCTGTGTTAGATTTAAGCAAAGCGTTTAACTTCATATCCATTGAAGCAATCCCGCGAGAGAAAAATATTCTCGCCGATTCGATAGCAACTTCAGCGTCACGTTTTACTCCAAGCAATGAACTAGAAGACACTCACTTCACAATATCCATTCGTGACGAACCATTGATAAAAACAATGACAAATCCTCTTTCAAGCGGAAGTGGATCTACCATCCTAGACCATGTTGGAAATGATGCAGCTACTTTGGATTACTTAAATGCCTATGCAGCATTACATCTCTCCTATCACATGCTAGATTTATCTCTGATTCTGCATTCATCTTCCTACTTCGGAAATCCTATAACGGGTCTTCCCTTGCAAAGGGAACCTAATATATACGCAATAGAAAATGGGGATGATATAGATTTACCACCAGCACCACCTGAGTTCGAAGAGGGTAATGCCTCTTTAATCGAGGAAACAATTGATGTCAACATCGAAACGAAAGACGAGATGAGAATCTTGAAACTAGGATCTTCGTTAACCCCAGAAGAAGTGGAAATACATACTCAAGTTCTCAAAGAACATCAGAAGGCATTTGCATTTAATTACAAAGAGATGACAGGAGTCGCACCCCACATTGCGGTGCACAACCTCGTCACTAGATCAGATGCAAAGCCAATTAGCAAAAATCAAGACCTATGAAGCCCAAGGTAGCCCTCATGGTAAAAGAGGAGGTAATAAAACTCCTTCAAGTAGGATTTATCAAGCCAGTTGACTACTCCCAATGGGTATCTAATATCGTTCCCGTTCTCAAAAAGAATGGAAAGATACGCATCTGCATAGATTTTCGAGACATCAACAAAGCGTGTCCTAAAGACGATTTCCCATTACCATCCATAGACGTTATTGTTGATGCAACAACTGGTTCTGAACTCTTGTCTCTCATGGATGGATTCTCGGGATATAATCAAATCATAATATCCGAGCAAGATCAAGCTAAAACCACCTTTATAACTCCTTGGGGAACCTACTGCTATGCTGTTATGCCATTCGATCTCAAGAACGCCGGTGCCACGTACCAGCGGGCTATGAATTATATATTTCACGATTTAATTCATAAAATCATGGAATCTTATGTAGATGACTTGTTGGCTAAGGCCAAGAAGCGTTGTGACAATCCCGAAGTACTCCGTGTCATTCTTTCACGTTTAATAGAATACGGAGTTATGCTAAATCCGGAGAAATGCATATTTGGTGTAACAGGAGGAAAGCTCCTAGGTTACATCATATCCTCATGAGGGATCGACGTTGATCCAACCAAAATTCGGGCTGTCCTCGAAATGGTCCCACCCTCGAGTGAATCTGGAATCAGATCATTTCTCGGAAAGCTGGGTGCAATCCGGAGATTTATCCCGGATCTAAGCTTCGCCATTCATCCAATCAAAAATTTACTCAAGAAAGACTATAGCATTGATTGGACCAAAGACTGCAACGAAGCTTTCAACGCAGTTAAACGTTTCTTACTGTCACCACCTACGCTAATGCCACCTAAGCTGGATCACCCGTTAATCCTATATTCGCGAGCTTCCAATGTCTCGCTGGCCTGTATGTTGGCCCAAGAAGATGATGACAAGAGAGAACGTGTGATTTATTTCATTAGCCAAACATTGCTCGACTATGAAACACGCTATACACAAGCAGAGCGAGAATGTCTTGCCATAGTTTTTGCTACTAAACGTCTAAGACATTACATGCTGAATCAAGAAACAAGGGTCATGGTAAAGACAAACCATTTACGGACTTTTCTCACACAAGGGTCCTTGTCCAAAAATCTGGACGCTTTATAACCTTAATGGGAGAGTTCGAATTAACGTTTGTAAACCAGAAGTTAGTTAAAGGAAAAATCATCACAGATTGGTTAGCTGACAACCCATTAAATGGAGGTGATTTAGTAGATTTGGATTTTCCAGATGAATGCGTATACTACATCGAAACTCGACCTGCTATTTCTGAGTGCCCTTGGTACACTGATATCATTAATTATATCATGGACCATACGTACCCGGAGGTAGTTACACTGCAACAAAGAAGGTGGTTACGCATAATCGTATCTAAGTATGTTATTATAGAGCAAGTTCTCTATCGAAAGGCGTTCAATGGAATGCTTCTAAGGTGTGTCGACACAGAAGAATCTAAGAGGATTCTCCATGAATCCCACAGCGGTATATGTGGAGGCCACTTCGGTGGCCATGCCACTGCTCGAAAAATACATCGAATGGGCTATTTTTGGCCCACTCTAGAACATGACGCAATAGAGTTTGCACGCAGGTGTCATAAGTGCCAAGAATTCTCTCACGAGATCCACATGCCAGCACAAGCTCTGCAACCAATCGCTACTCCATGGCCCTTTTCTACATGGGGCCTAGACTTAATAGGGAAATTCTCTCCCTCATCCACAGATGGCCACAATTTTATAATCACGGCCACTGAGTATTTTACCAAATGGGTAGAGGCTATGCCTCTTACTACCGTACCTGGCTCGGTGATCACTAAGTTCATCTTGAATCAAATCATTTACAAGTACGGTATCCTACAAATCATTATCTCTGATAATGGAACTTCTTTCAAAAATGAAGAAGTCCGCGAACTATGCGGTAAGTTCAAAATAAGCCATCATACGGCTTCCTTGTATTATCCCCAAGCCAATGGACAGGCTGAAGCAACAAACAAAACGCTGAAAGCCATTCTCCTTAAAACGGTGAAAGAAAACAAGCAAGATTGGCACTTGAAGTTATACCCGGCCTTGTGGGCCCACCGAACCTCAATAAGAACACCAACGGGAGCAACTCCTTTCTCGCTAGTATTTGGGGCAGAAGCAGTTCTCCCACTTGAGGTCAAAATACCCAGTCTCCGCATTTCACTACAAGGGATTCTGGATGAAGACGCTTACAGAGAAGCACGCCTTTCCCAACTAGAAAGCCTAGATGAAACTAGGTTAGATGCTGAGCAGCGGCATAGAGCTTATGCTGACCGAATGTGCCGGCAGTATAACAAGAAGGTCTATGAACGCGATATATACGAAGGTGATCTAGTTCTAAGACTAGACAGCTGGGTCAATAAGAAGATCGGCGAAGGAAGGAAATTCTGGCCCAAATGGTTGGGCCCATACCGAGTCATGAAGGACTACGGGAATGGTGCTTATCTCTTATGCACACTAGAAGGTGAGGAGTTTGGTGAAAACAGTCAATTCCCTCCACCTCAAATGTTTCTATGCATAAGCAGCAAGCGCCGCCTATATAACTATCTACATCGCATTTTCATATAAATTAGGATCATTTTGTCCACTTGTTTCTTACATAAGTTGTGATCAAAGAATCTATTCTCAAAGCAATTCATTACAAACTCGTGATGTTTCTGGCATAAAGTTCTTTAATCATACCTCTCCATCTTTGTGTATTATCAAATCATCTTGGAATCTTTTATCAAATAAAATCAAACATGACGAAGTCCTAACGGTAACCATACCAAGATCTGCAAGTTTGTTCTCGCTTTGATTTCTTCTCAGGATTGGTGTTTTGCCTATGGTCTGTTCTAGAAGCTTCATGGTGTCACATCTATCCCATATATACATCTCTTTGGAAACAAGTGTATACTGACATTTTACTCAAAAAGACAAGTCAAAAAGTGATTAAACAGAAAATTTTATTTTACACATTTCCTTGCCCCACCAACCTTCGGTGATGAGCTTTGCGTCTCTTACTAGTGACATAGGGTTGGGAAAGAATGGAAATGCCCTTACTCGCCTATGCCTTGCCCACGGTGATAAACCCATGCTTCTTACAGGTAGCATGGGGCAAAGTGTAGGGGGTCCTCTAGACAAAGTAAATGTTAAAAGGTCATAAACAAACAATTCAAACTTTGAGTCAAAAATGAATGAATAAGATATTCAAAATTCTAAAAAGAGTTAAAAATCCTAAAAACCCAGATTTTGTCTACTATGTGGCCATCTACAGGTCTAAGTCTGGATAAACCGCAAAGCAAGTTGCACCCAAAACTATGAAGTCATTCAGGTAGAGTAAGCTTGTAGCTTTCACTTTGGTTCCACCAAAGCTTCGTCTGTCTTTCATCACTATCGTTTCACCGTATTTCATAAATTTTTGCCCTTCTTGGCTCTTGGTGATGAGCCCTCACATCTTACAAGTTGCGTGGAGTTAGGAGTGGGGCAAGTTAATCTGTTCATCATATTGGTTATTTTCATCATTTTGCCAAAACAAATACAAGTTACCCAAATTGCTAACAAAAGCTAAGATTCAAGATCACAGTATATCTACAATATCATGTATCAGCATCATGAAACACAAAAAGAAAGCAAACATTTGCATCATCTGTTTTCCATTGCATACATTCTAGAAAGCATATAAACATACATCGTAGTATACACGAGAAAGCTGGAAACAGAAAGGGAAAACACAAGTGACAAAGTTTTGATCCAAAATCGACGCATATATATAAATAATCAATGTTTGTATACAATGCCATCATGCACTAGGCATGGTCAAAACGCTCAAAGAGCCCGTAATACACAAAAGAATCTATAATACAAAAAGTGCATAGGAGCCAAGTGGCCTCTCAACCCCTGCGCGATCCCGCCGAAGGTGCGCACCCTCGCCTAGGACTCCGGCTACGCTGGCACTCTGAATGGACGGAGGGCTCAGGGTCCTAAGGAGCAGCCGTGGTCTCGCCATGAGAGTGGCTCCTCATAAGACGCTCGGCTATCCTATAGCCTGCCAACTCTGTACGGAGAGTCGACACCATCTTGGCCACGTGCCAAATAGGAGCAAAGACGTCAGTATGCCTACCAGCTACTGAAGGCTCCCCGGCATCTACAGATAGCTCCGCATGGGTCTTATCCATAGGGATCATCAGAGAATCAGTACATACCCTACGGATTAGATCCCGCCACTTGTCAATAGTCTCTGCAAAACAAAGAAGAAAGACGAATTAGAAACTAGGCAAGAGGCTAAAACATACAAGATACAAATATAAGGAGAGATAGCAGTTAAAAACAAGTCCTAAATCAAATTAACACTGAAAGGGAAAGAGGATAACTTACTCGAATCGTCGGGCCTCCAAGATGGATCGATGGGGCCGGCACCCGCTGCAGATGCCGCTGCCGACTGTGGAGCTGCTCCTGTAGCAGGGGCAACATGTCACCCCACAACTGACTCATCCTCTCCACCATGGCCCTGGGAGAGTGGCTCCTCTGAAGCTAGAGTCTCTCTCTCTGCACTCTACTCCTCCCTCTCCGCCTGCATGATATCCTGAGTGTCATGCCACTCAGGATCACTCTCATCTGTCTGCTCCTCCGACCCTCCCTCTGTCGACTCCTCAGAATCAGAGTCAATATCTATAGGGTCATCGCTACTATGAGCAGGACCCGCAGTAATCCAAAGTAAAGGTGCCCGAGGCGCATCCGCTCTCCCTCTGGCCCGAACTATCCCCCTGGCTGCAATAGGAATACCAGGGGTGACCACTGTCCAACCACGGCCTCTAGGCCCCCCTCTAGCCTCCCGAACTGATCTATAAACTGGTGCTACTAGAGGAAGCATGCCCACATATGGGAGGCCGAACTGCTGAGGAACCCTGCTGAAAGGATGTACCTCCACCCGTCCCACACGGTCAATAAGCTGCCCTGTGGTGGAGCAAGAAATCAATGTGAGAGTCTCCTCTCCCCAAATGCTGGCCATGAGCTGGTACGGTGTGGCCTCCATATCTACTATGGTGAGGGAAGCTACTGGCTGGTGAGGTGCCCTAAGCACCGACATATCTAACCACCTGGCTGCCCTCACAGCCCCAAGATCTACCACCTCCATGCCTCTGCCATAGGGAATGAAGTGCTCATACACCCAACTCATAACTAGAGTAGGGTGGCTCAAAGACTGTCCCTATAAACGGACCACCCTGTATAAGTCGTGATAGGTGGTCCCCAAAATGTCTACCCCCCAGGCGTATATCCGGCCATGCCCCTCTATCTGTGCAATGATGGGGGCCCAGCAGTATAACAATGTATCCCCTCCCTTGTCCCCGATCAGCCTCGACGCAAGGATCCCCATGATATCCTGTCGAAATACGGGGATGGGAAAAGAAGGAATGGATCTAACTCTCACTCCCTTCTTTGGCCCTGTGGAAATAGCTGCATCCCCCATATAACCTGCCCACTATGCAATTTGTGCTCTGGACCCAGCTATTTCCAGTGTGAGTCTCCTCCCGATGATCGGGACCCCCAAGATATGGTAAACGTCCTTTAGAGTAATAGTCCACTCACCGCAGACCCCTGGCAGTCAGAAAGTGTTCCGATCTACATCCCAATAAGAAAATAAGTCACAAAGGATGTGACTCGATGGCGTAACATGGGGCACGCGCGATATGCACAATATACCGGCCCTCTGTAACGTGTCCTCCTCGCCTGGCGAAAGGGCATCCAATACCCCAGGCAACCAATCACACTTTCTCTCCCGGCTCCATCTAATGTACTCCTCCCTCGCCCGCATACACCCAAAAACACACAAAACAGATCAAGTTAGTATCTAATCAATGCAGGGAGAATCATAAAAACGTACAGAAATGCAAGAAAATATAAGTATAAGTCTCCAAAACAAGCTCTTTTGCATTCTGTGCAAAACCGCCGCCCTGAGCAGGGAGGCGGTTTTGTAACCGCTACCTTAAAAGCAGCGGTCTCGTAACCGCCGCCCTGATCAGGGCGGGCAGTCATGTAACCGTCGCCCTGGCCAGGGCGGCGGTTGCGGTCCGAAAACCCACGCAAGTTTTTAATCCTAAAAAGTCCAAAAAATGCAAAAATAGACCATTTTAGCTAAAAAAAGAGCCTACCCAGTAGGCGCCCCCCCTAGATGGACCCTTTTGAACCAAACATTTTCAAAAATAACCCCCCCATTACAAGTAATTTGCCATTTCAAATTCGAAGGGGGGAAAATGCAAAATTAAAGAAAACCAACCTGTGATCTCGCGGGGGTGGTGTTCCGCACGTGGGGGAATGATCGCTATCTCACTCTGGATGTTTCGACTCTATTCACGCAAGAAACCGTCACCGTGGGTCCCAGAGCTCAAAATCTATCAAATCGACTCACGCAAATGAATAGGAAAATGGGCCCACTTTCATATATATATTGTTCTATTTCATCTTAAAATGTCTTTTCACATGTTCGGAGCGCTGACAGAGGTAAGTTCCTATCCCCGCACAAATGGTACGTCCTCTTTCCCTGTTATTTTAGTGTTTATTTTTCAAATTATTGTATCTATCTGCACTTGAGTTCTCTTTTCATTTTACACAGTAGCAGGGAATTTCGGATGGTGCCATTTCGACACACGGACGTGTAAGGTATGACTTCTAAACTCCCCATTTCGGGACTTCCATACTCGGACCCACCGTTTTATGCCCTTTCATGGCTAAAACGCTTCTCCGAAGGGGGCAATATGTACGTACCCAAAATTGTAAGGTACTGTATCGCCAGAATAGTGCAACAAGTGCCCCAATGATGATACAGGTCTCCTCGCAAGGTGTTCGGGATCCAGAAAAATCTCTTCGGATATGCGTTAACATCCCGCATGCCCCGCTTAGCCCCCGTTGTCCTTTGTTTTCCCCTTTTTCCCTCTTTTCTTGCCCCTTTTGATCTTCAGTGACGAAACCGCCGCCCTGCAGGGCGGGCGGTCCTGTAACCCTGAACCGCCCTGTAACCGCTGAGCAGAGCGGCGGTCCTGGGTGCGTTTTCCATAACGTCCTTTTGGCGTGACCTGCATGAAATATCACGTTTCACCAGCTTTTCTTTGCCGACTTGAGCATGCATTAATGTTTTTGGTCCCCTGGAACAGTGTTTTTCCTTTGTTTATTGTTTAGGAGTTCAATTTGATTTTGGTTTTTGAGTGTTGGAATTCCTATAAGTGCATGGTTTGTGTACATGTAAATGGCTTTGGATTTTGGCTTCGGATTTTGGCTCTGAAGGTCTGATTTTGGTCTGAATTTGGGCTGAGTTTTTTGAAGAATTTGAGCTGGAGTTCTTGTTTAGCCACCATTTTTCCTTGTTAGAGTCTTCTAGTTTTTAGTGTCTTGCTTAGGATATAGCATATTTTACTTCACACTTGGTTTAGTATTGCTCAGCTGTTGGTAAGCCACAGACCCATCTTGTGCAGGCAGTGCTGTTGTTTCATCCAATCCGCGTTAGAAGCTTGCCTCTGAATTCCTTTTGCTGTAGATTTGTATTTACTGTGACTTAGAGTTCTTAGTTCAATTCATTGCTATACCTGGTTAGCTTTATTCAGCTGTTGGTAAGCCACATATCCAACTTGTGCAAACAGTGTCTTTGTTTTGGAACGGAATAGCTTAGGAAGCCATTAAAGTTGCAGGTTTTTCTCTTCAAACATAGGATAGTCACAGGTTCTGGTCGCTTCATGTTGCATGACTCTGCAGTAAAATCCCGCTAGGAATCGCATAAGCCAAACTCTGTACTCTTGCGCTATCCCTCTCCTACTCGCATTCTCGGTCTGCATTCTGAGCTGTCCTTGTCCCAAAATCTACTCCTATCGGTGCTAGCATTACACGCTTTTCTGGATCCAAGTGAACACGAAAGAACGAGAAGATCATACTGAGGGGACGAGATCACATACACCATCGGATTCGCCACTGTTCTGCGGAGTCCAGGTTCTAAATTTCAAAGTTCTAGTCAGATTTATATCAAATAGAGTAGTTAATCGCTTTATTTCATTTTCATGATATTCTCGATATTGCCAGGGAAGCTGTGGGGATTGATAGTTTCCGAGAAACTATGATTCACTCCTCACTTCTGAGGTAGGATCGAGAATCTTGCAGGTAGATTAGACAGGCTATCTTATTTATTTAGAGTAATTCTACAAATTGCACAGGCAAATAACTACACTCGGTTATCTTGTCTGTTTTAGATTATTGCTTAGTTATTATTTCTAGATACGCTTAAAATAGTTTGTTTTCCTTAGAATTGTTAGAATATTTTTCTTAGAAGATAAAGTTATATACATGTTAGATTTATTTCACGTAGTTAGAATTTATTTCATTACAGTTAGATTACATTTTTATTTTGTATGACAATCACGGGACCTCAAGAGCCCAGGGAATATATATTTGAGCCGATCGTGCCTCAACCAAACCTAGCCACAGCAATAGTTGACATAGACCAAAATCTCAGGATACAAGTATTCCGAACAACCACAGATCTACAACTGATCAGCTCACAGTTAAGAGGGTTAAACATAGAAGACGACCAAGCACATGCACGTTTTGGTCAAGTCAGCCAAACTACAGATTACCCTAGGTAAATATCCACATGACTGTAGAACGGTTCGAAAGAGAACAAACATTCGGGTGTGATCCTTTAGTTCCACAGCCAGACGCTGGAGACACCCTAGTAGATATAGATACCAACTTAAGAATCCAGGTTGCGAGAACACCTGTAAGGTATTCTGAGAAGATCGCACAACTATTGGTTCTAAACGTAGAAGCTGAAAAGGCTTACGATTACTAGATACTAGGGATTAGAACTTGATCTCGCGTATGACCATAACAGGACCGCAACAACCAAGAGTCTATGGTTGTGATCCACAGATCCCACAGCCCAACGAATCCACAAGTCAGTTAGATATAGACACTGGCCTACGCACACTAGTATTCCAATCCACTCCACTTCCACCTATCATCGTCCAACAATTGTCCTTACTAGATATACGGCTAACGAAGCTAGGGAATTCTGGACTAGGCTAGAAAATCGTCCGTAGAGTCAATTGTTTTCATCATCCACCATATGACCTTATCAGGAGATATACACGAAACAATCCCAGGTCATTTTCCACGTATTCCGCAGCCCATAGATCGAATCACACCAGAGCTCGATATTGATTGGAGCCTTCGAGCAGTCATCCTCGCTGATCGATCTATCACACCAGTCCAAGTTAGAAGGGCCTTCTTTGCCTTAGATTCACAAATACCGTTAGTGCGTGTCGAAGACATTAGACTGCCTAACTAGTTTGTCTGCATTTTCTACCCCCACCGGCTGTCTCGGCACGACCTCGGGAGGTCGGGTACGCGGAAGAGTTACTTGTTGATTCTCACGCTCGCCTGTCGCTTTTCCGACGTACAGTACCCTCTCATACTCTCGAGAGGGAATAAAAGAAAATTGCGCAATTAAGAATGACTGAGGATTAACTGCATCCACTACAGACTCAGGCACTTACGCTCCTGCACGGGGGGTGATGAGCTCTATACTGGTCGACATTAGAACCATCTGAAAGCTGTCAGGGTCTGACATTTAATAAATGTTCTCCAGTAAGTTCCGTCTCGCCTTGCAAGCACTGCTACGCATGGTTCACCTCACTTTTTCATTCGAACCAGGTACTAAAAAACATATCTGCACATAACAACTACTTAGAGCCCTGAGAAAGCTGAGGAGTCAAGAATACTGGTCACTCAACCCATCGTAAATACTACCCTCTACTTTGTAGCACCAGTCCACTACTACTGTTGACTCAACACTTCTTGTATCCAAGCAACATTGCCGTTCGATAGGGTATCAAATGTATTCATGTTTAACTGCACCAGATAAAATTGTGCCCAAGCATAACAGGTGTGCTCCTCCACCATCTCATGCAGCACCCCCATTATGCAAATGTACAAAGCAGTCTCCCTCATGTAGTACATGTTTAGTTCAGATGTCAGGTGATCCTAATCATCATGCAACACGGTAAGCATATGTACGAATCATGTAACAAATTCGCATGGTACACATACAACATTTCCGATGTAATCGTTACATCTGATATTCCTACACTAGCGCGGGCTATCAATCACACACCCTTAACGAGTGTATAAAAGAATTCATGTATTCATGTTTTGTTTAAATAAACTACTCCACCATGAATGACTACCACTCCATTGATAGGTAAAATTTACGAAGGATGTAATACACATCCTACAAATGTGATGGTAACAAGTCTCTGAAATCGTAAGATGAAACACATTAAATCGAAGTGATCCCATCTCTCGCTTAGGGCAAAATCAATCAAACCCCTTATTAACATCAACTACAAAAGCTAATAACTATCCCTCTAAATCAAATAACATATAATGTTCGAGCTCGCACATGATAGCCCATTGTACACATGCGGATTTCTAGTATAGCCACATCCATACCAACAATAGCTTTATTATGGTTCCCCACATTTTCAGCTGTTGACTTTCCTTTGCAAAACCAATTCATAGGATTAGCCCTACTCTTTATCCCATATCAATCTATTTTTACATCTATTTAAAAAAAAATTATAAACAAAAGAGAACACCCCGAATAGGAAAAACACCCCTTTAGAAACCTATAGTTAAATCTAAAGATTTAAGGCTTGTGTTGGTTTTTATTTTAAGGAATAAATTATCTACGAATTAATTGTCTAAAATGATTAAAAGGATTTAATGTTTTGAATTACGTCTTGTGTTTAATTGTTAAAATATTTAATTGATAAGAAAGGAGAACAATATTTTTTTATGTAAATAAGAACTACATAGTGGGAAGTCCCTACCAATACAATGTTTTGTAGAGCTAGATTTGTCTCATAAGCATATGCATGATATTGATACAAACAATTCAACTTTATAGAGGTGGTCCATGATTTTAACAATGTCAATAATCAACCAAGTCAAAAATCATGTTTGTTACTTTGATTGCTATAAACTTGAGATAAATTTGAACATTCGTTAAACAACATTAAAATGTTATTTTGTTATAAATTTTGAAAACAATAATTTTATCCTTTTCCATGCATATTACTTGATTATAATTTCAACACACCATCAAATATGAATTGTGGACACATTTGAGGGGTTTTTATGCTTTCGCTTATGTTATGCCACTGCATGCTCTGTGCCATTTTAGCCTTTCTATGGTTTTCCTCTTGGTCATATCCATAGGCCGAAACTTGACCCATTCGGCCCGGTGCCCAAGGCAAATCACCCTGCCCATTAAATGGGCAATTCTGACTTCCATTGCATGACTGTTGCAACTGGTGGTGAAAGTGCGTCCCAACCGGCCTTATTGAACCCATTTGTGCCTGAAATTCTACGAGCGATCATGGATTCTGAATCCTCCCTGGAGTTGTTATTTTTGATGAATGTTTAGACCCTGTGGCCTCAAGTGGTACCCATCCGGCCCTACCCATAATTGCCTTATGTTACTTTTTGTGGCCCGCATTCCCCAAAAGCTTCACCCTTCAGAACTGGATAAAGAACCATTGGCCGCAGTCCAACGACTATGGCCTAGTTTCACGGTATCTGTAACCTCACTTCAATAGGGTTTTATCTCAACATCAGCTTTTGTGGCCCTTCTCAGTTCCAAGCCCTCCTCCTTAAAGTGACTTGTTGGTCATTTGGAAATCACCTTGTTAGTGTTTTAGCATGATTAGGGTCCTTGACTTGATCTGTAGACCAACTTTGCCTAGACCTAGACCGTGACGTTTATCTCAACCAAACCAACCATTTGGTCTTTCTTGCCGAACATGCCTAAACGTTCCTGTACCTTACCTGTTATATACCCTGGAGCTACTTCCTATGCCTTGGATACAAGGATTATATCACCCTTGTTTGGATAAACTATCGACCTTTGACTATGCATTACTGGTTTGCTCGTCAAATCATGTGCCCTAGTCGCACTATTGCATTTCAACAAGTGTCGTCTGCTTCCTTGGACCTACCCCACTCTCTCACCATCATCTCTACACCATTTATCCTTTATCAACTCTATCCCTGATTTCACGTTCTCTCAATCCATGATAGATTTGAGGGGGATTACCTATACCCTTAACAGGGGAAACCACTTCATATTATTGTCCGTGCAGCTTTACAAAACAAGCTACACGACAATAAGGGGCTAATGTAGACACCAAATTTGTGTCTTACGACCCCTTGTGACCCGCACCTCCTTTCGCAACCTAACCTCATCACCTAAACCTTACACAATTATTTATTAATTACCTTGTAATTGATAAATCCACATCACCTTACCTGCCACCTCATTTTGCCACCTCATCCTGACCTAGTCCTAACCCTAAACTAACCTAATTAAGACCTATAACTTGGTCCACACCTACACCCATGACTAATGACCCCTTTTTTGCACCCAAAACCGACCTTCTAGTCACTTGACCAAGCCCACAACTAATCTCTCAGGAGGAAAAGCAGGGAAAGTGGGTGATTTTACTAAAAATAGCCTACTTTTTCCTAACCGATACCGGTTCCTTACTCGACCGCCGTCGGTTACGTAACCGCCATCGGCTCCCTGTAAATGGGCTCCCCAAACCAAAAACAACAGACGAAGGATTTTTGGGAGCAAGGGAGATCATTAGGAGTGATCAAGAGAATTCAGATCTTCACTTGACCAAGCAGAGACGAGTGAAGAAATCAGAAGAGTTGCAACAAAAGGAGATCAAGCCCAAAACTACAACGGAATAGCCAGAAACCTGTGATACTCAGCTGATCATCGGGAGGGAGATCTCTCATCTTCTGTGTGTCAAGCCATCTTACCTAAGTTCTGCCTTTGTCATCAGAGTTCCTGGACCTGCATCCTCGTCTATAACTAGTAAGTTACATCTTGCATGTCCTCTTTAATAACATTTCTTAGACTTTTTGAATCACAGTCCCCATAAATCCATTCCCAGATCCACTACCCAACGTGTTATTGCATCTAAATATCATTCATTTACCTCTCACCATCTCATTACCTAATATCACTCATATACCAGCCTTACCAACAACACCGTTACCGTACGACACAATCACCCCATAAAACAACCAACCTACAGATCCTAGACAATACCGATATCGGTTATCAGCAACCGGGTATCAGTTATTGTGACTCAAAACTAAGAAATCAACCTTTCCCCTACCCGTCTCAACGAAGCAATTTAATTGATATTTTACAGTTTTTGGTGTTAATTCATATTAGCAGGGGAACCTGACCACCTTCGAAAGGAAGTTTTATATTTCCTGGGCCCCAAGGCAGTTCCCTCATTTATTGTCTAATCAAAATCTTGTGGTCTTGTGTTCTTATTTGCAGGTAGTCCTTCCAAGAACCAAAAGGAGTTCATCGTAATCACCCCTTTGATTGCTAAGTTGATCTTCGGTACGATTCAATACTTAATCTAGTGATTCTAACAGAGTATTCCTCCTAGCTTTATCATGTTAGTTTGGATTCTAATCTAAGTTTATGCAATGATAGAAGTAACTCTATTCCCAGCAGCCGAAACATTCCGAGTGAGACAACTATACAATGTAAAAATACTTTCCACATAAAAAAAATGACGACATATTCACATTTTTAATATTTCAAAAAAATTTAACTACATGATAATTTAATTAGAAAATAATTTTCTAAATAAAATAAGAAAGAAAAAAATCCATTTCAACATTCGAAATCAAGTCATTATGAATGATAGATATTAATAACTCAATTAAAAATCCTAATATTTTACCATATAAAAATCCTACTAATGTATTTTAAACACTTATATTCAAAATGCATTAAATACCTATATAATAAATTACATTTATATTTATTACAAATATTCATTAAATTATATCCATTATCTTTATAAATATAAAAATATTTCATAATATTTTAAATTATTTAGTGCTAAACTAAAAATATATAATTTACTTAAAAAAAAAAAACATTATATATTTAAATAACTCCACCGTACAAATCTAGTTTTCACATAACATTTTAAATGTGGTAATGCAAAGTAAATACATCTAGTTATAATTATAAGGCATGTTTTAATGTTTTGTGATTAGTATAAAGTTCAGATTTTACTTTAATTAAATATACATAGGGAATGGTCCGTATAGGTAAATGGTTAGGTTTTTTTTATACATGTTTTAAATAAAACTACACAAGATAAACCAATTGGTATATGATTAATTATGTAGACATAGGCATAGGTTGGGATAAAGGTTAGGAAAACATTAAATATATTATTAGAAAATATAATATAGTTTTATTTAGAAACAGGTAAATTTTATTTTGGATAATATAAATGAAGAATACAATAAGTGGGGGCATGAATATGACTTGAGCCAATAAGAAAAATAATTTTTCCTATTTTCATGGAGTGTTGTCTCCTTCTAAGACACCTTACGTAAATTAATTTTTACACATCTTTTGACTATGTGTTTTAACACTTAAACCAAAATAATTAAATAAATATAAGTCTAATTCATTAGAAAAAATTAAAAAATAAAAAAGTATTAAATATGGAATTTGTAAACTTAATAAAAATTAAAATCTTCTCAATAAATTATATTCAACTATTTTATAACAATATGTTAATATACATATTTTTAAAATATTAAACCCTTTTTTAAAGGCATTTCTTAATAAAACCATATTATTTTTTTGGAAGTTAACTATTGAAATGCACTAAAATAAGCTGAGTACTTTATTTAATTTTACTATGCAAGAAAAAAACAAAACACGAGTTCATAATTTTACACTCAAGTAAATGTTCAACTTTAATATAAACTTATATTTATTTTAAATAAACCAATCACAAAACACCTGTGTAAAATTTATTTTGTTTTCTAGAAATAAATACAGAGAAACAATATGACACTGTAAAAATAAATTAACAATGTAATATCAATTAATATAGTTTCATATCACAATTGAATTAAATATCCATTCCAACAAAACATTACAAATAAAAGAACCATAATAATTGAATCTTCTATTTAATTTCTTTCTGTAATTGCAGAATATATAACCAAAATATAAAGAAGAAACTTATCTCAATTTGGAAATGGGATTTTCTATTCTCAATTCTTGCTCCACTTGGATTTAAGCACTAGAACGATGGCCACATTAATGAGGGGAATAAAATATGCTTAAAAGTACAAACCGATGCCCTGGCCAGGAACCATCCAGGGTTGTACTCTGTACCCCTATTAGGAAATCCTCTGGAGCCCCTCCCTCTTGCCCACAACCCTACTTACAAACCTAGCTTCTATGGAAAATTTCCACAATCTCTTTGAAATTTCAAAAAATATATTTTTTGTTTTTCCCCTGGGATCCTCAATAAGTCTTACAAGCCATTTAAATAATAATTTTCCCAGTTTGGTTTCATTACCAAAGGTTACAATGGTAACTTCTAAATTACAAATTTTAAATTATTTTAATGTAAATAATAGTGCCCCAACAAGTTCCTTTCCAATTAAACCTTTTAATTTTTTAATTTTTGAGTTACAAAACAATATTCTGAAGTACTCATAATAAATTATTTTTTATTTTTCAACAAATATCATATCAAATATTTTGGCACATCACATTAACTATCTGGTAGATTCTCTTCATGGATATTGTGGTCATCTCAAGGTTATGGGCCATACTTTGCCCAAACTTCGCGATATGAAGATGACGGGCCCAATGAAATTAACCTTCTAATTCATGCCTCTGATATTATTGATGCCATTATTTCCCAATCACCTCTCATCTAACAACCACTATTTCCAAAGAAGAATGTTGATTACATCCTTATCACTATCACTCACACTTAACATACTAATATAGAAAATATTTTCCAACCCAAGATTATCATTTATTCATGTACAATAAATATTACTACACCAAATTATGATGATGACTACTCTCTTGATGACCCCTTCTTAGTAGGTTATGCCCAAGCTAAGAATGTATAAATCCTTCATTATCATGACACTCTCAGTTCTACCTTTAGTTATAAAATTAATATTATCACCATCTCCATGAAAGATGCAAATCCTACCTTTGATCTAGAGGCTGATGATATTATGACTGATGAAGATCTATATTTTTATTTTGACTCTAAGGATGAATTTATGAAACACACTCCCCTCATTAGTAATATAGTGCTCATGCTACAATCTACTCCTTTGTTTATCCCTTCTACAATACCTCATGTGACATCTCCCTCTCTGGCCCCTCCCATTTCTCCACATACCATTATACCATTACCTTTTATGATATCATCACAAGTTACTCTTTCCATTCTGAATCTAGCCCACCCATGAATGAGTCATACTACACATGGCATAAGTCTCCTAGAAATGATGTTTCTGCTTGTAGATACTATAAAATGCATATGAAGAAAATTGAGTAATAAGTTGGGTGATACAAATGAAAAAAATCTTGACAATATTTTTTTTCTACCCATTATTTTGTTCTCAGCATGATTTTTCTCACATACAGATGAAACTTGTTAGGTTCTCTCCCATAAGCATTGATCCTGAGAGACTTCTCCTCATGTTCCTAGTAATTGAACTTGATCACCCCATCACTTCACTTTATGTTATCTTATAACTATATTCATCTCCCCCTCATCATCCCCTTGATGATATCCATCATGATACCCTCACATGGGTCTATGACAAAATTTATAATTCTTTATTTTCCACACAATTAGAAGTACATCAAGGTATCAACATAATTCAAGACAACTTTGAATATATCATGATTCATAATTACTATCAAATAATTCATATTATAGATGACATCATATATGATGCATGCCAATAATTCACATGTTATTATTGAGGAACTTTAGCTTACTTTATCTATCCTCTTTTATCTTGTGTTTGGTTTCTTCCACTTGGGTTTATACAACCATTGTTTCCTATCTGGGATATATTGGTAACTCTTATTTATATCCCTCTTGGGTTTCTATTTCTATTGCTTCCTATATTGGATACCTTGGTAATTATTATTTATCTCCCACTTGTGTTTATCCTTTCCACTTGGGTTTATATGGCCATGGCTTCACATTTTGGATACTATGGCCAGGACGTTCCTCTCACCTCTCGCTTGGGTTTATCTCCTCTTTCTTAGGATGCCCTATCATTAGCCCCCATCCCATAATATATTATATGCAATTCTAAATCTATTAATCCCAAAACCATTTAATCACATTTTATTAATCATAAAATTCCATTCGTTTAAGAAAATTGAATCATAAAAGTAAACATACATCAACATCCATACACACAATATCAAAAAAATAATGGAATATATGTATATGTGTGTATATATATATATATATATATATATATATATATATATATATATATATATATATATATATATATAACATAAAAATGAATCATTTTTATACATCATCAAATATCTCAAAACATTATACAATCAACCATCCCTCAAGCATCCCCTCCCTTAAATATAGGTAAACCAATTCTTTGAGATGATGGTGCCTGAATAATCACATGTAGGGATCATTCTAAATATGTAGCTCTAGACTAAGCCACTGAATCCTCTCCCTCTATCCTATCCACCTAAATATAAAATGCCACTATGTGGGCTACATCTACCACCTGACATGCTACCACCCCATATGCATATGATAGTCTCCCTAATTTTTCTCATGTGTTATCTCTTTCTATTCCTGCAGAAGATCATATACCAAGAATGTCATATCTATTAAACTCACTATCACTAGAGAATCCCTATGAATTTAAAAATCATGAGCTTACTCTCCCATGAGCCTAATGGTGCCCACTAAATATTTAGGCATCACTAATACTAAATCCACCATTATGGTTGTATTTTTTAGGTATAAGACATCGTCCAAAATCTCATGGTGCATTCCCTCAATCATTGAGTGCCACTCATCTATGGATGGATCTAGAAAACAAACAAACCACACATATTATTATAAATATATTCAAAATCTATTCAAACTTCTCAATATATATTATCACATAATATAAATTTAAGGATCACTTAGATTACTAAGCTTCTCTCCCAATAATTCTATCTTCTCGAACTCCCAAAACTTAAATTCCATTTGGTGAAATCCTACCAATTGAGCCCATCTTCCTTAGGGAACTAATATCATCTATGGTATCCCTTGTACCTCTTTCTCCTATTTGTCACTTCTGCATACTACATGGTTGTGGGAAATCAACATTGCTCGACATGGTTGCAATGGTGGTACGTTTACCACCGGTAACACTCTCCTTCCTTTCTCTATAACATGTCTCTATAAATAATTTGGGAGAGGTAGTGTCACCACATGAGATGGATTCCTAAACTTCAAATGTAATCTATCCACTAGGTGTGTATCTATCCACAATAAATAGTGTCCTATAATCTCAAAGGTTCCCTTTTCCACTAGTACAGTTGGAAAACTAGGCCACAAGTCCATTATCCCTCTATAGGGATCCCACACCACCTACTATTATATCATATATGGTAACCTCCATAAACCTACCATTGGCCTCAATGTTGGGCCTCTCTCCTACTATAGAATCCTTGGGGCATCTCCTTCTACCTTTAGTGGTGTACATGTAGGCCTACACATTGGGAAAACCTCATATAATTAGGATGACAATATTATTACTGGGCTCATACTGCCCTCTATATCTGTCACTCAAATCATATATAAATATTGCACTAGTTTCACCCATGTGGTTGTGCCCCAAATGAACAAAATACTAGTCTCCTAACTATGTCTATAATATACTAGAAATAAGTGGTATTACTCTATCTTACTTATGACACAAGACTCGTGCCATAACCATACCAATAATATCCTTTTAGATATCCAAAATTAATGCAACATATATGAGACTCAATATTATCATCATTGTGCTCGGGTGATACTCATCACTTCCCGTGGCCCATTAAGAAATTGCTATCCTTTCTCTCCTGTATCCATCAGAACATCAAAATATATGTAGACTCTATGAATTGAAAGTTGTAGAATGACATGTATAACCTATAATGTCACTATAACCCCTATAACCTGTCTAGTGGCTCTTCACCTATGGGTGTTTAACCTAAAATCCCAATGCATCAAACACATATGAATCAGGTCCACATCTAGCAGGACCCACACCATCTACATAATTCCTATAAAACTGAGACCCTATAGATGTGGGATCTCTTGTGTAGATAACCTACTCAAAAACTATGGTAACCATACATAATCTATATAACTCCATAGACAAATCCTCCATAGGACCTGTAAAAAATCAAACAATAAATACTTATTGTATCTCGATAATCAAATCCATCATCAAAGTAAATAAAATACATACAAAAACATCAAAATTTAAAATCTCTACTACATCATCAGCCCTAGATTAACACCATCAAAACCTTTAAACAAAATATCACATTTCCTATGCTTGGCCTCATAGCTCCCCTCAGCTGATGCCATTGGTCATCCTATGCATGAAAAATTCTAGCATGCCCACTTTATTTCAGGTTTCGTGAAATAAGTCTTTCATTAATAAAAAAACCTATAACCTAATGAATTCAAAATTCAAAATGCTCCCAAACCCACTCTAGACCTTGACCCATTTTACATTTTGACTATCTATTTGGGTAAATTTCACTAGCTAAAATTTCCTTGGCATGCATTTTTACATTTTCTCCTAACTACCCATTCCTAATTCAAAAATAACACCTACCATGAGGATTCACACCAATGCATGCCCCATCTTAATGACCTTGTTCTACACTACCTTGTACTCTCTCCATCACCACTAAATTTACTGATTTGGGTTACCTATCAGAGATCAATTATCTTAATATCAAATTAGAAAAGTGACAAATGAATTCCTTCCTTTACTATTTATAATAAATTTTATAATCAATGTTTTTCTCATGATTTCCTTCTGATATTAAAACCTTCATATATTTTAAATTACCAACCCTAAAAAATTTGTAATAAATCATGCCAAGTGCTTCATGATGGTGAGCCACTTATTTTTACATATTAAACTTCTCTCTACCAATCCTCTTTCGAAAAATCCCATTTTCCCATTTTTCAATGTTCAATTTTCATCCTCCCACGACCCTCCTAGCTAGGTGATTTATATCTTATTTTATTGATTACATTCATAGTTTTTTATTTTTCCTCTTGCTTATATCAGCTGACAAACCCTTGTTTCAAGAATCTATGGAACCTACCAAGTTAAATCCAAGTGGCACTTGATGCATGAAAGTATGAGGTAGTTAAATTTCATTTAGAATTTTTCATCTCTATAACATTTCCTTTCGATTTCATTTGCAACATAGATTTTTTTAACATTTCATTTGATTTTAATTTCAACATTTCCTTTGATTTCATGTTACATAGATATTTTACCGACAAACATACTCATGTTTTCAACTATTATCACATCATGATATTCAATTAGGGCATATATATACACCATATTTTTTTTATGCTTTCTAACCATTTATTTTGTGTAGGGAATTGTTGATGAATTCTCCTCCTAGCGGGTGCCTTAAGGGGCATGTTGAGGATTGGGGTATGATCATACTTGGTCATGTGGGATAGACCATAAAATTTTGAGAGATGTCATCTATTCACCTTAGTCACCCTATAATTTTCTAATTTCTTACCATTTGTTCACACATTGCAGTCATTATGTCTATTTGTCCCATTATGTCTACCTTGTTCATTCTTGTTGCATGTTATTATCTCTTCTTTCGGTCACTATGGACCTTTTTCATTTATCCCCACTTTATTCTAGGCATCCATTCCTCATGTTTTTTTATACTTTGACCTTAGGGTTTCCCCCAAGGCTTATGACATCATCCCACATGTGATGGTATCTATTTTGGATTTTCCATGGATGAATGCCATCACCCATGAGTGATGGCATTGGGTATATATACTCATAATTTTCTTGTTAGTACCACCAACCAAAATCCACTTTCAACTACTTTCTTACATACAATTTTTGCATGATCTACTATTCCTCACACTATTTCACACTTTTTAGATGACTTTGGAACCTCGGAGCTTGCCTCTTTTGTATTTAGGTCACCATAGTGAGTTAGGAACTAGAGATCTTCTTGTTGAGACTTTCCCCTTCTCCACCCATATCAATTCTCTCTTGGTGATATTGTATTTGGGGATTTATGCATCAACGGTCACACACACACACTACAGGTAAGTATTTATAACCATATTTAGTATCATATTTTTTATGTATGTGTGTTTTTGTTGGTCATTCATTGCTATAGACTAGAGTAACTGTATGTTTACTTTGTTTTATTACATTGTATTATTATTACTATAGCCCTTGTATTTATACAAATCTTGGTTGTTTCCCTCTCTATGTTCAAAATCCTAGTTATGGATACCTATCTTTATCTTAGTTGTAGGCCTTGGAAACTAGTAGATTTGATTAGGCTAGGTCTACCATCCTATAGATTTATAAATTTAGTACTCCTTTAGAACCTTTATATCTACATGGTGTGGCTGGTCTTACATTGGATCCCTATATTTGACAACCCCGTTGAAAACCCCTCTTTTACTCATCATATAATATTCACTATAGCATGTTGACATAAAGTGTAAGAATGGTGAATGGATTAACAACAAGGTTTACACATATTTTATACTACATTCCCATTATTTGAGCTATTTTGAAAAAAATATTGAATATAGAAGATGTATAATAAGACGAGCTTGAGAAACATACAATGATACCGAATGTTGGGGAAAACCCCATAATTTGGAAGAAAATAAGTTAACATTTTTTTTCATGTAGTGCTCATTCCTCTTTGAAACTATTTATAATAGGATAGTCTTAATGCCTCAGGGAAAATCTTAGTGGTGAATTTTCATAAACTCATGAATATTTGGGTTTTTAGAAATTTGAAATGACAAATATTCAATAGCTGGCTATCACCGAATTTGCCAAAAAATTCCAATGAAAAGTCCTTATTATGGGTCAGTTCACCTAGTATTTACACATATAATTGAACTTATGTATGTAATTCACCAACAATCCGAATACATTGATACCCTTGTGCCCATATTACCCGAAGTATATAAGGTTACAAGCCATAGGGTATAAGGGATAATTTTATAATTTCTACTCAATCTAGGCCATCTAACAAAGCCGTCCAATATAGCCATCTAAAAACGTAGTTCAAATAGGACATCCAATAGAGTTGTGTAAAAGAGCAATCCAACCAGGCTGTCTAAAAGAGTTGTCCAACCCAACCTTCCAACCAGGTCATCCAGAAGAGGCATCTAACTTGTTAGGTTGTGGAGCTTGTTTTTCATGTGTGAAAGTGTTGAAGAGTGTAGACTAAGAGTACTGTACACTTTTCATGTATCCTTATCAAGGTTTGGGGCCAAGCCGGGCCCTGAGCGGGGGTCCAGGCGCGTAGCCCCCAAATTTTTTTTGGGCCTTAAAATGTGCCCGATATATCAGGAAACATGATTTTCTCATATGGGTAGGATTTTGACCCATAGGTTTATGGGATGTTTTTTTCCCATGGTTTTGATACCCACGGTTTTGTAAAACTACTTAAGTAGTTTTCTATTTATATGATTTTATGCATATGATAAATGTATGAAAAACATTGCAGATGTGCTTTGAATTTGGTTGTGAATTTTGTAGAATTTGTTAAGCATAGCTCCAAACAGATATGGGTATTGTATTAAGAGAGAGGTGGCTTGTAATAAAATTCGAGCAAGTGATTCTTGGTGGACGTAGCCCAAATTGGGTGAACCACATTAAATACTGTATCTTCGTGTTATGTTATTTTATTCTATAATTTTATTTGAGATCTGTAATAATTTCTGCATATTAGTTTCTACTGTTGTGATTTTGTGAGGGATTATTCCACATATTTTATCCTTTATTTCCTAACACAACCAAGCTATCCAATAAAGGTGTCCAATCCAGTTGTCTAACCCATTCATCCAACCCATATGTCCAACCCATCCATCTAACCATTCCGTCCAACCCTTCTATCTAACCCATCCACCCAACCCATCCATCCAACCCATCCATCCAACGCCATCCGTCCAACCCCTAAACTCTAAACACAATCATCCAACCCAGCCATCCAACCCAGCCATCAAACCCAGCCATATAACCCAACCATCTAACCCAACCGTCTAACCAAGCCATCCAACATAGCCATCCAACCCAACCATCTAGTAGATTCATTCAACATAGTCGTCCAACTAGCCAATCTAACTAGGTCATCCAATTCAAACCCTCCAAGCTCCATCCAACCCATCCATTCCATCTAACCCATCCATTTAACCCCATCCATCTAACCCCTAAACCCTAAACACAGTTTTCCAACCTAGTCATCCAACCTAGCTGTCCAACCCATCCATCCAACCCAACCATCTAACCCATCCATCCAACCTAGTCATCCAACCCAACCATCTAACCCAATTGTCCAACCTAGCCGTCTAACCTATCCATCTAACCCAACTGTCTAACCAAGTTTTCTAACATAGCCATCCAACAAGGCCATTCATCTATGCATCTATCAAGCCAATCTGTTAAACATAGTTGTCTAACCAGCCCATCCAACCAGGTCATCCAATTCAAACCCACCTAGCTCAAAGCCATTTCATAATTCTAGAAAGAAGAGTAAGAAGAATGCTGCAAGCTCAAAAAAGAGTAGCAAGACATTATTCAACTATTTTTGAAACTACCAAAAAACCACTGATGTGCCCAAATTTGCGGAAAATTTAGTTATGTAATATATAATAAATTAGAGATTTTTTATTGCTATATTTTTCATTGTAGGTTTGAAATACCTCAGAAATATTACTGTATTTTTTATTAAGTGTTGGTAATAATATATATATAATTAATACATATATTACACTTTTAAATGCTATTTTTTTTCAAACACCTTCATAACCTATCAATCTTTATGATCCTTTTGGTTTTAATGATCCGATTGATCAAAATATTCATTCACTTGATCACATCAATCTAGCAAAAGATTCATCAAATTATCATCCAACACCATCAGAGGAAGCTTTTGTTCTATTCTCTATTTCCAGAAAAAGGACATGTGGAGATTGAGATATTCCTACTGAGGAACCAGATGAACAAGTTTAAGTTGAATAAAGTAAAAAAATATATCATAAAAAGAAGACAAATTAGACAATAGGAAGAAATTTCAAGTTTGAATGGGAAAAAAAAATCCTTTTATTAAACCAGTAGAGCTAAAAAATAGTAATAATGTTCCAACTCAATGCCAATGCAAGATATGTAGTTGGAAATAAGGGAAAGACAACACAATGGAGCTAAAACTAGACACTATTGAAAAAAACTGTGGGAAAATATATATTTCCCAAAAGCAAAAGGATGGGAGCATAGTAAAAACTCATAAATGGAAAGATGCAAAAAAGTTCTTGCATGTAAAATATGTAGAAGAATAAGAAAAAAAACAAAAGTGTTTGAAAAATCTAAATGAAAAAGGTGGCACTATTGTTGTAAAATTGAGCAAACCAATGTATACTGAAATGCACGAAAAAAATTATTCAATTTGCTATTGTATTCCATATATTGAAAAAGGGTAGACCCATTTCATATTTTTCAGAAAATAAAATTATGTATCAGGGAATTGTCTTACAAAATGTTCTCCAATCACATTGGTCAGATACCAGTGGCTGGAAATAGGAAAATGTCTCTCTCTAGTGGAAAAGGAGGATCTGAAAGAGGCTATAAAAAATGCAAAATTTATTTCCCTTTCAATTGATGAGGTTACAATTGTGGAAAATACCTCATGGGTTTGTATTCATGTATACACATTTGCAAATGAAGTTAGAAATCCCCATCTCTTAGCAGTTCATAAAATGAGTGAAAATTGTAATTCTGAAAACATTTATAAGTTAGTGTTGTCAAGTTTGAAGGATGTTGGAGGTACGGATTATTTTTCCATTGCAACGAAGTTGGTTTGTGTTGGAAAAAATGGTGCAGTTGTAATATAGGGCACTAGAAATGGTCTCTATGTATGATTACAGACAATTGTTACCCCCTATATGATTCATGGCTCACAGAATGAATCTGGCTTATAAAATTGTGCGCAATTTAGAAATTGTTGCCAAAGTGGAGGAGATGATTAGATATTTACATGTATATTACTCTAGCATTCCAAAGATATTTTTAGAATTTAAATTTTTTTCTATTGGATTGACAGATGGAAAAAATATTCTCAAAGATGTAGATACCAGATGAATCTCAATTTATGACCCTGCTTGTAGAATATTTGAAGAATATCCTTCATTGACAGGTTTTATGTACAAATATCATAGGGATGTGGATAAACCTAAGGAATTATTGCACTATCTTACATATATCAAAACTTTACTTACACTCTGTGGAATTCTACCAATGTTGAAGGAGCTAAATGCTTTGAAAAAGCATGCACAAGAGTGTGGCATTTACATTACAAACTTCATAAGACTATGAAAACGTGTGTGTTTGAATTTAGATTGTTTATATATATTAGATGATTGTTTTAAGGGTCCTATTTTTGATAGCTGGAATGTATTAACAGACCTTAAGAATGAAATTTTTTTCTTAAAATTCAATTTACATGATCATCTATGTATAACAACACATGAAAAAGAGATACCACTTCATACTTTTCAGAAAAGAGTAGATTTGGATGGGTCAGAGATGGAGGAAGTAAGAGTGACACACATTTTATATGAAACAATATTATCTGAAACTCAAAATAAATTGAGAAATATTTTTGAATCTTTATCTGCAGAGATCCATGAAAGATTCAAAAAGGATAAATTACTTGAAGCAATGGGAATTGTTAATCCACATTTTTGGAATACACGTGATGGAATTCTTGATGCATCCATCAGTGCTTTATTTATCAAATACATGACTATTCTAATTGAATATTTCTGTAGTGAGAAGAGATAAATGGAGTTGTTATTGAGGGTATTTTACAGAAAAAGTTATTGAGTTTTCAGTCCTGAGATTTTTCCACTACTACGAAGGAGCTATTTCAGTTGCTGGTAGAACCAAATCAAAATGATTCAATTAGAAGACTTAGGAAGAATATTTATTCTAGTATAATTTTACGAGAGGATTTGAGTGAATATATTCAGCTATATGAGCTTTTTCAAACAATGATTCTGGGTTCTGTTGAAGACGAGAGGGTATTCAATGCACTTTCCTTTGTAAACTCAAAATTCTGAAATAGATTAGATAGAAATTTAGAAAGTTGCTTGAGATTGTATGTATCCAGGTACACTGTGGAAACTTTCCCTTATGAGTGAGCACTTGCATTATGGAATTTTCTTGTAGAAAGAAGAGGATTTGGTAACATTTTGACAGATCTGGGGGATCCAAACACATCTATAGAACACACTTCTGATTCTATTTTTTTCCAAGACACAAATGAACGGGTTGCGCTAGGACTGTTTCAGTTGCTAGAGTTTTAACTTCTTGTATAAATTCTTGACATTATTAATAGTGGAAAATGATTTGATATAGATATATTTCATATTCATTAATGATAATAAACTGGTCTTAATAGACTTTTATTACTTGTAACAAATTCATATTTTTTATATTTTTCTTAATTAATGATATAAAGACTACTTTATTTGGCTCAATCTGTGTGATTGTCAATTAATGTTTTATCTATGCATGAAACATAAATATTTTCAAATATACACAAACTATGCATCTTAAACCATCCTTTATTGTTTACATATGTAAATAGTAACATAAAAACATTCATAGTGAGTAGAAATCCAATTACAAGTTTACATATTAAATTGTTGAAAACATTTAACAAATGCAAATATAACAGTTAATATAATTCCAATTCAAAAAAGGATTGTTTTCATTCTATCAAGAGGTGGAATACTTTATGAAAACATGTTTTCATAAAGCATTGTTGGCCAATACATATACAAAATTGTGGGTTTTCCATGGTTTTCAAATCTTTTGGGAAAGTTCTGTCATATAAGAACACATTACGAGGGAATCCTCTTTTCTACCTATGATTCTGAATCATAGTTGTCCTTACGTCTACCACATGGAATAAAAAAGGAAAAATTGGTTGGCCACTATCTTTTAATTCCTACGCCAGTGTCAGAATTGTGACAACACACCTGTCACATGGTGAACTTAATTTTTTTTTTCATTTTTTTATGTTACAGGGGAAGTTTGATCTTTTTCTTGCACAAGAGGTAGAGGAATGTGCTCAGTCTGTGTAGAGATATCTGATATAACTCCTGATGCCTATAAATCTCACGCTGCGGTATTGATATTTTTAAGAATATTCTGCTCCTCCCTCACAACATATCCTGACTGAAAAAAGTGATGAATCAACATTTTTCTTTTCCTTCAGTAAGATTTCTGGATCCATCTTATGCTCCTTGATTATCCTTCTCAATGTATTATTTTGTTTATTTAATACTATGAGTTTTTCCTTCAGCTGTACAAATGAATTCAAGATTTTGTGGCATTCTTCAAATGTGCTTCAAATACAACTACTTCTTTCTTTAAATTTTCATATTTTTCCTACAAAACAGAAATATAAATGTATTAGTCTATTAGATAAGTTGAAAAAATATATTGCAGTGCTCATAATATTACAATTTTTCCTATAAAAGATGACTTACCACAACTTTTTCTTTTTCTGCATTTGCTATTAAAACATTTTTCTTTGTCTTTAGCCCATTTGTTTGTAGTAATCCTTTGCTTCAGCATTCAGATTCTCTAACCTATTTAACATTATGTCTATAATATCATCATCATAATCATTATTATATGAAATTGTTCCTGACTGAGCTTTGTTTAGAAAAATGTCAAGCCTTTCTGGTTGGCTCTCTATGGAAGTGAACAATGAATGCCTTTGAGCATGATTATGGTATCAGTTATTTATTTCTTTAATCAAAATTTTAGCCCTCCTCTCCCAAGTGCACACCAAATCCACATCACATATTACAACTTCTTGAATTGTGCCCCCCATACTATTTGATATCATATTTTCAAATGTAAAATATGTCTTCTCATAATATGTTTATGGATATTTACTTGGAGGAGGAGGAGAGTCATGTACTTGATGTACATGTTTCTACGGTTGTGGTTGAGGAGGTAGAGTAGATTGGATCATATCACAGGTGTCAAAATAGTTACCCTTTTGTGGATTGCCACTATCGAAGCCCAAATACTCATCATCAAGATGATGTTGTTCAAAATCTAGGTGCCCGTTATACTTAAGACACCACCTTGTGAGAGTCCAGGAAATTCTGTGGTTACAGGATGAAGTGTTCCTGCCGAGTCTACAGGAAACCTTATATTCTTTCCTAAAGATATTCTTTTTGTTTGGACTGTACTTGTTGGTGGTATTGGTGGCCTGCTTGGAAGGTGTTGAGAAGCTCTATTACCTACAAGAAGAAAACTACAAATTATTAGAAAATTATCATTATACCCTTGGGCCTTGTAAATGCTAAAAAAATTGTAACTAAACAAAACATGCTAAGCCTATTATACACATTACCTTACATACTCAGAGACATAGATGTGACAATCCAATCTTGACATTGAGAATTTGAATGTTTTATATTCATCATCAAACTCAGAACTTTTTGAACACAATAAATGTAGAAATATTAAAATACTGTAATAATTACATAACATAGGTTGATTGTGTTTCTTCCTATTATCTATACTATTAGTTTGAATTAATGAATTATATAAACACTAAAATTTTATACCTGTAGTCAAATGTGATGGTAGGTGTGATTGAGGTATCGACCCCCTAGGTCATTTTTGATGAGGAACACATATTGGTGTTGATTCTATTGAATCCATGGAAGAATCCACAGATACCTCTGGAGGGGATTTACCTCGAGAAATAACCTCCTTATGAGATATTGCAGCCATAATTATTCTATGAAAAATAAAATATTACAATTATTATTGTATTCAAAAATATTTAATGTGAAATCGTTATAATGTGAAAAATTTAAAAGTAATTGTTACCTTTTGTTCTTCAATAGAGAGACCATTCATTTTATCATTAATTGCAGTTGGAATTTGTGCGTGTTGCAATTGGAAGAAAGCTTCTTGAATAGAAAAAAGTATATAATTGCAAGAAGAGAATAAAATACTGGATTTATCAGATATATTGGCATTGCAGGCACGAAAGACATCTATTTTTATTTGATTGGACAAATATGTGCCAATCAAATCTTTTCCCTATGAGTGTCCGAAATATATATTGAACTACCCAAAATGGAATGTTTGTAGACTTGCCCTATAACGCAATCCTGGCCTAAAAAAGTGATACAACTGCAAGAAAGAATTTGTTTGTAATACCTTGTATAACAAGGCCTTGTTTTGAATGATTAAGAGGAGCTACAACAATAGACAAGAAATGTTAGATGCTTGGGTAGTCTAGTAATATTGAGAAAACAAATAGTTGAAAATAATAAACTTTTAACTTACCATCAACCTGCACATTATAATGAGACTCCAAAAAAAATTGTCTTCATCTGTAAGGAGCCTTTGTAGTCACAGGTGGCTGGTTTTTGAATGGTAAACTAGTTAAATGATGTACATCTGTGGGCTCAATTGTGAAATAAAATTGATGATCCACGAGGAGAATAGAAAAATCTCCTTCTTTCTAGTTTTAAGACACGAGAAGGTAATCAAGCACAAAAGTATTAGTTTTGAATTGGGGCATGTTGACAAGCCCCATAAATTGTGATTTTTGCACCCATTCATGTGGTGTGTCTTTCAGTTTCATGAGAGCTGCAATCTATGGGCACATGATATTTTTGTATTGGAATTTGGGTGTAGGAGTAGAATTGTTGCTTACAATTTCCATTATTAAAACTTGCAAGAGAGGGAGGAAAGAAAATTGAAAGGTGTACCTAAGTTTTGGAAAAATTATAAGATTGGAGAGCTAGAAATGTTTGTGGAAAAGTGAAGAAATGAACCTCTTAAGGGTAAATATAGGGAGCTGCAAGGTTTAAGGTATACGTCAAGATAAAAAATTGGCTAGGATAGACAACTGTCCAACCTAGGTTGGACGACCGTCCAACCCACCTATCCAACCTAGGTTGGACCATCCAACCCCCCAAACTGGATGACCAACCAACCATCACAAGACCCCAAATCCAACTAACCTAACTCACACATCCAACCCATCCATCCAACCCACCCGTCTAACCCACCTATTTAACCTACCAGTCCAACCCACCCATCTAACCCACCTTTCCTCCCCACCCATCCAACCCACCATGTCTAACCCTCTTGTCCAACCTGTACTGGGTGACTGTCTAATATCCATTTAACCATGTGAAATCGTTATAGAAAATGAATGTAAATTCTCCTTTACCATGAATCGATTTTCTGAATATTCACCACAGTTTTGATATTCCATTTCAGAGATTCACCACCCATTCTATAATAATTTTTCACCCGGGGGGGGGGGTATTAAAATGAACGTTGACATGCCTCATTTATTAATATTATTGTACTTTTTATATTGACACATGGTGCCTAGACTTGTGTACTTAAGTATGTAATTTTGTGTTTAACATTATTAACTTATTTTTGTATATTGGAGTGTCATTATTTGAAATTGAAAACTTATTATCTTTGGTGTTGAATTAAAATTATGTGGTGATTATTAGTTTGTGTATATTTCTATGGTGATTACTATGGATGTGTTTTCTTATTATGATGATCTAGTTATACAAATGGATTTTTTCAAATTACAATTTAATGTCATTATCTATTATGTGAATGTGTTTGACACATGACATGATGTGTTTTCTTATTTTTTGATATAATTACATTTGATTCAATTATAGTGTTGTTATTTCAGATATGTACGATCTATATGTTGAGTGTGCAAATGGAAACAAACATATGCAATTAAATATATTCATACCAAATTGAGGATGAATGGGAACAACTCATAAAAAACTTACTAACCAACACATGGTCATCCAAATGCATGTTTGTAACATTATGATTGTAAAGTGTCTATTTTTTTTATTACGTATGTTATTTATTTATTTTTTCAAGTTTTACGGAGTATTTTTATTCATTTTTAAGATTTGTATCAATTTATTAACATAGTCTTTTTTTTAACCAATATAGCTTTGTACACTGACACTTCATCCAGAAAAGTCTGGAAGATCACCCGAAGCATTAGCAACCACCAGGTACCTCAATTTTTGTTCTTAGAAAGATGTCATACTGCATGATAAATAACCATAAAAATCATTCATATAAGAAGGTACATTAAACCATGAAAATTGAGCAACACATATAATAAGAAAATTCACTCAACATAAAGGATAATCAATAAGATTTGGATTCCCATTATACCATGCTCAAATCTAGTCACTTTGGGAACCCATAAATAATTATCCATTGCAAGCCATAATCAATCACATAACATAGAAGATGATTACAATAATACCTAATACATCCATGTGTTGGACCATGCATGCACTCCTATAGACTCCAAAATGTACTTACAACAAGATCACTAAAGAATTATAGATTTTGTACTCTCTCCAAACTAGAACTAGTCAAAATAAGGTTTTACTACCTATATATAATCGGTGGGGACATTCCATTAACTGAATACATTCACTTTCCTAATAACATGCATGCTTACAATAACTTGCATGCTTTTAACAATTTTTCGCTAATAATAGATTAAGATAAATATACATCATGATTTAATCCTATTATTAGACTTATTCCATTTGTGTTCTTTACCTCATTTCACATTTTATTTATTCTCCTTTTCTTAGCTACTAAGTCCTCTTTTTTTTTATCTATTTCCAAAATTTTCTTAAGTGACTTTCCAACCCTATTTTTCTATTTTTAGCTTTGTATGGAAAATTGGCTAAGTCTTTGATCTTGAACATATATGTAAAAAGCCTTGCATGTTGACCCATTTCATAGTTGTGTGTGCACCTTGCATGTTTTTCTATTTTCCTACAAGTGTACCTTTACACGTGGGCCTCTGTGTTTTGTTGGCACTTAGTCAATTTTCTTTGATCAAAATTTCCCCACATTAAGGATATTGTCCATCCTCAGAAATATTTCAATAGAGAATGCCTTAAATGGATGAATGAATAAATAATTGGAATATAAAAAAATTGTGGGGTATGTACGCAATGAATCAATTAATATCAAAATCCCTGGTATGTGCATTAAAATTATTCCTAGGGTGGCTGGATTAGTTTTGGGAAATTCATCTTCATGATATTCTCCATCTCTTTCCACCCTACAAGTTACTTTGTAGCTGCATATGGAACCAATCTAGAAATGTCTGGAACCTTCTCAGGGGTCATTTCTTCCCCCTTTTCCTTTAATTCCTTAATGACTCAAAAAATGCCTGATTCCATTCCCTCCAAGGAATCCATCTTGCATGTAACCAATGAGCCAAGATCCTTAAGTCTTGTCTCAAAGGTATCTATTATGGTTTTCAACAAATCCCTCTTCCACACTAATTTTTCTAGGATTTTCTCATGCCTAACCTTGTTGTATTTCTTGGAAGCCTACACTTTCTTAAGTTTAGCTTCTTCTCGAGTATTATGCACCCTTATGGTTAGATATAGGTCTTGGTAGTTATAAAATTTGCACCCTACCTTCTTTAAATATTTTTTGATCACAGTGCACAACACCTCATACTCCACTATATTTCACATGACTACTTCTTTATTAATTATTTTATGTGCAATCCATTCTTCCTTCAAATTACTTAGCACATACTTCTTCTCATGTAATAAAATAAGAACTACATCTTCTAAGTAGTGCAATTCAGATGGGTACTCATCATGGGATTTACCTAAAAAGTTAGGGCGTGAAATTTTAATGGAATTTATTACATGTTCGGCCTTATTATAGGCATAATTTATATGCTTCTTCACTTATTATAGTTATTCAGTGAGCCAATGGACTTCCTCTTCCTTATCCTTCTTATCCTCTAACAAAACTCTTATTGTGGCTCTTTTGTCCATATTACAACATGTAACTTTGGCTGTAATTTTTTTAGAGCATTTATTTCCTACTCATCTGTCAGCTCCGTGGGGTTGATTGTCATCAGGAATGTGTCTGGTTCCTTCTTCCTTTTGTGTATGAAATATGCTTCATTTTTAATATCAAACTCATGTTCCTCCATGTGAGTCTATATATTCCACGAAAGAATTTTCTTTGTGCTTATTTTCATGCCCTCAGGTTCAATCATATCCTAACCATAAAGTTTCTTATTTAGAATTATCCTTTGAAACCTTTCCCATAACACCTTCGATTGATTGTCAATACAACTCATTTGTGGGGGTCTTAAGATATCCTCCTTTTTCTTGCTTCCATCATTGCACCTTCCCTCAGGAACATTTATCTCAAAATTTACCTATGTGCTACTTCCCACTCCACCTATAGCTCCTAGGAATTATCTAGTAGGATGATCCTAATCGCTCCCTTATTTCTCTTCTTCATCTCCTTCAAGGCATTCCTCATGCGCATCTCATATACTAGAGAGTCTCATCCATTGGCTCTTCTTCAACCTCATCTAAATTATGGATGACTAAGGCTCTTCATTGTGTGCAACCTCTTCCTCATACTTATTTTCTTCACTATCTATAACATGGACCAATCATTTCCTCTTTTTATTTTTCTTCTTTTGGATTGGATTGGTTGGGGTGAATTTAGATGAGTTATTTGTTGCCTGTGAATTCCTTACACCCTGAATTTGTATTACACATCACCTATGTAAATTATTTCCATGGCTATGGTCTAGAGTGATGTCATCCTATTCTTTTGACTCTTCCCTTCTCATCCTTTTCCTTTTCTTCTTCCTGATTTCTTGCGCATTATTTTGTGCACACACTTTTTTTGAAACTTTTTATGGTAATGGGGAGTTGAAGGTCATTATATTGGACATATTTTCCATCCTTCATTTTGGCCTCAAGTTGTTTCATTCCAAATTGTGGGATTTTAAACATATAAGGTAATGGTTAAGGAGGAACACTTGCGATTATGTAGATGGTATACATGCATTGTACAAATTTGATTAGTGAATGTGAGAGATTCCTTTGGCTAGGAGGAACAAACTATATAAGGAAACAAAAAAAGACCACCAAATGATATTAAATAGTAAATGACAGTGGACTACCTAATTATTACTAGTTCCGGGAAGTGTGATACTTCTTAGATGGCTTTCAATCCACTATTTTTATTAAATTAATGAAAGTAAGTATGACAAATAAAGGTCCTATTGCTAACACTTTGATTTACGTATCTCAAAAAGTTATCGATACACTAGATTAAGTAGAATATTGAAATAAAAACTAATCTAGCATCAAGAAAGGTATGTTTCTTGTTAGGAAAGGTCACAAGGGTATTAGGTAAGGTCACTGGGGTATCTCCTAAGGACTGGATAGATTTTGGTGTATTTGTGGGTTCTTTGGAGGAGGTTTAGAAAAAGACACAGTGACTGATGTCAGTTTGGTGATAGATGATGATATAGAGATGAGACCAATGATGATTAAGGTGACCAATGTTGGCAGGAGCAGTTTGGTAGTAAATAAATAAAATCAGTTTTTGAATTTTTTTATGTTTGCACAGAGAATGGAAGGAGAGTGGTTGGGTTCATAATATTACCAAGAAGACTCATGAATACATAGGGGGAAAGTATAGAGAGCCAAAATTTTGTGGGTAGTTGGGTTGATGGATTGATGAGAAGGTGGAGATAAAGAAATACACAAAGAAGTAAAATATAATGAAGGAGGTAATGGATATAAACTTTAAGCAAGCACAAAATGATTAAAATGACATATAAAAACTTGCATTTGTAGATCCAGTAGGTGAAGGAGGATGGTAGTTGATCTGTGAAGAGCCTCTATGTTCAGTGCTATGGAAATACTCCTAGAGTATCCCTGTGAATATTCTAATACCTGAGGATGAGAGCCATATGCTTGCTTGGGCCTTTGGTTGATTATTTTGTGTTGTCTGGATGTTAAGAGGCTTAGATTCGTGCTTGAGTGTAATAGTTATCCCAAAACTGAAAAATGACCAACCTGGGTAATAGGTTACAAAATTGTATATAAAGTAACCATTGATTATGTGACCAATTTCATTTTATGAATAACTGAATTCGGTTAAGGTGAGAAATTATAGATTTACCAAAATAGGTAGAGCTTCCCAGATTTGGCATGCTTTCTCCTTGAGTCCACTTAGGAAATTGGAGTTCACGTGAGAGAAGGCAGGAAGAACTTATAAAAGGTCTAGTTAGGTTTAGGAAGAAGTCTTATTTAGTTAGATCAAGTGGTAAATCAACACTAGGAGTGATGACTCAATGCTGCAAGTGATGACTTGGTCATTGTGAGCTAAATTCCCCTGGAATGGGTCCAGGGTGAGGTGTAATGATGAGGTAGAGGTGTGAGGATGAAAATAACGTAATTACAATAATTAAATTAATTACTAATGTGAGGATGAATATTAATATGGGATGAAGGGGTCATGATTAATCAAATGTATTACGTTAATTGATTGAAGGGGACCAAGGGGAGTGTGACAAAAATTTGGTGTCTATATTTGTGAATTTTTATCACATAGCTTGAATTGGTAAGAAATGCTAACAAAAATAGGAAGTCAGTGTCCTAGGTATGAGTTGAGATTAGGTTTCCCCAAGTATGGTTGAAAGTGAGCCCCTGTAGACACCAAATTTGTGTCTTACGACCCCTTGTGACCCGCATCTCATCTCGCAATCTAACCTCATCACCTACACCTTACACAATTATTTATTAATTACCTTATAATTGATAAATCCACATCACCTTACCTGCCACCTCACTTTGCCACCTCATCATGACCTAGCCCTAACCCTAAACTAACCTAATTAAGACCCATGACTTGGTCTAGACTCACATCCATAACTAATGCCTCCTTACTCGCACCCAAAGCTGACCTTCTAGCCACTTGACCAAGCCCGCAACTGATCTCTCGGGAGAAAAGCAGGGAAGGTGGGCTATTTTACTAAAAATAGCCTACTTTTTCCTTACCGATGCCGGTTCCTACTCGACCGCCGTCGGTTACGTAACCGCCATCGGTTCCCTGTAAATGGGCTCCCCAAACCAAAACAACGGGATGGGAATTTCATTTTGGAGATCAGTCGAAGGATTTCTTGGATCAACAGAGATTATTGGGAGCGAGAGAATAGAGTCCAAATCTTCACTTGATACAAGCAGAGACGGGAGTGGAAATACCAGAAGTGTTTACATCAAAGGAGATCAGCTTGCATCTTGGTCAAAATCAGTAAGTGACATCTTGCATGTCCTCTGTTATAACATTTCTTATGTTTTTTGAATCTCAGTCCTCCTAAATCCATTTCTGAGTCCACTACCCAATGTGTCATTGCATCTAACTGTTATTCTTTTACCTCTCATCATCTCATTTCCTAATATCATCCATAAACCAGCCTTACAAACACCATAGCTACCACCCCAGAAAATCCTACCTAACCTAGACCACCGGTATCGGTTATCAGTAACCGGCATCGGTTACCCTGACTATAACCAGAAACCAGCCTTTCCCCTACCCAGTTTCAACCAAGTAATCTGATTGATATTTTACAGTCTTTTGTGTTAATTCATATTAGCAGGGAAACTGATCACCTTCGAAAGGAAGTTTTATATTTCCTGGGCCCAAGGCAGTTTCCTCATTTATTGTCTAATCAAAATCTTGTGGTCTTGTGTTCTTATTTGCAGGTAGTCCTTCCAAGACAAAAAGGAGTTCTTCGTAGTCAACCTGATCTTTCTCTACGGTACGCACACACCATCTCGACATTCAACAGGTATTCCTCCTAGCCCTAACCTTATCTGTTTCTAAAAGGAATGAAAGGATAGAAGCAACTCTATTCCCAGAAGCCGAAACATTCCGAGTGAAACATTTTGGCACACCTGGTGGGAGCCATTTTGGGTTTCTTTCTCTTGCTTATTTTCATTTTAGGAAGCATACTTGCTGTTGCTGCTTTTGTTATATATTTCGTAAATAATTTGTCTTGCTTTCCTAGTTTCGCATTAGTGAAAGTCATCTCTCTTGCTTCATTGAACATAATTTTCGATTTGGGTTTAAAACACATGCATTGCATTCCTGCTTGTTGTTCTTCAATTCTAGTGAACATAGATTAAGTAACAGGTCGTACACGTGGGGGTGATATCCACGGTATTGACAGGAAATTAACCCTAGTTTCACTACACAACACATACCGAATCACTTCACATTTAACACAACAGCTCAAACATCCCCCCTTTTCCGCGGTATTCCTCCACCCAATTGAGGTAACCTTATAAGCCAAAACAAACTTGACATTTCCCCTAGGTCTTGTTGTTTAGGATTCTGACATCATCTTACGTCTAAAGGCATAAGCCCACGATAACTAAAATTAACCCTAGGATTAGTCTCTGGATTTGTGTGTGCATCTTGCTTGTTTTCAAATTCTGTTTTCTCTGTCATACTTTGTCTTCTGTGATCAATAAGTTGACAATTATACTCAACGTTGCTAAAAATCAAATTAGCAGCCTTTTATATTTTCTTATCCCTAGACTTTTGACACCGGCATCGGTTAACTGACCGACGTCGTCTGCTCTAGTGTGACCGAAATCGGTTATTAAACCGATATCGGTTACTGTCTTCATCAACCCCTGACAAACCAGCAACCTACCAAATTCATCATTCTGAGGTTGTTTCTGTTCCTGATAGATTCAAGCCCTACTGTGTACTCTTGTCCATGGTTGTCATCACTTGGAAGCAAGCCACCGCCATGGTTTCACATGCCTGCTCTGTGTCTTTGCCTGAATCACCCCCTTCACATTCTATAGGGAACCCTACGGACACCAGTGAGATCCCCCAAATTCCTGTAGGAGACAAGGACTTTGCCAAATTTCTGGATGCTAATCCCAGCGCTGTACAATACTATTTGTCTCATGCCCCTGACCGTACGCCTGATGGTCAGCTCCTTGTTGGCATGCCTATTAGTATAGCTACTCATCTAGCCCCCACTCCTACTGATAATACCGCCTTGCTTCCAGCATCTTTAGCCCCTTCTCCCAATCCGACAGCTTCAGAGGTTCATACGACTCAGATTGGCTTTTCCTTGGCTAATTTTGGACCTCACGTATCATTACCACCAACTGCCCCTACCTCATCTCTCTTTCAGACCACTCCATTCATGACTTGCTCTCTGCCACCTATTCACACGAGCTTTCCTTCTCAAGCTCCGCCTACCTTTTCATTCCCATACACGTATCCAGTAACCTCAACACCTTATATGGGACATCCCTATTCTGTTGCTCCAACATACTCATCCTCCATACCTTATCAACACTTAGCCCCACCATTGTCCAGTGGAAGCCCTTGGTCCAACTTGCCTCCGTTTACCACAACCGCACCATCATCTCATCCAACCACAGATTTCATCAAACAAATGATGGACAAAATGCAAAACCTGGAGGCTTCTGTTTCGGGAAGTCGTAGCGCCTTGACATACGAGCAAGTTTGTCGGGAGCCCATTCACCCTTCTGTCCCCCTTCATTCATATCCTCCTCAATGGGAGTTGCCAAAATTTACTCGTTTTAACAGTAAAGAGGATCCTCAACAACACTTGCGATCATTTAGACACGCTTGTTATTTGATCGCCCATGATGATGCCTTGTTACTCCGCACCTTTCCCATGTCCTTATCAGGACCCGCCTTGGAATGGTACAGTGCTTTAACCCAGCACTCGATCTTTTCTTTTAACCAGCTAGCCCAATCTTTCTTGGATCATTTCTCCATTAACATTGCCAAGAAAGTATCTATCACCGACCTCTATGCCATCCGACAATTTGAGGACGAATCTATCGCAGATTTCGTGGGACGATGGCGTGGCCTTATCAACCAACTTACATATGCCTTGCCTCAAGCTGAACTTATCGAACTTTTCACGCGGGAATGTGCTAAGCACATTTCTCCTACTCTTCAAATTCAAACTTTCCGCACATTCGATGAGGCCTTTACCATGGCTCGGAAACTAGAAATTCGAGCCTTAGAAGAAGAGAAATTGCGGTTGCGTAACAAAAACCCCAATTTCCGAACTCCAGATTCTACCAACAAGCCAAACACCACCACTCCTCACGCGTCCACTTCTTCTAAATCAAAAGGAGCTGTCCACGCGGTAATGGTCAAATCTCAAACACCGTCCAATACTCCGCCGAAAACCACCTATAAGTACAAAGCCGAGCCCATCAATTACACTCCCTTGGGAGAAACTTATGGCGTCATCCTGGAGAAATTACTCAAAGCTGGGGCTATCACCTTGCCCCCTGTTAGACCTCACTCTGGGTTTAACTCCACCCGCGCAATACCTTCCTCAAGACATGGTTCCCTTCTACTTGGGTAGGCTAACCTTTGCTTCCCTTATACCTTTTACAACATCACCAATTCATTACCAACACCATCAACCTTACCTTTACCAATCTTAATATTTTTACCAACCAACCAATTGCCTAACCCGTACCAAATTGCCTGAATTCGCCTCTCCCTGATCCTAAGGGAGAACTACATCGGTCTGAGGCCCCTCCTTGCTTTGTGCAATGGGCTATGTAGGCAGCACTTCGGAAACATGGGGTCTCCCAAGGTTAGCTCGACCATCCCCTACCATAATCTATCATGTGTGGTATAATAAATATTTCTGTGTATTTTTATTTAATCACATTCCTCTTTATCCTTTTTCAAACCACCGAAAATCAAAACACAAACATTCTTATTTTTATCGTAACTCAAATCAACATACATATTCAGCTTTATTTAGATGTTAAACAAATACATCTTCTCTATCATCGACACGCAGGTCGGCATCCTTATTTATTCTTATACCTTGCTAACATTTACTCAGACCCTCACGCCTCATCCCGAACTAGGTGATGATCGTGATCGTCGACCCCTCTCACCGGGCCTCTCTGTCCTCAAAGGTACCACGGCTATTGGTACCGCCCACTGATCTGCCAATCTCTCCTGTAACATATGAATACGCCCTCTCGCATGGAGGACTCCAGCCTCTAGTCTCCCCGCCCGTGACTCCACAACCACTAACAATCCTCTTGTCTCATTCACCTGCGTTTGGAGCTGCTGAACTAAACGCTGCAGACGATCCCTCTCTGCTGTAATGACCAGCTATGTCAGGACAATCACGTATACCTCACAGCTCCGCTGCCCACCATAATCTATAGGCCTCTGTCGTTCCTACATCCATTACCCTGCGATCGGCTGCTACCTCTTCAGGACCTTCTGGAGGTGTTGGCTGGGGAGGTGAGAGTACTGCCTCTGCGTCGATCCTCATATATGGTCTATAAGCCAGGGGTATATCCTACACAAATCCAAATTGTCGCCGCACGCGATCTATAGGAATCCTCTCATATTCACCTGGCCTGTGCCCCGCGATCCACCTCATTCGCTCTACACCCCTTAACTCCTCAGCTATGCTCTCTGTTACCATATAGTTACCCGTAAGGCCTCCAACAGATATCCGCAACCGTCACCCTCTCCCATACCTGCCTGTAATACTCAATATCACCCGTCACGGCCTGGGATCTTGCCTCTTGTTCTGTCTGGACCCATCGTCTGAATCCCAACCTCTGCACTCCGGTTTCTCCCGACTGGATGGGTCGGCCTATTGGTCGCACACAAACAATGTGCTCATAGGCCCAACAGTGTAATAAGTATGAACTATCCAGTGTCGTCCTGTGATTTCACCTACAAGCCCATAAACCCCTGTATAGCTCCGCCAAATATGCAGGTGCCCATGCAAAAGTCACGTTCCTTTCTATCATCTCCCAGATAACACACATCAATGCCTTTGGAAATCTTCCCCCTTCTGCCCTCGGTAATGCATAATACCCTACTGCTATCATTAATATCACTGCTAACCTTGTCTCCTCAGGGTGTGCTGCATACATTACCCCATATGTAAATGATAAACCTTGCTGTGTGAAATCTCGTGCGTATGGACCAAATACTGCTGTTATCGCTGCCCCGTGCCGCGCTAGGTAGTGCCTGATATACTGGTTTTCCTGTAATAGGGAGTCTCAAAATACGAAACACATCTTCCAATGTTACTGTCATTTCACCTGTTGGCAGATAGAAGGTATTTTTCTCGGGATTCCATCTCTCAATCAATGCCTGCAACATAGCATGGTTCCGTGCAATTCGTGAATAATAGCGGATTCCACTTAACCCCAAACGATTTATCAATGTCCATTCAGCTGGTGTTACATCCGCTCGGATTCGTGACAACAGTGCTGGCACACTATCATTCTGCCTGCACACATCAAAAAAAAACAAATAACCATTCAATAAATCAAATCACCTCGGGTTTTTTCTCACATTCTGGAAGTTTCTCCAGTAACCGGTATCGGTTATAGTATAACCGGTACCGGTTTAGTAACCGATACCGGTTACACCTAACCGGTACCGGTCACTGTCACAATTACATACATCTTGCCTAAAACAACCACCTACGACAATAAATTGATCGTTTATTCCTTTCTATATACACAGACATACCCAAAACCCCGAATTACCTACCCCATAACACTCACCTCATCTATACCCCTGGCTATCATGTTGTCTTTCTCATATCTACTTACCTATTCTCTTCTAGCTCATTCCCAAAACATGCAGTAGTTAAATCACAAACAAGCTGATACCTCTTGGGTTGCAGCAGCTTGAGGTGGCCCTTGTCTTCCCTCTTGTCCCTGCCTGCTGGATGCTTCTCCTCGTTCTGCCATGATCACCACCCTTTTCAAATTTGCCTTTGTCTTTCTGCCTTCTGAATCTCGGATCACATTCACTTTCCTTGTCTCTTTTCTCCTTATCACTCAAATCTCTCATGCAAAAACCTGTCTCAGTCGTCAAAAAGCGTCGCGTTCGCGTATTTAACCTCTTGCATGGCTCTAAAATTAAAACTTAAGTTGCCACCCTAGCTTTTCTATTTTTAGAAAAGCTCATACCTAAATAACCGGTATCGGTTACTTAACCGATATCGGTCTATCAGCTACCGATATCGGTTCCTTAACCGATATCGGTTACACACCTATCTTTTCTCAACAACGTTCTTTTCTTCATTTCTCACCTAAATTTTTGTCGCGCCCGCCTCTTTTCCTGCATAAACAACACAATTTACCACATTTGTTCATCCACCACACATAGCATTACAATTTCATTAACATCATTTATTTTATACAAATACACAAACCATCAACTACGGATATCAAGAAACTATCAATCTATACATCATTTGGATCCAACTCATCAGTTACATATATCACAATGTCACAAAACCACCAATTCATCACATAACCTGACATTCATATATACGTACAAAAAAAAAAAACATCAGCATCATCCATCTATCAACATGTCAATTAAACTCATCACACATTCTATATATTACCAGCCATTAACCAAATATTTAAACACATTTTGAACACTGCATGTGGATCAAAACATCGTCTCTATATATATATATACAAGTTTTCAAAAATACAATGTGCCCTACATCGGGGCCTCTGTGATCTCATCATACAACAAAGCCGGCACGCAGGCCGCAATAACTGTCAAAAAATCTCGACTCGGCTCGCAGGCCGGTCCCTCGTATCAAAAATAGCTATATACTCGGCTCGCAGACCGGTATCCACTATACAACCCCTACTCGGCTCGCAGGCCGGTATACAATAAATGAATGAATGAATACATGAATAATACATAGGCACGCAGGCCTCTATCAATACACCCGGTTCGCAGACCGGTGCCCATCTCTAAAATACAACAACCATGTCTGGGATCTCTCAGCTCTCCCCACCGCCCTCGGCACCTCTCCCCGCTGGTCCCTGTGGTGCCTCTCGCCTCCTGCCCGTCACGGACACGCCAGCTGTGGCTGCACCTCCCTGAGATCTCTGGCTGTGAGAGGTCTCTGCCCTATGCGCTGCATAAGCCTGATACTCGACTCCGGTACCATCAAGAATATCCTGATAATATCGGGCCTCTGCTCTAACCTCCATATAGCGCTCTCGAGCCACTGACGGAGCTGGGGCTGGTCCCCTGGCACCTACAACCAATGCCCCCTGAGCCTGTGCTGGTGCTGCTGGTGGTGCCTGTGGCCGCGGTGGTGCCGGTACCTGTGCTGCTGCCTGTACCTGCACCTGTGGCTGTGGTGCTGGTGGTGGTGCTGCCTGTGCCTGTGCCTGAGCCTGGGCTAGCTGCCCCTGTAAGACACCTATCTGTGCCTGTGCAGCAGCTAGCTGCCCCTGTAAGAGCTGCACCTGACCCCTGAGCTGATCTCTCTCTCCTATAACTGCAGCCAAGTCTGGCTGTGCAGGCGGTACTATCCTGGCTGCTCTCTGCCCAGCCCACCACACCCTGTATGCTCCCGTGCACCCAGCATCATCTACACCCTCACCTGCTGACCTCTCCGCTACCCAATCTGGATCCAAAGGCTGTGGTGCAGGCAGTGGGGCCTCTACATCATCCCTCCTGTACTGAGGGAAGGGAGGTGGCTCATCCTGTCGCAGCCCCATCTGCCTGCGTACCCTCTCTAGGGGTATCCTCTCGTACTCTCCCGGCCTCCGTCCTGCTATCCAGAATGTGTACTGGATTAGGCGCAACTGTAAGCGGGCTCCTCTGCCAGGGTGGTGACCTCTGTAGGGTCTCCATACAATGTCTACTGCTGTAAGGCCCTCTAGCAAATGTCTATAGTATGCCACATCCCGACCTGCAACAACTGCTCGTGGCTGGCCCACGACCCCCAACCACCTCTGAAAGCCATATCGGTATATGACCTGTGGCCCTGGCTGCTGGGGTAACCCTACTGGCCTGATACATACGATGTGCTCGTATGCCCAACAATGCAACAAAAATGTAGAGCAAATACCGAATCGCCTCCTCCGGCGATAGCCCCATAGCTCCCTGTACAATTGCACCAGATATACTGGTGCCCAGGCGTAACAGGTGTGCTCCTCCACCATCTCAAGCAGCACCCCCATCAATGCTCGTGGGAAGCGGCCTCCCTCTGAGTCCGGGAGGGCGAAGCAGGTGATCCCAACCATCATCAACACAGCCAGTCGTGTCTCGTGTCGATGCGCACGGTACATGTCACCGTACCCGATACTCGCGCTATGGTAGGTCAGTAGCGCGGCTGCATCCCCAAAAACCTGCAGTATGCTGTCCATGGCAGTCTCTGAATCTACCTGGAAGACTGCCTCTCCCTCGATAGGTAACCGAAGGATGCGATACACATCCTCCAATGTGACGGTCATCTCCCCAGTCGGGAGATGGAACACATTGGTCGCCGGATCCCATCTCTCGATGAGGGCGACCATCAGGCTGTGATCTCTCTCTATCGCTCTGTACCTCTGGACTCCACCGAGTCCCACCTCGCGCATGATGGCCCAATGAGCCGCAGATACGTGTGGCCTCATCCGCACCAACAGCGGGGGCATCCTATCCCGCATCGTCAACTGCTGACGTGCCTGCAAAACCAACCCACATCCTTAGACCTACTCTTTATTACAACATCTACTTTATCATCTAAACACCCTTTTTTATCCCCCCGACCATACCCCGACTCTCTACCACCCCCCTCTAGCAACCTACCACCCTAAAAACCCAAAACCATCCCACCCAAAACCAACAAAAACAAAACCCAAACAAAACACATGCAACCCAACCCCAACACAAAACCAACTCCCACACCCCCAACCCAACCCCCGACCCCCAACCCCCAAAACCCCAAAACCCAACCCAACCCTACACCAAACCCTTCTCCCACCCAAACCCAAACCCAACCCAACCCCACACCAAACCCACAACCCAACCCTTCTCACCCCTAACCCAACCCCCACACAAACCCTTCTCCACAACCCACAACCCACCCACACAAACCCACCCAACCCAACCCACCCACCCAACCCAAAAACCCAAAACAACCAACCCACCCACACAACCCACAAACCAAAACACACAAGCCACCGACGCCAGCCGATACATGACCGACGCCGGTCACCAACAACACTCCCTTTCCCTAAAATTTTGCGACCGATGCCGGTCGCTTAGTGACCGACATCGGTCACTGTCTTCTCCCGGAGCCGAACCCCCGCGCGGCCCCCAAAACCCATTTTTTACCTATTTCTACCCATCTACCCACCCAAATACCCTAAAAACTTACCCACCTACCCACCTTAGCCTATCTAGCCTATCTACCCTCTCCCTTTTTCAAATCATTTCCATTTTCTCATTATTTCCTAAAAAAGGTTAATTCCTACCCAAACCCCCAATTTAGCATAATACAACCAAATCACCAAATTAAAGAGTTTCGAATCTACCCGAACGACGACACGTCGTCGTGGTGGGATGGGTGGTGGCGGTCCAGCTGGTCCAGCCCCTCCAGCTCCTCCTGCCTGTGCCATGGCTCCAATCCTGATCTGCTGGGTCCCCGGCCAATCAACTGCTGCCTCCTCCTTAATCGGGCCCACTATCAACTCTCTCCGCCAATACAATAGCTCCACCTCACTCAATCAAGCCTCTAATCTCAACTCTCCACGTCAGACAAGTCGATTTGGTTTGCAAATAACAAAAGTGACAATGACAAGCCGTATTTTTCTTTTTATAGGTTTTTCGCCTTTCACCGATATCGGTTTCATTTTGCCCTAAGGAACCGGTATCGGTCCCTTAACCGATATCGGTCATGCAGAATCGACATCGGTTCTCTACCCAACTTTCACCCCATTCTTTGCCCTTATTTACTCCTTGCCTCTTTTTCACCAATATCGCCTCTATCCACCTTTGCTGCACACCATTTGTTCACTTGTCCGGCCTGACCTAAGGCCTCAACCTACCTATTCGGCCTGACCTAAGGCCTCAACCTACCTATTTGGCCTCCCAAGGCCTCAACCTACCTATTCGGCCCGACCCAAGGCCTCAACCTACCTATTCGGCCCGACCCAAGGCCTCAACCTACCTATTCGGCCCGACCCAAGGCCTCAACCTACCTATTCGGCCCGACCTAAGGCCTCAACCTACCTATTCGGCCCGACCTAAGGCCTCAACCTACCTATTCGGCCCGACCTAAGGCCTCAACCTATTCGGCTACCCAAGGCCTCGCCCTACCCATTTGGCCCGACCTAAGGCCTCAACCTACCTATTCGGCCCGACCCAAGGCCTCCCCCTACCCATTTGGCCCGACCCAAGGCCTCGCCCTACCAATTTGGCCCGACCCAAGGCCTCAACCTACCAATTGGCCCGACCCAAGGCCCCGCCCTCAACTATTTGGCCCGACCCAAGGCCTCCCTTTACCCTTCCAATTTGGCCCGACCCAAGGCCTCGGCCCGACCCAAGGCCTCGCAACCCAACAACTTGGCCCGACCCACGGCCGCACCACTTCCATCCCTTACCCAAAATCAACACCATACACTTTTATCCACCCATCCGGTAGTTTTTTGTTCAATCGAGCTCACCTGTTCGTGTTTTAGCATGATTAGGGTCCTTGACTTGATCTGTCGACCAACTTTGCCCAGACCTAGACCGTGACGTTTATCTCAACCAAACCAACCTTTTGGTACTGCCGAACATGCCTAAACGTTCCTGTACCTTACCTGTTATATACCCTGGGGCTACTTCCTATGCCTTGGATACCAGGATTATATCACCCTTGTTTGGATAAACTATCGACCTTTGCCTCTGCACTGCTGGTTTGCTCGTCAAATCATGTACCCTAGTCGTACTATGGCATTTCAATATGCGTCTGCTTCCTTGAACCTACCCCACCATCTTACCATCCCCTCTACCCCATTTACCCTTTATCAACCCTATCCCTGATTTCCCGTTCACTCAATCTGTGATAGATTTGAGGGGGATTACCTATACCCTTAACAGGAGTAACCACTTCATATTATTGTCCGTGCAGCTTTACAAAACAAGCTACACGACAATAAGGGGCTAATGTAGACACCAAATTTGTGTCTTACGACCCCTTGTGACCCGCATCTCATCTCGCAATCTAACCTCATCACCTAAACCTTACACAATTATTTATTAATTACCTTATAATTGATAAATCCACATCACCTTACCCGCCACCTCACTTTGCCACCTCATCATGACCTAGCCCTAACCCTAAACTAACCTAATTAAGACCCATGACTTGGTCTAGACTCACATCCATAACTAATGCCTCCTTACTCGCACCCAAAGCCGACCTTCTAGCCACTTGACCAAGCCCGCAACTGATCTCTCGGGAGAAAAGCAGGGAAGGTGGGCTATTTTACTAAAAATATCCTACTTTTTCCTTACCGATGCCGGTTCCTACTCGACTGCCGTCGGTTACGTAACCGCCATCGGTTCCCTGTAAATGGGCTCCCCAAACCAAAACAACGGATCGGAATTTCATTTTGGAGATCAGTCGAATGATTTTTGAAACAACAGAGATCATTGGGAGCGAGGAACAGAGTCCAGATCTTCACTTAACCAAGCAGAGACGAGTGAAGAAACCAGAAGTGTTTACAGTAGAGGATATCAACTTGCATCTTCGTCAAAACCAGTAAGTCACATCTTGCATGTCCTCTGTTATAACATTTCTTATGCTCTTGAATCTCAGTCCTCCTAAATCCGTTTCTGAATCCACTACCCAACGTGTCATTGCATCTAACTGTTATTCTTTTACTTCTAATCATCCCATTTCCTAATATCATCCATAAACCAGCCTTACAAAACACCATAGCTACCAAGAAGATCCTAGAACCCACCGGTATCGGTTATCAGTAACCGGCATCGGTTCTCCCGGCATCAGGTTAGACCTCTTACCAGATCGGTTAACTAAACCAGAAACCAGCCTTCTCCTACTAGTTTCAACCAAGTAATCTAATTGATATTTTGCAGTCTTTTGTGTTAATTCATATTAGCAGGGGAACTGACCACCTTCGAAAGGAAGTTTTATATTTCCTGGGCCCAAGGCAGTTTCCTCATTTATTGTTTAATCAAAATCTTGTGGTCTTGTGTTCTTATTTGCAGGTAGTCCTTCCAAGACAAAAAGGAGTTCTCCGCAGTCAACCTGATCTTTCTCTACGGTACGCGCACACCATCTCGACATTCAACAGGTATTCCTCCTAACCCTAACCTCATCTGTTTCTAAAAGGAATGAAAGGATAGAAGCAACTCTATTCCCAGAAGCCGAAACATTCCGAGTGAAACATCATTGGGGCATCATGTTAGTGAATCATGAGGTATCAAATGATTGTTGAAACCTATCTCAGATAAATAACTTTGTGTCTTCAAACTAAGAATGGATGCCTTTAGGTAAGGGTATAGGTGATAGTAATATCTATTGGAGAATTAAACTGCACCACACATGGAATAAATACCGACTTGTCAAAATGGTAGGATTGAATAGATTTAACTTTACTTCGTCATAGATGTGATAAGATCCAAACAAGGTTTAAGGATTCAAGGTACAAGGTATTATGTATTGAATACTAACTAGGAAAGGTGGCCAATGGATTTTGATTTAGTTCCAGTGCACTAAGGTTTAGTCGGGATACATCATGACATAGGTAAGGTAAGGTCAGTTAATAGAATCAACTGGAGTATATTATCGTAGTTAATAGAGATCATCAAACTTGATGTTTGATTAACAGGTCAGGTGGTAGGAAATTAGGGAATTGGCTAGGTTGTAAGGCAGAGGATAGGTAAAGTTATGGTCAACTGCAGGAAAGGCTAGTTAAGATGTTGATTATAAACTTGATAGGTAGACATCATAAACAGGTATAAGTCATCCTTAATTGAAAGAGGTAAAATGTCTTTAGATTTCATTAAAAATTTTGTTGGTAGAATGGTAGGCAATTGAGGATATTCTACTTAGACAGGTCTATATGGTTGGATGACTAGTTTGGAATGCGTAGGTCACAGGGATAGCCCCCACCTCCGTAAGTAATCATAGAGGATGTAAGAGACCCATGTCTACATAGGTCTGAGTGTATAAAGGACATAATGGTAGGATGAGGATTAGGTGTTAGATATGGATTGATATGAAAAGGAGGTATGCAGGGATGGATACACAGTAGTGGTGGGTGGCACAACTATAGGGTGGCACCATATTGGGCCAAGGAACTTGATTTAGTGGTCATAGTGTAGAGGGATACTTACAGGATCAGGCGTGGTTGCCTCATAGTTGGACAGCGGGATTAAGGGTTATGGGATAATAGACAAGGTTAGGGAGCATGGATGACTTTAAGGCACATGGTGATTATAAGGCCCAGGTAACCATAGGGTCCTGGACATGGGTGGAGATGGGGATGGAGACATGTAGTCTATTAACCCTATAGGACCATATGTAACAAGTATTATCTTGGCTATTTGGCACTAATAGGCATAGGTTGTGGCCATGATAGGCCTAGGTAGGATCCACAGGATAGGTACTAACATAGTACATGGGACAGGGTCTTCACAAAGGGGGTAGGCACCTACACCATGGATCAGACAGGGTCATGGTGAGGAGTTCATAGTTAGGATATGTTAGACCTCATGGCAACCTTAGACTATATCCATGGCGAGGTTTCAGGGATTCCTTGAATGAGGCTCCTATTATTATGACCATTTGTAGCCACCATATCATGGATTGATGTGCCCTCAAATATTTCCGAGTACCTTGGCCAAGGGAATGAGTGAGAGGACTAGAGAAGATTCATAGATTTTGACAATAGCACAGGGGGGACTTAGGACAGGGCCATGATGAGGTTATCAGATATACTGAGACTCATGGTTAGAAATAGGGACAAAAGGAGGAGACATGTGAGACTATACCTAGGAGGGTCAGGTGGGGATGATTGATGAGGTACATTACATGTGACATTTTTTGTGATTTTTGATATATATACCCCTGCATGCCAAAGATGTGAGATTGTAACTTGGGTATGAGAGTTTTGAGATATTGTATTTATTTATATCTATGTATATATGTATTGATACACAGAAAACTCCCATGATTATATAGTTGATGATGTTTGACTGGATGGATGATGTACTTATTTTTGAATTTCCATTGTTATTTGTATTATGGAAACTGTTGAAACTAGGTGAAACACCATACAGGTCATGATGGAGACAGGTGGATGTATTGATGGAGTCTAGGTCATCTAGGCATGATTGAGTCATTATAGGCATGGTGGAGTTAGGTATTTAGGCATGGTTGAGTTTAGGTCATATAGGCATGGTGGAGTCAAGGTTATCATTTAGGCATGGTGGAGTTAGGTAGTTGAGGTGCTTATGGTTTGATCATGTTTTTAGTGTTTGATTTAATTTCCAAGTTATTGGTATTATGGAAAATAAATGATGATGTATATATTATGTTGTGGTGTAAATTTCCAATATTTGATATCATGGAAATGTTAAATGAGTTGATGTATGATATGGTTGATGGTATAAAATGGTAGGTATGTATGTTTTTATGATAGATTAATTTCCAAGTTTTTTGTAAAATGGAAACTAAATAGGTAGAATGTGAATAAAAGGGGGAAAGTTGGTTAGGGGAAAAATGGCTAAGCTAACCTCCAAAGGCCCCATGCCCTTAGAGTGATGCCTACATAGCCCCAATGAAAAGGGGCCTCAGGCTGATGTAGTTCTCCCATAAGCTAGGGAAGAATATGATGAGGTAGATGAATGGGTTGGTAGGTTTTAGGCATGATTGAGTCTAGGTCATTTAGGCATGGTTGAGTTTAGGTCATTTAGGCATGGCTGAGTATAGGTTGAATAGGCATGGTTGAGTCTAGGTTGATTTTAGGTTGAATAGGCATGGTATAGTATAGGTACTATGAAAATAGGTACAGGTTATCGATTTTGGTGGAAGAGGAATTCCTAAAATGTAGGTTTCAAAGGTCTGGTCCTATATAGGAGAATCAATAAGTAATGAAAAAGGTGAATGGTAAGAGGTGACAAAAAGATCCACCTAATTGATAAGAACCATTATGAGTCTATCATACCAAATATTGACTTATGAACATAAGACCCTAAAGACATTGCATGATTGACTATTCTAAGGGTGAAGAAGGTCACATGATCATGAAATGTCACATTTACGGCATGTCCCTTGAGTAGGTAGAAGATTAGAAAGGAAAGGTGGTGAGGTGAAAGAGGTTGTTTTAGCATAACCTGGTGTGAGACAACATGCCTCTTCTGGCAAGATACCCAAGATCAAAATAGGAAAGTCCATGATGAAAAAGTTATTTTTTTTTTTCTTTTTGCTTTTGTTTTATAGACTGATCGATGTGGGAAGTCTATGTGGGATGAATATAATATCTCCTTAAAGTCTTCGTGAAGTTGATCAATGCGGGAAGCTTCAACATATTTTTATTTTATTTTTACAGGAATAGTCTTCTTTTTGTGATAGACTATGTACAAGTATGGCTAGCTTTGTATAACTGTCCTTCGAGAGAGCAGCCTATTTATAGCAGTAAGATAGAAAGATTAGATGTCCTTTTTGAGGGAGTCATCTTTTTGCTAGAAGTTTGACTCAAGGAGTTTGAATTTGAAAATCCCATATATTACTTTTGAATTGTTTTTTTTTGGACTTTTAGGTCATGGACAAGACTATAGAGAAGTATAGGCTTCTTTTAGGAAGACAAAACCATAGAACACAGATATTAGCTATGAAAGAGAAGGTTTTAAGTGACGAACAACCATGAGATTCCATCTTGAAAAGGAAGAAAAGTATCCATGAGAATCATGCCATGAGTAGAGCCATGGTACTCATATTGAAGATAAGGCTGAAAGGTGATGGGTAATCACATGATTCTTGTTTAGTCATTGATACTTAAAATATGTAAGTGGAAGGTGGATGTTGCTCAAGGGATGAGTGTTTAATAGACATAAGGTGATATAGGACTTGATTCAATAATATAATGGTCAAATATGCAAGGCATTGAGGGGCTCAGGTTTAGGTTTACCTTCGAGTGAAGATAAATGATAAGCACCTGATCCATAGGTATGAGTAATGATATAGGGTCCAAGCCAATTAGGAGAAAATTTTCCCCGTTTACTTTTCTCTTCTTTTGTTACATGTTGATTTTCCTTCAGGACGAGGTCGCTGACCTAAAGGTTTGTTCATTGGACACATTTATCGTAGGCATGTTTGATACATTTTTGGTATATTTGGAGGTGATCAAGAGCATTTAGATGACGTTCATCTAATAACTCAAGTTGTGCCAAACGATCCTAGAAAAAATCATCATCATTGAGCATATCTTTGAGTGAGATATGAAGAGATGGAATTTGGACTTTGAGAGGCAAGACAACCTCTGTACCATAGACCAAAGAGAAAGGTGTGGCAGTAGTTGAGGTATGAATACTAGTGCGATAATCCCATAAGGAAAAAGGAATGTGCATGTGCCAATCCTTTCCAGTATCATCAACCACTTTCATAAGAATTTTGTTTAAGGTTTTGTTTGGTTGATTCACTTGGCCATTTTTTGAGGATAATAAGGTGAAGAAAAACTGAGTTGAATGCCAAAGGCATCACAAATTTTTCCATAGGTTTTTTTTTTGAATTTTTTCCATTATCAGTGATGAGGTGGTGAGGAACACCAAAGTGAAAAATGATGTGATGGTTGATGAATTCACATATTTTCTCAGATTTTGTAGAAATGAGAGGTATGGATTCCACCCATTTAGTGTAATATTCAGTAGTGGTAATAATCCATTGATGACATTGGGAAGAATGAGGGTTGATCTCTCTGAAAAGATCTAAACCCCATTGAGAGAAAGGCCAAAGGTCTCATGTGACCTGTAAGGCATGACTAGGGGTGTGATGAAGATTAGCATGTTGCTGACACTTCACACAATGCTTGACATAGTCACAACAATCATGGTTTAGGGTTGGCCAATAATAGCCCAGGAGAAGGATGCACTTAGCGAAAACTAAGCCACTGAAAGTGACCCCCAAAAATCCTCGTCGTGAACTTCCTTGATGGTGTATGGAATTTCATAACTCGTAAGGCATCGTAAGAGGATAGTGTCAAAGCCATGTTTTATAGAGAAGACCACCCATGATGACATAGCAAGAGAAACTTTTGAGAAAGGCTCATTGTCCATTGCGAGTAAGATCTAGAGGTAGAATTGAAAGGGAAAGGTAGTCAGCAAACTTCTTATACCATAAAGGTCACGTGGGTTGATTTCAATGTTTCCTACAAGGTTGATATCTCAAATTAGATAAGAAGGTGATTGCAACCTTTGTACTATGACAAATATTTTTGAGTCGGAGGGTGAAGTTGGGGATTTGAGAAGAAAGACAAGCCATGGTATCTACAAATTTATTAGTGGAACATGGGTGGTTTGAAGTTCATAACAGTCAAAGGTAGTCAAAATATGTCAACATGATGCTTATAATTTTGAAGTATCTTGTTACGAAACTGGTATATACCATGAACTTGGTTCACAACTAAAGTATAATTTGAAGGAGATTTCAGAGAGAACAACAAAGACACACTTCAAAGATATTTGATGAGAAGGTCAAATAATGTCATAAAAGATATAAAAGTCATAATCTTCCAAAATGCTATGCATATGTCATGCACCATAGCCCGTTTTTTTAAGGCCAAAGGGCATGACACGATAACAGAAGGTCCTCCAAGGAGTGATGAAGGTGGTTTTGTGTTGATCTTCTAGGGCAAGTAATATTTGGTTATAACCCGAGAAACCATCCATGAGTGATAGCATCTCATGGCTGGTGGTGAGATCAACTAGTTGGTCAATACTAGGTAGAGGAAAGTCATCTTTGGGGCAAGCTAAGTTAAGGTCAGAGGAAATCCATGTAAATGTGGAGTCCCCCTTGTCACTTTTGTGACAAATGATGTTAGAAATCCATTGGGGGTAGTCAATGGGTAGGATCAAGGAAACTAAAATAAGGTGCTGAAGTTATTCTTTGACAAGAAGGGAAATATGAGGATGCATTTTTCCATAGCTTCTGTTTTATGGATTTGGCATCAGGAATGGTTATGATATTGTGGACCACAATGTTTGGGTCAATACTAGGCATATCAGCGTAGGACCAAGAAAAAGCATTGTTATGATCCTAGAGGAAAGAAGTAAAAGCTTCCTATTCAGCAACATCTAAAGATTGGCCTATTTTTAGAATGTGCGGGTCATCTTGAGTGTGAATATTGATTTCGATGGTCATTCATTCAACATGGTTTGTGTCTTAGAAGGTAATGACTGGTGAATATAAGAATCTTCCACACCAAGGTAGGTGAGAATAGACTCATCGTCCTGACATTGAACGACATTAATAGAAGGTGTATCATCATCGATCATGTCAGGATACAGGAAGGGAAGAGAAGAGGGAGCCTCACCATCTCATTGATAAGTTAGAGGTCCCAGGGAAATGGTGTTCACGAAAAAAAAAGTTAGGAGGAATGGATTCTGGATCCATAGAACTCTGTAGGTGAAGGTGGTGAAGTTGGTGAATGGGGTGGGGAATGTTTATCATCCTCAATGAGTTTGACTTGGGCCTTCTTGGGAGGTGGTTCGGAAAATCCAATACCACTACAATCTTTATGCTTACGAGTGGTGCAAGGAATGATAATATGACAACCTTGTTCATAGAAACCAAAGCCAAAGCCCTTCCAAGCACAACGATGGAGGAAGGTGTGGGTGAAGTGGTAGTTGGTGAGAGATTGAAGGTTGTAGGAAAATGGTCAAGTTTGGGAAGGTGGCTCAGGTGAGTAGGTAGAAGCATCAAGTCCCCCATACATTAAGTTGGTGCGAAGGTGGGGAGGACCATAGGGGAAAACCTTGCCTATGTGGTGATCATAGTGGGGATGTTGGTGAAGTTTACCATACTCTTGAGGAGTAAGGAATGTGTCAATGTTATAAAGGTGGTACTCCCCCAGAGTGAGGCATTGAAAAACACCTTCTAAGGGATCAATAGTTGATATGTGGGTAGCGGGAATGGATGAATCACTGGACAGTTGGGAAGAAGAAGCATTGGTTGTTTGAGAAGTAGATGGGTTGGCTGATGGGTCAGCTGCAGAAGTTACGGAAATAGTGGGAATAGAGGAGTTAGTTGTGGAAGATGTAGCAGCAACATTGGTGGATGAGGCAGTGGTTGAAGAAGAAGTGGTAGTGGTGGTAGATGCCTTAACTGGTATAAGGACATCATTGGGTCGATACAACATGTTATAGGTCTTGAATGGTGAAGGGTTAGCTGGAATGGTATAGTTGTTCCTTCATGTTCAAATTTTAAACAATGGTGTAAGGTTGAAGGAACACAACCCATGGCATGGAATCCAAGGTCGGCCAAGTAGCATGTTGTATAAGAATTCCCCCTCTAAGACATAGAATAATTCAGGAATGGTACGGGGGCCTACACGAATGTGGAGAATGATGGTGCCAAGGGTGGAAGTCATGGCATCATTGAATGAATGTAACATAACTGGGTTATTATGCATGTAATTGGCAAGGATGCACATTTGGTTGTATGCATGGGAGGAAATGATGTTAATACTGGCACCACCATCAATCATAATGCGTCGAACTCATATATTATCAATGTAGATAAAAATAAATAGGGTGGGATTGGATCATCCAATTGGAGAGGTAAAATCTCATCGTCAAAGAAACTGAGAGTGGACTACTTGATGAGTGGTAGTAGGTGTAGAGGAAGGGGATGAAGTGGTGAGAGAGGCCACATGGTGAGGAGTGATAATGGATGCAACATGAGTAGGTTCATTAGGTAAAACCTCAATAGATTGTAGAACCTCAATGAGGGCCTGTCAATGAGACTCAGAGGTTTGGACAAGGTCATACAAAGACATTTTGAGAGGAGATTGGTGCAATTGTTTAATCATTATACGATGGGAAACCCCATCAGAAATAGGGTATGTGGGTCCACGGATGGTGATTTTTGGTGCAGGTGCAGATGGGTATTGGGTAAAAGAGTGTAGGATGGGTTGGTTGTTTTCTCCTTTCCTTTTTCCTTCTGGGCTTGAGTGGTAATTTTAACCATATTAATATGTGGTAAAGGAGAAAGTGAGTCATGATAGGTGTAGCAACATGATGGGAAAAAATATGGTGAGGGCATATACTAGTTTTTTGAAAACAATGCAACACATTGGCATTTTGGTGGAGGTTTGGCTAGCTCTCTTATGTGGACCATATTGATCTCAAATGTTGGAGGAGGATAAAAGGGTTGTGGAGGGGGAGATGAAGGTCATTGAATAGGTAAGGGATAAGGATGTGTGGTGATAGGTGAAGGTGGAATACCATCCTCATCTAAAATATCATCATCATCAAAGCTTTCTTCGGGAGGACATAGTTGGAGAAGAATATATTAAGAGCCTTAAATTTTTCCACATCATGCCCTGACACACAATGGTAAGTGTAAATTTTTGTATCGTCAAACCCTTCTGGTTTAGGTCTGAGTGGGTTGTAAGGTCTAAGTGGTGGCAATGTGATGACAAGAGGTCTCCAAAATGTTAGTTAAGATGTTGGTGTAAGACTCTGCCAATGGATCACAATGTGAAGTAAGTGTGGGTCTAGATGGAAGTGTGGGTGATTTTGGTGGGAGAGGTGCCAATGGAGGTGGAATCAGGAGGTTGAGTTAAGTTTGACCACCTGTTTGGTAGGTAGTATGATTTTAGGTTTGGATTGCACCTTCTTGGGTAAAGATGTAGCAGGTGAACTAGTTGTTGAAGGTGGTGTAGGTTTAACTACCTCTTTGGAGGGTAGTGGGTTTTTGGGATTTGGTTGCACCTTCTTGGGTAAAGGTGAAGATGAAGTGCATGATGTAGAAGGGAAGGAAGATGGCAGAAGGGGATGGGTTAGCCAAGGTGATAATGGAGGTGTGGTGAAGGTTGTGGTAAGAGGCAATGTGGAAGGTACAGGTTGAAGAGAAGGGAATAAAATAGGAAACGATGAGGATAATGGAAGTGGTGTAGGTATAGAAGGTAAAAAGGATGTAGGTAATGAAAAAGGCATAAGTTTCGTAGGTAATTTTTGTGGAACAAAGGATCGCGATGAGGAGGAGGAATGTGTGTTTTTGGTTTACCTTGGGTAGGAGGATTTTTGACCAAGGTTAATGGGTGGGGTGCTAGGATAGATGGAAGTGGTGAAGGTGATAGAGGGTTAGTGGAAAAACCTAGTGTATATGACTTAAGAGGCTGGGTATTCCTCTTAGGTGGGGGAATATTCTTTTTGATGACTTGTGAGGACTTGGCTAAATCCATTTTGATAAGAGGATGGACTAGGATTGATGTCAACATGACTCCTAATGTGGAAATGGGTTAGGATGTGGAGGAATATATAGGTGTAGGTAAGGTTTTAGGCATTGGAAAAAGTTCATTTGATGGTAAAGGTTTAGGTGTGGGCAAGGGTGATGAAGAATAGGTCGCTACAACTAGTATGGGCATGGTGGGTTCGGTTGTCTAAAACACTTTTGGATAGATCATGGAAATATTAATAGACAACATTTTCATCTGAGTTGAGAAAGGAAATCAAAGGCATCCCCAAAGCATGGAATTGTCAACATAATCCAAGTGGTCAGCTAAATGTGAAAATGACACCGCTATAGAGGTATGATGTTGATTTGGTAGTAATCCCTGTAAAAAATGTCTATGAGATAGGGAATTTGTTGGCTTTAGACTCTGTGGGTAAAAGAGCCAAGATAAAATCAATAGGATCCTTAAAATACAATGGGGAATTATCACCAATAGGGAGGGATGCTGCTAATGGATCCCCTATGGGTAGGAGAGATGACAATTTAGATGAGGTAGGATCATCTTTTGGTGAATAAGAAGGTAAACATGATTATCCTATGGGTAGAAGAGTAAGTACTGTGAGTTGTTCGTTAGGTTAAGAGGTGAGTGGGGAAACTACATTGAAAGATATGGTGGAATCCTCCATGGGTGAAGGTGGAGATAAGGGAGACTCCTATATGGGTAAAGGAGTAGATGAAATAAGTCCCTCTGTGGATCAAGGATCTCATTCAAGAATCTCCTTGATAGATGAAGTAGGAGGAAATTGAGGAATAACTGGTATGATGTTGAAAACAACATGAACCTCATAAACATTACTATCATTAGTCAAGGTTTCACCAATCTGGTTAGATGATGGGGTGTGATTTGGGAATGACTTCTTGAAGATATGAAGGTTTTGATTAGCCAGTGTGTTAGGGTTATCCAAAATGAGATCTCCATTATCTAAAATTTCTTAGATAATATTTTTGAAATTTATAAAATACCATCGCAATGACCTTTAACGTGATGATAGTTGTAATAATAATTTTCTTTATACAGTGTAGAAATAGGACAAGAGGGGTCAAAACTAGTACGTGGTTTGATGGGTGGAAGAGTGACTGCTTCATATTTTAGAAGTTTTTCTAAAACTTAAGGGTAGGGTTTTCCTATGGGATTATATTATTTTTTAGTCCTGCTTGAAATGAAAATCCTGAACAAGAGAAATACTAGAAGAAGGCTTAGATTGGTTGGATGGGTGAGAGGGTCTAGATTTCAAAACTACTGCATTGGAAGATCCTTTTTCTTTAGAGTAATTATTTTTTGGTTTGGAAGAAGAAGAGGTATCGTTTTATTTAAACACAATGTTCTTGTTACATAATTGTATCTTTTTTTCTTCAATGGCATGAATTTCAAGTTTTTGGGCCATGGTGAACACCTCGTCAAATGTGTATAAGGTTTGAACTTGAAGAGTTGGTGAGATGTGTCTAGCATAAGCCCTATTGAATAACTCTATTAACTCAGTTTGAGGTAGTTGGAATGTGAGTTTATTAATCGGGCTGTGCCAATGAGCAAAAAAAATTGTGATAGATTCAACTTCATATTGGCATGTCCTGTACAAGTCAGTCATGGTGACCTTCTTGATGATGTTGATAGAAAAATGGTCTAGGAAATCTTGAGATACTTGATTGAATGAAAAAATGGAGTGCCTAGGTAGAGCACTATACCAATCTAAATTAGGTCTTGTCAAGGACATCAAGAATGTTCACAAGAGAAAAATGTCATCATGAGAGATCAGATAACACCGATGCTTAAAATATTGTAAGTGTTATTGCGGGTCTTATTTGTTATTAAATCAGTTGAATTCAGGAATTTACTAATGCATAGGGTATGGACGAATTGGAATGGATGGGTGAATAGGCTCATTGAAAATTTCTTCATATGTCAGAGAGTTTAGAAAAAGACACAGTGACCAATGTCAGTACAGAGGTGATACCGACGATGGTTAAGGTGACCAACGTCGGTAGGGGAAATTTGGTAGTAATTAAATAAAAGAATTTTTTGAACTTCTATTTAATTTCACATAGAATGGAGGGAGAGTGGTTGAGTTGATAATATTACTAAGAAGACTTAGGAATACATAGGGGAAAGTATAGAGAGATAAAAGTTTGTAGGTATCTGGGTTGATGGATTGGTGAGAAGGTGGAGATAAAGGAATACATGGAGAAGTAAAATATAATGAAGGAGGTAATGGATATAAAATTTAAGAAAACAAAAAATGATTAAAATCACGTATACTTGTATTTACAGATACGGTAGGTGAAGGAGGATGGTAGTTGTTATATGAAGAGCCTTTTGTGTTTAGTGCTGCGGAAAAACTCCTAGAGTATCCATGTGAATATTATAATACCTTGGGATGAGATATATATGTTTGCTTGGGCCTCTGGTTGAGTATTTTTTGTCATCTTAATGCTGAGAGGATTAGATTCGTGCTTGAATGCAATAGTTCTTCCAAAATCGAAAATTACCAACTTGGGTAATAGGTTGCAAAATTGTATATAAAGTAACCGATGATGGTTAGGTAACCGACATCGGTCTAGGAATAACTAATGTCAGTTAAGGAAAGAAAGTCTAGATTTACCAAAAATAGGAAAATCTTCCCAAATTTGGCATGCATTCTCCTTGAGTCCATTTAGGAAAGTGGAGTTCACATGAGAGAAGGTAGGAAGAACTTAGAAAAGGTCCAATTAGGTTTAGGAAGAAGTCTTAGTTAATTAGGTCAAGTGGTGACTCAACACTAGGAGTGATGACTCAGTGGTGAGAGTGATGACTTGGTAATTATGAGTTAAATGCTCTTGGAATGACGTCGAGGTGTGAGGATGAAAATAACATAATTAAAATAATTAATAATGTGAGGATGAATATTAATATGGGATGAAGGGGTCATGATTAATTAAATGTATTACGTTAATTGATTGAAGGGGAAAAAGGGGAGTGTGACCCAAATTTGGTGTCTACACAAGTATAGATAAATTATTTATGCGTCCTTCCCCACCACAAGAGTAACAAGAGTAATATACATATTTTTTGATTCCATTGTCTCCACATATGATGAATTGGAATTGTATACATAGGTGGTGTGCAATGTTTAGTATTCCAAGTATACTGTTATCCAAATAAATCTCCCAGTTATTTGGACAAATTGTATACATCTTTTGTCTCCAAGATTTTCATTGTAAGGCTACACACGCTCAAGATTCACTTGGCACATTCCCTTGGTTGAATTTCCCCATGTGCTTCCCCTTCTCCCCTTTCATTTTCATTTTCTATTTTTTTCTACTCCTCCCTTACACACATCCTTTGTGCATCCACCTTCTTCCTATCAGTTATTCACTTTTCCCACATGCCTCACACTTTCTTCAATCAGCTAAGTCCTTGGCCCTCGCATGGGCTCGCACATTATCTTGTAACAGTTGTGCCTTGATCATGTATTATCTGATCACTAGTTTTCATCATTTCCCTACGTAGTCCTCATGCATGCATTCCTTCTACCTTCTACTCATGCCCTTTTTCCTCCACACATATCTTTGTGCCATCCCTTGTGCCTTTCTGTGCCAAGTCATCCTCTGACATGCTTGAATGTGCCACACGTGACTAGTAAAAGTGCGTAAATAGGGCATCAGATCCTTGTAACAAATTAATGAGTGACACATGGTATAAATGAGAAAAAATTTGCACAATTGGCCTTCCTTTCAAATTATCCAAACGTGCCATGTGCTTTGCGTGCTCTAAGGACTCTAAAAAACTTATGACAGTTGTATATTTTGGTACAGTGCTCCAATCGGTGCATGTCTAGACTTATCAGATAACTATTGACATAGGCTACAGTGCCAGACATTCAAATTCAAATTCTTGGTGGACCTGGTAGGTGAGAAATGGGGAAATTCATTTCTGAGCATTAATGAGATAATTTCTCCAACCACCCGAATTGATATGTTCCACCCTCTTTCCATCTCCTAGGGAAGTCCATTTAATAGATTTCTAGGCATTGAATACTTCTTGTTGGTGGTTGCATTTCAAATTAAAATTTTCCCTCCTCTTTTTCTTCCATGGATTCATCTATAAATATAAGATTTGTGCTCATTATTAATTTTTGACACTTTGGATCCTTAAGTACTTTTATAAGGGATTCATCTTTTTTGTATTTTGAGTTACAGACCTCTAGATTTGGCTCTTACATGTGGATATCAGCCTCTTTCACCATTGTAACAACTTTGTGCATTTTTGGAAGTAATAGAAGCATCATTTTAAGAATGACTATTCTTTCCTAAAATGTTTACATTCCTTCTTCTTTCCTTTTCTTTGCATTGTGTGCCTGTTGTGCCATTTCACGCCCCTTGCAGCTCCTTATTTAGTTGTGTTCCATGAAACTGATATGGTAAATACATTTTAGTTATAATACATGTGTCTAGCCTTATTTCATGCATTTCCTTCATTTTTTCTCAGAACAGATAGTGTTCATCCCTCTTTTGTGGTGTTATCACCTTGTAGTGTAGTTTCCTTTCATGTTATCCTTCTATCCTTGGTCCCTTGGCATTATTAGCTTAGTTTCCCTTTTAGCACTAGAAGTATCAATAACAGTTGAACTAGATAGAGGAACCAACGTTCTCCAGAGATCCGTCCCAAATGCGCAAGGTCCCAGAACTTGAGGAGGGTTTCATAATTGTCAAAAATAACTTGGTTCTTCCAGATCCGAGATACAGGTGCATGTTTGAATGACCAACAATTTCTAGAATGCCCAGTGGGACCAGAAATGAAATATTAAATTTTATATTGCTAAGGTTTGGCATATGGACTTAGTATTTCAGCCTTTGAAGGTTCATTTCAACACATCTGGTGACTCCCAAACATTTCCAAATCTCTATTTTAGTAGCCTTGAATGCCTTTCATGAGAAGAGTGCATATAAAGAGAAGTGCAACAACTAAAAATTATTTTGAATAACTATAGCTATCCCCAAGAAGAGTTCATTCCAAAAATCCCACACATGCATCTCCATCTCCCGCACGTCATGCCCATTCAACTCCTCCTCAAAATAGATAACCTACGCACCCTGTGATGGTGCATCACCCACCTCCTCCACTAAGGAACTTTGCTAACTTCACCAGAGGAAGTCCCCTAGTTCTACCCGTGCAACATGATATGCCAAATGACACACTCAAAAGTATTCCATACTTTACTGGTGAGAATCAAGTCACCCCTCAGGAGCATATCAAGGATGCAAAAAATGTATGTTCACTCTATTTTATCACACATGGCGATATAATAGTCATGCTAATTACGGCCTCTTTCAAATGAAAATAACTTTAATGGTACCAAGGCTTGAGACTTGGATCCATTTCCACTTAGGATGAGCTAGGAAAAAATCTTTGCAATTTCTTTGAAGATAAGTCAGATCACCTATCTCTGGTGGAGCAATTGAGAACAACAAGAAGGGTGCCTAACGAGAAGATGACTGATTTCAACATCAGATTTTAGAAGACTTGGGATAGAATTCCTCTTGTGGTAAGACCTACAGCCCAACACACTTTTATGTATTATCTAAAGGTGTTGAACAATGATATCTCAGTCATGATTCCATCCATGGGAGGTAGGATCTTACACATTGCTTATAATATTGTAGTAAGGGTAGAAAATAGTCTTATTCAGGCATGAAAGATAGATCCTAGACCACTTATGCCCTTATTCCCAGATATGTTGCAAGTGCCCCAATATACTTTGGCCCCTATTATTTTTTCCTTGAGAAAAGTACACAACTTGCTGCATCAACATCCTACTCTCTGACACAAAAGAAATAAGATGAAGATTTGAAGACCCTGATTAGAAATTTGTCAAATAAAGTCATATCATTAGAAAAAAAAAGGCGTAAGCCTACAAAGGAAATTCTAATCAGGCACATAGCCAAAGAAATCAGCCTTGGTGGAATTAATATGGAAACCAAAGATACGTTTCCAACCAATAAAATGATAGATGGTATGCTATTGCACATCTTCCATTGCAAGTTATTCCTCCTATGCCCTCTCTTCCAACACCCAGTACAAGTCAGGTGCTTGTTCCAATTCAAAAAATTTGGCGTAGGAGTCAAAGTGGTACTTCCCTTGTAACATGCCTCATAATCAATATCATTGTGCCAATGTTACATGCACCCAAGCCTACATGATCCAAAATGCTTCAACCTGTGAGCCTTCAACATGTGCCCTTGAAGCAGAAAACCAAGAAAGGCCCTAATTTCTTCATTACTCCAATATGATGTTCTTTGGGATTGACAAAGTTTGTGTAATCAACCAAGCTGAAGAGGATACAAGAAGACCATGCACACAAGTTACAAACAACATAAGATACAAGAAGGGAATGCTGGAGTCTAGCATGCATTGTGACACAAGTGGACCAACAAAAGCAAAAAGATGCAGCTAATGCATCCAGTAGTAAAAGTGCTCAATTTCCTCCACAAGAGGCTCCATGAAAATATCCTTCATAAGTGGTGCACACCCCTCCTTTGGTAGGTTAAGCCTTAGCTTTGGCTAAAGCTCCTATTTTTACACTTGAGAAGTCAAGAAAGGATGTCATTGTGCCCCAAATGCATAAGTCAGTGGGTCTTCCATTTAGCATTTTGGACCAGATGAAGAAGACAAATATAAATTTCACAATGTGGATTCCCTGACCATTCCATCTCAACATTTCCTTTTTCATGAAGCTTTGTCGTAACTCTTGTGCACTGATCCAACTATATAAAATTTACATGCTTCTATCAACATATTCCAAGAAGAGGAGAAGAAAGTAAGTAAAGTTGTTAAAATCCCACCCTTCTATATGTCCTTGATCATAGGAAAACATCTTGTCCATAATTGTATGATTGACTCAGGTGCTAGTACTTCTATCATGCCTAAGAAGATAGTTGATGTACTAGGTCTTCAGTATAGCCCCTGTTTAAAGGATTCATGCAACTCAATGGCTCAACTTTCACTACCTTAGGAGTCATCAAGGATCTTGATTTGACCCTTCATGTATGTCTAATTTTAACAATTACTCAAGACGTGTCAATTATTTACCTACCTCCTTTCCTTTCCCTATGTCTATTAAGAGATTTTACTGCTCAAGTGGGTGGTTACTTGTCTTATGATTGGTCTCATATGTTACTCAAGAAAAGGTATGGTACTTGGTTTACCATACAAGATGAGCCTATATTTTCCTATCATGTAGAGTCCATATGTCTCATCTCCTCTCGAAGCCAATTGTCTAATCCAAGAACAAGGTTCAGTTCCTGAAGAGAAGCCTCTTCCACCCTCTATTCCTGACCTAGTACTTGATGAATGGGTAAAGAGGCACCATAAATTTGATCCATATGCTGAAGAACTGGAAGCCTATGAAACAGGGTTGGTACTTACTGCATTCTTGAAGAAGAAGCTATGCTACCACACACACTCAAGAAAAATGAAGAGAACACTAGTCTATAGAAGTTATACTTTGATGGTTCCAAAAGTAAAAATGGCATGGGAGTAGGAGTTTCTCTCATTTATCCTAAGGATGAGAAATTATTCTTAGTGCACAAGTTGTAGGTTACACGTTCTAACAATGTGGAAGAATATGAGGCATTAGTGCATGGCCTTCTTATTGCTGAAGAGAAAGGGATTAAGGCACTACAGATATTTGGGGACACATAATTGGTTATCCATTAGGTTACCAAAAAATTCCAGGAAAATAATAAGCTCCTCAAATATTATAAGGATAGAGTTTGGGACCTATTTAAGAGGTTTGATCCTCTAAATCTACAGGTGGTGCCGTAAAAAATGAACAAGGAAGTTGATAAAATGGTCACATGCTCGATTCACAGTTCTCTCCTGCTGAGGACTTTGTCAAAGGAAACACTTAGCACATTAAGATGTTGATCAGACCATCCATTCCAGATAACAATACTAGTTGAAAAGTGTTTTACAGTGACGCGTAGATCATCCAGTTCATTCAAAATGAAGATTATTTCTCATCAAGCATGTAATCTTACTTTCATGAAAGCTATGGTGACCAAGTGATTCAAATGAAGTCAAATAAGTTGCCTAAAGGGTTGGTCACCTTAGATAAAATGTTTATCCTTGATGATGAGTTCAAGGGTGAAGAAAATTATATGCGCGCCATGTAAGAAGACTGATCCCCAGTCACTATTGCATGTGGGAAAGAGTTACTGATCAGTAAAGTTTGTGTGTACAAAGAAAAGAAGACCTTCATCTCTCTTTTTCAGAAATACAATGATATCTTCTCATAGGAGTATGAAGATCTCAAAGGATTTGATCCAAGTGTTTCTCAACAGCTCCATTGACCTTGATCTTGGTATCAAGCCCGTCACACAAAAGTAGTGACCAGTCAATCCAAAGATAGAAACCCTCATGAGAAAGGATTTATCCAAACTCATTAAGGCAAAATTATTTTTCCCATCAAGTACTCTACTTGGGTCGTGAATCTAGTTCCAGTGCATAAAATAATGGTGAAATCAGACTATGTTTTGATTTCAGATATTTGAACAAAGCATCCTCTGAAGGATCATTATCCTTTTCCTTCAATGGAGAAAATTTTACAGACTGTGGTTGGCGTGCAAAGATTCTCAATGCTAGATGGGTATTCAGGTTTCAATCATATCTTAATCCAGGAAGAGGATCAATTCAAAATGACATTTACAACCCAAAGGGGAACATATGCATATCAAAATATTCCCTTTGGTCTGTCAAACATAGACACTACATTTTGGTGTGCTATGAATATTGCTTTTAAAGGCTACATCAATGAGTTCATCTTTGTTTACCTTGATGACATAATAATCTTCTCAAAGTGAGCAGATCATATGGCACACCTAGAGAAAGTATTTGAGAGATATAGAAAGTATGGGGTGTCTCTTAACCCCAAGAAGTAAAATTTTTCTATTGAAAAAGGAAAGATCTTGAGCCATGTGGTTTCAAATGATGGCATCAAAATTGATCCTGAGTGCATTTCAGCCATCTTGCCTCTTTCCCTATTAGCACACAAGAAATCCCTACATTCCTTCCTCGGTAAGATCAATTTCTTAAGGAATTCTATCCCTAAATTTGTAGGACTGATTCAACCCATCACTCTGATGCTCAAAAAGGGAATATCTTATAGATTTATATTATAAGGAAGATAAAGCTTCAACAAAATAAAGAAATAAATTTCTCATGCGCTAATACTCATCAGCCTAGATTATTCCAAGGATTTCATCCTTCATGCTTATGGCATTGATACTAGTGTTGTTGCTGTCCTAACACAAGAAAATGAACAAGGGCTCGAACAACTAGTGGATTTTTTCATCCAAATGTTGAATGATTAAGAATTAATACATAGTCACATAGAGAAGTGGGTCTTTTCCATCATGTGTGCACTCAATAAATTCAAAAGTATGCTCGCCATAAATCATATTAAGGTGTTAGTCTCCCACACTTCTGTCATAGACTACATCATGGGAGTAGAGATCAATGAAAAGAGAGCACGATGGGTGACCAAAATAATGGAATATGATGTGACTATCAAAGCCATAAAAATGGTAAGAGGTAGTGTACTTTATAGAAAAATTGCTGAGGATGCGTAGATTGAATATGAGACTTAATTTTTCTTGGATGAAGGTCTCCCAAATGTAGAAATTGAGTAGAGTATAGATCCTAGCACACACGACTAAATAAAGGACATGATCACATTCCTTTTCAAGGGCATATACCCTCTAGTTTAAACAAGGAAAAAAGAAGACATCTAAGGTTACAATCTATCCCTTATGATTTAATTAATGGACTTATCTTCACGAAAAATATTGATGGCATGCTGTTAAGATGTATCAACGATGCGCATATTGAAAAAGTGTTAGCAGAATTTGACAATGGATTCTTTGGTGGAAACTTTTCAGCCAAACCTACAATAATGAAGATCATAATGGCAAGAATCTTCTGGCCTACCCTATTTTCTTATGCACACAAGTGGGTCACAAAATGTAAGGAATGCACTTTCTTTACAGGAAAGAAAAAATTGGGAGTGCTTCCCCTTTGAAAAATACAAGTGGATCAGCCTTTTGTGAAATGAGGTCTCAACTTCATAGGCATGATCAACCCACCTTCAAGCATTAGACAAAAGTGGGTGTTGACAACTACAAACTAATTCACCAGAAGGACAGAAGCTATCATACTCAAGGAATCAACTGAGTCAGTCATCCTTGACTTTCTCGAGTACATAATCATAAGATTTGGAATTCCTCAAACCATTGGCTCTGATAATTCAAAATCCTTCCTTGGTACTAAAATCAATGATTGGGCACTAAATTTGAGCATCTACCTATAGACTTCTTCCAACTATTAGCCTCAGGGAAATGGTCTAGAAGAATCAACAATTAAGAACCTGATCATGATCATGAAACACATAATGAACATCAGGCAAAGACAATGGCATAAAAGGGTCTCATGCACACTCTTGGTAGATAGAATCACATTCAAAAAGGAAATAAAAACTTTTCCTTACACGATTTTCTATGGGAAAGAGGCTACCCTTCCTTTGATACTGGAAATGAATTCATGAGTGCTTTCCCAACAACTAGAATTCAAAGGTGTAGACTAGAGAGAAATTAGAATTGTAGAGATGGTCAATCTTGAAGAATCAAGAAACTCTGTTATGATCAAGCTAGAACAACATCAACAAGAAATAAAGAAATGGTTTGACATAAAGGCTAGGCCCCAAGATTTCAAATTTGGGGACTTAGTTCTCAAATGGGATATAGAGAGAGATAAACCATGGTGCCATTCAAATTTTGATGCACTTTGGAGTGGCCTATACATCATTGGTTCATGTAAAGAGGCTAACTCTTTTGAGTTAACTCATCTTGATGGAGGTGCGCTAGAAATCCTAGTAAATGGGATCTATCTCAAACCCTTCCATTAAGTTTTTTGCATCATTCTATTTATATTAGAATAGTTTCAATTCCTCTAAGTGCACTCAATGCACCTATTTTGTTTGTACATATTTATTTCTTCTCATGTGATTCCTGCGCGCACTCTTCTTTTGCTTCCAGGATGTCAACATTTTTAGCAACTTACAGGATTCAGAATCGAGTGAAGAATGATCCTTTAAGTGACTTCATAGGTAGTTCTTAAAATGATTACATAGTAGACTCTATGCCCAATGGATGCTTTAGGCTATTGATCTCCTTCATCTAGCAGGTAGATGGCCCCGAAAGGTGCTAAAACTATTATCCAAATAAATCTCCTAGTTATTTAGATAACTTGTATACATATTTTGGCTTTTATATTTTCATCGCAAGGTTGTGCATGTTCAAGATTCACTTGGCACATTCTCTTGGTTATATTTCCCCATGCGCTTCCCCTTCTACCCTTTTATTTTCCTTTTCTTCTTTATTCCAATCCTCCCTTACATGCATCCTTTGCACATCCACCTTCTTCTTAACAACTATTCACTCTCTGTGCATGCCTCACATTTGCTTCAATAAGCCAATTCCCTAGCCCTCGTGCGAGCCCACATATTATCTTGTAATAGTTATGCCTTGATCATGCATTCTATTCTCACTAGTTTGCCTCATTTACCCTATGAGCATCATGTGTGCCTTCCTTCTACCTTCTCCCCATGCCCTTTTCTTTAGTGCACATATCTTTGTGCCCTCCTCTATTCCTCTCCATGCCAAGTCATTTTCTAACATGCTTGAGTGTGACACACATGACTAGTTAAAGTGTGCCAACATGGCACCAGATCCTAGAAAAAAATCAATGAGTGACACGTGGTAGAAATGACAAAACATTTGCATAATTGGCCATCCTTTCAGCCAATCTATGTGTGCCACGTGTTTTGTGTGTGCTAATGACTCTAAAAAATTTCTGACAGCCGTATCTTTTGCTACAGATCTCCAATCAGCGTGTGCCTAGACTTGTTAGATAGCTGCTGATGTAGGCTACAATGTGAAACATTCAAATTCAAATTCTTGGTGGACTTGGTGGGTGAGAAATGGGGAAATTTCTTTCTGAGAATTGATGAGTAGAGCTAATTACTCTAGCCACCCGAATTGATATGATCTGCCATCTTTCCTTCTCCTAGGGAAGTGTATTTGATAGATTTGTAGGCATTGAATGCTTCTTGTTGGTGGTTGCATTTAAAATTCAAATTTTCCCTCCTTCTCTTTTTTTCCGTGGATTCATCTATAAATATAAGAGCTAGGCTCATTATTAATGTTGGAAACTTTAGATCCTTACAAAATTTACTAAGGACTTCATTTTTTATATATTTTGAGTTGCAGACCTCTACATTTGGCTATTGCATGTAGATATAGGTCTCTTTCTCCATTGTAATAGATCTGTGTATTTCTAGAAGTAATATAAACATCGTTTTATGACTATTCTCTATCATAACATGTTTGCATTCCAGATTCTTTCCTTTTCTTTACATTATGTGTGTGTTGTGCCATTTCATGTCCCTTGCAAATCCTTATTTAGTTGTGTTCCATGAAATTGATCTGGTAAATACTTTTTAAGTTGTGCTACACGTGCCTAGCCTTCTTTCACGTATTTACCTGCATTTTCACTTAGAACAGATAGTTTCATCCCTCTTTTCTGGTGCTATCGCCTTTTAGTGTAGTTTCCTTTCATGTTATCCTTCTATCCCTGGTCCTTTAGAATTATTGGCTTAGTTTCCCTTTCAACACTAGGAGTAAAAATAATAGTAGAACTAGATAGAGGAACCGTAATTCTCTGGAGATTCATCCCTAGCATGCAAGGTCCCACAACTTGGGGGCAGTTCTATTGTTATCATAAATAACTTGGTTCTTCTAGATCCGAGATATGGGTGCATGTTTCAATGACCAACATATACCTTTTCAACATCAAACATCATTTTTTATGTGTCTTTAATCATGTTCATTGATACCTATAAGTACTTGGAAGTGAAAGTGAAAGGAAATTTACACCATGGGTCCTTTTCCCAATTTCTCATGTAAAACCTATCTAGATTGAAGTGTCAATGCACTGGAAATTATGCCTTTCCTTCCAGTATCAAGGGCATCTCCCTCAGCACATGTCATTCATTCTAAAATGATTCACACATTTTTCTATACCACTTGTATACTTGAAACTTATATACATTGTTCATTGTTTCTTCACATGTATAATATGTAAACCTCTGTGTAGGGGATTTTTTCTCTATCAGGTATATCCAAACTTTGTCCTTATCTCCATATGACACCCCTATCTCCAAAAAAAACTATTAAAAGTAGTATGGTGACCCAAGTTATCTTCTCACCTTTTCTTACTTGGATGCACGCCTCCTCTACTATGCCCTCAATAATAAATCCTCCAATGTCGTACATTATCTTTTGTGTCATCTTCTACACTATGTGCATCCATTTGGAACTGACTTTCTGATGTGCCAAAATTATAGCTCAATAAATGCACTTTAAATCATTTGACCAGGTCATTAGTGGGTGTGACATTCATTGCACGATTCCCACGTTAGTAATTGAATTTATTAGTTGTGGCTTCTACCATCTCATCATCCTTAAGGTCTTTCCCGATCTCCATACCATAGATGTGAAAATTTTTTACCCTCCCAATCAAGTGCGCAGTGATGCACATCCTTCTTCCTAAAAAATAAAATAATTCCTCATGGATGTGTGACATTATCCATTGATATAATTTATCACGCTTGCTAAAGAAGGGAAATTCATATAGCTGGAGTACTTAAGTGCTCTCTAAATCTTTCTTGACAATGTCATCATACACCAAATAACCCTTATCAGTCCTCTGATCCATTTTTCTCAACATATACTTAGTGATTTCACCTTCATGTGCCTTTGAGAAATGATTATAATAGCTTATCTTGAACGTATTGAAGTGTGAATCTCATGACTTCCCTACAATCACATCACTGGGGTACTTCATTTCCAAACCCATTCTTTTGGTGCATATTTTGTCATGGGATTATTTTTCTTTCCCTTTCCTTTTCCCTTGGGTGATACTGTGGGTTCCTTATTTAGTGCCATTATTATATTTCAAAACTTATTTCAAACTTCTAGCTTAAAAATTACAGAAATCTCGTGCCCTAGGTGCTGAGAAAACATACTCAATATTTGTACTATAATTATCGAGTGTTCAACTCATTCAAATCCTTACACTAATCTGATTTGTTATCTAATTTATGATACATAAGATCCTAATTTATTTCAGCAACTTGGAGTTATGGGAATCCAATCTCCTCTAAAACCTAGCCATATGAATATGGACCAGTGAACCTCAATATCTATAAAACTTCAACCTCCACGCATTTTTTTCATGTTCTTACTTTCACCAAAGGATATCCTAACCCAGGATGTGTGTATCTTACTCTGTTTTAATTTAATTCTTTCCTTTCACTGATGGTTCCCACTCACACACACACACTTAGTCTCTCTCTCTAGTCTCTCTCTAATTTCTCAAACTCACGTACACTCTTTTTTATAGTTTTCTATATTTTTAGTGCATTAATTGCTCCTCACCTACCACCTCTCCAAGAATTAATGTAATTTAGGCTTTATCCCATTTTTTCTCATTCTTTCTTCCGTGCATGACATCCATAAACTTTTAGCACACCACTAATTTCAAGGATGCAGTCATCCTTACATGCACTTTCCTACATCAAAACCAATCTTCCTCTGTGCCACATACCAAGTATTCTATCTTTCTATTTCCTCCCTTGCATTACACTGCACAACTTCCTTCTCTCGTGGTTTCCCAATCTGAGTAATTCTCATTAAGCACTATAATTCCTAAGCACCTATAACACTTTCTTCTTTCTTTCACACATACCCAATTCATATTCATTGAGAAACCTTCTTCCATATTGTCACGCGTGTCTTTGAACCAAGTCTAATACAAGTAATAGTATCACATAGTATCTTTTGCACATAGTCACATACAAGTGTGTCCCATTTTACCCAGGTAATTCTGGACACCTTGGTAATAACATATTATGCATGTTTGGTCATTTTAGATGTCCTCTGACAAAAACTACAAAAAAGTGGGATTATTTGCTTTGACCCAGTCACACCCATCAATAAAAGTATGAATTCAATAAGTAGTAATCAGATCCTATGCTCAAACACACTTATTAAAACAAAATAAACAAAACAAAATATGATATAGAAATCTAACCTAAGTGGAAAAAGTTCCTTATTACAAACACACATGAATCTCATTTATAGTAGGGCTTCAACCTATTTCCACTAAAGTAACCAGGAACCATAGTGCCATCCAACACTTGCAATTAACATTCATTTGATTCTAGTATCTTGGTCACTACAAAGGGTCCCAGCTAATGGAATTTCAACTTTCCTAGATGACGCATAAACTTGGAGTCATAAAGAAGTACAATCTTTCCAACTATAAAATTATTGTTCTTGATGTGTCTATCATGCCAAGCCTTCTATCTTTTCTTTTCTATCTTTTGACTCCAACACGTAATGACGTGCCTCTCATCTCATTACATCAATTTTTCAATGTGCTCATCTGAAGAATTTTCATCATCCAATCCACCTATGTGCACAATACACATGTATGTTAACATAAATCCATGGGTAATACAACCTATATTGAAAACAAAAACTAAAAGGGTATGACCTTATTCAACCATTTGTAGGTTGTTCTATATACACAAAGGAAAAATGATACTTTTTCATACCAATCCTTTCTTCCAACATAACATATCTTCATTATTGTTTGTACCAAGATCTTTTTGAAATATTCAGTAGTGTTAATAGCCTATGGGTGATAAGGAGTAGTCTTATGGTGCACCACCACATACTCTGCCAATATAATTCTAATGGTATCATTCAAGAAATGACTTTCTCTATCACTGGTAAAGCTTAATCAAAATCCATACTTGCTGATAATGTTTTCCCAAAGGAAATTGGTTGTTATTGTTGAGGTACAATATTTTATAATTGCAACCTCTTCCTACCTTGTCAAGTATTTAGTACATGTAATGATGTAGCGCACACTTGTTCTATGCAGGTGTCGAAATAATTCCTAAAAAATTGATGGTCCACTTCTCAAATGGTTGCACACTCATTATAGTCCTTAGTGGCATATCATCTCTACTTCCTGGATTTCCAAATATCTAGAAGTGATCACATGTTTTTAAAAATTAATTTGTATCCTTGTATACTGTTTCCCACCATAAACCAACTTATAGGATCTTGCACGTGATCTATTTCCCTAAATAGTTTCCTTCTGTGATGCCTTCATGAGATTCCTCCATAATGGCTTCGTGCTCATGTTCTAGAAAACATCTACACAAGACCTCATTTTTCTCCATTTTATATAGGTATCCTCCTATAAGATGATATTGTGCAGCTCAAATAACAAACTGTTTCTTTTCTAAGGTCTTCATTCCCTCTGGCGTAAGTACAATACACAAATAATTTAATATCTTCTAAATCAACTGGCATGTAATTTAATTTGAACAATTATACATTAGGCATTTTATCTTAAATTATCTAGATATCTTGTCTAGAAGTAATCCTTAATAAGTGATTAGGTCCCAAATTTATCTTTCTTGGCTTTATTTTGACTATAAAATCAAATTCCTAGAAAAGGAGTATCCAACAATAGATGAAATCTTATAAAATATGTTTTTTTACCAAGTAATTAAATTCCATATGATATGTATCAAATATGAATAGTGTGTCCAACAAGTACTATAAAAAATTATGGAGTGCATAGATTATGGATAATGCCTCATGCTCTGTAGTTGTATAGTTATGCTTTGTCGGTGTTAACTTATTTCTTGCAAATCATATGGGATGATCCACATTACCTTCTCCTGGTTGAGCCAAGACTAAGCTAATGGAAATTCCATATGCATATACATGCCCATGAAAAGGTTTGTTACACAAAGGGAAGGGAAAGATAATTGCACTAGTGAGATTCTCCTTCAAAAATTCAAATGCTTGTTGTTGTGTGTCACCCCAATAAAAATTTCCTTTAGCCTTAAGAAATTATTCAAGGGGCATGCTAATTTTTGCATAACCCTTAATGAATTTTCTATTGTAGCCAGTGAGACCAAAGAATTTGTACACTTCACTCTCATTGGTAGATTCTTCTATTCTAAAAATTATTACAATATTAGCTGGATCTATAAATAAACCATCCTCACAAATTATGTCCCCAATAAGAGTGCCAAAGGGTGTAGGAAATATTAAATTATTAATGTTGAGAGATATTCTTAGTTTCCTACATCTCTTAAAGATGAGATTTAGAATATCACATTGATCTTTCACTAATTAAAAAATGGTCCAATCATCTAGATAGACCTGGAAAAATTTATGAATAAAGTCCTGGAATTTCTGCACAACGATGCATGAGAACACAACTGATGCATTCTCTAATTCAAATGGTGTGAAAATGTATGCAAAACTTCCCCATTAGGTAGTGAAGGGTTTATTTTCCTTATCCTTATGCACAATGTGCACTTGGTAGTACCCTGAGAATCCATCAATAAATGAATAAATTTTGTACCCTACAAGTCCTTCAAGTATTTCCTCCTTAAATGGCATAGGAAAATGATCTATGCCACATGAAGCATTGAGTACCCTATAATAAAAAAGATCCTGATCTGATCATCATTCTTGATGTTGACCACCATAGGACTGAACCACTCAGATTCCTCAATAGGTTCAATGATTCATGACTTAAGAATTTTATCAATCTCTTCGTTGATCTTCATGTTCATGTTTAGCTTCATCTTGTAAGGCCTCTTTCTAACTGGATGCATGCCATCTTTTAGCTTAATATTCATCTCTCGAATAAAGGATTCACACCTTTCAAATCATGAAAACCTCATGGAAATAGGTCACAGAAGTCACTCAACAACTCAATTATCTTTACAACATGTGCTTCTGACCAATAGTCTCTAATAATAGTCTCCTCAGGCGCATCTTCAATCCCATTATTAACCTTCTTAGTCTTCATAAGAACATGGTAGATGTATGCCTTATCATCTAAAGATTCCATTACTTCACGTGCACCCTTTGTATAACTAATATTCAGGTTCTCTACTTCTTCAGCATCAATGAGTAGAACAAATTCCATTTTTCCTTATCTTTCCATGGATGATTTAAGATCATCTCTTTTGTCTCCAACTCATCCTTGAGCACCTCAGTCTTAGGTTATCCTAACAACTAAACCATGAGTTATTATTCTTTTGAACTATCTCCCAGTGTGATGTGCTTCATTATCTATAAGGCCTCATGTACTTCTGCATTAGTGGAAAATAATCAAAGGTATGAGAAATAATTTCTGTCTTGTCATGCCAACTTGTAGTTTCTTGTTTGAACTCAACATATACATACCAATCCCTCATGTATCTGTGTAGAGTAGAGTAGAAATTATTTACACAAATGGATGGTGGTATAACCTCTTTTCCTTGCACCCATTATCTCTCATAGTTGTGGATATGTACCAGAGTAGGAGTCTTTCCATCATACTTGTGTATAAGAAAGGTAACATTTATCTGAGTAAACCTTGTTAAAAAGGATACCCTTACCTATCGCAAAAACATTATCTCTATGTGTCATCCACCAACATGCTTTTATTCCATGCAAGGTATAAACCATCATAATCTACCTATTGCCCTCATTCTTCCACTGGTATTCCATGGTGTAAAAAAAAGAGTAATTTTTTTCCTCTTTGGTATACCTGGGCAACTGAGTCTCTTCACTTCTAGAATCCTGGTGATCCATAGGGATCTATAAAAAACACACCACTTCATCAGTTTCCATCAGCACCAAGAAGGAGAGTTGAAGAAAATGAAGAAAAATGAGATAAACAAAGGTTTTGGACATAGCTACCGCTTTCCATGCAGAGTGGATGTTACAAAACTACTGCCCTACAGGGTGGTGGTCCTATAACCATCCACCTAGCCAGGGTAGTGCAGTACTGTAACCACCAATCTTGTCTACTCAAGGTGGCGGTCCTGACACTCTTGGCAGAACAGAAATAGAAGAATGGATTACCCAAATGGTTCAAATGAATTTAAAGTGCCTAAATGTCTTTGTCTCTTCCCTTCCTATAACCTTTATCATTCTCCAGTGCATAGAGAGGACATAGGAGAAGGCTATAAGATACAAGGATGAGAAAGAGAATTAGGATCATTCAGAGATATAAATAGATCAAAGGGAAAAAAATTGAAGTTATAATAAGAGCAATTGAGTAAGGATATTCAGTGTTAGAGTGGATATTTGTAGGAGCAAGGTGTAAGAAACATGAGACAAGCAAGCAATTAGGAAGGGAGAGGTTTATATTGTTGTCTCTCATTTTATACTTTTTGTAAATTGTATAATTGTCTGATAATTGACCAATAGAAGTGGGAAGAAAGAGAATTTTTACCTTCTTGTCCAGTTTTTTCCTCGAATTAGCGGGTGTTTCTAGGATATAATTGTTGGTGTTGTGTGAATTTGAATTCTTTATAGCTATTCTCTGACAATTTCATTTTCTATAGCACTAGATAAGTAGTCATTAAATCCATAATATTTCAATCAATCTATCATTTTGGAAAGTTGAAATTAGAACTACATAATTTGTGTGATTTCATAGAGCTTATAAAGTAGAAGGTTTACTGGATCACTTTTGGTATCAGAGCTGATTATATATCCAAGAATGTGGTATTCAATTCTTGTGATTTGTATGATAGTGACAAGGTCCAAAGGTGAAGAATTTTTACCTTACGAGACCATGATATTTCTACGAAGAAGTGGAAACATAGAATTCGAGCTCAAATGGAGGAAGAGAACTTGGTCCGTAGAGTCGAGATGCTAGAGACCATGATGGATAGGTTGCATAGAAAATAAGAAGAGCTTTCAGATCTGTAAAATGATGGATTCGGTTAAGAAATATTCCATGGAATCAGTGGTTCGAGAACTTGCCAAAAAATTTTCTTATCGGAAAGAGCCATGAAGAGGAAGAATGGGAAGAGCATGAAGAACGAGACGTCAATTATAAGTGAGAAGGTAAAATCTACTCATACACCTTTTAAAGTTGTAAATGAAAGTGGAAATAAAGAACTTTAAAGGACAACTAGATATATAATTAATTGATAAGTGGCTAAAATAGTTGGAATTTTATTTTAGAGTGCATAATGTTACTGAGGCACAAAGGATTACCTTTGCACATCTATAAATGGAAGGTCATGCTCTTGTTTGGTGGGAAACCCATCTAGCCACTTGTGAAAAGAAGAAACATACAATTGTCAGTACTTGGAAGGGTTTTAAATAATTTCTTAGAGCTAACTTCTATCCTATTGGCCATAAGACTGATACATGATGATTAAGTGGCAAGTACTTTAGACAAGGGTAGTGGTCAAAGCGTGCAAGACTACAATACTACGAAGTTTTCAGAGACAAGTCCATATTGCTTAATATGGACTTGGAGATGAGGAAATTCTGACCAAGTATTTGGGAGGACTTCACACTCACCTTTAGAGGAAGGTAATCTCCATGAAGCCCAAGGATATCTTAATGAAGATTTTATACAAGCATACTACATTAATGATGAGAAGAAACAAGGAGAAATAGAGCCAAAGGAAGACTAGTCAACAGATCAGTAGGAAAAAGAACAAGGGAAGATAAATAGCAAAGGTAAATGGAAAGGTAAACATGCTCACTACTAGTTTTGCATACTTGTAAAGATCCTAAGAATTTATATAAGAATTGTGATATAAATGGATCATACTGACACCACATGTTGGAAGTTGCATCTGGAAATTTCACCCAAAGCACCGAACCAAGGATTCCAAGAAATCCATGGCCAATGTGAAAACAGAAGGAGAGGTGGAAGGATTGAGGATGATTCAGATGTAGATGAAAGGATGGGATGCACGGCCACTAACATGTACGGGGGAGCAAAAGAAGAAGAGACATATGAGTAGAGCTATTATGCAAATCATAATCAAACTCAAGAAGACTAAGGTAAAGAGGGGTTAGTATGATTTTGGTTCTCAGTCAAATTGGATTTGTTGATGCAGTTGTAGAACAGCTTGTCCTAGAGATGTATGCACATCCACATCCATACCCTTTGGGCATTCGGTGAACTAAAGGGTGTAGAAATAAAGGTTACTGTTGCAAATCAGCAGCACCCCCTAGATGTTGATCAAATTTCTAGTTTGATCATTAGCATCCAGTGTGATTGCACAACATTGAATCCTCTTCCCAAGTGTGGGACTTGCAAAAATGGAAGAGGAATCTCCAGATTAGAGGTTGGTTCCTCAACTCCTCTGATCAGCTAATTCACTTGTATAATTACAGAGGTTTAAACTCCTAAATCCACTCTAAATTCCAAAGGGACAGAGGATAGAGAATGCAAAAAAGAAAGAACTAATGCTAATAGGTGATGCACCAAAGGAGTTGTAGACACCTGATGCTGCATGAAATACACAATCCACAAGGAAACACAGCACAAAACATGCACAAATGCTCAAAATGTAATGAAAGATCAAGAAAGCAATGATAGATATATGAAAGGATTGAGGGATTTTAATCACAGAACATATATCAACATCTCAGATCCAATACAGTACATTACAGTGATCCAGAGGCAAGAAAAGGTGCTGCATTACATGGAAAGGTAAAATTTCTTCACAAATTCTACCAAGGAGGAAGAAAAAGGAAGTTGCAGAGCTGAAAAAGTGTCTCTCCCTTTGCAAAATGAACTCATTCTGGCTTTTACAGTGCAAACCACGACCCCAGGAGAGAGAAACGTGGGAAAACATGCAAGGGGTTCAACCATTGACCAAAATTCCATCAAAACAGCATGGGCACCCTGACAGACCCATTCCCTGACATTTTTAACCATGCTGGGAGAGAATGCGAGCCATTCTTCATTAAAAACGGTGGTTGAAACGTCATTTCTGTCCATGACCACGTGCCAGAGGCATTTCTTGATTTTCTCTCTCCAAACTCCACCAAAATGCAAAAATGACCCTAGAATCTTGTAGAGAATTTTACCAGCTTTCCATTGATATAAAGAACGTGAAAAACCAAGCTCTGGATCGAAAGATATGGCGATTTGAAGTTTTAGGGCAAAACAGGGCCAAATCGGGTTGGTGGGAAAAAATTCGAATTTTTGCACCTTTTTGGTCATTTGGAAAATTTTCCAAAATTTCCCCACGCTCCACCACTCTAGGTGCCATGTGGCGGCATCTCATTGGCTGCGGGCCTTTCAGGGGAAAATTTTTCCAAAAAACTCCACCGAGCCATAACTTCAAAAATACATGGAGTTAGGAGGAAAACTTTACCTTTCTGGAAAGATGAGAAAGAGCTCTATCCAATGGTGTCATTTCCAGAAGGTTTTGAGTGCCTAAAAAGCAAAATTTTGTGACTGAGGCACAAGAGAGGGAAAGATGAAAGGGAGTTAGCCACAAAATGAGCAGGGGGCACATTTTGGATAACAATTTTGGCGACTCAGAGGGGTCATCTACCTGCTGGATGAAGTTACCAGTTGCCTGAAGCATCCATTGGGCATGGAGTCATGAGTTGTAACTTTCAAACTAATTGAAACTTTGAAAACCTCCTCTCTGAGCCACTTGGAAACCCACTGAAATGGACTGTGCAAGAGCAAAACCAGCACCACAAAAACTATGTACAAAACTAAAGGTCATACATGCTCCAAAATGGAACATGCAGAGTGTGCACAAGCACTTCTTTTACTGAAAGAAAAACTACCTATCCTACTCTAACTGGAAGCAAAAGTGGGCTAAACAAACCCTGCAACTGGTTGGGAGAAATAGCTTCCCTTTCTCAAAAGTTGCAACCATGCAACTGATTTGGCACTGAACATGGCTGATTGGATGAGTGGAAAATCAACAAGAAGTTGGTCTTCTACCCAAATCATCAAGGTGTCAACTGAAAACAAATCCAATACCTCTTTTAGTTGCTCTGCATTTGGATTGAAGAGGTATGATAGCTGATCCTTGGTACTTTGTAGCTCACCCTCATGCTTAGAAGCAAGCATGACTGGTTGTGACTTCTCCTTTGACTCCAATGAAGTCAAATACCTTATTGGGCAAGGTATGATCCATTTGATATGCCCATAGCTCTGATTTTCAACTCCAAAAATGGAGTCTTCTTGTAGACCTTCTTGGGTGGGTGATGTGGAAGCAATGGTAGGACTTTTCTGCCCTTTCTCTTCCTTCATGGCAACATGGAACTCTTCTATAGTGTGCAACTCCTCGTTATTGATTGCAACATCCAATGAAGTTGCTTTTGCATTGTTGTTACCTACTGCAATACATTGTTGGCTTTGGAGCTCCTCCATTGTAGCTTTTGGAAGATCAAATTCTTCCAGCTTTGATTCAAGAGGCATGTTGCAAACTGTAGGCTGTTGTCCTTGAACTCTTTTGTCCATGGCAGCAAGTTCTTGTTGTTGGAGAACGAATGGTGAAGAAGGAAACATGGTAATTTCAGCTAGCTCTTCATCTAAACATTCTTCTAAGTCTGATGGAAAATCAAACTCTTGAATGTCTTGCTGCAGCAAAGTCTCTCCCTCTTGTATGGTGGCCTCCAAATCTGCATTTTCTTCACCCTGTATAACTTCATTTTCAAACATGAAACTTGTCAATCCAAACTCATCCCAAAAATCAGATTGTTGGAGAGATGAAGTGGGAGAGAAGCATGAAATTTCTTGTGCCTTTTGCTCACAATTTGGACCTGTTTTGTTCACCTCCATAATGGCTTCATCAATCAAATCAGCCCCTTCAAATGAAAGCAAAAACGTATCAATAATGCTTCCTTCTTCTACTGTTGTAAAAACTGACTTGACCTCATCCATTTTCTCCTCAAAGATGGGGTTTTGAGATGGTTTTCCTTCCTTCTCGATGGCTGATTTTGCAGTGCAAACTGGATCAGCATTTTCTTTGGGCAAAGTGCCAACATGGACACCCAACTCATCACCAACAAACTGCTGTTTTTCTCGCTTCACTGCTGTTATAAAATCAGCCTTGTTTTCCACTTGTTCTCCAACTTCAACATCCTCTATTGGTTTCACCATCAAGGGGATTTTTGTAATCCCGAATTTAAGAGCCCAACTCTTCAGACTTTGAATTTCTTCATCCTTGTTTGGCTCTTCTTTCTGCTGCTGTTTTCCTTGATTGGCATTCTGATTTTTATCCTCCCAACATGGATTTGGGAATGCAAGAGGAGAAGTGGTGGTGGAGGAGGTAGGAACTCTTGTTTCTTTGGAGGGAATGGCTGTTTGGAAGGGAAAAGGATAGAAGAATTGAGATGGGGTGGAAGACTAGGGAATGGAGAAATGGATTCAACACTTGGGACAGCAGATGGAGAGTTTAAAACTTGACACTGCTGAGATAAAATAGATTGGGAAAGAGGGAGAGAAAAGGCATGAGATGGTGTGCTTACCTGTTGACAAGGTTGTTCAATAATCCTCTCAGTCCACTTTGCAAGCAATGGTAGTGTTGTAATCATGAATTCTAGCTTCTCTTGAGGGCTGTAATGCCTTGGAAAAGGTCCCACCCATGGACAAGGTGCTCTACAACCGATTCTAAATGCTTTCATTTGTGCTTGAGCCCTGGATTGCACCATGTTTACCTCCATCTTTTGGATTTGTTCCAGCAGATCTACATTTTCTTCTTGACTTCCCTCACAACCAGCATACCCTTGTGCTTGACATGCTTCATATCCAAACTGACTTTGGCACTGCTGCTCATATGGGTAGACATGCTGATTTTGAATTTGATCAAAATGCTGATTTGGAGGATTTGTAAAACATGTTGGAGGTGTGATATACTGCTGTTGTAAATGTGAATTCCATGATGGAAATGAAGTCATGATTGCACAACTTCATGGAATGGAAAAGAATGAAAATGATGGAAAGAAGAATGGATGGAAATGAATGGAAAATAGGTCTGCAACTTAGAGAATGAGTTGTTTACCAGATGGAGTCGCCAGATGTGCTTTTGAAAGTGCCTCCAAAAGGCTGAATCTTTAACAGGAACACACCAACCTATCAAAGATAAAGTGGAAGACCTCTAAGGTCCCACCGGGCATGCCAAAACTGTTGTTGCAAATCAGCAGCACCCCCTGGATGTTGATCAGATTTCTAGTTTGATCATTTTAGCATCCAGTGTGATTGCACAACATTGAATCCTCTTCCCAAGTGTGGGACTTGTAAAATGGAAGAGGAATCTCCAGATTAGAGGCTGGTTCCTCAACTCCTCTGATCAGCTAATTCACTTGTACAATTGCAGAGGTTTAAACTCCTAAATCTACTCTAAATTCCAAAGGGACAAAGATAGAAAATGTAAAAAAGAAAGAACTAATGCTAATAGGTGATGCACCAAAGGAGTTGTAGACACCTGATGCTACATGAAATACACAATCCATAAGGAAACACATCACAAAACATGCACAAATGCTCAAAATGTAATGAAATATCAAGAAAGCAATGATAGATATATGAAAGGACTGAGGGATTTTAATCACAAAACATATATCAACATCTCAGATCCAATACAGTACATTACAGTGATCCAGAGGCAAGAAAAGGTGTTGCATTACATGGAAAGGTAAAATTTCTTCACAAATTCTGCCAAGGAGGAAGAAAAAGGAAGTTGCAGAGCTGAAAAAGTGTCTCCCCCTTTGCCAAATGAACTCATTCTGGATTTTACAATGCAAACCACGACCCTAGGAGAGAGAAACGTGGAAAACATGCAAGGGGTTCAACCATTGACCAAAATGCCATCAAAACAGCATGGGCGCCCTGACAGACCCATTCCCTGACATTTTTAACCATGCTGGGAGAGAATGCGAGCCATTCTTCATTAAAAACGGTGGTTGAAACGTCATTTCTGTCCATGACCACGTGCCAGAGGCGTTTCTTGATTTTCTCTCTCCAAACTCCACCAAAATGCAAAAATTCCCTGGAATCTTGTAGAGAATTTCACCAGCTTTCCATTGATATAAAGAACGCGAAAAACTGAGCTCTGGATCGAAAGATATGGCGATTTGAAGTTTTAGGGCAAAACAGGGCCAAATCGGGTCGGTGGGAAAAAATTTTAAAATTTTTACCTTTTTGGTCATTTGGAAAATTTTCCAAAATTTCCCAGTGCTCTGCCACTCTAGGTGCCATGTGGCGGCATCTCATTGGCCGCGGGCCTTTCAGGGGAAAATTTTTCCAAAAAACTCCGCCGAGCCATAACTTCAAAAATACATGGAGTTAGGAGGAAAACTTTACCTTTCTGGAAAGCTGAGAAAGAGCTCTATCCAATGGTGTCATTTCCAGAAGGTTTTGAGTGCCTGAAAAGAAAAATATTATGTCTGAGGCACAAGAGAAGGAAATATGAAAGGGAGTTAGCCACAAAATGAGCAGGGGGCACATTTTGGAGACACTAAGGTAGGTCGGTGGTAATCAAAGGAGAGAGAGAGGGAATTGATTCCTCTACCACTCCTCCACTAAGATTTTGTGGGACCAAAATAATCCTAATAAGGGGAGGTATGATCAATAGGGATTCAGAAAAACACACCACTTCATCAGATTATTAGCACTATGAAGGAAAAATAAAGAAAATGAGGAAAAGGAGGCTCTGCCAATGTTTTAACAGAACCTCCACTATGTGTAGAGTAGTGGTTATAAAACCTCTACACTACATGGTGGAGATATTATAACCTATGCCTAGCCAAGGTGATGGTCTTGTAGTTTCTAGTCTACATTGGGTGACAATCATGTCATTTTTGGCAAAAAAAAAAAAATGGAACCCGAACGGTTCGAATTTGAACCAAAGGTATTTTTCTCTTCCTTTCTTATGTCCCTTCCCATCCTCTAGTGCATAGGAGGACGTGGGGAGGCTATAAAATCATGAAGGAAAAATATAATTTTTCATTCAAAGATCCAAAGAAATCAAGAGTAAAAGTTAATTATATGAGAGCAAGTGAGCAATGAATTTAGTGTTAGAGTAGATTTGTAGGAGCAATGTGCAAGAAATAGAGAAAACAAGTAACTAGAGGGGAAGTTTACATTGTTGTTTCTCTTTATACTTATTGCAATATGTAAATTTTTTATAATTGGCCAATACAAGTGGGAAGAAAGAGAAGTTTCTGTTCCTGACTAGTTTTCCCTCAAATTGGGGGTTTCTAGGATAAATTCTTGTGTTGTGTGTTTGATTGTTTTTAGCATTCCCTAGAATTTTGTTATAAGAACTAATAATTAGTCACTAAAGATAAAAACTCTCATTTTCGAAAATATAAAGTAGAAGAGCATTATTTTTGTGATTTATAGAGGTCCAAAGCTAAGGTTTACCGATCAATGCACAACCTTATCAAATTAGTAACTCTTCCCTTGATTTCACATCAAACGATTTCATACATGTCATGGGCCCAATTTTTTACAAGCAAAACTGGTAGTGTCATTGAAAAATTACACGTCTTCCCACTAAAGTATGCCTTCTTTATATGGTTTAACATTCTAAGGGTCACACACTATTTATGTATAAATCCTATTGGGTTCTTCACTCACAGTCTCAATGTAGGGTGTATCCTTCACATTTCTAGAGGTATGATAATGAAATCCTACTTATTTTTAAAATAGAGATATCATTTTTTGAAGCATAATTCTACATTGTTCACATAACATCAAGTACACCCAAGAAGTGATACAAAATTATTTTCCTCAGCAATCTCCAATACTTAAAAATCACCTGTGAATTTGGCTCCTTAAATAGTAATTAAAGCATCATTCAACACCCCAAAAGACATAGCCCTTGTCTTATTTTTCATATACAAAACAATAGAATATGGTTGTAATTATAGTCTCCCCATCTGGTTCTAGGCATCCAAAATTAAAAAATTGACCTCTGCACATATGCTAATCAGAATATTACTCACCAACTAACCATCTATCACTGTATCCAGTGTAATTTCCTTGTCATACTCGTGGTCATGAGGTGGTAAATTAACATTAATTATCAGGTGCTCTTGTTCAACTCTATCGCGTGGTACCTTTTTAGGAAACCATTCTCCTAGTAAGGGGATGATGTTATCCTATCGCAACATCTTACACACTTCTTTCAAGGCATATACATCCCTCTATGGAAGATCAATGTTCTTTGCATACTCCCTTTTGTGTGCTTATTCTTTGAGGCATTGGATATCACTATGCAAGTCTATAATGACTCCCATGGTCTCTAGGTAGACCTCTTTCTAATGAGCTAGACATGTATAATTTCCTCCCTCCTAATGAGAGGTTTTTATTTAAGAGGCTCCCGCACATGTAATTCTTCTCGAAGCGTAGTGACTAACATAGGTTATAGTTTCATATTAGATATCTTATCAGGAACACACTATTTGTTCTTCACGCATTCTACCTTGATTATCCATGCTCACTTATAGTGATGGGCTGTTGTCAAAATTGAATCTTGGTTGGAAATATTTAACCTTATACACCTTTCCATAGTATGCGCAGACCTAATTCTTGGGACACTCGCATTGGTAATGATTTTGAGACCCATAGTTGATCCATAAAATTCTACTTTGGAATTCTATGAAATCACACTATATGTTGTTTTACTTTCAAATTTTGAAAATGAAAGATTGATTGAAGATTAGAGATTTGGTGACTTGATTATCTAGTGCTATAGAGAGGAAATTGTAGAGAATAGGAAATAATTAAAACTCCAAACACGAACAATTTTTATCTTGGAAACCTCCAATGGAGTAAAAACCGGTCAAGAAGGGGAAAACACAATATTTCTTCCCACTTTTATTGGTCAATTATAGATAATTACAAATTACAAGAAGTAGTAAATGGAGACAACAATGTGAACCTCTCCCTTTCCTATTATTTCTTGCTTTATTTCTACACCTTGCTCCTACAAATGCACTCCATCATTGAAGATCTTGCTCACTAGCTCTCATATAATTAATACTTTGATCTCTTTGATCTCTCTGGATCTCTAAAGGATCAATTCTCATATTCTCCTCCTTATATTTATAGCCTTCTCCAATGTTATCCCGTGTAATAGAGAATGGGAAAGGTCAAGGATGCAAGAGAGACACTCAAGTCGTTTAAAATTTGTGTCCATTTGTGTTCCATTACTTCTTTTCTATGTTCCAAAGTGTCAGGATCATCTCGCCCTGAGTAAAGTGATGGTTTTAGGATCACCTCCCTGGATGGGCCGGTAGTTATAGAACTTTCACCACTTGCAGAGCAGAAGTTCTATAACTTCCACTTTGCATAAAGCGGTGGTTCTATCCAAAACCTCTACTTACCTCATTTTTTCTTCATTTTCTTCAAATATCCTTCTTGGTGCTAATGGGACTAATGAACTAGTGTATTTTTCTAGATCCTTATAGATCATACCTCCCCTGTGCTAAGGATTCTTTTGGTCCTACGAAAATCTTAAAGGGGGAGTGGTAGAGGAATCAACTCCCTCTCTTGACTCCTTTGAGTACCACTATGTCTTCCTTGGTTTCTTCTTTCGTCTAACCTATCAAAACTCATGTAGATCTCTAGTTTGTTTGCTCCAGTGCTACATCTTCCTTCAAATTACCTCGAGTACAAACCTATTTTGAAGGCAACTTCTATATGTTTCCTTCTTTTTCATTCATAGATGGATGCTTAGTAGGTGGGATCTCTTATAAATTGATATCATGTGTCCATCTGCATGAAGTGTGGCGTGAAGGTTTCCTTTCCAACCTGCTCAAGTATGGTGAAGGTCCCATTCCATAGTGGTTTAATCCTTCTTTCTTGTCTTTTTCTCTTGAGGTGGATTAGATAGAATCCTTTCTATGTGTGTTGTTGTTATAGTCACCATTGTTCCTTGTGTATCCTCTTCTCTTTATCCTTGTTATCCCAAGGTGAAGTCTAGTGAATCCATAGGTAGATATGGTGACTGCATAACTGAGGTTTATTTTTTTGCTTGAATGAGTCAGTTTTTATGGTGTCTTCTTCTGTAAAAAATGAAAAATGCTATCCAAAATATCCATCATTTGGTCAGAAATATCCATGCTCTCATGTCCAATTTTTCTTTTCTTCCAATGAAAGTAAAAAAAAAACTAATGATTTTCCTAAATAATTCTTTGTTCTTGGTTTTCACTTACCATATCCTTCTTTGATTTTCTCTGGTAGTTCCCGGATGTTGAAACTAACTCCATCCTTAACCCATCTATACCGGTTCTCCCTCCTTATCAACACAAAATCCCCGATCATACAAGTAAGGACTTCCGTATAGACAACGTTAAATGCATCAATTGGAATGATATCAGCCCTCCAATACATCAATATATTAAGTATTTATCCCAAACTGAAATTTACACTTTCTTGTAACCTGTATTTCTGCACCCTTCTTCACCCATCTCAAAGGGTATGGATTTAGATGTGCACGTAAGTCCCTAGACCAAGATGTTCTACAACCACATTAGAAATAAAATTTGATTGAGAACCAGAATCTACTAAAGAATTTACCTTAGTCTTATTGATTTGGATTCTGATTTGAAATAGCTTACTCAACTCTTCTTCTAGAACCCTCGTACATTTTAGTGGTTGTACACCCCATCCTCTTGTCTACATTTGAAAATCATCCTCAATCTCAACCTCTCGTTCTTTATTCACAATGGTAACAGATTTCTTGAAATCATTGGTTTTATGTTTTGGGTGTAATTTCTAGATGTAACTTCCAACATGTAGCATCAATACGTCCATTTACATCATAATTCTTATATAAATTATTAGGATCTTTGCAAGTATGAAAAGCATTAGCGGCATGTTTACCTTTCCATTTACCTCTGCTACTTGTCTTCCCTTGTTCTTTTTCCTACTGATCTATCAACTGGTCTCCTTTTGGCTCTGTTTCTCCTTTATTATTCTCATCATAAATGTAGTATACTTGTATAGAAGCTTCATTGATATCCTTGGGATTCATCGAGATTTCCTTCCCCCGAAGATGAGTGTGAAGTCACTCTCAAATACTTAGTCAGAATGTCCTCATCCTCCAATTCCATATTAAGCATCATGGATTTGTCTCCAAAATTACATGTAGTGTAGTCTTGCATACTTTGACTGCTACCATGCCTAAAGTACTGCCACTTAATCATCATGTTATTCTTATGGCCAATAGGATAGAATTTATCTCTAAGAATTTATTTTAAAACATTTCCATGTACTGACAATAGGATGTTTCTTCTTCTTGCAAGTGGCTAGATGGGTTTCCCACCAAACCAGAGCATGACCTTCCATTTTGAGACATGAAAAGGTGATCCTTTATGCCTCGGTGAAATTATGCACACCAAAATACAATTCCAACTGTTTTAGCCACTTATCAAGATAATTATACATCTACTTATTCTTCAAAGTTCTTTATTTCAAATTTCGTTTCAACTTTAAAAGGTGTGTGAAGCAGATCTTACCTTCTCACTTAAAATTTGTGTATCTCTTCTTTACGCTCTTCCCATTCTTCCTCTTCATGGATCTTTCTGATGCCAAATTTTTCAGTCTAGTGCTTAAACCACTGATTCCATGGAATCTTGTTTAATCTGAATCCATCTTTTACTAGATCTAAAATCTCTTCTTGTTTTCTATGCAACATATCCATCATGGTCTGCTAGCATCTCAACTCTACAAACCAGGTTCCCTTCCTCTATTTGAGCTCAAATTCTCTGTTTCCACTTCTTCCTCAGAAATATCTGGCTTCACAAAGTAAGACTTATTCACATTTGGGCCTTGTCATTGTCATAAAAATCATAAGAAATAATCGAATACCACAATCCTAGATATACAATTAGCTCTAATACAAAAATGATCTCATAAACTTCTACTTTGGAACACTACGAAATCACACTATTATGCTGTTCAACTTTCAACTTTGGAAAATGAGAGATTGATTTAAGATTAGATATTTATTGACTGATTATCTAGTGATATAGAGAAGGATATTATAGATAATAGGAAATAATTCAAACTCCAAACACCAACAATTTTTTATCCTAAAAAACTCTAATGGAGGAAAACCCAGTTAGAGAAGGGGAAAAACACTCTATTATTCCCACATGTTATTGGTCAATTATAGACAATTACATATTACAAGTAGTAGAAAATTGAGACAACAATGTAAAACTCTCCCTTTCCTATGTTTTTTTGATCTATTTCTAAAACTTGTTCCTACAATTATACTCCAAAACTGAAGATCTTGCTCACTAGCTCTCATATAATTAATACTTTTCTCTCTTGATCTCTTTGGATCTTCTGAATGATCAATTCTCTCACTCTTCCTTGTATTTATATCCTTCTCCCATGTCCTCCCATACACTGGAGAATGGGAAAGTTTAGGAAGGGAAGAGACATAGTCGTGCGCTTCAAATTCACATCCATTCTTACACCATTCTTATTTTCTGTTCAGAAGTGTCAAGACCGCCGCCCTGAGTAGATCGGTGGTTACAGGACCGCCGCTCCTGCAAGGTGGTGGTTCTATAACCTCCGCTCTACACAGAGTGGTGGTTCTATCTAGAACCTCCATTTAACTCATTTTCTTCAATTCTCCTTCTTAGTTCTGATGGAATTGATAAAGTGGTGTGTTTTTCTAGATCCCTACTGATCAAAAATATAGTATGTCCCACGATTTAACTTCCTATACCACCATAATCTCTACTCCTATATTCATCTTGGATCCCACCATATCCACTGTTGTGCCCTTCATTAGGCTAGGACTCCGGCACCTAAGAGCTACTTTCCACAATGGTCTGATCCAATCCAGTCTCACATGCCTCATGTATATGGTAATTAAAACAACAGTCAACTATATAATGGGTATGTGCATCTCAAATATTACAGTATATAATTTTTTTTTTCATTTTTACACGCTACAAATAGGGGAAATTCATGACATCATGATTCTTGTGAAAATACCACAAGACTATAATAATATGCCCAAAATCCTGCATGGACAAATATCCTTAGTATGCCCTTCCACATCACAATCGGTGCACCATAACTCACTATGCATCTCATGAAATGAATTGGAAAACTAACTTCTCCAACTATTTAGCCATAACTATTATTTTCACCCCAAGAAAAGGACTTAATTCTATATCTACACTCCCAACTGCTTCAGCATGCAGATCTACTTCCAAATCCTCACGTGGATCTGTAAATTTTTTATGTGATAAGGACCTTCAAAATAGATTTAACAAGCCTCAAAAAAACCATTACGCATGTTGGCTTTGATGAATATCATAGGATAGCTTGGACAAGAGAGTTTTAAACCATGCATCATACTCCCTCACACTTTTAGATAAATCCTTCTTAATGTCCTTTAGCACATTAATACTTTGTTGCTCAAATTGAGGTATGTGAAATTCAATGAAGAATGCAGTGTGTGGCAAATCATAATTTACCATGGTCTAATATGGATCATATTTTCTATACCAAAAATTTATGCATGTTTGAATTGTGGTGAAAAACTAACTTGAATTTCTATTCGAAGTTGTTATGCCCTTATCACTCCATAACAATTCTAACTTGTGTACATACTCAGCCACATCCTACAAACCTCTATAATATAGAAATTGAAGAGATATCTTAAAGAATACTTGGGGCATCATCTGTTGTGGTTGTTTAGGTGGTGTTTGTGATGGCTAATGTGGTGGTTGTGGCCCTTATCTTGGGATGGGGCCAAATCCTGAACTTGAACCTCTGTAAAGATTTCCTCCACGCAGTGACTTTCCTAAACCTCTTGATCCTACCTTTGATACATATGGCCATGTATATTAAATTCCTTGTGTCCCATTTGGTGTACAAAATTATCTATACTGATGTGTGCCTATGAGAATACATCCAAAACACCTACTACACTACCATATGTGCATCCTTGATATGTCACACCTCCTGTGTGGTAACTAATATATGTATACCTATCCTACCCAATGTGGAGATTCTCTTTTCTCACCTTCAATATGATGTTATTCTACAACTACTTCTGGATTCTGAACACTTTACGCAAGGGCTAAGAGGAAAGGTTGGGTTATATGTGCACCCACAGTTCTCACTCTCTTCATACTTACTCTCATCATATACAAATAAGGTAATTCTACTATACTTTCCCAATATTGAGAGGAAATGATACTATGGTTCCTCACCTTGTGTAGGGTCCTCATCAATTCTTCTAGTCATCATTAATCTTCACCTCAGTGCCACATCCACCACCCTATGTCACATATCATTATACCTGAGCCATATTTCCTCTTTGTCTTTCTTCCACCAAAGATACTTATTTCCTTCCTAAACATGTTCCTGCCCCTACAAGTGGTGGGGTTTTATCTTTCCATAGGTAAATTCTCCATTCCTAATTCCACCATCATGATCTTGATAGCTAAGGGTGTTGTGCACAAATAAGATCCTCTTGGCTCATGCAAGAACTAGAACTCTGTTTCATCTAGATAAGAGTAGGTTGAAATTGTGTATTCTAATGTATACCTATGTAGAACACCTTCCCAGTAATGATCCAAAACTTTAGTCCATATCTCTTTCAAATCACAGAGTGTTTGGTACTCTTCATGCATCCAAAATTTATTTCCACACCAGGCACCTCTGTTAGCCGCATAAGCTACCAACCACTAGTACAAATCTACTAGAAATAAACTAAAGAACGCATCATACAAGTAGTCATATAGATTAGCTTCTGCCCACTTTCCCATGTTAATGTCAGGTCCAATGCTATATATTTTTGCAAATGCATATTGGTATCATTCTATACAAATTTTAATATTCTCCAAAGATAGTCGAAACGACATCTGCATGAAACATCTTGGTAGATAGATTGAAAAGAGGTCTTAGTAACAGAACAAAAATGTAGTCTTTTTATTACCCAATATAGGTGTGTGTGATGAAACTTCATCTAGAAAAGTCTGGAATCTCATTTGAAGCATGCATAGCCACTAGGTCCCTCATTTTTTGTGCTTAGAAATATGTTAGAATGCATGCTTAATAACCATAACAATCATTCATGCAAGAAGGTACATCACACCATGAAAATTTAGAAACACATATAATAAGGATATTCACTCAACATTTAGAATAATAAACAAGATTTGGATTCCCATTATACCATTCTCAAATATATTCACTTGGTGAACCCATATAAAATTATCCATTGCAATCTATAATAAATTACATAAAATAGAAGCTGATTATAATAATACCTAGTAAATCCATGTGATGGACCATGCACGCACTCCTACTAACTTCAAAACATACATACAACAAGATCACTCAAGACTTATACATTTTTAACTCTCTACAAAAAAGAACTAGTCAAAACAAGGTTGTACTACCTATATATATAATTACTAGGGACTTTCCCTTCACCGACTACATGCACTTTCCTAATAACATGCATGATTATAATAAATTGCATGATTTTTACAATCTTTGATAATAATAGATTAAGCTAAATATACATCATGATTTAATCCACTTTAATCATATTATTAGACATCTTCCATGTGTGTTCTTTACCTCACTCTACATGTGATTTCTAATCCTCTTCTAGCCCACTAAGTCATCTTGATTTTGTCTATTTCCAAACTTTACTTGAGTGAAACTCCAACCCTACTCTTCTTTTTTAGCTTTGTTTGGAAAATTGGCCAAGTCCTTGATATTCAACATGTATGCGCCCAACATTTTCTATTGATCTATTTCATTATTGTGAACACCCCTTGTGTGATTTGCTACTTTCCTACACATGAGCCTCTACACTCTATTGGTACTTAGTAAATTTTCTCCAACCAACAATTCATTTTATTTAACGTTTACAAAAATTTATTTATCGACTTGTTCAATTAATTGTTGGAGAAATAATCTATCACATGGGACTAAATCCTTATTTTTGAATGGGGAAACTCGATTAATTGATAAAAGGGAAATTATGTACACTATTCTAATACTTGGGGGTGGTATTTCAATTGGATATCACACAAGGGTACTTCCTTACACCTGTGGCAACATGATTGTAGATACTACAAGGGAGGAAATATCTTGAGAGAGAGATGCAAATAGAATAGTGAGAGGATTTTGCAAAATAAATTTAAAAGTAGTCTATTAATTGAAACTATAATACATCCATGATTTAAATGAGAAGACACCATTAACATAGAACAAAGAACATGATAAAAATAATACAAAGTCTAAGTGCATAACATTCAACAAGTACATGCTTTTGGAGTGTAGTTGAGATGGAGATGAAACATAAACAAAAGAGATAGAGTAATATGATCAATTTTTCCTATAAATAATATGGGAGATAGTAAAAAATAATAATCATCCTTTGAAATGAGGAGGCTCTCTCAATTTAGAGCTTTATAATGTAACTCTTCATCTACCCCCAACATGACTCTTCATGTCCCATCACCTGTGACTTTTAAATTTCCCTTAAAAAAATTTATGTACCTATATTATAATTTGAGAGATTAATTTTACATTTTTCAAATATTTTATCATCACTTAAGTAAATAGGATAAAATGTCATGATTACATACAATGAGGAATTATAAAGGGTGTGAGAAAAGGGGAAAGAATGAAGAGAAAAGATGCTCTAAATCAAGGATGAAGGTTTCTCTACCCTTGATGGATATCAGCTTTGATGATGATGAAAATGAAATATTGATCCATGATACCCTCCACTATGATGCACCGGTGAATAGTTCTAATGAATATCCCTTGAAATATTTTACCCCTTTGAAAAGTATTGAAATGATGAACCTTTGTACCACTATTTGAACACACCGAGAAGAGGAGTGACGAACAATTGATAGGTAGACCACTGAGATCATTGAAATGTGACCTCCCTCATTAAAAAAATCCATTCTCTTCTAGATACACTACCATATCTTTATGGACAATCATTCTCATGGGGAGGTTTTGGTGCATTTTTCTCACACAACCATGATCATGATTCTGTCACCGTGAGAGCACAGATGGTGAATGAAGAATGAAGAAATATCATTTTGATACTGAAGTAAGGAAAGGAGAAAGTTATGAAAATAAATTCCATCCATCTTATGATCATTTACTCCATGTGAGATGATGTGAAATGTTTCTCGGGACAAAACTAGTAGTTTCCCATTTAGGCACTTTATGCTCACCACATAAGGGAATGTGGTAATTTCCTTGATAATTAAGAGAAAGAACCCTACGAGTACCAAGATTATTAAAAAATTCATGAAGGTATTTTATATAATAATTTTGAGCTTATTTCATCCATTTACTATTTTTAGCATGTTCATCATGATTGTCTAAATTTTACCAGTTTCACCAATCTATCTCTTTTTGAGTGTCTCGAACATGGGGGAATGAAATGAGGTATCCAAATTCAAATTTTTCTCAGACTTAATATTATTATTAGGTGATGAAATGGAGACTAAATAAAATTATAAATTGGTCTTCACTGTGTAGGATTCAAATGAAACCAATTGCAGAAGTTTCTATTTTGCATTTTGGTCCTTTACTCCAATTTTTGAAGGATTCTAATCACCAGGTTTGTGTAGATCTTAAAAATGGATATTTTAAGCTTAAAATTTAAAATGGATGTATAAAATGGAATATATAATCAATTTAGGAATTTATGTACTCCCCTTAAAGGCGTTTTAACAAGGATTCTATTGTTAATATTTCATGACAATTGAAGTAGGGATTTGGGAGTAATAAACAAATTTGTGTTTTAGAGCATGATGATTTTTGGTGAAATTTCAGAAGCATAAAAGAAATGGACCACGTTAAGATAGTTTTAAAATTACCAAAAATGGATGAAAAATGACTAAGGAAAACCTTTATGCCATCCCTCCTTCATTTCCCCTCTTGAAACCTAGTTACCTCATGTTTTAACTCACCTAGCTTAACCCGGGTCAAACCAAACCAAGTTGAACCAAAAAATATGGTTTTAACCATAGTAATAGGAGATAAAGGTAAAATGGGACACCATATCCTCCAAAATTTTCAAAGGGTGAGATCAACATGAGAGGGGGACATGGAAAACTGAGTTTGTGAGGGTGAAAAAAACATGCCTAACTACCAATGTTGCCATTTAAGTGACAAAAATTGAACTTCTCATGTGGTGGTGAATTTTTTATGTCCCCCATGTCCCCTTGGACATGGATAAAAAGGTACATGATCATACAAAAATTGCACTAAAGGTCAAAGCATCATGGAGAGGGGGTAGGTGGGATTAGGTGAGATGAAGATTCCATTCTAACTACCAAGTTATTCTTTAAGTGATGTAACTTATTTTTTAATGGGGGAGAAATTTTTTGTCTCCCCCCATGTCCCTTTTGATTTATTAAAAATAAAAAGGGATATTGTGGGTGAAATGTTGTGCATTTACCTAAAATAGATGTCTTCCTTCACCAAACACTGTTTGAAATAGCCATCCAAATCCATTTTCTTGCTAGTGGAGCTAGGAGTAGAACTACAAGAGAAAAAATCACATGATTTTGACTCAAAAAGGTATGATGAAAAAATTACCACCATTTTTAGGAGCCAATTATTCCTAAAATTTTCCATTCTGACCCTTTTTAATTTTTTACGAAGCTTGTACGTTGGTGAAATAAATTGCCACCAAAGTTCATGATGATTAAAATAATAACAAAAACCTTTTATGTGAAGGGGGAATCATGTATGTCACATTGGCCATTAAATTAGGTATCAAATATTCCCAAGGTGTCCAATATTTGCTGATGTTGGACCCTAAAATATGAGCTAAGTATTAAGAGGTGTGCGCACACAAGATTAGTAGATAGAAGGGTGCTTAGAAAAAATCACATAGGAAAAAGGGGTTTAAGAAGGGTTTAAGTGAAACCAAGGCACGCACACGGGAGGTAGAATAAAGGTTTGAAGGACTTGGCCGTATAGGGCATCATGGAGTCACTTCAGGAAAAAAATGAGGACCCAACTAGTCATAATGAGTAGATAAGGTGCCGTCATGGAGCCTTAGGAGGTCTTCAGAAAGGATATTCCACATGCAGGTAATTATTCCCGGATACATCGTTATCAGATAGTGGAATGTTTGAAAATAGGATAAACATTTGCCGATGGTGGACCACATTGAAACTCAGCACACAATCTGCTTAGAAGAGAAGTATTCATGCTAGTGGTTCAATGATCTTATTTCAAGAGGTGCTTCTGACAGGAATATAAACAGGAAGAGAATGGAAAAACACAGAGAGAGTGAAAAGAGGGTATCAAAGAGAGAGAAGGAGAGTAAAAAAGGCTATAGAAATCTAAGTGTTGTGGAGTTCATGGTGCGAGGGCTTACAATATATAGTGCTAGAGGGTTATGAGGGATACCATTAAGCATACATATGGGTAATGGGGTTTGTAACTAGGGTAACAATGGAGAAAAGCATATTTAAGATATATGATCATATAGGTTCATAGGAATTGAGATTTTTTTCATTTGATGTATATGGTCATGAGATGACCCTTTTGAATGTAGTATGGATACCAGAGAATTTATTAAATCAATATACATGGATCTAATTATGTACATATTTTTTATGGGTCTAAACACCTCATTTTTATTTTTTTTATCAAGATTCAGATCTTGTTTCATATGCTTGTTGTAATGTTTATTTAGCTTTTTTAATGCATTGATGTGTAAATCTGTTAGTTAGATCTTCTGCATTTTTAAAGTAGATTGAATGTGCCCTTGTGTTTCTACAAATAATCCTCCATTAATGGCATAGAAATATCTTGCAAATCTCACATAAAGGAGGGGATTGGTGCCACTCGTGCATGCCATTGGGTGAGTTCCTAATGTGTGTTGCATGATAGATTGGTGCGCTTGGCATTAGAAATAATTATAAAGGGTAAAATAAGGACTACTATCTTGGTTCCATTGCTGTGACCTCTTTTGAAGCTATTATGAGAGAAATGTGTGATGACAGAGAACTTGACCTTGGATAGTGTCAAAGTGTAGATCAAAAACATATGGAGGATGATTTTTCTCAAAGGTTCAATATTGTATCTGAGTTTGACGCACAAAAATGGGTGGAGGAGAGCTTGTATCATGAAAACTATTAGAAATTATTTTGTTATTTACAAATAGATTTTTATGAATGGATATTAACATATGCATCAAGGACAAGTTGGTACTATATACCTCATGTTTAGAATCACGAGGAATATCAATGGTTGTAATGATGTCGATCTGACATGGATCCGTGTTGTTGGTCACTGGTGGAGTAGAGCACTGATTAGTTATACTTTAGAATACGCTATTTTTACATTTTCTTTCCCAAATATTATTGATTTTAATTTCTTGAGGGATCCTATAAGGATCATTCTTGCATGTTATTCCACTAGATATCAATACCCTAGTCATTACTTTGAGTTTGGAATCATTTCCCATGGCTAAGATAAATTCCTATCTAGGTGCAAGACGTAGAAGCTTGGCATTGTAAAAGGATGGCAGACCTTGTGGTAGAAAAATGGAGAGAGAGGAGAGGCAGGATCAAGTATAATGAATCTCAGAGAAAGGGAGTTGTCAAGACATTGCATGAAGCTATGCAATAGTGATGTATATGTGGAGGTAGACATTGCAGGTAAGGATTTAAGGTTCACATAGAAGGATGTGGAACCTAAGCAAGTATGTGCAAACCCATCTTATCATGTGTGGAAGAGAAACCCCCTCAACTTCTAGAGATAGCTCTGTCATATGAAGAAAGGAGAAGATCCGTCGGCACGCAACTCTGAATCCACTTGATGACCAACCCTCGGTGCTTAGTTTTCCCAAATCCAAGAGATAAGTATTACTAACCCAGTTGGTATTGGTGGAAGTAACCGATCAGGACCTAGGAGGTATAATTTTTCATTTTGGTACATCCATGGCTACACAATCATTTCTACACAATCATGTTATTTTTGGAGGTATATTGTATGGTATAATGTTTGGACAAATTATTGGGTACACAAATCTTGGGTATCACATCTAGAAGTCAGCATATGAGACACACATCTTGGTAGCGGTGTAATATCACAGACTGTTGGTGTGTAGTTTAACATGATAGTGGGGACACAAGGAGTGACCACTTCAAGACCTTTGCCAACTAGCTATGTAGAGGTGGATCTAGTGGGATACGTGGAGTAGGAACTAGCATAGACCTGGTGGACTTGGTGGATATAGGAGGATTTGGTGGGTCATAGGAGGAATAAGATTTCTAGTGGATCTAGTATATCTGGTGGTGGAGGCAACATCAGGGGGAATCCAGGTTTTGGATTAGGTGGACAAGGGCCTCAACCACCTCAACAAGTGGTCTTTGAAATTTTTTTGCATCTACTAGATTACAAAAGGTGTTGAGGATGATGTAGATCATGTACACAAATGTGAGTTACTCTATGGTGAACGAAGGGGATTCAATACCCAGGAATGGAAGGAAAGTTAGTTTGTAATGATGTTGCAAGGGCACGTGCATAGTTGGTACCATAAGTATGACCCTCACTAGATAGTAGTAGATTATACCACGGTGTGTAATTCCTTCTTAGCTGAATTCCATATTCCTATAGTTTTAAACAGAAGAGAATTAATGCTAAAGGAGATTCAATAAGGTATGATAGAGAGTGTGTGGGAGTATGATTCATGCTTTAAGAATCTCTTGTCAAAACTATCCTATGATATTCATCCTTCTCAGTATTCTCAATGGTTTTTTGGAGGATTAATAACACCCTTCAGGAGAGACGATGTCACATAAGACTTTCACAGACCCGGGTGAGGCATTATGGAGGCTGCCTTGTGTGTGTGAGGCTGTGGGAAGCATATGGATACAAGTAGTTAGTTATTTTTCTTGAAGCTCAGATTGTTGTCATGATAAAGCAGCTGGAGAAGCTATCTATGAACTCATCACATGAGACTCGCAATGGCCTATGATGCATAGATTGTGAGGTAGAGGGGCATACAAAGGATAGATTTTCCTCAGAGATCGGTAGGTGCCATAAAGGTAGACCTGTGAGATTTTCCGCTAAGATCATGATGCAAGTAGGTGTCTCACTACTGCAGCGCGTGAATCCGTAAGAATGTGTCTTACTATTATAAGATTTGTACCTCTACTACTCATGACAAAAAGGATTATAGATTGATTGACCAGATACATGATGCCATTGATATTGGTGTGATTCTAGACCAGCATTACAAACATTTCTAAGGATAATGGTCTGTCACTATGAAGGGCACATAGATGGAAGACATTGTGGAATAGGATTTCATGGAGGATTTAAAGGCCGTGGAAATCACGATAGGTGGAAGAAGTGAATTCCATCATGGAATTTTTTTATAAATGTGGGTCCACAGAGCACTACAAGCATGCGAATTTCCTAATCTGATACGGTGTTGTTAGTGTGGGAAGAAACAAAAGTATGATGAGTGCCCAAAATTATTTAAACACATGAAGCCAGAAAACAATAGAAAGAAAAGGTCATCAAGGATGGTAAGCGTGAAGAAAGCAGAATCGCAGTGGATTCCAAGGGTGGCGCATGAGTCAGAATTAGAACTAATACTAGTGACAATACAAGCTGAGGATGCATGCACCAGGGAAATACAAAAATAGAGAGCATTGGTCACAAGATAAGAGGTGGTATATGGGAAGCAGGCCTAGAATTTGAAAGTCACCCCTGCCTGTCAAAAGGAAATTTCATGATGGTTTCGTGATATAGTTACCTTTCAATTTATGTTTTTAGTAAAATTTTAAATTGTCAAAAAATCTTAATTGAAATCTTAATTTCAAATTTACGTTATTCAAAATAATAATCATGTACCTATATTGATGTCTGTATCTTAAGCTTCTTCTTGGATGTATGTAACAAGATTCCTTAAATTTTCCTACAACAATAAAAATTTGAATTGAAACTTGCATAAAAGTTAAATTGAAACTTGTAGATTGTAACTGGTAATGACAAAATGAAAATAAATATAGTCACAATATCATTGAAATTAGAAACTTATATGTTTTTAAAAAAAAACAAAGACAACGTGTGAACTCCGAGTTTAATAAATTCATTATTCACATAAACTTATTTTAGTTTCTAAATTTAAATTGGGAATTATTAAAAATCGTTATCAATACAATTTATAGAATATTTGTAAAATGAATAAAATCCAATCAGATTTCATATATATATAGTAATATACCTTATATATTATAATTGACTATTATGAAATTTTAGGGTTTTTTAAATAATATAAACTTGCTGAAATATAGTTTAATCAAAAAATTACCTGGCTAAATTGACGGGTTTACTTTTTATTAAACTGTAATTTACGGTTAAAATACCAAAAAATGGTGTACAGACCATCAAATTAAAGGCCTGATGGGAAGTATTCGGACCCTACCCATTAGAAGGAATTCCATCAAGATACTATGGATGTAATCAGAAGTCTTCAAGGGTAAATTTAGTGTCTAAAAGAACAATCCAGGAATTTGCAGCAGAAGAAAAGTGTGAAAGATCCTCAATCAGATATAGATGATGCTAGATAGTGTGTAAGATGTTGCGCTAATAGAATATCATTCCTCTGTTAGGATAATTGTTTAGGGATAAGATACCAAGTGCTAAAGGAGAGTCTGAGAGGTAGTTTTTGCATGCTAACCTTCCTCCCCATAGCCTTCACTAAAATAAGGAGATTACCTTAAATGCAATTGTTGATGGATGGGTCCTAAGTAATATTCTGATTGACACTGACATGGAAGTTTATGTTCTCACCCTATATGTCTGGAATCAAATGGGAAGGCCCCCATTAGAGCCATCTTCAAATGTGGTATATATGGCCACTAAGACAAAGGAAATACCCATTGGTGTTCTAAAGGATGTTGCTATCACCATCCAAGGGAAGAAATTCACTGGAGACTTTTAAGTCTTAGCATTGCTGAGGCGGAAAAATTTCCATTTTTACTTGGGTGCCCATGGTTCTTTTGATAACAAGGAGGAACATGTTATAATTCCTTTGACAGATGGGAAGTCAACACCATATGTTGATCCTTTAGGAGAATAAAACCTAGACATAATTTATGTGTGCACTATCCGGGACCCTAAGGTTATGTAACCAAGAAAATAAGGTGTTATTCATTGGGAAGATGCTTAATATATAATTGATACAACTAGTGTGGAATGTGACAATTGGGTGCACGGGATGTAGCATTCCCATTTTAAGACTTTAGAAATAAGGAATTTTTTTGTACATAATTTAGAACACACATTCCAATGCCATACTATCTCATGATAGAAAACCATATGGAACTATAATGACTCGGTACTAAAATGATCTCTCATGCTACTCAGTAATGTGTATAAGACATATACTTGGTTCCTTTACCTTTTCAAGGTACCCAAGTGTTTTGATTAAGAGGCCTATATGAATATTTGTTACTGATATCATCTGAAATCTCGCTTCTTAAACTAGTTGACATAGGACAACACAACCAACATCTTGTGATACTTTGGCCAAAAATTTTAAACATGATTATCATGTTTACAATCCTAGAAGGCATACTCATCAAACATAATAATTCCTTCACCACACTTTTTTTGTTATCTAGAGTGGTCTTTACTAACTTCTAATAGTCCTTCTTGACTCAAATTTACACTCTAGGCAAGGTTAGAAACATGCCCTAGTGTGGAAGACTACTCATGGTGACTAAGGGTACATAGACATAATATATCAAATTTCATCGATTGGGTTTTTCTAGTTATCCTAAGTCAATGTGAGTTAACCTTGATATTAGATAAAGTTCACATCCCTACATAGAGGAGAACCATGATCCATTCAAGTACTTATGTCAATTAAGTTTGAACAAACTATGGGGGGTGTTGAGACCTTTTTTCTGCATCATAGTATCCTCATAATGACTCATATCATTACGAAGCTATTACGCTACAGTTGAAGTGTGTCAACATCAAACCAAATTTCCTCGACTGGATGAACATACCTTGGATTATACATTTATTAGCTCATTAATCAATTTATTAAGATTAATTACTGCAACCTATATAGATTAAACTAGGTTATTTAACCTATACAATTGTAAGTTAAAGTTACACATGCAGAACGTATGCAGGTAAAATTTATTTCCTAAATCTATTCTTTCACAGATGGATTCTCAAGATATCATCAGGTTAGAATTACAAAGGAGGACCAAGAGAAGACAAATTTCACCACTGAATGGGGAAGTTTTTATTACATGGTCATACCTTTTGGAATAAAGAATGTGCCTGCTATGTTTTCACGTATTGTGGTTCAGACATTTTAGTACTTCATCCAATGGTTTCTAAAATTATACCTAGATGACTGGATAATATATGAATCAGTGAGGGATTGTTGTCGTATGCAAATGTGCAACAAGGAAATTGACAATTTTTTAGCATGACAACTATACCTATGTGACAAAATTTGCATTTATTATCATTCCCAAGAACCCCAAGTCTATCTAGTCAGTATAGTAACCTCCTAATCAGTGTTAATTAATTCACCTAGGTGATTTAAGAAAGTAAAATCAACCCACCTAGGTGATTTTAGGAGTCCATCAAAATCTATTATCTTCTGGAAGTATTGGGAAGGGCTAACACTGGCCTTCCCAAGACTTGATCAACCCCTTGGAGTAGAGAAGAAAGGAAAAATTCAACATGGAGTTGAATGGAAGACATTAGAACACCATGGAAATTATTTTTGAATGTTTGGGGAATTTTTGAAAGACTTGGAGCAGTCTGAGTAAAAACAAGGTTCACAAGCCTAGGCAGTACATAGGCTTAAAACAACATATGGGCTTTAGAAGAAGATTATGGGAGCTCTGGATGGAGTTAGAAGTAAAATGAAAAATTGATGGAAATAGGATTCAAATACCTAAATTATGGCGAAATCATCTTTTTCACAACACCTTGGCACATAAGATTTGCAGGAAGGTTTTTTCAAGCACATGTGGAGTCTCAAGTCACAAATACTCTATTTAATTGATCATATGGATGAATCAAGACATTAGACCCCAAAAATTATATTAAAAATTCTATTTCTAGTTAGGATAATATAAAATTTCACCAAGAAATTCCACTGCGAGCTCAAGTTATTATCATTCCAAGTTACCTTTCAAAGGCGGAGGAGTTAGTCAATTTTCAGGAGGACACGTGTCAGCACTAGGATCCTGGTGGAATTTCATGTCCTTGATGTCCCTCAGAACAGGTATACCAGCCTTGTAAAAATTATCGCAGCCCCCATGTGACCTTTAGGACCCTCACGTGACCTCTATACTTGACAGTTAAGCCCCTAGGTGTATTTTTTGAGAATCCATTCCCTGTCCTCAGATCAAGCACCACGTGTCAGCTCCAAGACCACTGTGGAATTTTATTTCCATCATGTCCCTTAGGTAAGGGAAATAAAACATTGAAAGAGGCACCCATTCCCTATGGGGAGTCCTTTTCTCACCCATGTGACCCGCTTCTAGCCCCTTGGTGCTTTCAAGCTGATTTTGGAGCACTCATTCCTTGTCGTTGGATCACTGCCACGTGTCACCGTCTTGATCATTATGGAAATTGATGTCCCTCATGTCCCTGAGGTTAGGTAAATCATGGAACAAAAAGTTTCTCCCAACTCCAACTCAAAAATTTGAAAAAAATTCTAATTGTTGGATACTTCTTACTGCTTCTCACTTCTAGAGGAAAAGTTGAAAAGAACACCTCACTCCACCATTACCAAAGCTTGTATTAGGTCCATCATAGAAAATTATCCTTAAATCCATGATGGTAAATATATCTCAGAATAATAACTCATTGAGATAAGAAAAATAAATGGATAATACTGAGAAGAAGAACAGTGGAAATCCCCATTGCCATAAAATGAAGATTCAAACATATCTTGCAAACCAGTGAGTGGATAAACAAATCATTTCTTGCTGAGTTTTTCTCTATTCAAGTACCATTAAAAACACACTTTCAATCCTACCTAGTGGTGGTTCATAGAACATTCATAGTGAAGAAATATCATTTCTGTCTTACCGAAGGAAAAATTAAATTTCCCATCAAACCATTTGTCGGATTGAAGATAAATTTCTCCTAAAGCATAAGAAGAAAAAACCTATTGCAATAGTAATGAATTTCACTAATGAACGGAGACAAAAAAATAGACATGAAATTATTCAAGCTGAATTATTGGCCACCACAACACAGTAATGGAAAAAATCAGCGAGCTACCTCTCCACTTCTTACGATTCTAGTGGGCAAAATATCGTGCAAAAATTAGAGGGAATGATCATTGCAAAATATAGTTTCATGTGAATTTGTTTTCATACCATGAAGTACCTATTTTTTTGGGGATATGGAGGCATATCTTATTTATTAGCATTCTTCCCTCTTCAAATAAATTATCAAATTCCCAAAGATCTGGTAGGTGAAATCATCCAAAATTCAGAGGGAAGGATCTCTAAAAAATAATAGTTTCTCTCAAACTAGTTTTTGTGCGATGAAGTACCTAATTTTTAGGGATATGGAGGGCTATGTATTTTTGTGACTATTATGCCCCCACCGATGAAAATATATTTTACCATTTGTTTAGATGAAGGAATTACTCAAAATTTTGAGCATGGAACCGTGGAATAAAACCCAGGAAATTCAAGACCCGTTTTGTCGCAAGTTTGACATTCGTGTGCACACTTACTAAAAATAACATGTCTCCTTAAATAGGGTTTTGTTACTTTGGGTAAGCCACAATTTGAAGATTCCATGAATAATGTGTTGAACACATAGGGAGTATCATAGGAAAATTCATCAAACAGTTCATCTTGGCTGATCGCAATCCGCACTTACTAAAAATAGCAGGTTATTCTGAATAGGGAAGTTTGGCACAATGGGACATTAAGGAATGATCACTTAGGTCAACATCATCATGTAAGATCATCATAGGAATTTCTCATGGGGTCTGCAAGATTCACCTTAGATAATTTAACAGTGTCTCCCGACACTCACTCCATGGTTCAAGTTGTAGGAGTATCTTATGCAGGGTAGAAGTTGTGGTCATCAGTACAACCATTGAACAATCTTTTTAAACACTCATTCAAAAGCATTTGTGATCCCATTTGAAGGATTTTTCTATGAGTTTTAAGATTCATAGTTTCATCACATTAGATATTTAAATCAACGAGGATCATCGGACTTCATCAGGGGCAACATCTTCTCCTCTTCTTGTTCTTCCCTCTCCCCCCAACTTTCTCTCTCTTCAAATGTTCTAATTATTCGTTGGGGTTTGCAATTTTTGATATGTACTTTAATTCACCTAAAATTGACTTTAGAAACATAATGTAATTAATTCACCTTGATTTTATAAAAGGGACTTAAATATTTGATAGGAATATGAATAGTCTAAAGTTAGAAATAAGGCATATGAAGGGTCATGAGGAAGATGAAGAAGTCACCTTCTATTCTATAAATTGTAACACCATTCCCATTTCAAAGGGTTGAAATTGATCTTGTAAACTCAAGAGTGCATTTTACCTTGAGAGAACAAAGGAGATAGCCATTATTCTTTTCCCCCCCTTCTCAATTTCCTCCATTTCTCCACTATGTACAACTTTTTTTGAGAAATTAATACAAGGAGTTTCTAGCTTTCTTTGACTAAGGGATTTCTTGATACTTTGTGTTCATCAAATTTCATTTGGTCTTAATGATTCTTACAAAGTTTTTTCTTCTCATAAATGCATGTGATGATACTTCTAACTAGTGTGTGTGCAGGAATTTGATTTCCTACCTACAACATTAGTTCTCCTACCTCTTTTCTCACTCCCCTTTCCCTCTCTACAGAAAAAGTCCTCCCTAGCAATATATTGCTAGCATTGTCACAAGGTTAGTGGAGTTCCCCGTTAGATCCCCAGTCGAAAGGCCACCACAAAAATCCACATTTTCTTGTGCATGCATATATGACAACTGCACCAGTTAAGTAGAGGCACTTAGATTCCCAAAGCATTGGCAAAAAATCCACAAGTTTTTCCACCCAAAAAATTTTCTCGCCAACAGTTTTTGGCACCACACCGTGGGGAAGATTTAGCAGTATCTACACCCAATATATGACCAAAAGGTCCTAAAATTTTTTCAAAAAAAAAATCAAATATTGAAAAAAAAAAAAAAGGAGTTCATGAAAGTCCATTGCTGAAAGATACACTTCTGATTTCCTGCACATGACTTTTCACATTCCACAAGTGTCCTTTCAAGTTCCCACTGTAAAAGTTTTGAAAATTTGGCTGAAGGAAGATACACCAGGTTGAGTAGGTCGAGAGGTGTTGTTGATTCCAATTTCAAGGATTTGCAAAATAAGCAAGAATGAATTAGAGATAATCCATACTTATTCTCTCAAGCCTCCTCTCCATCCATCACTTTAAACAGTTCACTTGGAAATCCTGTCAAGAATCCTGTTGATACTCCCCCTTCAAATTATCCCATTTTTTAACCACCATTGGTCATTGAGTTCCCAAAAGAAGAAACATAAATGAAAATGGAAGATGAAGAAGAAAGACCTCAACCCATTGTTCCATGGGGAAGGAATACAAGCCTGCTTTCTCTTGAACCCCTCTTCATTCTACCAGTGGGTTCCCGTAAGAAATTTCCAAAGTTCAAAGGTGACAAATGCACAACATCCTGAAGAACACATCAATACTTTCACAACATCATGTGGAATTCTTCTGTGTCCAACATGAAGATGTTGTTGTGAGATTGTTCATGGAGTCCCTCTAAGAAAAAGTAGCAAAATAGTTTTACCTCCTTCCTACCCAATCCATCACTAGTTGGAATGACCTCAAGGATGATGCCTTCACAGAGATATTTAAATCAACTGAAGACTATCAGGACCTCCTAGTGTAGTTGGCTCAAATGAAGAAAGGAGAAAATGAAACTATGAGAGACTTTGTGGCTCATTTCAACTGGTTTCTTCGTAGGATACCTAAAGAGGATTCACCATCTAAAAACAATGTCAAGAGATTCTTCATCAATGCTCAATCACTCAGAGGTAGGATTTCTCCTATGAAGAGTTCAACCAAGGGATATTGCAGAAGCACAAAGATTGGCCATTGAACTTGATGATGATCTCATCCTATCTAGAAAGATCAAGAATCCCTCAAAGGGTAAATCTCAACATCCTAGAGATGAAAGAACCGATCCTTTAATGCAGAAAATGGCAAATGAAATGGCGTCATTGAGGAGGGAAATATTTTGAATAGGTTTCTTCTCAAAGAAGCAATGAAAATTAGATTGCAGGAGCACCCCAAAGGATTTCCTTGGAGGTCCCACCTATTAATGTAAATTGTATAGATTTCAATGAAAATGAAGAAGATCTTGAACAAGAAAGTGAAGGTGGAAATTTCCTAGAGATCGATGAACTTTGAAATGATAGACAAATCAGATTTTGTGAGTATTCTAGAGGTGATGAAGAAGACGAAGAGGATGCACCCAGTTTCTCATGTGTGGTATTCACTCATTCTCAGTCTGAGAAAAGAGCATCTCCCTCCACTGCTACAAATGAAAATAAAGGTTGATGATCCTCCTGTGGTGACTCCGCAAAAATAAAATAATCAGTCGAGGATCCCCACTTCCATCTTCCATGAAGTCTGCATTGTTAAATCCTGACCCTATAGCAAGTAAGAAGACTCCTACTATTCCAAGTAAGATTTCCAATTCCTCTTCCATTTCTAAATCTAAATCTGCTCCTATAAAATCTAATACCTTGAAATCTCCTAGTGTGCCATTCAAAATACCATCCATTCCCCAAACATAAAATCATGCTCCTAAGCCTATCTAGACTCCAAAATCAGTCCCTTCACCCCCTTGTCCACATCTTCTCCCTTTGAATTCATAGAATATGAAAACAAATCCAAAGTGTAAATTACTGAAACTGAATATTTGCAGACTCATCCTGAACAATTTGAGAGGTTCTTTTGATATATCAGAGTGGTAGTATCTAACACCCAATGTTGTAACTTCTAGTTCCAAAGGCATGCTACCAAACTCACCTACACCTCCCTCACAGAACATGCTTTATCTGAGTGCATCAAAGACTGATAAAGTTGAACCTTTCTATGTCTCCCTTCTTGTTGGATAATATGTATTGAACAATTGCATAATAGATTCTGGTGCCTCAAACAACATGATGCCTTTGAAGGTCACCAAGGCTCTCAAACTTACCATGACTCCACCTAGTGGCTCTTGTTACTCTTTGGAATTAAAAGAGGTCTCACTTGTAGGGAAGTTCAAATATGCATAGGTGGCTCTCACTAGATTTCTAGACAAGAAAGTTTCAGTGATGATTTTGGTAGTAGATGTCCCAGCCTCATTTGGAATGTTGTTGAGTAGAAATTTCTGCCAAGACTTGGGAGGGAAAATTCAGATGAATTGGTCTTCTACAACCATACCAATGAAGGGAGACATGGAGAAATTTCTTCCTGAGAAGAAGATGAGGTACACAGTATGAAAGTTTGGAAGCCCAGAAGCTAACATTTTATACCAGGGTAGTAGGCCGATGAATCACTTTGTGACAACTAAGGAGGAAGAGGATATCCCCATCTTGATAGGTCTAGACATGCCTTCCTAGAGAGATTTGGACTTTGAAGAAGCATTGAGGAGATTCAAGTTACAAGAGGGAAGCCCTGAATCACCAGATGATGCAAACCATGAAGAAGAGGAAATGGTGCTTGATGATTTTCAAGAAGAAAAATCAGCTTATATGCTTATCCAATGATGAAGGAGTTATTCTCATTCCCATTTGGGGATGAAGATGATCTTAATCAGGCCATCTATGAAGAGACAAAATCAGCTTGTGATGATCCCATGGAAATTCTTGAAGGAAATCTCTGTATAAGATTTTTTGAGAGAGCCACAGAAGAAAAAAAGGACCTCAATCTCAGTCTTGAACTTTGATGCAAGCCACAAATCTACAAGACAAGCATGTGAATTTGATTTGGAAGCCTTAACCAATGTGATGGTTGGCCATATCAAGATAAATCTAGATGAAAAATATGATTCCACTCTTGAGCTAATGATTGATTGATGCAATAACAAAATGGAGATATTTTCTTTCCCATTTGAAGATGAAGAATCTTTCCATGAAGAATAAATTGAAGTGAGGAGTTTCGAGATCTCTAAAGATGAAGCTCCTTTTGATGAAGGATCAGATAGAGTATAATGATTCCCAAGATGATGAGGTAATCCATCTAAAGATATTTTCCTTGATCTGCAAAATAAATATTCTTCAAAGACATACAAAGAGGATTTGTAGGAAATGACGCTGCATAATTCCGTGTAAGAAATATTGGATGCCGTAGAAGTTCCAGAATACCCTGAGCTGATTCTTGGTCTCTTCACTCATGTCATGGACATACAAGATAAAGTATGAGGTTTCACATCCAATCCTTCCGTCAGTACTCAAGCACCTCACAGTGGAGTAAAGGAAAATATAAGTTATGAGGTTTCTCATGGAAAAGAGGTCAATGAGAATAGACCTGGGAAAGAAAGAACTCATAATATTTGAGTAATTTGAACAAAAATCAGCTTTGGGGTAGTGATGAGATGCTCAATGGAGAATCATCTATGTGGATAAACATGGAAGGTAACTGGCACTATGAAACTAATTTCAAAGAACATGAAGGAAATGGAATTTCCAAGAAAGGACCTGAGCATCAAGAAGCTCACATGGAATCACTCCTACCAAGTACATAGACAATTTTGAAAGCAGCTGGATTTCATAAGAAGTTGAGGAGAGGAGGATACTTTCTAGAACCCATCAACGGCTTCACAAAACATCATCATTCAGTGTTGCCTCTTCAAGGTTAACTTTTGAGGAATGAAAAGTGATTCAGTGAAATAGGGTTGTCCCCCACCTTGTACCACAGGTGATTTCTAGGTGTGTTTCCCTTCCTGTTATGTGTCTTTCCCTTTACCGGTTGTGTGTGTGTTTCCTTCTTGCATGTTTGTTTCCTTCTTCACTCTCCCTCTCTCTCTTGTTGTAAGTTGTACGTGACTCCACAGGGCCCAATGGATAAGGCACTAGTCAATATGTTGTAAGTTGAGATTCTGGGAGTTCTCATGCCATGTATTCACTACACTCAGTCCATGTCATGTCCCCAAGCTAGAGCCAGTTGTTGTCGTGTAAATGTGCAACAAGGAAATTGACAATTTTCGAGCATGACAACTATACCCCTGTGCCAAAATTTTTCAATGTCTATCATTCCAAGACACCCCAACTCTTTCCAGTAAGTCCAAATGACCTCCCAAATAATGTTATACCATTCCTATAGGTGATTTAGGAAATTACATTCATTCCCCCTAGGTGATTTTAGGAGTTCATTTGCAAAGCTATAGGCAGTTGTGGGAAGGGCTATCACTGGCCTTCCTAGAGCTGGAGCAACCTCATGGAGAAGAGAAAGGGAAGAGATTAAGTATGGATGTGAAGGTGATCCAAAGGTCTTGGGAATCATGGATTTTCAAGAATATTTTACAAGGTCTCAGAGAAGACTTGGGGCAGTTTTTCCAAAATTAGGGTTCACATGCCTAGGCAATACATGCAAAAACAGTTGCTGAGCTTCGGAAGGTGATTCTGGGAGCTTTGGATGGAGTTAGAAGTAAAAAAATCATTGACAAAAAGAGTATTTCAAGACCTACATGATGGTGAAATCATATTTTTCACAACACCTTGGTGCATAAGATTTGAAGGTAGATTTTTTCTTAGGAACAAGGTGGAGTCTCAGATCAAAATTCCCATTTTTAGGGATAAAATGGATGAATAAAGACATGATACCATCACCATTGGATTAAAAATTCCATTTCCAGTTAAGTATCATATAAAATTTCACCAATAAATTCCACCGGGAGCTCAAGTTATCATCATTCCAAGTCACCCTCTTGGAGATAGTCTAGAAGTTAGTCAATTTTCGGGAGGACATGTGTCAGCACCAGGATCCTAGTGGGATTTTATGTCCCTAATGTCCCTAAGGTAAGGCACATCAGCCCTTGAAAGAATTTCCTAGCCCATATGGGGAGTCTTTTGGTCACCCATGTGACCAAAATTCAGCCCCCAATTACATTTTTGGAGCTCAAACTCCTTACCGTCAGATCAAGGACATGTGTCAGCTCCAGGACCACTATAGAATTTGATGTACCTGATGTCCCTTTGAGGTCAGGGACACAAAACATGGAAAAATGTGCCCATCCCTCTATGGAGAGTGTTTTGGTCACCCATATGACCAGTTTCCAGCCCCTTGGTGCTTTAAAGCTTATTTTGGAGCACTCATTCCCTGTTGTCAGATCGCCGTCACGTGTCACCATCTTGATCATCATGGAAATTTATGTCCCTCAAATCCTTGAGATCAAGGACATCAGGGAAAAAAAAATCATCCAACTCTAACTCAAAAATTTGAATTTTTTTCTAACTGTTGGTTGCTTTTTGCTGCTTCTTGCTGCTTCTCATTGCCAGAGGAAAAGTTACAGAGAACACCTCAGTCCACCATTGTCCAAAGCTTTAAACCAGATCCATAAAATAAAATAATCCTTCAATCCATGATGGAACACAGGTATTAAAAGGATAATTCATCTAGATAAGAAAAATAAATGGAGAAGCAAGAAGAAGAATAGTGGAAATCCCCATTGCCATAAAATGAAGATTCGAACATATCTTGCTAAACCGGTGCCCGGATTGACAAACCATTTGTTTGCTAAGTTTTTCTATCTTTAAGGCCATAAAAAACACACTTTCAATCCCCCCTAGTGGTGCATAGAACATTCACATTGAATAAATCTCATTTCTGGCTCAACGAAGGAAATATTGAATTTCCCGTCAAACCATTTGTCAGATTGAAGAGAAATTTCTCCTGAAGCATAAGAAGAAAAAAACTATCGCAATGGAATCAATTTCATCATGAAAAGATAAAAAAACAAACCTAAATTTTCAATCTCCATGAATGGCTACCATGACACAATAATGGAAAACTCAGTGAGTAATGTCTCCACTTCTCAGGGTTCTACTGGGTGAAATTGTGTGAAAATTAGAGGGAACGATTGTTGAAAAATATAGTTTCACGTGAACTAGTTTTAATTTCATGAGGTACCTAATTTTTATATTTATGAAGGGATGTGTTATTTTTAAAAATTCTTCCCTCTTTGAAAAATTATCAAATTCTCGAAGATCTGGTAGGTGAAATCATCTAAAATTCAGAGGGAAGGATCTCAAAAACATCTAGTTTCTCTCAAAATAGTTTTTGCATGATGAAGTCCCTACTTTTTAGGGAAATGGAGGGCTGTGTTTTTTTTCAGTATTATGTCCCTGCCGATGAAAATATCATTTTCCCACTTATTTATATGAAGGAATTACTCAAAATTTAGAGCATGGAAACTTAGGATAAAACCCAAAATTTTAAGGCCCGTTTTGTCACAATTTGACATTTGTGGCGCACTTACTAAAAATAGAATGTCTCCCTGTATATGATTCTATTACTTCAGGTAATCCACCATTTGAATATGCCATGAATAAGGTTATAAAAAAGGGAGTATTGTAGGAAAATTCATTAAATAATTCATCTCGGCTTGCAATCTGCACTTACTAAAAATAACAGGTTATTCTGAAAGGGAAAGTTTTACACAAAGGGACATTAAGGAATGATCATTTTATTCAACATAATCATGCAATATCATCATAGGAATTTCTCATGGGTAATGCAAGATTCACCTCAGAGAATTCAATAGTGTCTCCAGAAACTCACTCCATGGCTCAAGTTGCAGAAGTATCTTGTACGGGGTAGAAGTTGAGGTCATTGGCAGCACCATTCAGCTATGTTTTTAAACACTCATTGCAAAGCATTTGTGAGCCCATTTGAAGGATTTTTCCATCATTTTTAAGATTCATAGTTTCATCACATCAGATATTTTAATCAATGAGAATCATCAGACTTCATTAGGGGCAACATCTTCTCCTCTTCTCATTCTTCCCTCTCCCCAAATTTCTCTCTCTTCAAATGTTCTAATTATTTGTTGGGGTTTTCACTTTTTGATATGCCTTTAAGTCACCTAAAAGTGATTTTAGAAACATAATGTAATTTAATTCACCTTGATTTTATAAAAGGGACTTAAATATTTGATAGGAATATGAATAATCTAAAGTTATAAATAAGGCATATGGAGGGTCATGAGGAAGATGGTAAGTCACCTTCCATTCTATAAATTTTAATGACATTCCCATTTCAAAGGGTTGGTGATTGATCTTGTAAACTCAAGATTATATTGTACTTTGAGATAACAAAGGAGATATCCATTTTCTTCCACCCCCCCTTCTCAATTTCCTCCAGTTATCCACTATGTACAAATTTGTTTGAGAAATTAATACAAGAAGTGTTTGTATAGCAACATATTTACACAGGAAATAATACATTTCATTAATTCTCCAATCCGGATCATACAATATATAATGAGATGCAATTCCTATATTCTAGGAAGTTGCTCCAACAATCTACCTATATCCATGATATTGTTGTAACTCATAACAATATCACAACTATCAAATAATACAACCAAATATGTGAATAATTACTCACGTAATTATTCTCTTTATAATATCTATAATAATGGAGCACTAATAAATTATATTTCCCAACATTCCCCCCCTTAGTGCGAACATGGGGAAAACCTGCCTTATACTTGCACCTGCTCATGATCTGGTGATTTTCACAGGATGATCACAAACCTCAAGGATGGTTTTGCAAACGGTTGACCAAAAACCGAGAATGGTGGTTTTGCAATTGGTTTACCACAAACCACAAAGTGATGGTTTTGCAATGGATTACCAACAACCAAGAATGGTGGTTTTGCTATTGGTTTACCACAAACCACAAATGAAGGTTTTCAAGTGGTTTACCTACAACCACATCATGATATGCCAAGTACTATTCTTAGCCCTCATCACATCTCACTGTAGGGAATAACATAGGAAATTCTGCTGACATCTGTTGCTCATACATACATAGAAAAAGCTGACATAATGGAAATGGAACATTGGAATGATGTTCCCCCCTTCAATGTGAAATTTCCACTTATTGAAAACAAGATCATTGCAAACTGAGGAACACCACACTGGAAGCACTAAAATCAAACTGCACACACACCTGTCACCAAAGCTGATATGCGGCCCCGTCGTTGGTGACTGACGAGAGGTCACTGAATGACCTCCAACCTCCGATTGCCTCCATCCTCCAGTTTCATGCTCAGAACAAGAAGTCTTCAGAGCCACTGTCTTCATTTACTTGTTCTTCCTCATTCTCTAATCTTTCTTCAGTAATAAATTTGGCCTCAATTCCTTTGATTTTTCCACTAAGTATATCTTGAGCTCGAGCTCTACAAAATGAAGCTGTATGCCCCTTTTTCTTACAGTAGAAACATTCTCTTTCCTCTTTATATTTAGAAAAAATTTTGTACTTCCTTTTTACATACATTGACTGTTTCTTCTTCTATATCTTCTTTGGTCCGTTTTTCCTCAGCTTAGAGCTGATATCATATCTTCCAATGATTTAGAAGGTATCTGACCAAGAGTGAAAACAACATTACTGTATTTGGGTGGTAAACTATTCAGCAGAATAGCTTTTGCATCCTCGTCATCTACTGGAGCTTTTACTTCTGTAAGTTGTCTCAGAAGAGATCAAATTGTTGATGTGACTAGACATTATATCTCCATCACTCATTTTTAGCTTGAACAACTGAAGTTTCAATAAAACTTGCATTGACTGCTTTTGAACCAAATAATTTTCTTAGATTATCCCATATGTCCTTCGAGTTTTTATCTAGATCAACATAATGTAATTCAGAGTCTGAAAGGGCAAGGATAATAATGGCTTTGGCTTTATCATCCCGTGTTTCCCATTCTACCAATCTGGTCAGATCTGAAGGTGCTGGTTCTTTTCCATCTACTATCCTCCAAAGATTTTTGTTCATCAACTACATCTGGATCTTGACTTTCCATGTGTGAAAGTTGAGACCATTGAATTTTTCTAGTGGAATGTCCATTATACCTTAGAGCATCGGTTTCAACCGAAAATGCACTCTTTAGGGGAGTCGGCTTCAACCGATATTGCTCCCAATTTACACTATATATTTAAAAAGTAATAAAAAAATTTACTTTTTAAATTTTACTTGGATATTTACTAAAAAACTTAAACTCGGAAAGTAATGTTTAATTACTTTCTATATTTAATATTTTGATACACAAATTAAACTAAAAGACACATGATTATAGACCACTCACTACTATTACACACTACGAGATGATACTCAATAATATTTGACTTTAAACCATCAACTAAATCTATTGCTAAAAGCATTTATAAATACCACATCCTAAATAAGAGAAATTTTAAACCTAACATACCTGTTCTTAATAACAAATAGGTGAGATCTGATGTGGATCTCAACGTATATGTATTTGCTGCTGCCAATTGAGTCGAAGCCAATGCAAGATTTGTGGATGTCAAGCGGTATTGAAGGAGCATATAAATGCAGGTTTTGAGAATGAAATAACACCTAAAGAGTAAAGGATAGGCGTCCAAACTGAGAAAATTTATCCTTTCAGAGATCAAAGTAAATTAGGTGATATACCCGATTAGATTCGTATCCTCAACAATGAAAATGACAGCTATTTTTTTTTGCAGGATGCTTAAATACATTGGCGCAAAGACTGTAGGAGAAGTTTTGAACAACTACCCAGGACAAAGAATATGATCGCGTTGCGCGAGCATTGATAGAGGATACGGTTATTAAGCTTCTATTTGTGAACTCCTTTTGGAAAAATACCAGATCCTTGCAAACACCTCTCTTCCTATGTCATAGACTTCACTGTCACATCAAATGTAAAGCCACTGATATAGCTCTTTCAACCCCCAAAAAAATTAGCGCAGCATGCAGGCGCTCATACAATCTCCACCTATGTGAAGATGCATCGAGATTGAACATCACAATCTTAAATATGATCAACAATTCAGCAATAAAACTAACAATCCGATTAACCAGGAATTGTTAATGCAAATGCAGGTGCTAGCATGCGCCGTTGCAAGTAGATAACCAGGTGACTGAAATCAATCAACATTGAAGTTCTTTTTAATTCAAGCACTTTCAAATAATATGAAATGCTCCACAACGAATTAATCTTTCATCTTCATTCAGATTTTCAATTATTTTGACATACGGATCTATAACGCTCTGAAACCAAATGTTTGTATAGCAACATATTTACACAGGAATAATAATAATACATTTCATTAATTCTCCAATCTGGATCATACAATATATAATGAGATGCAATTCCTATATTCTAGGAAGTTGCTCTAACAATCTACCTATATCCGTGATATTGTTGTAACTCATAACAATATCACAACTATCAAATAATACAACCAAATATGTGAATAATTACTCACGTAATTATTCTCTTTATAATATCTATAATAATGGAGCACTAATAAATTATATTTCCCAATAAGAAGGAGTTTCTAGCTTTCTTTAACTAAGATATTTCTTGATACTTTGTGTTCATCAAATTTCATTTGGTCTTAATGATGCTTACAAAGTTGTTTCTTCACATAAATGCATGGGATGATACTTTTGACTAGTGTGTGTAGAAATCTAATTTCCTACCTACAACATTAGTTCTCCTACCTATTTATCTCACTCCCTTTCCCGCTCTTCAAACAAAGTCTTCCCTAGCAAGAGATTGTTAGCTTTTCCTTAGGGTCAGTGGAGTGTCGTTATTGGACCCTTGGTCGAAAGGCTGCTAGAGAAATACACATTTTCTCATGCATACATATACAAAAGCTGCGCCGGTTAAGTAGAGGGACTTAGCTTCCCAAAGTGTTGGGAAGAAATTCACAAGTTTGTCCACTCGAAATTTTTTCTCACCAACAGTCTTAATAAGTAAACTCAAGGGAATTATCCCCTTTTTACTATGTCATGGACTAATGCCCATTTATTAGAACTAAATTCATATGTTCTAAACATATATTCATGATTCATACATATTTATATATCTTAAAAAATTAATCATATTTTCTTTAAATTGTTTATAGATCTACTTATTCAACTTAATAGTTGCATCTCTTTAATTTGAGATCCACCAACTAAGGTTTTATATTCACAACTCATAGTTTCTTTTTATAACATAAGAACCATTAAGCTCTAATTTCATATCCCTAAATAATAAATATTCTGATGTCCATCATTTATGATATTAATCAACAATACATCCCATTCCATGATAAGAAGGTATTACATTATAGTATTAATAAGTAATCAACACATCTTTTATTAATCAAGAAGGAGTGATACATTCACTAAATCCTGAAACATTTCAGAGATTAAAAAGCATCAAAAAAATAGTACCAAACTAAATCTTATTACAACTTCCTTTTCCAACAAGTACATATCAAGTAATGAATCCAAATTTCATTATAATAAAGATATAATTCCTTTAATAAAACAAATGTAACTTTCTATATGTTTTTCTCCTTTCATCTTTTGTGAAGTCCATCTACAATTTTTTTAGCACGGGTCAGTTCATTGAACTGAGCATGATAAACACTATAGCATTAAAAAAAAATTATTTTAACTAACTTCTTCATAAAAATAACTTTGTTGTTTATGAAAAATTTAAGAAAATAAAACAAAAATAATAGAAAGACTCATCTAAAAGAATACAATACAAGAATAAGAGAGAGAAATGTTTTAAAGATTCTTATCAAATAGGGCTTAGTTAATAAGCCTAGCAACTCTAGATTTCCATCATAAAATCCTTTTAACATACAGAGAATAAAAAACAAAGTTAAATAAGAATTAACATTTCATCTTAATTGTACCTTCTCTTTCATGTAACCAATTTAAGTTCCTTCAATCAGCTAGATCAAATTATCAAGAAGAAATATAAGATACATATAACTATCTTTCAGATTAAATTCTATTGCTTACACACTAATGAATATTGCCTTTGAGTTAAATATCCTACAATATCAGACTCATCCTAAAGTCTAAGATGAACATTAATCATAATTAAGATCATAAGACAAGTAAGGGTAAATAAATCATCATAAACAATCAAAGTAATCTCTATTGAAGCATCCTAGAAGTCCCATGCTAAGTTTATTATTCAACTCAAGGTATAAGTTAAAGGTATCATCATACATATGTTATCAAAAGTATAAGGTTTATTCTATAAGTCCAAGAAAACAAGCTAACATTCAGGATATCACTCAAATCGTTATTATTCCAGAAAGGAACAAATTGGTTAAAGTTAAGAACTTACACAAGACTCAATACTTAATCTCTACATATCATAAACTCTATGTTTTTTCCTTAAGTCAAATAATACACTAAGACCTATCACAAGGTCAAAAGGTGATATAAGCTAAAACATACCAAAGAAGGGACAAAATAATATCGTAGTGAATAATTTCCCAACCCGAGATTGAACAGGAAATGAGTGATATTGTAGTCTCATCATCTGTCCAAACTCATCTGAAGAAGAGTAAAATTTATTATGCAAGGAATAATGAAAAGACAGAGAGAATTTTCCGTATGAACAACACACATCATGTGCTGAAGCAGTTAAGAAAAGTTCACACATGACCAATCAGTATTTTAATAGAGATTCACCCTATTCCAGAGTTGGATGAGTGCAAAAGAACTAGGGAAATGAACGTAAATCAAACATCCAACCTTTACCTTTCTTATTTTCAAGAAAGACAATTTCAAAAGCATGATTCTAACAAAGGATTAAAGAATTGATTCATTTCCTAAAATCCAAGTGAAGGGAGGAAAGAAAAAAATAGAACAACAGGTCTAATTTGAAATAGACCTCCAATGAACTAAAAAAAATTAACAAAAAAGGTAGATAAAAATTGGAGCATCCTCCAAATAAGAGTTAACATTCATCAATAATTCAAAAAATCTACCTCAGATCCCAAAAGCTTTGTTACCAAGCTCTAAATCCCAAAGTGGGTTTAAGAGAACATGAAAATTGAACTTTTTCAGATATACAATCCTATATACTTTCAAAAAAATGAGAAATTACAACAATTAGATACCCAAAATGGGTTTTCAGATTAAACCACGAAGTGGGTATTCCTCTGATAACCTGCAGTTTTAGAGAAAGTTAAAACAAAATAATGTTTTTCACTAACATTATCAACAATAAGACACAACTTCAACAAGTTATATTTCCCGTATTGTCTACACAAGAAGTCCTTCGAACTTATTTTAATGACAACAGAAAGAAGACATACAAGTTGAAATCTAAGGATTTCTACATAGTTATACTAATGTTTATAACATAGAAATATTAGCATTATTTTTTCCTCACTTTAGAACAAATGTTGGTCTTTAAGGTCTGTAACAAAAAGGAAATCAAATGCAAACACCATAAAAAAAAGATCCCATACAATAGTCTAGATATCCAACAAGTTTTCCTATCTCTAAGTCTTCTAGCTATGGTAAAAGGAACTTTTTAAAGAAATATTCTCTAAGTATAACAAACCAAGATACATACATTGCAATATTATCTATAGTGAAAATTTCACCTACCAGATCTCAACTTTGTTTCAAGCCACTGTTATAAAGATTTGAGCAGAAGAAACATTACCCAGAAGTATGAAAACTATACTCCCAGAAAGAATTTTCCAACTATCATACCAAAATCAATAATGTATCTAGGAAAAAAAATAAAACACCATTGAAGAAAAGATTATTCAATCTCAGAATAAGAACTAGAAGATTTCCTCAAAAGAAGAGTTGTTTTTATGAAAAAATTAAGTAAAAGCATAAGACTTAATGGATAGTGCCTATCATGACTGATAGAGCTCCGGTCTTCACTTTTTCATAGAATATCAACAAGTAGAGCTTGAATTCTTTTGCTCAAAATACCAACAACCGTCAAAACCTTCTTCTTTTTGTTATAGTTTTCACAGTGCTAACTTCTTCATTCAAACACCATGCAAGGAAAGGATATTCATGCAAGAATTCAAACTAGATTTTCGAAGAGAAAAAACCCCATGCAGAGCTCAAGCTCGAAAAGACCAAATGACCAAAACAAAACCAAAACCCCTCTTTCTTCTTCCTAGGTGGTTTTTTCCATTTTCAAAATATTAAATGCAAAATAGGACTATCAGTCCTTCCACTTCTCCTACCACCACCACCTCTATGTTTGGAAATGACTAAGTTCAAAATTGCATGCAACTAAAACTCGGTGGAGATGCCAACTCATTCCCCCAACTTTCCTCATGCCTTCCCAAATTTGGTAGTCTTAAAAAGAGATAAGACCATATTAATTCCTCATAAATTTCTAGGAGTTGATGCCACCGACCTCCCCCTCTCTATGTCATCCCATAGGCCCCTTTTAGGTTAGCCAAACATTAGGTTAGGTTTAACATTAGTTTAGGAACTAACATAGGTCCTTAGGTCTAAGTCTATAGTTTTAGTCTTAGGTCCCTTTTGTTATTAACATCCCATATTAACAAAAGAACATAGTAACTTAGGTTAGGTTTAACTTTTAGGATAAAGTTACTAATTTAAGGAACATAGTTTAATTAGGCTCCATGTTCATAGTAAAAATTGCATCCCACTTAAGAAAATAAGAACCATATTAACATCCAAATTCAAATACGAAGCAGAGAGCCATGGAGATCATTCATGAGTTTAGTATAATCAGAGTACAGGAACCCTTCAATCTATCCAACTTGGTCATTATGACCACAAGGTTTATAAATTAGAAGCATACCTTGGATCAATGAAATTGATCCAAGGTAATGTTGTTCTGTATCCCAATGAATTATGAAAACTGAAACTCAATTTCTCATTCCCAAGAAGTGAATTATTTTCTACATAAGAAGAGATGAATTACTTCATTTTCTATGCAGCATAAACATGAAAAAATTGTACCTATTTTAGCAGATAACATATTATCTACAACAAACATGGTGTTATAGATCATAAGAGTACACCATCTTAAGACAAGAATCACATGTCAACATTTGCAACTTTCAAACTAGAAGTCATCATAGATATCAGCCATGTTGAAGGTGTTACATACCTCCCTCCTAAAAATTATCATCGTTCCGATGATTAACTTAGTCAAAATCTCAAACAAGAAAAATAATCCTAATTATAGTTTGTTCATCGATAAGTTCACAAAAAACTCTCAGATTTGAGAATTTTCCAATTTTCATAAATTATTACAGCATCAAAATAGTTGTTCTAGTACTAAAGAATATAGTACCTACCCAAAACTGGAAGAATTATTGATAATCTAAAAACAAGGTCTTTATTTTTTTATCAATCAACAAAATTAATTCTGTTCAAATAAATGAGGAAAAGAAATTTTCATATCCTCAAGGTTTTCCCATGTTGCACTTTCTTCATTAAACTGGTCCCACTAAACCTTGCATTGACTAATTTCATGATTTCTCAAGTGCAACTGGTGAGTTTCCAGCACTCTAATGGGTTCAACCATGATTATTCCTGGGTCTTGGACCTACAAGGAATCCCAATTTAACACATGTGATAAATCTGAAACGTATTTCTTAAGTAAAGAAATATGGAAAACATCATGCATTCATGACAAAGCAGGTGGTAATGCTAAATGATAAGCTACAAGATTGATTACTTCAACTATTTCAAAGGGTCCCACATAACGAGGTGATAACTTGGCTGCCTTGCCAAAGGTTATAGAACTCTTTTTTGGCTTAACCCATAAAATACCTTTTCACCGAGTTCAAATATATTATCAACCCTTTTTATATCTACAAAACGTTTTATCATATCTACTGCTTCTTGTAAATGTTCACGATTCATTTTAACTTGCTATTCCATTTCAGTAAGGATTTTAGGTCCAATTACTTCTGTCTTCAATGTTATCCCAGCTAATTGGAGTTCTGCATTTCCTTCCATACAACGCTTTGAAAGGTGCCATTTTCAAAGAGGCATGATATGTATTATTATAAGAAAATTCAACTAAAGGAAGGTATTCTTCCCATTTGTACTGCTGATCCATGTAGTACATTCGTAACATATCTTCCAAAACCTGATTAACTCTCTCAGTTTGACCATCTATTTCTGGATGGTATGCTAAACTAAAATTTAGTTTAGTTCCTAAGGCTGCATTAAGCGTTTTCCAAAATTGAGATGTCATTCTAGGGTCTCTATCTGATATAATCAATTTAGGTACTCCATGTAATATGAAAATTTCATGCACAAATATTTTTGCTAAAATAGGTGAATCATCCTTAAGATTACCAACAATAAAATGTGCTACTTTTGTCAGTTTATCAACAACTAAAATAACATCATGTTTATTTCTTGACATTGGCATCCCTTGAACAAAATCCATGCTAATTACCTGCCACTTATATTGTGGTATGCTATGAGGATACAATAAGCCAACTAGATGCATATGCTCAGCTTTAACACGCTGACATTCCAAGCAGTCTGTCACAAAATTAGTTATATCTTTCTTCATCCCTTTCCAAAAATATTGTTTTTTATATCAGCAAGCATTTTTGTAATACCGGATGTCCTGAGTAAGGTGAATTATGAAATTCCTCCATTAAATTTTTCCTTAACTCATTTCCCATAGGTATATACACCCATTTATCATATCTCAAGATTCCTTCATTATCGAAGTGAAAACCTCTATATCTTACATCATTTGGATTTGAAACAAGTGTTGTTTTTACTTGCTGAAAGTATGAATCAGATTCCATGATACTTTTTACCTCATCTTTAAATTGAGCTCTCAAAGTTATAAGTGCAGAAATATGTTTCCTAAAACTTAGTGCATCTTCCACTCTATTTTCTTTACCTTTTATGTAACTTATGTAAAAATCATATTGTGACAAAAAATCTAACCATCTTCATTGTCTTGCATTCAGATTTGGCTGAGTGAAAATATACTTCAGCCCAAGATGATCAGTTTTTAATTCAAAAGGTCTTCCTAAAAGATAATGTCTCCATACTTGAAGTACATGTACTATGACAACAAGCTCTAGGTCATGGGGAGCATAATTCAACTCATGTAACTTGAGTTTTCTGCTCTCATATGCTATAACATGTTCATTTTGTAACAGAATACCTCTGATTCCTTCTCTAGAAGCATCTGTAACTACCATAAAGTTTCCATTTGGATCAGGTACAACCAGAATAGGTGTAGATGTTAATTGATCCTTAAGATTTTTAAATGTTGATTCACATTTTTCACTCCACACAAATTTCTTATCTTTCTTTTGTAATGAAGTTATTGGTGCAACGACTTTTGAAAATTCCTTTACAAATTTTCTATAGTAACCAGCAAGACCCATGAAGCTTCTGACTTCATGTACATTCTTAGGTGCAGGCCATTCAGTTATTGCAACAATATTTGATGGATCTACTACTATTCCATCTTTACTTATGACATGTCCTAGATAGTGCACTTTTGTCTCATAAAAAGAACATTTGGACAACTTACCATACAATCTTATTTTTCTTAAGATTTCAAGTACTATTTTCAAATGCTCATGATGCTCATCAATGCTTTTAGAATATATGAGAATATCATCCAAGAATACAAGTACAAACTTTTCCAGGTATTCTTGAAATATATTGTTCATTAAATTTATAAAATTTGCAGGTGCATTTGTCAAACTGAAAGGTAAAACTTAAATTCATAGTGCCATACCTTGTCCTAAAGGTTTTTTTATGAATATATTCATCTTTAATTCTTAACTGATGATACCTAGAGTGAAGATCTATCTTAGAATATACTGATGCACCACACATCTGATCAAACAGATCATCAATTCTAGGAAGTGGATATCTATTTTTGATTGTTGTTTTGTTTAAAATCTATAATCAATACACAACCTAAGTGTTCCATCTTTCTTTTTCACAAAAATTACTAGTGCTCCCCAAGGTGAAACACTCGGTCTTATCAAACCTTTAGAAAATAGTTCTTGTAACTGTGCCTTAAGCTCTACCAGTTCAATGGTAGTCATTTGATATGGTGCCTTGGAAATAGGCTCAGTTCCTGGTTTGATCTCAATCGTGAAATCAAACTCCAGTTTGGGTGGAAGACCGGGTAGTTCTTCTGGAAACACATTGCTGAAATCCCTTAACATCAGATATTTTTCCAAGAAATCACTATCCCCTTCAGCTGTTTCAGAAATTTTTACTGCATACAAGGTGCAACCTTTGTTTTTGGCCTTTTTAAGCTGCATAGCTGACAATTTTCTAACTGAAATCTCACATTTTATCCCTTGGATATTTGTTGTTTTCTGCAGGGCATCAAGATAACTAATGTGTTTTTCAAAACAATCTACTTTAGCCTTATGTTCAGCAAGCCAGTTAACACCTATTATGACATCATAAGACCCCAAAGGAGCAACATAAAGATCAACTTCAGTGGAAAAACTAGGAAAGTCTAGGACTGCTCCAAAAAGACACTTACTAACTGTGTGGACAACATTATTTCCATAATGTACAACCCAAGATTTTTCCATTTTTCTAGCTTTTATTTTTAGTTTTGAAGCTAATTTACTAGAAATAAAGCATTCAGTAGCTCCAATATCAAAAATTATAGTAACAAGCATACCAAATAACTTACCTGGCACTTCTATAGGCATAACTTGCTTTTCAGCTTGTTTATCAGCTACTGCAGCATGTATCTTATGTTACTGATTATTGTCATCTTTCCTTAGAGGGCACTGATTTGCATAATGATCTTTGCCACAGTTCTAGCAGCCTCCTATAGGTCCTCTTTTAGGCTCAAATTTATTTCCAACCTTGAAATTTTTGTTTTTTCCTCCATAGGACTTTTGTCCATTATTATTGTTCTTAATGAAATTGTTTCAAACATTTGTAGCAGGTTTATTTGCTGTTGTTTTCTTACTGTTATCAGTAAAAAATTTATTTTTGGTACCAAACTTCTTCCATGCCCCCCTTTTTGGGTGCAAGAGATGAAGAAGAATTAGGAATTTTCTTTCTATTTTCTTCCTTATGAGAAAATATTGCTTTTAATTTCTATTCCTACCGAATGGATTTTTCTACAACCCCTTCCATGGTGGTTGGGCTATGAACATCTACTTCACCCCCTATAATAGGATATAATCCCATAATGAATTTTTGTATTCTGAACTTCTCATCAGTTTGATATTGAGGTACATACTTAAGAAGTTTAGTGAACCTCTCCCAGTACTCTGTTATAGTTAATTTTCCTTGAGCTAAGTTCTGAAATTCAGTCATCTTCTGATCATAGTAAAGTTGTGGCAGCCATCATTGCCTAAAGTAATTTTTAAATTGATCCCAAGTGATGTTTATTCATCAATATTTAATTCATCCTTTCCATTGTCCCACCAGGAAGATGCCTCATGGGAAAGCTGATAAGCTCCCCATACTACTTTTGTTTCCTCTGAGAAGTTTCTTATTGCAAAGTACTTCTCCATTTCACTTGAGCCAGTTCTCAGCTCCATCCCCCAGTGTAGTGCCATCAAACTTAGGTGGACTTATCCTTTTTATATCATTTGTGAGTTTAGCTACTAACCTTGCCTTTTTATTTTCAGGCTGATTGGGTACATTATATTAGCATTTTCAACACACAAATTCCCAACATTGGCATTGTCCACAAGAGGTGGCTAATTGTTATTACCAACATATTTTTTCTCCTCCTCATTACCCATAACTTTTTGTTCAAGTATATCTAGATGATATCTTGTGTCCAATAGGGCAGCAAGGATCTCATCAACGTTTTGGGCAGTAGCTACCTCTCCACATGGGGATGGATTGTTTACAACATTTCCATTTGTTCTAACCATTTTCAGTTAACAAGAAAATTAATTTTTTATCAGATTATGGACACAATAGGTATAAGAGCTGCAACCTTCAACTATGATACCAAGATGTAAAATTCTCATTTTAAGACTTTAGAAATAAGGAATTTTTATTTTGTATATAATTTTCACTATTATAAATCAACATAATTTATAACACACATTCCAATGCCAAACTATCTCATAATAGAATACCATATGTAGTTGTAATGACTCTGTGAAACACAGATCTCTCATTTCATGACTAAGTACTAAAATGATATCTCATGTTACTGTTATCCAAAATGAGCCCCTTGCTCATTTTGTCACTAACTCCCTTCATTATTCCCTCTCTTGTGCCTCAGTCATATTTTTTTACTTTTCAGGCACACAAGACCTTCTGGAAATGGCACTATTGGATAGAGATTTTTCTCAACTTTCTAGAAAGGTAAAGTTTTCCTCCTAACTCCATGTATTTTTGAAGTTATGGCTCAGTAGAGTTTTTGTGGGAAAATTTCCCCTAAAAGGCCCGCAGCCAGTAATATCATGCCACGTGTCCTCAGAGGTGGCAGAGGGCAGAGGTAAACTTGGAATTTTTACAAAATGATTCGGTAAGTTTTCAAAAGGAATATTTCACGCCAAAGGCCTGACGACGAATGAGATATTGCCACGTGTCCAAGGGGGAGAAAATAGAAAATTTGACTAAGTGTTGGTGCCATGGAAAAATCTCTAGGAAAGGCCCATGCCCAGTCATTTCATGCCACGTGTCCTTAGGCCAAGGAAGTGGTGGATGGTGGAGGAAAGATTTAAAATTTGGAAAAGTGATCGGAAAAGGTGCAATGTTAATTTTTTTTCCCGCCACCCCGCCGACCATTCAGAGCTCGCCACGTGTCCTCATGACTTGGAACAGTGGAGCGCGGGGGAAGATTGGGAATTTTTCCCAAAGGTAAGTGTAAAAGGAGATGTTTTCCCCTAAGGCCCACACCCAATCAGAGCTCACCACGTGGCACCAGAGCTTCAGAATGTGGGGGAAAAGTTTGGAAATTTTCCCAAATAAAAAAAAAGGAAATTTCAAAAGGAAAAGTCCACCCCCAAACGCGAGCCAATGGAATCTTTCCATGTGTCCGGTGGCGACAAAAAATACAGGACATGCTCACATGGAAAAAGGAAATGAAAATCCCACAACCAATGGGGTTTTGCCACGTGTCTGAGTCAGAAAAATGGTCAAAAAGTGACAAAAAAATTTGAGAGGCAGAGGCCCACAACGAATCATATCACACCACGTGTCCTCAGATCATCGGCATGGTGGAGATTTTTAGAAATTTTGTCCAATGGTCAAAATGATGGAAAATGAGGCATCAAAGGCCAGCAACTAGTAATATCATGCCATGTGGCACCTGAAATGGTGGAGTGTGGGGATTTTTTGGGAAATTTTCCCAAATGCAAAAATTGGTAAATTTCAAATTTTTTGCCCACCAATCCGTTTTGGCCCTGTTTTGCCCTAAAATTTCAAATGGCCATAAATTTTGATCTAGAGCTCAGTTTTTCACATTATTTATATCAAAGGAAAGCTGGTGAAATTATCTACAATATTTTAGGGTCAATTTTGTATTTTGATGGATTTTAGAGAGATAAAATTGAAAAACACCTCAGGCACGTGGTAATGAACATAAATGACTTTTCAACCACCATTTTTAATGAAGAATGGCTCGCATTCTCTCCCAACATGGTGAAAAATGTTAGGGAATGGACCTATAAGGATGCCCATGTTGTTTTATTGCATTTTTGGTAAGTGGTTGAAGCTCTCTCACATTTTCCCACGTTTCTCTCTCCTGGGGTCGTTTCTGGCATGGTAAAAGCTAGATTTGGCTCAATTTCGAAGGGTTGAATATTTTTCATGTATTGTAGGCTCCCTCTTTCACCTTGAAAGTGATTTTGTGGAAAAATCAGACCTCTTCCAAGACTGTAACCTATTTTCTACCTCTCAGATGTTGTAATGCATGTGTTTTGATAATGGAAATGAAAATACAGGCTCTGTGAATAAATTTTAATCCTTTGTTTGTGTTGTTTGATTCATTCTGACATTTCATTATAGTTTATCAGTTTGTGCATGAAGTTTTATTACATTTCTATTATCTGTGTCAATCTATAGAAGTAAAAATGTACACCACTCATTTGGTGCATCACCTTATTAACATTAGTTTCAGTTTTTTTTTGCATTCTCGAGCTCTACCCCCTTTGGAATTTAGAGTAGGATTTTGAGTTTGAAACCTCTGTAACTTGCAAGTAATATACCTGATCAGAGGATTTGAGGAACTAGCCTCTAATCTGGAGATTATTTTCCCATTTTTACAAGTCCCACACTTGGGGAAAAGATTCAATGTTGTGCAATCACACTAGATGTCCAAAATGTCAAACTAGAAGTCTGATCAACATCTAGGGGTGCTGCTGATTTGCACCAACAGTTTTGGCACGCCCGATGGGACCTTAGAGGTCTTCATATTCATTGCAACAAATTGATGTTCATCTGTTACAAGTTTCTTTCTTAAAAGAGCCCTAAATTACACATCTGGCGACTCTAAGGAAGAAGAATCAACTGGTTTTAGCAGTGCAGACCTGAAAACTCATGAGAAGAATCACCACAAGGTCAAGAGTTGGAGAAGAAGAGGTGATTTTTGAGTATCTACAATTATCTCCAAGAATAAGGCAAAGAGGGAGGAGAATTCAAAGGTCTCCATCTCCACCAAATAGAACTCTATCAACTCCTCCACCTGGTAGGCCTTTAATTCAATCAACAAGGGTTCTAAGGCCAATCAGAATGGCACAACACAACCCCTATGTCAATTTCACTGGAAGCAGACCACTTTCTCTCAATGCACAAAATCCAATCCTAGTTGCAGCATTGAAGAACATTCCATACTTTACTGGAGAGAATCAGACCACTCCTAGTGATCATGTTAAGGATATTGCTAATATTTGTGCAATCCATGAGATTAATGATATGCAAGTTGCTGTCAAACTACTGGCATCTTCATTCAAAGGGAAATCCTTACAATGGTTCAGGAGTCTTGCCTCAGGTTCTATTCAAAATCGGAACCAACACGTATAGCCCTCCATGAGCAGTTTGGAGAAAAGGGAGATAACTTGTCCCTTTTGGAACAGTTGAAAACCATCAAGAGAGCTCCCAATGAGCAGCTGAATGACTTGGGAGAGAATACCAGTGGTAGTAAGGTTAGCAACAGAAGGTGATTTTCTATATTACCTTAAAGCTTTAAATTATGATATTTCTATGTTAATTCAATCCATGGGAGGCACAACTATCCCTGTTGCTTATAGCATTACCATTAGAGCTGAAAATTGTTTGATTCAAGCTGACAAGCTAGCTCTTAGGCCTCCAATGCCATTATACCCAAGTTTAGAGAGCGCAAGTACTAGTCAAGTGCCTAATTTAGCCCCTATTCCCACTCCTAGAAATCAAAATCCAATTGAAGCTTCTACTTCATCTTCTAGTGCCTCAAATGAACTTCAAGAAGTCATGAACCAATTAAAAAATTTAAGTAATGAGTTGGTTACACTCAAGAGGCAACAAGCCCAAGGTTTTAGACCTTCTTTCCAGCCTCAAGCTTAGCCTAACAGGTAGCCATACCAGCCTCAAAGACCATCCAATCTAGTTGCAAATAAAAATCAAACAAGACCTCCTACCAACAGACCATTTCAGCCCTATAATCCTAATGTTACATCTGCCTCTAAAGCCATAGTGCCAGTACAAAACAACATAGCTCAAGAGTATGATTGGTGTTTCCCATGTAATGAACCTCACAACTAGTCTATGTGTTTCAAAGGTGCCTTAAATCAAGCATTAATGGTGACTACAACTGGTGTGGAGGGTGAAGGGAGTCAAGGAAATAACCAACAATAAGAAACATCCCAGTAACAATCAGCTCCAAATGATACGTCAGTTGTAAAATGGCAGGCAGAAGATTTTTGTGGCATGAATCAAATGATTCCCCAAAGTGTTGTAGCCAACACAAGGTTAAAAAGGAGAAATTTGGGTGAAGAACAGCCATTGGCTCCAAGTAATCCATAACCCTCTACCACTCCACAAATTATTGGCAAACAAAATGCAGTTCCAAAAAAGAAAGGACTACCTAAAACAACTCCTAGGCCAACTCAAATGCCAGTTGCTGCTGCCCATGTGCAAGGAATGAATTTGTAGGCCAAGGGATAGCAGAGAGATGCTTCATCTCCATTCAACATCATTGATCAGATGAAGAAGACAAATGTGAACATATCAATGTGGGAATCACTATTTATCCCAGGCCAAAGAGATTTGCTACAAGCTGCCATGAAGGACTGGTCAACTTCAAATCAGCAAGTCTAAATGCAAGAGAAGATGCTCACAAATGCTGCCCAGCCTGAGGGGAATCATAGAGAACAGCAAGGTAAAATGTTGAAGCCCCCTCCATTCTATATTTCATTGATCATTGGAAACCAATTAGTACACAATTGCATGATTGATTCCAGGGAAAGTAGTTCATTAATGCCCAAGCAAATAGCCGATCAGTTGGGGCTTCAGTATGAAGTCATATCCAAAGGGGTAGTGCAATTGGATGGGATAGTAGTAACAACAGTTGGAGTGATAAAAAACTTGAGTCTTATTTTGCATGCATGCCCCAACGTTGTTGTTTTGCAAGATGTCTCGGTAATAGACCTTCCACCACTCTTTGCCCTTTGTCTGTCAAGGGATTTCATAGCCAAGATTAGAGGTTACTTATCTACTGATTGGTCACACATGTTGTTCAGAACAAGATATGGAACTAGAGGCACAATCAAATATGAGCCTATTGCAAACTTTCACATTGAGCCTTACACTCCAAGCCAAATCAATACCAATTGTTCAGCATTTGATCAAGAGGATTATTCAAGCACTGATGAAGCTGACACCAAGGTTGGAAGTATCCTAGATCTGACTCTTGATGAATGGGAAAACAAATTACATGCTTTTGATCCTTATCGAGAAATAGAAGAATATGAGCTAGGAGTTTATTGCATGTATGAAGAAAATCAGCCTATCCCTAACATCACCAAGCCAGACCATAAGGATGACAATGAGGTATGGTAGTTTTTTCTTGATGATTCACAGAGTAGACAAGGTGCAAGAGGGGGAGCTATGCTTGTTTCACCTCAAGGAGTTAAGTATTATTCAACTTTTAGATTTCAGTTTGCATGCTCTAATAACATGGCTGAATATGAAGCCTTGATACAAGGATTGCATTGGTCAATCAAGAGAGGAATAAAGAACTTGCAAGTCGTTGGTGATAATGAGTTGATTGTCAAAAAAGTTAAGGGGTAGCATGCTGCCAAGAATGATCTACTCAGGTGTTACAAAAATAGGGTGTGGGACCTCATTGAAGATTTTGAGGGCTTTTGCATCAAATCCATTCCTAGGAGAGAGAACCAAGCTGCTGACAGGCTTGCAGTAGTTGGGGCAGCCTTTGACGTTGTTGAAAGAATCCAAAAAGACAAGGTATAGCCAAACATCCATGTGATTATAAGGCCTTCAGTGCCAGACAACAATGTAAGTTGGCAAGTGTTTGAAAATGATAAGAAAATCATCCATTTCTTGCAAGAAGAGGCTGAGTTCTTAGCTAAAAATCAGGAAAAGTTGGAGCAACAATATGGTGACCAAGTGGTACAGATAAGAACCAACAAACTACCAAAGGGACTTATTACTTTGGAGTCCCTTTTCAATCCTAATGATTAGTTTAGGAAGGAGAAAGAAAACATCCAAGTCAAGGGAGAAGATTCAGTGTCCATCTCGGTGGAAGAAGGAAAATCACTCCAAATTGGTAAGATGACAACTGAGCAAGAAAGGTATGAGTTTATACAGCTTTTTCAAGAATTCCCTGATGTGTTTTCTTGGAGCTATGAAGATTTGAAAGGTTTCAATCCCGAGTTAGCTCAACACACCATTGAATTGGATCCAAGTACTAAACCCATCAGGCAAAAAAAAAGGCCAATCAATCCACACATGGAGCCTCTCATGAGAAAAAAATTGAATAAGTTGATAGAGTCAAGAATCATATTCCCTATCAAGCATTCTAGTTGGGTGGCCAACTTTGTTCCAGTTAGAAAGAAGAGTGGGGAAATCAGATTGTGTGTTGACTTTAGAGATTTGAATAGAGCATCTCTCAAGGATCATTATCCACTTCCTTCTATGGAGTAGATCTTACAAGTTGTTTCCGGCTCTGAGAGGTTTTCATTACTTGATGGCTATTCAGGGTATAATCAGATTATGGTGAAAGAAGAGGATCAGTTCAAGAAATCCTTTACAACCAAATGGGGAACTTATGCATACAGGAAAATGTCATTTGGGCTGTCCAACGCTAGAGCTACTTTCCAAAGAGCAATGGACATGGCTTTCAAGGATTTGATTAACAACATGGTGTTGATATCACTGTTTTTTCAAAAAATGTAGCAGACCATCTCTTTCATTTGAGGCAAGTGTTCTAAAGGTGCAGAAGATCTGGAGTATCCTTGAATCCTAAAAAGTGTATTTTTCTATCCCATGAAGGAAAAATCCTTGGCCACGTTGTCTTCAAAGAGGGATTGGTAGTTGATCCAGAAATAGTTGAAGCCATAAGAGAACTACCATGTCCAAGCCACAAGAAGGCCCTTCAAAGTTTCTTGGGGAGAATAAATTTTGTTGAGAGGTTTGTCCCAAATTTTGTAGCCCTAGTCAAGCCTATCACCAAGATGTTAAATAAAAGCATGGATTTAAAATGGATAGCAGAAGGCAAAATTTTTTTTGAAGCAATCAAAGAAGCCATCACTCAAGCCCCAACTCTCGTTAACCCCGATTTCTCCAAGGATTTCATCCTCTATGCATTTTGGGGTGATGATACTATTTCTGTAATTTTGGTACAGTAGAACAAAGACAATGATGAGCAGCCAATTGATTTCTTCAGCCAAATCTTGGAGGACTATGAGGTGAGGTATTCATTCATTGAGAAGCATGTTCTTACACTAATCAGAAGTTTGAATAAATTCAAGCATCTAGTTTCAAAAAATAAGGTTCAATTGCTGGTTTCCCATGTGGGAGTTAAAGACTTCCTCCTCAACAAAGAACTAAATGAAAAGAGAGAAGGTTGGATTACTCGTGTCATGGAGTATGACATTGAAATCCAAGCACCAAGTTTGTTAGAGGAAAAGGTTTGTGTGAGAAGCTGATTTTGAGCCAAAAAAAGGAAGCATGCAATGAGGAAGAGGTTGTTTTGGCATTGCAAGACAACCTTGAGCAAGGAAGCACTCAAGAGGAAAATAATGGTGTCCTCACTCCTTACTGGACCCAAGACATAATGCACTTCCTAAGCATAGGTCTATGCCCTCTAGAGATGAACAAGACCAAAAGAAGACACTTCAAATTGCAGACTGTCCCATATGTCCTTGTTGATGGTGTTTTGTTCAAGAGGGAAGTGAATGGAGTGCTATTGAGATGCATTGGTACAAATTAGATTCACAGGGTGTTGGAAGAGTTCTGTGGTGGATCAGCTGGTGGTCATTTTGCACCAAGAGTGACAGATCTAAAGATCATGACGGCTGGCTATTATTGGCCCAAGATTTTCAGTGATTGTTATGAATGGATCAAGAGGTGCAAGAATTATGTATTCTTCATAGGTAAGGAGAGACTAGCTGCCCTTCCATTGCATCCAATTTTAGCTAACCAACCATTCATGTAATAGGGTTTGGACTTCATTGGAGTCATTAATCCAAATTTGAGCCAAGGACACAAATGGATTCTAACAACAATAGATTACTTCACCAAGTGGACTGAAGCAGTAGCACTCAAGGAAGTAAATGAATCTAGCATCCTGGACTTGTATGAGGGAATAACAACCAGATTTGGCATACCTGCTACAATAGTATCAGATAATGCATTGACATTCATTGGGTCTAAGGTAACTGAATGGGTTGTCAAGAATGGGATCTACCTAAGCACTTCATCAAATCATTACCCTTAGGGTAATGGCCAAGCTGAATCTACAAACAAGAACTTGTTAAGGATCATTAGGAGGACTCTTGATGAAATTAGAGGTCTTGGCATACCAAATTGAAATCAGCCTTATGGGATGATAGGATAAATCCCAAGAAATCTACAGGTAATTCTCCATTTAGGATTGTTTATGGAAGAGAGGCAATTTTGCCCATGTCACTTGAGTTACCAACATTGGAACTCATGAAACAGTTGGAGTTTGGGCCCATGGAGGTTAGATATGTAGAATTGATGGAGCTCCAAGAAATCAGAAATCAGGCATCCCAAGCAATGGAGAAGGATCAAGCTTTGATCAAGAAAACCTTTTATAGGAAGGACAAGAATAGATCTTTCCAAGTTGGAGATCTAGTGTTAAAATAGGATGCAGACAGAGAAAAACCAGGAAGGCATTCAAAATTTGATGCCATTTGGAGTGGCCCATACATGGTCACAAAGTGTAAGGACAACAATGCTTTCCAATTGTCTTCATTGGATGGTGAAGAATTGTAGATTCTAGTCAATGGAATCCATCAAAAGCATTGCCACTAAAGGGAATTCTTCACCTTGTACATATTAGCTTAGGTTTTCATTCCTCCAAATGCTTATGCATATTGTTTTGTTGTAGATTAGCTTTTCTTTCCCTAAGTTCTTTGACACAAGCTTGTTGTTCCAAGAAATGTGTTTTGCAGGCCTTGCTCCAATCAGATGATGTTCCACCCTCCATATTCCTCCTTGCAGTGTTCTAATCAGTTAGGGTGCCAAGCAGAGAATTTGATGACTCCATGCCCAATGGATTTCTTTAGGTAACTAGTAACTTCATCTAGCGGGTAGATGACCCCTTTGAGTCGCCAAAATTGTTATCCAAAATGAGCCCCTTGCTCATTTTGTGGCTAACTCCCTTAATTATTCCCTCTCTTGTGCCTCAATCATAATTTTTTGCTTTTCAGGAACCCAAAACCTTCTAGAAATGGCACCATTGGATAGAGATTTTTCTTGACTTTCCAGAAAGGTAAAGTTTTCCTCCTAACTCCATCTATTTTTGAAGTTATGGCTTGGTGGAGTTTTTGTGGGAAATTTTCTTGTGAAAGGCCCGTAGCCAGTAATATCGTGCCACGTGTCCTCAGGGGTGGTGGAGGGCGGAGGTAAACTTTTAATTTTTACAAAATGATTCGCAAATTTTTCAAAAGGAATATTTCACCCCGAAGGCCCGCCAATGAATGAGATACTGCCACATGTCCAAGGGGGAGAAAATAAAAAATTTGACTAAGTGTTGGTGCCATGGAAAAATCTCCAGGAAAGGCCCGTGCCCAATCACTTCATGCCACGTGTCCTTAGGCCAAAGAAGTGGTGGAAAGTGGAGGAAAGATTGAAATTTTAGAAAAGTGATTGGCAAAGGTGCAATGTTAATTTTTTGGCCCGCCGCCCTGCCGACCATTCAGATCTCACCACGTGTCCTCAGGACTTGGAACAATAGAGAGTGGGGGAAGATTGGGAATTTTTTGCAAAGGTAAGCACAAAAGGAGATGTTTACCCCCAGGGCCCATGCCCAATCATATCTTTCCATGTGGCACCGGAGCTTCAGAATGCGGGGGAAAAGTTGGAAATTTTCCCAAAGCAAAACAAAGGAAATTTCGAAAGGAAAAGTCCGCCCCCCAAACACGAGCCAATGGAATCTTGCTAGGTGTCCGGTGGTGGCAAAAAATATAGGACATGCCCGCAAGGAAAAAGGAAAGGAAAATCCCACAACTAATGGGGTTTCACCATGTGTCCAAGTCAGAAAAATGGTCAAAAAGTGACAAAAAAATTCGAGAGGTAGAGGCCTGCAGCGAATCATATCACACCACGTGTCCTCAGATCATTGGCTCGGTGGAGTTTTTTGGAAATTTCGTCCAATGGTCAAAACGATGGAAAATGAGGCATCAAAGGCGTATAGCTAGTAATATCATGCCATGCGGCACTTGAAATGGCAGAGTGTGGGGTTTTTTTGGGAAATTTTCCCAAATGCAAAAAGTGGAAAATTTCAAAATTTTTGCCCGCCAATCCATTTTGGCCCTGTTTTGCCCTAAAATTTCAAATGGCCATAACTTTCGATCCAGAGCTCAGTTTTTCATGTTCTTTATATCAATGGAAAGATGGTGAAATTATCTATAAGTTTCTAGGGTCAATTGTTTATTTTGATGGAGTTTGTAGAGATAAAATTGAAAAACTCTTTGGGCACGTGGTAATGAACAGAAATGACGTTTCAACCACCATTTTTAATGAAGAATGGATCGCATTCTCTCCTAGAATGGTGAAAAATGTTAGGGAATGGACCTGTAAGGATGCTCATGCTGTTTTATTACATTTTTGGTAAGTGGTTGAAGCTCTCTCATGTTTTCCCATGTTTCTCTCTCCTGGGGTCATTTCTGGCATGGTAAAAGCCAGATTTTGCTCGATTTTTAAGGGTTGAACATTTTTCATGTATTGTAGGCTCCCTCTTTCACCTTGAAAGTGATTTTGTGGAAAAATCAGACCTCTTCCAAGACTGTAACCTATTTTTTGCCTCTCATATGTTTTAATGCATGTGTTTTGATAATAGAAATGACAATGCAGGCTTTGTGAATAAATTTTAATCCTCTGTTTGTGTTGTTTGATTCATTTTGACCTTTCATTACATTTTATCAGTTTGTGCATAAATTTTTATTACATTTATATGATCTGTGTCAATCTACAGAAGTAAAAACGTTCACCACTCCTTTGGTGCATCACCTTATTAGCATTAGTTTCAGTTTTTGTGCATTCTCTAGCTCTACCCCCTTTGGAATTTAGAGTAGGATTTTGATTTTGAAACCTCTGTAACTTACAAGTAATATACCTGATCAGAGGATTTGAGGAACCAACCTCTAATATGGAGATTCTTTTCCCATTTTTACAAGTCCCACACTTGGAGAAAAGATTCAATGTTGTGCAATCACACTGGATGTCCAAAATGTCAAACTAGAAGTCTGATCAACATCCGGGGGTGCTGTTAATTTACACCAACAGTTACTCGGTAATGTGTATACGATGTATAATTGGTTCCTTTACCTTTTCAAGGTACCTAATTGTTCTTCTTAAGAGGCTTATCTAAATATCTATTACTGATATTCATTTGAAATCCTGCTTCTTAAAATAGGTGACATAGGACAACGTAACTAGCAACTTGCGATACTTTGGCCAAATATTTTAAACATTATTATCATATTTACACTCCTAGATGACATACTTGTCAAACATAATAATTCCCTCACCACACTTGTTCTATTATCTAGAATGGTCTTTACCAACTTCAGTCAATCCTACTTGACTCAAAGTTACACTCTAGGAAAGGTTAGCAACATGCCCTAGTGTGGAATAATTATCTTAGTGACTAAGGGTACATAGACATAATCAATTGAATTTCATTGATTGGGTGTGTCTAGTTATCCTAAGTCAAGATGAGTTGACCTTGACAGTAGATAAATTTCTTATCCCTGTAGAGAGTAGAACTATATTCCATTCAAACACTTATGTCAATCAAGTTTTAACAAAATATGTGGGGTGTTGAGACCTGTCATCAACATCATAGTATCCTCATAATGACTCCTATCATTACAAAGGTATTATGCTAAAATTTATGTGTGTCAACATCTAATTGATTTTCCTCAACTGGATGAACATAACTTGGATTATACGTTTATTATCTCGTTAATCACTTTATTAACATTAATTATTAGATTATTTAACTTATATGGTTGTAAGTTGAAGTTACACATGAGGAAGGTATGTAGGTAAAATCTGTTTCCTAACCACTCAGTTACATGTTTAAGTTTATCATTTAAACAAAACAACTTGTATCCTATAATGGCATAATAGATCTTATAGTTATGAATGTTTGTTAATTAGTTCCTTACTTATATATGCCCTAGCTTAAATAAGTCCCTTTTAAATATTTATTTTAGACTTCATGGAGATGAAGTCTAAATTCTGTTTAATTCCTTAAAAATATTCCTAGTTTAAGATTAAGGGAATCTACTTGAGGAATCACACATGCAACCATCTACTTACAACGTTCATAATGTTTTTAACAAGTTCATAACTTATGTCTTAATGAATAAACTCAAGGGAATTATCCCCTTTTTCCTATGCCATGGACTAATGCCCATTTATGAGAACTAAATTCATATGTACTAAACATATATTCATGATTCATACATATTTATATATCTTAAGAAATCAATCATAGTTTCTTTAAATTGATTATAGATCTACTTATTCAACTTACTAGTTGCATCTCTTTAATTTAAGATCCACTAACTAAGATTTTATATTCACAACTCATAGTTTATTTTTATAACATAAGAACTATTAAGCACATATTTCATATCCCTAAAAATACATATTATGATCTCCATCATTTATTATATTACTTATTAATACATCCCATTTCATGACAAGAAGGTATTACATTATACTATTAGTTAGTAATCAGGACATATTTTATTCATCAAGGAGGAGCGATACATTGAATAAATCCATAAAAAATTCATAGATTGCAAAGTGTAAAAAAATAAATACCAAGCTAAATCTTATTACAACTTCCTTTTCTAGAAAGTACATCTCAACTAATGAAGCAACATTTCATGCTAATAAAGATACAATTCCTTTAATAAAACAAATGTAACTTTCTATATGTCTTTCTCCTTTCATCTTTTACGAAGTCCATTTGCAAAATTGTTAGCATGAGTTAGTTCATTAAAATGAACATGATAAACACTATAGCATTAAAAAGTTGTGATTTTAACTAACTGCTTCATAAAAATAACTTTGTTGTTTATGAAACAGTCAAGAAAACACAACAAAAATAGAAGAAAGAATCATCCAAAAGAATACAATCCAAGAAGAAGAGAGAGATGTTTTAAATTTTCTTATCAAATAAGGTTTAGTCAATAAGCCTATCAACCCTAACTTTCCATCATAAAAATCATTTACACATACAAATAATAAAAGAACAGAGTTAGATAACAATTAACATTTCATCTTAACTATATATTTTCTTTCATGTAACCAATTTAAGTTCCTTCAATGAGCTAGATCAAATTATGAAAAAGAAATATAAGATACATATAACTATCTTTTAGATTAAATTCTAATGCTTGCACAATAATGAATATTTCCTTCTAGTTAAATATCCTACAATCTCAGACTCATTTTAAAGTCTAAGACGAACATTAATCATAATTAAGATCATAGGAAAAGTAAGGGTAAATAAATCATCATAAAAAAATCAAAGTAATCTCCATTGAAGCATCCTAGAAGTCCTGGACTCAGTTTATTATTAAAATCAAGGTAGTAGTCAAAGATCACATCATACAACTCTTATCAAAAGTATAAGGTTTCTTCTATCAGTCTAAGAAAACAAGATAACATTGAGGATCTTGCTCAAGTTTACTCAAATCATTATTATTCTAGAAAGGAATAGATTGGTTAAAGTTCAAAACTTACACAAAACTCAATACTTAATCTCAAAAAATCATAAACTTTGGTTTGTTTCCTTAATGCCAATAATACACTAAGACCTATCACAAGTTCAAAAGGTGATATAAGCTAAAATAGACCAAAAAAAGAACAACAACAATACCCTAGCGAACAACTCCCCAACCCAATATTGAAGACTAAATGAGTGATATTGTAGTATCCTCATCTATCCAAACTCATCTAAAGAAGAGTTAAAATTTCTTATGTAAAGAATAAAGAAAAGACACAGAGTAGATTTCCATATGAATAACGAACATCAAGTGCTGAAGCAGTTAAGAAAAGTTCACACATGACCAATCAATATTTTAATAGAGATTCTCCCTAGTCTAGAATTGGATGAGTGCAAAAGAACAAGAGAACTGAACATAAATCAGACATCCAAACTTTACCTTTTTATTTTCGAGAAAGACAAGTTCAAAATCAAAATTCTAACAAAGGATTAAAGAATCAATTCATTCCCTAAAAGCCTAGTGAAGGGAAGAAAGGAAAAAATAGAAAAACATGTCTAATCTTAAAAATACCTCCAATGAACTCAAAACCAATTAACAAAAAGGTAGATAAGAATTTGAGAATCCTCAAAATAAGAGTTAACATTCATCAATAAGTTAGAACATCTACCTCATATCCCAAAAGGTCCGTTACCAAGCTAAAAATTCAAAAGTGGGTTTAAGAGAACATGAAAATATACAACATGACAAAATCAACCTTTTTCAAATATGCAATCCTATATACTTTTGAAGAAATGAGAAATCACAATAGTTTGATACCTAAAATGGGTTTTCAGAATAAAACACGAAGTGGGTATTCCTCTGATAACCTATAATTTTAGTGAAAGTTAAAATAGAATAACGTTCTCCACTGACATTATCAACAATCAAACACACTTCCAACAAGTTATATTTCCCGTATTTTCTACACAAAAAATCCTTTGAAGTTATTTTGATGAGTACAGAAAGAAGACATATAAGAATAAATATGAGGATTTCTACATAGCTATACTAATTTTCATAACATAGAACTCTTAACATAATTTTTTCCTTAGTCTAGAACAAATAATGGTCTTCAAATTCTGCAACAACAAAGAAATCAAACACAAACACCAACACAACAAGATCCCAGACAAAAATTTAGATATCAGAAAATTTTTCCTATTTCTAAGTATTCCAATAATGATAAAAGGAAACATTTTAAGAAAGATTCTCTAATTCTAACAAACCAAGATACATACATTGCAAGATTATCTGTAGTGAAAAGGTCACCTAACAAATCTCTAATTTGTTTCAAGCCACTGTCATAAAGATTCAAGTAGAATAAAGATTACCCATAAGTATGAAAACTATACTCCTAGAATGAATTTTCCAACTATCATACTAAAATTGATAATACATCAAGGAAAATAAACAAAACACCATTAAAGAAAAGATTATTCAATCATAGAAGCAGAACCAAAATATTTTCTCAAAAGTAGAGTTGTTTTTATGAAACATTTAAGTAAAAGCATAAGACTTAATGGATAGGGCCTAGCATGGCTGATAGAGCTCCGGTTTTTACTTTTTTGTAGAATATTACCAAGTGAAGCTTCAATTCTTTCCCTCAAAATTCCAAAACCCCTCAAAACCTTCTTATTCTTCTTATAGTTTTCACAATGCTAACTTCTTCATTTAAACTCCATGCAAGGAAAGGATATTCATGCAAGAATTCAAACTCAATTTTCGAAGAGAAAAAACCGCATGCAGAGATCAAGCTCAAAAATACCATATGACCAAAACAAAACCAAAACCCCTCTTTCTTCTTCCTAGGAATATTTTTCCATTTTCAAAATATTAAATGAAAAATAGGATTTTCAGTCCTTCCACTTCTCCCGCCAGCACCATCTCTATGTTTGGAAATGAATAAGTTCAAAATTGCATGCAACTAAAACTCAATGGAGATGTTAACTCATTCCCCCAACTTTCCTCATTTATTCTCAAAATTTTGTAGCTTAAAAAGATTTAATACTATATTAATTCCTCATAAATTTCTAGGAGTTGATGCCACCAACCTCACCCTCTCTATTTCGTCAAATAGGCCCCTTTTAGGTTAGCCAAACATTAGGTTAGGTTTAAAATTAGTTTAGGAACTAACATAGGTCCTATTGGTACCCAAATTTATTCTCCTTTTTAGTATGAGAAACATCAAAGATATGCCATAAAGCTTGAAGACAAATGGATCATGGTGTGTGTAATTTTATAGCTGAGGATATGATCTAATTGGCACTCAAATTTGTGGAGAGATGGATAGCACTCAAATAGGACTTGATCTTGTCCTAATTGTTTTAGGTTGTGCCTTTCAACCAAGGTAAGAGGACCTATTTTTTAACCCTCAAATGGTAAAGGAGATGAAGATATCCCTCAATTTGTGCAAATAGTATGAAAAGGCCTTAGGAAAATATGATCAACCCTCCAAAGCTGACTTTCAAAAGTTGTCACTTCCATATTATGGAGATACTTTCAATGCAAGGCAAGGGTTACTGAAGACATTTTGAAATCTTGATCTATTCTACAAACTTTAACAAATGAATTTTGATCTTTTGTGGGTATACAGGTCAAAACAAGGTTAAAATAAGGTAGGATTAGTTGTTTTGAATGGTATTGGGTGGGATTTTAGATAAGAAAGACCAAGGTCTGCTAGACTCTTTGAGGATTTCAGAAAAATATGGAGAAACTTAACAACATAAAGTATCAAAATGGTTAATCATCCCTTCAAGTAGGATATGTGCATTAAATGGAGGCCCATATCTACACTTTTCCAACACAATATTTGATCATCTATCAAAAAATCTTGAGTTAGATTGAACCAATGAAGCATTTAGCAATCACTATTTAATCATGACCTAAGGTGCACCCAAAGGTTTACAAACAATCTCTGAAATGAAGGAAAGTAAAGTAATTTTAAATTTGTTTATCTCTTTATCAGATGAAAGATCTCTTGAATGTGAGATTGCAAATTCCACTAAACTAATCATAAGAAATGAGACCATGTATGATTAAGAGAGATTCTAAACAAAAATTACAACATGAAACAAGAAACACAAATTTGAAATGCATTCTGAAATATAAGCATTCACAGATTTTTCCCAAAGAAAACACAGAATAACTCAAAAACAATAAGATATATTAGTAGGGGAATGTTTTAAAAAAAATCTCAGAGCTTGTTAATGGCTATACATATGTAACCAACTTAACATGATTTGAAATCTAATATAGAGAGAGTTATATGCGTTTCTCAGGTGGTCACTCAGAGAATGGGCTTCTTCCCATATTTTCTCATGAAATTTTTAGTTTTCTAGGAGTTTTTAAACTCTTCCAACACTTTACATGAAAACTTCATGCAATATATAGCATTCAATCTCCTTCGATCCTTCTTTCCCAATAAAATAATATACCAAAGGATCAAATTTATTACAATTTTTTTTCATGATTCGCAAACAGGGACGTTTAACAGAACACATCCAAAAAGTTGCCAGTTGTCTCAAAAAGAGATGAATCATTGCAAAATTCACATCATTATCCATTGTGGAGGCATGTTTTTCATCTTCAAAGCATGCATACCCCCTTCCTTTCATTATTTCATCCTTATCCCTCAAAAATTTGACTCTGTAACTTTTGGATCTGATATTTCACATTTTTGGATGGGTTAGGGCAAAAATTTATTTCAAAAACATCTCTGATATTAAAATTGATCCTCAAAATTTATTGCATTGGTCCTTGTAGGCACAAACGACACAAATTTGCCAAAAATTTGGTGAAAATTGATGCAAAAATCACATCTCCAAGCTTTCTGGAGCTCAAATGGCGGCCAAACTAAAAAATGCACAGTTACCATTAATCTTCCTTTATCCTTTAATCTGATCCCTCCACGTGTCACAATGTGATTGGAAATGGGCTTGGGATCACCCTTTGATATTTTAACACTTTTCGAAAAATGTAAAATTTGACATTTTTCTCTGCCTCTTTGACCTTTTAAAATGAGCTTGACACGTGTCCCAATGTGGGTCCCATTAGTATCGTGGACCAATTCTACACATTTCCACCTTTTTTGGAAAAAGGAAAATTTTCAAAATCATCCCCATGGACATGTACCTCTAATTTTGTCCCTGATACGTGGTGAAATATGACTGGATACAGAGTCGCGACTCAATTTTAAACATTTTGCCTCTTTTTGGAAAAAGGAAAATTTTCCGTTTTTCCTCCACGGCTCCGCCTTCCCGCAAGACATGTGTCCTCATATGATTGGATAAGGGGAAACACTTCTCATTTTATATGTTAATCATATTTCACAAAGGAAATTTTTTAACATTTCGTCCTCCATCTTGCACCTCCGCCATTGACTCCTTAGATGAATCTTAACTTTTTACCTTTGGGCTTGCAGGTCCATTCAACGATTTTACCCTTTTGATAACTAGAGGCTAAAAATACAACTTGCCTTTGAAGGCCTACCTCCCCACCCTATGCTCTGATGCTGACATGTGTCTTCATCCCATTGGCTGTGAGTTTGTAGTCCAATTTTATACTTTAACTCTTTTTCACGAAAGGCCGAAAAGTATCAAACTCCTCTGCCTTTCCATCTCCCCGGCTGCCACGTGTCCTCCTATGATTGTATATGAGACTTAGGGGATTTTCTTCATTTCCATGCATTTTCCAAAGTGACCTAAGGCACCAAATGACCCACCCATCCACCTTCACTCTGCCTGTGACATGTGTACCTCCTCAAAATGGGGCCTGCGGAGTGCTGCATGGGGCAACTTGCACTTTTTTTTCTAAAAACACAAAAACGTTAATTTTTCATAGAAATGGGACATGCCGATCCTTTTTTCTCAATTAGAACAAGCCATATCTGTTGATGAATGCTTGGCAGAACAAATTGGGCACCAGGAAAATGATGCCCATGCTGACCGTCAAAACATGCAGAAAATGCCAAGGGATGCCCTAGAATTCAATTTTTTTCGCTAAGGATGACAAATTTCTCGAAATTGAACATGTTACTGAAACATGTTTTCAAAGCATTTTTGATCATGGAAATTTGATTTTCAATGGAGTGTAGAAAGTGAAAATAAGTATAAATTTTAAACTTTTGACAATTGGGTAAGAAAGGAAAAATGACATTTAGGCCCACACATTTTTGAAAAATGGTAGGGCACAAAACAGGGCACACATGCAGATTTCATTCAAACATGGGTCAAAACAACAAGTTTGTGAGCATTTCAAGGGCCCTATTTGACTAGAGAGAAAAGTTACAGACCACTAATTTGCAGAGAAAAACATGGTTAGAGCATCTAGACCATGAAGGAAAAATTTAGGGCAAAATGGTGCAAGATCAAAATGGCACCAACAGGGAGGACCTTGCGGTCTAAGGAGTATCAAGGTAGTCAAAGTAAAGGTCCCTTAAGGCTTAAAAATCCCAGATGAGTTTAACAAAAGAAGCATAGTAAGATTTAAGGAAAGTTAGGATTTAACTTGCTAGGATAAAGGTTACGGTTGAAGGAACCATAGTTTAAGAGAGTTGAGGCTCCATGGTTTGCATTGAGGGTTTAACCTTTAGGATCCCCACATTAACATGAAGAAGAGATCACTGGGTTAAGATCAAAATTCAAATAGATGGATGTTTAGAGAACCATATTAGATCGACATGGGCACAGAATTTAATGTTATCACCTTGGATACAGGGTATAGGGACCCACATTATAGCCATCTTCTAATGTGTTGTCATTATGGCTCAGAATTTTGAAGGAAATTAAATTGGTAGAGCATGACAGGGATACAATTATCATCGATCTTAGGGTTTGATGTTCACTGGAGACTTATGAATTCTATGGTACTAGGGTTCAAGGTGGATAAACTTCCAAACTTTAATTTTATCATTCCCCTGGAAGTTATAATTTTCACCAATGTTAAGACTACGTTTATAAGAGTTATATCAATTTTGGTTAGGCAACATAAAGGCAGGAAATGTGTCATCATCTACTTTAGATGGGAATTACAATACCGTATTGATCCTATGGCAACAGACATAGGGGTCCTTAGGGTTTATATATGTGTAGTATATTAGGGATCTCATGAGGTAACTAGGGATCACTATAGTTAATGGAATTTGCAATTTCAAAGATGCTTAGGTCATATGAGATACAGCGATCCATGGGTTTATGGTCGATTAATTGCATGGGACTTATGAAGTTAATTGGTTTAGGAAAAGTTAAGAAGGCTTTGTTTAAGGATAGTAAAAAAGGGTTGTAGCATTTACACCTCAAGTTCCTAGGAGGAAGTAGAAGATACCAAGTTATTTTGGAGGAGCTAATCCTGACGGTTTCTTATGAGAAATGGAGGCCCAGTGGGAAATGTGATAATGAAATAGTTAGATGTATGCTGAGCTATAACCTACTCAAGACTGTAACACATTTGTGGGAAACACATCATGATTACCTTATAGAGTGGCATGAAGTGAGAATTTAGTTCTCTATTAGGTTTTCTAGAAGCAATGCACCTATATCATACAAAAACTTGCCAGGAGTTGAGCAAAATCTGATCTCCTTTAAGCTTTCGAATATCAGAGTACTAAGCCATTGGTGGGATGAGGCGTTACAGGTTGTTAAGCACCTAACTATGGGAGATAGTGCCATGGTAGAGGATAGAATACTGAAATTATTGGGTGAACCTAGCTTAGAAGCATGCTTTGATGAGGAAGAATTAGAGGAGATACAACTTGAGCATGTATGCATGGAAAAAGAGAAAGGAAAGTTGGTCTATGTGATCGATGGTGAAGAGGTGGAAAACTTAGATGTTAACCATATTGTGGGTACATGCAAGGTTATGGATAGTGCTGATGAGAAAGTGTGCACCTACCATGAACCCTTAAAAACTAATAAGGTTAACATTGGTTTGGAGGTGGAACCTAAGGAGGCTACTATTGGAGATTACTGGACAGAAAAGGAGGTTTCAAAGATCATTGATCTATTGCAAAAATTTTAGGATTTATTTCCATGTGGGTACCATGAGCTTAAAGGATTTCACCACTCCTTGGGAGAAATGAAGATCAAGTTAAAGGAAGGTGTGCACCCAATTTGGAAGAGACCTTATCAAATGAATCTGAATCTGTGTGTCAAAGTCAAGGAGGAGATTGACAAGATGATCACATCAGGCATCATTGAGGTTGTTGAAGAATTAGAATGGATAAGTCCAATGGTCATCAACATTAAGAAGGATGGGAGGATAATGATTTGTGTTGATTATAGGGATTTGAATGTGGTATGTGTCATTGACCCTTTTCCAACCCCCTTCACTGAGGAGATTTTGGAAGGAGTAGCTGGGTGTGAAATCTATTCTTTCACAGATGGATTCTCAGGATATCATCAGGTTAGAATTGCAAAGGAGGACCAAGAAAAGACAACTTTTTCCACTGAATGGGGAAGTTTTTCCTACACGGTCATGCCTTTTGGACTGAAGAACATGCACTGTTGTGTTTTCATGCATTGTGGTTCAGGCATTTCAAGACTTCATCCATAAGTTTCTTCAAGTCTACCTTGATGATTGGACAATATATGGATTAGTGAGGGACCATTGTGACAATCTGAGGCTGATGTTTGAAAGATGTCAATAGTTGAGGATATCCCTCAACATTAAGAAATGTTTTTTCTCTACTCCATTTGGAACCCTGTTGGGGCATATCATATGTAAGGAAGGCTTGCTAGTGGATCCTACCAAAGTTTCCATTATTGTGGGATTGGGGAACCTACCAGCTAGAGCATAGTGCATGGATTCCTTGGGCATATAGGGTATTACCAAAATTTATTAAGGGGTATGCCAAGATCACCACGCCATTAGAAAAGTTACTAAAACATAAAATTACATTTCAATGGGAAGAGGCATAACATATGGCATTTGATACATTAAAGAATAGGCTTATCACTGTTCCCATATTATGTTTTCCTTCTTAGGATAAGCCATTCCATGTACATGTTGATGCTTCAGGGATGGTGATTGGAGAAATCTTAGCACAACCTAGAGAGGGAATTGTTGACCACCCCTTGTGCTTTGCTAGTAGGAAGCTAACCCCAGTAGAACAGAACTATACTACTACTGAGCGCGAGGCATTGTCAATGATCTATGTGGTGTAAAAATTCAGGTAGTATCTGTTAGAAAAACCCATTATATTCTACATGAACCTAATGCCATTGAATTACTTGGTAAATAAGCCCATTTAACAAGGGCACATATGTAGGTGGGTCCTGTTGTTTCAAGAGTTTGAGTTTACAGTTGTCGTAAAACTAGGTGAGAGTAATTTGGGACTTGACCATTTATCAGAGATCGACTCAGGGGAGGACATGTAGAGAATTGAGGATACAATGCCAGATGTATAAATATTTAGATTATAGCGCATGCCCTCTAACTTGGAAGATATTGTTGTGTTTCTCAAAATGGGTGTGGCACCAGAGGGAATGAAGACTTTGGAAAGGAAGCAGTTAGCCATACATGTCGCACCCTACATGTTAATTAGTGGAGACTTATACAAGCTAGGCCATGATGAGGTTTTGCACCAGTGCATGTTAGAGCATGAGTGCATTGCAATCATGGAGGAAGCACATGGTGGAATTGCAGGAGGACACTATGCAGGGAATGTAACCACGCAAAATCCTTCTACCAGGATTTTGGTGGGAAACAGTTTACAAAGACTATATCAAGTAGTACAAGGCCTGTGACCACTATCAATGCCTTGGTAAACTAGGGAAAAGAGATGAAATGCCATTAAGACCAATTTTTAGTGCATAAACCATTTGAGAAGTGGGAAATTGACTTTGTAGGCCCTATTTCCCTAGCTGCACGAAGGATAGGTTTGTGCTATATCATTACATGCACAAATTACCTTACAAGGTGGGTAGAAGAAGTGCACCTACAAGGGATTGCAAGAATAACAACTAGGTTCTTGTGGGAAAACATAATCAATAGATATGGATGCCCACTGAGCTTAACAAGTGATAGGGGTACTCATTTCTTGAATGAGACAGTTAGGATCTTATTGGTAGAATTCATGGTAGCCCACCACAAGACTACCCCTTATCACCCACAAGCTAATGGGACTACTGAGGCATTTAACAAAATTTTGAATCACACGTTAACCAAGATTTGTGATGTGGGAAGAAAGGATTTGGGATGATAAAGTTTCTGTTGTGTTATGGCCATATCGTACTACTTATAAGAGACTGAACAAGGCCACACCTTTTCAATTGGTGTTTGGCATGGAAGTTGTGTTACCTATTGAATTCATGTTACCATCACTGTGTATAGCGTGCACAGGAGGATTAGATGATGAACAAGTGCTTGAGGAGAGGATTGATAAGTTAATGTAGTTAGATGAGAGGCAGGATATTACTCACTAGGAGTCAGAAAATAGAAAAATCTAGGTAGAAGGCATGGCATGATAGACACATCAAGAAAAAATAGTTTGAGGTTGGGTAGATGGTTCTATTGTATGATTCCAAGTTTTTGTGCCATCCTGGGAAATTCAAAGTCCATTGGATGGGCCCATACATTGTATCCTATATACTTGATTCAGGCACTTTCCAGTTACAAGCGCTAGATGGAACACGGTTTCTAGGCCATTTCAATGGGAGTAGGTTGAAGCCCTACTATAAATAAGTCTTCTTTGTGTTTGTAAATAAGGCAGTATTTCCAGTTAGCCTAGGTTTTGCTTTGATGTAGTTTCCTTTCTTTGTGTTTCCCTTTCTTGTTTCTTTGTTTTGTGCGTGTTTGTGTGCACTTGGTAGCCACTTATTATTTTCAAAAAAAATTCTATGCACAGAGGACCACACATCCATTTTTGTGTGGGGTGGAGTGATGTGAAAAGTACTAGAAGCTATGGTTGTGGATGGCCCAGGTTGAAAAATCAAAAACACGTGGATTGGAAGATCACGCATGGAAAAGGTGAACATAAGGGAAGGATTGGTGTCAAAAGGATTTGAGAAACCATGTACAAGGGTAAAAAGCATAGGATCAACATGAGATAGGTAGCGGAAAGAACTTGGTTCAAGACATAGAAAAGAATTTACTTCAGCATGGGAGAAAGCATGAAGAACTCTATGGTTGAGGAAGTTACGTGCCAGAAGGTTGTGGAAGTGTTCACGTAGGATTGAGCATGGAGGAAAAGTGCTGAAGGTTGGCATTGGAAAAAAATTCTTTATTGCAAAAGTACATTGGTAGGTGGCATGGAATTTATTGTGGAGAAAAGAAAAAGTTATAAGTAGAAGATCGGGGGTGCATTATTTTCTACCTTGTGTTTTAAGTTATCAAAGAGCTCTCGTGAACTAGGGCATCCTTACAAAGAAAGGTTGAGAAGATTTGTGAATATTTGTGTGCATAGCTAGTTTGATCAATGAACCAAAAGGGAAAGATGTACACGGGAATAAGAGGAGAAGGTTTTGTGGAAGAATCCCATGGGTGTTATGCTATCTTGTGGAAAAAGGGTTTTCTAGGTTAGGGTTGCATAGCTAGGGCACGGGGTTTGAAGGAATTTTCACAAAGGAGTGGAGCCAAAAAGTTGAGTAGAGCCAAGACCAGGAGAGAGGAAGAAGTTTTAAGGACCCAAAGAAGGAATGACACCAAGGAAAGTAGCAAATGTTTCACCAAAGAAGGGAAAGGGAAAGGGAAACAAGATGTCTCTACCAGTTTCAATGAAGAATGGTACATGGAAATGTAATATCCAGATGATGTATTACTTAGTAAAGAACGGGTGTCTCACATGAGGAAGATTGTCATTAGTGATTACAACCATTGAACGAGCACCACAGAGAATGAAATGACACTAGAAATGGTTCTACCTATAGAGAAGAGGACACTAGATGGAATTCCCATATATGATGATGAGGTAAAGGTAAAAATGGAGAAGGTAGGGTTGTTGCAACTCTATGAGTTTCCCTATTTTGGAAATTCCAAGCAACTATACCAATGGTTGATGTTGTGTGCATGAAGACCACTTCTATTTCATAGGCTAGAGGATGCACATAACCCCCTAGCTAATTTCTAAGTTCACCAGCCTTATCTGTGAAGGAGATTCATTGGACGATGACTTGGAAGACAAGGAAGCCATTAAGAAGACCATTGAGGCTTATGACTATAAGAAGGGTTCACACTACTTTGAAATTTCTATAATTACTGACTCTGTGATGAGGATGGCCACATGCTTGGTTATAAAGTTGAATGGGAAAGAGAGATGGACACAGATCAAAAGGCCTAGTTGAATGTGTGCCGCAAGATCTTAGAGGGAACCATCTATAACCTCTTAGATTTCATTACAAAGGAGATCATATATTTCATGCATGATAGAGAGAATATTATGTTTTGTAATTTCCTCCTCACCATTTTATTTTTAGAGATTGGAGTGTTGGATGGGCCAGATAAGTTTATTTGGGAATATCCAGATGAGAACCCCTCCCTCGCCAAGAGGTTTGAATAATATACCTGTGACACCATGACGGCCACTCATAAGGTGCACCTAGAAAAGTGGTATAAGCAGATGCATGATGCATTCAAGGATGAATGGAGAATACCCAAACAGTTTCCTTCACTAGTGCAAGGAGAAGATGAGTTCACCATATACCAACATTTTTGCATCAACAAATTTACTTTGGTAGATGGCACCAAGAGTCCTTGGTGTAAATTTCCTTTCTCCTTCATAACACAGTACTTCTAGGCTAGGGTCAATCATTTCAAAGAGGTGAAGAAACTCATATTTGATCTAAGTGTAGTGGATCAAGACTACCATGAGTTGTGTAAGAAACTAATATACCCCAAGAAGTGCACCTATGTGGAGAAGTATGTCTCCCATGACATGCACATGTTAAAACTAGTAACATTACCTATTTTAGGGAGGACAAACAATGAGGGTGTATTTGTGCATAAGGCCTAAGTATGAAAAGGGTGCTTATGTTGAAGATAATATCTCCATTCCTGAAGACCCCACCACACGTAATAATACTTCTCTAAGGTAAAGAGATGGAAGATTAACTCTTGAGATAAAGGCGTCGAGCACATAGATAGTAGAGACAGTAGGGGCACATGAGTTAGTCATAGGAACCAATACTTATGTCTACTGAAAGAAGTCTCCCATGAGAAAAGAGTCACCACAAAAGGAGGAGTCTCCATAGAAGGAAGAGTCACTGGTAAGGGAAGAGTCTCCTGAAAAAGAAGAAAAAGAGAAGTCCCCTGAATTAGAATCACCAGTAAGGAAGAAGAAGAGGGTGAAAAAAGGGTCAGACTCAGGAAAAACAAAAAGCATGGAGGCTGAAAAGGGTGATGAAGATGATGAAGAGTGTGACAAGGCTCAAAATCATCTTGTGTATGATGTACATGAGTCAGAGGAAGAAGGAAATGAAGAGAAGGATGAGAATGAAGGAGGCACTCATGAAAAAAGGGAGAGTGAGGAAGTAAACATGAAGGATCAAAAGACCCAGACCTCGACCAAGGAGTAGATGGATAATACCATAGAGAGGGAAGTGGTAGGAATTATCCAATAGTTGGTGGAGCATGAAGTCAAGAAAAGTGCCAAGGAAGTACTGAAGGAAAAGGAGGAAAGCATGAGTGTGGGAAAGGAGTATGGAAGCATGGGTAGAGACCCCAACTTAGCAGTAAGCTTCCCAAAGGTAGCGCACACAGGTGGAAAGGGCATAGTAGTGGCACAAGAACAAGAAATGACTTACATTAATGATCCAAACAAGGTACTACACGCACGCTTCCAAAGTACCATGCCCACAAACCAACTCCTTGCTTGGTCTTATTTTGATGAAGAAGGTGCATACCCACACATAAGGAAAATGCTATCTTGGGATTTTGAGTCCCACATTGATGAACCCAAATTCAAGGTAAATCGAGATGCATTGATGAAGATACCAGATGCCAAGGGAGTAAAACCTCTGGTAAATTCCCAACAACTGTCTGATGAGAAATTTTGCAATTTGCTTAACAAAGTATCAGTGGAGGTAGAGGTAATACTCTTTGGTAGAAATGATAGAATAAGGGTCTTGGAGGAAGAGCTTGAGAAAAAGAATGAGGAGATCATTGAGCGGTATAAAGAGATAAAATAGAAGGAATTGATCAGTGCATAGTTAAGGCTTGAGTTGAGGGATGAAAAGGAAAAGGTGCTTGAAATCCATAAGAAGATAGAGGCCATTTCAGATGCCATAATCTTGAAGCACCCGGACCTAGCCCCACCTGAGAAGAAATATGAGTCAACCATGTAATGCTTGGAAGACTTGACCCACATCCTCACCATGTAAAGAGGACCATTTGCATTAGAGTCAGTAGAGGAGGTGATGACACGCTAGGAGGAGAAAAAGTTGAAGATTGGGTAGATAGTGACTCAGTACTCCCAGCTCCTTACCATAATAAAGACCACCGCACAAATGGCTGAAGCCGTGTATGAAAACTATTCCAACATGGATAGGGTAGCAAGCATATTGGTTACTACACATGAGGTGGATCTAAAATAATTTCAGGAAAAGCACAAAGGTAATAGGATAGAGTGCAATAAGATCCTGGATGAAGTTGAGAAGAAATTGGAAGCAATCGAGACCTTACAGGGATCAATTAAGATTAAGATAAAGGAACTATACCCCCAAGTCTCTCGTAGGATGGATGCACTAGGAAATCTTGGCAAGCAGATGGAAAAAATTGTTGATATGCTAAAGATAAGAGTGAGGAAATTATTTTTGATGAAGTAAGTGCATTAGTGGGTGACCTAATTCAGCGGGCACATGGAGAAGTAGACAGATGGGAGAAGATTGAGGTATCTATGAAGAAGGAGTTCCCACTCCTCATGCAATAGTAGCACATTATTCTATTCTTCCATTTCTTTCATCCTTCCATTCTTTGATTGTTTCGATACCTCTATTCTTTATTCTTTGAGGAAACAAAATGTTTCCGATAAGGGAGAACACACATAGTGTGGGGTGATGTTGAACCATAAAATATTGGCTAAGTACCAAGAGGTGCACGTGTGTAAGATCAGTAGATAGAAGGGAACTTGGGGAAAAGTGCACAGGAAAAAGGGGTTTAAGAAGGGTTTAAGTGAAAGTAGGGAACACTCGGGAGGTAGAACAAGTGTTAAAATGACTTTTCCATATCCAGCATCATGGAGTCACTTGAGGAAAAATGTGAGGACCCAACTAGGCATGATGAGTGAATAAGGTGCCAACATGGAACCTTGGAGGTCAAGAAAAGGATATTCCCATAATAGGATATTCCCAAAAACATCATTACATTTAGTTTAAGGTTTGTGAAGAGGATAATCCTTCACTAATGGAGAACCACATCGACACTTCACATGGGATCTTCTTAGAAGAGAAATCATGGTGGTAGTCGATGATCCTATTTAAAGAGATGTTTGGGTCAGGAGTAAACATGCATAGATAGAGGTACAAAGAGAATTCATAGAGAATACAAAGAAAGAGAAGGAGAGTAATGAAGTGCTACAGAAATGCTAAGGGTTTAGAGTTCATGGTGTTAGGGTTTAGAGTACTTAGTGCTAGAGGGTTGTAAGGGATACCATAAAACATATGTATGGGTACTGGGATCTGTAACAAGGGAAATAATGGGGAAAACTATAGTTAGGATCTTTGATCAGATAGGCTTACAGGAGTTGAGTCTCTATTATTTAGTGTATATGGTCTGAGATTACCCTTTTGAGTGTAGTATGGCTACTATAGACTTTGTTAAATCAATATACATGGATCTATTTGGTACAAACTACTTACGGGTGTAAAATATCATGTTATATGGCTTATCATGACTCAGATCTAGTTTTTTGTACTTCTTACAATGTTATTTAGGTTTTGTGATGCATTAATGTGTAGATCTATTAGTTATACCTTCTTCCTTTTAAAGTAGATGAATGTACTTCTATTTCTATAAATAATCCTCCATTAATGGTAGAATTATATCGTAAATCTCACATAAAGGAGGAGTTTTGTGACCATGCGTGCCTCAGGTGAGCTCCCAATATGTATGATAGGCTGATGCATTGGGGTTAACACAAGTATTGAGGGTAAAATACCTCATTTTTACACATTAGAACAAGTAATTTTTTTTTTTGATAAATGCTTCCTGGTTCTAAATACATAATTTAGAACTCATAAATCAAAACAACCATTCTTATAACAGATAACCATATGCAGCTGTAATGACTCGGAGTACCTCCGATCTATTCATTCCATGACTCGGTAATCTACCGATCTATTCATGTGTAGTAAGAGTTGGCGTTTTTATTTAACACATCACTCTTGCGGTTCTCTTCCCTAATCTGGGATTTAGAATGCTCTGTCTAAGGAACCTATCTGAATAATTGTTACCATTATTCATCGGCATCTCATCCCTTAGACTAGGTGACTTAGGACAACGCAATCAGCAGCTTGCGATACTTTGGCCAAAGATTTGAAACATAATGCTTATGTCTCGTATTCCTTGACGGCATACTCGTCAATCTGGAATACGTCCTTCACCCCATTCCTATGTTATGTAGAATGTCTTATACTGACTTCTGTCAGTCTCTCCTATCCCACGTTATTCACTCAGGAACGGATTAGTAAGATGACAACGTTATAGGGATGCTCCCGAGGACTAGGGATACGCTGACATACTGGGTCAACCCTAGTTAATCCAGTGTGTCAAGATACCCCGAGTCTCCTAGGGCAGCCTTATAACGTGACCACATTCCTAATCAGTCCCAGAGTAACTTGTTCGAGTTTAAGGTGTAAATCTTAACGATCAATGCAAAGGGTGTCGTCATAAGTCACCTGCATTGTTGTATCTTAGAGAAGATCCTAATCTTCTCGAAGGTACAACCCTGCAGTTGACTTGTGCCGTCAACCTTTAAATCCACCTCGAAAAGATCTACTTATTAATAAATGTTACATACGTTGAGTTAAAATTATACCATAAGACGCTCCCTAAAGGGTAGTCTTTCCCAACCCCTGGGTTCCTCACCTTAGAATTACCTTTCTTAGTAAAACCCATTACACAAGAGAAGTTATTAAGACAAGAGGTCCCTTCAAGGAGTTCATAGAATATACATAATTCTAAATCAACGAAATTGGGCAATAACCCTCAATCTTCACATGAGATTGCTAACCAAACCCTTTTTAGGTTTATATCTTTTCTTATAGCTGAAATCTTATCTTACTTATTAGCATCAAGATAAAGTGATTAAGATTCCAATTGAACGTTGTCTTGACTTAGAACAAGACTAGGAAGTAATAATTTATTCAGCTCGTTTAGCTTCCTGTTCAGGTTTATTTTAACCCTAGCTTCCAGAAAGATAGTGATCTAAATTCCAATTTAGCTTTAGATAGAACATACTAGAACTACTAAACAATCATAAGTATTCAGTCACATATTCTTGCAAGCTTACATTGATAATCACAAAAGTCTCCAAATTATACAATAATAACAATGCTCTCAAGATCATTTGAACCGAAGAAGGTCAAACTATCAAGATACGAATACAATCATATAAGTAACAAATAACTCTTTTCATTCCTCTCAAGCTAATCAAATACATTTTATGCATTCAGCATATTTGATACAATACTCAACAGAAAAAGAACATCTTTCTACAAGTAGTACATTCAGAGAATCAAGCTGTAATTCATCATAAAACCAAATCAAACAATCTGATCATCCTATCAGATCTGCGTGCTTTTACCACTTACGGCAACCATCTGCAAAAATTGTCAACACGGGTCAGTTCGATGAACTGAGCATGATAAGCACTAACTCTTAAAACAATTGCAATCCATCAATTGTTTTCATTAAACAACCTGTTTAAATGAAATCAATTCGCCAAACATGTAAACATATTTCAGATTATGCTCTTGTAATACAATAAAACTATACACGCGTAACTCATATTATAGTTACTAAATAGTCCTAGATACCTTCCCGATATTTCATCATAAACGTTAGTGACCAAGAAGAACAAATGCATCTAAAACAATTATCCATCTGAATCCCAAGGACAACAAACATCAGACAGACCATTACATTCAACATAATAAAATGAATATCATAACAATTCATGATTCCATCAGTATGTTAAAACAATTCCATAAGTTAGATAAAAATATATCAACATATACTTTACAACAGAAGAGAAAGAAAACGAGTCATTCATATTTCCCCTCAAATCAAGCTCATGACTGTACCGTCTCCTCAAGAGTAAAGCATTCACCTTATACGCATGCAAATAAATCAGACGAGACCACAAGAAGCACCGCATTTTTGTTTAAATTTAAATATAACTTCTTCCTATAGCTTACTAGCAGTACAGTAGCTCTCGCGCCAAGGCAGTGATGAATAATCTATCAAATAGACTCCACATAACCTTCCATACTAATCAAAAAATGAGAAAATATCCAATGCCATCGCTTGTCGAGGTACAGTTAACAGCTCTTTAGTTCAGTCAAGCTCACGACTAGATATTCATACTAACAGAAGACGTAATCATGCACAAGCACGACATCAATCCCACCCAGCAACGTACAGCTCAATCTAGTCCCTACTAAAACTCTGCAAGGACTTAGATCCCAAGGCCAAATCAAAAGAACAACCTTTTCATCACAGTCAAACAAGAGGCTCAATAACATTAAAACAAATGATGTTTCCCTATGCCTATGTAGAGATATTCATACTGAATCCACACAACATGCACAGCCTCATTTAATTGGAACAAATTCTTAAATAATACAGCCATGACTTATATTAGAAGTCGTTTTCCAGAAAACAATCTCAACAAGGTCTCAACCAAGTAAGGTATGAAAAGAAAGCCCTTCCTTTTACTTTCCACAGAAGCGGACAGAAAGGGACACAAGGATATAAAATAGGAGTCCGAACGTTATGCACGCACAGCGAAGGTTTAATCGAAAATCAAGCCAACTCGCAACATTTCAAAACTCCAACAGTATCCATACCACTAATGCTCAAAACAAGTTTAGATTGAAGTTGCTTTCATGCGACCACAACTCAAGAATCATAACAGTATTCACGACTGAGATTATTCAAAAGGGAAAACATAATATACGCCCCAGGATTTAAAAAGGAGTCTTACCCATGTGGTATTCTACAAATAAACTTCTACAGAAGTAGAAGGATACAGGATAAATATCAAATTCAAGAATTCTAACCAAAATAATAACATACCATATTCACATCTGAACTCCTTCAGAGGTAGAAACGTATGGCATTCACGACCCACTTCTACAGAGGCCAAAATACATGATATATATATATAAAAGAATTCCAACAGAGCCAAAACAATAAGTATTCACAACCAGGATTATACAGAAATCCAAAATATGCGAACAATCCAAGGACTCCACAGGGTCATTTCATATGTATATTTATCTTGCAACTTTCATCGAATTAAATCCCATAATTGCAACACAGGGAGAACTTCTACAAAGTCACATTCAAATACTATAAACACAGCAAGTTATCCATTCAAAAGTAACTTAAGTATTATAGCAAAACCCAACAAGATTCAGTAACCACAACTTATATTACCCACGACAAAACTTATAAAGAAGTCGAAATATACTGAACATTCATACAAAAATCCAACAGTATCCTTTTCGACAAGTGTCGACAGCAAGTATCGACTGTAGCCTGAACCCAACAAGGAAACAATTCATGGACTCCCATAGAACCGATTTCGTGAATTTTCCTTGCAAGCATTTTCACAACTTTATCCGAAATGTAAAATACAGCGAGATAGTATAACAGTTCGAAACACAATACACACCCATCAAGGGTTTACTTAAAAAAAAGTCGAGCCAGTAAGAAGATACAGCAACTAAATCACACAAGCTACCATAAAAACCAACTGAACCCAAAAATCATCTGAACAGAGTTGTTCTAATGAAATCATTTGAAAGAAAGCAAGATTTTTAAAGGTTAGGGCCTAACATGCCTGGTAATGTTGCTTAAAAATCCGAAGAAGACCACTGAAAGAGCTCGAGCCTTCTCCTCTTTTTCCACGTTAGATTCAACAACAATAATTTGTTATTTCCATGCCTTATAAACTTTCCTTGACAGAGAAAAGAGCTAGTTACTCTCATATTTGCCATGCAACACCAAGTAGACTGGTGCGAAGAACCAGTGATCAGACAGAGGGAAAACCGGAGCGCATGAAAAACCAAACAAACTACCAGTTTTCCATTTTGCATGTCTTCCCGAGAAACCCGAGCTCGAAGACCGAGTTCATTAATTGCATTTACTCCAAAATTCCCACTCAATCTCCATTGCCACCGACCGCCATAGTTGGCGATGGACAAATGCAAGTCGAAGACCATTTCTAACTTTGGCGACTCTGCCACGTCAGCTTTTGCTAGCCGTTTAAAACTTCCACTATATCCCTGTCCTTCATGCTTATCCATCCCATTTAATGCCATAGAAACTGCCGCCCATGGCTCGCACCCTTTCATAGGTCCCCCTTTCCTCCTTGTTCATTAGTTAGGTTAGTAACATAGGTTAGGATTTAAGATGCAACTTAGTCTAACCTCCATAGCACTAGGTTACTAACTTAGAACATTTAGCTTATAGCTTAGGCCTAGGTTAGATTAACACTAATCTAACCCATAGATTATAGTTTAGGTTTAGGTTATTAACCTTAATAAATCCAGTTTAGGTCTAACATTTAAAATGTTCAGAATAAGAACCTACAGACATACATTCACGAAAAGGATTCACTCCAGCACTGCCAATAGGCTAGTTGAATAAATGTATCTGAATTTATTACCTGGCCCACGATCAAGACCTTCCTGATATTACGATATCGGGAACCAATTCATTTAACACGATCAGTCTGAGTTAGACTCCGGAATAGCTTATTCAACGCATTCAGACCTTGCAACCTGCGTAAGGTCTATAATTTTTGTTCATCCCGAATAAACTTAAAGCATCTCTTGGATCAATGCCACTGATCCAAGGCTGGGTCTTATAGATGGATAAATCCACAATTCATTCCGAGATCAGATTAAACTCAGGTGCAAAAATGAAAGAAATAAAAGAGTCCAATCATATTCTGACTCAGTCAAAGATCTTCAATTGCAAAGAAGATACAGTACATATCAAGCATGACTTCACAATCAAAGGAACACATCCTTTTACAGAAGAAATCATATATCAACACTTGAATGCTCAGGAGGAAGTAACAACAGTTCAGAGTGTTACATGCTTCCCTCCTAAAAGATTCATCATCCCGATGATTACATATTCGATTAACCTTCAGGTCAACCAATTTATTAGTGCACAAAACAATGCGACTATTTCCAACTTGAATAGTTCCAGAAATCAATGTCACAACACATTTTATTCAACCTGAATAATGTTTGCCTCCATCTGGCTTTCATATAAACTTGAAAAAGATAAGTTCATAAAAGAAATGTTTTGTCAACAGATTTCATTCTGTTGAAAAAAGAAAAGGAAAAGCAATTTTCATCTCTTCCAGATTTTCCCAAGTTGCACTTTCTTCGTTAAACTGGTCCCACTGGACCTTACATTGCTGTATTTCATGATTTCTCAAATGCAATTGGCGAGTTTCCAGCACTCGTGTGGGTTTAACCACGATTATTCCTGGGTCTTGGACCTGCAAGGAATTCCAATTTAAAACATGTGACAGATCTGAAACGTATTTCTTAAGCAAAGAAATATGGAAAACATCATGCATGCGAGATAAAGCAGGTGGTAATGCTAATCGATAAGCTACAGGATTGATTATTTCAACAATTTCGAAAGGTCCCACGAATCGAGGTGACAACTTGGCAGCCTTGCCAAAAGTTATAGAACTCTTTCTGGGTTTAACACGAAGAAAAACCTTCTCACCAAGCTCAAACCTTCGATCAACCCGCTTAAGGTCAGCATAGCTCTTCTGCCTATTCGCTGCTTCCTTTAATCGTTCACGAATCAGCTTAACTTGCTGTTCCATTTCAGTGAGAATCTCTGGTCCAATTACCACTCTATCCTCAACACTATCCCAGCTAACAGGAGTTCTGCACTTTCTTCCATAAAGTGCTTCAAATGGTGCCATTTTAAGAGATGAGTGATAAGTGTTGTTGTATGCGAATTCAACTAATGGAAGATACTCTTCCCATTTATACTGTTGATCCATGCAATACATTCGCAACATGTCTTCCAACACTTGATTTAACCTCTCTGTTTGTCCGTTCGTTTCCGGATGATATGCAGAACTGAAGTTTAGTTTCGTTCCAAGAGCTGTATTAAGCGTTTGCCAAAATCTTGACGTCATTCTAGGATCCCTGTCAGATATAATCAATTCTGGTACACCATGCAATCTGAAAATTTCATGTACGAATCTTTTGGCCAGCACTGGTGAATCATCCTTTAGATTTCCAGCGATGAAATGAGCTACCTTAGTTTTTATCTACAACTACCAGGATAACATCATGTTTATTCCTGGACATGGGTAACCCTTGTACAAAGTCCATGGTTATTACTTGCCATTTGTACTGCGGTATGCTATGAGGATATAACAGTCCAGCAGGGTGCATATGTTCTGCCTTAACCCACTGACATTCCAAACAATGAGTCACAAAATCAATGACATCCTTTTTCATACCTTTCCAAAAGTATTGTTGTTTCAGATCAGCAAGCATTTTTGTGATACCCGGGTGTCCAGAGAAAGGTGAATTATGAAATTCAACTAACAACTTCTTTCTCAAATCATTCAGCATAGGTACGTATACCCTGTTTTCATAACGCAAGATTCCTTCATTATCAAAATGAAAACCTTTATACCTTTCATCATTAGGTTCTGCAGCAAGCGCTGCTTTTACTTGCTGAAAGTAAATATCAGATTCTGAGGCACTTTTTACCTCATCCTTAAACTAAGTTCTTAATGTTATAAGAGCAGAAATGTGCCTCCTACGACTTAGAGCATCTGCTACTCTATTCTCCTTCCCTTTGATGTAGCTAATATCAAAATCATATTGTGATAAAAATTCTAACCACCTTCTCTGTCTGGCATTCAGATTAGGCTGAGTAAAAATATATTTCAGTCCTAAGTGATCAGTTTTCAACTCAAAAGGTTTCCCAAGTAAATAGTGTCTCCAGACTTGAAGTGCATGAACAATGGCAGCAAGCTCCAAATCATGAGGAGCATAATTCAGCTCATGTAACTTAAGTTTTCTACTTTCATATGCTATGACTTGATCATTTTGTAACAAAACACCTCCAAGGCCTTCCCCAGAAGCATCCGTTACAACAGTAAAGCTCCCATTAGGGTCTGGTACAGCTAATATAGGTGCGGAAGTCAACTGGCCTTTTCAGACTTTTGAAAGCCGCTTCGCACTTATCATTCCAAATAAAGTTCTTATCCTTCTTCTGCAATGAAGTTATTGGTGCAGCCACTTTAGAAAAATCCTTAACAAATTTTCTATAGTAACCAGCAAGACCCATGAAGCTTCTTACTTCGTGCACATTCTTTGGTGCAGGCCACTCAGTTATTGCCACTATTTTTGAAGGATCTACAGCAATTCCTTCTTTACTAATGACATGACCCAAATAGTGAACTTCTGAATCAAAGAAAGAACATTTGGATAACTTACCATACAACTTTCTTTTTCTCAAAATTCCCAAAACTATCTTCAAATGCTCATTGTGCTCCTCAACGCTTTTAGAATAAATGAGAATATCGTCCAAGAATACAAGTACAAACTTGTCCAAATATTCTTGAAAGATATTGTTCATTAAGTTCATAAAGGCTGCGGGTGCATTAGTTAATCCAAAGGGTAGAACCGTGAATTCATAATGTCCGTACCTTGTTCGGAAAGCTGTTTTATGAATATCTTCTTCTTTAATCCTTAACTGATGATAACCAGATCGAAGATCTATCTTAGAATAAACCACTGCCCCACGCATCTGATCAAATAAATCGTCGATCCTTGGAAGTGGATATCTGTTCTTGATTGTTGCTTTGTTCAACATCCGATAATCAATACACAGCCTAAGTGTTCCATCCTTCTTTTTCACAAATATTACAGGCGCTCCCCAAGGTGAAACACTTGGTCTAATCAAACCTTTAGACAAAAGTTCTTGCAATTGTGCCTTAAGCTCGACTAACTCTGTAGTAGTCATCTGATAAGGTGCTTTGGAAATAGGTTCTGTTCCTGGTTTGATTTTGATGGTGAAGTCAAATTCCCTCTTGGGTGGTAACCCTGGTAATTCCTCTGGAAAAACATCCCTGAAACTTTGTAGCAGAGGAAATCGTTTCATGGAATCACCATCTTCTTCTGAAAATTTAGATATCTTTACTGCATAAAGGGTACATCCTTTGTTTTTAGCCTTTTTAAGCTGCATAGCTGACAGTTTTCTAACTGAAATTTCCCGTTTCACACCTTGAATCTCTGTTGTTTCCAGCTGATCATCTAAACATTTTATGTTCTTTTCATAGCAGTCTACTTTTGCTTTATGGTCAGCTAACCAATTGACACCGATGACAATGTCATACGATCCCAAAGGTGTAACATAGAGGTCAACTTCCATGGAAAAATTAGGTAAGTCAAGGACTGCCCCAAAAAGACACATACTCACTGTATGAACAGAGTTATTACCATACTGTACAGTCCAAGATTTATCCATTTTTCCAGCTTTTCTTTTAAGTTTAGAAGCAAGTTTATTAGAAATAAAACATTCAGTAGCTCCTGTATCAAAAAGAATAGTGACAGGTATGCCAAATAACTTACCCAGAACTTCTATAGGTGTCACTTGCTTTTCAGCTTGCTTGTCTGCTACTGCAGCATGTATCTTATGCTGCTGATTACGATCATCCTTCTTCAAAGGGCACTGATTTGCGTAGTGGTCTTTGCCACAATTGTAGCAGCCTCCTACAGGTCCCTTTTTAGGCTCAAAATTGCCTCCAGCCTTGTAATTATCACGTTGTCCTCCATAGGGCTTCTGCCCATTGTTATAATTTTTGGCAAAATTATCCCTTACATTTCCAGCAGGCTTATTTGCTACTGCTTTCTTACTATTATCCCCTGGAAACTTACTTTTGTTTCCAAACTTTTTCCATGGTCCCTTTTTGGGTGCAAGAGAGGTTGAAGAAGGGTTTGCAGTCTTCTTCCGCACTTCCTCTTTATGAGCAGAAATAGCCTTTAATTTCTGTTCTTGTCTTATGGCCTTTTCAACAACTCCTTCCATAGTGGTTGGACTGTGAACATCGACCTCTCCCCCTATCACGGGATTCAATCCCATGATGAATTTCTGTATTCTGAACTTCTCGTCAGTTTGATACTGCGGTACATACTTGAGGAGTTTTGTAAACCGCTCCCAGTATTCAGTTACCGTTAGCTTCCCTTGAGCTAAGTTCTGGAATTCTGTCATTTTCTGATCATAGAAAAGTTGTGGCAGCCAACGTTGCCTAAAATAGCCTTTAAATTGATCCCAAGTAATATTGGTCTCATCAATATTTAGCTCAGCTTTACGGCTATCCCACCACGAAGATGCTTCGTGGGAAAGCTGATAGGCTCCCCAAATAGCTTTGGTTTCCTCTGAGAAGTTTCTTATTGCAAAGTACTTCTCCATTTCGCTGAGCCAGTTCTCAGCTCCATCTCCTAATGTGGTGCCATCATACTTAGGTGGGCTTATCCTTTTTATATCATTAGTGAGTTCTGCTGCCAACCTGGCCTTTTTGTTTTCTGTTGGACAGGTGCATTTCCAGCATTAATATCAACACCCATATCAGGGTTGTCCTCAGGAGGTTGCTGATTAGGATTACCAGCTTCATCATCCTCCTCATTTCCCATCACCTGCTGTTCAAGTACAGCTAAACGATCTCTTGTGTCCAACAGGGCAGCAAGGATCTCATCAAGTTTTTGGGTTGTTGCCGCCCCTCCTTCAGGTGGAGCATTATTCGCAACGTTCCCCCTTGTTCTAACCATTTTCTGTTACAAGAAAATTCAGGTTCTTATCAGATTATGGACACAATAGGCCCAAGAGCTGCAACCTTCAGCTCTGATACCAAGATGTAACATCCTCATTTTTACACATTAGAACAAGTAATTTTTTTTTTTTGATAAATGCTTCCTGGTTCTAAATACATAATTTAGAACTCACAAATCAAAACAACCATTCTTGTAATAGATAACCATATGCAGCTGTAATGACTCGGAGTACCTCCGATCTATTCATTCCATGACTCGGTAATCTACCGATCTATTCATGTGTATTAAGAGTTGGCGTTTTTATTTAACACATCACTCTTGCGGTTCTCTTCCCTAATCTGGGATTCAGAATGCTCTGTCTAAGGAACCTATCTGAATAATTGTTACCATTATTCATCGGCATCTCATCCCTTAGACTAGGTGACTTAGGACAACGCAATCAGCAGCTTGCGATACTTTGGCCAAAGATTTGAAACATAATGCTTATGTCTCGTATTCCTTGACGGCATACTCATCAATCTGGAATACGTCCTTCACCCCATTCCTATGTTATGTAGAATGTCTTATACTGACTTCTGTCAGTCTCTCCTATCCCAAGTTATTCACTCAGGAACGGATTAGTAAGATGACAACGTTATAGGGATGCTCCCGAGGACTAGGGATACGCTGACATACTGGATCAACCCTAGTTAATCCAGTGTGTCAAGATACCCTGAGTCTCCTAGGGCAGCCTTATAACGTGACCACATTCCTAATCAGTCCCAGAGTAACTTGTTCGAGTTAAAGGTGTAAATCTTAATGATCAATGCAAAGGGTGTCGTCATAAGTCACCTGCATTGTTGTATCTTCGAGAAGATCCTAATCTTCTCGAAGGTACAACCCTGCAGTTGACTTGTGCCATCAACCTTTAAATCCACCTCGAAAAGATCTACTTATTAATAAGTGTTACTTATGTTGAGTTAAAATTATACCATAAGATGCTCCCTAAAGGTAGTCTTTCCCAATCCCTGGGTTCCTCACCTTAGAATTACCTTTCTTAGTAAAACCCATTACACAAGAGAAGTTATTAAGACAAGAGGTCCCTTCAAGGAGTTCATAGAATATACATAATTCTAAATCAACGAAATTGGACAATAACCCTCAATCTTCCCATGAGATTGCTAACCAAACCCTTTTTAGGTTTATATCTTTTCTCATAGCTGAAATCTTATCTTACTTATTAGTATCGAGATAAAGTGATTAAGATTCCAATTAAACGTTGTCTTGACTTAGAACAAGACTAGGAAGTAATAATTTATTCAGCTTGTTTAGCTTCCTGTTCAGGTTTATTTTAACCCTAGCTTCCAGAAAGACAGTGATCTAAATTCCAATTTAGCTTTAGATAGAACATACTAGAACTACTAAACAATCATAAGTATTCAGTCACATATTCTTGCAAGCTTACATTGATAATCACAAAAGTCTCCAAATTATACAATAATAACAATGCTCTCAAGATCATTTGAACCGAAGAAGGTCAAACTATCAAGATACGAATACAAACATATAAGTAACAAATATCTCTTTTCATTCCTCTCAAGCTAATCAAATACATTTTATGCATTCAGCATATTTGATACAACACTCAACAGAAAAAGAACATCTTTCTACAAGTAGTACATTCAGAGAATCAAGCTGTAATTCATCATAAAACCAAATCAAACAATCTGATCATCCTATCAGATCTGCGTGCTTTTACCACTTACGGCAACCATCTGCAAAAATTGTCAACACGGGTCAGTTCGATGAACTGAGCATGATAAGCACTAACTCTTAAAACAATTGCAATCCATCAATTGTTTTCATTAAACAACCTGTTTAAATGAAATCAATTCACCAAACATGTAAACATATTTCAGATTATGCTCTTGTAATACAATAAAACTATACACGCGTAACTCATATTATAGTTACTAAATAGTCCTAGATACCTTCCAGATATTTCATCATAAACGTTAGTGACCAAGAAGAACAAATGCATCTAAAACAACTATCCATCTGAATCCCAAGGACAACAAACATCAGACAGACCATTACATTCAACATAATAAAATGAATATCATAACAATTCATGATTCCATCAGTATGTTAAAACAATTCCAAAGTTAGATAAAAATATATCAACATATACTTTACAACAGAAGAGAAAGAAAACGAGTCATTCATATTTCCCCTCAAATCAAGCTCATGACTGTACCGTCTCCTCAAGAGTAAAGCATTCACCTTATACGCATGCAAATAAATTAGACGAGACCACAAGAAGCACCGCATTTTTGTTTAAATTTAAATATAACTTCTTCCTATAGCTTACTAGCAGTACAGTAGCTCTCGTGCCAAGGAAGTGATGAATAATCTATCAAATAGACTCCACATAACCTTCCATACTAATCAACAAATGAGAAAATATCCAATGCCATCGCTTGTCAAGGTACAGTTAACAGCTCTTTAGTTCAGTCAAGCTCACGACTAGATATTCATACTAACAGAAGACGTAATCATGCACAAACACGACAACAATCCCACTCAGCAACATACAGCTCAATCTAGTCCCTACTAAAACACTGCAAGGACTTAGATCCCAAGGCCGAAATCAAAAGAACAACCTTTTCATCACAGTCAAACAAGAGGCTCAATAACATTAAAACAAATGATGTTTCCCTATGCCTATGTAGAGATATTCATACTGAATCCACACAACATGCACAGCCTCATTTAATTGGAACAAATTCTTAAATAATACAGCCATGACTTATATTAGAAGTCGTTTTCCAGAAAACAATCTCAACAAGGTCTCAACCAAGTAAAGTATGAAAGGAAAGCCCTTCCTTTTACTCTCCACAGAAGCAGACAGAAAGGGACACAAGGATATAAAATAGGAGTCTGAACGTTATGCACACACAGCGAAGGTTTAATCGAAAATCAAGCCAACTCGCAACATTTCAAAACTCCAATAGTATCCATACCACTAATGCTCAAAACAAGTTTAGATTGAAGTTGCTTTCATGCGACCACAACTCAAGAATCATAACAGTATTCACCACTGAGAATTATTCAAAAGGGAAAACATAATATACGCCCCAGGATTTAAAAAGGAGTCTTACCCATGTGGTATTCTACAAATAAACTTCTACAGAAGTAGAAGGATACAAGATACATATCAAATTCAAGAATTCTAACCAAAATAATAACATACCGTATTCACATCTGAACTCCTTCAGAGGTAGAAAAGTATGGCATTCACGACCCACTTCTACAGAGGCCAAAATACATGATATATATATATATATATATAAGGATACCAACAGAGCCAAAACAATAAGTATTCACAACCAGGATTATACAGAAATCCAAAATATAAGAAACAATCCAAGGACTCCACAGGGTCATTTCATATGTATATTTATCTTGCAACTTTCATCGAATTAAATCCCATAATTTCAACACAGGGATAAATTCTACAAAGTCACATTCAAATACTATAAACACAAGTTATCGTTCAAAAGTAACTTAAGTATTATAGCAAAACCCAACAAGATTCAGTAACCACAACTTATATTACCCACGACAAAACTTATAAAGAAGTCGAAATATACTGAACATTCATACAAAAATCCAACAGTATCCTTTTCGACAAGTGTCGACAGCAAGTATCGACTGTAGCCTGAACCCAACAAGGAAACAATTCATGGACTCCCACAGAACCGATTTCGTGAATTTTCCTTGCAAGCATTTCCACAACTTTATCCGAAATGCAAAATACAGTGAGATAGTATGAACAGTTCGAAACACAATACACACCCATCAAGGGTTTACTTAAAAAAAATTCAAGCCAGTAAGAAGATACAGCAACTAAATCACACAAGCTACCATAAAAAAAAACTGAACCCAAAAATCATCTGAACAGAGTTGTTCTAATGAAATCATTTGAAAGAAAGCAAGATTTTTAAAGGTTAGGGCCTAACATGCCTGGTAATGTTGCTTAAAAATCCGAAGAAGACCACTGAAAGAGCTCGAGCCTTCTCCTCTTTTTCCATGTTAGATTCAACAACAATAATTTGTTATTTCCATGCCTTATAAACTTTCCTTGACAGAGAAAAGAGCTAGTTACTCTCATATTTTCCATGCAACACCAAGTAGACTGGTGCGAAGAACCAATGATCAGACAGAGGGAAAACTAGAGCGCATGAAAAACCAAACAAACTACCAGTTTTCCATTTTGCATGTCTTCCCGAGAAACCCGAGCTCAAAGACCGAGTTCCTTAATTGCATTTACTCCAAAACTCCCACTCAATCTCCATTGCCACTGACCGCCATAGTTGGCGATGGACAAATGCAAGTCGAAGACCATTTCTAACTTTGGCAACTCTGCCACGTCAGCTTTTGCTAGCCGTTTAAAACTTCCACTATATCCCTGTCCTTCATGCTTATCCATCCCATTTAATGCCATAGAAACTGTCGCCCATGGCTCACACCCTTTCATAGGTCCCCCTTTCCTCCTTGTTCATTAGTTAGGTTAGTAACATAGGTTAGGATTTAAGATGTAACTTAGTCTAACCTCCGTAGCACTAGGTTACTAACTTAGAACATTTAGCTTATAGCTTAGGCCTAGGTTAGATTAACACTAATCTAACCCATATATTATAGTTTAGGTTTAGGTTATTAACCTTAATAAATCTAGTTTAGGTCTAACATTTAGAATGTTCAGAATAAGAACCTACAAACATACATTCACGAAAAGGATTCACTCCTGCACTGCCAATAGGCTAGTTGAATAAATGTATCTGAATTTATTACCTGGCCCACGATCAAGACCTTCCTGATATTACGATATCGGGAACCAATTCATTTGAACATGATCAGTTTGAGCTAGACTCCGGAATAGCTTATTCAACGCATTCAGACCTTGCAACCTGCGTAAGGTCTATAATTTTTGTTCATCCCGAATAAACTTAAAGCATCTCTTGGATCAATGCCACTGATCCCAGGCTGGGTCTTATAGATGGATAAATCCACAATTCATTCCAAGATTAGATTAAACTCAGGTGCAAAAATGAAAGAAATAAAAGATTCCAATCATATTCCGACTCAGTCAAAGATCTTCAATTGCAAAGAAGATACAGTACATATCAAGCATGCCTTCACAATCAAAGGAACACATCCTTTTACAGAAGAAATCATATATCAAGACTTGAATGCTCAGGAGGAAGTAACAACAGTTCAGAGTGTTACACAATGTGGACTAGTTCCTTATCCATTATGATTTTATAGAGTCATAATAGAGAGATAAAATGAAAATTCCTTTATTGAACACACTCACATAACGAGAAAAGGGAAATAAAAAACACAACAGGAAACAAATACCCAAAATAAAAGGGAAAAAATCAAACTAAAATAATCTATGGTATAGGTGGGGGACAATCCACTTTTTTTGAAGTAGTTTTCATCTTTTTGAACATGTTACCCATGTACCAAATGTAATTTCTCAATTAACCCATTCATTAGTTCCTCAAAGTATGAACCCTTCCTTAGTTGTTCTAGAAAATTTGGGGTTGCGACAGAACCTAAGATATTAGATAAATAAGAGGTGATATCTCTCCTCCTAGAGAGGAAAAATTTACCATCCATGTAGTCAAAGATGACATTGAAGAATTCATTTTGCTCACCAAACATGAACTCTATTTCAAATGGCCAATCCATGTTTTCACTCATTTGAATAGGTTTTCTTTCATCTTGTATCTCATGAATTCCACAAGACTTATTTCTAATCATGTTGATCTCATCATATCCCTCATAAGGCCCATTAAAGATCATGTGATTTTCACTTATTATGTCCTTCATGATTATTGCTTCCATGAGTTGAGCCTTGATACACATTACATTAACACCATCAATAAATTCTAAATGGTTTAATCCACTTGATTTTTCCAAATATTTTACTTCCATTACATGAATTAACTTACTAGGATATTCATGAGTTGAAAAAAAAAATCCATGGTGGAGGAAGGGAGATTATATATGATAATATCTACATGAGGTTCCCAAAAAAATTCTTCCTTTGACACATCATGGATAAATATATCCTGACAGATGGGAGAGAGAAAATATCAGTCTCACATCCATCAACCATTTTCTTAAGAGAGATATCATTTTTTTATCTTTATCTATTTGATCATAACAAATTTTTGAATCAAATGAGAAGTCATAACTTGATTCCTACCTATCTTACATTTTGATGGCTTGCACTAGGAGTTCAAGGATGAGTTGGAGATCTTTAGTTTCTTATGAAACTCTTGGAATTTCTTACACAAATTCCTCTTTCAAATGTTCCAAAGGCTCATCACAAATTATTCTCTCTTATTCATCGATGAAATTGTCAACGAGAGACTCAAAAGATGTGTTATCAATATAATGATCACCACGAGAATATTATTCTTTAAATGGAAATAATAACACCTTTCCATCATGAAAAAATACATTGGCTGATTTTGTAGTTTGTAACTCTTCAAGAATTAATTCATCTTTATCATGGCCCACATCATTCGGAAATCCATGAATGTTCTCTTATAGGTAAATATCTTTCCAATCTTCATAATTACCAATACCCACCTAGAAAGGAATGCTTGGTCCTATCAAGATATGAATTTTAGCCTCATCTTCAGATGTTATGAATTGATTTCCATTCCTGATGTCCTCATAAAATATATTATCTCTTAGATATTCTAAATTTTATACTGTGTATTTAATATTTCTTACTAGAAGAAACTTATTCATTTGTCCCTTAAGAAAAATGGTTTTAGAAGACCAATCCATTTAAATTTCACCTCCCAAGTCCCATAAGAAACTTATACTAAAAAACATTCCAAATGATGATGGAATATCTGATACTAAAATAGTCAACAGTACTTTCTTATTTAGAAATTCAATGAAGACCACATATGTGTCCTTGATCCTACCCATAACTAGGGATTTATTTGACTCCATAGATTAACAATGACCATTGGTCTAAGTTAAAGTAATTCTAAGAGCATTGGTGAATTTTAAGGGAATTACATTATTAAAAAAGCATGAGTCTATTATATAGTTATTCAATTGGTATCCTCCAATGATAAGGGAGAGATAGAATGGATCAATCTTATTGGTCTTGCTGCACTCATAACACTCATACTATGAGATGGAGGAGTAGGTGGAGTTGGTAGTGTTTTCAATTTTTTATATGGTGTTGTCATTGATATCAAAGGTAATTAATGGAAAAGGGAGACTAGGTGTCATAAGTGTCTCCATGAGGTGTGTATTAAGGTCAAGCTTGAAGGTTGATTAGTAGTGTTTGGTTTTGATGAAGTTCCATGGTGTCTTGGAGCATGGTCTAGTAGGTATTGTCATTGTATGATTAATACTAAGGTGGAATGAGTTCTTCATAAGGTTAAACATGTTCCATGAGATGTTTTATAGGTGTTAATGAGTCTATAAGAGGTCATTATGGGCAGTTCATTAGGAGGTTTTGTTGAGTCGCGTCATTCTAGGCATATTCCTAGACCTAGTGCATGTGTGTTTTCATGGTGGCATGAAATATGGAGAAGGAAAATATTATTTAAGCATGGAAAAGGTGTTTTTACATGGAATAACACACGTATGTGGAGTTTTAGGTCAGTATTCAGAGGTTTGATGTTATTTTAAGGTCCATTAAAGAAAGTTTCTTAAGAACAAGGCATATAGACAAATGATAATGGCTTGATTATGTGGATATTTTTAAATGTCATTTGAAAAGAATTAATGATCAGTTGGTATGAATCATGGAGGAGGTTTCTATCATGTTGCTACATGGGAATATTTTACAGGTCAAGGAAGTTTAAGAAATTACAAGGAAACTCATTTTTGGCACTACCAAGCTCCTTAAGAATGGAAAAACCAGCTCGATGGAAGAACTTAATTTTCTCACCCATGTGTGTGAGATTTTTCATGGGAGGATAAAAATTTCAAACATTATTTTTCATGGAACCAAAAATATTTTGGAAGAACAATAATGGATTCATTTGGATGTCATCAGAGCATTTATGAACAATCATTAAGAAGATAGAGGTGGTGTAAAACCTTAGTTAAACCCTCATAGATCTGACATCGATATGGAATAAAATACAGTGGTATGGTCTCCAAAATGAAGTTTATAAATTTAAATATGATACATTCCAAATTTGTATAGGATTCTTCTGGGCTCGTGATGGTGGTGGTTTCATGTTCTAGGTAAGTTCAGGCAAGTGGGATAAAATCCCTAATTTTATAGATATTTTCTATTTGTATGGACTGAGTTGGAGGCTTTCGTGAAAAAAATTGGAATGTTCCATAGAATCCTTTGGATATTTTTTAAGTGGCCATGGAAAATTTCGTATAGGTATAGTGGAAGAAAATAAAGATGTAGGTCTCCAAATTTGTGCTTCCACTTTTGGCCTTAAGGGCTAAAACCTAGTCATGGAGATTTGAGTTGAGCTAAGTTGATTTACATGATGAAGCAATGGTTTTTGTTCATGAATAGCTTATTGAAACATGATATGATGTGTTTTAATCTTTGGTTTGATTTGGAGAGGTGTTTTATTTCCTAAGCTCTGATGGCCTAATTGGTCCTCTTAGGCTTTCCAAGAAGGGGTGATGGAACATGTATGAAGGCATGATTTTATCCATGTGACATATGCATGTGATGACATCAAGAGGTATGTAAATACCTAATGAAATGTAACAAGTGGTTTCAGTGCTTGAAAGTGTCTTTTAAAGTGTTTTGAGTCATATTCCTCAAGACTGGTTCTTGAGTCCTAGAAGTCTGAATGAGCAGTTTCAGAAATTTGTTTGGTTGGAGGCCTTGTGCTATGCTTTGATAAATTAAGTGATTTTTTATAGAAATTAGAATTAGATACATTTCCAATGGTATATTAATTAAGCCACAATGAATGGTTTTTCTATGCAAAGTTTCTTGTTTTATGGGATTGATTTTCTGGGTGCTTGAAGACCTATTTGTGCATGTTTTCTCCTTGGTGTGTTTCATTTCTCCTTGGTGTGTTTCATGATGGAGATAGATGATACATAGATTATTATGTTTTTTGGTGATACTGAGAGGATTTCCTTGAATTACAAAGTTTTATCTTGGTTGTTTAAGATTACAAAGCTTGCATAGTTATAAAGTAGAAAGTAGAAGAACATAAACAAGGAGATAAAATAAAGTTTCTTCTTTTTTGTAGTAATAGGAGAACAAAAAATAACCCCTTGGAATGGATAATCCATCCCAATTTAAGACTTTCAAAATGTCTATTCATCTCTCCCCCAAGTGAGTTTTCATATTGCTACCGATTGTGACCTTTCATATTCCCACAGGAATAAAAAATAAGTTCTTTTATTATTTATAAAAAAGAAATTTTACAATGAAAAATTAAAAGGTCACTTAAGTTAATAAGAAAAATTTAAAAAGTACATTCCCAAAGAAGAACTAGAATGCAGAGAAAGAAAGAAGAAAAGAGAGAAGAAGAGAGGAGTGATCAATCTAAAGATGATCTAGTATGAAGTTATTATTTTACTTCATTTTGGAGATCTAGAATACACTAGAACCATGGTTCATGCCATAAAAGGATTCAAATTATTCAATTGGATGTATCATGATGATCAATTGATGCAAGAGAATCTTCTCCATTTTTGATAATTTCGGTTTCTTTGCTCAATTTTGGTTGGAAAATGGGTTTAGAGGGATTAGGAGTGTTTTCTTGGTCATATGGTACTTCATTTAGGTGTGTTTATACTTAGTTATTGTCTTGCCAAAATTTGAATTTGAATTTTTCCCCTCCAAAAGTGGAATTCAAATTCATGTAAGCACTTTTGGACTTGTTTCTTTAGTAATTTCTTGTGTGTTTCTTGGATGAATTTTCATGTAATCAAGGCTGGTAAGAAGGTCCTACTCAAGGACTTTGATGTCATATTATTGGTAATCTAGGACATTCATACTCTTAGTTTAAAATGTAATAGTCTTGAGCCCTTAACTATGAAAAACTCATCTTAATTAGTGAAGCCAACTTAAGCTTAAGAATCTATAGTGTGTAGAGGGTCTTGATGAAGGCTAGCTCATGTATGAAACTAAATCGAGAAGGTATATGAAGCTCCAAATGTAGCTATTTTTTGATCATTCTATTCAAAGTAATGATGGAAGGAAGAACTCCAAGAAGCTTGAACAGACAATTATTGTGTGACAGAGTTAGCTTATAATAGTGAATATCTATGTTGCATGTGTCTATTTTTGAGCATGTTACATATAATTAATTATCTCTATTGAATGATAGTGGCTCAATTCAATGTTATATATTGAAATCACTTACTACCTTGATGACATCTTGGTGTGTAGGAGAGTGTATTTCCTTGTTGAATACATTAGTGTAAGTCACTTTTGGGGCTTAGTACTGGTTTGGGAATACGGTTAGAGACCTTTTCAGTGCTACAAATGAGAGTCTTCAATCAGGTGTGAAGAGTTGAAACTTTGTAAGTTCATGTGTTTTTTGTAGTATTAATTAGCTTGAATCAACTCCTCCTTTATTCTCCTCGAATTTGTACATTAACCCCCAGGAAGACCTAGTTTATGATTAGACCCATATCATATATAGAGAAAAATTAAGGCACAGGTACACCATCAAAGCTCGAGTTACAAGGTTATTGTGGATTTGTTTAAGAAGATATTAGGACATTTAGAGAGTTTTTATAAGATGGCATAGAGCTCTAGTAAGCTTGAATATTTTTGAAAAATATTGAAAATATGAGCCAAGAAATCAGTCAATTTTTTGTCTCTCAAGTTTGCACAAAGGAGAGTAAACCCTGCAACTAGGGTTTCGATAGAGGTAAATAGGTTTTCTAAATATTGAAAAAGTACCATCTAAAAAATCTTAAATTTGAAGGAATTATCTGTACTCGAGGTCAAAAGGAGTATATTTCAAAGGAACTAGACCTATTTCATGCGTGGTCGGGAGAAGATATCCTTACCATATTTTTGAGACAAATAATGAAGACCTTAAAACCACCATAGTAGCCATTGCAAAGGAAGTGTGACTATCTGCTAACTAGGTTAGAGCTTGAAGCCTACTAACAGGAGTTCAAAGAAGGTTAGTGTGTAGCCTGAGAAACCATCATTAATTATTTTTGAAGTGATCTCATGGTATTTCCAATTAGGTTGACAGAGTGAAATATCTAGAGACTAATAAGACCGTTGTACCATTGGTCAAGAACCTAGGATAGACTAAAAGATAGTGGTTGAAGTTCTTAAGGAGAATTTATTGAATGACTAGAGAGATTATATCAATCTTCTTGGAATATTGTAAACAGTAGAATAGGTAAACCATGTTCCTGAGAACTTGGTCAATGGTTCACTAAAATTTATAGATTAAGATCTTGAACCAAGATCTACCTTGCATAAAGAGAAGGATTGAAGAACTTGGAGTTGTACACCTGTGAAAGAGAGTCATCATAAACCCCTCTACATCATTATTGGTGTCAAAGAAGAGGTTAATTATCTTGAGAAGTTGAGAGATACATAGGAGATTTAAAGAGTAAGACAAATTGAAGTAGTATTTGATCAAGAGAAACAAGATGCCACTAAGAAGGAATCTAGCAAGGAATCTAGCAGTAGGAGAGAGAACGGCTACATTACAAATGGGTGAAGTCATCCTTCAAGAATTGAGGAATATAAGAGTCATATTATGATGCTAGGATTATAGCAGTGGAGGACTAGCCAGAGGAGAGGAGTGGAAATAGGAGACTTGAGTGATAGAGAAGAAGAAACAACTTAAAGGCCACAAGAAGTAACTAAATAAGAAAGAGACCCTGAGGAGGAGTTGAGGTTTGAAATGTAGCTGAAGTAAGTGAAAGGTGAAGGATCCAAGCCCAAATTTGGATTAATAGAGTGCAAAAGTAACTAGATTGGAGAAGAAATCCTTGACTGGATATAAGAGTTAGACAAATACTTTGATTTTGAGAATGTGCCTTAAGATCAACAAGTAAATTTTTCCAAAAAAAATCTTGAAGGGACATGCATCCCTATGGTGGGACTATGTTCAGGAGGAGAGAAGAAAATAATAACAAAGCCAATATCAAGTCATGTGAATAGGATGGTGGCCAAACTCAAAGGTAAGTTCTTACCTATGCTGATTATATGATAAATTTATATAGAAAATTGTCAAAATATAAGGAAAAAATATATGAGAGTTACAAGAATACAATGAAGGATAATCTAAATAAATTAAGCATTAGATCAATGGTCATATAGAAGGTGACACAGATAAATTAGCAAGGTATTTTTTATGGTTTAAGGTACTAAATCCAAGATGAGATTAATTTGACTAGTCCTAGAAGCCTAGAAGAGTGCTACCAACTTTCTTTGAAGGATGAAGAAAAAATAAATAGAAGGCATACTTAACAAAATATTGGAGAAGGAAGGCATTACAAAGGTAGAGGAAAAATTAGAGGTAGAGGGCAGTCACAAAGGAATCAAAGTGAGTCAATCCAAACAAAAATAGAGTAACCTACTATTTTCAGAGGTGGTATTAGAGGGATAAGACCCTACTTTAGAGGTGGAAATGGATCAAGGGGAAGAGGAAAAATGTATTTATAGAAAGGTGCTACAAGTATAATAAAGTTGCAGGTCATAGGTCCTAGGAATGTCCAGAAAGGCAACCTATAAGTAACATAAGAAATGAAGGAAAAACTCAGATTGTGCAAGGTAGAGAAGAAGAAAGTTCTTTCTCTCCTTCATTAGTATAACTATAAGTGGGAGAGTCCTTACTCATGAGAAGAATTCTAATCAAGAAAGACAAGGAAAAAGAACCACCACAGAGGAATTCATTGTTTATAACTATTTGCAAGAGTCAAGGTAAGTTTTACAAAATGGTTATAGATTCAAGTAGCACATACAATTTAGTTTTAGTTCAAATGGTTAATAAATTAGGCTTGAAAAGGATACCTCATCCCACACCATATAAATTATATTTTTTGAATAAGAGATAACATGTGTTAGTGAATGGAAAATTTTAGGTTAATATCTAAATTGGGAGGTATAAGGACAATGTACTATGTGATGTTATTTTCATGGATGTATGTCATGTACTGCTTGAAGGGCCTTGATACTATGACATGAAGATTACACATGATGGGAGGAAGAATGTTTACATTCTAGAGAAGGATGGAGTTAGTGACACCTTGTTGTCTATGAGAGAATAATAAGGTGAATATCAAATGTGTTCTAGTGTGTTTCTCATGGGAAAGAAAGAGTTATTGAAAATAGTACAGGATGAAGAGATATTCTAGACACAAAGTCACATGTATATTACTATTTTACCATAATGCCAAGTATTTTGTTAAATACATGGATCTTAATTAAGAAAAGTATTCAGGGGTAACACACTCCCTAGTCCATCTTTTTATTTTGGTTGCTTCTATTGTCTTTATATCTCACATCTGTCACTTTTATACCTAGTTTTGGCTTGGTCATAGGGATCCCTGTCTATCATCCTTCTCACATTTATCGTCAGTTATCCTAGGACACCAACACCTAACTTAGAAACTAGTGCCCAGGTGCTCTTGTCCTCTTTATTCTTATTCACATTTTTGACATTTGTGGTTAGCCTTTTTGGTTTTATTATTCCTACCTCAAGGTCCTAGTTATCATGTCATGTCACTAGTGTCGAAGTTAAAGCAAGATACCCTTATATATACACACCATACATACTAATATAAGGGTGGGAAATTCTAAGGGGAAAAAGAATATCTACATAATATCAAAGGGACAGAATTTTTGGGTTGATTACTCTGCATAGACTACATAGGTAGGGGAAGTGTTAAATTATATCTCACACATTTTCATTCTATCTAGATTTCACCTGATATCTTGACATCATTGGCACAAAGGAACCTATTTTAGACACAAAAACACTAAATTACATGAAGTCTAGAATGAAATTAGATTTAATATCCATGTTTTTATTAAATCATTTGGTGAACCCATCTCTCGACTCCAACATTATTTATAGGATTTTGTTTCTTATGTTCGTCACCCGTAGTGGTCATTTTGGGTCTTTTGAGCATATAGATATCCCCCTGTCTTCCTATAGGGTTCCTAAATAAATGGTTAAATATGATAATCCATTTGTTAAATCAAGGAATGTTTATCTTGAAGACATTGAAACATCTGATAGTGAACAATCTTATGACGAGGATACCAACATTGATAAAGAGAAATTAGACAAGCTTAAATTTTTTTGACAAGATTTGTGTGATAATCCCACGCATATTCCACATATTCTTCATGCTTTGATGGCTGTTAAAAAATCTTGAGATGATTCTTATGCACCCCTTGTACTTTCTTCCTTAACTTCTATGGCCTCCACTCAACCTATTCATATTCCTTCCATTTCAACTACTACCACTCCCATCATTCATCCTAATGCTTCTATTGCACAACATGACTTTTGTTTAAAAACTCTTGATTTAAATTATTTATATAAGGATTTGTATACTAAAATTTAGAAAATTCAAATGGCTACTTCTCGTGCATCTCCATCTCTTGATTCCACTTTACTCCTTCACACTTCTTTTGTGCCTGCCGTTTATTCCTATTCACTTCCTCCAAAAAATTTTACCCCAAAGCTACCCACCTTCAAAGACCATGGTGATCCTCAATAGTATATTTGATAATTTCATGTGGCATGTTTATATTATGTAGATGATCATACTACATTAGTAAATATCTTTCTTAGAAGACTCCAAGATTATGATATGTGTTGGTTTTATGATCTACCTGTTCATTCGGTAACATCACTTATGCATTTAGTTGATGATTTTATCACTCATTTTTAATCAATATTAGTTCAAAGATATCCTATGCTCAACTCACATAATTCAAACAAGGATCTAATGAGAATTTAGTGGATTATGTCTTATGATACAAGAACAACTTAGCTAAGATGTCTAATGTACTCATAGAATTTGAATTGCAATATCTATTTTTCTAAAGTTTCTTACCACCTCTACAAGAGAGTTTCATCTTTGAGACCTCTCCATCATTTGATCAGATATCCCATACTCTTAAGCTACACAAAAGTAAACTATTATCTATGGGAAAACTTAAATATCATGCTCAGGCTTCATCTTCTAATCGATTTCAAATAAAATCCACATTCAAGCCATATACCAAGCCCACTAAAGAAAAGGATACTATCAATGATGTCTCTACTCCTGAAAATATTTAATGGCCTCCTCCAAAGCATACATTAAGAAATTACTTTGTGCTCCACATATTCTATTACCACAAATTATTGAGAGCAATATTATTATGCTTCCTCTTCTACTCTTGAAACTGGCTGGCCACCCGCTGCATCTACAACCACTACAAATAATATCACCCATCAATGAGCTGCCTACCACTCATTATAGGTATGTGTACACCCCACATAATCCACCTATATCATCTTTATGGCTACATTTAACTCATATTGGCCAAGGTACACTAGATTTTCCCTTGTTGGACCTAGTCTTGCTCCTGGCTGCCTTGACGTTATAGAATCTCACACCCTTACATATAGATCTATGGAAGCATACTGAGCCATAAAAAACTACCTTGATACTTTCTCTTCCTGAAATAACTCAAACAACCTTGAGAATCGGTCCTCCAACCAGATGGTGTGTCAAATACACCATGGATCTATTCCATCTTTCAACCATCCACCATAGTATCCATATGGATTCCATATGATGTCCCCTAGACCCATGTGATCAAGCATATATCTATAAGTACTAGTATCTAGCCTCTTGATTTGGGTTCCTAACCATCTCACAATGAATATATCAGGTCTCCAGTAATCATCACATGGCGCACTAGGTCACCTCAATATTGCGATATGTTCATAGGCCCATACATGTAGTAATGTGGTGGATCCTACTCCACCACTATGGTTTTATTGTGTAAAACTATAAAGATATATGTACAAATACACCAATAAACATTGCACACATGCAAAAATTTCCCTATGCTCTTCTATATAGTAATAAATATCATGCATCTTTTATAAGATGCCCACTCCACCACCATTTATTTCCACTGATGAAGTAATAACCACTTTAATGAAATTACAAATTTGTGGAACACCTGATCTCAAAATGACATATATACTACTATGCATATTTGTATGTACCCATGTGCCAATAAAATATCATCTAGATTCTTTCATCTACCTTTGAGAATCTACTACACCCATCACCTATAATCTTTGGACCACAATTGGTAATCACAATATACGATATACATCCTCTAGGGTCATAGTCATCTCCCCTGTAGGAAACCAAAAATTACAAGTATCTACACACCACCTCTCATTCAATGCAATAATTATACACATATCATGGGGTTACTCCCCCAATCTCATTATATTCAATAGGTTGACATGGTTTAGTATGTCCCACTCTGCATCAGATAACCCCAAAATTAACAATGTAATTAAATGTCAACCCCCACATAAATCCTTCAAGTGTATATCTCTGTGCACATCACAAACAACAAAAAACCTAACATTAGTACCTCATACATATTCAAAATCAACTAGTCATGACACAATGATTCATTAAAATTGAAAATTTTCACATTGCACTATCAAAACTCTCTCCTAGGTCGTCAGTTCCCAGGATCAGGTCAGAGGAACCTAGACACAAGTTACCAGTGCCTAGTACTCGGTGCTTGTGTAATAAAGTACTTCAATGCCTTGGCCACTCCTGCATAAGCTAGAAACAGACAAAAAAATTAAATTTCAAATTTTTTTAAAAATGAAAAATTCGGGATAATTTTACCAAATTTTCCAAAAAAATAGTCACTAACTCATCAATTGTCTGCAAGCCACAGTTGCCACTATAATATCAAACCTCATTAACCTCACTGACCTAACTTGCAATGTTCTCACGTGCTCAGAGCTCCAATATTCACTCAACCATGGTTACAATGATATTACTATTCACTTTTTACAATTACTATATATAGCAATTTGTTTTTCCAATTTTCCATTTACTATACTTACCATTTGAACTCATTCTCTTAACTAATACATGACACATAATTTCACTCATATATTGATATTTTTTAATCCATTTTCCTCCCCGTTTACGTCATTTAGTTTAGAATTTTTCCTAAAACCTTACTATTTACATTCCATAATGTTACATTCCAATCTATCACATTTTCAACTTGACATTCATGCGATGTTGTAACATCTTATATATTAGATCTTTTTCACTATCACGCCATTTCACCTCTACTTTTGGCTAATTTATCATTATATTGAACCCTCCTCCCTTTGCCAAAAGGAGGCATACAATTGGGTTCACCCTACGATCCCTCATAGTTTACTATATGATCGTTTGACTCTTCTAATACATTGTTATAAAAAAAAATCTTTCACACCAGTAAAGCGAAGGAATAAATAAATATACTAAAAGAATTTCTACCTATTTCCCCTAATGACCTAATCTGGGGGAAAAAATAAAAAATTCCTCTGGGAGTAATGTAGACACCTATAATTTTGTTATCCCGTAAAATTGACAAGGGCAATTTTACCGATAACCATACCGAAACTTTTGTTTCGATCCCTCGTTAGAGATCCCTTGCGTTCGAAACATTGTAAAATCCCTTCCCGGGAAATCTAGTTTTCGAACTTAGTCTTTTTGAGCCTTATTTTGGCTGGGTGCATGGATTTTCCTTGTAACACCAAGTTTTGGTGCGCCACCTAAAAGCCTTTGGCGCATGGTTTTCCATGTTAACACGTCTTTCGGTGCGCCAAAGGATGTTGAATCACTTTTTGGTGCGCCAAAGGGCGCACATAATCTCTCTGCAACACCAAGTTTTGGTGCGCCAAAGGGCGCACATAACTTCGTGTCGACCATGCATATGGTGCGCCAAAGGCGCACTCATTCTTCTGCTATCAAATACTTCTGTGCGCCAAAGGGCGCACACTTTCCCCTGTCGACAGTAGTTTCCATGCGCCATTTCAAAAGTGGTTCGTGCATTGATGACAAGCTTTTATATAAATATCATTGTGCGCCCAATGTCATTTTCATTCCTTTTTTCAAGCACGTGATTGCTCTGGATTTGTCAGCTCTGCTCTATCGTTGTCATCGCCCTATGGACCTGCTCTCCAATTTTTGCTATATATTCGAGGTAAGAGGTTCTCCCTCTTTTCCATTTTGTGCTTTCGTGTTCTTGGTCTGGGCATTTCTTGGTCTGTATTTTGATTTGCTAGCCAGTGTTAAATGGAATAAGATTGGTTTGAGCTAGCTTTTCCCCCTGTGCTGTCCTGTTCGTTTTCTTCTTTTCCCGTCTTCTCCCTCCCTCTTTCCTGATCTGCCAGAAAAGGGAGCTGTTTTGAAAATAGATTGGTCTGCTGAAACCTCTTTGTGAAACCTTACTTGTCCAAGTATCTTTTGAAGTATGAGGAAGGAAGTAGAAAATATTTGAGTAGTTAGTGTAGTTTTGTGGTGCAATGGCGCGTTTTGTTGCAATAAAAATAGTTGCGCCCCTCGGCGCACTTACCCGCCATGTTACAAGTCTAAAGCCCGCGCCAATGGCGCACCCTCTTGTCATGCTGCACCTAGAACTCATGCGCCCTCAATGGCGTGCCCTTTTTGCATGCTACAAGTTTAAATCCCACGCTCCCTTAAAACCCTTTGGCGCACCTTCTTTCTATGTTACATCCCGCTTTCATGCGCCAAAGGGCGCACCCAGCTTTCATGCAACACAAGCCTTATTCGCGCGAGTATAAAGTTAGAAGGGCGCGGGCGCACCCTCCATTGCAGTAACATGATGTTGTGTAAAACCTTCATGAGCCGCACCAAAGCCTTTGGCACACCATTTGTTAATGTTACACAATCTTCCCATGCGCTAAAAGGCGCATCGAACCCCAATGTAACACGCATTTCCTGTGCGCCCTGCTATAAAATGCAACCTGCTTCATCCATGCACCATGCGCCTTTGGCGCCAGTATGACCTCTGCAACATTCCTTTTCTGTGCGCCTTATCTATTTGGCCTGCCACATGCATTTTCATGCGCCCTGCGCCCTAAGCCTTAAAATCTCTAACTCTTTCTTCTGCTAGCATTCCAATGGAAGATCAAATGACTAATTCAACTTTTGTGGATTGGGTCTCACTTCTTCTTCATGCAGATCAGCAACTGAGTTCGAAAGAACACATGTCTACGTCAAGCAAAAAACCCACCAAATCAAGAGGAAAGGCTAAGCTGACAGAAGAAGAGATGAAATACAAATATCAGAGGGTCAGGATGCCCGAATCATAGGCCGAGTGCAGTATGGATGTCAGAGACTCTGAATTGGGTCACATTGACATGGATGAGTTCTGGGTTAGGACTCAAAAAGTTACAAGAAGTCCATGGATGGACAAGTTAATAGGCAATGCCCTGCACTTCTCCGGAGGAATCCCCGTCAGCGCTGTAAACAACAAATTCATGATGGTGATTGCGCAATGTTACAACAAAGACACAAGATGTGTCGAGAATAGCAAGGGCGAGGTAGTCATAAACCTCGTTGCCCGTCACTTTGAGTTAATACTTGGCATCCCTCACCACCGGAACTTCGTGGCTGTTAGCCAACGAGAATGCATCAAGGCTTGGGAAGACAACGAAAACCAGTGCATGCAGTTGATGAATGAGGTCTACCTAAAAAACAAGAAGGCGGTGACCCGGTGGCCTCAGACTATCCACCAAAGTGATTTCTCAGAGGAACTCAGTGATACTATCACCTTCCTGAGCAGAGTCTTTGGGCTTTCAGATGCCCACTATTTCCATAAGTGGATGCTACGGTACCTGGAGAAAATGAATAAGAATTTGCCCGATCAGCGCTTTTACTGGGGTGAAATAATCAGCAGCACCATCTCTGAGCAGCTACAACAGTTCGCCACAATAGGAGTGTTCCATATGAACTCCTATGTAGTCTATGCTGCTGTGTCAGCAAGGGATTATCCGGGGCTGAACCGAAGTGGAGTATGGCCTCAGGCCAAGATATTTGATTACTATCAAGAGCTGAGGCTGGAGAATAGCATCCAACATTTCACAAAAGTTAACGATGCATTCTTCTATCATGTCATCTGCCTACTGAGGCCAAACATGACTCATAGCCAGACGACCAAGAACATAGTGGCAGTCACAGAGAAATGGGGGGCCCTGTTCACCCAATTTCCCACGTTCACCTATCTAAGGGCTGCCAACTTTTTGGGAGAGCTAACCAGGCTACCAAGGTATGCTGGGCCTAAGCTGATTCTACTAGAACTGTCAAGACAGCTGGTCACGTACCATGAGAAGTGCCTCAAAAGAAAGAATGGTGGAACTCCTTTTCCCCTCACAGTGGGCCGATACACATGCTCCACCCACCATAAGGCGAAGGAAATGTTCGCAGAGCTGGAGCTACTCAATTTGAAGCATGACTTCCCAGCCAGGCCTACCTTCAACCCAAGAAGCTGCCTGCCAAAAGCGAAGCTCGATCCGATCCATGTCCCTCAAATTGAGGATATTTACATTGACGTTCTCCATGAGGCAGAACTCAGAAGACAGGATCACTCTCGCTTGGCATTAGCGGAAATCATCCGATACAGAGTGGCCATTGTCCCCGAAGGCTTCCAGACTACGGAAGATGAAGTAGATAAGGTGTATAATGACACAGATGGGGACAATTGGCCCTTCCCGGCCATTGACAGGAACAAGGCTCCTCAAACAATTGAGGAGAGGGTCAAGGAGACTATGCGAAGAACAGAGCATTGGTGCCGCATGAACGGGCTAATCTACCTCGGGGTAGATTTCACAACTTCCCCTTTGGGCAACGCACATCCAAGGTCAAAGAAGCAGCTGAAAGGCAAAGGTGCAGAAGGTGAACCTAGCACCATTCAGGAGGAAACCCCTGAAAGTCCTCTTCCCTCAGAGCCAGAACAAGTCATAACTCTTGATGAGGAATTGACAGAGGACAGTCCTATACGCCCATCCACCTAGGATGTCAGCATCGTTACAACTTCAGAGGTCCCTTCTATCCCTTCTTCTTCTCCTCCTTCCCCTCCTCGAGTGACTCAAACGACCATCCCTTTGGTCGTGTCCTCTGCCCCTTCTTCTACCCTTTCCCCTGCTTCTTCATCTATCTTCTCCTCCCTCGTTGAATTGTCTTCCTCTATTTCTTCCCTCATCTCCGAGCTCCCTTCCCTTCCTATGTCTTCTGCAGTTGCGGTTCCCCTTCCTCCCGTGGACATTTCTTCGGCTATTATTTCCATGCCACCACCGCGTGTCTCCACGTTTTTCACCTCTTCTACCGTTATTGTTTCCCCCTCTGTCTCTGGTCCTTCTTCTATAGGACCAGCTTGGATCTCTCAGTAGCTGAGCCAACAAAAGAGGAAAGTCCCCATCGCTCCGATGGACTTTTCGGTCATTCTGGCTAAAGGAGCAAAGAAGCACAAGCTGGTTACACGCTTCTTAAAGAGCGCTGCAGGTGAGAGAGTCATGGAAATAGCGTACCCCAACCCCCTCAAAGAGAAAGAAGATCTATCTCCGACAGATTTCACCATGACCCAAGTCACAATGGGGACATCCTCAGAAAGTCTCCAGGGAGAAGCTCTTTCCGCAGTTGATGCACTCTGTAAAAAGCTTCAGGAAACGAAAGAGGAGAAAAGGCTACTGAAGGAGCAGAACAAGTACCTGCTTCAAGCCTTACAGAAGATGGGAAGTGCACCTCCCACAACTGCCGCCGAGACTCCTGAGCTGCTCAGTTAGGAAAAGATCAATGAGTATTCAAAGATCGGTGAGCAAGGTATGGCTGTTTCTGCTTGGAGGAGCCAGATCCTCAAGGATAGTGAAAAAGTAATCGCCGAGTATATCAGTTTATACTTAAACATCGAGAAGGCGAATAAGGAACTCCAAGCATTAGCAGGTCCGATATCAGAAGAGTTAGAACATGCTAGACTCCAGCACGAGACCTTCCAACAAATGTTCGACTGTTCAGTCGAAGATCTGGTTAAGTTTGAGGTCTTCGTTCATCCAAGGGCCCTCAACAAAACTATGTCCACTCTGGACTATCAGATAGATCAGCTGGAATTTGTTTTAGAAAAGATAGACAAGGTAAAGGAAGAGGCCTTTGATGCAATGCATCAAATGGAGAAAATTTTCCTCACCATGACTCCAGGGTTGCTCACTCCATCCCTTACCTTGAGATTAGCTGATGACACTATCCAGATCTTCAAGGAGATAGCTTCTCAAGGGACAGGGCCAGAGGTCACATTCGACACTGAATCTATCAACAACCTACTGGCCTGTAGGGACTTCATCGGGTTCCTTATCGAGGTGGAGAAGGATTATTCCAAACTCCCGGAAAAGCTCATAGACGAGCGGGAGACTTGCGAAGCAATCAGTGAATGGCACAAGGATCCATCACAGGATCAATTTGGGCCAATGATCAGCAAGTTTTTGGAATACCGCGCTCAGTTCCACATATCATCACTTGAGCAACATCAGAAACAGGCAACCCCTTTTCGGCCGCAGGATGATGATGATGAGTAGCTCCTTCTTCTTCTTCTTCTTCTTATTCTCTCTATTCTCTGACTTTCTTTTCGAAATGTCTAAAAATGTGTTGGCACAAATGATGACATCATCCATGTTGCATCATGGGATGATGTCATCCACCAAGTTGTCAAAGTCAACATGACTTTTAGATATTTTGTAAATATCTTTGTAAATAAGTGGTTAGCTCCTTTTTTCCTTCTCTCTCCCTCATCTTCTATAAATATGAGAATACTTGTTGTATTCAGGGTGAACATTTTTTAGATAGAAATAGAAGTGAGGAGAGAAAGACTTTGAGCTTTCTTGTAACAGAAAAGAACAAGTAATACAATTATTCAGACTTTGTGCTCAATAGCTGTGTTATACATTAGATCTTTCTTACGTTAGATCTGTATGTGTTTAATCTGTTGGATTCATATCTACTTTTCTATCATTTGTTTATCAGTATTGCTTTGTTTATTTATGCAAGTAGGTTTGGCTCTGTTTACTACCAAACTAAAAACATAAATCTTCTGACCTTTCTGCTTTGGAATTCATTTCTTTTCTCCCTTCGGATCTGTTCTTTCTCTTCTCCCACTTTCATTCCTTTCTTTTCGCATCCTGGAACATTCTACTGGGATGAGATCCCAACCCCCGAAGGTAGAATCTGTGAGACTTGCATAGGTTTCTGCTAGTAGAAATAGCAATAAACCAGTTTCGCTTTGCTGTCTCAAAGAGGGGCTAAGCCCTGCAACACTGTTGGCTCGTCTATCCATAGATCTATCCGCGCGACAGATTTTCGGACCAACAGTTTTTGGCGACTCCACTAGGGATAGATAGATAGATCTGTCAGATCTATGGTGGTGGTATAATATAAAATCAGAAAAATATAAGAAAATCACTGCCTGTTTGCAAATCTACACTTTTTGATGAAAATCCAAAAATTTACAAAAGTGCCCAAAATTGAAAATTTTCTTCTGAAATCCATAGATCGAGCCTAGTTACAGATCTTTAGTTCGCTGAGTTTTTATCAAAGTTGACATTTTTCCATAGATCTGAGTTTTTGACTGTTTTCTAAAAAGTTTGAAACCCTCTGAAAAAGTAAAGATTAGATCTGAAAATCAGCTTGCTATTCTTCCCTGCCATCTTATCCTTGCTGCTATTCGTCATTAACCGCAATCGGTTTTTCGAAGAGGATAATTTTTAAATATCCAGAAAAGTGCATGCTGCTGGTTTTTATCAGAAAAACCAAAAAATCAGCAAGTACACCCAAAAATAAAGTTTAAATCTGCGCCATAATATTGCAGATCTGGAAGGTACGCTGGCAAGTGAACCTTTTACGCGTAGCAGGAGAGCTCGTGGAGAAGTTGATCCCACTTTCAATCTGCTTCAAAGGCACAATTTTAGCGTGACACCGGCACATTTTTCAGCGCTAAGCTCGGCTAGCCGGTCATCCAGGAGTGTCTCACCTCCACAAAGAAAAAGTCTTTTACAAGGAGCATCTACATCCCTTTGTAGTGCCTTGCTGCTCAGTGGAACCACCCTCCCAGCTCGTGTGCTTTTTCCAGCCTTTCAAATGGCGGGTACCATGGGGAAATGCTATGGGTCCTCTCGCATTACCACATCCAGTTCACGCGCTCCCTCACGGAAACAGAAAGAATTTTCCCAAATTCGACGGGAGTGGAAATCAAAGCACGGATTCCCACATATCTGCTTTCATTATGTCATGCAGTATTTTGGACGTGACTCATGAAGATGTGTCGGTTTGCCTTTTTCTGGAGACTCTACAAGGGCCCGCAGCTGAATGGTTTTAGCATTTGCCGGCCGCATCTATCACCAGTTGGGAAACCTTGCGGGAAGCTTTTGAAGACAGATACAAGCCTTCAGAAGATGCATTTGTGTTGCTATCATGGATCACCCACCTGAAGAAAGAGGCCAATGAGACTATGCACGATTTTGTCGCCCGGTTCAATGCATTAATCAACCGTGTCCCTACTGCCATGCTTCCAACACCGGAGAATCAAAAGTGTTTCTTCGTGAACGCCATGAGCTCAAAAGTTAGCTTCTTGTTCCTTCAAGAGCAAGTAGCTACTCTACCTCTCGCTCAGGCTGCTGCCATCCGGATAGAAGACAATTTGATAATATCTGGCAAGTTGAGAAAGGAATCATCAAAATCCAAATCTTTAGATTCCTCGCCTGCTACTTCGTCTGATCTGGCATTCCAAAAGATGGCGAATGATCTGCTCGCATTGAAAAAGTAGTTGGCCCAGGCTCCTAGTTCTTCATACCGAGACGTTCCACGAAGGAGTTTTGTTCCCAACAATGTCTCACAAAGATCGCGTCTACCTGCAACTACTCCACGGTTGGCGCTTGAAGCTCCTCCGGTCAATGCTTTGGCCGAAATTGAAGAGGAAGAGCAGTACTATGAAGAATCTTCGCCTCAAGACGAAGATGATCAAGATGTCGGTGAGCCGACTGGCGACTCCACTATTGGATACATGGAATTTGATGAGGATGAATCTGATGAAGAAGAGAGTACTCAAGGCTATGCAAGCGGACAATCATATGCTGTTTTTACCCGCTCGCAAGGAAAGGAAGCGGAAGTTGCTGCCCATGTGCGGAAGGAGAAGGTCATGTCAAACACGCCTCCAACCATTGTTAAAAGAGGTAATCTCCTTCCTGCTAAATATTTTCCAAAGAAGTCCTTTTCGCCCATCTCTCCTCCGAATCAGCCCCCTCATATTCCTATCAAGATCAGTAACCCTGTTCCACCATCGCGAAGTGAAGGACTCATTCCCTCACCAACCCAACCCTTGGCCGCATTTGATATAATAGATCATGCAAAAAAGACCAAGATCCAAATGTCTGAAGCTGAGTATCTTCAGTCAAACCCCGAACAACTTGTAAGATTAACTAAATATATTCAGAGTCAAGCTGTTGCATCTAAACAGGTTTCCCCAAAAGGAATCCTTTCCACTCCCCCTGAATCCCACATAAATGTTGCTTCAACATCTGCATCAGGCAAGATAGAACCTTTCTATCTCTCTCTCCTAATCAACGGCCATAAGTTGAGCAACTGTATAATTGATTCCAGAGCTTCTGACAATGTCATGCCGGCAAAAGTCGCCCATGCTTTGGGCCTTACTCTTACCAAGCCTTTCGGCAGGTGTTATTCATTGGAGACCAAGCAAGTGCCATTGATTGGCCAAATCAAAGACGCGCAATTTGCGTTCGCAGCATTCCCTGAAAAGAGGGTAAAGATGACCGTTCTCATTGCTGACATTCCAGCAGCCTATGGAATTCTGCTGGGAAGGAGTTTTTGCAGTGAAGTTGGTGGAGAAATTCACATGGACTGGTCTAAAGCTAGAATACCCGTCAAAGGTGTGATGCAGACTTTAGAACCGGAATCGCAAAAGAAGTACTTGGTTACTAGCTCTGAGGACCCCAAAGCCCAAATCCTTTTTGAATCATCAGGGATGGGGAGCTACTTCTTATCCACCGAGACGGGTACAAAGGACGTTTTTGTTCAAGAAAAGGATCTTAATGAGATCTGGACCTTGCAATTTGATGGCAGTTGCGCGACTAGTGGGTGTGGCACTGGAATCGTGCTAATATCTCCCGAAGAGGAGGTAATTCCTCTTTCTTTCAAATTGCAGTTTTTCAACACTAACAATACCGCTGAGTATGAATCTCTGTTGCTCGGTATGCAAGCCGCAAAGGAAAGAGGAATTAAAAATTTGAAAGTCCAAGGTGATGTTGAGCTAGTTGTAAATCAGGTCAAAAGGATTTACCAAGTGAAAAATGAGAGGCTCAGGCACTACCGTAACGCAGTATGGGACAACATCGAAGAATTTGATGCTTTTTCAATAGGGGCAATTCTAAGAGCTCAAAATGATATGGCCGATTCATTGGCCATTTCAGCATCTCTCATGCTCCCGCACCTGGGTTTGAAAACGAACAAATACACCATTGAAGTGGTTTTCCGCCCGAGCGTGCCAGACAACTCTCAGCATTGGCAGGTATTCAACGATGATAATCACCTCATTGCCTTTCTAGAAAAATCAGAAAATTTTGATGAGTTGTATTTTGAAGGATCCACCTCTACATGCCGTGAATCAATCGACAGTCAAAACCATGAATCAGAGGAGAAAGACGGCATATGTCAGCTCAAAGGAAATAAAATTCCGAAGGGCCTGGTTTCTCTGGAGTGCTTGTTTGACAGGCACGACCGTTTTATGAAAAAGAAGAAGCAAGATGTTCCTGACTCGTCCCCAGAAACAGAACCAGTCAATATAGGTTCTGAGGCACACCCGCAATTTGTAAACATTGGCAAATGTTGTACGCCTGAAGAGAAGCGGAAATTTGTCAAGTTGCTGAAGAAATATATAGATGTGTTGGCATGGTCCTATGCCGATCTAAAGTCCTTCAAGCCAAAGGACGTTCAGCATGACATACTGCTGAAAGAAGATGTCAAAGCCTTTCGCCAGAAGCAAAGGCACTATAATCTGAAGATTTCGGGCACCATCCAGGTAGAAATTCAGAAGATCCTGGATGCAAGAATCATCTTCCCTATCCATCACAGCACTTGGGTGGCGAATATTGTGCTAGTCCGCAAGAAAAATGGCGAGATACGCATATGCGTAGACTTTCGAAATTTGAATCAAGCTTCACTAAAAGATAACTACCCTCTTCCGATAATGGATCAAGTTCTGCAAGCAGTAACTGGATCAGAAATGTTGTCTATGCTTGATGGTTTTTCAGGCTACAATCAGATTGAAGTCTCGCCTAAAGATCAATTCAAAACAACATTCACTACTCCCTGGGGTACATTTGCCTACAACAGGATGCCTTTTGGCCTGACTAATGCAGGTGCTACTTTTCAACGGGCCATGGACTTTGCATTTAAAGGTATGATGGGAAAAGTCATTGTAGTTTATCTAGATGACTTAACCGTGTTCTCTAAACAACGAAGTGATCATTGTGATCACTTGGAGCAAGTACTGGCCAGGTGCCAAGAACATGGAATTTCCCTAAATCCCAAAAAGTCTATTTTGGGGTTACGGAAGGGAAATTGCTAGGCCATGTGGTTAGCAAAGAAGGAATGAGAATAGATATTGAAAGGGTTAAAGCTATTTAGAGCCTTACTCTGCCTACAAGCAAGACTAGTGTTCATTCTTTCTTCGGAAAGGTGAACTTTCTCAGGCGTTTTGTTCCTGATTTTGCTGAAAAGACTCGCCACATACTGAACATGATGAAAGGGTCACCAACTTTCAGATGGAGTGAGGAAGGGAAAAAGTCATTTGAAGAAATAAAAACTTCTGTTGCCCATGCACCAGTCCTGGTATGTCCCGACTTCTCCAAGGAATTCATTATTTATAGTTACGCCTCCGAACATACTGTGTCTGCAATCCTAATGCAAAAGAACTCGGAGGATATTGAATCTCCAATCGCATTCATGAGTTCTCCTCTCAAGCCTCACGAACTGAAAATGACTCAGCTGGAAAAGCATGCCTTTGCCGTTGTCAAAGCAGTGAAGAATTTTAGGTATTACATTCTGAACTCGTATACGGTAGTGCTGGTCCCTGACACGGCGGTGAAATCAATTCTAACTCAGCAGGAGTTAGGAAGTTTGAGAGGGAATTGGATCGCAAAAGTCCAGGAATATGACCTGGATATTAAACCAACCAAGCTGGTGAGGGGCAAAGGCCTGTGTCAGCTAATGGCTGAAAATGAAAATTTAGAAAATCCTAAAGGAAAAGAGGACTGTACCGACAAAGAGCAAAACCCTCTAGAGGAGCCTGATTCTCTGCCTCTAGTTTTGTTTGTTGCAACTAGTGACAGTGGTACTCCGACATTTCTTTCTTCCTTACCTACGGTGAATGCCCAATGCACCTAACTGTAAAGGAGAAGCGCACTATAAAGCTCAGAGCAGCTAAATATGTCATCTGGGATGACGGTTTATATAAGCGCGGGATAGACGGTGTCTTCCTGCGATGTGTTGACAAGCCCCAGCAAGTAAAACTGCTAGAAAGTTTTCACAATTCAGCCTGTCGAGGCCATTTTTCTTTTTCCGTGACAGCACACAAGATCATTCGAGCCAGGTACTATTGGCCAACGCTCTTCCAAGATGCGGCCACCTGGGTGGCAAAGTGTGAACCCTGTCAGCAATTTGTCGGCAAGCCCAAGTTGGCTGCCCTTCCCCTAAGGCCGGTCATCATCAATGAACCATTCAGGCAATGGGGAATTGATTTTATTGGCGCACTCAATCCTCAATCGAGTGCTAGAAATAGCTATGTCCTTACAGCAATGGATTACTTCACCAAGTGGGTGGAAGCCATACCTATCAAGCATGCCACTTCTGAGGTGGTTTACAGTTTTATCAAAGAAAATATCATTGTCAGGTTCGGTGTTCCAAACAAAATCGTTGCTAATAATGCTTCTAACTTCTCCTCCCGAGAAGTTATTAGTTTTTTCTATGAATATGGAATAACTTTAGCACATGCCTCAGATTATTACCCTCAGGGAAATGGTCAGGCGGAATCCAGTAATAAGAACTTGGTGACCATCATACGGAAATTAGTAGATGAGAATCAGCGGATTGGCACAAGTCTTTGTACGACGCTTTGTGGGAGGACCACATTACCCCCAAGAGATCTCTCGGCATGTCACCTTTTCAAGTGTTATATGGCACTGATGCCGAACTTCCCATTTCTGCTGAACTTCCTGCTCTACGCTTGGCTACGAGTAATTGAAGATGAAACTTTCCAGAATTCTCTAGAAAAGAGAATTATGTATCTGGCAGAACTTGAAGAAAAGAGAGTAAGAGTGGTCGACAGGATCACTGAACATCAGAATCAAGTAAAGAGGCTTTTTGACAAGAAGGCCAAGCAGAGAAATTTTCAAGTGGGAGATCTCATCCTCTTGTGGGACAAGCGAAGAGAGCCAAAGGGGCATGCACGGAAAATTTGATTCCCTATGGAGAGGGGCCCTTCAAAATCAAACAACTCAATGGAGAGAATAGTTTCTATCTCTCGTATCCGGATGGAGCTGAACTCCCGCTTCCCTATAGCGGGAAACATCTCAAGATCTTCAGGAAGTAGAGCTTGCTCTCTTCTTTATACAGTTTGCTTTTTGTTGTGTGTTTTCTTTCGTCGTGTGTTTGCTTTCGGTTTGTTTTGTGTTTCTTTCATTCTTCCTCCGGTCCCCCTTGTTTTTGACTCTGTTACCCAATGGATAGGCACATGTGATCTGGGACTCTCTACCCCCGAGTTCGCTCAAGAGTAGTCCCCAGAAGGAGCCAGTTGTTATCCCGTAAAATTGACAAGGGAAATTTTACTAATAACCATACCGAAACTTTTGTTTCGATCCCTCGTTAGGGATCCCTTGCGTTCAAAACATTGTAAAATCCCTTCCTGGGAAATCTAGTTTTCGAACTTAGTCTTTTTGAGCCTTTTTTTGGCTGGGCGCATGGATTTGCCTTGTAACACCAAGTTTTGGTGCACCCCCTAAAAGCCTTTGGCGCATGGTTTTCCATGTTAACAAATCTTTCTGTGCGCCAAAGGATGTTGAATCACTTTTTGGTGCACCAAAGGGCGCACATAATCTCTCTGCAACACCAAGTTTTGATGTGCCAAAGGGCGCACATAACTTCGTGTCGATCATGCATATGGTGCGCCAAAGGCGCACTCATTCTTCTGCTATCAAATACTTCCGTGCGCCAAAGGGCGCACACTTTCCCCTGTCGACAGCAGTTTCCATGCGCCATTTCAAAAGTGGTTGGCGCATTGATGACAAGTTTTTCTATAAATATTAGTGCGCGCCCAATGTCATTTTCATTCCTTTTTTCAAGCACGTGATTGCTCTAGATTTTTCAGCTCTGCTCTATCGTTGTCATCGCCTTATGGACCCACTCTCCAATTTTTGCTATATATTCGAGGTAAGAGGTTCTCCCTCTTTTCCATTTTGTGCTTTCGTGTTCTTGGTCTGGGCGTTTCTTGGTCTGTATTTTGATTTGCTAGCCAGTGTTTAAATGGAATAAGATTGGTTTGAGCTAGCTTTTCCCCCTGTGCTGTCCTGTTCGTTTTCTTCTTTTCTCCTCTTCTCCCTCCCTCTTTCCGGATCTGCCAGAAAAGGGAGCTATTTTGAAAATAGCTTGGTCTGCTGAAACCTCTTTGTGAAACCTTACTTGTCCAAGCATCTTTTGAAGTACGAGGAAGGAAGTAGAAAATATTTGATTAGTTAGTGTAGTTCTGTGGCGCACTGGCGCGTTTTGTTGCAATAAAAACAGTTGTGCCCCTTGGCGCACTTACCCGCTATGTTACAAGTCTAAAGCCCGCGCCAATGGCGCACCCTCTTGTCATGCTGCACCTAGAACTCATGCGCCCTCAATGGCGCGCCATTTTTGCATGCTACAAGTTTAAATACCACGCTCCCTTAAAACCCTTTGGCACACCTTCTTTCCATGTTACATCCCGCTTTCATGCAACACAAGCCTTATTCACGCGAGTATAAAGTTAGAAAGGCGCGGGCGCACCCTCCATTGCAGTAACATGATGTTGTGTAAAACCTTCATGCACCGCGCCAAAGCCTTTGGCGCACCATTTGTTAATGTTACACAATCTTCCCATGCGCCAAAAGGGTGCATCGAACCCCAATGTAACAGGCATTTCCTGTGCGCCCTGCTATAAAATGCAACCTGATTCATCCATGCGCCATGCGCCTTTGGCGCCAGTATGACCTCTGCAACATTCCTTTTCTGTGCGCCTTATCTATTTGGCCTGCCACATGCATTTTTCATGCGCCCTGCGCCCTAAGCCTTAAAATCTCTAACTCTTTCTTCTGCTAGCATTCCAATGGAAGATCAAATGACTAATTCAACTTTTGTGGATTGGGTCTCACTTCTTCTTCATGCAGATCAGCAACTGCGTTCGAAAGAACACATGTCTACGTCAAGAAAAAAACCCACCAAATCAAGAGGAAAGGCTAAGCTGACAGAAGAAGAGATGAAATACAAATATCAGAGGGTCAGGATGCCCGAATCATAGGTCGAGTGCAGTATGGATGTCAGAGACTCTGAATTGGGTCACATTGACATGGATGAGTTCTGGGTTAGGACTCAAAAAGTTACAAGAAGTCCATGGATGGACAAGTTAATAGGTAGTGCCCTGCACTTCGCCGGAGGAATCCCCGTCAGCGCTGTAAAACACCCAAATTCATGATGGTGATTGCCCAATGTTACAACAAAGACACAAGATGTGTCGAGAATAGCAAGGGCGAGGTAGTCATAAACCTCACTTCCCGTCACTTTGAGTTAATACTTGGCATCCCTCACCACCGGAACTTCGTGGCTGTTAGCCAACGAGAATGCATCAAGGCCTGGGAAGACAACGAAAACTAGTGCATACAGTTGTTGAATGAGGTCTACCTAAAAAACAAGAAGGCGGTGACCCAGTGGCCTCAGACTATCCACCGAAGTGATTTCTCAGAGGAACTCAGTGATACTATCACCTTCCTGAGCAGAGTCTTTGGGCTTTCAGATGCCCCACTATTTCCATAAGTGGATGCTGCGGGTACCTGGAGACAATGAATAAGAATTTGCCTGATTAACACTTTTGCTGGGGTGAAATAATCAGCAGCACCATTTTTGAGTAGCTACAACAGTTTGCCACAACAGGAGTGTTCCATATGAACTCCTATGTAGTCTATGCTGCTGTGTCAGCAAGGGATTATCCGGGGCTGAACCGAAGTGGAGTATGGCCTCAGGCCAAGATATTTGATTACTATCAAGAGCTGAGGCTGGAGAATAGCATCCAACATTTCGCAAAAGTTAACGATGCATTCTTCTATCATGTCATTTTCCTACTGAGGCCAAACATGACTCATAGCCGGGACGACCAAGAACATAGTGGCAGTCACAGAGAAATGGGGGGCCCTGTTCACCCAATTTCCCACATTCACCTATCTAAGGGCTGCCAACTTTTTGGGAGAGCCAACCAGGCTACCAAGGTATGCTGGGCCTAAGCTGATTCTACTAGAACTGTCAAGACAGCTGGTCACGTACCATGAGAAGTGCCTCAAAACAAAGAAGGGTGGAACTCCTTTCCCCCTCACAGTGGGCCGATACACATGCTCCACCCACCATAAGGCTCAGGAAATGTTTACAGAATTGGAGTTGCCCAACCTGAAGCATAATTTCCTGGCAAGGCCGACCTTTGATCCATGAAATTGCCTCCCAAAGGCAAAGCTCGATCTGATCCACCTTCCGTAGATCAAGGACATCTACATCGACCTGTATCATGAGGTCAAACTTAGGAGAAAGGATCACTCCCATCTAGCCCTAATAGAAATTATTCAATATGGCGTGGCCATTGTTCCGAAAGGTTTCCATACAACTGATTAAGAATTTGATCAGGTATATTTAGATATAGATGGGGAAAACTAGCCATTTTCCAAAATAGATAGAACAAGGGCACCCCAGACTATTGAGGAGAGGGTAAAGGAGCACTATGTGCAGTGCATCAAACATTGGTGCATATTCAATGGTCTCATTTACCTTGGGGTGGACTTCACCACATCCCCCCTAGGTAATGCACCTGCCAGGCCAAAAAAATTTCCAAAGGGAAAAGGGAAAGATAAGGAAGGAGAGTCAAGTACCGCTCAAGAGAAAGCTCCTGAGAGTCCTCCTCCCATCACCTAGGAGCAGGTCGTGCACCCTGCCTCCCTAGAAAAGGAAGTGGCAGTAAGTGTTCCTATACGGGAACATCCACCCAGGATGTCGGCATCGCTACAACTTCAGAGGTCCCTTCTAGCCCTTCTTCTTCTCCTCCTTCCCCTCATCGAGTGACTCAAACGACCATCCCTTTGGTCGTGTCCTCTGCCCCTTCTTCTACCCTTTCCCCTGCTTCTTCATCTATCTTCTCCTCCCTCGCTGATTTGTATTCCTCTATTTCTTCCCTCATCTCCGAGCTCCCTTCCCTTCCTATGTCTTCTGCAGTTGCGGTTCCCCTTCCTCCCATGGACATTTCTTCAGCTATTCTTTCCATGCCGCCGCCGCATGTCTCCACGTTTTTCCCCTCTTCTACCGTTGTTGTTTCCCCCTCTGTCTCTGGTCCTTCTTCTATAGGACCAGCTTGGATCTCTCAGCAGCTGAGCCAACAAAAGAGGAAATTCCCCATCGCTCCGATGGACTTTTCGGTCATTCCGGCTAAAGGAGCAAAGAAGCACAAGCCAGTTACATGCTTCTCAAAGAGCGCTGCAGGTGAGAGAGTCATGGAAATAGCGTACCCCAACCCCCTCAAAGAGAAAGAAGATCTGTCTCCGACAGATTTCACCGTGACCCAAGTCACAATGGGGACATCCTCAGAAAGTCTCCAGGGAGAAGCTCTTTCCACAGTTGATGCACTCTGCAAAAAGCTTCAGGAAACGAAAGAGGAGAAAAGGCTACTGAAGGAGTAGAACAAGTACCTGCTTCAAGCCTTATAGAAGATGGGAAGTGCACCTCCCACAACTGCCGCCGAGACTCCTGAGCTGCTCAGTCAGGAAAAGATCAATGAGTATTCAAAGATCAGCGAGCAAGGTATGGCTGTTTCTGCTTGGAGGAGCCAGATCCTCAAGGATAGTGAAAAAGTAATCGCCGAGTATATCAGTTTATACTTAAACATCGAGAAGGTGAATAAGGAACTCCAAGCATTAGCAGGTCTGATATCAGAAGAGTTAGAACATGCTAGACTCTAGCACGAGACCTTCCAACAAATGTTCGACTGTTCAGTCGAAGATCTGGTCAAGTTCGGAGTCTTCGGTCATCCAAGGGCCCTCAACAAAACTATGTCCACTCTGGACTATCAGATAGATCAGCTGGAATTTGTTTTAGAAAAGATAGACAAGGTAAAGGAAGAGGCCCTGGATGCAATGCATCAAATGGAGAAAATTGTCCTCGCCATGACTCCAGGGTTGCTCACTCCTTCCCTTACCTTGAGATTAGCTGATGACACTATCCGGATCTTCAAGGAGATAGCTTCTCAAGGGACAGGGCCAGAGGTCACATTTGACACTGAATCTATCAACAACCTACTGGCCTATAGGGACTTCATCGGGTTCCTTATCGAGGCGGAGAAGGATTATTCCAAACTCCCGGAAAAGCTCATAGACAAGCGGGAGACTTGCGAAGCAATCAGTGAACGGCACAAGGATCCATCACAGGATCAATTTGGGCCAATGATCAGCAAATTCATGGAGTACCGAGCTCCAATTCCACATATGCCTCTCCTGAGCAGCATCAGAAACAGGCATACTCCCTTTTCAGCCGAAGGATGATGATGACGAATAGCTCCTTCTTCTTCTTCTTCTTCTTCTTCTCTCTATTGTCTAACTATCTTTTCAAAATGTCTAAAAATGTGTTGGCACAAATGATGACATCATCCATGTTGCACCATGGGATGTTGTTATCCACCAAGTTGCCCAAAGTCAATAGTTGACTTTTAGATATTTTTAAAATATTTTGTAATTAGTTGTTGGTTTCTTTTGGCCTTCTCTCTCCTTCTCCTTCTCCTTCTATATATACTTGAATACTTGTTGTATTCAAGGGGTGGACACTTTTTAGATGAAAAATAGAAGTGAGAAAAGAAAGGCTTTGTAGCTTTCTTGTAACAGAAGAGAACATTATTAATACAAATATTGAGATTTTGTGCTGAATAGCATGTGTTATGCATCAGACCTTTCTTATGTTAGATCTATATCTGTTTAATTTGTTGGATTCATATCTACTTTTCCGTCATTTGTTTATCAGTATTGCTTTGTTTCATTTATGCAAGTAGGTTTGGATTTGTTTACTACCAACCCAAAAACATAAATCCTCTGACCTTTCTGCTTTGGAATTCATTTCTTTTCTCCCTTCAAAGCTATTCATATCTCCTCTCCCCACTTTCATTCCCTTCTTCTCATAGCCTAGAACATACCCCAACTGGGATGAGATCCCAAACCCCTGAAGGCGGAATACTATGAGGACTTGCGCAGATTCCTACCGGTAGAAATAACAATAAACTAGTTTCGCTTTGCTGTCTCAAAGAGGGGCTAAGCCCTGCAACACTGTTGGCTCGTCTATCCATAGATCTGTCCGCGCGACAGATTTTCAGACCAACAAATTTAGACTGAACAATTTAATTATTTAAATTTTGCTAATCATCCCCTTTCCTGCAAATTGACGATATATCGTCAATAATGCCCATCTTCTCTGGTATCATCATTAATTAATTACAATAAGTAATTAATTAATCCTTCTATTCAAAAAATACCCTAATTAACAACCTTCCATTAATTAATCCTTCCTTCTATCTAAACTAATTAATTATTATTAATAAGCTTCCCCTTTCATTAAACCAATAAATAATTATTTAGTTGATTTAATCCCCTTATATAGTCTAAATCATGCTAATATTCCTTTAAAAATCTTGCACATACATTGATTAATTATCTTGATTAATTAATAAACCCCCTTTATCCACATGATTCACTAAAGGACAAGCTAAACTCTCCTAAAGTTAACTCAACCCTTTCTAAACCCCCCTTATCCACAACTAACTCAACATCTCTAATTATCCCACATGCAAAGGGATGTAGAGATTGTACTTTATCCATTGGGCTATATAAATGAGTCCTCCTCCTATGCTTTACACTTACACCTAATTCTTGAGAAACAAAAGAAAGCATATAGTACATACATCTATAAGCCTTTTATCATCCTTAAGAATTTCACCATTGGAAGAGCTAAGCCTCATTCTTGCATTGCATCCATTTAAGATTTTGGGTCATATGGAAATAATAAAAGTGGTATTTTAGCCATGATTTGATGAGCTTCCATTCCTAATCCATTTAAAATCAAACAATCAACTTTGATTGCCATGAATCTACCTAGGTTCAATTTAGTTGTTTTGATAATCTAAAGAGTAGAGGTTTTTTATAATTAACATGTTAGTTTGATTTTCATTTCAAAGTTATGATGTTGTTATTTAATCTTGCTAGCTCTTAAAAAGATGGTGTTTAGATTTTGATTTAACTTTGTTAGTTAAGACTACTAGGTGTTAGTTTTAATTGCCTTAAATTAGTTAAGAAAAACCATGCACACATTTGGCACGCCTGGTGCGATGGATCCTTAGTCCCTTAACATTCTAGCTTAAATTTTTTGTTTTTAGCTAACCTTTGATATACACATATGGTAAATAATGTTCAATTTCTTAGGATTTTTCTAGTATTATATGTGTAGGTTCTCATTTAGAGCTATCATTTTAATGGGTTGTTGTCAATTTCAAGCTAACCTACTAAAATTTGAAGTGTTGTGAGATTTTTTGTGTCTTTGGCCATACTTTGATAGTAGGAGGGGACCATGCACACTATCCTTGGCACAGGCACACTAACCCTGACATAGGCACCTCTCGGGTGGCGCAGGCGCACCGTCAGAGTTTTGTATCTTTATTTGGCAACCTTGGCGCACATACACTAACCTCGGCACACATACCCTAACCATGGTGTAGGAACACCAAACTGAGTGTATGACACTACTGTTTCGATATTGTGCTTTTAACTAAGTGAAAAACCTATCAAGCTAGTGCATACGCCCTAACCCGCAGACACCTCTCAGATGACACAAAAACTCAGTCAGAATTTGGTACTACTTTTTATCTACCATAGTCATACATAACCCTATAGGAACTAGTGGCCTAGTACATCTATCAGAAACTTAGTACTACTTGTTAGTGTACCCTAGAAAATTATGGCCTAATAATGGCACAGGCACTCTGTCAGAATTTGGTACTACTTTTTATCTACCCTGGCACACCTACCCTAATCATGGCGTAGGCACTTCTTGGGTGGCCTAGGTGTAATACAAGTCTAAAAAACACAGAGGGGAATATCCACCCTAACCTACACACACATGCCTAAATCAGGGCACATACATCTTTCAGTTTTCTCAAATTAAAGTGTTAAAGTGCTAACTTCTTCATAGGTTATATATAATTAATGCCTATTTTGTAGGGTATGTTTACATGCTTTCGCTATACTAGATAGAATTTTCGTGCTTGCTTATAAGAGTAAGGTCACATATGATCTTCCCTCACATCCTTTGGGGTGATATTGGGAATTAGAAATGATTCTTAAGTCTTTTTTATGCTTTGAAGTTTGATGAAGAATATTTGAATTGGAATGAGTTAACTTGGTGTGTTTGAATTAAGTGTTTTTCCATTTGGTATCTTCTTGGATTATAGAAATTTCACGTATGCTCTTCTCTTGCATCTTTGGATGATCTTGAGAATCATAAAAGATGTTTATTATCTTTATGGTAAAATTACTAATTCGTTTTGTGATTAAGAGACCAAAACATTTTTTACATGCTTGATCAAATAAATTATGGAATAAACAAAAATCTCTACTTGCACCTAGGGTGATCGTTAGGTTGCCAAAAGGTTTCAATTAAAACCACTCAAAATTAAACAAGATTGGGAAAGAACACTTACATTTAAAACATTGTATTAGTTGTTTACAAGAAAGGGTATTTCTATCCGCTTAACTAGGATTAACCCCTTTGGCATAATGCCTTAAGTAGCAAGTGTGATCTTAAGAACTCCAAAGTAGTCCACTTCAATTAGGGAACCTTATGGATGATATTGGAATATTTCTTGAATTACAATCTACTTGACTAGTTGTTCCTTGTGAGTTAGCTTTACTGATTATCCGTATGGTGACCCCAGTGATCCTACAAAAAAATTCTAATTCCACATGTGATTATAGATGCAAAAGTTGCGACTACTATGCATGAAAGGGGTAAAGTAAAGCCGAATACTCACCAAATTACATTGTATTTAACTTTCGGTTAAGGTAAATCGTAGCTTACTTAAGACATAACTTTGTAATACCTAGCTAAGAGATGAACCACCTATAAGGATATAATTTAGTTCACCCAAACTGATTTGTATTTCAAAACAGTGTTGATTGTGAGCAATCATTCATCATGAAATGTGGGATAGCGTACACTTGTTGCACTAGTTTTTCATTTCCTTAAGGCGGGCAAAACTTAACATGAAGTAAAGAGATTTTTCATTCCTTTTGATCTACTTTCCCTAAACCAAGATCACAGACACTAAATTGATTAAAAGAAGAGTGACTACCTAGGAAGCTTGTTATGTCTTGATTGTTTCTGCCACAAAATTTTTTGTCAATTTACCCATCCAAAGTTTATACTTTGGTAAGTTAAACATCTAAAGTTTGGAGATGTTTCATATCACAAGTGGCCTTTGTGATCTTGATACCCATTTAGGATGCGTCATCATTTCAGTCACAAAATTCATCATTTAACTTACTTTGAAAGTTTACCTTGTTTAATCATATCAAGGTGACAATTTTGGTATTTGTGTCTTGTTTCTTGTAAACTTGACCTAAATATTTTTTCTTGTAAGGCTACATTATACACATTTTAAAAATTATTACGTTATACCACTATAAGATTTTAGTTTTATTCCATTACTACCTCAATTTTGAAAATTTCTACATGTTACCACTTGTGTGTGTTATATAAATATCATCTTGATATCAATACCTTACTTTCTCACAAATTTTGGTTAACATAACTTCGTGACATTGTTGTGTCACTCAAAAATTATAACTGACACTTATTTCATCATATAGGTGATTAATTGAATTTGAGCTTCTAGTATACCTTGTTAGGAGGTCACATTAAGCCATTAATTGAGATATTTACTTATTTTGTCCATTCCCTTGAAATTGGACCTAAATAGAGACATCTTGTTATTGTATCGTTACAATGCTCGCACCCATAGCAATTTCTTGTTATCGTTAGACATAGTTTTTACATCCTATATTTTTCTTGAGTTTTTTGAGTGCTTGAGGATACCATTGTTAACATTGCGATAACTATTGACTTTTCACACTAAAACATTGGTACATTTTCATTGAAATCTTAGTTCACGTGTCTTGACATAGCGTCGTTACACTTTCGCTCACATGTGCTATCATCCATTTTACAAGACATTAGAATTTACCTTAGTGAAACTTTAAACATCATGGGTTTTAAGACATATTTTGTTCAAGAAGAAAACATTTGCATCAACATTATCTTATCATTAAGCTCTTGTTTGTTTCAAACTTGACCTAACTAGTGTCATATTGTGTTGTCACTATTTGGTTTCAAAACTATCTAGATAAATCTTAGGGAGCATGATTGTTTTTTGTGACTGAAATTTTGAGTATTACACATGCATTGTATTGATTCTAGAAAAACTCATGTCGTATGAATTACCTTGTTAGGGTAAGTCATTAGGGTATTGGCATTAACCTTAGGTTCACATTGGAGCCAAAATGTATTTGTGAAACTATTTTACCTATTCACCATTATGCTAATGACGACTTAATGTCATTACATTGCAAAAATTTGCCTAGGGTCCCTTTTTGAAACCTCAGTGGAAGTATTTCTTATTTTTACCTCTTATTTTGAGTATGCCTACTACGAGAATGGGACCCTGAAAGTTAGAAGCCGATCTCTTTGGAGGTGAAAAACCCTCTAGTAGAATATAATCTAATGGTTGACCATAGTGGTGGAGAGGAAAATTCTCCTCGTGGGGATATAGAACTACATCTCACCCATATTGACGAATACGTATTTTAGAACAAAAATGAGATTCTTACACATATTATGGAATTAGGGGCTAGGTTACTATACGATAGAAAATAAACACGTGACCTTCTTCGCACCTGACTTCCTGAGGTCATGCCAAGACAACTAGTGTAGAATGGAAATGGATGTGGGTGTGGTGGTCATGAAAAATCTAATTGGGTAATCTTATACCTTCAATGTGCAATATTAAGATCTTCGAGTCTAAGGAAAAGAATTATCTCCTAACCCAAGGTGGTGTGATGGATTGATCTAATATATTAGCTTCTCAGAGACTCACGTCAATATCGAGATCTGCCAAGATTCTATTCACTAGTTGTTGAACACGCGGAAAGTGACCTGCGGGTGCCTTGTATAAATTTCCAGACAAGGTCATGGAAATGAGAATTAGAGGTGTAGTGGAGCCGCAACGACTATGGGTGATTTTCTGGTCTAGTCCAGAAATTCTTAGCCTGATCAGATGTTATGTTCAATATGGAAAGTTGTGCAATAATGTCAGGTGGAAATGGCGAGGATCTAAATACCAATGTATGTAAACTTGTGTCAATATCCAATTGGTCAGTAGGCCCATTGGGTTGTACGACCTGAGGATCACAACCAAAGACTCATGGAGGTTGTGGCCCTTGTATGGTCATGTGCATAATCAAACCCTGTTCCCAGGAGCAGTCCAATAATTGTAGGCTTGTGTTAGAAGCGATGTTTAGGGTGTTTAGTTTCTCTATTTTCTCAACGTAGGTTGTAAGCGTGTGTAGAACTGTCAAATGTAAGCTTGTATTAATGTCAGTTATCAATTCCGGCCCGTTGGGTTGTGAGACCAAGGGATCGCAATCCTACGCCATTTTTGTCATGGACCATTGATGGTCATGCCGAAAAAATTGAAATGATTTTAATAAACAAACTAACTATCAAAGAAAATCTAACCTATGCTTTTGGTGTTTTCACAATATATCAAAATAAAACAATGAAAATAAACTAGTCTAGTGAAAGAAAATGTTTTTGTTCTTTTCTATTTTTTAAACAATGCGTCTAATATAATAAACAAACTAAATATAGTTAATCAACCAAATGTATCTAATTACTTGTGTAGATATGTGAATATAAATCTTAAAAAATAACCTAATTTAATCAAAAACCCTTGAAACCCTACCTCAGAGGTGAGGAAAAAATCATAACCCTATAGAAGAGCTATTGTTCCCCATAACTTCCCTGGTAATGTCAAAGAGAAAGCATTCTAATGATTTGATCTACTTGTAATTTCCTAATCAATTGAGATCAAAAATTTTACTACCTTATTTGATATGTAATTTAAACTAATGATTTGAAATTGATAACTTGACAATTGAAGAAAACAAATAATAATTCCAACCTACATTAGCAAGAGCTTTGGAAAATTAAGTCATATCTATATCTGTGATGCAGCCTAGAATCCTTAGTTAACACCTAGTCACACTAGCACATCACTCAGCCTAGGCTGAGCGCTCACCTGAAGGGCGCAAAGGTACCGGGTCCGTCTTAAGTGTTGCTATGGAAGAATGGTAGCATGATAAAGAAGTAAACATATATTTTAGAAACTAATCCATCTATTCATCATTATACTGAACTAGATCTATAAGTTCTTAAATGTAAATCATCATGATAATAATAATATACGTTGACAAAACATATCAGACACTGTTGTTCGACCAATATTCTTTATATATTCATTATACCAATAGTACAAAAGCTTCATACAATACCAGACCTACGTGCATGGATTTGTTACAATTATCCAGTCTCATGTACTCATGTATCTCTCATCCTTCAAAGCACGTGTCTCTATATATATCTTACTAAGTAATTCGTTACACATATATAGGGTGGGGAACTAGCCCTTCACCACTTAACTCTACCAGAAATAGGTCACATGCTAAGAATAACCACGTGTTTTTTACAACTATAGCCATACATGCAAGTATGCTATCTATAGATCATTGATAGTTAACTATAGTGGTGGATCTATCCTTAGCTTATGCCCATGCAAGAGGGATTTGAGATACTCTTTAAAAATCTCCATGAACAGTGGCGCACAAGTCTCGGCATCAATTTGTGTGCTCCACACACCAATCTCTAAGAATAGACCTGATCTCCAAAATCAGATAAGTCCTAAAAGTCTAACTCTACACCTCCCATGTGATGCCTTCCTATACCTTTGCACCTTTGCTCCTGTGTTGTTCTTCCATGCGGACTCTGTGTGCAAGTTCAACTAAGTGTTTTCCCGAATCAACATTACCCCACACTAATCTCATTATCACCCCAATAATGGCAATGTCCAAAACTTACACAAAGAATGGATAAATAAAGAATGGTTGAAATAAAGAATTTTGAATAAGGTATACACAAGTAACAAAACTATTCAAGCCTCAGGCCCCTCTGTTTCATCCTGAAGTAGCAACTCTGGATATTCTTCTTTTATATCTACTTCTAGGTTCTCCCACTCCATTAACGCCACTCCTGCCATCTCAGGCACATCTGTAATGATGGACTGCAGCTCTTCCATAGTGAGTTTTCCTTGCTCATTTTGTATCACAAGCATTACGATTGACATAGAGGTTTACACCCCCTCCAATACATCCATATTTTGAGAAATGAGCTTTCCAAGCTCATCTAACCTCTCCTTATGTGGTGCCTATGTTGTAGCCAGTGTCTCACGCTTTTGCTTCACTAGGAGTAATCATTCAGCACGGCCTAGGGTAGCATCCTTCATAGCCTTGTGTACTTCATTTTCCTCCTCTGATGTTTTTACCACGATCAGTGCATCTGGGGCTGTGCATATCATTAGTGCATGATCGAATTTCTTTAGTTCATCATAGGTGGCTTGCAGTAGGCCTTCATAAGTAGCAATCTTCCTTGCTACTGCAGCCTGCTTTCTCTGCCTTTTCCCTGGGGTCCTTGGGCTGTGTTGATACACGCACCTTTTCATCCTCTGACACTAATGTTATCATTGTCTTTACATAGTGCATTGTAGAAGGAAATTCTTTTGGCACTTGGGACTCTAAATGCGGGCGTACCTTGAGGACATCATCTCTAATTTCCTCCACCATACTAACAAAGGTGTCATATTTTATCTTGATCGAATCATTTTCCTGTACTAGGCATGTTTTCTCCACATCCTTGGCTTTCAATTTCTCTGTCAGCACCTTAATGGTAGCATATTTATCAATGTTTCTTCTTTCTACTTTAGTAGATACCTTTACCAAAGCATTGCTTACCTACACATCTGACATCACTATTGGCTTAATTGTCATGTGCCTTATTTCAGGTGCCTTCTTCAATCATCTTGATGTGCATGATTCTTCACCAACATCAAAGTCTGGCTCATCCATATGCGTGTGCATCGACCATGAAAGTTTCTTCCTTTTGCATAGAGTCACCTTTCCCTCATCCATGAGTTCCCATCCGAATAGATCCTTTTGCTTGATGGTGCTCTGAAACCGAGTGTGAATAATCAGCATTGGGTCTTCTGCATACCCCATGGTATGTGCCTTGGTGTCCTCCCCTATTTGATGGGATCTGGGCCCTCTGGTTATGGTTGCATCAAGGTTAGGAATACTAGATGTATCCTCACCCTTGTCCTGTGTAGCCTCTGATTGTTCCCCTTCTTCTCCTTCCATTTTCTCTCCTTGTGTTGAGGCTCTTCTTCTGCTGGAGATGAAGGTGCCTTCTCCTCAGATTCTTCTGCTTCCTCACTTAGCCTAAGTTTTATTCTTTTCTTCTCCTCTAGCTCCTTCACTTTCTGGGGTTTTCCTTACATCCTTGTGCACTTAAATACCTTCTTAAGCCTTTGGTCACCCTGCTCCTCCACCGTAACTCCTTCTCCCTAGGAATTTGTCGCATGCTCCTTCTCTTGGCCAGATGGATGCTTCCTCCTTCACACCAAGCCGCCACTATCCTCGTGTTCTTCATCCTCTTCCTCATCATCTTGCTTATGGGTTTAGAGGGCCTAGGTGCCGGAATGTTCTCCATAGTATGCTTCCCCTTTGGTGGCCCTGGAAGTGCGAACTCCTTTTTCACAAACTTGTTATTCTCCATTTTGGGCTTAAGTTAGAGGTATATCAGTGTGGCCCTTATATCTACAATGGCCACTGTTTCTGGCTTAATTCTCAAAAATCTCTTAAATATTATTCTCGTTGTATGCATTCCTCCCTGGATATCCATACGTCTTCCGCAGGGTGTGGTATTCATAGTCCACCTTGTCTACATTAAACAATAACCTTCGTGTGTTGGTGAACCAATGAACTGAAGCTTGGAAGTATTACGCAGGAAATGCGTAAGGTAGTTTGCAATAGAGGCTCCATGACCCATCTACCATTAGAAAGCATGCAATACAAAAATGATGGTAGACTACAAACTGTACCTTCTTCCCTAGAACGAAAGGCAAATCCTTGGGTATGTGTCATTCCTCTTCAAATTCCATGTGGAGCCTATCATACCACATTTCTACTTGTTCCTTCACCTCATCCATCATTGACCCCTTGCATAGATACTTGTTGAATCGTTTAACTTGGGACTTGTGATTCATGGGGTATTCTCATATATTCTCTTTTGGGCCATCTGGTTCCCCAATCTCCATGAATACTAAACTTAGTAAGACACAGCCAAAACTTATCTTATTTCCTGTGCGCACTTCCTCTACTATCTACTCTACAATGAAGCCAATAATGTTATAAGTGGTTCCTTCTGACATGTGTTTTGCCACATGCAGCCACATAGAGTTAACTTGTGACCAACGTTCTTGGTCATTCAATTTTGTAATTAGGTGTGCTATTGCCTGTACTACTGGACAATTTTTCAGTTTATCAATGTCCATTCCATGCGGTCCTTTCTGATAGCCCAATGCTTTCTATGTCTCCAATATGGCATTTTTTTTAGCTAGGTCAGTCTTAATATCTTTGCATGTTTCCCTTAATCCAGTTACTGTGGCAATAAGAATGGGTGTCAATCTTACCCTCCATCGTGCAAAATAGAAAAAGTCCTCATGGACTTGGCTCATCAGCCATCTATACAATGGTGCATACTTTCCAAAATATGGGAGCTCATACATCTGGTAGACTCCATTCCCTTTTAGTAGCCTTTCCCCGACATCATCATATATTGGCATGCCATCCTCAGTTCACCTGTTCATTCGGGAAGTGAGCAAGTCATCTAATTTCTTCTGGTTTTCATTGGTCTGGTGATTATATTCACTTATCTTACTCTATCGTATGTGGGTATCCCATTCCTGGCCCACAATTACTTCCTCAGGGTACTGCATTTCTAAAAAATTACTTTTCTGGGGCCATCTCTTCCTCTTCTTCTACTACTACCTTCTTGTATTCTTTTACCGGTGTTGCTTTCTTTTTTGGTTCCATTCTTCTCTTTGGGTTTTGTTTTCTAGACCATTTGCTGTAAGTTTTTAGTAGTTTGCTTCAAACCCTACCTTGATTCAACTGTACCCTAATTTACAATCACAAAATCATGCACCCTAGCTCTTTTCTGTTACTCTACTTCGTTTAAACCCTTTTCCTAGGGCATTTAAGCCCTTCCAATAAACAGATCTATCTTTCGCGCCTGGTTTTCTTGCTTCGTACCTTGAATCACTTTACTTAGCTCTTCGCGTGTAGGCTCTTTTTCAAATTCTCATAGTCACAAGCGTAAAAATGAAATCACATCTCATCCTTATATATATTTCCAATTTTCACTACATTAATTTCTCCTCCACCTACTAAATTCTCCTCATTTATTACCCATTTTTATCATTTCCGCGTGGTATACCTTCCACGCCAAACGTTATAACCTTCTAGCATGCCTTTTTACCCTTGTTATATACTTCTCTTTAGCGTGTACTCTAGTGCCCGAGTACCTCATCACTACACCATCTCCTAGTAATTACCATGGCCGCCACTTACCTCGCGTTATACGTTCCGTCATCCATCTTCATCCTTTCTTATCTTGAGAAGCAATCTTTTGTCAGTTACCCTTAGCAACCTTCTTTCTCAACACCCGCAACATGAAATCTTTGCAGCATATACCTGAGAGTCACCAAAAATCCACCCCACATGAAAAGGATGTGTAGTCCTATGTGTATCAACATGCTTCATATTGTAGTTAGCTTGATGCATGCAAGTGCACTTATTACACAAACAAGAGCTAAATTGACAAAGCATAGTGACCATGAAAGAAACACATTAAGGAAATGCAGAAAGGGAAACCTAATTTATCTGGTAATACTACCTTATTACAAACACCAAGAAGACTTATTTATAGTAGGGATTCAACCTAATCCTGTTAAAGTAATTGGGCAACCTTGTGCCATCAATTGTGTCTAACTGGCAAGCACCTGACTCAAGTATATGAATGATAACATATGGCCCCAACCAATGCACCTTGAGCTTTCCTGGATGGCACAAAAACTTGGAGTCATACAGAAGTACCATTTTTCCCACCACAAGTTTCTTATCCCTGATGTGTCGACCATGCCATGCCTTTTGGCATGCTTTCTCCTATTTTGACTCCAGCAGGTGATGGCTCGGCGCTCATCTAGTTGAACCATATTTTTAATCCATTCTTCCAAGGCTTGCTCATCAGTTAGACCTCTAGTGCACGCAATACACAAAGATGGTAACATAAATTATATATGAAGAACAACTTCCATTCCAAACACCAATTGAAAAGGTGTGGCTTTGTTCAATCTTTTGTATGTTTTTATATAAGCCCAAAGAATAGCAGATACTTTATCATCCAAATATTTCCTTCCAACATCACAAATCTTGGTCAATGTGTGGCTCAAAATCTTGTTAAAATCCTCAGCAATCCCATTTACCTAAGGGTGATAGGGTGTAGTCTTATGGTGGGCAGCCATAAACTCATCTAAAATAAATCATATTGTATCATTTAAAAAATGTGTGCCCCTATCAGTTGTTAACCTTAAAGGATAGCCATACCTTGTAAGAAAATTCTCCCATAAGAACCTTTCTACTGTAGCTGCTATACAGTCCTTGGTAGGTGCTACTTCTGCCCATCAGGTAAGCTAATCTGTACAAGTGATGATATAGCACAATTCAGTCATGTGCGCGGCTAGTGAAATAGGCCCAACAAAGTCAATTACCCATTTCTCAAAGGGTTCTGCACTTGTAATTGGTCATAGAGGCATCACATCCCTTTGTCCTGGTCGACTGAGATGTTGAAAATGGTCACATGTCTTACAATACTCTTTACAATCCTTGTACAATGTTTCCCACCACAAACCAGTAAGTAGAATATTGCGTGATGTTACATCACCTGCATAGAGGCCACTGGAAATACCACCATGTGCTTCTTCCATTATATCCTTTCATTCATGCTCCAATACACAACAACGTAACACCTCATCTTTGCCTAATTTATACAAATCACCACTGATTAACATGAATGGTGCCACACGAATAGCAAGTTGCTTCTTCTCTAAAGCTTTCATGCCTTCTAGTGCCATACTAGTCTTTAGAAAGACAACAATGTCCTCTAATTCCAATGGTGTGCGTTGTAACCTATACAATTGTGCATCAGGAATGGTCTCTTCTATTGTTTGTTCCTCTTCTCCTGATTGAATTCTAGACAAGTGATCCAGTCCAGAATTGCTTTTTTCTGGTTTTTCCACAATCGTAAAGTCAAACTCTTGAAATAAGAGTATCCATTAGCATATGTGCCCCTATAAAATGGGCTTGTTCACCAAATAATTTAATGCTATGTGATCTCTATAAAACAAAAATGGTGTGGCCAACAAATACTGACAAAAATTTTGTAAGGCATAAATCATGGACAAGGCCTCGCGCTCTGTAGTGGTATAATTCTGTTCTGCAGGGGTCAACTTCCTACTAGAAAAGCAAATGGGATGATCAACAATACCTTCTCCTAGTTGAGCTAAGACAACACCAATGGCTGTGCTAGAGGCATCCACATGAACATGAAAAGGTTTATCCCATGAAGGAAAGTGCAAGATAGGTATGGTAGTAAGTTTCTCCTTCAATATCTCAAACGTGTGTTGTTGTGACTCCCCCCAGTAGAATGTACCTTTTCCCTTGAGCAATTATTCCAAGGGCACGAAAACTTTTGGATACCCTTTTATAAACTTCCTGTAATACCCTGTATGACCCAAAAATCCACGCACCTCACGCTGACTAGCTAGCACTTTCAAGTCTATGATGACTGCAACTTTAGATTGATCAACAAACAACCCTTCCTTGCAGATAATTTTTCCTAAAAGTTTTCCAAAGGGAGTATCAAAGATGCACTTCTTGATGTTTAATGAGATACTCAACTATCGACATTTTTCAAACATTAAGCGCAAATTGTCATAATGATCCTTAATTATCCCATAGACGGTCTAATCATCAAGATAGACCTGTAAGAAGTTATGAATAAAATCCTTGAAGGCTTGTACCACTATCCTTGAAAATACAGCAGGTGCATTCTTCAATCCAAAGGGCATCATAGTATAGGCAAAGCTTCCCCATTCAGTAGTGAAGGTGGTCTTCTCTTGATCTTCTAGGGCAATCCTAACTTGATGATACCCTGAAAACCCATCTGTAAATGAATATATCTCACGCCCAGCCACTCCTAATATTTCCTCTATGAATGGCATAGGAAAGGGATCTTGTAACACATGCCGCATTCAACTCTCTATAATCAACACAAATTAGAATCCTACCATCCTTTTTGATGCTTATCACCATAGGACTGACCCATTCTGATTCATCCAATGGTTGAATGATCCTAGATTTCAACATCTTGTCAATCTCCTCCTTTACTTTCTCACAAAAATTGGGATTCATCTGATATGGTTGCTTCCTAAAAGGGTGCGCACCTTCCTTGAGCTTTATATTCATTTCTATGAGTTATATATGCACGCCTTTAAGTTCATGGTATCCTCTTGGGAATAAGTCCTCATAGTATCGAAGTAACTCTATGATCTTTGCTACCTCTGATTCTAACCAATAATCCCTAATTATCACCTCCTTAGGTTCAGACCTTTATGCCTATATTGACCTTTGTTATCTTCATAGGTTCATGATATGCGTGCACATCTACATCCACACTGGCTAACACTTCACATGTTCCATGTGAATGATCCACATCCAAGTGCTCAACTTCCTCCTCATCAATTATGTAAACCATCTTCCCCTTATCTTTTTCCAAAGAAGCGTGCTCAAGTAATATGATATCATCTTCTTCATCCACAAAACATGCCCCTGTCTCTGTCTCACCAAATAATTCCTGAATAAGTTCTTCCACTTTCCCACTGTCTCCCATGGTTAAGCACTTGATAAAGCTTAAAGTTGTGTTCACTGGTGGTGTAGATGAAAAGAAGTCAAAAGTTTGGATCATCCCTATAGTCAAAGTTTTCCAATTTCCAGTGTCGCAATGTAATTAAGTGTATACATACTAAGATTTCATGCAACCTTGTAGAGTAGAATAAAACTGATGCACCAAAAGTGAGGGCAGAAATGCTTCCTATCCTACTATCCAAAGTCTCTCACACTGCTAGATATGATGCTGAGTAGGTTGATCACCATGATAAGGGAATTTTTTTTAGGTGCATTTCTTCTTGAAAACCTGGTTGATAAGGTGGTCCCAATCATTCCCCATTCTAAGAGATTATCCCTGTGGACCACCCACTAGTGCACGACTGTCCCACCCAAAGTATATGACAACATATCTCATCGTTTAAGCTGGTCAGCCCAGTTTGTTTCCATGGCCTGTAAGAATCCAGCCAAATATTCAGATCCATTATAGCAGGGTACTGAGTGATCTATACACCGAACAGAGTGAAAACTCTTTTTTAAGCAACCGCACTCTTAATTTTTTGCCCCATTAGTTCATAAGTTCCATGAGCCCAATTATCACAATTACCACTGGTAGTATCACTGATTGACTAAGAATCTTCCCAATGAAGGATTCCTTCCTTAGATGGATCATGGACCTCTGGGTCCCGAATAACGCGTATATAGATTCTGTTCAAGTCCTCTTCGCTTAAAGGTTCCACATATGGCATGGATTTCCCATCTGTCAATGGTATTATAACCCTTTCCTCCTTGTTCTCAAAGCTGATATACCCCTTGTTAAACCTCAAATCAGCATTGTTCGTATAACACCAAGGGCGCCCAAGAAAAGCTAGGAAGCTATCTTCTTCCGCAAGCACGAGCACTTCAAAGTCTTCTGTGAACTTGGCCCCTTGTATAATGATAGATGCATCCTTCAAAACTCCTATGGGAGTTTCTTTCGTTCTATTTGCCATGAAAAACACATTAGATGATGGCTGCAATGGGGGTCTTCCCATTTGTTCCCATGCATCCAATGTAAGTACATTTACTTCTCCACCTGTGTTAATCAAGATATTGCTCAACAGCCACCCGTCCACAAAAACATTCAAAGTGATCTCCTTTTCATAATCAATTCTACTGGGGGGAAGATTCGCATGAAGTATTTTTCTTCTAGTCTCAGTTCCCACACATGGAGTATTCCCCTTCAACCAATTTCCTAATAAAGGAATAATATTCTCCTGGCGCAACGTTCTACATACCTCTCTGATGTCATCAATATCCGACGGGGCCTGTTCTGTATCCTTATGCTCTAATTTCCGAGACTGATCTTTCAAACCCTGTATCTCACCTTGAAGGCTTCTAAGAACCTCCATCGTTTCCTGATAGACTTCTTTCTGATGAGCTAGATCAGGATATCTAGCATGCAAAACCTCCTCCCTAGTGATTGTCGATTTTTGTTGCAACACCTCTCTTGCATGTGCCACCTCAGCTCGTGTGGTTATCTTGACTATTACTACCTCAGGTTCTGGTGTTAACTTGGGCATCCACTGATTCTCTATTGCACACTGGATTCTAACCATCCCCGCACCCTTGTTTTCTTGCTTGTGCTACTTACTGAGATGCTCATACAAGTCTGGACACTCTTCATAACTATGCCCCTTTCCACAAAATGAATAGGAAATATTCTGTGGGCATTCACACTTATAATGGTCAGGTGAAACACATGTATAGCAAGTTCCTCAAGGGAATTCACTCCTTCCTCCACCTCAACCTCATCCTCCATATTAGCCTTGATATCATTGTCCCCTTTCATGAACCCCTTTAAACCTTCCGTCATTCTTGTCATGGCATGTTTTATTGTAATCCCTATCATCATGCTCATTCTTCTTTTTAGAATTATCAACCACACTCACTTGTCTTATCCCAATATTAATAGCATCATGGAACTAGCTAATCAATCTAAAGTCCTTAGTATCATGGGTCATGGACCTACAAATTTTACAAAAGGAGGATACATTCTTCCTAATCACGTGTTTTAGTAGGGGGCAGTGACTAGCATCATGATTCAAATGGAAAATCTCATAGTCTAATAGCAACGAACATACATTTCTGCAAGGGCAACTATCCTTGGTGTGCCCTTCTACTTCACAATCTATACACCAAATTCTTGAGCACGTTTCATGAGCTGAGTTTGCCGATAATTTCTCTAACTGTTTTTCCATAGCTGTTATCTGAGCTTCCAAAAATGGACTAACTCCAGTGTCAATACTCCCAACTACTTCAGTGTGTAAAGCAGATTCTAATGCTTCGTACGGGTTGGTATAAGTTTTATGCTGACTAGTGCTCTTCGAAATGGGGTAATCAATCCCTCGAAAAACCATTGTACATGCTGACTTGCATGAATGTCATAAGAGAGTTTGGATAGAAGCATTTTAAAATGAGCATCATACTCATGTAAACTTTCAATATTGCCTTGCTTTATATCCTTGATTACACTTATACTCTTCTGCTCAAACTCTAGGATATGGAACTCTTTTAAGAAAGCATATTTTAATGCTGCATAGTCAATACAAGTTTGATTGGGATCAAACTTCCTAATACCAACTGTGCACGCATGCGCCTGTAATGGAGTAATAAATTGACTTTCCTTGTCACTCAGAGGTTGTAATACCTTTCACGCACCACAATATTTCACACATATGAACATGTTTAGCAGCATCCTCGACACCTCTGTACTATGGGAGATGAAGGGACATCTCCATATAAATTTTTTGGGGTTGTTGCGGGCCTTGACCACCCGACCCAAAACCTCCTTAGTTTCCTCTTCCTCTAAAACCACCCAAACCACCATAACTAGAACTACCCATACCGCCTGATCCTCCTCCAGGATTTGGAATAGGGCCCATGGGATGCACTCCCATATGTCCCAACAGTGGTACTATACTGGACCCCTATAGTCTGTGAAGTAGTCCCAGTTCCAGAGGTGAATCCCACACTCGGCATGCTCATATTCTATGCAGATGATGAGCCTGAAAACCTACCCCCAAAGAATAACGAAGCTATTTGTGCTTCCATTGATGTACTTTCTATCTGACCTATTTTTGCACTTTCACTTCCTAAATTAAAACTGTTTTTACCTATTGTACTAGATACTGGAAAACCAAGTGCATAAGGGCTAGGTCAGCAGGTTGGCTTAGATGCGCGCTCGCGGCCCAGGTCATATCTACTAGCATGCTTCCATGTGAGGCCGAAGAGGTTTCTCTGTCATGCTTTCCTAGATGGGGGAGTTCCTAATGCTCTTGCTCTTCTTCCTCCCCATGAGCCTCAAATCCTTCATGAGCCATCTCTCTCCACAACACCATCCATGTTCTACAAATTTCTTGCTTCTTGCATAATTCCCTCTCATGCACACCTCATCATACTTCAGCCTCCTCTCTTCCCTCTGTCGTGCTTCTACTAAGTCTACCATCTTTCACCAATCCTGTTCCTGCCCCTGCGCGTGGGGATTTTGTTAGCTTCCCATGGGTTTAGCTTCCAAGTTCAACGTTACCATTAGTATTTTGATTTCTAGCAAAATACCTTGCAAATACATCCCTCTAGGATATCATAGGAACTGGAACTCTACTACCTCTGGGCATGAATAAGTCGAAATTGAATACTCCAGAATATAGTTGTTTAGGACATCGCAAAACTAGGTATCCACCATGCGAGTCTAGCTCAGGTCAACATCGTATAGTGTTTGAAATTCCTCATGCGTCCAAACAAGTGTGTGATACCTCCAATTCCACTTAGATGCATATGCACTCAACCATTCACATAATTCTACTAGAAAGATAGCAAAGAAGCTTTTGTACAAACTGTCATATAGATTCTACTCTACCCAAGTGTGTGCGCTAAATCCGGATCCAGTGTCAAACCTCCATGCATATTCTTCCTCTAAATCATGAATCCATTCTTCAATGCTACCAAAGTTAGCCGGTATGTCTTCATTGCGAACCATTCCATGAAACAACTGAAAAAGAGGTCCCAGCAACGAAACCAATGATGCAGCCTAGAATTCTTAGTTAACACCTAGTCACGCTGGCACATCACTCAGCCTAGGCTGAGCACTCACCCGAAGCATGCAAAGGTACCGGGTCCCTCTTAAGTGTTGTTGTAGTAGAATGGTAGCATGATAAAGTAGTAAACATATATTTTAGAAACTAATCCATCTATTCATCATTATACTGAACTAGATCTATAAGTGCTTAAATGTAAATCATCATGATAATAATAATATACATTGACAAAACATATCAAACACTATTGTTTGGCCAATATTCTTTATATATTCATCATACCAATAGTACAAAAGCTTCATACAATACCAGACATGTGTGCATGGATCTGTTACAATTATCCAGTCTCATGTACTCATGTATCTCTCATCCTTCAAAGCATGTGTCTCTATATATCTCTTACTAAGTAATTCATTACACATATATAGGGTGGGGAACTAGCCCTTCACCACTTAACTCTACCAGAAATAGGTCACATGCTAATAACAACCACGCACCTTTTACAACTATAGCCATACAAGCAAGTATGTTATCTATAGATCACTGATAGTTAACTATAGTGGTGGATCTATCCTTAGCTTATGCCCATATAAGAGTGATTTGACATACTCTTTAAAAATCTCCACAAAGAGTGGCGTGCAAGTCTTGGCATCACTTTGTGTGCTCCACATCCCAATCTCTAAGAATAGACCTGATCTTTAAAATCGGCTAAGTCCTTAAAGTCTGACTCTACACCTCTGTGCGTGACACCTTCCTATACCTTTACACCTTTGCTCTTGTGTTGTTCTTCTGTGAGGACTCTTTGTGTAAGTTCAACTAAGTTTTTTCTCTGATCAATTGTTCCCACCTCATGATTCTTGAACCCTCTCCGTCAACCCCACAAAATGGGAGGTACAACCTCTTAGAACAAATTGAGAAAACTGTTTCCAAGATTTCAATCATGGATCTTCTTAAGATATCAAATGTACATTAATAAATTTTGTACCAAACTCTTCAGGGGTCAGAAGTGCCACTAGAAGTAGATCCTATACATCTTCAGGCCATGGTAACAAACATTATACCAACTAAGAAAATTTCCTTCAATCATAGGGAAATCCCTATTGAAAATAGAATGCATAATCTTCCCTTGTATATTGAGGTATTTGTTACCCACCGAAAGATAAAATGGGTTCTTGTGGACAATGGAACATGATTGAATATATGCATGCTAAATTTAGTTCAAAAACTGGGACATACCAAAGAAGACCTTGAGTCAAACATTGTAGACTATGACAGATATTTTAATAGTTTGATTTAGTATGGTGTTAGATGTCAGATCCTGGATTATTGTTGAATCTGATTATATATAATGCATGGTGATTATTAGAGACACTCATATGTGGATGATGATATACTATTGGCATGGATGTTTAATGGAAGTTATGCAGACATGTGATTTTGGAGATTATGAATAAACCTAGAAAAGGAAAATTATTTGATGATGACATAGTTGTCGATATAAATTGTAAATGATTTCATTGATTACCTTGATGACTGTTGTGATTCATATGTATAGATGATTTCGTGATTATATTATATATTCATTTTGGATGTTCTGATATGGCCATGAGGCCAAAGGAGGTATTTGTGTTTTGCAGGTTTAAAAATATCACAACAAAACATCGGGGGATCGGAGACCAACCAAAATAGAATTCTAGGTGAATTCAACACGGTCACCATGGCAACTTGTTTTGTGTGTGTGTTGTATTTTGTTAGGGATTCCCATGGGGGGATTACCTTTACATGTGACCATGGGTTTGTGTATTTTATTAATGTGTTTGCTTTTATTATTGTTGTATGTATTTTATTAAGTAATGTGTTCCTTTCCTTTAAATTAATTAAAATTGTGATGGATTAATGTGGGAATCATATAGTTAAACTTTAAATAAATCAAATTGGGATATGGGAAGTAATTATAAGAGTTGATGGCTGTTGTATTTAATTTTGTAAGAGCTTGTGTAAGTCAGATTTGGAGTATGAAATACTCCACCTCCATGGAAATTCGAATTTGACCTTGGGGGCTATTTTTGGAGACTTGTGGGACAAGTAAAACTTGTCCCATGCCTCTAAATTTAATTTACCAACCATACTTATGGATGGAGATGTGATTTGTGACTTTTAAATGCATTTTATTCATCATGTTGCTTGTTTTGGATTGCACTCTCTTACATTTTATTAAATAGTTGTCCCTTGAGGTGTGGGCTCTTTTGGAGTGTGTAAGTTAATTTTTCATTTCATTTATTGTGCTTGGGAGAATGGAATTTTGTCTTTTGTGTTTGAATTGGAGGATGTGTGATGTGGCATCCTACATGGATCCACATCATCCTCTTCTCTCCCTCTTCTATTTAATTCAAACTCTCTTCTTGTTTTGGGTTGTTGAACCTTTTTGCATTCTTCCTTGGGGCACATTTTCTTGTGGGAGCTCTGGTTTTTGAAGGAAGTTTTGGAGATAGCTTTGCATGCTTGGGAGATTTCTTTTTTGGACTGTGTTTTGCATGCATCCTTGGGCACATTTTTCTGTGATTAGAGCTCTTGTTGATTTGGAGGAAATTGGAGAGCATTTGATACTTTGGCACTGCTATTTTGGGACTGTGTTTTTGACATTCAAAGCTTGCTGTGTGGAGAAAATCCTTCCATGGAGAGGTAGGAGTTTATTTCTTCCTTATTGCTGTTATTTTCTTATTGTGTTGTGTGTATGGTGCATGCATTGTTTTATTTGTTGGCTGGTTGGGTAGACTACCTTAGGAATGGTGTAGGAGAAGGCTATGGGGAATTCTTGTGGGGGGCATAAGGGAAATGCCATGGGCATCAGAATTTTGTGGAGGGAGTTTTGGGTTTGGGATCCACCATGGAAAAGAAATAGCTTGCATTTCTTACTTTGGGGGGGGCATAAGGGAAAATTTGCATAAGGAGGGGTTGGGAGATATAAGGTTTATGGGTTATGATATGTTATATTGGTGGTATGATTTTTTGGTGGATGCCCATTTCACAATTGGGAGGCATAAGTAGCTTCCCCCATTGTCCTTGCTCCTTTGGCTTGCATGATCAAGCTTGAGTTGTGATTTTGAATGTTTTTAATGCAGTTGTGAACTGTTGTTTTCTTTTGGTGTTGCATTGTGTTTTAAAAAGGAAAATGTGTATGTGAAAGAATGTTGTGTGTGGAAGCCAGTTGTTGTCATGGTTGAATTGCACCTTTTATTGCATCTTGGTTGGGGCTCGGGGGCCAATGATGAAGGAAGGCTTCTCCTTTCATTGGATGTCCTGGTTGGGTGGAGAGCGTTGCCTTTCCCCCTCTTTTGTTGTGATCAATGTGGAGAAAAAAAGAAAATGTGCATGTTGTTGTTTGGAGCAAGAGGAAAAATACAGTTTGACAGTCCCTTGTGAAACAATTCATTTGTAATCCTTTCCCACTTTGATGTGGATGAAATTGTAATATGCATTTTGTGAAGAAAGATGTATGTAATACTTGATTATGAAGTTATATTTTTGAAATGTGAAAGACAGTTATATTCCATGCTCTGTACATTGGAAAGAAATGTGAAAATTGTTATATGTTGTTATTGTATTTTAGAACATTGAAATATGTAAAAGTTGTAAAGAGTTATTGGAAAAACAAAAGAATTGCAAGTTCTTTTCTCAAAATTGTATTGTTGATTGGATTTGGAATATCAAATTGGTGATTAAAATCTTGTTTAGAAAATGGAAAAGAAGAAATGCACGTGGAAGGAAGTATATTGTTTTTGTCTCCTTTTGGAATATATTAAATTTGAAATCAGAACTTGTAATTTAACTTGGAAAGGATTTGTTTAGAAACAACTATATGCATTGGATTAGTTTAGAAACTATATGCCACACTTAAATGATAAAATTGACAAATAGATCCTTTAAAAATTTGATCACTGGCATTGTGACTTTTAAAACTGGTAAATCTAAATAAAATGCATAGTTTGGACCAGCACTTTAACAATCAACTTGGAAACCTTAAAATCCAACATGATATACTAGTAATGAACTCAAATTGACAAGAAGATTTAAGAGAGTAACTTGAACCATTGCAAATTCGAAGCTCAATCTCTTCCTCAACCATTTTCTATCATTTGTTGGACAAAATTCCAAATTGGAATCAATTGAAACAAAATTGACTTTCCTAAAACACTCTAAACTCTCCCTAGACCAATCCTCCATGTCTGTTTGACATGTTGAGTGAAGGAGGAGATCTAATTTAATCAAAATTGAAAGTTGGAAACTTGCCAGTTGGCTAATTAAAATCCTGCAGATCCTTTTTGTAAAATTGACCCCTTAAAACTTATCAAAAAGTAAAATTGATGTTTCTTGTGTAAAGAGGGCATTGAGAGCTTTCAAAAAGTCCTCATTTTCCCAAAAATGAGCTCTCTAGAAAAATTTATGACACTTTGAAGTTTTTGTGCCTTGGCGGGAAAATTTGGGAAAATTTCCCTGGCCCATTTAAAAATTTTGGCTTAGAAAAATTTTTGCAAAATTTGGCCAAAAATTTTCCTCCACCGTTGCAGCCAATCAGAGGCTGCCACATTCCTCAGAAAGCAAGGCACAGCATTTTTTTAAAAATTTTTGAAATTTTTGGGAAAAATTTTCATTTTGGCCCCACTTTCCCGCAGCCAATGAGAGGCCTGCCACATGTGCACTCACGGGGGGGTGGAGGTGGAGGCAGGAGCCCTTTTCTTCCTTTTGTTTTTTTTTGAAAATTTTTGGAAATTTTCCCACGGCCATTTCTCCCGCCTTCCCCTCGGACCGGCCCCACAGTTCCTCCATCACAGGCTGCCACGTGGCACCCTCCTTCTCTCTTCTTGGGGCAGGTGGTGGGCTTTTCTCCCATGGGCAAAATGCCCCAAACTCCTTTCCTTCCCTTGGGAGAAACTTTCCCTGAACCCTGCGGAAGCATGGGATTGTGCAATTTCTCCCGTGGGGGAAAAATTTCTAGAGCCTCCCCGCGACCCGCCAACCCACCAAAGGGGATTTCCCCTCCTCTTGACACGTGTCCCCCTAGGGGAAAATTTGACCCCTAGACTCCACTTGCTCATGACTTCTTTATATCACTGGAAATGTGGGAAAAATTCCTATTCATTGGGAATGGTTTAGGGAAATTTTGGAAGCATTAAAATGAGAAAAATCAATTTGAAACTCTGAGCCTGTTAGAGAGTGGGTATGGGAGTAAAATTGCTCCCTGAACCTAACTGAAACTTCTAGCCCTAAGTTTTGGACCTTGTGACCTCTGAGAATTGTTTTTAAAAGAGAAGTTTGTTCCCAGTGGATTTGAGTTGTTCCAGAACCTATCAGTGGTAGTTGTTGCTTTGCAACCTGGTTGTAGACACTCTAAATCAAGTTCTGGGAGTGGGTAAGTGAGACCTTACTCTGTTGATTTTAAATATGTGTTTCCTTTCCTCACTGTAATTTAACCCTGCTCATGTCTTTGATCTGGTGGAAATTAAATACCTAGGGTATTTAATTGTTTTGGGTCCCTTAACCCTAAAATTTTTAATCAAGAAATATTTAGCTAAATGTCAATGAAATCAGTAATTAAATTAATCCCTAGAGAGATTTGAGCTAGGTGTGGACTTATTACATTTATTGCTTTATAATGTGAAATTAGTAATCATTATAATGGGAAAGGTTATCAGTTGAATTTATTTGTCTTTGAGACTTTGGTTGTCAACTCCTAACACCTTAAAAAAAATTATTATTCCATAATTTTCTAACTAAACCTAGGTGGTTCATGGTTCTCAAGTGGGTTGTTTAACCTGGGCATTACACTTGGTATCAGAGTAGTGGTTCAAAATCTTGGACCATTGGGCACACTAGAAAACTTGAGACATGAACTGCAAACCTAGAACACTTTTGAATCTAAGAAAACAAACTTGTTGAAAATTGAAGAAGAAATAAGTATGAAGAAATATTACATTACTCTGTTCATTTGAACTGCTAGAATTAAAATGATAATAAAATAATAATAAGTTGTTTGAGTTGTTGTGCTTGCTTAGTGACATTTTTTCTAAACCCAGGGTAACTAAGAATGTCAGATTAAATTGAAATTGTGAACTTCTAGTATAATGGAAACTCGGCTCCCTTTTGAAAATGTGTTGTTTTACAAGCCCTAAAACTTGATTTAATTGTATGATGCATTAAGCCCTTTGTTGAGACCCTTCCCTATTGGAGTGGTTGGAATGATGAGTTGTAAGATGTGACCCTTGTGGTTGGACAATAGTGGTTGTGTTCTGGGTTGGGAAGAGTTAATTAGAAGTTGTTTAGAGCTTCCTTCCTTGAGTGGTTATTCCTTGTTGTTACCCATATGCGAGGGTGGACACTAAGTCTGGGTGTCATCTAGGACCCAATCCTATGTATGTGTTCTTGGAACTAACCTCGAGGCAGAGTACCCCTATTGGTAGCCATGAAAGGCTGCTGAGTGAATGTGGTGTTAACTTTTGTGTTTTACATTCGTAATCTTGTGTATTTTATCAAGGACCAACATCTTATTTTATGATTGGATTGAGAAGCTCTGAGAATCTTTTATTTATTTATAATTCTTGCAAGAATTTTCAAACTTTGCAATGCAGCTACTTAGCCACTTTTATTGATTGCCGATATTTCTTAGACTTTATTTGATTGATGACTCAGAGCTCATGATGTTGTTGGCTACTTGGCTAAACGTTACGTGGTTTCCTTCTTGCATGTTGTTGAGCTGGTTCTATGCTTCATGTATGGTGACAATTGTCATATGGGGGTACACCCTGGGTGTCTTGAAGGTCCTTTTAGGTGCATAAAGTCTTGCCTTGGTTATGGATGCATGGAACCTTGAGTGTGTCTAAGATCTTAGAGTGACCCTTTTTGTTGCTTGACCTTGCTAGAAAGAAATTTTTTCATGTAGTATGGTCTAGAGGGTAGTCTGATAGTGGTAGTGGTGATTCTATTTCAATCTGGTAAGAGCTTAACCCTCATCAGAGTAGAAGTGTTTAATTATGGACTTTTAGATTTTGTTAGGATTGGATTACTTTTGGTTGACTGTAAATGTTATTGGAATAGTGTTTGTTTCGATATTGAATTTTCATCGATGGCATGTTAAATTGTATCTTGGGTTCCTGGTTACATCATAGAAAGTTTTGACTCATGGAATGTATGCATCTTGGTAATTATGGATAGATTTAAGCCTTTCAGGTAGTGTGTTTATTTAAGTGTACTTGTTTTACCCTCTTGACTTATAAATAAGTTTACACACACCTTAAAATTCCTTTACTATGAATAACATTCTATGACCTATTAATCTTTGGTTTACTTGGAAAAATTTATGGATGCTTTGGGTCTTTTGGACCTTTCTCTTAGAGATGTTAGTTGGGTAGATCTTAATAGTTAATCTCGATGGTGCTTATATGGTACTTTCTCTTTTTTTTTTAAAGAAAAAAAGATATGTAACTCTTGGCTGTTTAGTTCATGTTTTGGTAAATTATTTGGTTGCCCCATTGCATTGGATGCCTTTTTGTGTGGATGTGGTTCCTTGGAGTATAGTTGCATTGTCATCTAGTTGCTTGGCTGGTGATATCTTGTGAGGACATGAGAATTGATTGTTAAACCCAAATAGATTTGTAAAAGTAAGATTTTACCTCTTTAATGAGCTTTCCTTGAAAATTTCTTTGTGAGACTTGCGGAGACCCACAAAGAATAATGATGCTTGAAATTATTTGGTGAATTTTTTGAAATCTTGGTGTGATTCATGTTGGTTCATTGTTTCCTAGTCCTTACAGAAAATTAATAATGTGTTTTCTACGTTGAATGTCTCTTGTTCCTTTAGAATCAAAATGTGGTGTGTTGATTTGTATCTCATTCCCATAAAAGTAATGTTGTGATGTGTTTGAACCTTCCTTCTCATCAAAAGTTGATTGATAAGATGACTCAACCAAAACACCATAAAACTATAATTAAGGAGGTTTGACCTTGGAACTTAACAAATAAACTGGAGCATAGAAAAGGGAAGTGATCCTTGTTATACCCTTGGTAGATTAACAGAAGAAAAAAAAAAAAAAAAACCATGTAAAAGAATAGAAAGGAAACCTTTTCCACCCACCTTCCTTGCAAGTAAACTAAATGCTCTCTACCTATACAGAATGGTGAGACATCATGCCCACCTTAGTGGTGCTCTTTATAACGTAAACTGATGATGTCATAAAGGAAAGAAATTTGTAACTAAGGGAGCATGAAAGGAATGTTCTTATCAAGAAAAGCTATAACTTTTGACTTAATAAGTTGATTTATAAAATGGGTAAAATTTATGTGTTTGAGTGCAATATATAGTCGAACTCATAGTTCTGTCACCTACCTGAAATTGTGAAACACCCGGTGGATAGTAATGTGTTCTGGTTGCTTATTACTTCTTGTCCATGGATGTATGTGCCTTCTTGTGGGAGTTTTGGGTCATCACACCCTTATCATCCCATAGCTCGACGGATGTGAGTTGTGGTCCTTTTTGGATTGAGACTTATCTGTTGTTTGAGAAGCAACCTCCTTGCATGTTATCTTGTCCTTGGAGACCTAAGTATTGTAATTTTAAGGCAACATATGTTAAGGATATAGAATAACTTGGGGAAGTCTTCTTTTCTTCATATTTTCTTGGGTCACCTTGTTGTTGAAGCCCTTCTTCCCATTAGGATGGAAAGTGCAAGATGATATTATTCACCTTTGGATTTGATTGGACCCCTTGTTACTTGCTCTTCTCCCTAGCAACCTTGAGTGGTCCTTGGTGTTCCTTGTGCTCTCTTTATGGTTATTCCAAGCTTGAGTAGGAAATAAGATAAATAAATCCCATTGTGCTATATGGTATGGAACTTGTATTGATATGTTAGTTGCTAGGGGAGATATAAATATATATAGATATATATTTCTTTTGATATATGGTTGACTTCTTTAGATTTGGTTGTTTGGTGTGCTCGATTCTTAAAACAAAGTGTAAAAAAAATCAGACTATAGGAAAACCTTGTGGTCTTGACTTCGCTTGCATTACCATGAAAAGTTAATTGTGCCCTCTCGAGTTATAGAAGTTCTTTCCTTGAATAGTTCCTTGATTGTAAATGTTTTGCTGATTTAGGTGTCCTTGTTGATTAACCTCATCTTGTGTGATCTCAATTTGTGGGACCTTGTGTAGACTTGTTTCTCATGCAAAATTGGTCATAGTTGATTTTTCTAGCCTTGTATGGACAACGAACCTTGAAATCATGGCTTAAACATGTAGAAACCTTAACTTTTATTAGTGTGGTATGTGTATCAGTGGGAAACTATGTGGTCATCTCAAGTTTATGGAAATTTTCCCTGTAATTCCCTTCCTTGGTGGTTACTCTTGATGATCTTTTGGGAACTCTTCTTGTTATATTGTTATGTGTGGTATCTTGTTGATAGCGTAAAGTTACTCCTTAGATTCTTATGTTCGTAGCCTTGCATGCTGAAAGTTTAGAACTCATCCCTTGCAATCTCCCTTCTTCTGCTGAATTATATTGGACCAAACTTGAGTTCTGTAGACCCACACTCGTTGAAGCAAAGCAATTCCAAAAAGGGCATGATCCTTTCTCTATTGCATTGTTCCCACATCGGTTCTTGTGACTTCCAGGAGGAAGTTCAGTCTAAGGGGAGGGGGATGTAGTGCCCACTTTCCTTTGGCACCTTTTATTACTGATCATGATACTGTAGACTATGACAGATATTTTAATAGTTTGATTTAGTATGGTGTTAGATGTCAGATCCTGGATTATTGTTGAATCTGATTATATATAATGCATGGTGATTATTAGAGACACTCATATGTGGATGATGATATACTATTGGCATGGATGTTTAATGGAAGTTATTCAGACGTGTGATTTTGGAGATTATGAATAAACCTAGAAAAGGAAAATTATTTGATGATGACATAGTTGTCGATATAAATTGTAAATGATTTCATTGATTTCCTTGATGACTGTTGTGATTCATATGTATAGATGATTTCGTGATTATATTATATATTCATTTTGGACGTTCTGATATGGCCATGAGGCCGAAGGAGGTATTTTTGTTTTGCAGGTTTAAAAATATCACAACAAAACATCGGGGGATCGGAGACCAACCAAAATGGAATTCTGGGTGAATTCAACATGGTCACCATGGCAACTTGTTTTGTGTGTGTGTTGTATTTTGTTAGGGATTCCCATGGGGGGGATTACCTTTACATGTGACCATGGGTTTGTGTATTTTATTAATGTGTTTCCTTTTATTATTGTTGTATGTATTTTATTAAGTAATGTGTTCCTTTCCTTTAAATTAATTAAAATTGTGATGGATTAATGTGGGAATCATATAGTTAAACTTTAAATAAATCAAATTGGGATATGGGAAGTAATTATAAGAGTTGATGGCTGTTGTATTTAATTTTGTAAGAGCTTGTGTAAGTCAGATTTGGAGTATGAAATACTCCACCTCCATGGAAATTCGAATTTGACCTTGGGGGCTATTTTTGGAGACTTGTGGGACAAGTAAAACTTGTCTCATGCCTCTAAATTTATTATACGAACCATACTTATGGATGGAGATGTGATTTGTGACTTTTAAATACATTTAATTCATCATGTTGCTTGTTTTGGATTGCACTCTCTTACATTTTATTAAATAGTTGTCCCTTGAGGTGTGGGCTCTTTTGGAGTGTGTAAGTTAATTTGTCATTTCATTTATTGTGCTTGGGAGAATGGAATTTTGTCTTTTGTGTTTGAATTGGAGGATGTGTGATGTGGCATCCTACATTGATCCACATCATCCTCTTCTCTCCCTCTTCTATTTAATTCAAACTCTCTTCTTGTTTTAGGTTGTTGAACCTTTTTGCATTCTTCCTTGGGGCACATTTTCTTGTGGGAGCTCTAGTTTTTGAAGGAAGTTTTGGAGATAGCTTTGCATGCTTGGGAGCTTTCTATTTTGGACTGTGTTTTGCATGCATCCTTGGGCACATTTTTCTGTGATTAGAGCTCTTGTTGATTTGGAGGAAATTGGAGAGCATTTGATACTTTGGCACTGCTGTTTTGGGACTGTGTTTTTGACATTCAAAGCTTGTTGTGTGGAGAAAATCCTTCCATGGAGAGGTAGGAGTTTATTTCTTCCTTATTGCTGTTATTTTCTTATTGTGTTGTGTGTATGGTGCATGCATTGTTTTATTTGTTGGCTGGTTGGGTAGACTGCCTTAGGAATGGTGTAGGAGAAGGCTATGGGGAATTCTTGTGGGGGGGCATAAGGGAAATGCCATGGGCATCAGAATTTTGTGGAGGGAATTTTGGGTAAGTGATCCACCATGGAACAGAAATATCTTGCATTTCTTACTTGTGGGGGGGGGGGGAAAATTTGTGGGGGGCATAAGGAGGGGTTGGGAGATATAAGGTTTATGGGTTATGATATGTTATATTGGTGGTATGATTATTTGGTGGATGCCCAATTCCCAATTGGGAGGCATAAGTAGCTTCCCCCATAGTCCTTGCTCCTTTGGCTTGCATGATCAAGCCTGAGTTGTGATTGAATGTTTTTATATGCAGTTGTGAACTGTTGTTTGCTTTTGGTGTTGCATTGTGTTTTAAAAAGGAAAATGTGTATGTGAAAGAATGTTGTGTGTGGAAGCCAGTTGTTTCCATGGTTGAATTGCACCTTTTATTGCATCTTGGTTGGGGCTCAGGGGCCAATGATGAAGGAAGGCTTCTCCTTTCATTGGATGTCTTGGTTGGGTGGAGAGCGTTGCCTTTCCCCCTCTTTTGTTGTGATCAACTTGGAGAAAGAGAAAATGTGCATGTTGTTGTCCTGGAGCAATGGAAAAATACAGTTTGACAGTCCCTTTGTGAGAAACACATTCATTTGTAATCCTTTCCCACTTTGATGTGGATGAAATTGTATATATTATTTTGTGAAGAAAATATGTATGTAAATTGATTATGAAAGTTATATTTTTGAAATGTGAAAGACACTTACATTCTGCTCTGTTTTGGAAAGAAATGTGAATTGTTATATGTATTGTTATTGTCTTATTTCCAACATTGAAATATGTAATGTTGTTTAATTAAATGTCAATAAGAATTGTAAGTTTAGTTCTCATTTGCATTGTTTTCTCAAAATTGGAAATATCAAATTGGATTGGAATCTTTGTGAATTAAAAAATGGAAAAGAAGAAATGCATGTGAAGGAAGTATATTGTTTTTGTATCCTTTGGAATTACATTAAAATTTGAAATCAGTAATTGTAATTTAACTTGGAAAGGATTTGTTTAAAACAACTAAATGCATTGGATTAGTTTAGAAACTATATGCCACACTTAAATGATAAAATTGACAAATAGATCCTTTAAAAAATTTGATCACTGGCATTGTGACTTTTAAAACTGGTAAATCTAAATAAAATGCATAGTTTGGACCAACATTTAACAATCAACTTGGAAACCTTAAAATCCAACATGATATACTAGTAATGAACTCAAATTGACAAGAATATTTAAGAGAGTAACTCAAACCATTGCAAATTCGAGCTCAATCTCTTCCTCAACCATTTTCTGTCATTTGTTGGACAAAATTCCAAATTGGAATCAATTGAACAAAATTGACTTTCCTAAAACACTCTAAACTCTCCCTAGACCAATCCTCCATGTCTGTTTGACATGTTGAGTGAAGGAGGAGATCTAATTTAATCAAAATTGAAAGTTGGAAACTTTCCAGTTGGCTAATTAAAAGCCTGCAGATCCTTTTTGTAAAATTGACCCCTTAAAACTTATCAAAAAGTAAAATTTGATGTTTCTTGTGCAAAGAGGGCATCGAGAGATTTCCAAAAAGTCCTTGTTTTCCCAAAACTGAGCTTTCTAGCTCAAGTTATGGCACTTTGAAGTTTTTGTGCCTTGGTGGGAAAATTTGGGAAAATTTTCCCTGGCGGGCCCGCAACCCAAAAATTTCCCATTTAAAATTGCCTTAGAAAATTTTTGAAAATTTTGGCTCAGGAAAATTTTCATCTTTTTCTCCACCACCCCATAGCCAATCAGAGGCTACCACGTGTCCTCACGGGTAGCAGCGGAGGTGTGGCACCTTTTCCCTTTGATCTTTTTTTGAAAAAATTTTTTGGAGGTGCCAATCACAGGGCCCACGTGGCACTTTGGGGGGTGGAGGTGGGAGGGCAGTTCTTCTTCCTTGGGTTGTTTTTTTTTTGGCCTTGGGAAAATTTGCTAAATTTTTGCCCTTTGATTTCTTTTGAAAATTTTGGAAAAAATTTCCATTTTGCCCTGCCAGCCCTAAAGCCTCTTCATCAGAGGGTGCCAAATCCTTCCGTGGCACCTTGAGGGGTTGGTGCCAAGACTCAGGAGAACATGTCCCTAGATTTTGTGGAGGCACATTGGGAAAATTTTGCGCAAATGGAAAATTTCCCGTGACCACCCCATGACCCGCCAACCCGCCAAAGGAGATTTCCCCTCCTCTTGACACGTGTCCCCTTGGGGAAAATTTGACCCAAAACTTTGCCAGACTCATATCTTGAGTTTCTGAAGGAGTTAGGAGGACTTATTTATATCATTGGAAAGGTGAGAAAATTTCCTATCCATTGGGAATGGTTTAGGGAAATTTTGGAAGTGTTAAGTATGAGAAAAATTAAGTTGAAACTCAGAGCCTACTAGAGAGAGGGTATGGGGGTAAATTTGCTCCCTGAACCTAACTGAAACTTATAGCCCTAAGTTTTGGACCTTGTGACCTCTGAGAGTTGTTAATAAGTGAGAAGTTTGTTCAGTGAAATTGAATTGCTCTGGAACCTATCAGTGGTAACTATTGCTTTGTAACTTGGTGGTAGACACTCTAAATCAAGTTCTGGGAGTGGGTAAGTGAGACCTTACTCTGTTGATTTTAAGTATGTATTCCTTTCTCACTGTAATTAAACCCTGCTCGAGTATTGACCTTGTGGAATTAAATACCTAGGGTATTTAATTGTTTTGGTTCCCTTAACCCTAAAATTTTTAATCAAGGAATATTTAGCTAAATGTCAATGTAATCAGTAAACAAATTAATCCCTAGAGAGATTTGAGCTAGGTGTGGACTTATTGCACTTGTTGCTCTATAATGTGAAATCAGTAATCATTATAATGGGAAAGGTTATTAGTTGAATTTAATTTTCTTTGAGACTTTGGCTGCCAACTCCTAGCCCCTTAAAAAAAATAAAACTTTATTTCATAATTTTCTAACTAAACCTAGGTGGTTCATGGTTCTCAAGAGGGTTGTTTTAACTTGGAATTACACATAGAGTCTCGAGTAGATTAAAATTCTCTCAGTTATTGCATCCATGGTGCCTCTACATAAAATTATCCCTTTGATTCACGAGAGATGAAGGTTTTGGAATATGGTTGTGGAGAATATAATGTGCAACAAGCCCTTTTAGTTTCAGACTTCTCATTGTCACCTAAAACTAGAGGTCGACCCAACTATCGCTTTAGATGACATAGAGATGAGAAAACTATCTGGTCATTTTTACCTGGAGGCTTGTTGGTTGAAGATAAATTATTGGATCTACCTATGACTTAGGTCTCAGAAGATACTCAACCAACCTGCTACCAAACCCCTGAGTATGAGAAATCTATTCTAATGATGTACTCCATGGGCTGAAAAGGTCTAGGATGTGGAAGGAATGAGTAAGGAAAATGAGAACCAATGCCTCTCCCACATTTAAAAATAGAAAGGTATAGAATTGAAATTTTTCCCTTATGAGGTACATCCCAATGATCGAGATGCTACCTGTTCTGAACACGAAGATATCTCTGACTATTTAGACAATGATACAGATTCCCATTATAGCTAATACAAGGATCTTACCTGCATAAACCTTTTCATGAACACCATTTTCCTCACCATAACCCTGATAGAGCCTACACTTGACCTTGTTTACCCTTGCCTTATTAAATGGGACCAACAACGTCATATGTCACTAAATCTATTTGAAAATGATGAAGCTATTGCATAATTCATGGGCATTTGGGATATAATCCCCATTGAAGGTCACAAAAATGGCTTCTATATTGACTTAGATACCTGCACCTACTTTAGAGAGGAAGATGAGCTTTGTGGTCAACAAAACTTAAGAAAAAGTGAGGAAAAAAGTTCCAATGCAAAGCCTCGAAAAAATTCAGTCCAAGTCGCATCGTGAAAACCTCTTTGAGGCACTGATAGAAAAACATGTATAAAAATCAAAGGACAATAAAAGTGACCATGCCAAGGATGAAAATGTCATGGAGAAATCCTTAGATGAAGATCTCAACCTTCCTCTCGATCCTATGGATTGGAGGATTTTTCAAAGTTATTGGTAGATGAGATTATTCATATAAACATTGACATAGAAGATGACCCAAAAATAGTCAAGTTGGGAGCTTCACTCTCAGCACAGGAATAGAAAACATTCACCATGCTGCTATGGGAATTTATAGATGTGTTCACATGGTCCTATAAGGATATTCCATGATTTGATCCAAATTTGGTCATGCAAAACTTAGCTGTACATGTAGATGCTAAGCTTATTAAGAAAAAGCTCAGAAAGATGTACTTGAGGGTGGCTCTCCTAGTTAAGAAAGAATTAGAAAGATTACTTTTGGTACGATTCATTCAACCCATTGATTACTCTGAATGGATATCCAATATCGTTCCTATCCAGAAAAATCCTATTGGGATCAGAATCTGCACAGATTTTAGAGACACAAATAAGGAATGCCCTAAGGATTATTTTCCATTACCAAATATTGATATGATTGTGGATTCAACAACAGGATATGAAATGTTATCTCTTATGGATGGATTTTTAGGGTATTATGAAATCAAGATAGCCGATGAAGATCAACACAAGATGACTTTTACAACTCCTTGGGGTACCTTCTATTATCAGGTAATGTTGTTTGGTATTAAAAATGTAGTAGCTGCCTATCAAAGGTAAATGATGGTAATTTTCCATGATATGATCCATGATGTCATGGAATACTATGTAGATGATATCGTTAGGAAATATAAGATGAGGGAGGACCACCCTGCTATTTTGTGGTGTATCTTCAAACACCTATGAGAGTACAAGGTCTGTCTGAACCCAAAGAAATGTGTGTTTGGTGTGCTATCAGGAAAATTTCTTGGTTTCATTGTATCAAGAAGGGGAATTGAGGTAGACCTTGCTAAAGTGTCTACTATTACTAAGATGCCTCCTCCTAAAAACATTAAGCAACTGCACAACTTGTAGGGAAAAATACAGGCTATTTTTTGCTTCATCTCCTAGATTTCTGATAAGTGTCATTCATTCAATCACCTACTTAAAAAGGATGCTGCCTTTACCCCGGGAATAGAGCAATAACAAGCCTTTTCCTTGCTTAAACAATACTTGGCCATTCTGCCTATCCTCATGCCTCCAACTCCTGGTGAGCCGCTCCTACTTTATATCTCTGCTACTAAATTTGATATTGGTATGCTGCTCACCCAATACAACCTTGGTCACAAAGAAAAAGTGGTATACTACCTCAGTCACACTCTCATATCTTATGAGCTCAACTATCCCCAAATCAAAAAAGCTTGTTTGGCTGTAGTTTTTACCTTTAAAAATCTTTGTCATTATCTATTGAATACTAAAACCAAGCTTATATCAAAGGTTGACCCGCTTAAATACTTGTTGTCTAAACCCACACTCACTGGTAGAATGGATAATTGGATTATTCTACTGAGTGAATTTGACATCAAATTTGTGCACCAAAATACAGTCAAGGGACAAGTACTTGCTGATAAATTAGCAGAAGTACCTTTACAAGGAATTGAACTTGTGAATCTAGATCTTCCAGATACCTAATTATTGTACATTGAAGAATCTATCATGAGGTAGGTACACTTTGATGGATCTTTTAATTTTCTTGGTTTAGGGGAAGCTGTGGTCCTCATTACTCCTTTTAGCGACCACATACATCAGGATTTTTTCCTTGGTTTTCCTTATAGGAACAATATCACGGAGTATGAGGCACTCATCGTTAGGATGAAGCTCACCATCAAATGGGACATTCATCATGTTAGGATTGTTTCTGACTCTCAGTTAATCATCAAGTAAGTCAATGACAAGTAAAAAGTTAAGGATGAGAAAATCATCCCTTACAAGAAGTTGGTAGAAACTCTGAAAGAGTATTTTGTGCGCATCACATTTGAAAAAATTCCAAGAGCACAAAAAAAATATACATATGCTATGGAAACTATGGGTTCTATGCTCCGCATTTCACCAAAAATTAATGATATGCCATTCTTTGTGGAAAATCTATGCCAGCCTACATACGACATGCCAAAATCTTGTCTAGATTGTGATGTTAATGTTCCCAATTCCCCAATTTTATGAGCCCATATTTACCTACCTTAAAGACAACACATTCCCTCCCAACATATTGTGTTCTGAGAGAAAAATCCTAATTCTCCAGCTAGCCCTCTATACCCTTTTAGGAGGTATGCTCTATCGTCGTGGCTATAATGGAAATCTATTACGTTGTCTCGATATGACATAGTCAGTCCAAGCGATTAAAGAGGTGTATGAAGGGGTGTGCGGGGCCCATACTAATGGAATGGTTCTAACCAAAAAATTGTTAAGAGTGGGCTACTATTGGCCTACCATGGAAACTGACTATTACAACTATGTAAGGAAGTGTGTAATTTGTTAGAAGTATGGAAATTTCATCCATGCTCCATCACATCCATTGTTACCAATCACCACCCCATGACCATTTTATAAATGGGGAATTGATTTAATAGGGAAGCTTATCCCTACTTTATCTGATGGCCACTCCCACATCATTATAGCTACTGAATCCTTTACCAAGTGGGTGGAAGCTGTCCCTTTGACCTATGTAATAGGTGCTAAGATTTCCAAGTTCATCATAAATCACCTTATTTTCTGGTATGGCATTCTTACAGCCATTGTTACTAATAATAGAAAATCATTCAATAATAAAACCATAAAGGATCTCTATCATCAGTTTCAAATAAGGTTCAAATGGTCTACACCATATTATCCCCAAGGAAATAGACAGGATAAGGCTACTAATAAGACTTTGGTTTGAATCATGGAGAACATGGTAAGCAAGATAGGTCATAATTGGCATTTGCAAATACACCTAGCTCTTTGGGCTTATAGGACCTCTATTCATACCACTATTGGTGTGACACCATATTACCTGGTATTTGGAATGAAATCTATCATCTTGTTAGAATCAGCAGCACCCCCTGGATGTTGATCAGATTTCTAGTTTGATCATACTAGCATCCAGTGTGATTGCACAACATTGAATCCTTTCCCCAAGTGTGGGACTTGCAAAATGAGAAAGGAATCTCCAGTTTAGAGGCTGGTTCCTCAATTCCTCTGGTCAGATTTATCACTTACAAGTTGCAGAGGTCTATATTCCTAATCCTACCCTAAATTCCAAAGGAGACAGAGATAGAGAATGCAGATAAACTAAAACTAATGCTAATAGGTGATACACCAAAGGAGTGGTAAGCATTTTTCACTTCTGCAGATTGACACAATTCATAAAATGCAACAAAACAACATGCACAAACTGATAACTGTAATGAAGAATCAGAAATTAGTCAAACAACACCAGCAGAGGATGGAAAATTAATCACAGGGCCTGTATTGTTATTTTAACATCAAAATCACTTGCATTACAACACCTGAGAGGAAAAAATGAGTTGCAGTTCTTAGAAAAGGTCTGATATTCCACCAAAATCACTTCCAAGGTGAGAAAGGGGACCTGCAATACACAAAAAATGTTCAACCCTTTGAAAATGAGCCAAATCTAGATTTTACAATGCAAGGGACGAGCCCAGGAGAGAGAAACACGGGAAAACATGGGAGAGGTTCAATCATTGACCAAAATGCATTCAAAACAGCATGGGCATCCTTACAGACCCATTCCCTGACATTTTTAACCATGCTGGGAGAGAATGCGAGCCATTCTTCATTAAAAACGGTGGTTGAAACGTCATTTCTGTCCATCACCACGTGCCAGAGATGTTTTTCAATTTTCTCTCTCCAAACTCCATCAAAATGCAAAATTGACCCTAGAATATTGTAGATAATTTCACCATATTTCCATTGATATAAAGAACGTGAAAAACTGAGCTCTGGATCGAAAGATATGGCCATTTGAAATTTTAGGGCAAAACAGGGCCAAATCGGGTTGGCGGGAAAAAATTTGAATTTTTTACCTTTTTGGTCATTTGGAAAATTTTCCAAAATTTCCCCATGCTCCACCTTTCTAGGTGCCATGTGGCATGTTTTATTGGTGCGGGCCCATCCTGCTCTATTTTCCTTTATTTTTGCCTTTGGAAAATTTTCCAAAATTCCCCGCCGGGCCGGCGAGCTTGGGACACGTGGCAGCATTGATTGGATGCAGGCCTGTCCTTCTTGAATTTTCCGCGGGTCTCTCTGATAATTTTCATCCTGGACACGTGTCAAAACCCCATTCGATGTGGGTTTGACCTTCCAAAATTTCCTTGTGGGCTTTCCTTGATTTTTGGCACCATCTGGACACGTGGCGAGATTCTATTGGCTCACAATAAGGGGGGCGGGCTTTCCTCTCTGAATTTTCCTTTATTTTTTCCTTGGGAAAATTTCCCAAATTCTCCCCTTGCTCCACCACTCCAGGACACGTGGTGAGATATAATTGGCCGCGGGCCCTTCGCAAGCATTTTTTACTTTGTGCCAATACATGGGAAAAATTCCCAAATTCCTCCCGCGCCCGCCAGTGCAGGCTCCGGTGACACGTGGCTTGACTTGATTCGTTGGCGGGAAAGCGGGCTAAAACTTACCTTTTGAAATTTTGGGTCAAACACTTATTTAAAAAACACGCTTTCCTCCGACCCCCGCCACCTCCAGCTCCATAGGACACGTGGCGAGTTTTTACTGGGCGCGGGGCCCTTCCTTCAAAATTTTCATGCGCAACACTTAGCCAAAATTTTCAAATTGCTCCCCTCGACACGTGGCGTTACCTGATTCGTCGGCGGGCCTATGGGAAAAATATTTCCTCTTGAAAACTTTGCCAAAACACTTGGTAAAAACCAAGTTCTCCTCCGACCCCCGCCACTTCCTTGGACACGTGGCGGCATCTCATTGGCTGCGGGCCTTGAAGGGGAAAATTTCCCACAAAAACTCCACCGAGCCATAACTTCAAAAATACATGGAGTTAGGAGGAAAACTTTACCTTTCTGGAAAGCTGAGAAAGAGCTCTATCCAATGGTGCCATTTCCAGAAGGTTTTGAGTGCCTGAAAATAAAAAATTATGACTGAGGCACAAGAGAAGGAAGGATGAAAGGAGTTAGCCACAAAATGAGCAGGGGGCACATTTTGGATAACAATTTTGGTGACTCAGAGGGGTCATCTGCCTGCTGGATGAAGTTACCAGTTGCCTGAAGCAATCCATTGGGCATGGAGTCATCATTTCCTCTATTTGATACCCCAACTAACTAGAACATTGCAAGGAGGAAGATGGAATATCACCTGATGGAGCAAGGCCTATAAACACATCTCCCAGGAACAACAAGCTTGTGCCAAAGCACTTAGGGAAAGAAAAACTAACCTACAGCAAAACAATGTGCACAAGCACTTGGAGGAATGAAAACCTAAGCTAATATTTACAAGGTGGAGAATTTCCCTTTAGTAGCAATGCTTTAGATGGATTCCATTGACTGGAATCTGCAGTTCTTCACCATCCAATGAAGACAATTGGAAGGCATTGTTGTCCTTACACTTTGTGACCATGTATGGGCCACTCCAAATGGCATCAAATTTTGAATGCTTTCCCGGTTTTGCTCTATCTGCATCCCATTTTAACACTAGATCTCCAACTTGGAAAGATCTATCCTTGGCCTTTCTATCAAAGGTCTTCTTTATCAAAGCCTGATCCTTCTCCATTGCTTGGGATGCTTGATTTCTGATTTCTTGGAGCTCCATCAATTCTGCATATCTAACCTCCAGGGGCTCAAACTCCAACAACTCCAACTGTTTCATGAGTTCCAATGTTGGCAACTCAAGTGACATGGGAAAAATTGCCTCTCTTCCATAAACAAGCCTGAATGGAGAGTTACCTGTAGATCTCTTGGGAGTTATCCTATCAGCCCATAAGGCTGATTTCAATTTAGTATGCCAAGACCTCTGATTTTCATCAAGAGTCCTTTTAATGATCTCAACAAGTTCTTGTTTGTAGACTCAGCCTGGCCATTACCCTGAGGGTAATAGTTTGATGAAGTACTTAGGTAGATCCCATTCTTGACAGCCCATTCAGTCACCTTGGATCCAATGAATGCCAATGCATTATCTGATATTATTGTAGCTGGTATGCCAAACTTGGTTGCTATTCCCTCATAGAAGTCTAGGATACTAGATTCATTTGCTTCTTTGAGTGCTACTGCTTCATCCACTTAGTGAAGTAATCTGTGGCTTTCAAAATCCACTTATGCCCTTGGCTTGAAGTGGGATTAATGATTCTAATGAATTTTAAACCCCATTGCCTGAATGGCTAGTCAACTGAAATTGGATGCAATGGAAGGGCAGCTAGTCTCTCTTTACCTGTGAAGAATGCACAATTCTTGCACCTCTTGATCCATGCATAACAATCACTAAAATCTTGGGCCAATAATAACCAGCCCTCATGATCTTTAGAGCTGTCACTCTTGGTGCAAAATGACCACCAGCTGGTCCACCATGGAACTCTTCCAACACCCTATGAATCTGATTTGTACCAATGCATCTCAGCAGTACTCCATTCACATCTCTTTTGAACAAGACACCATCAACAAGGGCATATGGGACAGCCTGCAATCTGAAGTGTCTTCTTTGGGTCTTGTTCATCTCTGGAGGGCATAGGTCTGTGCTTAGGAAGTGCATTACACCTTGGGTCCAGCAAGGAGTGGGGACACCATTATTTTCTTCTTGAGTGCTTCCTTGCTCATGGCTGTCTTGCAATGCCAAAACAGTCTCCTTTCTCATTGCATGCTTCCTTTTGTTTGCTCAAAATCAGCTGCTCACACAATCCTTTTCCTCTGACCAACTTGGTGACTTTGATCTCAATGTCATACTCCATGACACGAGTAATCCAACCTGCTCTCTTTTCATTCAAGTCTTTGTTGAGGAGGAAGTCTTTAACTCCCGCATGAGAAACCAACAATTGGACCTTATTGTTTGAAACTAGATGCTTGAATTTCTTCAAGCTCCTGATTACTGCAAGAACATGCTTCTCAATGAAAGAATATCTCACCTCATAGTCCTCCAGGATTTGGCTGAAGAAAGCAATTGGCTGCTCATCATTGTCTTTGTTCTGCTGTACCAAAATTGCAGAAATAGTATCATCACCCCCAAATGCATAGAGGATGAAATCCTTGGAGAAATCCGGGTTGATGAGAGTTGGGGCTTGAGAGATGGCTTCTTTGATTGCTTCAAAACTCTCCTTGCCTTCTGCTGTCCATTTGAAAGCCATGCTTTTCTTTAACATCTTGGTGATAGGCTTGACAAGGGCTGCAAAATTTGGGACAAACCTCTGAACAAAATTTATTCTCCCCAAGAAACTTTGAAGGGCCTTCTTGTGGCTTGGCAATGGTAGTGCTCTTATGGCTTCAACTCTTTCTGGATCAATTGCTAATCCTTCTTTGGAGACAATGTGACCAAGGAGCTTTCCTTCATGAGCTAAGAAAATACATTTTTTAGGATTCAAGGAGACTCCAAATCTTCTGCACCTTTGGAACACTTGTCTCAAATGAGAGAGGTGGTCTGCTGTATTTTTTGAAAAAACAGTGATATCATCAAGATATATCAGCACTATGTTGTTAATCAAACCTTTGAACGCCATGTCCATTGCTCTTTGGAAGGTAGCTCCAGCGTTGGACAGCCCAAATGGCATTTTCCTGTATGCATAAGTTCCCCATTTGGTTGTAAAGGCTGTCTTGAACTGATCTTCTTCCTTCACCATAATCTGATTGTACCCTGAATAGCCATCAAGTAGTGAAAACCTTTCGGAGCCAGCAACAACTTGCAAAATCTGCTCCATGGAAGGTAGTGGGTAATGATCCTTGAGAGATGCTCTATTCAAATCTCTGAAGTCAACACACAATCTGATTTCCCCACTCTTCTTTCTGACTGGAACCAAGTTGGCAACCCAACTAGAATGCTTGATAGGGAATATGATTCTTGATTCTATCAACTTATTCAATTCTTTTCTCATGAGGGGCTCCATGTGTGGATTGACTGGTCTTTGTTTTTGCCTGATGGGCTTAGTATCTGGATCCAATTCAATGGTGTGTTGAGCTAACTCGGGATTGAAACCTCTCAAATCTTCATAGCTCCAAGCAAACACATCAGGGAATTCTTAACAAAGTTGTATAAACTCATACCTTTCTTGCTCAGTTGTCATCTTGCCAACTTGGAGTGATTTGCCTTCTTCCACCGAGATGGACACTGAATCTTCTCTCTTCACTTGGATGTTTGCTTTCTCCTTCCTAAACTGATCATTAGGATTGAAAATGGACTCCAAAGTAATAAGCCCCTTTGGTAGTTTATTGGTTCTCAGCTGTACCACTTGGTCACCATACTGCTGTTCCAACTTTTCCTGATTTTTAGCTGAGAACTCAGCCTCTTCTTGCAAGAAATGGATGATTTGCTGATCATTTTCAAACACTTGCCAACTTACATTGTTGTCCGGCACTGAAGGCCTCACAATCACATGGATGTTTGGCTGTACCTTGTCCTTTTGAATGCTTTCAACAACGTCAAAGGCTGCCCCAACTGCTGCAAGCCTGTCAGCAGCTTGGTTCTCTTTTCTAGGAATGGATTTTATGCTAAAACCCTCAAAATCTTCAATGAGGTCCCACACCCTGTTCTTGTAGCACTTGAGTAGATCATTCTTGATAGCATGCTGCCCCTTGACTTGGTTGACAATCAACTCACTGTCACCAAAGACTTGCAAGTTCTTTATTCCTCTCTTGATTGACCAATGCAGTCCTTGCACCAAAGCTTCATATTCAGCAGTGTTATTAGAGCATGCAAACTGAAATCTAAAAGCTGAATAATACTTAACTCCTTGAGGTGAAACCAGCATGGCTCCCCCTCCTGCACCTTGTCTACTCCTTGATCCATCAAAAAACAACTGCCATACCTCATTGTCATCCTTGTGGTCTGGCTTGGTGATGCTAGGGATAGGCTGATTTTCTTCATGCATGCAATAGACTCCTAACTCAGATTCTTCTATTTCTTGATAAGGATCAAAAGCATGCACCTTGTTTGTCCATTCATCAAGAGTTAGATCTGGGATACTTCCAACCTTGGTGTCAGCTTCATCAGTGCTTGGGTGATCTTCTTGATCAAACGCTGAACAATTGGCATTGATCTGACTTGGAGTGTAAGGCTCAATGTGAAAGTTTGCAATAGGTTCAGACCTGATTGTGGCTTTGGTTCCATATCTTGTTCTGAACAACATGTGTGACCAATCAGCAGATAAGTAACCTCCAATCTTGGCTGTGAAATCCCTTGACAAACATAGGGCAAAGAGTGGTGGAAGGTCTATTACTGAGACATCTTGCAAAACAACAACGTTGGGACAGGCATGCAAAGTAAGACTCAAGTTTTTAATCACTCCAACTATTGTTACTGCTGTCCCATCCAATTGCACTACCCCTTTGGATATGGTTTCATACTGAATTCCCAACTGATCAGCTATTTGCTTGGGCATTACTGAACTACTTGCTCCAGAATCAATCATGCAATTGTGTACTAATTGATTTCCAATGATCAATGAAACATAGAATGGAGGGGGCTTCAACATTTTACCTTGCTGTCCTCCATGATTCCCCTCAGGCTGGGCAGCATTTGTGAGCACTTTCTCTTGCATTTGGACTTGCTGATTTGAAGTTGACCAGTCCTTCATGGCAGCTTGTAGCAAATCTCTTTGGCCTGGGATAGATAGTGATTCCCACATTGATATGTTTACATTTGTCTTCTTCATCTGATCAATGATATTGAATGGAGATGAAGTATCCCTTTTCTGTCCCTTGGCCTGCACATTCATTCCTTGTGTATGGGCAGCAACAACTGGCATTTGAATTGGCCTAGGAACTGTTTTAGGCAGTCCTTGCGTGCTTGGAGCTGGATTTTGTTTGCCAATATTTTGTGGAGTGACAGAAGGTTGTGGATTGCTTGGAGCTAATGGCTGTTCTTCACCCAAATTTCTCCTCTTTGACCTTGTGTTGGCTGCAACACTTTGGGAAACCATTTGATTCATGCCACAAAAATCTTCTGCCTGCCAGTTTACAAGTGTGGTGTCATTTGGAGCTGATTGCTGCTGGAATGTTTCTTGTTGCTGGTCATTTCTTTGACTACCTTCACCCTCCACACCAGTTGTTGTCACCATTAATGCTTGATTCAAGGCACAGTTGAAGCACATGGATTGGTTATGAGGTTCATTGCATGGGAAACACCAATCATACTCTTGAGCTATATTGTTTTGTACTGGCACTAATGCTTTAGATGCAGATGTAGCATTGGGATTATAGGGCTGAAATGGTCTGTTGGCAGGAGGCCTTGCTTGATTTAGATTTGCAGCTGGATTGGGTGGTCTTTGGGGTTGATATGGCTGCCTGTTAGGCTGAGCTTGGGGCTGGAAAGAAGGTCTAAAACCTTGGTCTTGCTACCTCTTGAGAGTAACCAGCTCATTGCCTAGATTTTGTAGCTGCTTCATGACTTCTTGAAGTTCATTTGAGGCACTAGAAGATGAAGTAGAAGCTTCATTTGAATTCTGATTTCTAGGAGTGGGAATAGGAGCTAAATTAGGCACTTGGCTAGTACTTTGGGCTCTCTAAACTTGGAAACAATGGCATTGGAGGTCTAGGAGCCAGCTTGCCAGCTTGAATCAAACAATTTTCAGCTCTAATGGCAATGCTATAAGCAATGGGGATAGTTGTGCCTCCCATGGATTGAATTAACATGGAAATATCAGAATTTAAAGCTTTAAGGTAATAAAGGAAAGCACCTTCTGCTGTTGGCCTGACTGCCACTGGAATTCTCTCCCAAGTCCTTTGAAATCTGAAATTAAAATCAGTCAGCTACTCATTGGGAGCTCTCTTGATGGTTGTCAGCTGCTCCAAAAGGGACAAGTTGTCTCCCTTTTCTCCAAACTGCTCATGGAGGGCTATACATAGCTGGTTCCAATTTTGAATAGAACCTGAGGCAAGACTCCTGAACCATTGTAAAGCTTTCCCTTTGAATGAAGATGCCAGCAACTTGACAGCAACTTGCATCTCATCAATCTCATGGATTGCACAAATGTTAGCAATATCCTTGGCATGATCACCAGGAGTGGTCTGATTTTCTCCAGTGAAGTATGGAATGTTCTTCAATGCTGCAACTGGAATTGGATTTTGTGCATTGAGAGCAAGTGGGCTGCTGCCAGTGAAATTGACATAGGGGTTGTTTTGTGCCATTCTGATTGGCCTTAGAACCCTTGTTGATTGAATGAAAGGCCTACCAGGTGGAGGAGTTGAGAGAGTTCTGTTTGGTGGAGATGGAGACCTTTGGATTCTCCTCCCTCTTTGCCTTCTTCTTGGAGATAACTGTAGATATTCAAACAACACCTCTTCTTCTCCAGCTCTTGACCTTGTAGTGATTCTTCTCATGAGTTTTCAGGTCTGCACTGCTAAAACCAGCTGATTCTTCTTCCTTGGAGTCACCAGATGTGTAATTTATAGCTCTTTTAAGCAAGAAACTTGCAACAAATGCACATCAATTTTGTTGCAATGAAGATGAAGACCTCTAAGGTCCCACCGGGTGTGCCAAAACTATTGTTGCAAATCAGCAGCACCCCCTGGATGTTGATCAGATTTCTAGTTTGATCATACTAGCATCCAGTGTGATTGCACAACATTGAATCCTTTCCCCAAGTGTGGGACTTGCAAAATGAGAAAGGAATCTCCAGTTTAGAGGTTGGTTCCTCAATTCCTCTGGTCAGATTTATCACTTACAAGTTGCAGAGGTCTATATTCCTAATCCTACCCTAAATTCCAAAGGAGACAGAGATAGAGAATGCAGATAAACTAAAACTAATGCTAATAGGTGATACACCAAAGGAGTGGTAAGCATTTTTCACTTCTGCAGATTGACACAATTCATAAAATACAACAAAACAACATGCACAAACTGATAACTGTAATGAAGAATCAGAAATTAGTCAAACAACACCAGCAGAGGATGGAAAATTAATCACAGGGCCTGTATTGTTATTTTAACATCAAAATCACTTGCATTACAACACCTGAGAGGCAAAAATGAGTTGCAGTTCTTAGAAAAGGTCTGATATTCCACCAAAATCACTTCCAAGGTGAGAAAGGGGACCTGCAATACACAAAAAATGTTCAACCCTTTGAAAATGAGCCAAAACTGGCTTTTACAGTGCAAGGGACAAACCCAGGAGAGAGAAACATGGGAAAACATGGGAGAGGTTCAATCATTGACCAAAATGCATTCAAAACAGCATGGGCATCCTTACATACCTATTCTTTAACATTTTTAACCATGCTGGGAGAGAATGCGAGCCATTCTTCATTAAAAACGGTGGTTGAAACGTCATTTCTGCTCATCACCACGTGCCAGAGGATGTTTTTCAATTTTCTCTCTCCAAACTCCATCAAAATGCAAAATTGACCTTGTAATCTTGTATATAATTTCACCAGATTTCCATTGATATAAAGAACGTGAAAAACTGAGCTCTGGATCGAAAGATATGGCGATTTGAAATTTTAGGGCAAAACAGGGCCAAATCGGGTCGGCGGGCAAAAAATTTGAATTTTTTACCTTTTTGGTCATTTGGAAAATTTTCCAAAATTTCCCCACACTCCACCTTTCCAGGTGCCACGTGGCACGTTTTTATTGGGCGCGGGCCCATCCTGCTCCATTTTCCTTTATTTTCGCCTTTGGAAAAATTTCCCAAAATTCCCCGCCGGGCCGGTGAGCTGAGGACACGTGGCGAGCGCTGATTGGATGCGGGCCTGTCCTTCCTAAATTTTCTGTGGGTCTCTCTGATAATTTTCGACCTAGACACATGTCAAAACCCCATTCGATGTGGGTTTGACCTTCCAAAATTTCCTTGCGGGCATTTCCTTGATTTTTGGCGCCCTCTGGACACGTGGCAAGATTCTATTGGCTCGCAATACAGGGGGCGGGCCTTCCGCTCTGAATTTTCCTTTATTTTTTCCTTGGGAAAATTTCCCAAATTCCCCCCTTGCTCCACCACTCTCTAGGACACGTGGTGACATATAACTGGCCATGGGCCCTCCGCAAGCATTTTTTACTTCTGCACCAATACTTGGGAAAATTTCCCAAATTCCTCCCTCACCCCACCAGTGTAGGCTCCGATGACACGTGGCTTGACTTGATTCGTTGGCGGGCGCAGCGGGCCGAAACTTACCTTTTTGAAATTTTTGGTGAAACACTCAGTAAAAAACCAAGTTTTCCTCCAACCCCCACCACCTCCAGCTCCTTAGGACACGTGGTGAGTTTTTACTGGGTGCAGGCCCTTCCTTCAACATTTTCCATGCACAACACTTAGCTGAATTTTTCAAATTGCTCCCCTAGACACGTGGCATTACCTGATTCGTCGACGGGCCAATGGGGAAAATATTTCCATTTGAAAACTTTGCCAAAACACTTGGTAAAAATTACAAGTTCTCCTTCCAACCCCTGCCACTTCCTTGGACACGTGGCGGCATCTCATTGGCTGTGGGCCTTGAAGGGGAAAATTTCCCACAAAAACTCCGCCGAGCCATAACTTCAAAAATACATGGAGTTAGGAGGAAAAATTTACCTTTCTGGAAAGCTGAGAAAGAGCTCTATCCAATGGTGTCATTTCTAGAAGGTTTTGAGTGCCTGAAAAGAAAAATATTATGTCTGAGGCACAAGAGAAGGAAGGATGAAAGGAGTTAGCCACAAAATGAGCAGGGGGCACATTTTGGATAACAGGCATGGTCTTTGTCTATTCCCCATCTCATGCTGGGGGCACGTCTGTGATTTCACCTTCCTATTTATAAGTGCATGGAATTTTCCCTTGGATATTCCCTATCTAACGTAGGGGCATCCACGCTTTCTTGGTTACCTATGCATAGCTCTGAAAAAATGTTAGAAAAACATAAAAAAAAATCCAAAAATGTTAGAGAATCAAAACAGTAGAAGATTGTTTCACAAAAATCAAAACAATAGAAAATTGTTTCCCAAAATTTAATACAATAGAAAATTGTTTCACAAAACTCTAAACAATAGAAAATTGTTTTAAAAAACAACCTTACAAAAAAATTCACTTTAGTTTACTTTTGTTATCTTGTTTCTTGCTTTGCTTGATTTCTTGTATAGTTGCTTCATGTTTGTACATTTTTATTGTTTGTTGCTTAGAAATAATTTGTTAGGATTCATCTTTTCTTGTTTAGATTAGATTTATTCTTGCTTGTGTATATTGAAGTGTGTTTTTGCATGCTAGTGAATCATGGTACATTATTGTATTGGTTCATTATGTTCTTTGTTAACATTTGATTGTGTTTTCCTGTTGCATGCGCATCATTTTGTTATCACATCATCATATTTCCATCAGTATCATCACATCTAACATCATCTATACATCATATATCAAGAAAAAGCTAATTATACATCATACATGAATGTTAAGCTAATCATCACATATCATATCATCAAATGGGGGCAAGAGGGATTGCAAATATAAAAATGTATCCCCCCACACCCATATCATCATGTCATCCCATCCACTAAATCTAGCACATCACATGAGAAAATACATTTGATATACTCTACAGATCTATCATCTAAAAATCAAAGCGCATGTGATACATCAAAAATCAGGATACATATACATGTGAAATCAAATAAGCTAACACCATAACATATCCATCTATCCATGTACTCAATAAAAAATAGCAAACAATATCCATCATCTCATAACACGTGTCATGTCAAAAATGTCCATATATACATATACATGTTTGTGGTATATCTGTATCAAAAATAAATATACATCACTACTATACATCAAAAATACCTTCATCTGAGGCATGCAAAAAGGATGATCTACATCGATCAAAGAATACAACTACCTTCATCAGAGGCATATGTACAAAATGTTATACATAAAGAATATTGTACATCAAGCACAAGGTGCCCATAGCCTTCATCAAGAGCCACATGTATCAATACAATATGAATCAGGGGTGACTCAAGCCCCAAGATGGGATGGCTGGTTTGTCCCATGGTGGAGGCATAGCATGAGCATCACTCGATCCTATAGGAAACCCCCATGGCTGCTCCACTGAGGCTTGAGGCCTCTCTAAACTCGTCACTCTACTTGAATTCTGGCTATAAGAAGGTGCCCACCACTCAACCAAAACTACCTCATAATATAATGATTGGTAATAAGATACTCTACCCTGTGCTGTAGCTAGATCTCTGTGACTCTGGGCTATCACCATTGTGCCATCTATTTTTCAGAAGGATGTTATCTTTGCTGATACTCGGGAAAGATCGGCATGACCTATGACTCACTCGCCTCTTAACCTATCTCTCTCCAGTATCACAGGCTATAGTTGAGCCTACATATTTTGATATAGGCTTGTCACATGAGCCATCTGTGTTTCCATCTACCATATCTGTTGAAATTAGATGACAACATCACCTCCCTGGCTAGCCTGGGCCTAATCCTGATCCTGCTCTGCTGTCACTACCAAAGTCTGAGCTTGGGCCTGGTCTCTCTTTGCTATGGCTTGCAGAAACTTCTACTATAAGGTGGATATCTATGTAACTAGATGCACCACATGGTCCTATCCTTGTGCCTACCCCTGTATTAGTCTAGAGGCCTATCCTTACTCTCATAATCTAAGACTAGAAAGATATGTAGGTGCCTGTACTAATCCCTACTACCTCGATCCTTGTACCCTACCCATCATGCGGAAGTCCATCAAAGGGATCATCTAGGTCATGAGCTACTATATCCTCCCTCTCATCACCACTATAAGGAAGCTCTGGCAGTGGCCAAGTGCCTGCTACCCATGCCTCATCTGAATAGTAAAAAACTAAGGTAAAACATTGGTGTACCAATCCATGTAATCAGTAGTGGTACCTGGATCTCTGATCTATTGGTCTGGGTTTTATGCTTATGGTACCACCTATAGAAAGCTAGCTCTGGCTCAGGATGCCTATATGCGTGGCCTCATGGTCTACCTGTTGGAGTCTCGGGAGGCATATCACAAATCTGGCTGTGGAACCCCATACACCCTACCTAGCTGTTGCTGACATTAGTCTACTTTGTATAAATTGATGATGTAACTGTGGCTACCTAGAAGGAAGTGCTCTACCACACAAACACTGAGATTTGTTCCATCCACTTGCCACTGTATCTTCCTGTAAGGCCTCCATATAATGTCTCTATCTAGCATCTCATCAAACTCTTGTCGATAATGATACAAGCTACCTAGGTGCCCTCATATGTCATCACTTATAGAAACCCAACACATGTATGATGAATCCTCCAGGACTCAGACATGTAATGTGCCTACAAGGCACCTGATAGCTATGTGGTCCCAAGACTAAATCTGCAGTAAAGAGGTAGGCCCCACCTTCTTCTGATAGTGGTATGTAATCAAGTGTAACTCCCAGTATAGATGTGCTAGTATGCACTGGTCCCAGACAATAGTGCTCACCACTAAAAATCCCGTGAACCAATGTCATCAGACACATAGGTGTCCCAGTCTTATCAGTGAGTAGAATCCCACTGATAAGTGACATCACATATAATGGCCACCGGTGCAATGTTGGATCATCTATGCACTTGTGCAATGTGACTATCAATCCATCATGAGGTATCTCATCATGATCAAATAAATCATTGAATTTCACCCTGATCTGCCTAAGGTCACTTCATGTACTCGATCATCGAGACTATGATAGGTAGGTAGAGAATCTGCCATGTCATACATACTCCAGAGTAATTATCATCTCTCAATGGTAGCGAGCCTAAAGCATTTGTGATATAGAGCCTAGGCCCACCACCTCTAATAGTATCACCACCGCACTCTGATCTCATTGGTGCATAGTCCCCTCTAGCTCTGCTATGCATGAATGCATCTCTCACATTTGTAGCATGGGAAACCGTCTCTATAAAATAATTCCATTTGTCAGCTACTAAAATTTCTTCTAAGTTCTACCTCTAATTCTTTAGGGTTAACCCAAAAATCTTAATTTTCTTCTAAGTGTCATCATTCTTGGCATTTTTCTATCTCTCCTTCATCTACCCCATATGCTTGTGTGCCCTTTAGGGCATATGCACACCCCATGTCATATGTGCCCTCTTTTTGGCACATGCACATGTGTGCATCCACCTATGGATGCTTGCACCATCCTTCGAGTGCCTGTGCGTGCACACATATGTGTACACTATGTGTGTGATATCATGTTTGTGTGTGTGCGTGTGTGCACATGTGTTGTGTGTGCGCTGTCATGCATATTTTTGGTGTCCAAATGTGTGCGCATACGCTCCAAGGGTACCTGCGCCCTAGTGCATGTGTTCCTGCACAACTCTGCCCTAGTTTCCTACTTTTAACATTAACTACGGGCATTAATTACAAAATTAACGAAGAGGGTTAGATTACTCACAAAGATGCCATTGTCTACATGTTAGTCATACCCTTGAACTGTGTCTGCTCAGCTCAAATAGTCTTGTGCTCTCACCATCACCCTCGTCGTTGTTAGAGTCTTGTGGTAAAAACTCAGCGACATTTGGTTAGAAATGAATTGGTCGCGGTGATTTACCCCCTCTTGGGTGGGTTATATCAAGCTATTTTTTATCGATCGTGATGCCTAGAGGCTTGTTTTGACAACTGTTTTCTCTTCTATTCACTGTCAAATAATTATTTTAATTAAATAATTATTTTTCTTTAATTTTTCATTGTGTTGGGGTAATTTTTTGCTATCTAGTACCCCTTTCTTCACTAGGAAATTTTTTATTGCTCCTAGGTAATTTTTCTTCTTATCCACACTCTATCAAATAATTATTTTTTTTCAAATAATTATTTTATTAATTTTTCCTCTATACAGGGACATTACTTGTCACTTATTTCTTATTTCTTCCCCCTAGGGCGTTTTCTTTTGCATCTAGGCACTTCATTCTATTTCTTTTATTTTCTTCTACACATCCACTGTCCACCACATTTTAGATAACACAAAAACATATATATATATATATATCACTTCATAAGAAAAAAATAAAGCAAAATTATCCACAAAATTCTAAAAATTAGAAAACCTAAAAAAATAGGTAACCCACTTATTACGGCTGAAAGTTGTGTCTTGCGCATGGTATTCTTTCCATATCCTACTAGTTTATTTCACATCATCACTGATCAACACAACTTGTGGATCACCAGATTCACAACCATTCACCAAGCTAACTACTTGCATTGTCCATACTCTGGGGCACATCTCATTTCCTGGTGTTGTTTCATTGCACACAAATCTTTCTCCTTGGAACCAATGTCCATTATCATTTCCCTTGCATGTATCCTTTCTCGGGGCATCATTTTTAACCCTTTTTCGTCAATCACAAACATGTGGAACTCTTCATCTTGATAAAAAACATTTTTACAACTATCTTTACTTTTATTGGGTTGGATATGTGCATTCGTACTTGTTTTCCCTGTTAAATGAGCTTGTTTCCTTCTCATATTGCATTTCATTTTGTATGTTACATGGGGTTAGTGTTTTCAGAAATCGATAATTGTTTGTAGTATGAATTTTCATGCCATCCTACTTTTGTTGTATTATTATATTTTTAATAAGGACTGATGACATAGATCTTTTGGCAATATGATGACAATAAATTTGTTTCAATACACTGGATGAAATCTTGCTCATTTTCTTCTCGTCTTTGTTTCTTCTACATCACCCTCCTATCAATACTATTATTTCTGCTTCACCTGGGGCATCCTGCTCCTATCCTTTCTTCCATCCATTTCTCACCTTTTTCGATCGTCGATCATCTTCCTTCATCACCCCATTAACACTCGAGGGGGCATCTCTCACTTCTACTAATTTTCTTCTACCCCTTCAAAATTTTATCCATCTACTAATCTTTGAAGTGGCATCACTTACGCCACCCCTAAAGAGCTGAAAATGTAGACACCTATAATTTAGCCTAAAAACTTTAAATACTTGTGCTAATTATTTCCTTTCCCGCAAGTTAACGACATATCGTCAATAATGCTCATCTTCTCTTCTATCATTGTTAATTAATTACAATAAGTAATTAATTAAGTCTTCTATTCAATGAATACCCAATTAATAACCTTCTAGTAATTAATCCTTCCTTCTATCTAAACTAATTAATTATTATTAATTAATTATCTTCCCCATTCATTAAACCAATAAATCATTATTTAGTTTATTTAATCCCATTATATAGTCTAAATCATGCTAATATTCCTCTACAAAGATTTTATAAGCTTGCACATCTATTAATTAATCATCTTGATTATTTAATAAACCCCCTTTATCCACATGAGTCACTAAAGGAAAAGATAAACTCTCTTAAAGTTAACTCAACCCTTTCTAAACCCCCCTATCCATAACTAACTCAACATTTCTATTATACCAAATGCAAAGGGATGTAGACATTGCTTTACCCATTGGGCTATATTGTAACATTCCCATTTTAAGACTTTAGAAACAAGGGATTTTTTATTTTTTTTTAAATACATAATGTTCATTGTTCTAAATAAAGCATTATTTAGACCAAACATTCAATGCCAATCAAATTCAAATAGATAGCCATATACAGCTGTAATGACTCAGTGTTCCACCGATCTATTCATTCCATAACTCGGTAAGCTACCGATCTATTTATGTTATCTTATGTATTGAATACATATCATATACTTTGTATAATTGGTATTCCCACCCTACACTGGGTATTGAGTGATCTATTTATAGAACATATTTGAATATCTGTTACCAATATTCATCTGATATCATGTTGTTTTAAACTAGGCAACATAGGAAAATGCAACCAGCAGCTTGCGATACTTTGGTAAAAGATTTACAACATACTATGTAGGTCACTATTCCTAGATGGCATACTCATCATATTAGAATACGTGCTTCACCTCACTCCTCTATTATCATGATTGTTCTTTACTGACTACATCAGTCCACTTGTCCCAGGTTTAACCCTAGCCCTAGATAGACACATAAGTTATTATAGGAAGACGCTCATAATGGATTAGGGTAAATGGGCATACTCGGTTGACCTAAGACAACCGGATGTGCCAAGGTACCCTGAGCCATTGGAAGATAATTCCTATCCTAAATATGCTCCTATCTTGACCTAGAGAGATACTAAGTTCAATTTCGAGTAATTATTGTGTGTAGATCTGGGTGATCAATGCAAAAGGATGATGCCACATGTCAACTAAAACATTGTATTCTTGAGAAGACCCAAGTATTCTCAGAAGTACAACCCTGTAGTTTGCATGTGCCAACATCCTACAGAAACTACCTCATCGAGATGTACATACCCCAAGGAGATTGTTAATACATTGTTAATTTGGATTATGTCTTGATTACAACAACCCTGCTAAACCCTAATCCAACACTCCATAAGTTCTTATTATACACTTGTATCAATTGTGTTGGTCCAATTATTGATTTTGCATAATGTGCCTTATTTTCCATGACCAAATGTACTCACAAACATTTCATTTTTTTTGTTCTCATGGTCTACAGTTCACTTTTTCCATTGAATGCCTTTGATATGCTCATAATGTTGTTATTCTGCCCTATTTTGAAACAAGATCCAAGTTTCCCCCCATTTGTGCCCTAATTTATTCATTTTTACGGGATATGCCATTTTTTCCATTGCCAAATCATGCAAAAAACACAAAATTGATCAAATCCTGAATTCATGCAAGTGTTTCCCCAATCCCAAGGTCGCAAATGATGTTAAAAAATGATTTAGTTGGTTTAAAATGAAGAATTCTGCCTTCCCTATCAAAAATTTGGTTTCTAGGGCATTCCCTATATTTTTCACATTTCGACGGCTTCTCGGGCCATCAAATTTATCATTGCAATCTTTATGCTAACGTGGCAGGCTCTTATTTGTTGGGGATGTGCGGGAAAACATTATTAACTTGTCATTTTTGAAATTTTGGCAAAAGGAAAATTCTTGACCATGGCCTCACGGTGCTACAGTGATGTGCCTACATGGCACGATGTGATTGGTTAGATGAACCAGCGGGTGGCGGGGTCACTTAAACTTTTCTTCATTTTTGAAAAATTCTCAATGTTAAATTTTGCTCCGAGGGCCCACACCCAATGGTATGGCGACACGTGGCATGGGAGGATCAAATGGGCGGCAGTGGAGTTAAATTTTTTTTCAAATTTTTGGCTCAAAACGTCATGGAAAATTTCAACCTGGAGGCCCGCACCCAATGGAAGGGTGACATGTGTCCAGGGAGGTCGACTGAAAAAGTAGGGATTTGGAAGAGTTTGAAAATTTTGGCTTCAAAATGCTAGAGGAAAAATTCGGCCCAAAAGCCCGTGCCCAATGGGATGGTGACACGCATCAGGAGAGTCAGTATGGAGAGGTGAATAGTTGGAAATTTTTGAAGTATTTTGGCTTCAAAATGCCTAACAAAAATTTTTGACCTAGAGGCTCGTATCGAATAGGAAAGTGACACGTATGCAAGGGATGAAATGGAGGGGCGGATGTTTGGAGGAATTTGAAGTTTTAAAATTCTTCACAAGGTAAAAAGAAAATTTTGGCTCAAGGTCCTGCCACCAATGAAGAGTGGACACGTGTCCCAGATTGGCAGAGATTTGGAGCACGGAGAGAAAGTAAAAATTTTCCAAACTTTGGTGAAAAATCTCAAAAAAAATTGATGGCCCCGACGGAAAATTTGGAGGTGTCCCCCCGCATCCAATCAGGGGGAGACATATGGCATGTTTCAAAAGGAAAAGGAGAGTGTGGGCCCACAAAGGGATTTTTGTGCTCATAGAGGAGTGAAGGAAAAAAGGAGGGTCGGCTCCGCATCTAATGGGAGACCGACACGTGGCAGAAGAGGTGGCGGGTGTTTGGGGGCGCGAAGAATTTTGAGAAAATTTTCCTTTTCTCAGAAAAAGTGGAAAAATGCATCAAATTGGCCCGCAGTTTTTGTGGAGGCCCATAGGAGGACACGTGGCATGTTCAGGGGCAAGCGGGGAAAATATTCAAAATTTTCTCGAAGGTCAAAAAAGGTCGAAATGCATTTTAAAAAGGCAAGGCCCGGTCCAATAGTATTTGGACACATGTCTAACCTCATTCAAAGGGAAAAAAGGGAATTTTTAAAGGAATATTCAAGATTTAATCTAACATGTGGAGGGCAAAGATTTAAAGTTGATTTTAATCAATGGTTACTGTGCATTTTCATTTTTTGGGTGCCATGGAAGCTCCAAGAAGTGTGGAATCGTCATTTTGGCACCAAATCACATGAAATTTTATATGATTTCACATCCTTTCGGCCTTCTGAGTGCAATGGAACCATTCTTTTGAGCTGATTCATGTGCCCTATAGTGTTTTTCATGAAATATTTTTCTCAGCCCGTGAAAAACATGTGAAAGGTAAAAAATTAAAGTTGCAGAGTTAAAAATGATGAAGGGAAAAGGTGAAAAATGATTGCAAATGCATGTTGGCATGGTGGAATGCCAAAAATGTGACCCTGGGATGGATAAGGATCTGAGTTCATGTAATATTTTAAAATATTTGTGCATCTCTGGCATTTGGCGAGCTGTTTTACAGTTTTATATCATTTTTCATCAAATGGATAGGGTTTTGTAACAAATTTGATCCCTTTGGCATATTCTTTGCTTGGGATGCAAGGATCCAAGCTAGTAGAGGGTATATCATGTAATTTGGAGGCATTTTGTAGGTTCTGTTGAGAATTTTGGAGGAGGAGAGAAGAATTTTCATGTGAAAAACTGGAAAAAGTCCATTTTCTTTTGGAGAAACTGCCTGAGAGCCATTTTTTATTCCTGTTTGCATCAAATGTTCATCATGTTGAGTTGGTTTCAGCTGTAAAGCCATCAACAAGCTTTGATATTGTCTAAATAACATTCCCTTGCTGATACATTTGATCAAATTCTTGGATCAACTGGTTTTATCTCTTGGCAAAGCTTGCATACACTTATATTTCAGTATGTTTTCAATTTGTGTTTCATGCTCATGTTGCAATCTTGTGTTTAGGATCTCTCTGATCATACAGGGTATCATTTATTTTTTATGGTTTAATGGCATTTGCAATCTTGTATTCAGAAGAGCTTTCATCTGATAGAAGATAAACAGATTTAAAATCATCTTACTGTCCTTGATTAATGAGACTGTCTGTAAACCTTTGGGTGCACCTTAGGTCATGATTAAATAGGGATTCCTAGATGCTTCATTGATATTTTTCTTCAAGCCTTTGTGGCAGGTTATCAAAGTTTGTATGGAATAGTGCAGATTTGGGCATCCATGTGTGCACACATCCTGGTTGAAAGAGCACTTCAAATTCATTGAAACATCTCTGTTGTTTAGGTGTTGTAATTCATTTGCAAAGTTTCCCAAAGAAGGTGATGACTCCTAACTACTCTTGTTCCAACATCTCTCATCAGAATTTCATTTTAAACTAACTCATCCTACCTATAATACCCCTGCATTTGCATTGTGTGTCCACAAAAGAATTCAATCCTTTCACTAAAATGCACAAAGTTGATCAGGGTTTTATCATGTCTTTAGCAGCTCTAGCTTTGTTTTGAGAACATTTCCATCATTTAGTAGTGACAACTCTTTTGAGTTTGGATAATGGATACTTGATCATGTTTTCACAAAGCCTCTTCCATATCATATGCAAAACACAAGGACATCTCCATCTCCTTACCATATAGGGGCTGCAATATAGGTTCTCTTGCCTTGGTTGATAGGCACAACCTAAAATAGTGAGGGTTAGATCAAAACCCTCTTGAAGGTGCTATCCACTCCCTCAATTCTTGAATGCAAACAAGCAGATAGGTGTGCTTCCCCAGCTACAAATGACATACAAAACATCTATCTATCCTTGAGTGTCTTGTGAAAATTCATGATGTTGTTCAAGTTGTGAAGGAGATTAAATCTAGATACCAACACCCGAGTGGCACCATTGCTAGGGACTTCTTGGAATTTCTTGGTGGTTTTGAAGTATTTGAAAGGTTTGAGCATTTGTGTGATTAAGTATTTGAGTTGTTACATTCTTGAGATATCATTTCATACTTCAGATCTACATGTTTTGGGTAAAAAGATTTCAAGCTCAGCCTGCTCTTATCATTTACCAGCAGTTTATATGATTTGGATGCACTGTTCTTGGTTGAATTAAGAAGAAGATCTGAATTGTAAACCCTTGCAAAGTTTTCATAGCATACATTTGATAGAATATTTTAGTGCTTTCTTGCACAACTAAGGTGGAAATCCTTAGTGGCGACTCCATGCTGTTTGGATCTTGAAATACCAATTGTCTTACACATTTCTGTCATTTGAAACTTGTTGTTTAAATCTGTCAAGCTAGAGGGAATGAGATCCCTCTTCATCAAGGACTCTTTTAATAAGTTTCTCACCGAATCAAGAAGCTCAAAACTAGAGGGAAGAAGAGTGTGGAAAGTGGTTGGTGATTTGGTTGCAAGAAAAGAAATCCCCATAGTTGAATTTGAAGGAGAGCAGCCTATTATTGAAGATTATAATTCTTCTTCAAGTAGGTCTAATTCAGGCAATCTTCTTGCTGATTTTCATTCTCCATCAGGTGAGGGACCTTCTTGTGTATTTAAAAAACCTACTCCTAGATCTGCTCCTGTGGTTTCTAAGTTTTCTAAAGTTTATCAAGAGAGAGAGCCTTTGGGGGGTTGTCATTTTAGAGATCATTCATCTATTCCAATCAGACCCATTACTACTCCTCATCAGCTTGTTTCACCTCCAAGATCACCCCCACCAAACAATATGGCTCAGCCTAGACCTCCATTTGTTGTTAACACCTTTGGTCCTATAAATTTTGGAGGAATGGATGGTTATCCAAATGTTGTCCCACAAGATGTGAGAAATAGGTTACCAAAATTCCAAGGTAACAATGCCATAACTGGAGATCAACATCTCAAACTCTTTGTTAACATGATGGAAGATTTTGAGATAGAATTTGAGGATGTGTATATTAAGTTGTTTATCCATACACTTGAGGAAGATGCAAGAGATTGGTACAAAGCTCTGCCTGATAACTCTATTGATTCATGGACTGAGATGAGTAATGCATTCGGATTACAATATGGAGACATAACAGATCCAAGGTTCCTTCTATCCGAGTTTGAGAACATCAAGAAGAACCCTAATGAGACCATTCATGACTTTAATACAAGATTTAATAAAACATTGAGAAGGCTTCCTATCATTTTGAGGCCTTGTGATGAATCTTGCTTGATCAAATATGTAGATGCATTTGATAAAAAGGCAGCCTATTACTTGAGAGACAAAAATCCTACAAACTTGAGACAAGCTTTCACCATGGCACTTCAAATTGAAAATAATATCAAGGCTATTGGTAAACCACTTAAGAGGGATGGTGTGAAGCTGATAAACCCTGAGAAGCCTCAAGCTAGCAAGGGTGCTGATTTAGAAGATGTTGTCAAGACTTTGGCAGGGGCTGTTAAAGAAATTTCTTACAAGTTAGCCCGGGCTGAGAAAGGAATTGGGAAAAGTTCACAAGGACAACAAAGAACTCAAAACCATGATAGATTTGGCAATCATCCTAGGGGTGATCAAAGACAAGATGATAGAGGTAAAGGGCATGTTGGATCTACAAGTAGACAACCCCAAGCACGTGAAAATAGAGTGGTGCCTGACCCTCTGACTGCAAGAGTTGCTGTTGTTCAAGAAATTGCTGATATGGATTGGTGTGACAGATGTTTTCTTCCTCATCCACCATGTGAAATGGACCAGCAAGATATTGATGATGATAATGAGAATGAAATGGATGATAATATTTGTATGATGGGTAGCTCTTCAGGCTCACAACAAGCAGCAACATCAACAGATGTGATAAGTGCAAGGACTGCTGCAACCTTTTGGGATTGCATAAAGAGGGTACCATTTCTTTCTCTTCCTCAAGTTCATGATGTAGATGTAGTTCAGGCTTTTGAAATTCCTAATAATGACTTTGAATATCTAAGGGATTTAATGATCAAGAAGTATGATGGTGGTATTCCTTCAGAGGAAGATAGACAATTGTTAATGAATGTTGTGGTTGGTCAAGAAAAGGAGTACAATACTAGAAGTAAAGTTGTTAGGGGAGCTGGTCCTCAAGCCAAACCAAAGACACCCTTGCTCACAAGTATTCCCAAAGATAATCCTAGAAGAGAAAAAATTACCAAGAACCCTGTTGTCCCATGCAAAAATATCAGTCCTCTTCATGCCCAGGCTGCCAAGAATACTTCTCCATCTGATGAACCTTCTTGTTTCCCTTCCAATGTTGTTTTGCCAAAGAATGTTCCATATGATATAGCCCAGGTATTGAGCCAAATTAAAGTGAGTGTTCCCATTATTGAATTTCTTAGAATTCCTGAACACAAGAAAAGAGCTTTTGAATACTTGGGATTGAAGGAAGAAAAGAGTATACCAAGCAGAAATGTAAATGTTGTTGAGAATCCTCTTCAAAGCATTGCTGGCCTTGAAACACCACCACCAATGGAAGATCTTGGAGAGGCACCTGAAGTGTATTTGGGGACATCCTTGGTTGATTCCCAATTGAATGTTGATCCATTCTTCACAACTTTTCTCATAAAAGGTAGGTTGCTTCACAATTGCATGTTTGATTCTGGTGCATCATGTAATGTTATGCCTCTAGAAGTTATGAATGAGTTGGATATCAAAGTGATAGCAGCATATGGGAAGTGTACAGCCATGGATTCAAGGGAAGTGTCGGTTGTTGGTTGTGTGAAGGGGTTAGTAGTGCAACTTGCAGCCTATCCGGATAAGAATTTAAAACTTGATGTTGTAATTGTTGACTGCCCTGCCAAATGGGGTATGCTTTTGTCAAGAAAATGGGCTGCAAGTGTTGGTGGTAGTGTTCAAATGGACATGTTATTTTCCACCATTCCCATTGAGGGCATCCTTTCCAAACTCTATGGCGAGAAGAAAATGTTGCACTTGATTGAAGATCCCAACAATGCTTCTTATGAAGTGTTGTTTGCTGATGTAGATGTTGACAACTTCATTGGTTTTGCTGATGGAAAAGAGAATAAGATGGATAAATCAGAGTGCCTTGGTATGGTAGGTTCTCCATGGACATTACTATTTGATGGAGCTTGCTCCAAATTTGGCAATGGTGCTGGTATAGTGTTGGTTTCTCCTAGTTTAGAAAAGTTTCCTTTTTCCTTCAAGCTCAATTTTGAGTGCACTAACAACATTGCTGAGTATGAGGCATTATTATTGGGATTAAGGATTGCATGGAAATATGGAGTGAAGGATATTGTTGCCAAGGGGGATTCAGAGCTGGTTGTCAAGCAAGTAAGAAAGTTGTATGCTACAAAAAATCAGCGTATGAAACAATATAAGCATGTTGTTTGGGACTTGATTGAAATGTTTGAATCCTTTAACATTGTTTACCATGATAGAAGTCTTAATGCTGCTGCTGATAAGCTGGCTGTTCTAGGTTCTAGATTCGACAATTGCACCATTTCACCTTTTTGTGAATATGATATTGAAGTGCTAATAAGGCCAGCTGTCCCAGATAATGTGAAGCATTGGCAGATTTTTGATGATGATGCACAAGTGTTGAGATTCTTACAATGCCAAGGTGAGTTTTCTGGTCAGAATATTGATTGGGAACCATTGGTATGCATGAATGAAGGTAGAGAAACTTTGTTTGACAAGGATATTATACAATTGAAAACAAATACCATTCCTAAAGGTCTTGTTGCACTTGAATCCAACTTTAGCAATGTTGATTGCATCATTAATAGAAATATGTATATTTTAAGGGATGTGGAAGAGCACAACTTGGGAACTAAAGATAAGCTAAGGAAGATCTGGTTGGGCAGCCATCTCAGCAAAGAAGAGAAACATAGTCCTATGCCCAACTTTTAAAGAAATATCAAGACTGCCTTGCTTGGTCTTATTCAGAGCTGAAGGCATATAGAGAAGATTTATTTCAGCATGAGATCCCTCTTGAGGCCAAAACCAAGCCATTTAGACAAAAACAAAGGCCTATTAACCCACTACTTTCCATGAAAATGCAAGAAGAGTTGAAGAAATTGAGAGATGGTGGCATCATTCAGCCTACTAGATACTCTTCTTGGGTTGCCAACCTTGTGCCAGTTAGAAAGAAGAACGGAGATATCAGACTTTGTGTGGATTTTAGGAATCTAAAAAAAGCATCTATGAAGGACAACTATCCTTTTCCAAACATGGAGAATATGTTGCAGCTTGTAACAGGGTCAGAAATGCTTTCTACTTTGGATGGTTTCTCTGGATACAATCAAGTAGTTGTCAAAGAATCAGAAAGACTTAAGACAACCTTCACTACTCCTTGGGGGACTTATGTTTTTGTAAGGATGCCTTTTGGATTGATGAATGCTGGTGCTACTTTTCAAAGGGCAATGGATGTTGCCTTTGCTAGTTATATCAATGAATTTATTGTAGTTTACCAAGATGATGTGACTGTTTTTTCAAGGCAGCGAGCAAGACCATTTGCAACACCTAGAGAAGATGCTGATCAGATGTAGAGAGTATGGAATTTCACTTAATCCAAAGAAGTTTCATTTTGGTGTGCCAAAGTCCAAGATATTGGGGCATATTGTGTCCAAAGAAGGTGTTATGATAGACCCTGAGAGAGTGGAAGCAATCATCAAGGTGCCTATTCCAAGAACCAAGAAAGGTATTCAATATTTCTTTGGACAAATCAATTTCATTAGAAGGTTTGTCTCCAATTTTGCTGAGTTAACTCTTCCAATCACAAGCATGCTAAGAAAGGATCAAGTTATTAAGTGGGAAGAGGCTGCCATCCAAGATTTTGAAGGAATAAAGGATGCACTCAAGCATGCACCTGTTTTGGCAGCTCCAAACTATAAGATGCCTTTCCAAATCTTCTCTTTTGCATCTGAATTTACTATTGCTTCAGTTTTGTTACAAAAGGATGAGAATGGAGCTGAGAAGCCTATTGATTTATTTAGCAAGGCTTTACAAGTAGCTGAACTGAAGTACACAATTATGGAGAAACAAGCATTTGCATCGGTAAAAGCAACAAAGATTTTCAGGCCCTACATTTTGAGTTCAAAGGTTGTTGCTTATGTTCCTCACACCATGGTTAAAGACATCTTATCTGACATGGAGATATCAAGCAAGAGATGTAGATGGGTCAACAAATTACAAGAGTATGATATGGATATCCAAACTACAAAGCTGGTAAGAGGTTTGGGTCTTGCCAAGCTCATGGCTGAGAGTAATTTGCAAAATGTAGAAGTGAATCAGCTAGAGGAAGAAAGGGCAGATCTTCTTGACAAATTGATGAATTTTGAATGGTATATGGATGTGGTCTTCTACCTCAAGCACCTATGCTATCCTAGTCACTTGAATAAAAATCAGAAAAGAGCCCTTAAGCTGGCTTCTCAAAAATATATCATAATAGGCCTTGGGCCGACTTAGAAGAACCCTAAGGGTGTACTCTTGAAATGCATAACTGAAGATGAAGCTCCCAAGTTGATTGTTGATTTCCATGGGGGAGTTTGTGGAGGACATTTTTCTGGGAGAGTGACAGCACATAAGATTTTAAGAGCTGGTTATTGGTGGCCAACTCTTTTCAAAGATGCAAACCAGCTAGTTAGAAGATGTGATAGTTGCCAACGCTTCTCAGGAAGATTGAAAGCTTCAGGCTCCCTTCCTTTGCATCTTGTATCAATTGAAGCTCCTTTCAAACAATGGGGAATGGATTTTATTGGTGAGATTTCAGATCCTTCTAGTGCTGGTTACAAATGGATCCTTGTAGCAACTGATTATTTTACAAAATGGGTTGAGGCAATTCCATCTAGAAAGGCAACACACCAAGTGGTAATGGATTTCTTGCTGAATCATATCATATGTAGGTTTGGAGTTCCAGTTAAGATTGTATCTGATAATGCTATGTGTTTTAGAGCCAAGCCTTTGATGGCAATGTGCAATGAATATGGGATAAATCTGACTTATTCTTCAAACTACAATCCACAAGGTAATGGACAAGTTGAATCAAGTAAAAATAACTTGCTTAAGATCATTAGAAGAACCTTGGAAATCAACAAGAAGAAGTGGGGAGAACAGTTGAAATTTGCAGTATGGGCTGATAGAATAACTCCAAAAAGAGCAACTGGTAAAAGTCCATTTGAATTGGTGTATGGAACTCAGGCTTTGCTGCCATTACACCTGCAATTATCCACTTTTCAGTTTGCCCAGCAGTTGGAAGATCAAGAACATGGCCCATATGAATCAAGAATCAATCAGATCATTGAGTTGGATGAAGAAAGGAGAGCTTCTCATCAAAGGCATGTCAGATTTAGGGAGAAATTGAAGAAGTCGTTTGATAAGAAAGTCACCCCTAAAGCTTTCAGTGTTGGAGATCTGGTTTTGCTATGGGATAGTAGGCATGAAGACAAGGGAAAGCATGGCAAGTTTGATGCTCTATGGATGGGCCCTTATGCCATTGATATCAGAATTGGAGAAAATACATTTTTTCTCAAGGATTTGGATGGGGATTTGCTGGAGCTTCCTGTTAATGGCAGACATTTAAAACATTTCTTGGATTAAATCCCCATGTGAGGTATGCACAAGTTGTACATTTTGTATAGCCCTTGTTTTTGTTTTGTCTTTTCCTTGTTCTTGCTGTTGTTGGCTTGTGGTTTTCCCTTTTGTCCTTGGCAACCATTTTTGGTCTGGTTTTCTCGTCCTGTTTTTGGTGGAAATTCTAGTTTTTGGGCTGCTCTGCATGTTTTGACTCCTTGCCCAATGGATTTTTGGCACTTGGTCTACGTTGTGATCTTGTGGCACTCACTGGGAGTGCCCATCCCCAAGCAGGAGCCAATGTTGGTGCAATTTCTGAGTTTGCATAATGTGCCTTATTTTTCATGACCATTTTTGCCCATTTTGTCACAAACATTTCATTTTTTGGTGGGTGATCTGCAACTCGCATTTTTCAGTTGAATGCCTTCAAATATGCTCCTCAATGTTGTTATTCTGCCCTATTTTGAAACAAAATCCAAGTTTCCCCCCATTTTGTGCCCTAATTTTTCATTTTTATGGGCTGTGTCATTTTTCCATTGCCAAATCATGTAAAAAATTGAAATTGATCGAATTCCATTGAATTTTGAAGCAAAATTTCCCCAATCCCAAGGTCGCAAATGATGTCAAAATGATTCAGTTGGTTTCAAAATGAAAAATCCTACCTTCCTTGTGAAAAAAATTGATTTCAGGGCATCCCCTGTATTTTTCACATTTTGACGGGCATACGGGCATGTTCTACCCATCAAATTTATCATTGCAATTTTATGCTGACATGGCAGGCTCTCATTGGCTGGGGATGTGTGGAAAAAATGTTATAACTTGTCACTTTTTGAAATTTTTGAAAGGAAAATTTTTGTCCGCGGCCCCCGCAGTGCTACAGTGATGTGCCTACGTGGCACGATTTGATTGGTCAGATGAACCAGCGGGTGGTGGGGGTCACTTAAAATTTTCTTCATTTTTGAAAAAAATTCTCAATGTCAAATTTTTGCTCCGAGGGCCTGCACCCATGGTATGATGACACGTGGCATGGGAGGATCAAGCGGGCGGTGGTGGAGTTGGGAAATTTTTTTCAAATTTTTGGCTCAAAATGTCATGGAAAATTTTGACCTAGAGGCCCGTGCCCAATGGAAGGGTGACACGTGTCCAGGGAGGTCGACCAGAAAAGTGGGGACTTAGAAGAATTTGAATTTTAATTTTGGCTTCAAAATGCTAGAGGAAAAATTTTCCTTGAAATGTCAATGGGATGTTGACACGTGTCTAGGAGAGCCCACCTGGTTGGAAAAAGAAGATTTTTGGACAAAATTGCCTAAGGAAAAATTTTAGCCTAGATCTCCCACAAATAGGAAGTGACACGTATGCAGGGATGAAATGGAATGGGGGTTTGGAGAAATTTTTTTGAACTTTCTCCCTTGGGTTTTAAAAGGTAAAAATTTCAAGATTGCCCCGCGATGAATGAAAAGTAACACGTGTCCAAGGGGATGGTGGAGATTTTGAGAGTGGAGAGAGAAGTGTTTCAAAATTTTGCAAACTTTGGGCAAAAATCTCAAAGGTAAAAAATTGATCCGAAGAAAATTTGGAGGTGTTCCCCACATCCAATCAGGGGGAACACGTGGCATTTTCAAAAGGAAAAGGAAGAGCATCAGGCCCGCAAGGGATTTTGTGCTCATGGAGGAATGAAGGAAAATTTGAGGGGTCGGCTCCGCATCCAATGGGAGACCGCCACGTGGCAGAGAAGCAGCGGGTGTTCGGGGCATGGAGAATTTTGAGAAAAAATTTATTTTCTCAAAAAAGTGGAAAAATTCATCAAATTGTCCCATGGTTTTGGTGGGGGCCCACATGAGGACACGTGGCAATCCTAGGGGGCATGTGGGAAAATTTTCAAAATTTTCCCGAAGTCAAAAAGGGTTTAAAATGCATTTTAAGGATTGGGAAAGGCCCACCCCAATGGTATTTGGACATGTGTCCCACCTCATCCAAAGGGAAAAAAGGGTAATTTTGAGGGATATTCATCATTTGATCTGACACGTGGAGGGCAGAGATTTAAAGTTGATTTTTAATCAATGTTTGTTGTGTAATTTCATTTTTGGGCACCATGGAAGCTCCAACAAGTGTGGAATCATCATTTTGGCACCAAATCACATGAAATTTTATATGATTTCACATCCTTTCAGCCTTTTGAATGCAATGGCATAAATTTTATGAGCTGATTCAGTGCCCTATAGTGTTTTTCATGAAATATTTTCCTCAGCCCGTGAAAAACACGTGAAAGGTAAAAAATGAAAAGTTGCAGAGTTAAAAATGATGAAGTAAAAGGTGAAAAATGATTGCAAATGCATGCTGGCATGGTGGAATGCCAAAAATGTGACCCTGGGATGGATAAGGATCTGAGTTCATGTAATATTTTAAAATATTTGTGCATCTCTGGCATTTGGCGAGCTGTTTTACAGTTTTATATCATTTTTCATCAAATGGATAGGGTTTTGTAACAAATTTGATCCCTTTGGCATATTATTTGCTTGGGATGCAAGGATCCAAGCTGGAAGGGGGTATATGATGTATTTTGGAGGCATTTTGTAAGTCTTTTGAGAATTTTGGAGGAAGGAGAGAAGAATTTTCATGGAAAAACTGGAAGAAGTCCATTTTCTTTTGGAGAGACTACCTGAGAGCCATTTTTGGGTCCTGTTTGCATCAAATGTTCATCATGTTGAGTTGGTTTCAGCTGTAAAGCCATCAAAAAGCTTTGAGATTGTCTAAATAACATTCCCTTGCTGATATATTTGATCAAATTCTTGGATTAACTGGTTTTATCTCTTGGCAAAGCTTGCATACACTTATATTTCAGTATGTTTTCAATTTGTGTTTCATGCTCATGTTGCAATCTTGTGTTTAGGATCTCTCTGATCATACAAGGTCTCATTTATAGTTGATGGTGTAATGGCATTTGAAATATTGTATTCAGAAGAGCTTTCATCTGATAGAAGATAAACAAATTTAAAATCATCTTACTGTCCTTGATTAATGAGACTGTCTGTAAACCTTTGGGTGCACCTTAGGTCATGATTAAATAGGGTTCCTAGATGCTTCATTGGTATTTTGCTTCAAGCCTTTGTGGTAGGTTATCAAAGTTTGTATGGAATAGTGCAGATTTGGGCATCCATGTGTGCACACATCCTGGTTGAAAGAGCACTTCAGATTCATTGAAACATCTCTGTTGTTTAGGTGTTGTAATTCATTTGCAAAGTTTCCCAAAGAAGGTGATGACTTCTAACTACTCTTGTCCCAACATCTCTCATCAGAATTTCATTTTAAACTAACTCATCCTACCTACAATACCCCTACATTTGCATTGTGTGTCCACAAAAGAATTCAATCCTTTCACTAAAATGCACAAAGTTGATCAGGGTTTTATCATGTCTTTAGCAGCTCTAGCTTTGTTTTGAGAACATTTCCATCATTTAGTAGTGACAACTCCTTTGATTTTGGATAATGGATACTTGATCATATTTTCACAAAGCCTCTTCCATATCATATGCAAAACACAAGGACATCTCCATCTCCTTACCATATAGGGGCTGCAATACAGGTTCTCTTACCTTGGTTGATAGGCACAACCTAAAATAGTGAGGGTTAGATCAAAACCCTCTTGAAGGTGCTATCCACTCCCTCAATTCTTGAATGAAAACAAGTAGATAGGTGTGCTTCCTCGGCTACAAATGACATACAAAACATCTATCTATCCTTGAGTGTCTTGTGCAAATTTATGATGTGTGTTCAAGTTGTGAAGGAGATTAAATCTGGATATCATATTATGCAACTCACAAGTTGCTTCATTATAAGGAAAATTGAACTAATTACCATTATTCATCTTATCAAAGAAAACAAAGTAAGAAAAACATAATATAAATAATAACAACAAGATGGAATTTTCATCTTCTTTATAAAAATACAAGATAATTTACACAACCAATGCAAATAAATCAAAACTTGCAATTCATCATTACAACTTATAAAATTTACAAGACAACACACTTTAAGCATACCACATAACAACATCCTTCATTCAATAAAGTATACAACTTTATTTTACAATTCAACAAAAGAATGAATCAGATTTATTTACTAAGAATTAGACATATATCAGCCAATGCATCATATAATTTTTTGCCTTCCTTTACCACTTAAGTCATCCATCTACAAAAATATCTAGCACGGGTCAATTCGATGAATTGAGCATGATAAGCACTAGTGATTAAAACGAGGTGCATTCCATTAATTGTTTCATTAAATCAATTTTTCTTTAATGAGATAATTAAATCATCATAAACTCATCATAAGTGATAACGAACAGAAATGAAACACTCAATAATTCAAGGTCAACTTTAAAGAGAAAAGTAGGATATAATAAACAATATCTGCCTAAGATCTTAAAGTTCTATTAATCCTATCAATGGCTTGTAAACAATCAATCAATCTTTCCATCCCATTATTTCATAATTCTATCCTAATAGAATACCACATTTATCTTTTCTAAGAGACAAAATAAATGTATACATCATGGTTCCTTCAAGGATGATCCCTCTATATCCTAAGCAAGAACCATTATATACCATGCCCGAACCTATAACATCAGAAAAACATACCAGATAATAACATGAGTTACCTATTCCTTTCCAGGATAACAATATTACACATTCAATCATTAGAATATACATCAAACAGAATTCCATAACCAACAAGAAGGTAAGGAAAACTAGAAAAATCCAACTGTAACTCCAATTCTAACTTTCCATGAAGAAATTATCAAACAATATCAAAAAACAGTGATCACAAACAAATAAGCCCTGAAGAGGAGTTAATCTCTACTCAAGTTCTTCACAAAGGTTAAAGAGTACAAGAAAAAACCTACTCCTTTCCATGTAGACCAGGTAAGACTAGTCAACAACAATCAAACCCATAAGTATCAATGTACTTAATTAGTAGAACCTTCATGGCTACTAGCTCTCAACACTATTTCAATCAAAGATTCAAACAAGGTAGACCAACAGGTCAAGTGAAATCACTATTTCCAAATAGAATCAAGTACAGAAAAGTTCAAACATTGAGCCTATCCAAGGACAGAGAGAAAGTCACTCTACTAAGGAAAGGTCCATTTAATAAATCATTTCATATAACTAAAAAAGAGAGTTCCAGTTTCCATTTAAATCTGGTTGAAAGCATACTGCGAACCTGAACCAATATACTATTCACAAAGAATACAAAAAAATATAAATTTTCTTTCTCAAAGTGAAACCAATGTCTATTCACTGTTTTAATCAAGAATAGCATCCTAAATCAATAAACGATAAGGTTTAGAATTACCCATGAACAAAAGATTGAAGTCTCACAAAGGCTTCACTAAATAATACAAAAAGTAAACAATTCATGATTCAAAGGAATCAAACTCAATACAACTGAACAGAGAAGGGATCCTTTCTAATCATATCAATGTCCAAGGTAATAACCCAAATCTAACACTAAGACCCAATTTTTTCAAAGAGACAGAAGAGAGGGAGAGCTAGAATCCAAAACACCCAATACAGAAGTTTTCTCTATCTTAAATTCCAAAGCAATAAGAATAGAACATCAAAACAAAACTTCACAACCACAAAATTACGACAATGGTGCCTTAGTACAAACTAATACAGTCAACCCAGAATGTGGGTTTCCTCCATACATATGGGAAATATCATCCCATTCTATTCTCACATGAATACCATCCCAAGGGAGTTGTTACAGTCAAATAAAAACAAAATTTCAACATTCCTTAAGACATTACCAGTTCCAAATCTCAAAAGAGATTTCAACAACGTAAACAAGATTTCACCCAGTCACTTGGTGAGTGAATTGCTAAAATAAAGAGTTATAATATAAACCTTATAATAAAATAATAACCTAATACCAAAATGTATATACAAAATCAAATATATCTATCAAAATATAAGCTCATAACAGGTAAGTGTTAAATTAGAGTTCAGTGTCAAACCCAAGCTTCACACACAATGTTCAAAACTTCACAAGAAAAATAATGCGAGTACAGTGATAAATGTGAACACCATGCAATAGTTCAGTAATACATAAGTTTCCAAAATAGCGGTTTCACTCAAACAAAGCTCCAACACAAGCTTAAATAAAACAAAATGTTTCAGCTCGAGTTTGCATCCAAAGATCGTAGCCCAGAAGCAATATAAAACAAAACTCAAGTTTCCCTAAGCTCATATGCTTTTATTTTTATGAAAGTCAGTTCAATGCACATAACCATCAAATACAAGATCTAGAGAGTATAACAAATATACATAACAAGTTATAATACCATTTTTACTTGCATGCAGGTCGTAAAACTAGCACAGAAAGCCAGTTTCCAAAACAATACTATTTCCATGGATTCAAATCAAACACAGAAGGATCCATAAAATCCAGCAAGAAAAATAACTAGACAGGAAAGAAAACAAGAATCTCATGAGATCATAGTTGTTCTAATGATTCATTTAGAAGAACGCAAAGAATTTTAATAGTTAGAGCCTATCATGCCTGATAGTGCTTCCACCAAATCGAAGGAGACTTCTAACTGAGCTTCCAACTCTTTTTCTCCTCCAAGATAGATCAACAATCAAACATCTCTTCCTCCTTTTCCTTAAATACTTTCCTTCAATCAAAATTAAGCTAAAGAAACCAAAAATACCTTTGAAGTGAAGGTCAAAATATTGGTTCGAAGAACTAGTTAGCTCTATGCAAAGCAAAATCCACCATACATGCAAAACCAAATGACCTCCTACAAATCCACCTCCTAAGTTTCCAAGATGGTTTGCATGCAAAGACCGAGGCTCATAAATGCCATAAATTCCATTCAATCTAAAATTCCTACTTATATTTCCTTGCCACCACCTCCTAAATCTGGTGAATGCCAAATCAACAAAAAATACAATTCCATTTGTTAGTGGAGCTTCCACGTAGGCCTCCACCAAGTCCACTGACCCCCTACCAAATCTTGTAGTACCTTATCATTTAAACTCACTTTCAAATCATGTAAATGCCATTTGAACTATCACCCTTATGTCATGTGACCCCTTTAACTTCCCTTTAGTTTAGGTTAGTTTCAAATAGACTTAGGTTAGTTTAACAATTACTAACATAGGTCTTAAAACATTTTCCATTATAATTCCCACCTTAGGTTAGGTTCAAATCACAACCCTTTAGTATTAGGTAATAAATAAAATAGCTTAGTATCCCCTTAGTAACTCTTCGCTTATTCACTTAGCATAACGCTTAGGTTAGGATGCCAACCCTACAATAAGAGTAAGAGGCTTAGGTTAGAACAAAATTCCAATAAATAAACATAGCTAGAACATAGTTGTTCTTACCTAGCTTAGATTACCGTTAGGATAGTCCTTATATTTTTAGGAATCTGAACTTCTCTTCAGGGAATTGAATTTTTCTTAACTCCTTACTGTCCTACCAAGATCAATCACCAAAGACCCAGGCACAAACATACAACTGAATGAAAACACATTGAAATAAGACCAAGAATTAGTATAATGCAAAATTCAGTCTTGTATGTCCCTTAAACTGCTGAATGCCAATTTTACCATTTGGTCTATGAAGAAAACTTGAAACATTCATTAGATCAATGAAATTGATCCAAGGATGAGTCAAAAGAAGAAATAAGTCTACAACTCTTAAAACCAGATTGCAGCTCATATTTCCAAAGTGAAAATGAATTCTTGACAACCATATAATTTCAGTCTAATGATTTTTAAGAACAAAAATTATTTATCCTTATCAAGCATCATCTTCAACAGTCAAAAGAACACATCTTTATCCATAAAATCACATGTCAACACTTGAGCAAAAAAGAGGAATATATCATTTCTCGAGGGAGTTATATATATAAAGATTCCTCCTCCTACCTTTATACTTACACCTAATTCTTGAGAAACAAAAGAAATCATATAGTACATACACTATAATCCTTTTGTCATCCTTAAGCATTTCACCATTGGAAGAGCTAAGCCTCATTCTTGCATTGAATCCATTTAAGATTTTGGGTCATATGGAAATAATCAAAGTGGTCTTGTAGCCATGATTTGATGAGCTTCCATTGCTAATCTCTTAAAAATCAAACAATCAACTTTGATTGCCATGAATCTACCTAGGCTCAATTTAATTGTTTTCGTAATCTAAAGATTAGAGTTTTTTGATAATTAACATGTTAGTTTGATTTCCATTTCAAAGTTATTATGTTGTTATTTAATCTTGCTTAGATCTTAGCAAGATGGTGTTTAGATTTTGATTTAACTTTGTTAATTAAGACTACTAGGTGTTATTTTTAATTTCCTTAACTTAGTTAAGCAAAACCATGCACAAAAGTAATCTATCATATCCATTCAATCTCAAGGAAATATTTTACTATTCAAACTCAATCAATTAATCGGTACAACATAACACATTTTACTATCCCTCCAAGATGACCTAACTTGGGAGTTACATCACTTAATTATCTTTCCCAGATGGCCTAACATGGGAAGTATTTTACATCACTTCTAGATGACCTAACAAGGAAACCATCAAGCGTTATACAAATCGTGACTCTAGTGGGAGTGGGGGAAATGAGATTTCATTTCCTTTCCTATAGTACTCTTATATGGGTTATTCAACATGGAACTAAATTTGGCCACTCTCCTTCTACAGTGGTTGAAATTTTTGAGGATGTAGTCATGGATGGAGGGTAAAACTATACCTCTCTCCCCAACACTCTTTGTCTGGTGAAAGGACACCGAAATACTCCCTGGATCTAAATTTTACAAAATTGTTTTGGGAATTGATCACTCCCTACCTCTTCGAATCTCCATTAGAAATAATTAAAAATCTCCAAATTCTCCAAATCAAGTTGTAAATTTCTCCAAGTGATCCTTACAATAGGTCATTGTATCTATTTACACTGCATGGATGACATGTTGGTCCAAGGTTCTCCACGCTATATGTATTTATATTCTTTGTGTAAATCTACATCAGGGATTCTCTGAACTTCTCACAGGTATGTTCCTTTCTTCCTTTACACTACTTGAATTTCATTCAAATAACATAAAGGGAGGAAAATGTAGTCACAAAATCACACATAGATTACTATCTTACTATACCACCAAGTATGTTGCTATATACATAGATCTCAAGTAAGAAAATTATTCATTGGTGATACACTCCCTTGTCCATTTGTTTTCTCTGGTTGTTTTTATTATCTTTCTCTCTCACATCTATCCCTTTTTTACTAGGTTCTGGTCATGTCACAATGATCCTTTTTTTTCAGTCTTCACACAATTGTCATTAGTTATCCTAGGACACACACGCCCCTCCTAGACACTAGTGCATAGGCACTCCTATCCACCCTGATTGTTCTTGTCCTCTTTGTTCTTATTCACTTTTCAAACATTTTTGGTCATAATTTTTTGTTTTATTACTCCTATCCTGAGGTAATAGTCGACATGTCATGTCACAAGTGTCTAAATTCAAGAAATAGATCCCTATATATACGCAACATACATACCACTATAAGGGCAGGAGATTCTAAGGGGAAAAAGCATGTCTACCTACTATAAAAGGGACTTCATTTTTTGGATTGATTACTCTACATACACTACATAGAAAGGGGATGTGTTCAATTCCATCTCACACATTCAAATTATATCTAGATATAGCCCAATGTCTTGGCATCATTGGCGTGAGGGAAACCTAAGGAAATTTTGTTAAATAAAAGAGCAAAAACACACATGGATTATAAATTGTAGTTTACCGCTTGGTCATAAGTTCATCCTTTAGATGACCATTGAGGTTATAGGTACCTCGGTGATCCATGTATGATATACAAGAAATCAACAATGAACAATTATGAAACCCTAGCGAAACAAAAAAAAATAAATTCCAAGCATTCACATAGTCATAAATGCCTAGGAGTGGTCTCTAGCGCCCAGGAACCCATACTCTGTCACAGAAAATTGTTTTCAACTCTCTTTACATATTCCAGAATTTATATAGAGTATTTTTTACATTCTTCCCATCCATTTTATCTGTTTTTCTAGTTCAATCTATTCTAGGATAAGCGAAAATTAGATAAGTTCCCTATCTCTCTCATTTACTTATACGGTTACATCTTTAGAGTGTTTGACATTTGTATTCTGTTGTATATCATCATATTAGTTACTATGAAATTAGATTTAATATCTAGATTTTTATTAAATCAGATAGGCTTTGTATTAGTGTTAAAACCAAGGACAATCATAACTGCATAAAGGATGTATGAGTTGCTTCAAAAAGTATAGGATATGTTAGGGGAATATATTGATATAGTGGTGGATGAGTTTCCTAACTCCTTTACTCATATGAGAGAAATAAGTCACCACATAGACTTCATACCAGGTGCTAGTTTACTAAACAAGGCATCCTACAAAATGACACCAAAGGAAAATGAATAGATTAAGAAATAGGTGCATGAGTTTCTGGATAACACACTGATTAGAGAAATTCTTAGTCCTTGTACAATGCCTATAATATTATCTTTTAAGAAGGAAGGAGATTGAGGATGTGCATAGATTCTAGAGCTATCAATAAAATCACTATAAGGTATATATTTCCCTTGCCTAGGATGAATTATTTGATGCATTGTTTATGTGGTGAAAGTTATTTTTCAAAAAAAGATCTTACAAGTGGATATTATTAGATTAGGATCAGACAAGTGGATGAATGGAAAACAACATTTAAGAAAAATGAGGGGCTATATGAGTGGCTCGTAATTCCATTTGGACTTTCCAATGCAATTAGTACTTTTATGAGGTTAATCAATGAGGTTCTTAAGCCATTTATAGGTAAATTTGTGGTTGTATATTTATATTATATACAAAATCAATGAGGATCACTTGCATCATTTGAATTTGGTTTGAAAGAAGCTTTAGGAAGAGAGATTACTAATAAACCTCAAAAAGGTTGAATTTATGAAAAAAAAGATGCTATATTTTTGGTTTTTGATCACTAAGGGCATGTTGAACATGTATAAGTGTTGGGCATAGGAAAATGTCTAAGTATTTGAAGTATACAAAGGTTTCCACACATATAGAAGGGTTAAAAACATGGGGAAGGATATACCTGATAAGCACACTGGAAGGAAAGGGTTTTACGCATGGAACACAAAATGAGATGTGCATGAGAACTTTGTCAGAAAGGTAGAAGCCTTAATGAAATTTTTGTACATGAAGCTAAATATAGACTTGGAGAGCATATTTTTGAGGAAATAACTTTTAGTTCAATCATGCGCATAGGAGATAATAATAGGATCAAAACTAGGAGTTAACTATAGATGATCTATTAGTAGGAAAAGCTTGCATGATTCCATAGATATATTATAACAGCACATGGCTATTCTTAGCATGCAGCCTATTTTTAGGATGCATTGGCGGTGAAGGGAAGGTTCCCCAACCCTATATATATGTATTGATTTACACAGGTTTAGATAATGTGTGCGTGATTGACTTATTTTGTAAGCTCATGTTGTTTGTTTTATGAGCGCGCCTAACTTACGAAAATCATATGTATGTATTCAGCTATTGTGGTTTAATATAATGGATCATTGTTGTTGGATATTGATTTTTGATGTCTCTATTAATTTTAATTATATGGCGAATCTTATCTTAGTGGTTATGTGAATTGTATGTTTACTTATTTATGTGTGTATCCAAAGTGAGCTCATGGATCTAGTTTTTATGATTATGGAATATATGTTCATGCATGTTAACTCCTTGAAAAAGCTGACATAAAAAAGGGACCTGGTACCTTTGTGTGCTTCGGGTGAGTGCTCAGAAATTTTTGAGTGATTTGCCACATGTATAGGGTTTGAGTAAGAAATAATAGAATACATTTTTGTTCAATTGTCGAGACATCTTTCCAAGCTCCTGTAAGGATGTTGCATAGTGATGGCTTATCAGTTGACTCTTATGACCATTGAAGATTGGGTTATTAACAAACAATGATCAGTTTGTTATACAATATGGTTCTGGACCTGATTTCAATACACACAAGTGGGTTAAGGAACACCTTTATCATGTGCTTTATGAGTCATTCTTTTGTTGCTTCCCTATAGAATTGTATGATTGTTTTTCTGCATACACATCAATGAGGAGCTGGTATTACAAATCAAGGGTTTGGATGCAGGAAGAATACCATACCTTGTTTGAAGTAATGAACCTTGGACATGTTGTAGATCATTGGTGGGTTGGTGTTGTGAATATTTATACTCTAGAGTACGTTGTTTCGACATATTCTTTTCTGGAAGTTTGTAGTTTGATTTTTTTCATGATCCCCAGAGGATCTTACCTTCAAGTCTATTCCTTTAGCAATTAAGATCTTGATGGTGGTGTTTAATTTAGAGCCTCTCCCATGGCTAGCTAAACTCACCACTGTGTGGGGGTAGGAAGAAGCGTGTGGTGAAATATGGAATACCTTGGTAGAAAGGTAGAGAGAAGAAATGTGGCTTAAGTATAATGAAGTATGAGAGAGGGAATTAACAAAGCATCGTGATATTGAGGAGTGAATGGTGTTACAGAGAGAGATGTATTGTAAAGGATTTGTAGCTCACATGGAAGATGTGGATCCAAAGCATCTGGTTCTCCCCCATTTGGGTAAGCATGGTAGGGAACCCCTCTCATATTCATATGAGAGTGCATCAAAAGAAAGCATAAGGACTGTGGGCACTCATCTGATCCCACCTAGCAACCTTGCCCTTGTGTTTGGTGTTCTAGTTCCTAAAAACATTATTGATAAGAAACATAGTGTTGGTTATGATAGAGTAACAACAGGTAGATTTCATTTTCTTAAGTACAGTGCCCAGTTAATCAGATAGCACATTCATCTATGGTAGTGAAAACATCATATGTGTTATTTGGGGGTCTTGTTGGAGGAATATTTTCTAGCATTTCATCTACACAGAGTGTGGGCATGTGTAGAATCTTGGTATTATGTCTAGAAGTACTACCACTTCATAGATTATGGGAGTTAAAATTTAGTACAACAGTTGGAACACAAGTATCTACATCCTCTGGTTTGGTACCTACTACAAGAAGAGGAGGATTTGGAGGCTTGAGATCTAGTGGATCTGGTGGTTCTGGAGGTGGAGGAAACACTGGAGGTAATAGAGGTTTTGGATCTAGTGGGCATGGTCCACACCAACCCCAAAAGGTTATTTACAAGATGTTTGTTTTCCTTCAAGAATATTAGAAGCATTTAGGATGCAATGGAGCATGTTACACATGTGTGAAATTATATGGAACAATAAAGGGATCACATCTCCAGAGTGTAAGGCAAGCCAATTTGCTATGAACTTTACAAGGACGCACACATAGTTGGTATAGGAAGTATGATCCGAACTAGATTGTGGTGTGGATTACAACATGTTGCATGATTTCTTGGTTTTCCATATACCTGAGTTTGAATAAAAAATCATCAGCGCACTAAAAGAGATTCAAGCATGGCATGAATGAGAGTATAAGGGAGTATGATGCACATTTTAAAACTTTGTTATCTGAGTTATCCTATGATATCCACCTAGCCAACATGTCACAGTGGTTTTTTGGTGGTTTGATCACACATTTTAGAAGGGTGCTCTCTCATAAGACCTTTACATATCCACATGAGGAATTGGAGGCAAGCTCTGTGCACTGAGGTAGTTGGAAGGGTAGATACTAGATTATCCCCATTTTTGGAAGCACAAATTGCATTATGGACAAAATAGTTGGAAAAAATATCAGCCAATTCATCTCATGAGACAAGCAGTGGGAATTAGGTGTATAGATTGCTAGGTGGAAGGACATACTAAGGATAGTTTTCCTCACAAGTCGGTGCACGTGTACATGTTATTGGATTATGAAATATGTCATTTAGACATGATGTGAGTAGATGTCCCCTCTTGTAGCACATGGTCCATAAGAATGTATCCATGTACTATAAATTTTTTAAGTCTCATACTCATGACACCGTTAACTACATAATAATTGATCATATTCATGAGGCTATTGAGACCGGTGTGTGCCAGAAAAGTGTAGAAAGTGGATCCAAGGATCAGGGAGAGAAACATAATGAAGGGTGTAATAATGGTGATAACTGGAATAGGGGATTCCGTGGAGGATATAGAGGTCAAGGTCATAGTAGTGGAAGAGGAGGATTTCCTAGAGGTAATTTATTTACATGTGGATCACCTGATCATTATCAGTGCAAATTCCCTCAGAATATAATTTTCTCATGGTGCGAGAAACAACACAATTTGAAGAATTCCCTAATTTGTATGAGCACATGAGTAAGCAACATAAGAAATAACAAGGGCACTGGCTATGATTAAAATATAGTGTTCCAATGGAGGTAAATGGATGTCAAAGGTAGGACTTGATTCTGAGTTACAGCCTGTATTAGTCACTACCCATGTTGAGGTAGGGCACACGTGAGGCCCCGCGGCAGCAAGCTTGTTATAAAAAAGTAAGAAGTGAGTCAATGCCAAGTACCCTGATGTTGAACATCAGAAAGAAGTCTATTTAGAGACCATGGACGTGATCAAGAATTTACAAGGACAGATTTAGGGCTTGAAGAAATAGGCACACATGATGGATAGATAAAATAAGGTTGACCTTCCACAGAAATACATATATGATTTGAAAGAATTATGTCAGATGTTGTGATAGGAGAACATCATCCCCTTTCTAGGCGAATGGTTGATAGTAAAGGTACCACGCATAGGACACGATCACGAGAGGCATATCCTTCATGTACATCTACCTCCCCATAATCATGAGTATGATAAATAAATTACACTAAGAATGCGGTCATATATGGATGACTCTTAAGTAATATTTTGATAGATACAGGTGTAGAAGTTAATGTGCTCACATTGGATGCTTGGAATTAGTTGGAAGACCACCCTTGTAACCTTTTACAAATGTGTTGTACATGGAAAATAGAACTAGGGCCAATCCTATTGGAGTGTTAAAGGATGCTACTATTATGATTCAAGGGGCCAAGTTTACTGAGGAATTTGAAGTATTGGAGCTTGCAGAGGAAAATAGTTTTCCAGCATTACTTGGGTTCCCTTGGTGTTATACAAATAATGTAGATCTACAATTCAATAAGGGGTACATTAGCTTTGAGAATAAAGAAGAACATGTCATTATACCATTGAAAGATTAAAAGGTTTCTCCCTATGTTGATCCCTTGAGGGAAGAAGACTTGAACAATAATTTACACATGCTCAGTCAAAGATCCTAAAGTAAATGATCCATCTAACGAGGGAGTGATACAGTGGGATGATGCTCATTTAGTTAGTGACACCACTAGTATTGCTTGTGATATTAGGTGTATGGAACATATGAAGTAGTAGGACAGGAGATCAATAATATTGTTACTCTTGTAGTCAGGCAGTGCATTGTTCGATGCTTGGGTGATAACCAGGTGTCGCACTATACTGGTGAAGTGAAACCTGATGTATTCTTGTGTGCCATGGAAGCTCACTGGGAGGATGAAGGAGATAGAAGGAATATGCTTGTATATACTCTTCTTGGGACTGCAACACGCTGGTGGTTGATTACACACAGAGATAACTTACTAGAGTGGTGGAAGTGAGAATCACTTTCTCTACTAGTTTTCTTAGGATCAATGTACCTTCACATATATGCGAATTTTATGGGAAGGATTCTACTTCGCACCACGTTTAGAAGTGTGAGAGACTCTTGGACTGAGGGGTAGGAGGTCTTACCACCATCACTCTAGGTACATAATTTCTACACTACCTTCAGTGCTTATGTGCATGCATGGTATGTGCATGCAGAGTTACAAAGAGTAAAAATTAATTGGTAGGAGATGACCTCGGGTATGATTCATACTTTTGATTATTTTTCAACTAAGCCATAGGTTGATGAAGCACTGAAAGATTGTAAGGCACCTTACCATGGGAGATAATGTGAAAGCTGAAGAAATCTTGCTAGATATGTTTAGGGAATTGTACTTAGAGGTGCCCTTGACCTTGAAGAGAGCAAAGAAGAAGAGATGGTTTGTTCCTGGGAAGAAAAATAGAAGGGTAAGCTGCTATGCGTAATATATGGTGAAGATGACGAGGATAATAATTTGGATGTTAATCACACTGAAGGTACGTGCAAGAGGTGATGGATACATAGATATGCAAAGGTGCGCATGTATCATGAACCTATTAAAAAGAATAAAGTTAACAATTGGGACAAGGCAGAGCCCAAAGAGGCCATTATTGGTGACTATTGGTCGGAGCATGAGGTTTTGCTAAGATTATTGATCTCCTGTGTGACTTCCAGATATCTGTTTCTAAGAGGATATCATGAATTGAAGGGAGTAAACCCTTCTTTAGGGGAGATGTGAATCAAACTTAAAGAAGGCATGTACCCAATTAGGAAGAGGCCTTACATGATGAATCCTAATCTACACGTTAAAGTGAAAGAAGAAATTGATAAAATGTTGAAATCTAGTATCATTGAACCCATTAAGGAATCTGAGTGGGTAAGTCCCATGGTCATCAACATCAAAAAGGATGGGTGGACAAGGATCTGTGTGGATTATAGGGATTTGAATGCCTTCATGTGTAATTGATCCTTTTCCCACCCCATTTACAGAAGAGATACTTGAAGTAGTTTTTGGGTGAGATCTACTCCTTTACAAATGGGTTCTTCTCCTTATCATCAAGTGCGTATTGCTAAAGAAGATAAGGAAAATACCACTTTCACCACAGAGTGGGGAAGTTTTGCATACACCATGATGCCTTTTGGATTGAAAAATGTGCCTGCAGTGTTCTCGTGCATTGTGGTACAAGCCTTTCAAGACTTTATTCATAAGTTTTTGTACGTTTATTTAGATGACTGGACAATATATGGATTGGTGAAGGACCATTTTGAAAAATTTAAGACTTATGTTTGAAAGGTGTAGATAATTGAGTATCTCGTTGAACATTAAAAATTACATTTTTGTAACACCCTTTGGAACTTGTTGGGGCATATTATCTACAGCGAAGGATTATTGGTATATCCAACCAAGATTGATGTAATATTGGGCTTAGAAGAACCAAAAAATCAGAGAAAAGTGCACAAATTTCTTGGACATAAAGGGTATTACAGAAAGTTCATCAAAGGCTATGCAAAGATCACCACACCCTTGGAGGAATTATTGAAGGTTAAAGGAAAGTTTTATTGGTATGAATCACAACAGTTAGCATTTGAAGCCCTGAAGGAAAGGTTAACCATTGCACCTATTATGTGCTTTCCTTTATGAGGATTAACCATTCCACGTTCATGTGGATGCTTCTAGGATGGAAATTAGCATGCGTAAGTTAGCCCAACCAGGTGAAGGAATAGTGAACCACCCCATTTTTTTTGCAAGAAGGAAGTTAACACCAGCTAAATAAATTATACAAATACCAAGCGTGAGGATTTATCTATGATTTACGCTGCTACAAAATTTTATAAAATACTTATTGGAGCTACACCTTTCATATTCTTTACAAATCATATGGCGCTTAAATTATTTGGTCAACAAGTCTATTTTACAAGGGTGCATATGTAAGTGGATCCTACTATTTCAAGAATTTTAGTTTACAGTTGTGGTAAAACTAGGAAAAAACAACTTAGGACATGACCACTTATCAAGAATCAATTCTAGTGAGGATGTGCAGAGCATTAATGACACAATGCTCAGATGCACAAATTTTCAAATTTAATTGTGCACCCACTGAACTTGAATACATTGTATTATTCTTACACACTGGCTAGGTGCCTAAGGAGATGAATACTTTAGAAAAGAAGCAACTTGTAATATGCGTGACACCCCATCATTTGATTGGTAGAGACTTGTATAAAATTGTTCAGGATGAGGTTTTTCACTAATGTGTTTTGGAACATGAGTGTGAGGGGATAATGACAGAAGCTCATGGTGGGATTGTCAGTTGGGCATTATGCTAGAGATGCCACCATGCAAAAATTTCTAATGGATGGATTATGGTGGGAGACTCTCTATAAGGGTATTAAATAATATGTCAAGGCATGTGACCATTTTCAATTCCTTGGGAATCATAGAACAAGGGATGAGATGCCTTTTCAGGCCTATTGCAAGTGTTGAACCATTTGAAAAATGGGAAATTGAATTTGTGGGTCCTATTTCCCCACCTTGCACGTAGGACTGGTGCAGGCTACATCATAACTTCTACATATTATTTAACAAGGTGGGTAGAAGTAGCACCTACAAAGGATTTCACTATAGCTACAATAATGAGAGTCTTATGGGAGAACATTATCAGTCGGTATGGATGTCCATTGAGTCTTACAAGTGATAAGGGCACACACTTTTTGAATGAGACCATCAGGATTTTATTGGCAAAATTCATGGTGGCGCACCATAAGAGAACACCCTATCACCCATAGGCCAATGGGACTACTGAAGTGTTCAACAAGATATTAGGCCATACATTAACAAATATTTGTGTTGTTAGATGAAAAGACTGGGATGATAAAGTCTTATATTGATACTTTGGGCATATAGAACTACCTATAAGAGGTTAAATAAGTCCACACCCTTTCAGTTAGTGTTTAGCACTAAGGATGTGTTTCCTATTGATTTTATGTTTCCCTCTTTATGTATTGCATGTGTAGGAGGCCTAGATGATGAACAAGTGGTGGAATATCACATATGTAAGTTGATGCAGTTGGATGAGCATGCGCCATTTCTCGATGGAGTTAAAGATAGAGAAAGTCAAGGCAGAAGGCATGGCATGATAGGAATATCAAAACAAGGAGTTTGAGGTGGGAAAGATGGTTCTTTTGTATGATTCAAATTTTTATGCCCACCCTAGGAAGCTTGAAAGTTCATTGGTTGGGACCATTTGTAGTAAGAAAGATATTGGAATCAGGTGCTTGCTAGTTACAGGTGTTGGATGTGCACTTTATTACCTGGTTACTTCAATGGGACTAGGCTAAAGCCCTACTATAAATAATTCTTCTTGGTGTTTATAATAAGGCAGTCTTGTCATTAAGTTTAGGTCTTCCTTTAGTGAATTTATTTTATATGTGTTTCCTTTCATCATTGCTATGCTTTGTCAATTTAGTTTTGTGTTTTGTTGTAATAAGCGCACTTGTGTGCCTATAGTTGATTACTATCTATGTGAGTTCATGCGCAGAGGACCATGCATATAATTAGTGTGGGGTAGGAGGAAAGCAAGAGTGCATCGAAGAGAGTTGAGATTCACAAAGGCCTAAGTACTAAAGGAGTGTTTTTGTCATTGGTGATGTTGGTTGTTAAAAGATTGATAAGGTGTCAATAGTGATAATAAGGATGAGGGCAAAGGAAAATCCATGTATAAAGAGCACGGAATTGTAATTTGAGGTAGGTATCGTAGTGACATGGATAACTACTTGGTATAAGGTGCAAAGAGGTTGATGTACTTCAGTGCATAGGAGCACAAGAAGGAGGTCTACGGTCAGAGAAGTAGTTTGTGTGCTAGAAGGTTATAGTTGGAGCACGTGTGATGTACACACGTGGTTGAGCATGATGAAAACTATAGAAAAGGTGGGAAAAGCGGTAAAATTTAATTAAATGTAGTTGTACGTTGGTGATAGTTGGAAATAATTAATGCAAGTAAAATTTGATTGCCTATAAATAGAATGTTGGGGTAAAAACATTTTTACCTTACCTTGTGTGAAATTTTTGAATGCTTTGTGTGACCTAGGGAAAACTTGAGAGACTTGGAGAGAAATCAAGTGTCGAGCTGAAGAATTATGAACCAGAGGGTGAAGGAGAACATGACCATGTGAAGAGTGAGTTCCATTGGAGGGAACCCCATAGATTTAAGATGGAGTGAAGTGATTTTTGGAAGGAAATAAGATTTCTCTGGTTAGGGTTTCAAGAAATAGGGCATGACATAGAGTTTAAACAGAGAAGTATAACAGTATTATGCCTAAGGTTTGTGGCAAGAAGTTTGAGGTACTAAGGAGAATTAAGGGCCAAGGTAAGATTTTGATTTTACATGACTGAAATGGCACCAAGGAAGGAAGTGACTACATCACCTTAGAAGAAGGGAAAGGGTCAAGAAAATTTGACTACTACATTGACATGTCCAGGAAGAATGGTATTCAGAAATGCAGTACCCAATGGAGTATTGATGGGAAAAGAGTGGGTATCTCATGTTAGGAGCATGACGGTGAGTGATCACAACCATTAAACATATTTGAATGGTGCATGACATGGTAACAAAACTTTTCAACCAACAGAGGAAAGAACCCCAGATGATAAGCCTGTATATGATGACAAGGTGAAGAGGTTGTTGAAGAAGCTTGGGGCTATTACAACTATATGAGCTTCCATTCTTTGGGAAGACCTAAGAGATTATATCAATGGTTGATGTCATGCATGCATGAGGAACTATTTTTATTTTTTAGGTAGAAGGATGTGCATTACCGTGTACAATTAATTGAAAAGTATACTAGACTGATTAATAATTGGAATTCTTTTGATGATGACTTAGCTAATGATGTGAGGTAAAGAAAACTTGTAATGGAGTTTGAGTATAAGAAACGGAGGGCATGCATTTGATATTATTAAAGCTTGAATGATCCTATCATGAAGATGGACACACTTTCTCACAAAGCTAAGTGGACAAGAAATATGGACACAAGTGAATAAAATATGGTTGTATGTATGCAAAAAAATATTAGAAGGAACCATATATAACATTCCTTCTTATATAGCAGAGGATATCATTGAGGTTGTGCATGATGGTGATAAGATTATGTTTGGAAACATATTAATGGTGATAGTGTTCTATGAGATTGGGGTGCCCGATGGGCCAAAAGACAAGATATGGGAGTATCTTGCAGAATATCCCTCCCCTGTAAAATGGTTTGCTAAGTATACCTATGATACAGTGACACCATCATATAAGGCATATATGGACAAATGGTATAAACGGATGCGTGATGGGTTTGGTGCAGAGTGGAGAATTCCAACTGAGTTTCCTGATGTTGTTGGATGGGAAAGTTTCTGATTTCACATTCTATCAATAGTTTTGTATTGGGAGGTTTACATTAACTGATGGTACTAAAATTCCATGGTGTAAACTCCCATTTTCTTTTACAACGCAGTACTTTGAGGTGTTGTGAATAGGTTTAAGGAGGTGTAGAAAATTGAAGGCTTGAATTGAGAAAAGTAGATAAGGAGCACCATGAGATGCTTCAAACACTTGTCTACCCCAAGAAATCATGCCTATGAAGAGAAGTATGTATTAGAAAGCATACATTTGATGAAACCAGTGACATTACCAATAGCTTCAGGTGGATGAATAAGGGTATACATTTATCTAAGGCCTTAGTTTGTTGATGGAGCATTTATAGAAGATGATGTGAGTATTCCTAAAGAACCCTCCGCGTGGAAGAAGGATGAACCAAAGAAACGAGGGCATGAGGAGACCCCTTCCGTCAGTAGAAGTGAAGGGGCAAGTAAAGATAAAACTCCAGTTTTAAGCGTGCACCCATAGGGAAAATCCTCAGAACGTAAGGAGATAGGGACAAACACCTATGTCAGAAGGAAACCTACAAGAGGAAGGTCTTTGTGTAAGAAGAATCAAGAAATAGTACCCTAGCTCAGATTCTAAGGAGACAGAGAGCCTAAAGGAAGAAGAAGAAGATGAAAGTGAGGAAGAAAGTAGGAAGTTGAGCCCACAGGTGCATATTGTTGAAGAATTAGATGCATAGGGCCAGAGAGAGAACTTCAAGGATGCACATGTCATGGATGTGGATGTAAGGGGTATTAGTGCAACCAACACATAAGTTACAGAGGAAAACTTAGACCCAACTATAGAACATGAGGATAGGTGTACTCCCGACCCTGAGCTAGAGTGCAAAGTGGAGAAAGAGGTCACAGAGATCATAGAGCATCTTGTAGAGCATGAGGTGGCATGTAGTGTAGAGGAAGGAAAGATTGAAGAAGAGGAAGGGATCATGGGTGGAGAATCGAACCTTGTTGTAGGTTTCCCCAAGGGTGTTCATGGAAAGAGGAGATGATTATACATCCCACAAGGACCTATAATGCAGTATGTTGAAGATCCCAACAAGGTTTTACGATACCTTTAGATCAAATATTTTTTTGGTCATCATTCAATAAGGAGGATGTGCTACCACACATAAGGAAGATGTTGTCTTGGGTGCTTGAGTCACATATTGAGGAGCTAGAATTTGAAGTGAGCACCCATTCATTACTAGATAACCATGAGTCAGAAATTTCAAGAGAGATGTATCTGATAGTTGATTCCCAAAATTGATAAATGAACAAGCATGTAATGTGCTTAAAAATCTATCAGTGGAGGTGGGTTCTCAATATTTTTGAAAAGAACAAACAATATATGGTTTATGTAGAGGGAGATGGAAAAGAAAAATAAATAGATAAGAGGAAGGGACATAGAGATAAAGGAGAATGAAAATATTATTGCAGAGTTAAAAGAGAAGTTAAGGGATGAGAAAGGATAGATGCACGTGGCTTATAAAAATGATGAATACATAGTTGATACAATCTTACTAGCACTCCCAAATCTGGCCCCTCCTGATAAACCAAGTATGAAACTTCCTTCCATTTTCTAGAAGATTTAACATGCATATATTCATAACTCAACAGCCACCCCTTGCATTAGAATCTATAGAAGAAGTTATGGCATTAGAAGAAGCAAAGAAATAGATAAAAAATTAAGCCACCATAACACAATACACTGAGTTAATTGAATTAGTGAAAGCAAGTAGCTCACATGGTGAAAGTTGTCTATGACAATTGTGATGATAGAGATCATGTAGTGGGACTACTTGTTGTAAAAGATGAGGCAGATCTGAAAGAGTTCCAATCCAAGAAAAAGGAAATAGGGTACAAAATGGAAAGAATCTTGGAAGAGGTTGAGTAGAAGCCTGAGGAAATTGATTCACTAAGGGCCTCAATTAAAAATAAGTTGAAGGAACTCTACCCTCAAGTTACAGCAAATATGGATGTGCTAATTGATGTAGGAAAACAACTTGGAAACTTTGGTTGATACACTGAAGGCAAAGGGTGAGGATCTGACTTTTGAAGAGGTTACTTCCATTGTAGGGATGCCTTTACTAATTAAAGCAGTGAGTTAGAGGGGTGGAAAACATTAGAAGCATTATTGAATAAGGAGTTCCCCCTCCTTTTTGCACAGTAGCATTGGATTCTTTCATTATTTGGTGCAAATCCATACAATGGATATTCTTTCATTCTTTAATTTTTGATAGGATTATTTATCATTATTTTGGTGATCAAACAGATAGAGTGTTGCCGAGGATGGACAACATACCTAGTGTGGGGTAATGTTGGGCACATGAAAATGGCTAAGTATTTGATGTATGTAGAGGTTCATGTGTGTAGAAGGGTTATAAAAGAAACGTGTAGAAGGATATACCTAGTGAGCATGCACTGGAAGGACATGGGTTTTGCATGAAGAACATGGAAAGGGAGATGCCCACAAGGATCTATGAACAGAAAGGTAGAAGACTTAGTAAGTTTTTGGCATATGGAGCTAAATATAGACTTGGAGTACATGACAAGCAAGGAAGATTTAGTGCTCAAGAAGAGTCTATTTTTGAGGAAATAACTTGCAGTTCAAATAGGTGCATGGAGCTAATAATAGATTAGAACTAGGAGTTAACTATAGATGATCTATTAATAGGTGGAGCTTGCATGCTTCTATAGTATATCTTGTAGTGGTGCATGGCTATTCTTAGCATGCAACCTATTTTGAGAATGCATGGGTGGTGAAGGGAAAGTTCCCCACCCCTATATATATGTATTGATTTACATAGTTTGTTTAGATGATCATGTGTGATAGAATTATGTTGATGGTTTATGAGTATGCCTAACTTATGAAAGTCATATACATGTATTCAGCTATTATGGATTAATATAATGGATCATTGTGGTTGGATATTTATTGTTGATGTCTCTGTTACCGGTAACTATATGGTGAATTTGGTCTTAGTGGTTATGTGAAATGTATGGTTAATTATTTATGTGTGTTTCCAAATATGAGATCATGGATTTGGTTTTTATGATTATGGAATATATGGAAAAAGGTTAAAGAAATCTTAAAATGGAAAACACCTAAAATATTAGGTGAGGTAAGAAGATTTCATGGCCTTGCAAGATTTTATGGGAAATTTATCAGAAATTTAGTGAGATTTTTGCACCTATTGTGGATATTTTTAGAGGTGATAAGATTTTTTTTGGACTCAAGTAGATGAAATAAGATTTCAATATTTGACACAAAAGGTGACTGAGTATCCAATATTAGTATTTCCTGACTTCAATAAATTATTTCAAGTGGAATGTGATGCATGGAGAATTTCCATAGGGGATGTTCCAAGTCAAGGTAAAAAACTAGTTTCTTATTTTATTGATAAACTTAATGTGGAAACAAGGAATTATTCATCCTATGATTTGGAATTTTATGCCATGGTTCAATCATTAAAAAAATGGAGACACTACTTATTACCTAATACATTTTTTATTTACACAAATAATGATGCTCTTAAATTCATCACCAATCAGCCAAAACATCGCTAAATACATGTAAAATGTGTGGAATATATGTAAAATTTACTTTCACTATCAAGGACAAGAAGGGTCAAAGTAACAAAGTTGTTGATACCTTAAGCAGGAGAGTGTTTTTAGTGCATGAATTGTAGTTGGAAAGTGTGGGTGTTAATTTTCTTAAAGAGCTATATGAAGATGATGAACATTTCAAGGAAATATATGAAGCCTGCAAGAAGCCTTCTAGGATAAATATAAAATTTTGGTTAGACTATCTTCTTCAAGATGGTTTTATTTTCAAAGGGGTGAAAATATGTGTTCCTAGAAGTTCGATAAGAGATACCTCATTAAAGAAAAGTACGCTAGGATTATGGCTAGTCATTTTGGCCTTGAAAAGAAATTAGAGTAGCTTACAAAAAATTGTTATTGGAAAAGAATGCATACTAATGTAAGGAGGTTTTTAAAAATATGTACTGCATGTCAAAGAGCCAAAGGTAAGAGAACACATTCTAGACTTTATTTGAGTGGATATTGGAGATATAGAGGAAAAGAGTGTTGAAAGAAAGGAATTTTCAGCATCCATGCATGAGATACATCAATGGGTAAGGAAGAAATTGCAAGATAGTGTAGACAAATACAAATAACACGAAGATTTAAGAAGGAGAGAAGTGAAATTTGAATTTGGTGATCTAGGGATGGATCATCTTAAGAAGAATATATTTCCCAAAGGGGAATAAAAAAAATTGAAAATGAAAAAAATAGGACCTTATAGGGTGTTGAGGAAATTTGCAAGCAATGCTTATGAGTTGGAGTTTCCTAGTGGAGTGAACATATCTCCCATATTCAATGTTTCTAATCATTATCCCTTTAATTAAGGTGAAAAAGGTTAATAAACAACAAAATAAGCATCTATAGTAGAGGAAGAGTGCGTGCAACAATTTCCAAAGGTCAAAACTAAGGAGATTGAGTGTATTCTAGATGTGAAGGAACTCAAAAGGACCAGAGGAAAACAATATTTCTAGTACCTCATCAAGTGGAAGGATAAACAATTTTAAGAGGCCACATGGATGAATTAAAGTGACATCCTACAATGTGGACAGACCTTAGAGGAGCTTCTCAACAACAGACCCTGAAGTCTTTTCTCTTTCCTATGGAGTATGATGCAGAAGCATCCTCTACATTTTTGAAAAGTTTGGTTTCTCTACTCAATTTTGGTTGTCAAATGTGTCAAAAGGGATTAGGAGTTTTTTTAGGTCATAGTTCTTATTTAGGTGTGTTTATGTTAGTTCTTTTCTTACAACAATTTGAATTTTATTTTTCTCTCTAAAACTGCAACTCAAATTTGGAGGAACTTTTTGGCTTGTTTCTTAGCAATTTCTTGTGTGTTCTTAGAGAGTTGTATTGTAATCAGGTTGATAAGTTCCTACTAATGAATTTGATTCATAGTATTGGTATTAACATTTAAACATTGGAATTTAGTCTTGAAAATTTTGTAAATTAATGTTAATTAGGAAATTAATTTGGTGAATTATCTATAGTTCTAAAGCTCTTGGCAAGCTTGGCTCATTGAAAAATGAATTGCAAAGGTATATGAACAAAACTTAACTAACATCAGTCATTATATTCAAGGAAGATCAATAAAAATCTCTAAGAAACCCACAAGATATTGATTTTGAGAAAGAGACAATTATAGTAGTGAATTATGTGTTGCATGTGTTATTTTCGAGAAAAGAAGACCATGAATTATTATTTTAATGAAGGTTACTCCAGTGTTTTAATGAAATCACATAATATTTATTGCATTTTTTTAAGTAATAATTTTTTCTATTGAAGACATTTGGTAAGCACTCAGTATCTTAATATTGGTTCAGGTCTAAATATAAACCTTCTGTGTAAGGTTAAATCTTCAAGAAGGTGTGAAGAATTAAAATTGGTAAGTTGCTTATTTCTTGGTTAAGTTTTTATCATCCTCCTTAATCAATCAAAGTTGAATAGAACCTAAAGGAATACATACAATTTCCCCTTATAGAAACACGGTATCCTTAAGTTACAGTACACCATCAAACACAAGATATACCATGGGTGTAGATTTGTTCAAGAAGAATTAGGAATTTCAAGATTTCCTCCAGGTTAGTATAAAAATATTAAAGCTTTAATAATCAAAGGAGTTTGAGATAGATCAAATAATTAGTTAAATAAACCCTCTTGGGATTGTATAATAGAGTAAACTATATAACTAAGGTTTTAAGGGAGGAAAATAGGTTTTGTAAAAAAAGAACTGATCAAAACCTCTAAAACTTGGAAGAACACTCTATCTCGAGGTCATGAGAAGGATTTAAAAATAATTATACTAATTCCTTTTGTATCAAGATATATATCCTTGCCATTTTTTTTATGATAGTCATGGAAACCTTAAGAAAATAGAGCCACTGCAAAGGAAGTTTACTTTTAGTTAACTTTGAAGGCTTGAAACCTATAGGATAGGTCAAGGAGGATATTGGGTGGTGAAAACCCCAATGATTGGTTTTTAAAGTGAATGCACGGTAAAATAAACCTAACAAAGTGGAATCTCAGGCCTAATAGGATTGAGGAAAGATAGGATAGACTAGAAGAGAGTGGGTAATTATTGGACCTTTTACATGATTGTGGAACACTTATAAGAATATTTTAAGGAAGAGAATAAGCTTAGCTTGTTCCTTAAATAGCTGAAGGTTCACTGAAAGGAGACTAGAGCTATAAAATAATTGCACCAAGAAGGAGAATTATGTATGTTGGTTTAAGAAAAACCTCTCTGCATCATGAATCCTTTTATTCATGCTGACTCAAGCTAGGAAACAAGTTTTCCTTATTATCAAGGTATCTTCAATGGTCTTCAATGATGATTTTATTTGCGATATTGATGTGGTATTTAAGGATGAAGGAATCATCTATATCATTTTAGAGTAGATTCGTTTGATAGATACATCTTATAGGAAATGATACTTTTATATTTAGAAAATGATCTAATTTGGATCATCAAAAAAGTTTAAAATTCACTGATGTGGGAAAAATACTGAGAGAAAGCTCAATCCTCCATATATATAAAAATACTCCACTTCATCATGCAAGAAATGGATATAATGAAATCTTATTTTATGAGGAACAATTTCTCCAAATTTCAGGAAATTTGGCTCGCCGCGTCATTGGGAAAATTCAAATACATTTGATGAGGGAATAATACTAACAGAAACCTTAGTCCTCCATATCTCAAAAAATAATCCTCATCATCATGAAATAAATAGCTCAAATTAAATATTAATTTATGATGAACATTTGCTCCAAAATTTAGGCAATTTGTCTCCTTGAGTGACTGGGAAATTTCAAAACAAATTTTAGCTATTCTAGGAAAAAATAGAGTTCATGGATGGAAAATTATTTCTCAAATAAAAATTAATAATTACATTATATATTGTAAGTGATAGATCATGTCAAAGGTATTTTCAAATGGATCACTTTGGCAACTTTTTGAGGTTTTTTGACTGTGTGATCACTAACAATGAGTAAAAGACCATTTTGGAAACTAGGGCATGGAGCTAGTTTTAATGGCTTATATGAAGGAAAAGTATGAAGATTTAATGTATTTTCATGTTGATTTTTCTTATTTTCATGTTGAGGTGTTTCTCTAGGGATAACTATATTTCAATAAATGACTCAGTGATGGAGTTATAACCCTTTCTTTATTTTTAGCACTTTAACTCACCGTTAACCCAACATGGCTTAACCTAATTCAGGTGGTGGTTAGAGGGTGAATTTCACCCATGAAAATATTGAAAAATTTACGTGAGGGGAAAATGGTGAAACTAATTTTCACTTTACATCAAATTGTGATAAGTGTCACCATGCAAGAGCTTGTGAGGGAGATGGAAGGGCTAAGATCAGGCTCTCAAGAGCTAGGATGAGGTTATATACATGATTGAGGGATAAATATGTAAGATTGGAAACAATATTGTGTCCCAAAATTACCCTTGGATGCAAGGATAAATGGAAAAGAGAAATAGTTTTCAATAATGTGCAATGGGGTCCAAGTATCATGAAAAATGGGCCTTGCAACTCAACTCATCCATAAACTCCTCCTAACACCTCACTTCGTGTTTTTAAGTGACGAAACATCCAAATGAATAGGGGAGCATAGGTTGGTGTCCCCATTGTCCCCTTTACACCTCATTGAAAATACCAGGGGACATCAAGGGTGAAAAATTTGACGTAAGCCTTTTGGAAATGTTAGTGTCACATTTCAAATACATTTAAGGATGACAAGAGTGCTTTCCCCCCGAGAGCATGGAAGAGTATTTTGGGGTATACAATTTTTACACCAAATAACATCTAGAGATAGCTCCACACATTATCAAGATCCAATTATGCATTCAATATTTTATTTTAGTTGCTCCTAAGTTTGTTTATCCTTCAGCATGAAGGTGCAGTTACTATAGTAAACTGGTCTATCAAAGAAAATATCTAAACCTCCCCTTTAGGAAAAATTGTAGATTCTCCATCAGTGGAATTCTAGTCATTCCACTAAATCTACCATAAGTGAGTAATATTTTTTCATTCCCAAATATCTCCTTGGTTTTGAGATCTCCAAAATCATGTAGACAAGTTAGCCCTTTGCATCCGTTGTAGCCTAACCTTTAAGCTTTATTGGCTCCAAAATTACCTAGATCTTGCTTAGATTTGTCACCCTACTTCAAGTTTATTCTACAACATCATTTTCACTAGAGCAATTACCTTAGGAGTCCAACTTCATTTCTCTCCTATGTTATCAACTCTCATATGGTTTTAATCCATGTGAAAGAGTTACTTGAGGATCAGAGAAGTGATGTAGTGTACAATGTTACAAAATGGCCAAGATGACCAAGAGCTATGAGGCCTCTGGGAGCAGTGCTTCTTCATTGAAGCATAAGTGCATTCATCAATCACCTCAGAAGAATATATCTTCTTACACTGGTGATTTACACATTGGAAATATTGTTAGAACATTCCAATTCTAGCCATCAATGAGGATTCATTTCATATTATGGTTCTTCACTTTTTTTACGTTATTCCTCATCACCACTTTTTGTAGTGATCATCCTTTTGTTGTTTTCAAGCGATGGGCTTGGTTGTCTATGGCCAATTTTCCTTCTTCAGTTGTTTTCATTCTATCTCCCAGTGGTCATGGCACCTGTTTAGGATTAGAATTTTATCATAAACATGTAAAATTATTTTCCTCTTCCAAAACCTTTGAGGTTAGGAGTCTTTAATGAACGATTCTTATGTAGAATCCTTGACTTTGTCCATTTTTGACACTAATTGAATCAAGGAGATTGCAGAGATCAAAAGGTGAGGCAAATGGTTTTGGGATAAGTTATACCTCTACAGAAGAGATCCAATGTCCAATTAAGTTACTTCATGGGAAATTCATCCTCTTACGTATGGAGGATGTGTTGCCAGACAAGGACAAGATATTGGAATAAGGAACCCAGAATAATCTAAGGTGAGATAAAGATCCATTTTTTCATAAGACAACACATAAGAACATGGAATGTAATAATAATGTCAGTAAGAGATCATTTTTTAGAGACCAATATTCAATGGTTGAGAAGGGACATGTGATGCATGATTTTGATATAGCTCAATCATGGATGAATACATAAGTCAGAAGAGTTCATGAGGGAGATACAAATGATTATTCATATAGGATCAATTACAACCTAATAAATTATGGCCAGGGATAAACTAGAATCTACAAAATTTGAATATTACAATCATTTGCATCTAGTACAAAGTATCCCAATAATGAGGTAAATCATGCAATGATAATAAGGGCATGTCTCAAGAGTGATATAGCTAAGAAACCTTTGAAGAGATGAGTGAACCAGAGAGTGTATTTTTTATGATATTATTGGGAAATAGTTAATTTGCAAAGATATACAGCCTTATAGCATGCTACAAACAGAAGGCCTGAGACCATGTGAATAGAGAGTCTTGCAGATGTAATTCCACAGAATGGAGAAAGGAACCAAGTGGATATAATTGATCTTCTTAGCTCCAATATTCTAGTAACAACTAAATTTACCTGAGACAAAGAAGCAATACAAGAACAATTTTTCATTACAACATAGGAAGACAGCATATAGGTGAACCGCAAATGAAATCATAACAGAGGAAAATAGCAGTGATGAAAGAGCAAAGAGTCCCAGTTATGATGACTTGAAACATAAGAGGAAGCTTGTATGAACTGATTAATTGATTTCCTTCCAGGCATGAAACATACCCAAACTCTCCCTAGTTTTAGTAGTTGAAATCACTCTTATGTGGAAAACTAAGGCTGAAGATTATTCATGTATTTTATGATGTTACCCCAAAGTCACACCTTTGCCACATGAAATTGGAGGATATTCAAATAGTAGACTCATTCGTTAAATACCCCTGAAGTTTGAAAGGCAAGCACCTCACAGAGCTCCAGGAGTGGAAAGAATCCCTCAAGGCTGCTTCATTCATCAGTGGTTGTTTATTCACCAAGCAGAATTATCAGTAAGACATTATTTGTGTTTTTCATTAGTTTCAGAATTATTTTTTAATCCTTATTGATTAGCCTCCCCTAGCTGACATCTCAAATCCTACCAGTCATGTGAGAATAGAGGAGGTTGATGCACCCCTAAACATTCAATACGGTCAATCCAATTCGAACAATATGACTTTTACATGTGAAGTTGGCCCTCACACTATAGTCTTGTTTCCAGACCCCCACATTAGTATGCAGTCGACAGAGGATGACATTTTTACACGAATTACTAATCCACTTCGCATAATAGACAAGTGATTTGGAAAGGATGAAGATTCCTACATCTAAAATGTTCAACAATAGTGTAGCAGCTTGTCAAGCTTGGAAACGAGTCTAATTAGAGAGTTCTTGCATACCAAACAAGAACAAATCGAATTTGTCATTCATTTCATTCAGAGATGGCAGCAAGTCCTTTACTCTTCTGCAAGTGCATCTAACATGGACTAAGAAATGGAACTTTGTTGACATCTTCCTCCGTAATCACATCAACCCGATGAAACCAAGGAGGAAGTGCATAAGTTTTCTTTTCGAAGTTATGAGGAAGTGTTGTCGAATGTGCATTTCGCATGTGACCAAGCCGCTATTGATATTGGACGTAAAACTTATAGTCTTGTTGGAAAATTGGTATCCCCCAATCAAAACAACACAAACTATCAAAACAACAGAACAAATAACCAAGGGCCCAAGGTCTTAAATCATATTCATGGTATGAATCGCTATAGGAGGGTGTTACAGATTCAATTTTTCATCGAAAAATCCTAATACTATAAACAATGGTAACACTAACCACAATAGTTGCACAACATGGGGAATCAAAGAGGTCCTAATTCTATTCCCTTTGTCAACACGGTTGATTTTAGACCTTCCTCCCCCTCAAAAGTCCTGATCAAAGCTAAAGGACCAATATCAAAAACTTGGTCAAGGGGTGACGAATTACAATTAAAATGATAACCAATGTTCAATTACAACAACCGGGGTCATAGCCACCAGCAAAATCTAAATGACAAATGTTGAGGGACTATAAGCCTAATCTATATTGGATCACGGAATTTTCACCTATGTTTTTGGTCATGATGAACGCTCTTGTAGAGAATTACAATAAGTTCAATCAAGAGGCTTTCAAAAAATCAACGATAACTCTTCATGGATATGTTTTTAGCAAACCCTAAAGGATCTTTGCAACCTAATTATACAGGACTCGTTGTACCTCAGAACGTGAACCTAGGAATCCTATCAAAACCCATTCCGTAAATGTTCTAAAGATTGCAAAAAGTGGAGTCCTCAAAACATAGTGGAACAAGGGTAATCCTATTAGTAAAAATGACCATGAAGCCTCAACTTCTGAAGGCAGATTCCTGTGATCTGCACCTAGCTTAGACCCAAGAAATAAAATTTCTAAAGATTTTAAAGACTAGTCAAGTGAGAAATTGAGTCGGAAATCAACGCAACAACTCAGGGGCTTGTAGGGAGTACTGTATGATGTAAAAGTGACAAGCGAGCGTGGGAATCTACAAGTAACTCTTCCTCGCACCCGACCTCCCGAGGTCGTGCCGAGACAGCCGGTGGGGATGGAATATGGTAGTATACAAACTAGTTAGGCAATCTAATGTCTTCGACACGCACTAGTGGAATTTGTGAATCTAAGGCAAAGAAGGCCCTTCTAACTTGGACTGGTGTGATAGATCGATCAGCGAGGATGACTGCTCGAAGGCTCCAATAAATATCGAGCTCTGGTGTGATTCAATCTATGGGTTGTGGAATACGTGGACAATGACCTGGGATTGTTTCGTGTATATCTCCTGATAAGGTCATATAGTGGATGATGAATATAATCGATTCTATGGATGATTTTCTGGCCTAGTCCAGAATTCCCTAGCTTCGTTAGCTGTTGTATCTAGTAAGGATAGTTGTTCGATGATGATAGGTGGAAGTGGAGTGGACCTAAATACCAAGGTGCGTAGGCCTAGCGTCTATATCGGATTGACCTGTGGATTCGTTGGGCTGTGGGATCTGTGGATCACAACCATATACTCTTGGTTGTTGCGGTCCTGTTATGGTCATACGTGGGATCAAGTTCTAATCCCTAGTATCCAGTAATCGTATGCTTTCTCAGCTTCTATGTTTAGAACCAACAGTTGTGCAATCTTCTCAGAATACCTTACAGGCGTTCTTGCAACCTGGATTCTTAAGCTGGTATCTATATCTACGAGGGTGTCTCCAGCATCTGGCTGTGGAACTAAAGGATCACACCCGAATGTTTGTTCTCTTTCAAGCCCTTCTACAGTCATGTGGATATTTTCTAGGGTAATCTGTAGTTTGGCTGATTTGACCAAAACGCATGTGCTTGGTCGTCTTCTATGTTTAATCCTCTTAACTGTGAACTGATCAGTTGTAAATTTGTTGTTGTTTGGAAGACTTGTATCCTAAGATTTTGGTCTATGTCAGTTATTGCCGCTATGAGGATTGGGCTGAGGCACGATTGGCTCAAATATGTATTCCCTGGGCTCCCTAGGTCCCGTAATTGTCATGCAAAAGCAGTAATAAAACAAACTAATAATAAAGTGAAATCTAAGTATACTTCTAGCATATATGACTTCTTTTTGTATTTTCTGATGATTTAAATGAATTTAAGAAAGCAATTATTTAAAATATTTAGAATTGACAACTAAACTAATAACATTTAAAACAAACAAGATAACCGAGTGTGGTTATTTGTCTGTGTAATTTTGTATATCTATTCTAAACAAATGAAATAACTAATCTATTAGCAAGATTCTCGACCCTACCTCAGAAGTGAGGAGTGAATCATAGTTTCTCAGAAACTATCAATCCCCACAGCTTCCCTGGCAATATCGAGAATAAAATTAACTGAAATAAAGTGATTAACTACTCTGTTTGATATGGTTCTAACTAAAACTTTGAAAGTTTAAAACCTGGATTTCGCAGAACAGTGGCGAATCCGATGGTGTGTGTGATCTTGTCCCCTCAGTATGATCTCTTCGTTCTTTGTGTTCACGTAGATCCAGAAAAGCGTGTAATGCTTGCATCAACAGGAATAGGTGTTTGGAACAAGGGACAACCTTCAGAATGCAGATAGAATAGAACGCGGATAGGAGAGGGATAGCGCAAGAGTACAGAGCTTGGCTTATGCAATTCCTAGCGGGATCTACTGCGAATCATGCAACAAAATGCGTCCAGAACCTGAAACTATCCTGTATGAAGAGCAAAACCTGCAACTTTAATGGCTTCCTAAGCTATTCTACTCTAATGAATTAGATAAAACAACAACACTGCCTGCACAAGATGGGTCTATGGCTTACCAACAGCTGAGTCAATTTAACAAAAGCATGCAAGTGAATTCAAGCTATGGCCAAACAAGCTAACTAACTAAAACACTAAAATGAGGGAATGAGAGATAAGATCAAACTTCAAAATCCCCAAGCTTCAGACAAAAACTAACCATGGGTGACCAACAGCACTGCCTGCACAAGATGGATATGTGGCTTACCAGCAGCTGAACAATACTAACCAAGTATGAAATGAACTATGCTATCAATCCTAAGCAAGCTGAAGACCAAACCACTGAAAATCAGAAGACTCTAACAAAAAATGGTGGCCCTTCTAACTGGATTGAAATGACAGCAGCACAAGATGGGTCTGTGGCAAGCACAATACTAACCAAAACACGCAATGAAGAAAACTATATTCTAAGCAAAGGAAAACTAAAATGGAATTCAAAGAGGAATTCAAAAACAAAACTTGAGAGAGGCCATTTGCATGAGCACAAACCATGCATTTATAGGAATTCAATCACCCAAAAATCAAAACCAAACTGAACTCCTAAACAATAAACAAAGGAAAAACACTATTCCAGGGGACCAAAAACATAAATGCATGCTCAAGTCGGCAAAGAAAGCTGGTGAAACGTGATATTTCACGCGAGTCGCGTCAAAAGAGCGTTCTGGAAAATGCGCACAGGACCGCCGCTCTGAGCAGGGCGGCGGTTACAGGACCGCCGCCCTGTTCAGGGCGGCGGTTTCGTCACTGAAGGTCAAGAGGCCAAGGAAAGAGGGAAAAAGGGGAAAACAAAGGGTGCGGGGGCTAAGCGGGGCATGCGGGATGTTAACGCATACTCCGAGGGCTTTTCTGGATCCCGAACACCTTGCGAGGAGACCTGTATCATCATCGGGGCACTTGTTACACTGTTCTGGCAGTACAGTACCTTACAATTTTGGGTACGTACATATTGCCCCCTCGGAGAAGCGTTTTAGCCATGAAGAGGCATAAAACGTTGGGTCTGAGTATGGCAGTCCCGAAATGGGGAGTTAGAAGCTATACCTTACTCGTCCGTGTGTCGAAATGACGCCATCCAAAATTCCCGCTACCTGCAAAATGAAAAGAGAACTCAAGTGCAGATAGATACAATAATTTGGAAGATACACGCTAAAATAATAGGGAAGGAGAACGTACCATTCGTGTGGGGATAGAAACTTACCTCCATCAGCGCTCCAAACCTGCGAAAAAGTCATTTTAAAACGAAATAGAACGATATATATATGAAAGTGGGCCCATTTTCCTATTCATTTGCGCGAGTCGATTTGATTGATTTTGAGCTCTGGGACCCACGGTGACGGTTTCTCGTGTGAATAGAGTCAAAACGTCCGCAGTGAGATCGTGAGCATGCCTCCACGTGTGGAACACCGACCTCAGTGATCACAGGTTGGTTTTCTTCCATTTTGTGTTTTTCCCCCTTTAAATTTGAAATGGAAAATTCTTTGCAATGGGGGGATTATTTTTGAAAATGTTAGGTTCAAAAGGTCCACCTAGGGGGGGCGCCTACTGGGTAGGCTCCATTTTTAGTTTAAATGGTCTATTTTTGCTCATTTTGGGCTTTTTGGGGTTAACAACCCGCGCGGGTTTTCGGACCGCGACCGCCGCCCTGGCCAGGGCGGCGGTTACACGACCGCCGCCTTGATCAGGGCGGCGGTTACAGGCCGCCTTCAAGGCGGCGGTTACAAAACCGCCCCTCTGCTCAGGGCGGCGGTTTTGCACAGAATGCAAAAGGAACCTATTTTGGAGACTGTACTTGTACTTTTATCATTTCTATATGCTTTTATGACTCTCTCGATATTGATTAGATACTAACTTGCTCTGTTTTGTGTGTTTTGGTTGTATGCAGGCGAGAGCAGAGTATATCAGATGGAGCCGAGAGAGAGAGTGTGATTGGCTCTCCGGGGTATTGGATGCCCTTTCTCAGGATGAGGAGGATACATTACAGAGGGCCGGCATATTGCGTATATCACGCGTGCCCCATGTCACACCATCCAGTCACATACTTTGTGACTTGTTTTCATATTGGGATGCAGATCAGAACACTTTCTGACTGCCAGGGGTCCGCGGTGAGTGGACCATCACTTTGGAGGATGTCTACCGTATCCTGGGGGTCCCGATCATCGGGAGGAGACTCACACTAGAGACGACAGGGTCTCGAGCACAGATTGCACAGTGGGCAGGCTACATGGGGGATGCAGCCATCTCTACGGGGTCGAAGAAGGGAGTGAGAGTTCGATCGATTCCTTCTTTGCCCATCCCCGTATTTCGACAGGCTATCATGGGGATCCTTGCCTCGAGGCTGATCGGGGACAAGGGAGGAGATACTTTACTATACTGCTGGGCCCCCATCATTGCACAGATAGAGGGGCATGGCCGGATATATGCCTGGGGCGCAGATATTCTGGGGACCACCTACCATGACTTATACAGGGTGGTCCGTTTGCAGGGACAGTCATTGAGCCACCCGACTCTAGTCATGAGTTGGGTGTACGAGCATTTTATTCCTTATGGTAGAGGGGTAGAGGTGGCAGACCCAGGGGCTGTGAGGGCAGCTAGATGGTCAGATATGTCGGTGCTTAGAGCACCTCACCAGCCAGTTGCCTCCCTTACCACAGCAGATATGGAGGCGACGCCGTACCGGCTTATGGCCGGCATATGGGGCGAGGAGACCCTTACATTGATCTCCTGCTCCACCACAGGGCAGCTTATCGACCGCATGGGACGGGTGGAGGTACACCCTTTTGGCAGAGTTCCTCAGCAGTTCGGCCTTCCATATGCGGGCATGCTTCCCCCAGCGGCACCAGTTTACAGATCAGTCCGCGAGGCTAGAGGGGGGCCTAGAGGCCGTGGTTGGACAGTGATCACTCCTGGCACTCCCATTGCAGCCAGGAGGGTAGTTCGGGCTAGAGGGAGAGCCGGTGCGCCCCGGGCACCTTTGCTTCAGATTGCTGCGGGTCCTGCTCACAGCAGCGATGACCCCATAGATATTGACTCCGATTCTGAGGAGTTTACAGAGGGAGGGTCAGAGGAGCAGACGGATGATAGCGATCCTGAGTGGCATGACACTCAGGATATTTTGTAGGTAGAGAGGGCCGAGCAGAGTGCAGAGAGAGAGACTCTAGCTTCAGAGGAGCCACTCTCCCAGGGCCATGGTGGAGAGGATGAGTCAGTTGCGGGGCGTCATGTTGCTCCTACTACAGGAGCAGCCCCTCAGTCGGCAGCGGCATCTGCGGCGGGTGCTGGCCCCAGCGACCCATCTTGGAGGCCCGGTGATCCGAGTAAGTTATCCTCTCATCTTTTCAATGTTTGTTTAATTTAGGATTTTTAATTGCTATCTCTCCTTGTGTTTTGATATTGTATCTTTTAGTCTCTTGCCTAGTTTCTAATTCATTTTTCTTCTTTGTTTTGCAGAGACTGTTGACGAGTGGCGGGATCTAATCCGCAGGGTATGCACTGATTCTCTGATGATCCCTATGGATAAGACCCGTGCGGAGCTATCTGTAGATGCCGGGGAGCCTTCAGCAGCCGGTAGGCATACTGACGTCTTCGCTCCTGTTTGGCACGTGGCCAGGATGGTGTCGACTCTCCGTACAGAGTTGGCAGGCTATAGGACAGCCGAGCATCTTATGAGGAGCCATTCTCATGGCGAGACTGCGGCTGCCCCTCGGGACCCTGAGCCCTCCGTGCATTCAGAGCGCCAGCGTAGCCGGAGCCCTAGGCGAGGGCGCGCACCTTCAGAGGGGTCGCGCAGGGGTTGAGAGACTACTTGGCTCCTATGCGTTTTGTACTATAGATTCTTTTGTATATCACGGGCTCTTTGAGCGTTTTGACCATGCCTAGAGCATGATGGCATTGTATATAAACATTGATTATTTATATATATGCATTCGTTTTTGGATCAAAACTTGTCACTGGTGTTTTCCCTTTCTGTTTCCAATTGCTTTGTGTATACTACGATGTATGTTTTATATGCTTTTTTAGAATGTATGCAATGGTGAACAAATGACGCAAATGTTTGCTTTCTTTTTGTGTTTCATGATGCTGATACATGATATTGTAGATATATTGTGATCTTAAATCTTAGCTTCTGTGAGCAATTTGGATACCTCATGTTTGTTTTGGCAAAGTGATGAAAATAACCAATATGATGAACAAATTAACTTGCCCCACTCCTAACTCCACGCAACTAGTAAGATGCGAGGGCTCATCACCAAGAGCCAAGAAGGGCGCAAGTTATGAAATATGGTGAAATGATAGTGATGAAAGACAGACGAAGCTTTGGTGGAACCAAATTGAAAACTACAAGCTTACTCTACCCGAATGACTTCATAGTTTTGGGTGCAACTTGCTTTGCGGTTTATCCAGACTTAGACCCGTAGATGGCCACATAGTAGACAAAATCTGGGTTTTTAGGATTTTAACTCTCTTGGAATTTTGAACATCTGATTCATTCATTTTTGACTCAAAGTTTGAATAGTTTGTTTATGACCTTTTAACGTTTGCATTGTCTAGAGGACCCCCTACACTTTGCCCCATGCTACCTGTAAGAAGCATGGGTTTATCACCGTGGGCAAGGCATAGGCGAGTAAGGGCATTTCCATCCTTTCCCAACCCTACGTCACTAGTAAGAGACGCAAGCTCATCACCGAAGGTTGGTGGGGCAAGGAAATGTGTAAAAATAAAATTTTCTGTTTTAATCACTTTTTGACTTGTCTTTTTGAGTAAAATGTCAGTATATGCTTATTTCCAAAGAGATGTGTATATGGGATAGATGTGACACCATGAAGCTTCTAGAAAAGACCATAGGCAAGACACCTATCCTAAGAAGAAATCAAAGCGAGAACAAACTTGCAGATCTTGGTATGGTTACCGTTAAGACTTCGTCATGTTTGATTTTATTTGATAAAAGATTCTGAAGTGATTGATGATATCGTGAAAATGGAGAGATATGATTAGAAATTTTTGTGCCAACAACATCATGAGTTTGTAATGAATTACTTTGAGAATAGATTCCTTGATCACAATTTGTGTAAGAAACGAAGTGGACAAAATGATCCTAATTCTATATGAAAATGCAATGTAGATAGCTATATAAGCAGTGCTAGCTGCTTATGCGTAGAAACGTTTGAGGTGCAGGGAATTGACTGTTTCACCAAATTCCTCACCTTCTAGCATGCATAAGAGGTATGCACCATTTTTGTAGTCTTTTGTGACTCGGTATGGGCCCAACCATTTGGGCCGGAATTTCCTTCCTTCGCCGGTCTTCTTGTCGATCCGGTTGTCTAGTCTTAGAACTAGATCACCTTCGTATATATCACGTTCATAGACCTTCTTGTTATATTGCCGGCACATTCGGTCAGCATAAGCTCTATGCCACTGCTCAGCATCTAACCTAGTTTCATCTAGGCTTTCTAATTGGGAAAGACATGCTTCTCTGTAAGCGTCTTCATCCAGAATCCCTTGTAGTGAAATGCGGAGACTGGGTATTTCGACCTCAAGCGGGAGAACTGCTTCTGCCCCAAATACTAGCGAGAAAGGAGTTGCTCCCGTTGGTGTTCTTATTGAGGTTCGGTGGGCCCACAAGGCCGGATATAACTTTAAATGCCAATCTCGTTTGTTTTCTTTTACTGTTTTGAGGAGAATGGCTTTCAGTGTTTTGTTTGTTGCTTCAGCCTGCCCATTGGCTTGGGGATAATACAAGGAAGCCGTATGATGGCTTATTTTAAATTTGTTGCATAGTTCACGAACTTCCTCATTCTTGAAAGAAGTTCCATTATCGGAGATAATGATTTGCGGGATACCGTACCTGCAAATGATTTGGTTCAAAATGAACTTGGCGATCACAGAACTAGGTACAGTAGTAAGAGGCATGGCCTCCACCCATTTGGTAAAATATTCAGTGGCCGTGATTATAAAATTATGGCCGTCTGTGGATGAGGGAGAGAATTTCCCTATTAAGTCTAGACCCCATGTAGAAAAGGGCCATGGAGTAGCGATTGGTTGCAGAGCTTGTGCTGGCATGTGGATCTCGTGGGAGAATTCTTGGCACTTATGACACCTGCGTGCAAACTCTATCACGTCACATTCTAGAGTGGGCCAGATATAGCCCATTCGATGTATTTTTCGAGCAGTGGCATGGCCACCGAAGTGGCCTCCACATATACCGCTGTGGGATTCATGGAGAATCCTCTTGGACTCTTCTGTGTCGACACACCTTAAGAGCATTCCATCGAATGCTTTTCGATAGAGCACCTGCTCTATAATGACATATTTGGCTACGATTATGCGTAATCGCCTTCTTTGTTGCGGTGTAACTGCATCCGGGTACGTATGGTCCATGATATAATTAATGATATCAGTGTACCAAGGGCACTCAGAGATAGCAGGTCGAGTTTCGATGTAGTATACGCATTCATCTGGAAAATCCAAATCTACTAGATCGCCTCCGTCTAATGGGTTGTCAGCTAACCAATCCGTGATGATTTGTCCTTTAACTGACTTCTGATTTACAAATGTTAATTCGAACTCTCCCATTAAGGTTATAAAATGTCCAGCCTTTTTAGATAAGGAACCTTGTGTGAGAAAAGTCCGTAAATGGTCCGTTTTCACCATGACCTTTGTTTCTTGATTTAGCATATAGTGTCTTAGGCGTTTGGTTGCGAAGACTATGGCGAGACATTCTCGCTCTGCTTGTGTATAGCGTGTTTCATAGTCGAGCAGTGTTCGGCTAATGAAATAAATCGCACGTTCTCTCTTGTCATCGTCTTCTTGGGCCAACATACAGGCCAGCGAGACATTGGTAGCTCACGAATATAGGATTAACGGGTGATCCAGCTTAGGTGGCATTAGCGTAGGTGGTGACAGCAAGAAACGTTTAACTGCATTGAAAGCTTCGTTGCAGTCTTCGGTCCAATCAATGCTATAGTCTTTCTTGAGTAAATTGTTGATTGGATGAATAGCGAAGCTTAAGTCCGGGATGAATCTTCGGATTGTGCCTAGCTTTCCGAGAGATGACCTGATTCCAGATTCGTCCGAAGGTGGGACCATTTCGAGGACAGCCCGAATTTTGGTTGGGTCCACATCTATCCCTCGTGATGATATGATGTAACCTAGGAGCTTTCCTCCTGTTACACCAAAGACGCATTTCTCTGGGTTTAGTGTGACTCCGTATTCTATTAGGCGTGAAAGAATGATGCGGAGTACTTCGGGATGGTCACAACGCTTCTTGGCCTTAGCCAACAAGTCATCTACGTAGGATTCCATGATTTTATGAATTAAATCGTGAAATATATAAGTCATAGCCCGCTGGTATGTAGCACCAGCGTTTTTGAGACCGAAAGGCATGACAGCATAGCAATAGGTTCCCCAAGGAGTTATGAACGTGGTTTTAGCTTGATCTTGCTCGGATATTCTGATTTGGTTGTATCCCGAGAATCCATCCATGAGAGACAAGAGTTCAAAACCAGCTGTTGCATCAACAATAACGTCTATGTATGGTAATGGGAAATCATCTTTAGGACACGCTTTGTTGATGTCTCGGAAATCTATGCAAATGCGTATCTTTCCGTTCTTCTTGAGAACGGGAATGATGTTAGATACCCATTGGGAGTAGTCAACTGGCTTGATGAATCCTACCTGAAGGAGTTTTATTACTTCCTCTTTTACCATGAGAGCTACTTTGGGCTTCATGGGTCTTGATTTTTGTTTAATTGGCTTTGCATCTGATCTAGTGACGAGGTTGTGCACCGCAATGTGGGGTGCGACTCCCGTCATCTCCTTGTAATTAAATGCAAACACCTTCTGATGTTCTTTGAGAATCTGAGTATGTATTTCCACTTCTTCTGGTGTTAACGAAGAACCTAGTTTCAATATTCTTGGTTCATCTTTTGTCCCGATGTTGACATCGATTGTTTCCTCGATCAAAGAGGCGTTACCCTCTTCGAACTCAGGTGGTGCTGGAGGTAAATCTAGATCATCTCCATTTTCTATTGCGTATATGCTAGGCTCCGTTTGTGAGGGAAGATCCGTTACGGGATTTCCGAAGTAGGAAGACGAATGCGGAATCAGGGATAAATCTAGCATGTGATAGGAGAGATGTAGTGCTGCATAGGCATTTAAGTAATCCAAAGTAGCCGCATCATTTCCAACATGGTCTAGGATGGTAGATTCACTTCTGCTTGAAAGAGGATTTGTCATTATTTTTATCAATGGTTCATCACGAATGGATACTGTGAAGTGAGTATCTTTTAACTCATTGTTTGGAGTAAAACATGATGCTAAATTTGCTATTCAATCGGCGAGAATATTTTTCTCTTGAGGGATTGCTTCAATGGATATAAAGCTAAACGCCTTGCTTAAATCTAATACAACATTTTTGTAGAGTTGTAAATGTTCAGCTTTAGTTTCATATACTTCAGAAACTTGGTTTGTTACTAATTGCGAGTCTCCCAAGACTCTGATGTTATCAATACCAATTCTTTTGGCTAAGGGAAGGCCAAGGAGGAGGGCTTCGTACTCAGCGCCATTGTTTGTGCATTCAAAGTTTAACTTAAAAGAGAATGGGAGGACCTTCTCCTCGGGCGAAGTAAGAATTATACCTGCCCCCGCTCCATAACGACATTTAGCTCCATCGAAATGGAGAGTCCAATACTTAGCCGGGAGTGTAGATGTTGGGGCATCTGCTGCGTTTGCACACTCTACTTCTACCATACAGAGATCTTCTGCTGGCAAGGAACCAACACCTAGGGAAAATCCCATGCCTACTGAATCGAATGGTAAGAACATTGGTGAATCTTGTTCTATCAACTCAACGATTTTCGCAGTAGTCCCTAATGATACTGTTTCTTTAGTTTTACCTTTAGGGGTTGGAATTGTTTTGGCTATGCTGGTAGTTTCAAGATCCGTCGTAGGTATCAACTTTTCCTCTGGCTTTGGGTCAGAGGGTTTATTAAGTTGGTTTGTTGGCAGTTCAAATTCTGAGTGCACCCCTGGTCTTTTCTTTAAATCAGCTAGGTGCAAATCGAAAGGTTTTGGATCGCCTTTGGCTACAAATACCTTTCCCAGATGCAAGAATCTTACTTCTTGAAATAGCGTGGAAGGGATTGCCTTCATTCGATGTATCCAAGGTCAGCCGAGGATCATATTATAGTTAGTTTCCCGATCTATAATATAAAACTCAGTCAAGATGGTTTTGGGCCCTAAGGTGACCGGCAGTATTATAGTTCCTATCGAAGTGGCTTTAAGGCTATCATAGCCTCTCAAGGTATTTCGTGTAGTGGAACAGTTTGTTTCTCCATATCCAAGTTTTTGGAGGAAAGAGAAAGGGACAATGTTAACTGTGGCCCCATCGTCAACCATTGCCCGTTTTACATAGTTATTATAAACCCATACTTGCAAGTGTAAGGCTGGGTCACCTCGGCGTGCGATCTCAGCATCTGTGGGCATTTTACTTATTTCGAAAATGAATTCGACATCCTTGTCCGGCTGCCCCGGAGGGTGGATATCAAAATCTACGTGATTTACTTGTGTTTCGGGAGGTGGAGTGATGTTAATTAGATGGCCTAGACCTAATGCTTCTAAAAGAGCAGCTCTGTGAGGGGGAGAGTTCTTTAGTAAGTCCAAAAATGAAATGTGTGAAAAGGTCTTTGTTAGGTCACTAATTAAATCATAGGCACCGATGGGTTTTTCAACTATTTGCTGACTCTTATCTGTCTCTGGCAGATGACTTGGGCTCGGTTGAGAGAAATACTCTCGTGTTCTTGTTATAGCTTTGATAGGTAGTTCAGCGTCTAATTCTACCAAACTGACTATCTTAGGTCTCGGTTGAGCTCCCAACTGTGGCGCAACTGACAGATTTAATGAAGTCGAGGCTTCATGGTCATTGTTTCCCGTCACTGCACCTTTGTTTGTTCTGGTTGGATTCAGCCTATTGCTGTCATGATTTGGGAGCGGATCATTAAAGATCTTGAGGGGAGCATTCTGAGGAGAAACTACCCCTGCGAGAGTATTTGGTGATGATGAGACGGGATCTGCCAAAAACAGGTCTGTGAAGAACTGTCTTTGTTCTTCTGGCAAATGTTGCATAAATTTATTGTAGTCACGGCACGTTCTAGTATCGTGACCCCGAATTTTATGGAAACCACAATAAGAATTGGGGTTATAATTCCCGTTTTGTTGGTTTGGTGTGTATTGTGGCCTAAAATTCCGATCAAACTATTGCCTATTAGGACCAAAGTTTTGGAATTGTTGTTTTTGGTTTTGACTTTGGTTTTGGTAACCAAATGAGTTTTGGCTTGGCCCTTGTATGGGATTTCACCGTTGTTGTTGTTGTTGTTGTGGATGGTTAAAATCCACTGTATTGATTGTCGGGGTAAAGTTGTTGTTTCGTTGGTTGTTTGTTTGTGACGGAGCATTAACAACATTTACCCTCTTGGGCTGGTCGGTTACCCCATCCGTTGTTACCCCACGATTTTTGTTAAGGATTTTGGGTCCTTGATTGACATTTGTGGTAGTTGTAGTGTTTTGAGTGGAGGTGATTAACCTCCCGTTTGTTCCATATGTCTTACGACCACTATCTATCGCTGCTTGATCTATTCGCAGAGCGCTCTCAAGTACTTCATCATAAGTCCTTAGTGGGAACTTCTAGACTTCTTCCTTCACTTCTCTACTGAGAGAATGAAGGAATAAATCACATAGTTCCATCTGATCCATGTTTGGAGCACTTGCTGATGAATAAAGAACTATACGCCACCTCTGGATGAAATGGGTGACAGATTCGTTGTGTTCTTGTTTGATATGCAAGAATTCCCTGATTCCTGTTCTCAATAGTTTGTTCATGTCAAAGGCTTTGATGAACTCTGACACGAGTTGTTTAAATGAATGTATGGAAGCCTCAGGTATTCTATAATACCAATCAAGAGCAGATGCCTTCCAAGGTTTTGGGAAATATTTTAGCAACAACCCCATCCCAAGGGAGTAATTCTCGTATGGCTGTAGCATAAGCTTTGATATGCGCATTTGGATCTCCCTCACCCTTGAACTTGGGAAAATCAGGGAGAGGTCTTGGAAGCATGACGCTTCGTATGGTGAAGTCTAAGGGTTCCTTTAGGTATTCTGAATAAGTCCCTATCGCATAGCTTTCGACCATTGATGGTGGTTGCTGAGGGAGCGGTGGTGGGATAGGTTGTTGATACGGTGCAGCGTATGCGTTGGCAGGGGCATAGGGAGGTCCCTGCGTTTGAGAAAACATGTCAGGAGAGGAGAACATATCTCCTTGTGGTGATTTAGAGTATATGTTTAAGTAGGACGGGGTATTGTCAAGGAATGGATTGTTTGACACTAGACCTGGAGGAATAGTGTTAGAGATGGTGGGCCTTGTTGGCGTTTGTTGTGGATATTGAGGAGGCATGCCTAACATGCCTACTCCCGTAAGGAGATCTACCTGGCCAGAGTGGTATGGAGGATTGGAACTTCCTGTTTGTATGAACGGAGAATTTTGACTTGCTTGAGCCAGTTCTAACCCTCTCACTCTTTCTACTAACGTTGAAATGACTTCATTTGGTGAAGTCACGGTACTTTGCCTAAGTGGCGTTGGTTGTATACCTTGGTGTTGTAAAGGTACGTGATATCCTGTCATAAACTAATCACTATCCTGCCAATTTTCTCCAAGAATACTTCCTATATGCAGTGGCATAGAGGTATTTTCTTGAAAAGAGATCTCAGGTTGTATTTGTAAACCTCCTACAGGTGGGCACATCCCCCGGGAGCGTTGTTCACTCCTAGGATAACGTATTGATTGTCCATCATCTAAGACCCCGGTATGGATCTGATTGGCTACTAACTTGTGGTCTGAGTAGCATTTGAGGAGACGAACCAGATTCTCCAGTAAACGTCATATTGTTCGAACCTGAAGGCTCTGTTTGTTGGGTTCGAGGGGGTTGATCTAACTCCTCAGCTTGAAAAGACGAACTATATCTGATTCTTGGGGTTTGTGTTGACAACTGATTAGTTGAATAGTTGTCACCCCATACTGAGAGCGAGGGTGATGATTGTCTATTTTTTTGGGCATAGTATGCCTCAAGACCCGAGAGGGGTCTGCCATATGCATCGAATCCCGACATATTCGGGGGGTATATGAATACCCGCAGAATAATGGGAAGGAGCGAAGGTGAATGAGAGAAGATGAAACTTGAGAAGGTGAAACAATTGTATGTTTCACGTCGGGTTCACGAATTTTTTTGGTGAAACTAATGAATGCTAATGTGAAACAATTGTTTGTTTCACGTCGGGTTCACCAATTTTGTTGATGAAGCTGATGTGATGAGGTATAGAAGGTGAAATAGGTTTGTTTCACGTCGGGTTCACCAATTTTGTTGGTGAAGCTGATGTGATGAGGTATAGAAGGTGAAACAGTTGTTTGTTTCACGTCAGGTTCACCAATTTTGTTGGTGAAGCTGATGTGATGAAAAGGTGAAACAGTTGTTTGAGCACCAATTTTGTGTGACAGAATCTACAAGTGACTCTTCCGCGTACCCGACCTCTCGAGGTCGTGCCGAGATAGCCGGTGGGGGATAGAATATAGGTAGTTATAAAGACTAGTTAGGCAATCTAATGTCTTCGACACGCACTAGTGGAATTTGTGAATCTAAGGCAAAGAAGGCCCTTCTAACCCTGGACCGGTGTGATAGATCGATCAGCAAGGATGACTGCTCGAAGGCTCCAATCAATATCGAGCTCTGGCATGATTCGATCTATGGGTTGCGGAATACGTGGAAAATGACCTGGGATTGTTTCGTGTATATCTCCTGATAAGGTCATATAGTGGATGATGAATATAATCAATTCTACGGACGATTTTCTGGCCTAGTCCAGAATTCCCTAGCTTCGTTAGCCGCTGTATCTAGTAAAGACAGTTGTTCGATGATGATAGGTGGAAGTGGAGTGGACCTGGAATACCAAGTGTGCGTAGGCTAGCGTCTATATCTTGACCTGTGGATTCGTTGGGCTGTGGGATCTGTGGATCACAACCATATACTCTTGGTTGTTGCGGTCCTGTTATGGTCATACGCGGGATCAAGTTCTAATCCCTAGTATCCAGTAATCGTATGCTTTCTTAGCTTCTATGTTTAAAACCAATAGTTGTGCGATCTTCTTAGAATACCTTACAGGCGTTCTCGCAACCTGGATTCTTAAGCTGGTATCTATGTCTGTGTGGGTGTCTCCTGCATCTGGTTGTGGAACTAAAGGATTACACCCGAATGTTTGTTCTCTTTCGAATCCTTCTACAGTCATGTGGATGTTTTCCTAGGGTAATCTGTAGTTTGGCTGACTTGACCAAAACACATGTGCTTGGTCGTCTTCTATGTTTAATCCTCTTAACTGAGAACTGATCAGTTGTAAATCTGTGGTTGTTTGGAATACTTGTATCCTGAGATTTTGGTCAATGTCAGTTATTGCCGCTATGAGGTTGGGCTGAGGCACGATTGGCTCGAAAATATATTCCCTGGGCTCCCTAGGTCTCGTAATTGTCATGCAAAAGCAGTAATAAAACAAACTATAATAAAGTGAAATCTAAGTATACTTCTAGCATATATGACTTCTTTTTGTATTTTCTGATGATTTAAATGAATTTAAGAAAGCAGCTATTTAAAATATTTAGAATTGACAACTAAACTAATAACTTAAAACAAACAAGATAACCGAGTGTGGTTATTTGTCTGTGTAATTTTGTATATCTATTCTAAACAAATGAAATAACTAATCTATTAGCAAGATTCTCGACCCTACCTCAGAAGTGAGGAGTGAATCATAGTTTCTCAGAAACTATCAATCCCCACAGCTTCCCCGGCAATATCGAGAATAAAATTAACTGAAATAAAGTGATTAACTACTCTGTTTGATATGATTCTAACTAGAACTTTGAAAGTTTAAAACCTGGATTTCGCAGAACAGTGGCGAATCCGATGGTGTGTGTGATCTTGTCCCCTCAGTATGATCTCTTCATTCTTTGTGTTCACGTAGATCCAGAAAAGCGTGTAATGCTTGCATCAACAGGAATAGGTGTTTGGAACAAGGGACAACCTTCAGAATGCAGATAGAATAGAACGTGGATAGGAGAGGGATAGCGCAAGAGTACAGAGCTTGGCTTATGCAATTCCTAGCGGGATCTACTGCGAATCATGCAACAAAATGCGTCCAGAACCTGAAACTATCCTATATGAAGAGCAAAACCTGCAACTTTAATGGCTTCCTAAGCTATTCTACTCTAATGGATTAGATAAAACAACAGCGCTGCCTGCACAAGATGGGTCTATGGCTTACCAACAGCTGAGCAATTTAACAAAAGATGCAAGTGAATTCAAGCTATGGCTTCTAAACAAGCTAACTAACTAAAACACTAAAATGAGGGAATGAGAGCAAAGATCAAACTTCAAAATCCAGCCAAGCTTCAGACCAAAAACTCCAGACCATGGGTGAAACAACAACACTGCCTGCACAAGATGGATATGTGGCTTACCGACAGCTGAACAATACTAACCAAGTATGAAATGAACTATGCTATCAATCCTAAGCAAGCTGACAGACCAAACCACTGAAAATCAGAAGACTCTAACAAAAAATGGTGGCCCCAAGTAATGACTGCAGCACAAGATGGATATGTGGCTTAGCAGCTGCAACACAATACTAACCAAAACACGCAATGAAGAAAACCATGCAAGTATTCTAAGCAAAGGAAAACTAAATTGAACTCCTAATTGCAAAGAGGAATCCAGAAAACTAAACTTGAGAGAGAGGCCAATTGCTTGAGCACAAAAATGCATTTATAGGAATTCTCAAGTCAAAAACCAAAACCAAATTGAACTCCTAAACAATAAACAAAGGAAAAACACTATTCCAGGGGACCAAAAACATAAATGCATGCTCAAGTTCTGGCAAAGAAAGCTGGTGAAACATGATATTTCACGCGACTCTGCATCAAAAGAGCGGTTCTGGAAAACGCGCGCCGCCCTGTGAGCAGGGTGGCGGTTACACGGACCGCCGCCCTGCAGGGCGGCGGTTTCGTCACTGAAGGTCAAGAGGCCAAGGAAAGAGGGAAAAAGGGGAAAACAAAGGGCGCGGGGGCTAAGCGGGGCATGCGGGATGTTAACGCATACTCCGAGGGCTTTTCCGGATCCCGAACACCTTGCGAGGAGACCTGTATCATCATCGGGGCACTTGTTACACTGTTCTGGCAGTACAGTACCTTACAATTTTGGGTACGTACAGTCCCCCTGCTGCTGTCCCAGGGTTTCCCTTAGAGGCCCCATCAAAGTTCAGCTTGTACCAATTAGAATTAGGAGGATGCCATTTGATTGAAGATCTATCTATACTATTCCCAGGATTGCTCCAATTTCCAATCTGCCAATTGGATAAGATGTACTCTTCATTCTCAAGATAACTCTTGTTCTTGGGAGGTTTGAATCTGGTAATATCCTCTTTGATACCTTTAGAAATTTTGCCAATACTAAGTTTATAATTTTGTTTCTTATTTCTGAAAATGATATCATTTCTATCCTTCCAAATCCTCCAGATTAAATGTGGGATAGCCAATTTCTAGATCCTTTTGATAACACAATGCTTGAAGGGTGGGTTCCATTGATTCCATAGCTGATTAAGATCCTTCGGCAACACCCAGAGAGCTTCGAATTTAGAAAGGACAAAGTTCCAAATTCTATTGGCATAATCACAATGTATGAACATGTGAATGATATCTTCATAGTCATTCCTACAAAGATGGCACCAATTAGGAATTATAAATCCTCTTCTCATCAAATTATCAGTGGTGAGAATTCTACCTCTGATGGCCAGCCAAAGAAAGAAATTTATTTTGGGAGTTAATTCAGGCATCCAAATCTTGTTCCAATTAAAATCAGATTGATTACTATGAAAAAGATTGATATAACCAGATTTGACTGAGTACTTCCCATCATGGGAATTATTCCAAACCAGCTCATCCTTGGAATCCAACTGACTTAAAGTTAAGAGATCTAAAAGATCCTGAAGGGAGGAAGTAATTTGTTTCAGATCAATTTGCTCCACAGTAAGTTTTTTCCAAATCTTGTTGGTGCCATTTCCTTCAATGTAGTACTTGATTTTAGTACCATACTTGCTTATAAGGCTATCCTTAGCCATCCCAAATCTATCCATTAGATTACCACTAAACCAGTTATCCTCCTAGAAGTTTATCTCCCTGCCATCCCCCACTTTCCATTTGCTACCCTGCTTGATGAAATTTCTGCTTTTGACCAAATTATTCCAAAATATGGATCCATAGGGGAGGTGTTCATCATGCAGATAGGAGTAAACAGCTTGATGATTTAAGTATTTTTCTTTAATTAAATCAATCCAGGGTTGTTTCTCAGACAAAATTCTCCAGGCCATCTTAGCAATGAGTGCCTCATTCATTTTCTCAATATTTTTTATGCCCAACCCTCCCATAGACTTCGGGGTGTAGACCTTATCCCAGGCCACTAAGTGAAATTTGAACTTCTCTTCCATGCCTTGCCATAAAATTTTTTTCTGAGTCCTCTCAATTTTCTCTCTAAAGGAGGATGGAATTTTGAAAAGTGACATGATATAGATGGGCAGACTTTGGAGAGTACTTTTAATGAGTAGGCACTTACCAGCACTATAAAGAGTGGAACCTTTCCAACCAGCCATTTTTTTATGAAATCTCACCAATAATTCATCCCACACCTTGTGAGAGACTTTCTTAGTGCCGAGAGGGAGGCCTAAGTACGTGGCTGGAAGTGCACTTATTTGACAGCCCAGAATTTTAGCAATTTTGAGTTGTCTTTCCATAGGGGTGTTGAAAAAGAATATGGTGCTTTTATCATAATTAATCTCTTGCCCAGAAGCAGATTCATAGAGTTGTAATAGAGCCTTAATAGCCTTAGCTTCCACAACTGAAGCCAGAAGAAGAAGGATAGTGTCGTCTGTAAACTGTTGATGGGAAACAGCTTGGCTGGTGGAAGTGGGTTTAGATCCATTTAAAAGGCCGTCTTCAACCGCTTTGCCAATTGTTCTACTAAGGCTGTCAGCTAAAAGAATGAAGAGTAAGGGTGAGATGGGGTCTCCTTGTCTTAGACCTCTGTGGTTGGTGAAAAAACCCATAGCCTCCCCATTAAAAACCACCGAGAACCTGGCTGTAGATATACAAGACTTAATAATTCTTCTAAATTTTTTCGTGAACCTAAATTTAGTTAAAACTTTGTCAAGGAAGACCCAAGATACCTTGTCAAAAGCTTTATTCATATCAAGCTTAAGGACCATATTTGCCTTTTTATTATTTTCCATGGAATGTATAGTCTCGTGAACCATAATCACTCTATCTTGTATTATCCTGCCTTTAATAAAGCCACTCTGCTGCCTTGAGATGAGATCATTCATTATGTGCTGTAGTCTAGTAGTAATGATTTTGGTAAAGATTCTAAAAATGGCATTAACAAGACTGATAGGTCTGAAGTCCTTGAAATCTTTTGCATCCATTTTTTTAGGTGCCAGCACAATGTGAGTGTTATTGAGCTCTTTTATAAGATTTCCCATTCTATAGAATTCATTCACTGCTTTGAGAAGATCCTCTGAGTAGATTTCCTAGAATTTCTGAAAAAAATTAATAGAGAACCCATCCGGTCCAGGAGCCTTATCCCCCTCAAGAGAAAAAACAGCCTTTTGCAGTTCTTCAAGCGTGACAGCTTTAGTGATGTCTCTGAATTTCTGGTCCTCGATATTATTCTGAGGGATGGCCTCCAACATAAAGGAAATAGCTTCAGAGTTGCTGACATTTCTCTCTTCAAGAAGATTTTTGTAGAAGTCAAGCACTTCTTTCTTAATGTTGTTGGGATCTTTTATGATACTCCCATTGTTTTTAGAAACCTCTAATATCCTGTTACAGGCTCTGTGTTTCAAAGTAGCCATGTGAAAGAACTTCATGTTCCTATCTCCCTCTTTAAGCCAGATAGCTCTAGATTTAAGGCACCATAAAGATTCTTCTCTACTGTAGATCGTATGCAACTCAGATAGAATATTCTTCTCATTTATTTCATCTTCAACTGATCTCCCCAAAGTATCCATTTTTAACTCCAGATCCTGAAGCTTCTGTTTTAACTCTTTGTTTTTTTCAAATACATTTCCAAAAATGCTTTTATTCCAGATTTTGACTTGCTTTTTGACATTTTTGAGTTTTTGGATCAATCTAAATTGAGCAGTGCCTTCACCATTCCATTCCCACCATTCTTTTATCTTGTCATAGATATTGTCATGCTCCATCCACATCTTTTCAAATTTGAATGAGCTTCTTGCGGGTTTAGTCCAATTGAGAAAGTTTAGAGCAATCGGATTATGATCCGATCCAATTCTGGGCAGGGAAGAGAGATGGAAGTCTTGGCTGAGAATCCATCTTGCTCAGATTAGAGCCCTATCCAATCTCACCTGAATGAACTCCTTTCCCAACCTTCTATTATTCCAAGTATACTTATTACCATGTAGATCCACATCTAAGAGGTTTTGTTCAGCAATAAAATCAGCAAAATCCTCCATACCATTAGAGAAGGTGGAGGTACCTCCAAACTTCTCGCTTGGGTTTAGTGGGGAGTTGAAATCCCCCATGATAAGCTAGTTAATAGAGCAATGTTGGTTTCTAAATTTTTTAAGATCAGCCCAAAGTTTTCTTCTACCACTAGCAGAGTTAGGGGCATAAATGTTAGACAAGATCCATTCACTCTTATTCTCAATAGTGACAAATTTGATTGCAAGATGATTAATATTATCATTAAGAATCATACCAGTATAGTGCCTTCTGTCCCAAAGAGTAGCCAGCCCCTCGGAAGCTCCCTGAGAGTCAATAGCCACCATTTCAGAGTTATCCCAATTTTTCTTTTTAATATTTTCAATGGTCTTTGCTTTCATCTTAGTTTCTTATAGAATCAAAATGCTGGGGTTACTGGAATCCCGTAACTCCTTGATGGTTCTTTGCTTGGAGTTTCCATTTAGGCCTCTAATATTCCAAGATATAATCTTCATTTGGAATGATTGGTGGTTAGAATTGCTTACTGGTTCAGCTGACGCTGAACACCATCTGCAATATCCCTCTCTATCTTTTTAGATCTAAGAGTCTTTTTAGAAGTTCTTCCTCTTTTTGAACTTCCTCCAAAATCAGCTATTCGTCTAGCAGAAGACCTAGTTGGTCTGGAAGTAGAGGTGTCCCAATTGTCTATTTTCTTTTTTTTATCACTATATAATGATTCTGGGATCCTTTCAAAACCTTTCAATCTTTTTTTCTTTTTTGAAATGACCATTGTGAATCCAGAGTCTGGATCTTCCATTTCCATGGCAGGCGTAACTTCCCCCTCTTCTCGTTCTTTATGAATCCTACCAGGCATGTGAACAGAAGCTGATCTGGTGCTGCAGCAGACCGGTGAAGCCACTGTTGTAATGCTGGGACACGGCAGTAGATCTGCATTACCATTCTCCCCAGAAGAGAAAATCTCCAAAGGATCTTTTGTAGTCATATCTTCCTTGTTCCAAGCTTCCTCCCTAATGAATGATTGAATTTATTTCTCCTCTGACATGTCAATATGAGAATTCCCAAGAGGGACTAAATTGACCTTCATCGAGCCATCTTGCTCGTTCACTTCCATGGATACCTTAACATAGTCTTCTTTATTAGATGCTTCAAAAGGTTTATCCAAGGATGTCTTCAGAGATTTGTCCAAGATTTATTTGTTAGGAGCTTCAGGAAAAGCTAATGTTGTGGCTTTGGGGCGCCAGACGAGATGCTTCTTTATTTGAGTTCTAAAACCCCCTTTTTTTTTCCTTTTCTATTTAGCTCCAAATCCTTCTGGCTAGGAGCTTTGTCATCAATCTTCCTATCCGTGCTTGGATCCCTACTAACTTTGTTTAGATCTGTGCCTATCCCAGGCTATTCAGTATCCAAAGGAGGGGTCTTCTTCTTGGAAAAGTTTTTGTCAGAGTGACCAATGCTATGACATAGTTTACATCTTAAAGTTTCGACCTCAATTTTTTGGGTCCAAGACCCAAATCTAGTTTTCAAGATTATGTGCTCCGGAAGCTCCTGATCCATAGCTAAGAAAATGTAGAACCGAGAAAAAGCAATCCTAGATCTGTTTGTTGTGGGTCCATCCAGCCCAATAGGTGCACCTAGGGATTTTGCAATATTTAGCAGTATTTCATCATCCCATAAATGCAATGGCAGTCTTGGTAACCTACAACAGATTGGGATGGTGTTTATATTTTTAGTATTCAGATCAAAACTCGGATACCATTTTTTCAAAAAAAGACCCATATTACCTAGCCACCAGGGGCCTCCCAGTAGCACTAAATCTAAATCCTCTTGTTGATTAAATTTAGCCAGGAAGAAACCTTTTGGCATAATGGTAATATTTAGGGCTCCCTTAGGTTTCCATTTTCTCAAAGCCCATTTTCTAATGAAATCAATATTAGGTCTAGAGCCAAGAAACTTACCAACAAGGGAGAGATTCACTTTGCTTAAGGCTCTATCAACAAATCCATCTGGGACCCTTAGACAGGTGGCACCCTCATTGTCCATTTCCCATGTGAACTGATCAGTGATTTTCGGACCCTCCTTGAGGTTAGGGCTTTGAAATAGCTTATTCCAGGCCATAGGTGTGGATCCCAGCATTTCCCCATTTTCGTTTATAGCCGTTCGATTGTGGCCTGAGATCTGCTTTTCCTCAGTAAACTTTTTCATATTGCACAAAATTTCCGTGGCCAGATCTGTAGAAATGACAGTACCTCCAGCTTTTTCTGCGTTCGTACTCGTGCCCACAAGCGTCTGATTCTGGCTATAGATCAGCCTTTCCTCAGCATTTTTAACCTTAGTTCGTAGACATTCTGCAGCCAAAACTGTAGAAACCGCATCACCATAGTTTTCTCCATCGCTAGTTTTCTCCATAGTTCAGTTTATTATTGGCCTGTAAATTTTGGTAATAATATAAAAAATGTGAAAAATTTGGGAATGAAAAACTATGGAAATAATTAAAAAGTGGAAAAAAATGAACGACTTATATCAGTAGGTTCACATGTGGTCTTCACTACAACCCATTGACAGGAACTATAATAATGGATAAGTAACAAGGTATGTGGTTTGTATTACATTCCCTTTTTTGAGGCATTTTGACAAAAATAATAAATTTAGGAGATGCACATTTAGACAAGATTGAGAAACATGCTTTGATACCAAATGTTGGGGAAAACCCCATAATTTAGAAGAGCATAAGCTCAATGTTTTTTCAAATGAAATTAATTATACAATAATACACTTTACATATATATGAGACGTATTAAATCTCCAAAATATTCTCACTCTAATCTAGGGGGTTGTTCAAGAACATATATTATTACCTCCTTCCTAATTTATCTCTTATGAATCAAACAAGCTTTATTCAGTCCCTATTATTTATCTCCTAAATATCTATGTGACTTGTTTTAAAATATCACTTACAATATCCTAACATGAAATATTCCACACTAATCATTGATCATACATCAAACCATATGTTTTTAGTTTTGGGAGGACCAAAAAACCCACAGTACATAGCAGGACAAAAGAAACTAGGCTAAACAACAGCCCATAAACCAGCTAGGGCCCAGATAGGGCAAAACATCTTGACAAGCACACAGGCCCAACAAAGGGCAAGGCAGATACAGCCTCAGATACATACAATATTTTTTTTGTTTTTTATTAAAAACCCAAAAAAAGAAGACACGGAGGACAAAAAACACATAGACCAACAAACCAGTCCGCCAAGGGTCAGCTAAAGTTTCTTTTTCTTGTTGTTCCTAGTGCAGGAGTTGGGTCCTTGATCCAGACTGTCATGTTCCTGCCTAGGAGTCTGGTGCTTCTCCTGCTTGTCATTCTTGATACCTGTCGCCTCTTCTTCATCATCCGTGCTACTAAAATCCAGCCTGGCACTCCTCTTTTGCTTGTCTTGTTTGGCTAATTGGTCCTGCAAAATAGAGATCCTATGTTCTTGCATTATGATGTCCACTTTGAGGCCATTAATAATTTTTTCTTGGACAGCAGATTTGATGTGCCATTCCCTCATATCCTGAATCAGGTGTTTGGTTATCTTGAGCAATGTGTCTATAGCAACCTCCATGTTGGCCTTCCTAGTATCACTGATGGATTCTCCGGGGATCCTCCATAATGCCCTTCCCTTCGAAGTCTCCCCCTTTTTCAAGTCAGAAAGCACCTCCACGGCCACACCTTTGTTGTCATTCTCCTCCGGTTCCTTCTGTTTCTTCCTTTTCAGGTTGTTGATCAAGGTCTCGTCATCCAAGTTAGTAGGCTGGGGGATAGGGGGGCAGGCAAGGTTTGCCACTCTAAAAAAGCAGCAGGATCAAACCGTGATGCAAGGAGGATTCCACCTTCTCCTCCTTAAAATCCAAAATGGAGACAGATAGGGACTTAAAAAAAAAAAACGGAAAGCTCGTGGCCCGGTTGCGGCAAAAATAGTTCAAGATAGATAGGTGGTGGGTGTAAATTTTGTAAAATTTGCCCTCTAGGGTCAGATATTTTATAACCACCTTACAGACATCGGCCCATTTCTCAGGGAGAAAAGTCTTGGCCATGTCGTCATCCTACAAATGCACTCTTTCATCAAGGCCAAAAAAATGAGGAGATTTCATGATTTCTATGTTTCTTGTCCTTGAACAACTTAAGACCCTCCACTGACATCCCCGTGACATGCGCTATATACTGCTTTGTGACATGCATCTCTACCCCCATAAATTTAACCCTCCCATGATCCCAAGCTTTGGCAAAATCAATGGCTAAGTCGGGATCGTTACCTTTGATGCACTTGATATGCTCAGTGAAGCCACCCTTCTGCAGCAACCTCCAAATGATAGCATCATGTTTCACCAATTGGAACTAAGTAGGCTCGGTCCTCAGCCTTTCCCCTCCCATGGTGTGCTCTGACTGGTTGTTCGAATTACTCCTCTACTTATTGATTTTGTTCCACTCACAACCACATTTACCCTTTCCCATCGTCCAAGTGGAACACTTAACCTTTCCCAAACCAACCCGCGTGATACGTCTATATTCTCTGTGGCTCATACGAGCTTCCTTGGTTGTGCTTTTCATCATTAATTAATCGGTTGACGTGGCTCCAAGGAACCTGACCCTTCCATTCCCCCCAATCCGCCAAATCATTACCTTGATTTGCAAGCCCGTCTATGTTGGAATTGCTTTCTCTAAACACATGGCACAAGGCCAAGTCATCAAAGGCCTCCATCATACTTCGGGCTTCCAATATCATGTTTTTAATGTTCCATCCAAACTTGCATTTTCCTTCAATGGCCTTAATGATTAACAGGGAGTCTCCTTCTATAATGATTTTCTTGTACTCAAGACTCTTAGCTATCCTAATTCCCTTCACAGCCGCATACGCTTCAGCATAATTGTTAGAATTGTTCCCTAACGGACCAACATATGATATTAGGCAGTCTCCTAAATGGTCCCTTATCAGGCCACCCCCCAGCCTTGCCTTCACTTAGCTTCGCCGACCCATCAAAGTTAAGTTTAAACCCATTCCTTGGAAGGTGGTTTCCATTTAGAATTGGTTTGGTCCTTTTTCCCACACTTCCCTCCAGCTTTGGTCGGACTAATCCTTAAAGCTTGAAGAATTCTAATGTCTTCCTTAAACAAGGGGTCTTTCCACTTATGTTTATGGATTTCAATGTTGTCTTTGAGATTTTGCTTTATCCTGTTGACAACCTTAGTTGTGTTAGCTGTCTTATTTTGGAAAACCCCGTTGTTTCGCTCGATCCATATACTCCAAAGGGTGTGGAGCAGCGAACATTTCCATATTAGATTGATAATCCTAGGTTTGAAGGCCACTTGCCATTGTTCCAATAGATTATTTAAGCTTCCCAGTAGGGGGAGTTGGACATTGAAGATATTCAATATTTCGGTAATAACCTGGAAAGTAAACCTGCATTCTATAAAAAGATGATGAGCAGACTCAGCATTCTCCTCACAAAGACAGTATTTGATGATAAGGATCATACCTCATTTTCTTCGATTGTCCACTGTCAGTATTTTGTTCAGAACAGATTCCCACATGAAAAAATTGATTTTAGGAGTGAGATATTTGTTCCAAACTATTACACAGTCCTTGTTCTCCTCCTCATCTTCAAAAGAAATTTCGTATCCAGATTTAACTTCTTACTCACCTAAATTCGTGTTACTCCAAATTATTTCATTCTCCAGCGGTCTATTAGGGATAAGAATTCTCCTTAATCTGTTGTTGAGCTCTTCGAAAGGTCCGATTGGCCCTCTGTAGTTACAGGAGGTTGAAGAGTAACCCACTTTGTCTCTCAAGGATTAGGGACCCGATAATTTTGAACTTTCTCACCCAAAAATCTGACTAAAGTGGTATTTAAGATTGTTCCATGGTTCACTCTCACCAAGGGGTTTCTTATCCACCCAAGAATCCGCCCAAAACCTTATTTCATTTCCTTTTCCAATATTCCACCTGATTCCTTGAAGGAGGAGGTTTTTACACTGACAGAGATTATTCCAGAAGATGGATCCTTTTAGCATTTCAGTAGGAGTTAGTAGAGCTTTTCTTCCGCCAACAGTCAGCAGATATTTCGCCTGTAGAATTTCCACCCAAAAATCCCTGCTCCTTGTAGATTTTCCACCCTATCTTAGCAATAAGGGCTTTATTCGTGATTTTTAAGTTTTTTAACCCTATTCCCCCTTACCTTTGGTTTTGTAACATTCTCCCATGCCACCAAGGGTATTATAGTTTTATCTTCAGTTCCAGACCAAAGAAACCTTCTTTGGTTTTTTCCAATGGTGTTCCTAACTTTGCTCGGGATCTTGAAAATGGACATGATGTAGATGGCCACCCCCTGCAAAGAGCTCTGGAGGAGTTGATCTTTGCCTGCTTGTGTGAGTTAGAGCACCTTTCCATGAAGCTAATTTCCTTTGAAACCTTTCAATGAGAGGATTCCAAGTATCCATAGTTATCTTACTACCACACAAAGGCATTCACAAGTAGCTATCCAGTAAGGATTTGATTCTGCACCCCATAATGGCAGCCAATCTTCTCTGTTGCTATGGTTGAACATTAATGAAAAAACAAGAGCTCTTATGAAAGTTGATTAGTTGTCCCGATACTTCCCCATTAGTTATTTCCTTAAACACTCTGGCTTCATTCATCGTTGCTTGCCCAAGGAGGAATGTATCATCCACAAATTGTTGCAGACTAATAGGATCAACTCCATTGGTAACTTGGATACCTTTAATTCTTCTAACCCTCGTAGCTCTCTGACATAATACAGCTAAGAGACTCGGCCATAATGATATATAGAAAGGGGAATAGAGGATCCCCTTGGCGAAGACCCCTCTATGATTTAAAGAAACCATGAGGCTTACCATTGATCAAAACAGAAAAGCTAGGTGTAGAGATGTACACTCCTTGATCAGATGTATGACCTTAAGATTGAAACCTAGCTTTTCTAAAATCATATTTAAAAACTCCCTAGGACACTCTTTCCATATGCTTTATGCATGTCCAATTTCACCATCATAGCCTCCCTGTTGGATTTTTCCACTGAATGCACCGTTTCATGGATGGCAATGATACTATCCAATATTTGTCTTCCTGGGTACAAAGGCCCCTTGGTTAGGCGATATAAACTTTTGCAGGACCTCCCTAAGTCTCAAGGCCAAAATTTTGGAGCATATCTTGTAGACAATGTTGCATAAACTTATTGGTCTATAATCCTTAAGATCCTTAGCTCCATTCACCTCGGTAATCAGCACTAAGAAGGTGTGGTTGACCTATTTTAGCATCATTCCCCAAGCAAAGAAATCTTGCACTTCTTGCACCACATCTTTCTTAATAATATCCATGTACATTTGGAAGAAGAAGGTTGGGAAGCCATCCGGGCCTAGGGCCTTATCCCCCTCCATGAGGAAGATAATGGCTCTTATTTCTTCCTCCTTTGAAATTGCCATAAGCTCTCTATTCTCTTCCTCATTGATAACTTGTATCAAAGAGTGAAAGAACCTCATCCATCTTCCTCCCATCACCCTGATTTGCTTTAGCATATAGGTTCTGAAAATAGCAAATAATAGTTCTTGCTACATCATCTTCCTTCGTGGCCAAAGTCCCATCCGACTTAGCTACTTCAAGAATTCTTGTTTTGTTTGCTTTGATGGTAGCTGAAACGTGAAAGAACTTGGTGTTCCTATCACCATCCTTGAGCCAGTTTATTCTGGATTTTTGTCTCCAATAAATTTCTTCTTTCGCCGGCAAATTATGAAATTCTAAGAGCAACATTTTCTCTTGTTCCTTATCCTGAATACCCCATCCCTCTTCCTCCATAAGCTCCTCAAGAATTCTTAAATCCTCCCTGACTTTGCTTTTTTGGACAAAAATATCCCCAAAGACCTCCTTATTCCATTTCTTAATATTATTTTTAACATTCTTCAGCTTTGAGACCAGCTTATACATACTATTTCCACAGGTAGGTAGGTTCCACCATTCTTCAATCCTTTTCCTCAATTTAGGGTGCAACGTCCACATTTTTTCGAATCTAAATGGCCTCTCTTTTACGGTCTGGGCTTCATCAAACTTCAAAATCAAGGGGTTGTGATCATAACTTGTCCTGACTAGAGATGATAGTGAGTACACATGACCTTGCGCCCACTTAAAGCTTACCAGAAATCTATCCAAGTTTATTTGAATCAAATCTGTGTCAAGTTCTTCTATTTGACTAGGTGAACTTGGATCCTCTAAGTTCCAAATCAAACAACCCATTATTACGAAGGAAATCAGCAAGGTCTTCCATGCTTTCAGAGAATGTAGGGACTCCTTTTTTATCAAACGGTAGAAGGAGAGTATTTAGGTCCACTCCTATCATCCAATCCCATTCCCTAAAGCAATTCCTGAAAATCAACATTTCATTCCATAACTCTTTCCTACCCAAAACAGAGTTCAAAGCATAAACATTTGAAAGTATCCATTTCCTTTTTTGAGTTGATCAGTGAAGCAAATGGCCAAATGATGTCTATTTTGAATTAAAACTTCTCCTTCTACACTACTTCCGTTCCACAGACATGCCAGAACGTTGGAAGCCCCCAAAAATTCTACACAACAACAAACAACCTCTTTCCAGAAAAACTTCTTTATTTCATTAACCTCCTTCAATTTGGTATCTTGGATCACGAGGATATCAACATGGTTATTTATCCTAATATCTCTAAGGATCCTATGTTTACTGGGGTTATTCAACCCTCTAATATTCCAATAAATAATTAACATTTAAACTTAGATCTTCCTCTTTACCTGAAGTCAAGGATCCCTGGCTTCCTTCAGCCACTTTCTTCGAAGAAATTCTTTCTCTAGTCACTCTCGAAGGTTGTCTACCCACCCCCTGCTTGGTCCCAACCAAATCCGGTTTGGGAGTTGGCTTCTTCGAGTTCTTAGTGGGTTTTGATTGAGGTGTGAGACCAGACTAAGCCCTGCATCCACAGTTTTGATTTCTTCCAGTCCTATAGCCTCCAAGGGTATTTCAGTTTCTGTCCAGTCCAATAGCTACAAGCATGTTGCTAACCGTAATAGGCTCAGCTTCATGCTTCTGGGAGTAAATAAACTCGGGATACCATATGTGTCCTCCACCACCAAAGATTTAAACTGAAACTCTTACCTTTGTTTCAATGGTTTCATCCACCTTTTCTCAATCTTCCTCAGGTTCCTGCATCAGGTTGGCCACCTTGAGGAATCCTGCTCTTTTTCTTCATCTTTGGTTTGTAGGATTTCTTCAATAACCGAGCCTAAATCCCCTTCTGCCAAGATCGAGATACTAGTGGGGATAGACTTAGAAGATTCTCCAACCTCCAACTGAACCCATTGACATTCTTGTTTGGGCCTTCCTTGACTTGGTACACCTTGTTTGCTTTGTTCTCTTTATGTTTCTCTTTGTGCTTCGTACATGATTTAGCGTTGTGTCTAGCCTTGAAGCATGAAAAACACAGTAGTGGGCTATACTCGTAGCCTATTTTCTGCTGATACTCTCCCCACTTAAAGGTGAGCATAATACTTCTTGGGAATTCCTTGTCCATAACCACATTAACAAAAAATCTAACATGCTGCAACCTCGATTTTGCCTAGGTAGTGGGATCAACAACAATGAGATCCCCCATTGCCTTGGCAATGCCCTTAATGATTTCAAGCTCACAATATTGTATGTGGCAAGCCCGGTAAGTGTACCCAAACAGGGTACTCACGCATCTGCGAATCCAACGGGTTAAATCTTGTGTTTAACCTATCAATGTAAGTTTTATAGATTATTAAAAGTGAAATTAGTAATGTTTATATGATTATTATGATGTTTATATGGATATTTTAACTCTGACCATGATAATTGTTGGACACTTGTAATCTTAACGAAGTATGAAGGCACATAGTCGCGTAGGGTCCGAGTTATGAAAAGGCACCCAAGGAAAAAGAGCATGGGAGACAAGTTTAAGGAAGCACATAGCACGCATGATGTGCAAAAGGAGGCTCGGGACTTAGTAAATTTGAGCGCCCAGGGTAGAACATGTGAAAATCATGATCGATTGCATGTGGATAAAGTGTCAGCTTGGAGATAGGCTGGCTAAGGAAAGAACATACCTTGGATGGAATATTCTAGAAGAACATCATGAGATAAAGTGGAAAGCTCAGGCCTAGAGAAGCATGCTTCCGTGGAGGACCACTTGGACACATGGTAATCATTCTACAACTTCAAAAATGCATGACAGTGCTTACTAAGGCTATATATACAAGTGCTTGGTAGATGAAAAGGGACGGATGCAAAAATAAAGAATGCAAAGAGGTGAAGCTATACAAGAATTCTATGAGAGCTCTATGGGTGGGGTTGAGAGGATCTTTAGGATTATTTTGTATCAAGGGGATGGGTCTAAATCTTTTTCCATGTACTATGAAGGGCTTAAGTCTAGTTCCGATGCATGACATTGGTCTGCACTATTATATGGATTTGTGATTTCCTCATCAACATACTTAATATGAATTTATGTGTGGTTTCATTTTTAATTACTTCTATATGGATAAATTTTTTATATATTTCACATGAGTGGGTGTTAAATCCTATGTATTTCCCTTATGTTGTGATCCAGATCTATATTCTATAATACTTTTCTTATCTGAATGAATACATTATTCTAAAATCCATTCTGATCTCTAAGATGAATGTATGGTTCATTTTTAGTCTTGTCACTTAAGTTTTTCATAACTTATGCATTCTCACACAACTCACATAAAGGAGGGGCTCCGTACCCGTGCATGCCTCATGTGAGTGTCTAACATCCACTGGGTGGTAGGCTGATGTGCATGGGATTTCTTTGTTCTTTGAGAAGGCATAAAAATGACTACATCTTGGTTCCATTTTTGGGACCTCTTTTCAAAGTTTTTATGAGAAATTTCATTCATCTTTGTCTTTTTGATGTGTAATGATAGAGAACTTGACTTTAGAAACTGTTGAAACATGGTTCAAGAGCATGGAGGATGAGTTTTCTCAAAGATTCAACATTGGACTTGAGTTCAATATGTGTGGATGGGTATAAGAGAACCGATACCATGAGTTGTATGAGATGTTATTTTTTCCCAGTAGATCTATATTAATCACTTTCAGCATACACATCTAGATCAAGGTGGTTTTATAGATCACACATGTGGACCCAAGATGACTATCAGGGGTTACAAGATGTAGAATTGACTTGGATGCATTTTATTGATCACTGGTGGAAAGGAGTGCTGGCCAGTTACACTTTAGAATATGCCATTTTGATGTATTCTTTCCTATAAGTTACTAAGTTTCACTTTCTAAGGGAGCCTAGAGGGTCCTTTTTTTAGTGTTATTCCTTTAGATATGAATATCTTGGTCATTAATTTGAGTTTCAAAGTATTACCCATGGCTAGCTAAGCTACTCTGAGTACTGGGTGAGGAAGCTATGGTGGAGGAAGATGGAAAACATTATGGTTGAAAAGGAAAGGGAGGAGAGACTTCTCAAGTATAGAAAATATTGTGAAAGGGAGATCACTAGACAACGCAAGGTTGCAAGTTTGATGGATCTATGGAGGTAGATGTTGTGAAAGGGTGTTTAAGTTCACGTAGAGGATGTGGAGCCTGAGCAATTTGTGCTACACCATCTTGGAAAGTGCCAAAGAGAGGATACTTTAGCTTATGATGAGATTTCATCACATGGAGAAATAAGACCCATCGGCATGCATCAGAACCCACCTGATGACCAACCCCTAGTGTTTGGTTTTCCAAATCAAAGGAGTATTGATAAACTAGTTAGTATCAGTGGGAGTGACTGATCGACACACAAGAGATATAATTTTTTGTTTGGAACATCCATGGCTACACATACCATTCTGATGCTTGGAGGAATTTTTGGGCAAAGTTAAAGTACGTAAGGTTTAGGCAATGCATCTAATAGTGGTGCAGGATACACTTTTGGTAGTGGAGAAATCTTGCAGACCATTGGTGTGCAGTTTAGTGGGATGCTGGGGACACTAGGCATGACCACTTTAGGCCCATTTCTAGTTGTAGGAGGATCTGGAGGTGGAACTTGTGGATCTGGAGGCACATGACCTGGTGGATCCAATAGATCTGGTGGAGAAAATACTAGAGGAAACACCAGAGGGAACTAAGGAACTGGATTAGGAGGATAGGGGCCTCAACCACCTCCTCATGTGTTTTTTGAGATGTCTTTATAGTTTTTAGATTACCAAGGTATAGAGGATGCTGCAAAACATGTGCACAAGTGTGAATTTCTATGGCGCCCAAAGGGGATCACTACCCTAGAGCAGAAAGCAAGTCATTTTACAACAACATTGTAAGGATGTGTGCATAACTAGTATAGGAATTAAAAACCCTATTAGATGGTGCTAGACTACACCATATTAAATAATTCCTTCCTATAAGATTTCTATATACCAAAGTTTGAGCAGAAGAGCATTGGCGCTTTAAAAGAGATCCAGTAAGGAATGACAGAGAGTGTGCGAGAGTATGATGCATGGTTTAAAACTCTCTTGTCAAAACTGTCATATGACATTCATCCTTCATAGCATGCTCAATGGTTTATTATAGGGTTTATCACTCCATTTAGGAGGGTGTTGACCTATAAAATATTACTGACCCGCATGAGGCTCTAGAGGCTACCTTACCCGCTAAAGCAGTTGGGAGCATTGATACTAGTGTGAGCCCTTTTCTAAAGGCTCAAATCACTTCCATGGACAAACAGTTAGAGAATTTTTCTGCAAAATCTGCACATGAGACTCATAGTGGTATTTTGTGTGGGGATTGTGAAGTAGAGGGGCATGCCAAGGATAGTTTCACCCAGAAATCAGTATGCACCATAACAGTAGATTGTGAAATTTTTTGGGGGGACCATGATGTGAGTTGATGTCCCTTGTTACAACATCGAATCTGGAAGAATGTGTCTTACTACTACAAGATTTGCACCTCTATGACCCATGATACTAATGATTGTAGGCTTATTGACCAGATCCATGAGGCCATTGATCATAATGTGCACCAGACCAACCTTGCTAGTAGTTCCAAAGAAGATGATCACCATTATGAAGGATGCATAGATGGAGGGGCATGTGAGAGAGGTTATCATAGAGGATTCCATGGTCACAGTAACCATGGAGGAGGAAGAAGTGAGTTCCCATGAGGAACCTGATATAACTGTGGATTTACAAAACATTACAAGCATGAGTGTCCAGATTTATTATTGTACTTATGGTGTGGGAAGAAGCATAAGTATGAGTTCCCTAAGTTGTTTGAGCACATGAGCCAAAAACATTGGAAGGAAAATGGTGTCAAGATGGTGAGTATAAAGAATTCTGACACATAGTGGATTCCTAGAGTGGTGTGTTAGAACCTATTTTTGTGAAAACATGACCAAAGGCTGTGCATGCCAAGGAGGTACCAAGGAAAAGGACTCTAGTCTCAAGAGAAGAAGTGGTGCATGGGAAGTATATGGACCATTCCCACTAGAAGGAAGTGTATCAAGAGACAATGGATGTCATTTGGAGTTTGCAGGGAGAAATCCAATGTCTAAAGGAGAAATCTAGATAGCAAGAGAAAAGGAGGAATGCTGAGGCTCTGCTGAAGGACCTAGATGAGGTCAAAGAAGTGTGTAAAATGATAAGGCAAGATATTTTTATTCCCTTACTGGGAGAGTGTCTATGGGAGAAGATGCCACACATTGTATTCAAGTTTAATCCCACTATAAAAGGAAGGAATCCCATGTGCACCAGCCTATCACCCAGCAGAAGCTGAGTGCTCACCCAAGGCATGTGCGGGTGCTGAATCTCTCTTTTATGTGAGTTTTAGTGGGAAACATTTATCTATGATTAGTGTAAGATTATTCAAGAAATAGGTTTAGACATAAAAGAATCATAGGGCTCATAATTACCTCTAGATCCTTGTCACTTCATCAAACTAGATGTTTTAACAAACTCCATAACATTTATTATACCAAAAAGAAATATACAATCATTCATTCATAGCATGCAAGTAAAGAGAAATCCTATGAATGAAATATACATTAAATCTACTAAACTCCATGTCTATTTACAACAGGTAACCTCATTGTATTCATTGTTTCATTACAAAGAGCCATAGAGGGTAGACCTCAGTCATGCACATCACTAGGCTTGTATAACTATGCCAAAAGAAAAAGAAATTACAATACTGGGCCTAGTACATTCCTATCTGAATCAAAGTTCCACTCGCAGCAATCCTACAGAGCTTCACCCATGTTATATATATCTCTCTCTATGTGTGTATATCTCTTCCTCTATCTCTATCTCCCCATCTGTATGTTATCTCGGTCTTCTCTCCTTTTTTTCTATTCCACAGGCACTCGTATTTATCATCTTCCCGCACTGCCAACTCACCTTGCCACGCCCTCAAATCCCTCGCCAAGTGTTGAATGTGGTCCTCCAAGTGAGCATGTTCCGTCAAGCCTGAGCTCTCCACCCCATGTCATGATGATCTTCTAGAAGATCCCATCACTGACATGCTCTTTCCTGGGCCACCTGTTGCCAGGTTGGTATCTTATCCATGTGCAATTGATCATGCTTTTCACATGTTTTTACTTGGATGCTTAAATCGGCTAAGTCCTAAACCTCGTTTACACATGTCACGTGAACCATTTCCTTATTAACTCTTCCTCCTACAAACTTTTTTCCTTGCGTGCCATTTTATAAATGGGATCCCATGCACCCCATGTGCCTTCATACTTAGCCAATTTTCTAGGGGTCCAACATCACCCCCACACTACACCTGTTCTTTGTCCTCAGAAACATTTTACTTGACCAAGGTGCAAGCTGGTTCAATGGAACCAAGATGTAGACATATCTTACAAAAATGAATAAGGTATAAAAGAATAGGGGAAAGAATGAAGAATGGGGGGGAACATTAATTTAAAAGGTTGGGGAAAGTCCTGTCGCAGATCTACCTCTAGCTTGTTCCACACTTTGACCCCACCCTTCACCTTCTAGCATAGGTCACCCACCAGGGTGCTCACTTCATCAAAGCTTAGGCCAGCCTCCCTAGGCACCCAAAGTGTCCACAATTTGTTCCATTTCCTTACCTAGGTCCATAAGCTTGTCCATCCTCTTGGTAATTTGGGGGTACAGTTCCTTCAGAAGAGCCTTGATTTGAGCTTCTCAAAGCCTCAATTACCTCTAATTTATTTTCCACCTGGGCTAGAACCTTGTCCCTCTTTACTCTGTTCCCCTTGTTCTTTTCCTGGAACTCCTTCAACTCTGCTTTCCAGCATGGCAACCAAGGAGCTTTCGACCTTATATCGATCCATGCACGTGTCATATGCGGCTTCTGCAGACTGGGTAGCGACCTTAATTTCTTCGCGAGTACTTGGCTATATTTGACAACAAGTGCTATCACCTTTAACCGATCCTCCTCCTTTAGGAATGTGGCCATATGCCCAATGCCAAGGGTCATCTCTCCTTGGTGACGATGTGTGTTAAGTATTCTAGGCATTCTAAGCGTCGATGCGTATCTCTGGGGGGATTTGTGTTTGATCTGGGTGTTTTAAAATGAAGGCACTTTTATCAATTCTAATTTCTTATTAGACCTCCTACACCTTTTCCTTTTCCCTCCTTGAGCTCGTGCTTCAGCTGCACACTGATTAATTCCTCTTGTTTTAAGTTTCTAGCCACCTTAGCCAACTCTTCTTCCTTCTTAGCCAATTTTCCATCTAAAGCCCTTATAATTTCGTTCTATGCGAATAGCCTCACCTCTATTTCAACCGTGACCTTGTTCAGAGCATTACACACTTTCTTGTCTAAGATCTCTTGAGAATTTACCAAGGGTTTATCTCCCTTAGACTCTGGCAACATGATAAGAATATTTTGGTAGACCTCAAAGTATGGCTCATCAATGTGGGACTCAAATGCCCAGGAAAGCATCTTCTTGGTCTTGGGGTACATGCCCTCCTTCTTGAACAATCCTATGGCTATAAGTCTCTTAGTGGGTATCATGCTCTAGAACCTTAGACATAACACATTCCTTGAATCATCCACATAGCCCATTATTTACCTCTATTCTACATCCAAATTTCTTCTACCCAAGTGCGTGCCTTTGGGAGAGCTAATTGTCAGAGCGGGGCCTCCTCGGCTATCATGTCCCTTTTCAATGCTCTCCTCCTTCCCTTCCTTAAGTACTATGTCTGCACTACGCTCTAACTCCTTGTATACAAGGGCCTCAAGCATTTTCTTCACTTCTCACTCTACCACTTTGGTTATCTACTCCTTGGTAAAAATTATGTCTCCCTGCTTCTCCATGGCATCCTTCTCATCTGTCTTTGTATCTTCAGTGCCTTCATCACCTTGTGCACCTTTTTGTCACACAAATAAAAAAAAAATCTTTTCATCCCCATTCTCTTCCTCCGAGTCATAGACACTAAATACATGAGGTTCCAAAGGTTCCTTTTCTTTCTCTAGCTCTTCCTCCTTCTAACCACCTCCTTCACTCACATCCTCCCCTTCTCCCAGATATCTCTCCAAGCTATCGGTCACCTCTAAGTTATCTTCTTCATCCACCCTATGCTTTTTCCTAAGAGGTGTCCTCTGGTCAGGATATTCTATATTCTCTTCTTCCTCTGGAGAGTCCTCTATGGTGGTGGGTTGTTTGGACACCTCTACTTCTAGCATCTTCTCCTTTACTAGATACTTCTTTCTCTGAACATAGGTGTTTGGCTTGGAACTTGTAGAAGGCATGCTCACTATCTGAGAAGTTGGCACACTTGGTGCTCATTCCTCTCCTCTACCTCTCTTCTTAGATGATGGATTCTTCTTTACCAAGGGGTCCTCAGGTATTTAGATCTCATCCACCAAGTACATGCCCTTTTCAAATTTCAGCCTTATGCGCATGTATACACACACCGCAGATCCTCCAGCGATGGGAAGCATTATTGGCCTAGTCATATGGATTTCATATGGCATGTACTTCTCCACATACACAAACTTACCTCTGGGGTAGTTTAGTTTCTTCCTCATATCCCTGTGCTCCCAGTCCAACTTTCCTAGCTCCAGCCTTAGCTTCTTTGATTATTTAAATTTGTTCACTCCCGCTTGGAAGTATTGGGTAGTGAACATGAAAGGAAATTTGCACCAAGGGCTCCATGATTCATCAATAAGTTTGAACTTGCCCAAGCAGTAGTGCTGGTACACCATGAACTCAACTTCACCCCTGTGTGGTTATTGGGAGTTATTTAGGTATACCTCCGTTCTGCCCCAAATGCATTTCTCAAGTGTGTATACCACTTTTCTATCCATGCTTTGTGGGGAGTTGTCATTGTATCACATGCATATTTTTCAAACCTCTTCACGGGAAAAGGGTCTTTGGCTGGGTACTCCCACACAAACATAGCTAGTGCATCCGACACTCCACTCCAATCTCTGTGAACACTATGGTGAGTAGGGACATTGCCAAAGAGGATCCCTATCCTCTTCCTTTGTGCATTTTAACTATTTCCTCGGCAATATATGTGGATAAGTTATATATAGTCCCCTCTGCAATCTACCTACAGACATTGTAGCAATGGCTTGTTGACTTGCATTCCATCTTTCTTGGCCATTCAACTTCGTTACCCAGGTGTGCGGGCATCTTCATAATAGGGTCCCTAATGTCTGAGATGTCATATTACCACGACCATTTCTTGCAGGCATACTCTGTGATGGTCTCCTTGAATAGCCTCCTTATTGCCAAGGTCATCTTCTAGGCTATCTGCCTCGCATATGAGGCCTGTAAATTGTGAAATTAAACTAGGGGAGTCATGTGCATCTTGGCACCCAGCAAAGTGGAAGTAGTCCTCGTGTACCTGATGACATCAACCCCTGGTACAAGTGATCCAGCTTCCCAAAATAAGGAAACTTATACAGTAGCAACAAACCCAGCCTTCGCCAAGCTTGACCTCTATGTCCATCATTGTAGATAGGTAAAACCTTCAAGTGTTTGTTTGTTGGTTGGGAGTACCAATTCTAATGCCATTTATTTATCTATAGTGTTGGTGCAATGATTATAGTCACTGACTAGTATGCTTCTCAAATGGGATTCCCATTCCTTCCCCATCATCACTCCAGTCTTGTTACTACATCTTCTGCATACCATTCTTCGTTTGTATCTACCCTCGGGTTTTAGTTGTTTAGCCCTTAGCTTTTTCCCTTTCCTTTCTTGGGGTGCCATGGTTGACCGTAATTTTATCACTCCAATCCCCTCCTTGTTTACTCTGTTTTCCTTTTCCAAACCTTTGATCTCAGATCTGTGATACAATTCTTCTAAACCCATGCCCTAAATTTGTTGAACCCTAACTTTGATACGTTCTTCACAAGATGACATGGCTCTTTTACTTCTTTCCATGGCACTCGTGTAATTCCTTCCTTTTGGTTCACAATATCAAAATGGCTTTTCATGTTTTTAATCACACAGATCTTCCACTTGATCAAATATGAAAAAACCCTAGCTGATAACACTCGCTTATATCTCCAACTCTTCATTTTTGCAAAGTAAAATGAGAGTGTCCCCGACCCCTCTATTTATAGTTTTTCCTTTTCTTTGGTCATTAAATGATACTCTACCTACCCCCATACTTTTTTTCATTTAATGCATATTTTTAAAACAAATCCCATCTTTAACACCTTCGCTCATGTTCCCTTCTTGCATGGAAACCCTCTTTAACTCATGTGCCCTTCCTACACGAAAAACACCTCTAACCTTCTGGCACATAAACCAACCTGACAGGAGACTCTTACACACGCGCTCAACAAGTGCACATTAAAGGTACTTCTTCTGTCTAGATTCCTGCTTCCATGCACCTACCTTGTGTTGCTTTAACTGTGCTTCCTTTTCCTTTGTACAGTAGGATCATACAAGTAGCTTTATCATGGCTAGCAACCATTCTATCTTTTCTCATTCATTTCTCTTTTAACTGAGCTAACTCAACAAGGCTCTTCAACACAACTTCCTTAGGTACTTTTAATCACCGCGACTTCTTCACTTTTCTCCTTCACTTTTCTCCACCCCACACTTAAATGATGCGCGGTCCTCCGTACGCACTCATAAATTATCCAAAAATAGCAATAAGGTTACTAGCGCCTAAGGCGCACTAAACAAAACAACCAACGCAAAAAGGAAACACAAGGGAAGGAAAATACATAAAGGAAAATTTCTAAACTAACTGGCAAAACTGCCTTATTTAAAAACACCAAGAATAATTATTTATAGTAGGGCTTCAGCCTACTGCCATTGAAGTTTCTAGGCAACTTCGTTCCATCTAGCGCTTGTAACTGGCACGATGCCTGAATTAAGGATGTATGATATTGTGTAGGGACCCAACCAATGGAATTTTAACTTTCTAAGGTGACGTAGAAACTTGGAATCATATAGTAACACCATTTACCCAACCTCAAACTTCTTGTTTTTAATATGGCAATCATGCCAATCCTTTTTCTTTTGCCTTTTCTATTTTTTGGCTCCAACTGGAAAGTGATTGTCTCTCATCTAAACTCATTAGTTCATCAATTATTTCTTTCCATCACTTGTTCATCAGCTAATTCTCTTACGCGCACGCTGTTCACAGAGAGGGTAATATAAATTCAACCGGTAAAATGGCTTCCATGCACTAAACACCAATTGAAAAGGTGTTGCATTATTTAGTCTTTTATACGTAGTCCTATAAGCCCATAAAAGTTCTAATACATTTTCATCCCAATCCTGTCTTCCAACATCATAAATTTTGGTCAAGGTATGACTTAGTATTTTGTTGAATGTTTCTGAAGTTCCATTTGCTTGTGGGTGATAGGGCATAGTCTTATGATGACCCACCATGAACTCAGATAGCAGGATCCTCACGGTCTCATTCAAAAAATGCGTTACCCCTATCACTGGTCAAACTTAAAAGGCATCCACACCTTATGATAATGTTCTCCCATATGAACCTTGCCATTATTACTGCTATGTAATCTTTAGTTGGGGCTGCCTCTGCCCAACTTGTGAGATAATCCATGTAAAGTGATGACATAATGTGACCCCAGTCATACGTGATGCTACCAGTGTAATAGGTCCTACAAAGTATATTGCCCATTTTTCAAAAGGCTCTATACTAGGAAATAGGACGTAAAAGGAATTTAATCCTCTTCTTTCCTGGTTTGTCAATGTGTTGACAGTGGTCACATGCTGTACAATAATTCCTAAAATCTCTGTACAAGGTTTTCCAACCATAAACCTGCCACTAATATTTTACATGTGATGGTGACATCGCTTGTGCATAATGACCACCCGCACTTCCTCCATGTGCTTCCTCCATGATGGCAAGGCAGCTCATGCTCTACATAGACATCTTGCCCAAAACTTCATCTCGACCCAACTTGTATAATTCTCTACTAATTAGCATGTAGGGTGTAACGATGTGTATGGCCAACTGCTTCCTTTTCCAATGCCTTCATTCCATTTGGTGCCAAACATTCCTTTAAAATATATAGTAATCTCCTCCAATTCCAAGGGTGAGCACCGTAACCTAAACAGTTGGGTGTCTAACATTGCTTCCTCAATACTTTTCACATCCTCTCCTGAATCAATCCTTGACAAATAATAAGGTCCACAATTGCATTTTTTTGGGCTTCACTTAAAATGGTGAATTCAAACTCTTGGAACAACAACACCCATTGACATATGTGCCCTTAAAGAACGGGCTTGTTCACTAAATAATTTAATGTCATATGGTCAGTGTAGAAGACAAAGGGTATTGCCAGCAGATACCATCTAAATTTGAAAAAGGGCATAGATCATTAACAATGACTTGTGCTCGGTTATGGTATAAATCTGATCTGCTAGGTGTTAACTTGCTACTCGTAAAACAGAGACGATGATCAACAATCCCCTCACTTGGTTTTGCAAGCACTACTCTAATGGTGGTTCTTGAGGCATCTACATGAACATGGAAGGGCTTGTCCTAAGAGGGAAATCGTAAAACAGGTGTGGTAATAAGCCTATATTTTAATGTATCAAATGCCCTCTATCTGTGCCTTTCTCTAATGGAAGGTAATTTTGTGTCTAAGTAACTCTTCTAAGGGCACGACGATCTTGACATACCCCTTAATGAAGTTTTTTGTAATACCCCCGTATGCCCAAGGAATTTGTGCAATACGCTCTAGCTAGTAGGCTCCCTTAACCCCATAATAATTGAAAATTTAGTAGGATCTACCAGCAAGCCCTCCTTACATATGATATGCCCCAATAAAGTCCCAAAGGGTGTAGAAAACACACACTTCTTAATGTTGAGGGATATCCTCAATTGCCTACACCTTTCAAACATTAATCTCATGTTGTCACAGTGATCCTTAACCAGACCATATACTGTCCAATCATCCAAATAAACTTGGATAAACTTATGAATGAAGTCCTGGAATGCTTGACACCACTATGTGGGAAAAGATAGCTAGACACGTATTCTTCAACCAAAAGGGCATGACCGTATATGCAAAAAATTCCCCACTTGGTGGTGAAAGTTGTCTTCTCCTGGTCCTCCTTTGCAATCCGAACTTGGTGGTATCATAAAAAATCCATATGTAAAGGAATAGATTTTGCACCCAACGACTCCTTCCAAAATGTCTTCAATGAAGTGGGTCAGAAATGGATCAATGACACAAACTACTTTCAAATCCCTATAATCCACAAAAATTCTAATCCGCCCCATCCTTCTTGATGCTGATTACCATTATACTTATCCATTCTGAGTTCTTCCACTACCTCAATGATCCCAAAAGCTATCATCTTGTCTATTTCCTCCTTAACCTTCATACGTAAGTTAGGATTCATCTGGTATGGTCTTTTTCTAACTGGGCATGCGTACCTTCCTTCAGTTTTATCCTCATCTCCCCCCAAGGAATGATGAACGCATTTTAGCTCATGGCACATGTGTGGGAACAAATCCTCACAATTCAGTGCAACATATCAATGATCTTTGATACTTCCTTCTCCATCCAATAATCTCCAATAATAACTTCCTTAGGTTCTTCTCTTGAACCGATGTTAAATTTCTTTGTCTTTAATGGAGCTCATGGTAAGCATGCAACGTGAGGCATCTACACTATCTAGTACTTCGTGCATCCCTACATAATAGCTTATATCTAAACTATTCCGATTCCTCTCCATCAATCACATTTAATAACTTTCCGTTCTTCCTTTTCCAAATACGTGTGCTCGATTTGTAACTCTTATGTTTCTTTAATCTCTTTGAAACGTGCCTCCAATCCTAGTTCACCTAATAATTCCAATAGCCTATATTCCATTCTGGCACTATCCTCCGATGGTAAGGCGCTTGATAACTTGCAAGGCCTTATCAACAGATAGTTTGGTCCTCTCGATACTCAAAGGCTTGAATAAGATCAGCCGCGAGCTCCCTGCCAAATTCCTTTTCTAGCGGTGTGTCTTCGAATGAATGTACCATGCGCACATGCACAGCCCTACAGTGTAGAATATAAATTTTACACCCAGGGGGATGGTGGAAAATCTTCTGCACCTTTTCTCCAGACCCGTTCATACTCCTCGGATATGGAAAGAGGTGGGCTCCTTCTCATGGTACTCCTTTGACGATGGTGGGTATATTAATTCTATAAAATCTAATTGAGAGATAGAAATTCTTACCTCATACCACTCTAAAAGGCTCTCTTAATGCATGGCCCACAAATGAGTTGCTTGTGCCAAGCAATACGTAACTCAACATCTCCCTTCTGTTCCTTCTCGTTCATCCACTAAGATTCTATCTCCTACAGAAAATATCTCAAGGAAGGATCCTCTGGAGTATTTGAGGTAGTTGTTTTTCTCCAAGGTGCTGAACTGTGCGCGCCTTTGTTACCTTGGTCACCGATCCTATCAACTACCATCCCATTAATTTGTAAGTCCCATGGGCCCAATTTTCACATGTTAGACTGGTGGTATCAATCACTAACTGAGCATATTCAAATTGGATAACCTTATTAATAGGGTGGACCATCTCAAGGGTCTCTGATTGAGCACACATAAATCTTGTCTAGAACTTCTTCTCCCAATGGTTCAATGTAGGACAATTGACTTCCCATCAAACAGGGGTATAATGACCCTCACTCCTCTTTGTTCTCAAAACTGATGTACCCCCTTTGTTAAACCAAAAGTTTGCATTGTTTTTGTAACACCCGAAGGGCACCCAGGTAATGTTGGGAAATTGTCTACCTAGGCGAGCGCCAAGACTTCGAAGACCCCAGTAAACTTGGCTCCCTGAATAGTAATACCTCACATCCTTTAAGACACCGATGGCATTTCCTTAGTCTTGTTTTTCCATATATAACACATTTGAAGATGGCTGTAATGCAAGTCTCCCCATTTGATGCCATGCATCCAAAGTCAAAACATTAACCTCCGTGCCAGTGTCAATGAGTATATTGCTGAGAAGCTATCCATCCAAAACTGCATTCAATATAATCTCTTTTTCATAGTCAAGGCTATGAGGGGGAAGGTTCACGTGTAAGACCTTATCTCTCTTGCTCTTCTCCTACGTGTGTGGTACCTTCTCTCCTCAACCAGGATCCTAGCAGAGGAATTATGTTCTCCTACCCTTATCATTTTACACACCTCTTTGACCTCATCCAGGTCATATTTTTTGTGCTTTGATTCCTCCTTCCTTGTTCCTCCCTCTTAGATTTCTCCTTTAGAAACTGGATCTCCCCTTGCAAACTTCAAGTAACATCCATGGTGTCCCTGATATATCTACTTTTGATGCGCAGGGTCTAGATACTTTCCATAAACAACCTCTTCCCTTGAAACCAGGGTCTCATCTATCTTGGTAATCTCCCTTGCACATGCGTGGCTTTTGCCCTTGTTGTTACCAAGATAGGCTTCAAACCTTCATCCTGTGTTACCCGAGGCATCCACTGTATAGTCTGATTTCTTAATACTGACAATCGCAATGCCTTTGTCCTTCCAATGATACTGATTCATATCCGCTCAAATAATTCTAGGCACTCCTCATACGTATGCTTCTTACTGCACCATGAGCACTGCAGCATGTCTGGGCACTCATGCTTGCAATTTTCTGTAGATCCACAGTTAAAAACATGTTCCTCACAGGAACTCACTCCCTTCCTCCATGTAGCTACCTCATCCACGAGAATCCTCCTCGAAAACCTCTTCCATGCGCACCTCCATCGGTACACACTCTTCATAACAGAGATCATCATTTTTTTAGAACCACTGACAATGCTAGTTTGGAGCACTCCCCATGATTAATGGCCTCATGTCATCTGATCAACAAGCCTACAGTCTTTAGTATCATAGTTCGTGGAGGTGAACAACTATTGCAATAACAAGATGCATTCTTCCTGATCATGCGTGCTACAAAAAGGGACACCTACTTGCATCATGGTCCCCATGATAGATTTCACAGTCTAATGTCACAGTGCGTACCGTCCTCTAAGGGAAATTGTCCTTAACATTCCCCTTTAATTCACAATCTGTGTACCACAAACCACTACAAGTCTCATGGACCAAGTTTCACAAATAGCTTTTTCCAAATGCTTAGCCGTAGCAGTAATCTGAGCCTCCAAGAATGAGGGTAATGCACTTGTATCAATACTATCAATAACTTCAGCCTATGCAAGGAAACCTCCAATGCTTCGCGTGGATCTATAAAAGTTTTATGAGACAAGGCCATCCTAAAAGGGGTGATCAATCCCTCCAACAAAACACTGTGCATGATGAGAAGGATGTATATCATATGATAATTTATACATGAGAGTCTTAAAGTGAAACATCATACTCCCGCACACTCTTTTCCATTCCTTGTTGTATCTCCTTCAAAGCGCTAGTGATTTTTTTCTCGAACTCAGGAATGTGGAACTCTATCAGGAATGCATTTTTTAAGGTAGTGTAATCCCCCACTATTTGATGAGGGTCATACTTTTCTATACCAGCTATGTGGGTGCCCTTGCAACGTGGTTGCAAATTGAATAGCCTTTCATTTTAAGGTTGTGATACCTTTCGTGTGCCATAGTAGTTCACACTTGTGAAGATGTTTTGCATAACATCCTCAATGCACCTGTAATATGGTAAAATGCATAGACATCTCAACCAAAACATGAGGTGGTGACTGGGGTCCTTGTCCTGAACCAGAGCCTTAGTTCCTTCTGGTGTTTCCCTCCACTACCTGATCCACCAAGTCCACTCGGGTCCTGTACCTCCAAAGACACTAGATCCAACAAAACCACTGGGTCCAATAGGGCCTGTAGGAACTGTTCCAAGCCCCCCCATGGTACCACTGAACTGTGCACCAATGGTCTGTGATAGCGCCCCACTACCTCTACTTTGTCCTATGCCACTCCCCTGATGCGATACCCAAAAAGCTTGTACAATTTCCCCTTATCTAAAAAAATCCTCCAAATAATAGAATATGTGTATCCATAGAAGAAGGAACTAAAAAATTATACCTCCTTTGGCATAGATTTATCTCTTCCACTGGTTTCAATTGGGTCAATAATTCTTCCTGGTTCAGGAAAAACCAATTGCACTAGGGCTTGATAACTGGGTGGGTTTAGATATGTGCCAACGACTCTCCTTTCTTCATGCGATGAAAGCTCTCACCCATAAGATCGAAAGGGGTCTACCTCACGTGCTTGCCAAGATGGGGTTAGCACAAACTGCTTAGGTTTCCACATCTTTCACATGTGAACCTTAACTCCTTCCCGTAATGTCTGTCTCCATAGATCTATCACACTAGTAGCCTCATGCATCACCTAGTAATCTCCCTTTCACGCACTTTGCCATAATTGAGCTATCTTTCTTCCCTCTCCCTTTCTATCATATCATTTGGCATCTTTTTCTACCCAAGCTTCCTTACCTAGCACTCAGAACAGTTTAGCTAGTCACTGGGAGTGCCTCTAAACTCATGATAACCATCAATATCTTTATAGATAGAGGAATAACATGTAGAAATGTTCCTCTAGGTTCTAATAGAAAATCAAACTTTAGAAATATCTGGGCAAGAATACATGTTGAAATGGCATATTCCAGAGTGTAGCTATCTAGTAATCCTCACCACTAGTGATCTACATCATGGGTCCATGTCAGATATGCATTCTAGCAACCTCTGGTAGTCTTATTCAGTCCATATCCATGATCCATAACACTAACTTGATATAGATACATAGGCTGAAAGCCTTCCATATAAATCTACTGGGAAGCAGTAAAAAAAAAGTCTCATATAGATCATGGTAGAGATTCTGTTACTATCCATATACATGTATTGAAATTAGGTCCAATGTTGAATCTTTAGAGAAAATTCATCTTCCGTGCTCTTGAACCACGACCTCAACATTTTCCAATGTTAACCGATCCATCATTACTCTTTACACAGATCATGATGAATGTTATATCCCACTACAACTTTGAAAAGAGGGTCCTGGTAGTGGAACCAAGATGTAGTGAATTTTTCTCTCACTATAAAAGGAAGGAATCCCATGCATATCGGCCTATCAACTAGCAGAAGCTGAGCACTCACACCGAGGCATGTGTGGGTGCCGAGTATCTTTTTTATGTGAGTTTTAGTGGGAATAATTTATCTATGATTAGTCTAAGAGTATTCTGAAAAGAAGTTTAGACATACAAGAATCATAGGGCTCAGAATGACCATCCATATCCTTTTAGCTTCTTTAGACCGGATGTTTTAATAGACTCCATAACCTATATTATAACAGAAATAAAGACACAATCATTCATTCATAGCATGCAAGGAAAGAAGAACTCCTATGAAATGATATATACATTAAATCTACGGGTATCTATGTCCTATTTGTAACAGGTAACCTCGTTGTATTCATTGTTTCATTACAAAGAGCCATAGAGTAAAAACCGCAATCATTGCACATCACTAGGCTTGTATAAATATGCTAAAAGAAAAAGAAATTACAATATTGGGCCTAGTACAATCCTATATACATCAAATTTCCACTCGCAGCAATCCTGTAGAGCTTCACCCATGTTATATCTCTCTCTCTCTATGTCTATGTGTATATCTCTTCCTCTATCTCTATATCCCCCCATTTGTATGTTATCTCAGTCTTCACTCCTTTTTTTCTGTTCCACAGACAATTTTATTTATCATCTTCCCGTGCTACCAACTTGCCTTGCTACGCCCCTTATATCCATGTCACCAAGTGTTGAATGTGGTCCTCCAAACGATCAATGTTCCTTCAGTCCTGAGCTCTCCACTCCTATCTCATGAATGATCTTCTAGAAGATCCCATCTCTGGCATGCTCTTTCCTGGGCCACCTGTTATCAGGTTGACATCTTATCCATGCATGTAACCGATCACGCTTTTCATGTGTTCTGCCTTTGAATGCTTACATTGAGCTAAGTCCCAAACCTCCTTTCATGCACCACGTGCGTAAACCACGTGCATTCTTAACTCTTCCTCCTACACGATTTTACCTGGCGTGCCCTTCTATAACTGGAGTCCCACATGCCCATGCACCTTCATACTTAATCAATTTTCCAAGGGCCCAACACACATCATAGTAGAGCATGAAAGGAAGGTCTTGTATGCAAACCTCCCTTCCCATAGCCTTGACTATGACAAATAGATCACATTGAATGTAGTTGTGGATGGTTGGCTACTGAGCAACATATTGATTGACACCATAGTAGAAGTCAATGTTCTTACATTGGATGCATGGTATCAAATGGGAATGCCTGCATTACATTAATCTTTGAATGTGTTTTATATGGAAAACAAAACTAAGGAAATGCCCATTGGAATTTTAAAGGATTCAGTGATCATCATTTAGGGGGCCAAATTTACTAGAGACTATGAAGTCTCAGTGCTCACTAAGGTAGAAAATTTTTCAGCACTGCTTGGGTGCCCATGGTGCTATAGGAACAATGCTGAGCTAAGGTTCAACAAAGGATATATCAGTTTTTAGAACAAGGAATAATGGGTCATCATCCCTTTGATGGATGGGAAGTCTGAACCTTACACTAAACTTTTAGGAGAAGAGGTCCTTTATAGAATTTAAGTGCACTCCATCAGAGACCCAAAGATAATTCATCCTATAGAAGGAGTTATCCAATTTGAGGATACCCATTCTGTGAGTGATACCAAAAGCATGGCATGTGACAATTGAGGAGGTTTATAACAAAAGTTACCAAGGCACGCTCACTTAAGTGTCTAAGAGGAAAGAAGTTACCAAGTTACTTTAGAGGGGTATACCCTAAAATTTTCTTATGAGACAAGGAATATCAGTCAAAAAATAAGGTTGAAAGAATAGGGATGCTCAGTTATAACCTACTCAGGACTATACCACGTTGGTGGGATACACATCAGAAGAACCTCCTAGAGTGGTGCGAGGTAAGCATCATTTTTTCTATAAGGTTTTCAAGGAGCAATGCTCCCACGGTCATTCAAGCCTACCATGGTAAAGAGACTGCTTTATTTCATATCCAAGCATGTGAGAAGGCCTCGATAGGAGGAACAAGAGCCTTACCACCATCATTGTGGGTACAATATTGTATTCCACACTACAAGGTTGTGCACGTGCATGGTATATCCACTCAGAAACATGTCACTAGATAGGAAATTAGTAGGAGATGACAATTGATCTCATTAAATATTTTGAATATCAAAGCACAAATCCATCAGTGGATAAGGCATTGTAAGTGATCAAGCACCTTATGATAGGGAATAGTGCCATGGCAGAGGATAGGCTACCAGATTTGCTAGGTGAGCCTAATTTAGATACACACTTTGATGAGGATGATCCAGAAGAGATGTAGTTTGAGAGAGTGTGCATATAAAATAAAAAATGAAAGATGGTTTATGTCATAAATGGAGAGGAAATGGAGAGTCTATATGTTAACCACTCTATAGGTACACATAATTTTACACATAGTGTTGATGAAAGGATGCACGGTTACCATGAGCCCTTAAAAATGAAGAAGGTTAACCTTGGGTCAAAGGTAGAACCCAAGGAAGCTATCATTGGAAACTATTGGTCAGAGAAGGAGGTCTTAAAGATCATTGATCTGCTATGTGAATTCTAGGATTTTTTCCCTCACAGGTATCATGAACTCAAAGGCATCCACCATTCCTTGGGGGAAATGAAGATAAAATTGAAGGAAGGTGTGCACCCAATCCAAAAGAGGCCATACCAGATGAACCCAAATTTGTGCATATGGGTCAAGGAGGAGATAGAAAAAATGATAGTGTCAGGTATCATTGAGGTTGTGGAAGAGTTAGAATGGATAAGCCCAATGGTCATTAGCATAAAAAAATATGGAAGGATAAGGATCTGTGTAGACTATATAGATCTGAATTCAGTACACATCATTGATCCCTTCCCAACCCCGTTTACTGAAGAAATATTAGAGGGATTTTCCCAGCGTGAAGTCTACTCCTTCACAAATGGTTTCTTAGGGTACCACCAGGTGAAGAATGCAAAGGAAGACCAGAGAAAGACAATTTTCACCACTAAGTGGGGAATTTTTACATATAAATTCATGCCTTTTGGGTTAAATAATGTGCCTACTATGTTCTCATGCATTATAGTACAAGCCTTTTAGGAATTCATCCCTAAATTTCTTCAGGTCTATTTTGATGATTAGACTCTGTATGTTCTAGTCAAAGACCATTGTGATAACTTAAGACTAATGTTTGAAAGGTGTTGAGAGTTGAGGATATCCATCAACATCAAGAAGTGTGTCTTTGCTACCCCATTTCAAACCTTATTGGGACATATTATATGTAAGGAAGGCTTACTAGTAGATCCAGCCAAGGTTGCAGTCATTATGGGTTTAGGGGAGCCTACTAGCCAAAGCACCATGTATGGATTCCTTAGGAATATGGGTTACTATAAGAAGTTCATCAAGGGATATGCCAAGATTTCCATGCCCTTGGAGGAATTACTTATACATAAGAGTACCTTTCATTGGGGATAGACGTAGCAAAGGGAATTTGACACTTTGAAGGATAGGCTTGTCACAACACCCATTCTCTAATTCCCCATTTGGGATAAGCCTTTCCATGTTCATATGGATGCCTCTGATATAGTTGTTGGAGCAGTACTGACACAACCTGGTGAAGGAATTATTGACCATTCATTGTGTTTTGCAAGCAGAAATTTAACATAATAAGAACAAATTTAAACCACTACTGAGTGTAAAGCACTATCCATGATCTACGTGCTAGATAAGATCAAGAAATATCTACTAGTGACACCATTTGTAATCTACACAAACCACATGGCATTGAAATACTTGGTAAAAAAATCCCATTTTGCAAGGGTGCATATGTCGATGGGTCTTGCTATTCCAAGAATTTGAGTTCATGGTGGTTGTCAAGCCGGGAAAGAGTAATACTGGGCCTGATCACTTATCTAGAATTGACTCATGAGAGAATGCACAAGGCATTAAAGATACCATGCTAGATGCATAACTATTTAGGTTGCATTTCACACCCTTAGACTTAGAGGATATTACAGTGTTTCTGAAAATAGGTATGACGCCAAAAGGGATGAAAGCATTAGAGAGGAATTAGTTAGCCATACACGCCACACCCTACATGTTGGTTAGTGGTGATTTGTACAAGCTAGGACATGATGAAGTATTACATTGGTGCATGCCAGAACATGAGAACTTGGCTATTATGGAGGAGGTGCATGGAGGAAGCACAGGTGGACACTATGAAGGAGACACCACTGTGTGCAAGATCAAGTTGGGTTATGGTGGGAAACCCTATATAAAGATTGTAAAGAGTATTGCAAGGAATGTGCTCATTCTTAGCACCTTGGAAAACTAAGGTAAAGGGATTAAATGCCTTTGTGCCCTATTTTAAGTATAGATCCATTTGAAAAGTGGGCCATAGATTTTGTAGGCCACATTTCCCTAGTCATGCGTAGGATGAGATCGCTCTATGTAATCACTTACACATATTATTTTAAAATATGGCTAGAAGAAGCACCTACCTAGGATTTTACAATGGCTACAACAGTCAGGTTTCTATGGGAAAATATTATTACAAGGTATGGATGCCTGTTGAACTTAACTAGTGATAGGGGTACACATTTCCTCAATGAGATCTTCTGTATTCTATTAGCAGAATTCATGGCAGCTCATCATAAGATTTCCCCTTACTATCCACAAGTAAATAAAACTACTGAGGCATTTAATAAAATACTGAGTCATACCCTGACCAAAATTTGTGACGTTGGTAGACAAGATTGGGATGACAAAGTATCAACATTTTTATGGGCATATAGGACAACCTACAAGAGGTTGAATAAAGCCACACCATTCCAATTGGTATTTTCCATAGATTTTGTCCTACCCGTTGAATTCATGTTACCTTCTCTGCATATAGCACACGCAGGAGGATTGGCCAATGAGTAAGCGCTGGAATAAAGGATTGAGAAATTGATTAAATTGGATGAGATATGATCATTGGCTAGGTGGATTCAAAAGACTGAAAAGGATAAAAAAAATCATGGCATGACCACCACATCAAAAACAAACAATTTGAGGTTGGGCAGATGGTATTGTTATATGATTCTAAGTTTTTGTGCCATCCCAGAAAGTTGAAAGTCCATTGGTTAGGGCCCTATATCATCTCAGAAATCCTTAATTTAGGCACGTGCCAGTTAAGAATGATGGATGGGATGATATTTCCAAGACATTTTAATGGGAGTAGGTTGAATCCCTACTATAAATAAGTCTTCTTGGTGTTTGTAATAAGGCATTTTTTCTAGTTAGTTTATAATTTCCCTTTATGCAATCTCCTTTATTGTGTTTCCCTTTCTCATCATTTGTTTTGTATTTTTTTAACACCTTGGGTGCTGGTAACGACATTAGTTTTTGAAGGTTTTGCATGTGCAGAGGACCACACATTTTTTTATTATGGGGTGGAGTGATACAAACTATAGGCCTGTAATACAAGTTAAACTAGTAGTAGAAGTTGTGGTGAATGGATCGGTTGATGGATAAAAAGTGCACAAGAATGAAGCAAGTGCATGGAAGAAGAGGTGGAAAAAAAGGTTGGTGTTAAGAGAATACTTAAAAAAAACCATGTACAGAGGAGGAAGAAGTGTAGGAACAACACAAGATAGGTGAGAGTCAAAATTAGGTGAAGGACAGAA